>CM059625.1:8348789-10748789 GCA_030435675.1 Steinernema hermaphroditum | reverse complement strand
TAACCATACCCTGGCGAATCTGTTCAAATGAAGAAACAAAATTTGGGGGCATTCGGCGATGCTTGCAGTTCGGATGAGGGACGAAGAGGAGCAGTTGCGACATGTGAACGGTATACGCTCCTCACGGAAATACGTCTCCACTAAGGTGTCGAGAAGGGGACCCTGGTTAGCTTTATATGATTCATGTTCATATTCCGATCGGGGGTAGAGAGTGAGTGCGCCTTGCGAACTACTTCTGCAATTCAAAAGTGAATGAATCGAGTTCAGTGCACATACAAATCGATTCGTAGAACAATAAACTTTCTCGACGTGTTTTGACGCCAAAAACAGTGTCGCCTAAAAATATTCGTACATGACTACGGCAATCTATCGGAACATACGGATGAAGAGAGTGAAATCCTCTTCGTCCTCTGTCCACAAATTGTTCAAAATATCCCTGCTTGTTTGCGACGGATACCTCGATATCGCCGAGCTCAGGGAGCGTTTTCCCTCTTTCCCAGAAGAAGACTGTAGTAACGATTCGTCTCCATATAGTGGCTGGTGCCCATTTTAAGTCGATTGCGCACACGTATGGAGCTGTAATGCTAAATATGAATTAAGTCAGCCTGTTAATCGCTTAACACACCTATCGCCTCGTGGAAATACAAGAGCTTCTATTTCGTTGGAGATAGTGGTGTCAGGGGTCATTTCAACTACAGTAAACATGGGAAAATTCATTGCGGTGACGAGCAATGACTGGGGATCGAACACTTTAAGACGATTACCATTGAAGGCCATTACAGCACACTGCATTTAAAAAGTGAAGTACAAATCAGCTAAATTAGGCTTACGTTGTTTTGGCTCACTCGACAATCGGATGCAATGCAGGTGATCACCTCCTTCACCGATGGCTCTCTTTGTGTGCGCAAACCGTAAGCAATGACGGAATCGCCAGTTACCGCATACACGTTGATTTCATTCAGACTGAAATGTATAAGGATCGTTTAAAAGAGACTCCTTGAGAGTGTTACGGTTTTTGTGGTATCGGCAAGGATAGGGCAGTGAAGCGTTCAGTGCTTTTGCGTTTGTAGTCACATCCAGTGCATCGGGAGGTGTACTGGAGAACGCCGGTACAAATATTTCGTAGCAAAATTTCCGTAGATCTCATATTGATGTCGATGCTCGCGGAAATCTTGCCAAACAACAGCGTCATGAATTCGAACACGTCCTAAATAAAATAAATAGTAACAATAATCTAGGAATTCTGCTTCCTCACTTGTTGCTTCATCACATCAAGTGAATAGTTGGATTGGGCTACATCGTAAACCAGCTTCTTGACGGCGTTACTGGCCGAAGGGTCATTTATCCACAATAAACGAAGCACTTGGATCAGCCTTTTGACAATGTGTGGCGAAGTTCCCTTGAATGGATCAACATATCTTTGCAAGCCGGTCGCGAACCCACCCAATCAACGTCGCTAGAAAGCGATAAGCGGGGAAATGTGTTTGTACCAAGAAGTGATTGCACGAATACAATTGCATAACAGTAAACGCCATCGTTTACAACACCTTCAAATGTCGTTATCTGAAACTATGTCCAAAAAAAAACCTCAAAGCATACCTCGTTCAGCGGGTGAACCATCTTTTATCAACTTCTTGATGTGTTCCAGCGCTGAACATGTGGACCCATTTGCACGGTATTGCTCCTTATTGCGATCGATTGATGCACATCGATTGTGACGCCTGTGAGGGACTACCGTATTTTCATTCGGTTGATTATTTCGGTTAAGAGTCGATCTTGAGCGTGAGCGAAGCCTCGGCTGAGGAACAGTCGTTCGAGCGGCGTTTACGGGAAATTGACGGCTGTCAGCGACGTATCCATTTTGCGTTGGTTTGCGTATCACCTCCAAGGGGGGAACAGGTCGTCGCGGTACAACTCTAGCGTGAGTTGCCTTTTCCGTCGGTTTTTTCTTTTCCTTGCTTCCAAATGAAACGTTGCTTAAAAATTTCGCAACCTGCTGCAAATCTTCATTGGAGAAGCCGGGGCGAGCGCTCTCTTCTGGTGAAGCCATCGATTGAGCGACTGAACCGTCCGCAACTGAAAATCAAATGTTAAGTCGCTGTCGTTATCTGATCGCGCCTATTATGGAGAGCCTAGCGATTGAATATCATCTTTGAACTCACCAGGGGAAGTGTATAAAACACTATTCTTGATGTCTGCGTTGCTTTACTTGTGCATCGAGCTGTGAATTCATGGTTTCTTCGTATGATTCGATCAATAAACTAAGAGCGGCTTCATACAAATAGTCCACGTGCGCCGTAGCTCGCCTGTCCCATCGCTTCTTCTCTCTTAAGTAAACATCGTAAATAGATGACAAGTTAAACGGTTCCAAAATCGCATACGCCCACTAATGCACCTCGAATTGCAAAACCTTACGCGTGACAAACGGCCACATGCCAGGTTTTCAAAACCTTTCAAAACCACATGATTTTAGTTGCAGCATTTTTGTTCCGCCTAAGGCGAAACAGTGGATGTCATTTTGCTCTAATTGTGCTGTCTTGAAACGACATTCAAGCTGATATTTGCACAAGTAAACGAAAAAACATCATATGTGTCCTGATCAAAGAGCACCTGATGAGGGTCCCGTATGTGTTAAAAATCAGCAGTCAGAACGCGCTGACTTATCTTCGTGTCATAACAATGTCTATTTTGTCTATGTTTGAATGGCTAGCACAGAGAGAGGCACACCAAGCGATGGCAAAGCGATTCAATCGATGCAAATAACAGTCAACATTCCGACTCTTTGAGGGTTTTTGCTTACACGCTCGATCGGCGGCGTGTCCTGCAGAGAGTTGCCTTTCTGTTGCGAGCGAGTGTTTCGCTAGGCATTGTCGCTGTGGTGCTGAACGAATGGTTGAGGGAATCTCTTTCTTGAAATACGTATGTTCCCGCCGTCCGATTATCAGCGGTGTGAGAGTGCGTTTGTCAAAATTTTCAAAGTAATTGTTGTGTCGTGCGGCTCCATTTTTTTGCAGAAATCCAGATGCAAACTGGACGCGTTCTCTCCGCCCGCGGTTTTGATTGTATATGCTTTGTGACTGTGTCTCTTTCTTCGTGGTTTAATCGATTTTATCAAAGCATGCGAGTGATATTTCGCTTGCTACGTGATTTTTGCAATGACATGAGAGGTTCGTTTACGTTTTTCTTTAGCGACGCGATGAAAAGGGTGGTCTTGAGCGTGTTTCTTCTCTGCGTTTTGATTGGTCGCGCCGATGCGAGCGTTTAAACGTGTAAAGTGAAGGGACGATAGTGAACGCTTAAACGCTTGCGCGCCGCGGCTTCTGTCAGTTCCTAATGTGCCTCCAAAGTGAGGACCGGTCTTCTCTTTGACGTTCCTTCCTTTTATGGGGAACATTCACGTCGAGTATTCACGCGAATAACCGTCGACATTTTGTCTTTTAGTAAGTAATTGTTTTGTGCTTAGGTACAATGGCTGCTTTCCTGAAAAACAAGGCATTGCTCGGCGGTTTGGCTGCCGCTGGTGGAGCTACTGCGCTCTATCTCTTCAATCCCTATGTAAGGCAACCCTCATTTGCTTTAATAATTCTCGCTATTCAGAACCGTGAAGTTTACATGACGAACATGCAAATCAATGAGAACGATGCTTTCACTGTCAAACAGATTGAGGAAGCGTACAAAAAGCTTAGCGAAGCCAAGGACTGCAAGTCTTTGCTGAAGAAGCACCTGACGAAGGAGGTTGTGGACGAACTGAAACACCGCAAGACCAAGATGGGCGCGTCTCTATACGATGTCATCAGATCTGGTGTCTTCAACCTTGACGCCGGTGTTGGAGTCTACGCTCCTGACGCTGAATCCTACCGGACGTTTGCTCCACTTTTTGACAAGATTATCGAGGACTATCATGGTTTCAAGCCAACCGACAAGCAGCCTCCAGTCGATCTTGGAGCGGACAAAGTCTCTGAATTTCCTCCCCTTGATGACGGAAAATACGTTCTCTCGACCCGGTACGCTTTCGTTTCACTTTTTTCTATATTAGTTCTTGTAGCATTCGCTGTGGACGTACTTTGGCTGGCTATCCGTTCAACCCTCTGCTGACTCAAGATGACTACCTTATCATGGAGAAGAAGGTGTCCGATGCTCTTCTCTCCGTTAAAGACAAGGAACTGAAAGGAATCTACTACCCACTCGCTGGAATGACGAAGGAGACTCAGAACAAGCTCATTGCCGACCACTTCCTCTTTAAGGAAGGTGACCGTCATCTGCAGCATGCGAACGCTTGCAACTATTGGCCTAAGGGACGCGGTATTTTCCACAACAACGACAAGACTTTCCTTATCTGGGTGAACGAGGAAGATCACATGCGTATCATTTCCATGGAGCAAGGCAGCAATGTTGGCAAGGTGCTTGATCGCCTTGTTCGCGGAATCAAGGCTGTGGAGACCAAGGTGCCCTTCTCGCGTGACGATCGCCTTGGCTGGCTTACATTCTGCCCGACCAACCTTGGTTCGACCGTCCGCGCTTCCGTTCACATCAAGTTGCCTCTTGTTTCTGCTCGTAAGGACTTCAAGGTTAGCAAATTTCATCGCGTATTCCTCATGCTCTACTCTTATCATTTCAGGATGTCTGTGAGAAGCTGAACCTTCAGGTGCGCGGCATTCACGGAGAACACTCAGAATCGGAGGGCGGTGTTTATGATATTTCCAACAAGGCTCGTCTCGGTCTCTCGGAATACCAAGCTGTGAAGCAGATGTACGATGGTGTCAAGACCCTTATCGACATGGAAAAAGAAATGGAGGGAAAGAAGAACTAATTTTTTTTATTAGTTTATCTTTATTTCAAATAAGTATAGGTTTTTGTTCAAATGTTTTATGAGTTGAGATGGCTGTGGGTAGGTTGTGCACCACAGTCCATCGTGGCGGGGTGGTTGCGACCCCAGCTTGTAATAATGGGTAACCCGTATTTTTCAACCGTGATCTTATACGAACGTTCCATCCTGGCGGTACGACCGAGAGCTTGTAGCTGTAAGGGGAGCAGCTTCGATGGTTGTTGTGGTCCGTGGACTCAGAGGCGGCTCACTCGAATTTGACAGTGTGCGAGAGGTCTTGCGAATCAGCATTTGGACATACTGACGCAGACGGTTGGTAAACGCTATGAATACAAATGCGTCGACCGTTGCCGAAAGGAGGGAAAGAACTGTGCCAATGTGTGACTGAAGATAGTCCCTTCTGTAACATTGAGCATGGTTCGGTCATGCCCTGGTGGAAGTATATCGCATACCTAGTTGGGCATTCGCTGCTAAAGAGAAGCTGCCACTTTCTTACGACGTCGTAGAGTTGGAGAGAATGGAAAACGAGATAAAGGAGAATAATGAGAACAATCGAGATAGTTGCACGAAGCTCCTGCTTTTGCCGTAGGGCGTCCGCTTTCTTCTGCAGACATGTCCTCAGCGGTTGACTAAAACGTTTTCTGCGGTGAACGGCGCTTACAACCCTATTTGAAATGCATGACAACGAAATATTTGACGAGAAACTTAGAATTCTCTGGCCGGATTTAACACTACGGTTGATTATACCTTGATGCGACTTTCTTTACTCCTTTTCCTTCAAAGCTGAATTGACTGTAGTGGAAGTGGGCACTTCGGCAAATTTCACTAAGAGTTAAGATGCTGAAAATGGACATCGCCAGGAATGGAAGAACATTGCAGAGGATTGGCTCGAGGAATGAGTGATAGACGATTCGGTAGAGTGAAAGGAACTGAAAAGAGGGTTGATATTTTTATAGCTTGCTCTTATAAACCTCGGTTGCCGTCGGCCTTCGACGAATCAAAAGTTCTGGCTTTTCCTTCACCTGGAGTTCGATGAGAAAAATCGGTAGTCGAAAGATGAACGTTATTGATAACACGATGAATACGATAATGTGCGCCCTCTTCACAGTATCCTTCATACGGGACACAACTGGTCTGGATATCTGTAATGCAACGTTCTTGGTATTTTTCTACATCTATTTACATTTGTGGGTACCTTTTATTTATTGTTAGCCTATTCTATTGTTCTTTGATTGAGAATATAAGTGGTATTCCCTTTTTCGATGTGTAATTGTATGAGAAATGCTAAGTTTGTTGAAAGAAACACCTCTGCGATATTACATTTCTTGGACGCTATGAGAGTGATTTCATTGTATCGCATTATTTTGTTCGTGCCTGGGTAAAGAGAACAACCGCTCTTCAGCCGAACTGTGCTCAAGAGTAGAGAAGAGACAGCTCGACAGGACCCTCTAAAGTTCGATGGTTGTCGCCGATAGGATACGTATACTGCACGACAACAAACATGGAGCGAATGACGCATTTTCTCACGAGAGATGAGCACACATTGCATGCGTTACCAAGCGAAAGTTTTAACTTCATGGCTCGTATTTGCCTTCGTTCGAACTTTCGCACATTTTAAATAGAGATGTCTCGTCTTGAAAGGTCATCAAGCTTCCTGTGCGTAAGAGCACGATTAGCTGAAACCCGTCTCTTTTTTCGTCCTCCAGAACACACTTTCACACGAGTCTTAAGATATCCGGTAAAAAGATTCTCCTTGTGAATTAGGAGCCCCGTTCCCGACGCTTGTTTTCAGGAGCGACTCCCTAAGGCGATTAGGATCGCAGATAGAGACGACAAATCCGTCTCCTCGCTTAGCCCTCTTTCCCACCGTTTTTGACTTCTTTTCTCACGCTGTTTAACTCACCTTCCAATAACGATGAACGGAAAGAGAAGCTATGGTCCAAGCATGCATACTATTTACAGTTGATTCGATCCGCGGCATGGTGTACTTCAAAAATCGTCGTTCCAACATGCACAACCTATATGAAACAAATAAGAACTCATTCAAAGGGAAGCGTGTTACTCGTAAAAGGTGTGATGAGACGAGTGATGATTGTCGCAAAACTGAGGAATTAAGATTGTTGCTGATGTTATCAGGATGAGACAGTGATCGAGAATCAGAAGAGCTTTCAGATATACAAAAACTCCAGATGTGATCTTTGGTGGACTGTAGAGACATATCTGAAAAATAGAAGATATCACCTATCTGAGAGATTCTACAAATGCAGGTCATGGATACTGCTTTCTAGGATTTGTTGAATTGTATACAATTGATTGAAAAGCTTTATAAAGAAATCGACGTGGAAAATATGTATTTCAGTGCGCCTTAATCATTTTGCTTCTGAGAATGTGGCACCACCTGGACGTCCGGATAAATACATGTTTAGGACTTAGCGGTCTTGTCCGCGCTTCAAATCTCATTTATGTGCATTCCGCAAGGGATACATGGGCGATGTAAAACAAACAGAATAGGATTTGAATCCAGTATCGCACACACTGGACAAACACCGCATTCGAATTGGCGGAGATCTAATGTTCTCAGCTGTTAACCAGTACTTTCCACAGTAAACTTATCTGTTTACGGAAATCTCTATGATTCTAGAAGGTTGCAGCGATTCTATAAGGAAGCGCAAAAGAAAGAGTTCTCAAGGAGACGTGGTGCTGCCTACTCTCTAGGGCGTAAACGTTAAACTTACCAATGCAGAAGCGTTGAAAAAAAGACCAATGAGAGTAAGCGGGATGAGAAGCCATAGGTTTATGGTGATTAACTGTTGATAGAGTTCATGATCATGAACCTTCGGTTCGTGGTAGCACGGGGACTCAATCCAGAAGGACGATTCCTCCATTACTTCTTATTGCGAGCAGCATATCCTTCAATTAGTAATTAATACGCTGAATACATGCACATTTACACGCAGTACAAGAATGTAGCAGGCAGTCAACCTTCTGGAATAACTACCACAATGAACAAATAGCGCTTTGTGGGCGGACGCGCACGTTGCTTTAAATGGTACCGTGGGGCGGTCTTTCGCATCACTCACTTCGTTTTTCCCTAGACCACTTCTCCCAAGCATACAACCGACACTTTCACTAAAGGAATAGCTGTTTACAGGTATCCAGAGCTTCTTTCTAAACGTGCGTTCATACTACACACCTTGCAACGCCTTTGACAATTTCTAAACATTGCGCACAAAGTTGGTTCCTTTTGTGGTTCTCGTCTAAATCGTTTATAGTGGTCGTTAATTTTATAAAGTTATTCCATCTTCGTTAATATCTCAGGATAATTTCTTGCTAAATAGACTTACTTGGATACATAACCGTGGATACATTCGACATGCTTAACCATATCAAGAATTTGCGGAAGATCAGCGAATGGCTATCCAACGTATGGCTGGCGAAACACCAACAATTATATTAATGTACGTTAACACCATAACTGGGCTGTTTCCATGTAATAAAGTCATTACTAAGCACAGCATCCAGAGGGATTCCACGTTTTTAAAACACCAAGGGGGTGCATCCAAACAATATTTCATTTGACCGTTCATATTATGTTGCTTTGCATATAGTTGTAACATCTAACCATCCCATTTCTTTATATTCTTCTGGCACCACTTCTATTCCCGAATCCATGGCTTGTCTCATAAATGCACAAGAGAGATAAGTATTGCACCGCAGTCAATGATTCGGTGATACTCTAATATTTCTTTGATGGAGCAGACGAAATCCGAGTAGAACACAACAATCCCATTAGATTGCGCAGGCGTCGAACTGGCGAAGAATTCGAAAACGAAGGCCTTCTGGGAGCCGGAGCGCGATCAGTGCACCAACAACGACAGCCAAGAACAACCACTTACTAAATTCGTTCAGCGAACTTCACTGAGAGAGGGAGAAAGACTGCAAGACCCACAAATCGTTACAGACGCTAGTGAAAGGAGAGTGACCGGACTGTTTAATATAGCAGAAAATGACATAACAAACTTTTATGGTCATCAGAATTCCATATGTTCTGTAGAGCATATGTTCTTCTCTCGCGTTTTCTGTAATATATTCACCAAAGAATTGCACGAAACGTCGTTCTTTGATTATTTGCAATAATCAGATGGCTGAAATGTTCTGCGATCCTTCATATATGTCGATGGTTATCGGTTGGGCCATACGTTTGCTCTCTTAGAAATGAGTTGACTGAGTTCTGGTTCTTGGCCATCGTTATTGGAACAATGATCGTCCCAGCTCACAGAAGGCCTGGAACGTCAGAGAGCCGCAACGCCACGGAGCCGCCAAGAACACCGTCAACACCGTCCGACCCCACTCGTTCTGCACTTTCTTTCATGCCGAGGATTCCCCGTAACTCCAAGGTCTGCACCGTTAGCCGAACAGAAGATAGCTCAACACTCCGCTGAGCCCACCGCTACGCATCGACCGGATTCAGCCCTTCGCCGCTTCGATGCTTGCGCCAACTAATAGGATCATCGACTATCCCGAATTGTCGACTTCTAGGAAACTATTGGTTTTATTTTTTATTATTTAGCTTTACGAGCGACTGCTTCATCAAAAATTGGTTTGATTGAAGTCGAAAAATTGTTGGGTTTCACGGTGATCGCCTGACTGATACGGTGCTAGTAAACGTCTTCCTTTGCAACATCACGGTCGTTAATGTGAGAATTCTCACCAAAAATCGTTGTGTGATCAAATTTTCGGAGTGATTTTCACCTGTTATTTATTTTGAACGATTTTTGTTGTCCAATCCCCATATGCGCGCAGTGAAATGTGATTTACTTTCCTGTGAATTGAAAATTGATTCTTTAAGAAAGCTCAATGGAAGTTGAAGAGGCAACCGCAACACCTGATGAAGTAGAATGCGAAGCTGGGGAGCTTCTAGAGGAAGAGGAGGAAGGACAAATCGTCGACGACGATGAGGTTGAAAAGGAAGAAGCAAGCAATGAAGTTATGATGGCTGAAGAGAAGGAAAACGGGGGTTGTGAGCCGGGTTGGTCGATGGGGGATGAGGAAGGCGAGATCGTTGATGACGATGAACCAATGGAAGGTTCTTCAGTCGATCTGAATGTGGGAATCCTTTTGCATTTCTTGATATAAGCTTGGCTTTCAGCATCGGAAACGGCGTTACAGCGAAAGTGAACACGCTGGTTCTCACTCGGCATCCCCGGCCCCAGAGGATAAGAGAACTGCTTTTGAGAAATTTCGGAACCTGTCATTCTCTAAAAAGAATCCGTTTGCCGATGGAAGGTGAGTGATCTAAATCCCCCTTTTACCTCAATTTGTTCATTTTAGTGGACGGGATACCAGAACAGATTCCAGAAGCTCTCGATTCAGGTATGTAGTCTTCTATTAACAATTTCGCGGTGATTTCTGCGTTGTTTTACTTTGTTAATGGTGGCCCAACTGAAAATATGAGTCTATCTGTTTTTTCTTGTTTCACATTTAGTTCCTTCCCATACGTTGATGTGCTTCTGCCCGAGCTGACTTTTTTTTGCGATTGGACGCGTTTACGCGTGGTTTGAAAGGTGGCATCTGGTAGCTGGTTTTAGATCAGACCGCGACGGAGGAAGCAGATATCGACGAGAAGATACCCGCGAGGAAGAAGCTAGAAGGCGAGATAGACGTTATGATAGGGAGCGACGCGATGCGGATGACAGGCTCCGCGGTAGAGGATCCGGCAGAGAAGCCAACGAGCGTGAATCCCGTCGCGGACACAATAGTTCTGCTAACCATCCTACATACACGCCTCCTAGCCAGTCGAACAGTGGGTATGCTGGACATGTGTTACCGGGATCTCTCTGGGAACGCATAGAGACGTTCGTGCAAGCTCCTGAAAACCAGGTGATCTTGTTTATTCCCTTACGTTTCCTATGCATTTTAGTTGTCAAATCTTAATGATGACGACATTTATGACAAGCTCATAGAGCTCTTAGAGCTTCAAAATGAGCAAACTCAGTTCCTCAAGCGACGCGAAAAACAGCTAGAGTACGCTTGACTGTTCGTTTTATGACACAAATACATTGCGTTGCAGTGAGCTGCGGTCATCAATCGACAACGAACATGAGGAAATCGATAGACTGAAATTAGATTTACCTCCTGACTATTTCGCTAACCAAACGAACGGCAACAATGACGGATGTTACGGTACACACTGCACTGTGGTAACAGGGGAGTCAATGGTCCTTCATTAAGCGGATGGTTTGAATAATGGCCCACCAACAATTCCCCCAGACGGTCCATATGCGAACAGAAACTACCAGCAGATTGATGGCCCACCTCCAAATGGCCAATATCCACCACTTGCTCCCAGCCTTCCTTCAAATGTTAATGGCATCCGAGGATATCAGCCAAACGTTCCTCCTCCTTCTGCACCGCACATTATTCCTCCTGTGTTCAACAATCCGCCTCCTTTCGATGCAGCCCGACCACCGCCACCCATCGTATTGGATCAAATTGGAGGTATCGCCCTTTCACCCCACCTTGTCAGTTCAGCCACATTTTGACGTTGCAGCCGGGAACCCATCTATACCACTGGTACCTGACTTCAGTGTTCCTCCACCAGGATTCGCGCCAGCTCCTACTATGCCTTTGCGCACAAACAGTCCAGGTATGATCCTAAAAATTTTGCACTAGTGTGGCATAGTGTTTCCAATGACTGACGGTTCCTCACTGATGGCCTCTTAAGAAACAAGCTGAACACATGAAACATTTCGGTGTTTTGCACTTTGTCCCTCTGTACGACTTACAAATTTGTTACGATAGATTCACGGAAAAATAACACATTATAATTTGTTAAAAGCACCAGTACAGTAATGATGATATTGTTGCAGACCGATTCTCATCAGGCTCCACATATGGAAACGAGCGCTTTGGGAGGAATAGTACTGAAACTTTCAATCGCGATCGGTACACGGCTGGTGACAGATTTGTCAATCCTACCCCTACCCCTTTGCGAAATGTAGTGGCAAATGTTGCTCCACAAAATGCAAACTCACACTCCTCAAACTGGTCTCACTCAAGCTATGGAGAGGACGACCATTCTAATAAGATTCAAAAAGATGAAGGTCATTCACAGTCTCCACAGATTTCGTCAGGCGGCGAACCAAATAGACCGATGGACGAAGATCACGAGCCAGTAAGCGCCCCAGGTTCGGTTATATCCGGAGTCAGTGGTAAGTTGATTTCAAGAAACGCAGTGAAATTCCTCAACACACCAATGAATTACGCAAAACACTACATGATTTAGGAGAATATCCGAACGGTGGAACGAGCCCATCGAAAGAAGCACGAAAGGAGGGTCAACCAGAAACATATGACGTTGTCTCGGACGACGAAGATGGAGCCATTTCGGCGTAGTGATGTCCCACTTGGTGCCTGACCATTGTCATTTCCTCTTTTCTTATGTACGTAGATTTCAATTTGTCCGTCATTGTTATTGCCTAAATCTCATTTATTCATTTGTTATCTCGTTGATGTCATTTTGGTCTCACGCGGTCACTGATGGTCAATGTCTCCACTTCACATTACAAGCACCTGATAGTTGCCATCAAGGTTGCGATGTTAAGCTATTTTGGAAACATTAAAGGAAATTCACTTGGTTGTGATATAACTTACTTTACTTGTGCGGTCCAAAAACCGATTCTTATTTCTACATCAAGCGACTTTTGGGCAAAAAGGACTTAACTGAAGCCAAATCACTTTTCCAGGAAGTCGTTGCCACTCAGCGACCGACCAACATTTTTGTCGCTGCTGCTTCCGAGGAAATGTACTCGCCAGTGCCTATTTACTCGTCGAGTTAGTTTCACTTTTAACACTAATACTTTGAGTGTAATTCTACTTTACAGAATACTAAAAGTCCCTGGCATTCTATTCTTACTCCCTTACATATCGGTAAAACTTGCTCGGGTCACTTCAGTGTTGTAATTGTTGTTAGCTACAGTGTTGCCGTCTCAACTGCTTTCTGTCAGCAATTAGTGTACAAACACGCCATTTGCCTTCATCAAAATCGCAACAAAAATCCAGTAGCAGAGATTTTATAAATTACAAATTTACCAGTTATTATGACACAATAGTTTTGACTATTAAGAATCAGGAAAGTAAAAAAACTGTTTAAGAATAAAAAAAATATCAATAAAGCAAACCCTCGTAGGTAACGTCTATGAAACTGGATAGCAAGTCTAAACTTGTGGAAAGAGGGCAAACCTGTTTACCCTGACCATGCAAAAGACAGACGCTTGCACTCCTTTATGATATGTTGTTTCCATAGACTGTATTTACAGCGTGGGCTATTCCCGTTCGAGTTTTTTTACACAACAATTATCGTCAATTGTTCGCGTACGACTAACATTTCATGATCTATGCGCTTACTTCCATGACTCCATAGTACCAGTGCGAGCAGCAACAACAGAATGCACAACACTAGACAATACAAGAACAATTCTTATGAATTTAATAAGTAAACAAACAGAGTGCAGTCACCATTTATATGGAACTACCAGCAACGCGTACATAGCGCAATGTGGTAGCGATTGCACGACTGGACAGCTAGAAAAAGTTCGCTATACTTCGTTTCGAGAGACGACGTTTGCGGAGCCATGCATACGTGTATCGCATAATGCGTTAAAATTTGCACAAACTGTTCGTACATGGGTTTTCATGGAGCTTGCTGATAGACATGCTATTAAGGTCCGCTATTCATTCGTTTATTTTTTATTAAGCTGCAGCGTCGAATAAAGCTCTCTGTTTTCAGCTGCACTCACGATCTCATTGCGAAATCGCTCAGGTTTGCGAATGAACTGTTTGCGATATTACGTGAATGAGTAGGTCGGTCCACAGACGTTAGATGGTGCTTTCCTCTTTTCTTGTTTTGTCTCTGAAGATGCCATTGTCTTTTACTGTCATTCTGTCTTATGCATGCGCTGCATATATTGCCTGATGTTTCTGTGCAATCGTTATCACGAGGAACATTTAGGTGGCGTTTACGTTCCTCAAACGATGTACGTATCGATGCGACAAGGGCACAGTGGTTTTCCCTGCTACAATGTTCCGCAGTCTGGGTTTCTCCCTGGAATGGGAGGATCGTCAGTGATGGGTGGCCAGTCATCTTATGGAGACGGACCTGCTCAACTAAGAAAACTCTTTATCGGCGGCTTAAATCATGAGACAACAGATGATCAGGTGTGTTGTAGTGAAGCAAATGTATCAAATGTATGTGGCAGTTTTAGCTACGCGCCTATTATTCTCAATGGGGAAATGTTGTCGACTGTATTGTTATCCGTGATCCACAGACGAAGCATTCACGAGGATTTGGATTTGTCACTTTTGCTACCATGCAAATGGCTGAAAATGCTATGTCCGATCGACCGCATACTATTAACGGAAAAGTCGTTGATCCGAAACGTGCAATCCCTAGGGAGCAGATGACTCCCTTCATAGCCAACAACCCACCACATTTCCTGGAAGGTGAACCACAACTGGGCTGCAAAGTGATGATTTCTGGTAGAACACTTCAAAGATGAAGTGTGGTTTACATTCGAAATATTGCAGGAATCCACTGGGATTACCATACGGTTGATGATTTGCGCTTCTACTTCGAAAAATTTGGCAATGTGGAACAAGTGGAGATATTAGGACATCCACGGGGATACGGTTTTGTCGTTTTTGAAGAAAAAAACAGTGCAGACCGATGTAATTCGTTTGGAAGAGTTCACACGATTAATGGACGGAGATGCGATGTCCGAGTAAGTGGCTTTTGAGTAATGTGATGACGCAAACTACTGCAACTGAAGTAGCACCTATACTTACGGTATGCATTTTCCACAGTCTAAAAATTTCTGGTTTTGATTATTTTATGAAGACAAAAAATTGAAATTTGACTGAATTTTACAGTTATGTGTATTCCTCGGAAACAAAAGTATATTTTAGCCAGCATCTCAATCAGATCTTCTCGGAAATTCCCGCGATTCGCGAACAACCGGCGATGCACGACAGTTGACCGAAGCAGACTACCCGAGATTTGAACAGGCAAGAGATCACCTCCATTAGAGCGATTTCTGCAGGTGCACGCTCTGATGCAATCTAGTCAGAAAGCCGATTCATTGTCTGCTCCATCGTTTGCTGCTTTTAGGATAATCATAGTTGCTAGGTGTCTTGTTTAGAGTTCATGTATCTGAAACCTATTACGTTCGAGCAGGTTTGTATAGTCGCTTAGATGTTGCCTTACGACATATGCATATGTATTATCCATTGCCCATTGTACTTTCCTTTTCCCAGTATCCGTTGTCATTGTCCATACAATTCCTTTTCTCTTTATGATACATGTTGAACTTTTTGTTTATCCTACCTTTTCCTTTCTTATATTGCTTTGCTCCAAGCGTACCAATTTACATGTTATTCTTTTTTTTTCCAATTGCCGAAAGGGGTTCCGATTCGTGCCTTACAACGCTCACTTTACCAAGCTCGTGACTTCCCTTTGTATTGGAAATTTTGACTATATTCCAGTATCATTGTACCTACCATTTTGTTTTGGTGACACGTCCTTCTTCATACCTCCTGTACCTTTGCACTTTGCCATGTAACCTCTAGAGTTTCAGAGCTGTTTACCTTAGTGATTCTATGCAATTTTAAATTCTAGTGATTTATAAAATCTAAAAACATACGAGAGGCTAATTACTCTGATCTGATCTCTTGCAACATGAGATGGTATTTCTTTTATGCGTGTATTCAGTGTGAGAAATGCGAATGTCTAATAGTTTGGGCAGTGAGTCAGCAAGCGTTTGCGTGTTTAACCGGGGCGCGCAGCTCCGATGGCAGACAGAGAAAACCCGCAGTGTAAATTTGTCGTATGTGAGGCTTGTGGGAAGTGAAAGTAGAAGTCGTCGTCATTCAGAGCACGCTTAAACTAACATTAGACTTTCTATTTGTTTATTATTACCAGGTTCGCCGATTTCGGTTCCGTTATTAGTTCAGAACATCCTTCATACTACTTGAGTAAATTACTGCGCATAAGCCAACAACAGTTCTTAGAAGAACGGCTTCTCGAAGGCTTTGTGCACACGAAATACAAACTATAGCATGTTCCTTTCCCTGACACACATCATAGCCTTTGTGGTTTATGTTGCCCTAAATGCTGGAATGAATTTCGAAACACTGGCAGGCGCAAATGAGATCCGTAGCGGAAGGCGTGCACACTGTCATAGCCGTGTGTTGTCCTCAGTGGTGCGAAGAGCGCTAGGTGAGAGTTCTCTCAAGAGGAGCTGAGCAGCTAAGTCTACGATGCTAACAGCCTTGTGACAACGAAGTTTACAACCGTCGCTGACTGTTGAAATTTCCATCACTTAATAATATGTTCTCTAGCTATGGCTGAAGTATAAACGCTAGTTCGATTTAGAGTTTGGTGTAATCCGATCTTTACGGCTGCCTTTGTTTTCCATAACATAAAGTGAATATTCGTTCGTTAACACGCTTTTAGAACGAACAGAAAGCTTCACTTTTCCGTGCCCAATGTTGCTCAAACGTTGTAAAAACTGCCTGCGCGCGTCTGAGGTGCTGTCATCATCCGCCGGCGATATAGATGAACACCGGACATTCTGAGCGGCGAACCGAATTGTTGCGGTATTTACAAGGTCACATAATATGTACATATATTTCTTCCTTCCTCCTTCAATTACTGTCTTTGCCCGCCGATGCGCCATTTGTCGTATCTGTCATACATTCCAATGCAGAGTTATTTGTTACGTCACTAATTGGAGGCGCATTTTTCTGTTTTCCAAACAGCGAACACGCGCGTCAATAATGGTCTATTATTTTCGCCTTTTTCACCAAGCGAAAGGTGTGTACACTTCAGGGTAACTCATAGCATCAACCTCAAGCACCCCTAGACCTGTAGGCGTGGTGTTTGCCTGAAGTCGGCTTTCGACATTTCGAAAATCGATCAGACACACATTTGATAACTTTCTGCAACGGAAAAGATCAAACTAAATAGATTTGTTTTCAGAACGTCTCAAATCAAATCTTTTTTTTGGTTCCCATACCGTAATCACACCGGCTTGGAAAACTTAAAAGAACTCCATTTATTCTCAAATAATGCAATTTCGGATTTTTTGTTTACTTCTGTACGTTGAATACTTTTCCAGACGCCAATATCAGTACCGTACAGATACGGAACTCTAAAAAAATCGCGACGTACGGTACCGGTCTTTGAACGATTTGCCTACGCTGCCAGGCGGGTTTGAATGAGTAACGTCCATGCCTTAATCCGCGCCGAGGATGGAGCGCTAATAGGCACGAGCGCGCGCGAAATGTCGCATTTATGATAACCAATTCCACATGCTGCGCGGATTTTGCTATTTGCATAACATGGACGTCATATGAAAAGATGCAGAACATCGTCGTTTTTTTCCGCGATTACGGTATTCATTTAATAATTTCATTTGTTCACCTTCAGGGTCTCTTGTTGTGAATGCCGAACTTATCAGATTCGTAGAACAGCAGCACGGCAAACGCTCTAACAATGGTGGAGCTCATTTGCCCTGGTACAAATACATCGGTTTGTTGTAAGCACTTAAACATATTGTAGAAATAATTTTAGTCATTTGACGACTGGATGATATCAAGCAATGGAACATCCTCTTCGATTATCCCAAATATCCAAGAATGCGTTCAACATTCCATTCTCACGTACATTCCTGCTCTCTTCTTGTTTCTGACGTCTCCTGTCCTGCTCCAGGGTCTACACAAAAGTGAAAATGCCCGAATTGAAAACTGCTCTCCGATCACACTGAAAATTGTGAGTTGTAAGCAATTAATCTCTCTGTACAGTTCCTCCCTTTTAGGTGCTTTGCGTTATTCTATGTGTGAATACTGGATTGCTCCTTTTCCATAGGCTTTATGATCACATTATGAGCGAAAGCCTCAACACAGGTGTTTACGAGCTGATATATGTCGGATCTCTTTATGCATCTTTGGCCCTGGCACTGGTACTCTTGGTAGCTTGCCGAAATCGCGGACTGGTGACATCTGGGATACTGTTTCTCTACTGGTGCCTTCTAGCAGTATGTGGTCTTCCAGAGTTTCGTTACAAGTTGGATATAGCACGCGGAAACGAGGTTTGCAAAAGACGTTTTACATGTTTCAATGCTTTTCATTTTAGGTCATGGAAGATCCCACCGAGTTCTATCTGTTCATGGTTTATTACCCTCTTGTACTGTTCCAGTTGCTGATTTCGTGCTTCGCTGATGTTCCCCGATACAGAGTTCATGATGTAAGCCAAGCGGCGACTTTCATAGTCAGTGAATATGTACGATATTTAGCCACGCGAGTGCCCGGAGTTGAGGACATCATTTTTAAATCAGATAACTTTCCACTGGTTTACTGGACTGGCTATCACTGGGTACAAGCGCGCTTTAACCATGGACGACTTGTGGTCTCTTAACTCCAGGGATAGTTCGTTCAAACTTGTGCCTGAGTTTACTAAAAATTGGCTCAACAACTACAAGAGTACGTTTTATAAGCACATTTGTTGTAACTGCTGTTCACTTAGGTTTCCATGCTAAGAACGATAAGAAGAAGATCGGTGATCAAGAAATGTTGGTTGTAAGTTACACAAATATAATAGTGATAAGTTCACTTCTCTGCATGTTCTAGGAACCTACGAAGCAAGCGAACGATAACGAGGATCACCCATCTGTGCTGTACCCTCTCTTCCAAACATACAAATGGATATTCCTATCGTCTGCCTTCTTCAAGCTGATTTTTGATCTCATGCAGTTCATTTCGCCCCAACTCCTTAGTCTGTTGATTAAATTTATCGAGGATAAGTCTCAGCCGCTGTGGGTTGGCATTGGCCTTTCACTCCTGATGTTCGTCTGCGCCCTTGTTCAGTCACTCGTATGAATCTGTTGATGTCATGTGATGCTTAATGTCGGTTTCAGATCCTTCATCAGTACTTCCACAACATGTTTCGACTTGGTATGAACATCAGATCGGTTCTAACTTCAGCTGTATATGCAAAAGCCTTAAATTTATCGAATAACGCCCGGAAGAACCGCACTGTTGGTGAAATCGTGAACTTGATGTCAGTCGATATTCAACGTTTTCAAGATATGACCAATTTCGTTATGTTGTTCTGGTCAGCACCCTTACAGGTAACATAATTATCATTTTTCTCTATTCCGGAAGTGTTCTCTTTAGGTCATTCTTTCGATTGTCTTTCTTACCCAGTTGTTAGGTGTAGCTGTGATTGCTGGTCTCGTTGTTTTAATCGCAATGGTTCCCGTGAACTCGTACATATCTGTAAAGATAAGGAACTGTCAGGTATTTTAGCCTGTTGACACTGGAAACCATACTTTCCGTATTCATTATAGGTTGAGCAAATGAAATACAAAGACGAAAGGCTTAAAATGATGTCAGAAGTGCTAAACGGTATGAAGGTTCTAAAGTTCTATGCGTGGGAACAAAGTATGCAAAAAATGGTAATACATAATCTGATATTATTTAAATGGCATCACTATATTATTTAGATCCTAAATATACGAAAGAAAGAAATCGCCGTCTTGAAAAAATTGGCATTCCTAAATGCTCTGACATCGTTAACTTGGACATGTGCTCCATTCTTAGTGGCCGTCCTAACATTTGGAGTTTACGTTACGATAGACCCCCAAAATAACGTTTTGACTCCACAAATAACCTTTGTCGCTCTTTCGCTTTTTAATATCCTCCGATTCCCTCTGGCCATACTGGCCATGATAATCAGCCAAGCGATT
This sequence comes from Steinernema hermaphroditum, assembly GCA_030435675.1. NCBI lineage: Eukaryota > Metazoa > Nematoda > Chromadorea > Rhabditida > Steinernematidae > Steinernema > Steinernema hermaphroditum. The sequence goes on along the minus strand of CM059625.1, from coordinate 10,729,163 downwards.
CAGTGTTCAGTAAGCAACAAACGGCTTAAGTCGTTCCTTGACGAAGAAGAGATGGATATTAATGCCGTGGAACGTTCGCACACCTCAGGTATGTATTGATTTCTAAGAGTTAAGGTGATTTCAATCCTTAGGCGACATAATAACAGTGAAAGACGGAAGTTTCATGTGGGATCTTTCACGGGATACTCCATTTGCATTGGCTGACATCAATATTAGTATACCTAGTGGATCTCTGGTTGCCGTAGTCGGGAGCGTTGGCTCGGGAAAAAGTAGTCTACTGAACGCCTTTCTTGGTATGTATATCTGTGTGTTTCCCATACTTTTCATTTCCATTGTTTTAGGTGAAATGAACAAACTGAGGGGGACTGTTTGTGTCAATGGAAGCATTGCTTACGTACCACAACAAGCTTGGATTCAAAACCTCTCTCTCAAATCCAACATCCTATTCAATCACTCTTACGATCCAGACAAATATGCGAGAGCTTTAAGTGTTTGCGAACTTCGTCCTGATTTGCAAACTCTTCCAGCTGGGGATTTGACTGAAATCGGCGAGAAGGGTATCAATTTAAGTGGCGGACAGAAGCAGCGTGTCAGCTTGGCAAGAGCTGTTTATGCAGAGTCAGACATATATTTGCTAGATGATCCGCTCTCTGCCGTGGATGCTCATGTTGGAAAACATCTTTTCCAAAATGTAATATGTATGTCAAATTTAAAACCATTCAAAGGAATTTTATTTATATTTAGCTTCAACCACCGGTATCCTCAAAGGCAAAACGCGTGTTCTTGTAACCCACGGTCTGAACTACTTAAAGAAATGCGACAAAATCATTGTTATGAAAGGTTGGAGTTCAAATATTCGTATATCCGTTTGTCTAACGCTGGCACTTTACCTATAGATGGAAGAATCTCGGAAACCGGAACATATGACGAACTGATGGCTAGTGAAGGAGCCTTTTCTGAGTTTCTCGAAGAATACTTGATCGAAGAAGCGAAGAATCGTGGACGGTCCGTGAGCTATGGCGATCAAGGTTTGATGCATTCTATGGCTGCATAATGTTATGACTGATGTAGAAGAAGAAGTGAGCGAAGTTCTGGCGGAATTAGAACGTCTAGATCCCGCGCGTAAAAGACGGGTGGAGAGTCAAATCAGCCAGGTAGTTTACAGTAGCAACGAATCATTGGAAAAAGTTGAGTCTCCCACCCAAAAGGTAGCAATGCTGTATGTGACTATGTAGAAAATTGTGTTTGTTGCAGAGCGCCGGCTCCGACTTGGTTGGAAATGGTGTTACTTCAAACTCACGTCGAACTCGATCGGAAAGCACTAGGTCACAGCCAAAAGACACTGACACGCTTCTACCCCCTGAACCCGAGAAATCTGCACCTGAAAAATCGAAATTAATCGAGAAGGAGACAGTCGAAACAGGGAAAGTAGGCTGTCTCACTTGTCTCACTTTCTGTACATGTGAACAAATTTAGGTGAAGTGGTTCGTGTATACGACGTATATTCAAGCAATTGGTTACGCTATTAGCACTTCATTTATCCTGATTTATGCTGTCTCAAGTGTTTTGGGAGTTCTTAGCAATCTCTGGCTGGCGCATTGGTCTGATGATGCGAAAACAATTCAGTCCGATGAAACTCGATCCTCGGAGACAAATTCGCGATTAGCAATTTATACCGGACTCGGAATGGGTCAAGGTAATTCTTGGCTGATATTTAGTACCACTGGCAATTGCTTCAGCGATTTTTGTTACGGTTGCATCTGTTACAATGGCTCTTGGAATGCTAAGAGCTAGTCGAACTCTCCATGAAGGAATTTTGATCAATGTTTTGCGCTCGCCCATGAGTTTCTTCGATGTTACTCCTATTGGACGAATTCTTAATCGGTTTGGCAAGGTAAGTCTCTATAAGGGTTTCTTTAGAGTTCAAACGTTCTTTACGATAACAAGATAAACAGTAGAACAAAGCTTGATTTTGAGCATTTTCACAGGATCTGCAAGTTATTGACGTGCAGCTGTGTGAGTGTGTAAACGAAGTTCTCTACTCGGTATCCGACGTTTGCGCAACAGTCGGGATTGTGCTAGTCGTCACTTTTTCGGCATCTTGGGTCATCCTCCCTTTAATGAGTATCTATTTCTTAGTCTTGGTACGACATCGTTTTTTTGCTGCTGCATGCGCAAATGCATGTTAAGCTGAACTGCTAAGTGAATTTGTACCAAATTAGTGCATGCTGCATGTGATTTTGTTTCAATTTCTATTTTGACAGGATATCGATGTCATGGATTCACGTATTCCACAAGTTGTGGTCACACTTGTTGGGACTGTTGTTGGTGCTCTTGCGATCGTCGCCATTCCAGTTATTGTTACCCCGGACGTCGGATTGGTTTTCGCCCCTATTGCCGTTTTCTACTACTTTCTACTGGTTCATTCTTCTTTATATTGTACTCGGTTACACCGCTTACGCTTTTTTGCTTATGCACATTCTCCTTGCTGTTCGCTGCTTCCTTGCTCTAGCACATACCCTTTCACCATTTTAATACACATCGCTTTTGGTTTCATGTAGCAGTAGTTTTGATTTACTGTCTTTGGGTTAGTAGGTTCCATCTATGGGTAACTCTTACGAAATAATCGCGTCCCCATAATAACTGTTATGTTTATGTGTTTATTCGATTCCTTAATGTTCTCAGGATGTCGATGGATTGGATACGGCTTTACCAAGATCGCTGACGTCGTTCATTCGGACAGCGTTGTCTTCACTGGAAATCATCATGGTTATTTGCTGGGCCACTCCGATGTTCGGTTTCGCTATACTACCCCTGCTGATCATCTACATGGCTGTACTGGTCCGTCATTTGTTCCGTCATTTCTTGTTTAGCAGTTACAGCTGAACAGTTATTGCTGTGTTGTTCTATGCATGTGTTACGCACTACTAGCACTTTTAAGCACACGCTCACCCTTGCTTTGCTTGCATACTCTAGAGTAATGGTGCATGTAAGGCCATTCTCTAGTATCTGCTGCATGCAGCCTGCTTCTGCCCTCAAGCCACCATTCACGTAAAAGTTACACGTTCGCATTTAGCGTTTCTACGTGTCGACATCGCGACAGCTGAAGCGGTTGGAATCTACAACAAGGTCTCCAGTCTATTCACACTTCCAAGTAGGTTGAGCTCTCACAAAGTAATTATTTGAGCCCATTCCTTGAAGGAGACAATCCAAGGAGTTGTGTCTATCAGAGCGTACAAGTGCATGGATCGATTCATAAGCGAGTCTCAGAAGAAAGTCGACGAGAACCTTGTAACGTATTACCCTTCAATAGTTGCAAACCGGTAATGTTTATTTTGCTCTCGATTTCAGTTGGAATTTTCCGATTTAGATGGTTGGCTGTTCGCCTCGAACTTGTTGGGAATTTGATAGTTCTTTGTTCGGCTTTGTTTGCAGCATTGTTCCGTGATTCTACAGGAATCACAGCTGGTCTTGTTGGATTATCAGTATCATATGCGCTGAACGTAAGATTTTTTACAAGTGTAAGCGAATGTACTTGGTGGTATATAGATAACACAGACGCTAAATTGGGCAGTTCGTATGACAAGCGAACTCGAGACAAATATCGTTGCCGTGGAGCGCATCAAAGAATATTCAGATTCTCCAACTGAGGTAAGCAATCGTTTGATACATACGGTAAAATGGATCTCATGTTGAATATGTAGGCTGCTGTCGAATCTTCTTCAGAAGAGAAACCACTAGAAAACTGGCCTAGTGTGGGAGCCATATCGATTGAAAATTTGAAAATTCGATATAGGGAAGGCCTTGACCAAGTTCTCAAAGGAATTTCGTTGAACATTAATGGCAAGGAAAAGATCGGTATTGTTGGCCGAACTGGAGCTGGAAAGAGCTCTCTTACACTTGCTCTGTTCCGCATCGTTGAGGCGGACGAGGGTCGCATTGTCATCGATGGTGTCGACATATCCAAGATAGGATTATTTGATTTGCGGTCCAGATTAACGATTGTCCCTCAAGTAAGTGAAAAAGATTATATGAACTATGAGCTGATTCTATACTCATTTTCAGGATCCAGTTCTGTTTTCCGGAACCCTTCGAATGAACTTGGACCCCTTTGAGGAGTACTCCGATGCGGATTTATGGAGAGCTCTTAAACTTGCTCATCTCGAGTCTTTTGTCGATTCTTTGAGCGATCGGCTCGAACACAAAATATCGGAGGGCGGGGAGAACCTCAGTGTTGGACAGCGACAACTTGTTTGCCTCGCTAGAGCGGTTCTTCACAAAACGCGTATTTTGGTATTGGATGAAGCTGCCGCGGCTGTTGATATGGAAACAGACTCGCTGATACAGAAAACAATTCGTGAACAGTTTTCGGAATGCACGGTTTTGACTATTGCGCATAGGCTTAATACCGTCATCGACAATGACCGATTACTTGTTCTGGAACGGGGCGAGATTCGTGAATTCGACACTCCGAAGGCTCTTCTTGAGGACACGTCATCGTACTTTTATTTAATGGCGAAAGACGCTGGATTGGTATAGACGTTTTCGCACGGCTTGTTGGCCATGCTATCATTGTATATTCCGGGTTGCAAAGTGTTATGCTGTGATCATTGTTTTGTTTATGTTCATGCATTAATGAGTTTGTTTGTTTAAGTGAGATATGCAGTCATGAAACATTTTTCGTTTTGATGGTGTCGTAACAGCTGATCGAGTGTAATTGGAATTCTCATGTGGTCTCTGCGAAATGCGGAACGCTGCAAGAAAGTGGGCGCTAGGGAGCGAGAGGAAGTCTGCGGAGAGTGGTGTTTCGGTTCCAGTGACTTGTGAGTGATAAATAGTCATTTAAACGCTATCGGCGTCATTTGAACCGGGTAATAACCGAGCACTCGACAACACTTATTGTCGCAGGCAGTCATCGTGTTACGGGTGGTTTAGGACGTCTCTGACATCAGTCTCGAGAGCTTTAGTCGTCTCTCCAGCCGCTTTGCTCTCGCAGTCAGCGTCCGTCGCGCGCGTCATTCTCGTTTAGTGCCACAGCCGCTTTGTATTGGCGCGTTCTCGACACTCTCGGTGACACAACTCTCGACCGCATATTATCTCTTACTGGATTGAAAGCACTTGCATTGCGTTTGCGCCTATACAGTTCCAGTACGACTTGCTCATGCATTCTGTCGTGAATGTTTCTTTCCGAATTCATTCTCGCCCACTGCTTTCTTCTTGCCAAACGGTTTCTCTCCTCCTGAACACTAAGCATTCAGCTGTTCGATCTCCGCGGAAGTAAAAAAGAATTTAGTGAACTTTTCATACTCTGTGCATGTACACAAATCAACCAATGTTCACAAAGGTGCTTCACATGCATTTCTGTGTGTTATCGATTAGGAGCAATCACAATGAAGCGGCACCAGCTAATGGACCTCATACACGTTCTGGTCTTATGGATTGAAAGGGGTCTCTCCCTTAGTGTCGCTCTCTAATGGGCGTTGAATTACTAACCCTTCTCGCCGTCTAACGTTTAATTGATTATGACAGAAATATTCTGGAAACAGCGCTGAAATGCCTGCAATGCCTTTAGCCAATTTCTGCGAAGTGTTTCCTAATTTCTGCGAAGTGTTTCCTATCCTAGGCTTACCTTTGTTTGTAGGTAGTAGTATTTTAGTTTAGTTTACTGTCAGCATGTGCGTCACATTTCCCAATGGAGAAAAACATTTTTCAGCATTTCAATATTACACTGGGCATAGAACATAAGGGGTGCGCTTTGTTCAGATCGGAATTTATAAGACATGCGATTTCTGTATCGCGCACGAAACATCCGGCATGAATCGAAGCAGCACCTCCAACTGAGTTTTATTGTCGAGAGCGCACATACGATCGCGTACCCGATTACTGAAAAGCTATTTTGATTATGTCCAAAAATGAATTCCTCTTAAAATCATCTGACACTTCTTTCACGATAACTGGAAGAGCCATTTTTCCGCAAAGACATAAAATAATCTTGTATGTATGCAATGTAGTGTACTACACCAATATTTATCGTTTCCTGCAGTCTGAGAAGTCATCCTCGCGTAGTTCGTTGTCGTTACGAAGCGAAAGTGCTTTTGACGATTTGATGTCACAGCTTTCTTTTGTGATAACAACGGTCGGCTCCTGATAGATGGCTTTTTATATTGCAACTCGATCAAACTTCGTAGGATTGTGTTCTTCGTTAGTACAGCGCACTTACTTCGAAAACAACGTCTAGTTTAGCAATGATGAACCAAGGAATGAGTGATGTTTGGTATGTTCTATTCGACCTGCGAGAATCAAATGGTAACCTTCCAAATCCGGTTCGGACCCACCGCTGTTGTTTTGCTCCGAGACTACTGTGCTTTCTCAAAACCGCAAACGCTTGTCTTCGCCCACAGTCTTCCATAATTGTTACCTTTTCTTATAGCCGCATTCTAATTTCAGCATGAAGGATATCCTCCTGCTCACTGCAAATGTTGGATCTCTGTTTGATCACGTGAGTTCTCTGTTTTTGTGACATTCCACGAATTGCAACCGTTAATCTTTTAGACCTGTCGCATTCACAAGCCATGGACCGAAAATGTGATTGAGGTGCGGCGTTTCGTCTATGTAGATTTTCGGTTATGTTCGCCATTTCAGGCCGTACGTCGTGAAAGTGCGCGGTTTGTGGCAGTGCACATGCAGGAGGTTGGCGGAAAAAACTTCCAGGAATGCTCGGAACAAGTAGTACCTCTCATTGAGCACATTGTTTCGGAACTACCTGACTATACAGCGGGTGTGGCTATCCTCGATCTCGACTATGAACACAATGACCAATATACCGTATTGTGCAATAGTGCCGCATATAGAGCATACAGCTTTTAGGCCCTCGGCTCTATGTTTATGGTGCACAAAAGCGCGCTTGACGTGGTTGAGCAGTACAATTATCATACCAAAAAGTACCAGCGGCTAGACAACAAACTAACCATCGTCCGCAAAAATTTGGCGGATTGTCCGTTTCTGGTGAAAACAAAGTTCCCCAAACATTTTTGGCCCGCCATTAAGTGGGGGCGAAAAGGATTCATGCACACGAGATGGAAGTTTGACGATGTGTAAGTGGCTGCTTGTTTTCCTAGTCTGCTCTTATTTTCCAGACCGATCGATTTAATAAATGTACACTTGTTCCACGACGAGTCGAACCTCGCCCTTATTCACGAGGTACCGTATTTGTAGCCATCAAAATAACGAACTAATCAATTTCCTGCTTCAGAACCCGTCGTTGTACAGTAATAATCGAAAGAGAGCTCTCAACTACGTTTTGGACCAGTTACAAACCATTTCTAATGGAGAGAGACATGCAAACGCCGTTTTCATCTTTGGCGACTTGAATTTCCGCCTCGACTCTCCTTCATTTCTTAATGTGAGGATCCTTCATTTCTTAATTTATCGACCATTTTTCTAATCTTTTCAATGTTCACAACGCACAACAAATCGAAATTTCTAGAGATTGACAGGTAACGGTCAAGCGGATGCACATCACCATCTAGAGGATCCTCATGGAAGCATTTCTGGAAACCAGCTTATCGACGCAGGCTTTGCACTGGGTACGTCAAATGACATCTGGGAAGACGGCACCGTAAACGATCCTCTTCGACGAACTGTTTCGGCCATTGAATTTCGCTCGTCTGGAGACTCTATAGTCAGCGGAGATGCGACACCAAAGTAGGATGAGGCTTGAAATATAGACGATTCTAGGTTTGTGGCTTTAGTTGTGTGTTGCGCATAGAGAAAAAGTTGTTTGACTACTTCAACCACAAGAAACTCTTGAAGGACTGGAAAGGGTACCTAGAAGACGATAAGGAGGTTCATGATTTTCCATCTCTCAAAGAGCTGAATATCAACTTTCCTCCGACGTATGTGATGCACAGAGACCTGAGCTATTATACGCTATGTTCCAGATACCCATGGAGTGAGGATCCAGATGAATCGGAGGTAATGATGAAGACGAGGGCACCCGCGTGGTGCGATCGAGTTCTGATGAACGAGCAAGCCCATAGACTTGTCTCCATCGACAAAGGTGTTTCTTATGATAGCATCGGCAAGGATACTTGTATGGGTGATCACAAGGTAGTTGCGATTGTTGAAAGTAGGTAGCACATTTAATGCTTTCAGCCAGTGTTCTTATCGTTCACAGTCACATGATCATCCACCGGCTTACAATAGAATCCATTAGAACCAACTCATTCCCATTTACAATATCCTAGTCTATTTGTCCATTTCTACTAATTTAATAACAGGTGATGAATAGAAAGTCTAGATTCGGAACTGTCGCTTATTCCCCAATTATATTAAGCAAATCACATGAGCATATGTTGTATGTTGTACATAGTCAGTGACACGAGTATGTCAGCTGATCGAAGCTTCCCCCTTTCTCTCTGTCAATTTGTAGTCTTCCACTTTACAAACTGTGATCGTTGGGCCAGTTCTTATCCAGTCGTTTTGAGATTGTATTTCAATAAAATCGTCAATGCTTCCAAAGGTGCAAAAAAGCCAGCAATAGACAGTACCTGTTGCTCGAACACGCATAAATTAGCGAGTCACAATAGCTCGCCCACACGTCCTTGGACGACGACCGCGCACGTGTGCTCGCCCTCATCGAAATTTTACCGCAATTAACATATCAGATGTCTTCAATGAATCTCTTGGGACCTTACAATGCTAGGTCATTGTTTGATACGAGGAGACGTCCTCTGGAATGCGAATGCTACAGTACTGAAAATGAAATTTTAGCGTCTGAAAAGCAAATAACACAAATTTTGCAATTACACCTAATTGAGGGATATTTTGATTAATTCTAAGTTCAAAGTTCCGAACAGGAAAGCTAACGGACGAAGTGTATGTACTATTCCAGGCCGTATTTTATGTGTTTGAAGTGAACAATGGGCGGAAGTGGGCAATGGAAAAACGAGGTCTGCTACCAAACAAAGTTGGAATTACCGCTGTAACTGATTTTTTAGTTTATGCTATTATGTTGTGTTCTGTCGTCAGCAAACAATAGACGGTCTCCGGCCCAAGGACACCGCCATTCGCAGAGTCTAATTGCGTTCTCCCATGAACGTACTGTTTCCTCACTTGCACCTGTCCCTTTCTCTTTCATGATTTCTCTTCGACTGCAAAAAAAACAGACAAACACACAACCGTAGGATCGGAAGTGTTGTCCGGTGGATGACCAGTAGGCGGCATCTAATTTACAAAGCAACATGAAACATTCTCTGCAATCGGCCCCTTGTTTTGTCTTCCGCCGCTGTCCTCCTCCAATCTGTCTCGCTCTCGTTCCCTTCCGTTCCTCCGATGACGTCGCGGCGTACGCACCGGAAGTGCATCGGACATTCGTAAAAAGGGAAACCAAGCGTTTTTCTCACCGCATACCGGTACAGTAACCGCTCGAAGGAAGGACACCTGCAGAAGAAGGTCGGACGGTTCTCGCACCACTGATCGCTCCACGCTGCTCAGACGAGCTCTTCTGAGGGTCTCGTTTTCAGTGATTTTCTGCCAAGTCGCAGATTGTATAAACAATGAGGGCAAATTGTTGTCCCTCTTGGAAAGTTTTAAACACCCGGTCTTTTATCGCCCAAGATCTTCCCCGGTTAGTTTGTCTATGGAACAGGGGCTGCATCAATTAGCAACCGATTCTCTTCTGTAGCAATCAGAAATAATCTCTTCGCGAACCCGTATTAATAATTTTGATTACCTGTCAGCACTGTCAACTTCGTGATAACACGCAGACTAGTGCGAAACCCGCGAACCCTTTGTATCACTCATAATCGATCAGCAATTGTTAAGACTCCTTATTTATCAGTTTTACACAACACTATTCGTTGGGAAATCTGAGCTTGTTCTTGTGCGCGTATTAAGCAAGTGGTGCTTAGGAAGAATACAGTCTGAGATACTGAATTTAATTGAATTATTACTTACAGCCATACCTTTTGGGGCACATCAATTAATACTGGTAGTCCTTCAAAGCTACAGATATCCTTCTGGGTGGCAACTCGTAAATGAAGAATGATATATACACCGTGGGAAGCCGCTCTTTTTGGTGATGTAAGATCATAAACAGTCATCTGTTGGTCCAACCCGTTTACGACAAATGAGTCAAAGTAATCAAAACGAAACTTTCATATTCTGTTGCTCATGAATCCGGACGCCGCTGAAGCGGTCACCTCATCGCTTTCACTTTTTGCCCCTTTGAGTTGCTCTACCATAAATGTTTCACAGATTTGACTCTTTTTCATGCTGCTGAACGTTGTAATAGCGCAGCCATTGTACCGGAAACGGTTTTGAAAACACTGACTGGAGGGGTTCTTTCAGTGCAGGGGCGGATCTTTAGCCTCGCCCCCTAGATGGCGATTCGTCCCTCACCCGCGTGCCGACGTTCTCGACGCCGTTTCCAGCCAGCGTTCGACCGCTTTCCTTTACCGTACCTCGTTGAGTTCTTTTTAGTCGCTCAAAAAAAAAAAACAGAGCACGCGCAGTAGTCCATACTATCAGAGAAGATAGCTGTGGCGACTGTCGCGACCGGACTGCTCACACCCTGGGCCGTTCGCACCAGCTTTTAACTCGTCTACAAAAATTCAGCTGCTATTTCTTCATCCGAAATCGCTTTCCGATCCGAGATTAGACGATTTTGTGGCCTCATTCCCACGCCGACATCGAGACTCTTTGAGCCACTCGGCGGGCCTGAACGCTGTCTTTGTTGTGGAGGAAACCGAGTTGCGCTACGACCTTCGATGACCTTTTGCTTACAGTTGTCGTTCACACGCATAATTACTTGTTACTGTGGCGCAGCCTAATCCGGCGGCCAATCCCACAATCGGTAACCGTATGCACAAAGACAGAAGTTCCCTTATTATCGACGCGGGTGGCGGTCAACTCACTTTTGGATGCCGCCCAATTGACACTTGATTACTCGGTACTTCTGTCCACCCTCATCCATTCCATTCCACTTTCCTCAATCATATTTGCGCGATTTTCTTTATTGTCAAGTGAAATCATTTTGTCTTTTGTCTTGAACCTCCTCATTAGTGTCCCTATTTAAACTATTCCTCTGGGCGTATTTCAGAGAATGCGTTTTCTAATTTTTCACACAACATTACTAATCACAAGCCCTCAATCTGCGACAGATTTTTGATTCTCCTTTGCAGGTCCATCATTCAACTGAGGGCGATTTCCTAAAAACTGTCGAGTTGAAACGTGACGTTCGCTGGAGACGTTCCATGCTGGATGTCCGCAATCATCATGCGCAATATTTTGAGGTCGTTATTTGTATTCGCGTGTTGGCGTGCGCCACCTGACGGACCAAGGATCGGCGCTTTCTACCTCTTTCTTCTCTGTTGCCCGGGGCTGACCTTGCCTTCACGGCTATAATTGCAGCCTGTCCACGTATCCAAGCGCATGCTCACATATTGCCACGAGTGCATATGCTAATTACCGCTAATGCCTTCTTTCGAGGGCGGTCTTCATTTCCGTGTTTTATATTCCAGGTCAATCGTTTCGTGGATCGAAATCAAGATCGGTTACCGTACTTAACCCGTATTAACTATGTTTCGATTTCCGTTGCACTTAGAGTGCCCTCCCCCGCAAAGGAACACCGCGACGACGCCTTTCTCAAACATCCACTTGCTCATTAATATGCGCGAAATCAGAGCATAAAAGAACGGTAAACGCAGAACGGCTACAGTACCTCAGTTCGCCTGTGTCGCGGTCGTGTTCCCTCGCTGCGTTTCCGTCACTTCATAATGAAATGAACCTATTTTTGCAGATAATTGATGCTAAATTTTGTCTACAGATGCAACGAGTAACACAGTATTCTCCTGCGGATTCCACAACTTCGACAGGTAGGCGCCGCTCATCCCTCCTTCTATTCATCCGTCGGCATAGGATACGACTCGAACAACTCAGACATTGGGGACCATAGCTCGCCTCAATGCGGCACGCTTGCTGCCTATGGACGACAGTATCCCTGCTACAACCAGCCTCCTTCTCATCTTTCTTCAATGTACGCTTCTCAGCCAGCGTCGTCCTTCCATTACGGTCATACCCCTCGGCATCCGCCTAGAAATTATTTGTCACCATCCAACTCGGGAGTCACACTCATGAACCAGCATCATCCTCAGTTTCCCTACTGGAATACCCACGTCCCACCACCATTCCCACACACAACATACTGTAGCTCGTATGCGGAAAACAGTTACTCGAACTCTGTTATGAGTTCATCCGGCTCTCCACAACAGTCCGCACAAGATTCAGTGATGTCCGAATGCGAATCCGAAGGGGGTATGTGTGCAGGAGGTATGACTATTTTCATCCTCACTTCTACGAGAAAAAATGAAATGAAACCTCGGTACTGTATAGAATGGTTCTTCTTAAGAATCCACTACAAAATTTGTTGTCCTTCTTGTTCGTAAATGCTACGGTATTCCAAGTGATGACGACGAAGCACTTCCAAGTGATGTCAAGTACTTTCGTTGATTCCAAAGCCACATTTTGTCGCATTACATTATTTGTTCGCAGGTTAACTGTACCGCAAAACTCCCGATGGCGGGATATAAATACTCAAGTTTTTTAGATGTTTTTGAAACACCTTTAGAAAAGTAGTCTATGAGTCCGAGTTCTATTTTTCCCGTCTGCAAAGGGAATGAATGTATAATGAGATCGTCGTCCCCAACGGTGAAAAGCAAACATATCGTACAAATTGCCAGAATGGACATATCCTATTGTTTTCGTAAGCGTATATTCCGCAATATTGCCGCAGAGAAATACGATATAAAAGAGTCCACATTTGTAAAAAAGATATCATATTTGCGGCATTTGACCATATACTTTATAGGTCCTATTAAACTGTGGCAATTTCTTTTGGAACTCCTTCAAAGCAACGAAGTCAACTGCATCGAGTGGACCAACAACAATCCGTACGAGTTTCGATTTACAGACCGTGTGGAGGTGGCCCGGTTATGGGGAAAACGCAAAAACAAGCCCAAAGTACGTACAGCCGCATTCTGCGCATTCTTGATCAATGGGAACTTTCAGATGAACTACGAAAAGCTCGCCCGCAGTCTGCGATATTACTACGGTAAGGACATGATCGAAAAGGGTCAGCCCGGTGAAAAATACGTGTACCACTTCACCAAGAACTTGATGTCGAAGGAGTTTCTATCACCAACGCCTTCGAGTCACTAGAAATATATCGCCATAAAAGAGTTTCTAGTACAACTTATCTCATCTTATGCATTTTTCTCCTCACAATCAACGTCGTATGTTTGAACCGCCGTTGGTTTTACGATGTCCGCCCATTCATTGACCTGTTCCCATAGAAATCCCCCTTCAACTTGCCAGAACAGCTCACTCCTCACGCTCCTATTCATCCTTCAGTGCTCTTATTTACTTGATCTGTGTGCCTTTTCCAATAAAGAAGTAAGTGCGATATCGGAGACTCCAATCTGCGTCCGGCAAGCATATTAATCAATCACCGCATTGTCTTGTCGACTATCAAAGAAACAAACTCTGGCCCGGACCACTTTGTAAATAATCTCAGACTAACTGCCGACGTCTCAAAAAGATGTGGGGAACGGATACGCGGCCCTTGTGTCGCTAGTTCGTTGACAAATCGCTGTTTTCGAGTTTCACATCGTGTTCAACTGCGACACCTGTTTGACGCGGAGAGCTTTGTTTATGCAGATAATCAGATCTTTATTCTTCCAATAAGTTGATTTCTCACACCGGCACTTATACGTCTTGTCTCTACTCTACAGTGTTTAACTCTCAATTACCCTCTCGGGACGTTTCCTTCTGTTGTCGAACGCGCAATTCTCGTTATTACTATGTTATCCAACCTGAGTTTTCAGTAGTTTTCTGTTCCCATGGAATTCATTTGTTGAGTCCCTTACGAGTGAATACTAGGCGTTAACGTGCCCCGCACATGTCTCTGTTTGCCGAGGTAGTTTGTTTTTGAGCACCTCTCAGTGTTAATTTCATGAGAGCCAGTTGCCCGTACTCGAGAGGGGCGAGAATGGCCTACGATGTTTTAGAATTTCTAGCTTTTTGTTCCAATGGAATCACTTCTTGAAGCCCCGTCTAGGAGAACAGTGGTTTATCTATTAACTCGGCTACAGTAAGCCAACCGATGCGAAAATACACTTTTGTCTGTTTTCATCTTGATCAAGACAACAAATTCTTCTTTTGTAAAAAGCATAGCGGGAGTAAACTGTGGAAAGTTCAACTGGGAGTGGAAAGGCGGGTGGCCCCCAGTGAGGACGCTCTAATCAGAAACACCTGCGCGGAAGCTGCTTGTCAGCGTCTGCAAATTGAAACTTAGCGGTGAAACGAAGACCAGACCGGGCGGATCTCACTTTAGCGACTGACTGCCAAGCGCCGTACTTGTGTGATCGATCCCAAGCTATTCTGACAACCGAAAGCCAGTCGGCGAACCCAAGCGAATATAACTGCCTTCCCGCTCGTCTGCAGTGTCTGCAGCGATTCGCAATCCTTGGCTCTCACGTGCACCGCCCTTCGGGCAAAACGCATTGGCCCATCGCGCAACTTGCGGTCTTTCGCCTTTTCGGTTTTGTCTCGCGACACGGCATTCCCAATCACCGCCGCCTGGGAGTGTTCTCCCCTGAGTCTCGTCCCACTCAGTGCTCGCGCCGCCCTTACTCGTCCCGGCTTCCTGATTTTTAATTGCTTTTACCGTATTTCCCAGGATTGCAAAACGCTATCGGGACAATCGCTGCGTTTACTGCTAGCACCTCCCAAATCTTCGCTCTCTAAGAGTACACATCGTCGATTGTCAGGCAGAGACGCAGGCTCTGGAGAACAACAACAAACCGTCGAGCCTCGACTTCCGACTAGACCACCGACACTCATAATGCAACTCATCGACAAAGCCGTGGAACTCAGAGGATCTCAGGTGCTCAACGTCAACCGTTACCACACCATAATATGGCAACGTCGCTTCATGGCACTGGCCACTCTGCTCACAGTTGTAAGTTCCATCACTTTTGAGACAATGTTGGCGGCTCGAGTGTAATCCACCGAAAGTTAGGCTGCTTCAGCGGACGCTGCTTCATTTTACGAGCTTACAAATTTGCATTTTATGATTTCCCGGATGTCGAAGTGTTTTATGACTCCCTCGGCAACTGATCCCTTCCCTCGTGTTGTTTTCAACGAGCACTTCTGAGTCAAAACACAGTCCCAACGCCAAAGTTCACCGTTTAAGAGTGTCACGGTGCAAAGTGTTTTTGAAGGTCTACATTGCATACACATGTGTTCGAAAACGCCACAGCCTTTTTGCAGTAAAAAAATCAAATTCCACTGGAAAATGCGACTTTTCCACCACTGTTGCACTGTGACAAACCAATTCTACGCCCGAACGGGTTTAATGTAAACAGTGTTGTGCACTAAGCGAAGGTCCATTGGCGCTAAGTACCGTTGAAAGAACTGATTAAAGGCGAGACGACTTCCAGAGAGACAAAATTTGTTCTTTTGGAATTCGATGCTTGCAAAATTGGTCCCAACTCATTTATGTGCTTTTTTAGTTGTCCGTCTTTGTGTTCATTGTTGCGGTGGTCTCTCCGAATTGGGCGGACATCGACTTCGTGAACAACGATTTGGAGAAGGTGCATGTGCAGCTTGGCGTTTGGGGAGAGTGGAGGACCAAAGAGAACAACTCCATAACTACAGGTGGGTGCTAACACAAAAAAACTGTCTGTGAACATGGCCTGCCTGATCGTGATTAATGTGTCGGAGCCTCATGCTGAGGGGCTGCAAATTGATCTGCGAGAGTTATTTTCCATTTTCGAGTTAGGATGAATTTTGAAGAACAACATTTTCATTTGCCATCCAGATTGAGAGACATACAAATTTTACTTTTTCAGTCGAATGGATCCCGCATTTTCCGGCACCCAACGCGAGCGTTTTACGACTTGCCGACGCCGACTTGAAACGTAAGACCTCGATTTGATGACACGCGATCATTACTGTAAAGAAAATATGACGATGGCAGATGGATTTCACTTTCATTTACACTAAGATTGACACAATGAACGCGACTTTCAGATTACTATCGAGCGCAAGCGGCCTTCTGCGTGATCTCCCTCACTTTGATGGCCTCTAACAATCTTCTGGCCTTTTACACCTTTTACCACCACAGATATATGTTTAAACGACTCGTCGCCGGCCTACACCTAGTCACAGGTTCCTTATCCCTTGGTTCCCGTGTAATGATGCCTTGCATGCCTTCTAGCAATGTGCATCGTGGTCGCCACAGAAGTGCTCACCAACAGCGTGTCGGAGTGGCGAGTTGAGGTGGCGAAGAATTCGGAGTACGGTGACTGGGATTATTCGGCAGGACAACGGACAGGCACGCCAACATATCTCGCCTACGGCGTTGCAGTTGTTTATGTGCTTGCCGGAGGCGCCTTCGCAGCCGGCTCGCACAAGCAGAAGGGAAGTCGAGCAGCCACAGCTGAGTTCGAGATCGAGGACAGACCCATTCACATTGGACGCTAGCCATACCTCTCTCTCTCTTCGTGCTGGACCGCTCTTGCAGGTATTCTCGTTGCAATCATCTCCTCACAATTGTTCAACCACTGTAAATTTGTAAATATTGTACATAAGGATTTCCAGGACCGTTCTTCATATATTTTGTCGATTTCGCCAAACCGTCCTTGTTGTGAATTTAAATCCGGTTAATGTATCGACTTTTGTAAACAGGAACCTTGGTGTTTATTCACATCTATCACAGATTTCAACTCTAAGTCTAAGTAGAATACAACAACAAGCCGGAGCATATTACAAACGGATGTACATTGCGTAGTGTCTTCTTGCGAAAGACATTTACAATCAAATTAAACAGCTCAATACGAATTTTGATTAAGTGAAACTGGAGTTCGCAATAAATACATAAGTCGCTTAAGAAGTTCCCAGGATAAGGGCGACAATCATTCCGTAGAGACCCAACACCTGAAAGGAGATGTTAGTTATGATGGACTTATTTGTGGACTTACTTCGGAGAAAATGAGGATGAGGATCATTCCGACGAAGAGACGAGGTTGCTGAGCGGTTCCGCGGACTCCGGCATCTCCGACGATTCCGATAGCATATCCGGCGCCAAGACCGCAAAGACCGCAAGTGAGACCAGCAGCAAGATGGGCGAATCCCTTGTCGAGGGTGTATCCGGCGCTAGCGGCTTGGACCTTTCCTTTGAGGACCATGGCGACGACAAGTCCGTAGATACCGATAATACCGGCCATAATAACGGGAATGACCGACTTCATGATCAATTCAGGGCGCATCACTCCCATGGAGCAGATGCCGACGGCGGACTTAGCCGTTCCATAGGCCGCGCCGAGAACGGTGAAGATCTGGGCCGAAGCGGCTCCCATGTAGCCGAAGAAGGGAGCGTAGGCGGCATGCTCGGCGGTGGCAAGGTCGTAAGACATTTTTGGCTTATTTCTGAAATGGGACAGATACAGAGACTATACAGTAGCGTTGTTGTTTCGCCGAGTGAACGTCTGTGGGTGACACGTCGGAAGTATTACGATAAACGGGAGTGATTAAGCAGAGCAACCGAGCGCTTACGATCCGATCGATTTCTGATGACTAACCGGAGTTTTTTTGCTATCGTGTGCGTTTTTCACAGCACATGCCTTTCACGGTTTTGAACAAGATTACCGACGCGCAGAAATATATGAGAAAAAGGATGGCTGGCACGTCTTGCTCAGGGCTCATATTAGTCGCACATTTGCATAAAATGGAAGGCGAGAACAAATATCCTGCGAGCAATGGATAAATGATCACAATCGGTCTACACTACGAGAGGGTACTCCGCGCAACTGGACCTTGCGACAAGGCGAGCCTAATGCGGGTAGGCCGACCGGCGGGGATCTGATTTATCGATCGTGGCGAGAAATCATCATGGAGAGGGGAAAAGCCAAAGAACAGAAATTGAATTCTGTGTGTCGAGCGAGCGTTGCGCGTCGCGGTCACAACTGGTTTTAGCCCAACTTCGACGGTCTGAGCGCATAGCACGACCCGAAGTGCGAATGCGCTGTGTGGACGACTGCGCTTTGCCTGACATTTCAGTGGCTGCGTTACCATATATACCATTCGAAGAGTCGCCGAGTCGCGACCGTGAAACCAAAGAACAGTCCGAGGCTAATGTATTCACGACAGTTGCTCCTTTGCTTCGAACAAATAGGACGGTTCTCTCCCTTGAAACCGCAGTTCTCTTATTGGCTTTCCACTTCCAGCATCGATCCATATGGAAATCGATAACTGCATCCTTCTGCTAAGTTGTCCTAGCCAAAGGCATGCCCACATTAAACGTCCGCTCTAACCGTGCCGCGCTGCTACCTCTATTGTTTGCTTGAGGTTACTTGTCTCTACATTACCTTAATGCTTCAGAATTAACCATGTCTTACGACCTTGCCACCGCCGAGCACGCCGCCTACGCTCCCTTCTTCGGCTACATGGGAGCCGCTTCGGCCCAGATCTTCACCGTTCTCGGCGCGGCCTATGGAACGGCTAAGTCCGCCGTCGGCATCTGCTCCATGGGAGTGATGCGCCCTGAGTTGATCATGAAATCGGTCATTCCCGTTATTATGGCCGGTATTATCGGTATCTACGGACTTGTCGTCGCCATGGTCCTCAAAGGAAAGGTCCAAGCCGCTAGCGCCGGATACACCCTCGACAAGGGATTCGCCCATCTTGCTGCTGGTCTCACTTGCGGTCTTTGCGGTCTTGGCGCCGGATATGCTATCGGAATCGTCGGAGATGCCGGAGTCCGCGGAACCGCTCAGCAACCTCGTCTCTTCGTCGGAATGATCCTCATCCTCATTTTCTCTGAGGTAAATCAAATGACTTTACTCGACAGCTGCAAGATGACCATCTTTCTAGGTTCTGGGTCTCTACGGAATGATCGTCGCTTTGATCCTCGGAACCTCATAAAGAGGAGCTTTTTCGATCGCGAAACAAAGGCAAATCAGTCTCTATTGATGTACAAATCGCGTTCACATCTGTTAACTTTGTGTCTAATGTAGTGCCGACTTGTTAAGTGTTAGTTAGAAATAACTGCTCTGTTTGCATATAATAAAGTGTAAATATCATTGGGTATCTTGTATACATCCGATCTTAACACTAACACCAGTGCAAATGTGCAGTTCAACGTCGTAATTAACTCAACTTGAAATTTTTTTTGTCATTTAACGAATCTTCTTGACTCAAATTAGGTGTTAATATAATAAGTGCTTTTCTCAAATGACGCGTGTTTCGGGGCTATTAATCTTCTCTTGTTGCAGATAAATTTAAATTATAGCTATGGGCACCTTCTTATCAGTTAATTTCATATAGATTACTGGTCTTTGGTTTCTCGTCGACCGCTCCTAAAGATCACCGTTTTCGTGTTGAGACCGCAATGGCATCTCCATCTTGGAATGGAGTCTGAAAATACCAACTACTTCTGCAAACAGTTGCAAATGAGAGGGAAAGTTTCTCTAAAATACTGCAATGTTTCTCACACATACATACCTTGACGGTTGTCCATTCAGTTAGCGTTGTACAAACAAAGCAAAATTTTGTGGAATCCTCAAAGAGGTTATTCGCACCTTTCACTACGGTCATTTGACTATTTGGTGAATCCCCTTTGCATAAAATGAGAACCGAGGAATCCATTAGTTTGTGCGTATTTTTCTGAACTCATGAGAGCAGTCGATCGGAGGTTTAAGGCGGCGTTCGCAATGAACAATACAGCTCATAGGCGGCTTGTTGACTGCCACTATGCCTTCAGAACAAAACTTTATTGTGCAAAGTGATGCTTTGTGCAAACTGCACTTTTCCCCATCCATTCGTTTACTTGGTTAGCCCTGAATGCGTTTGTTTACGAGTTTATTTCTCGTATAAAGGCTTACGCCTTGTGAGACGTCATATATATGCACAAGAACCATATTGTCACTCCGTCACTCGCCGGTCTTCTTGTGGCTTCAGCGCGGGGCACGGCATCAGAGTAGAGCGCGGCGATCCCATCAGTGTGCGCGGGCTTCAGAGAGGCGAGAAGCTGATTCCGAAGACGGCGGAGCACAGCGAACTCATCTTCAGCTCGGGTGGCGGCGCGGACATCGGAGTTGAGGCGCATGCGAAGAACAGCATCCGGGCGAAACGCGTTGGTCGAGCACAACGGGCGGGCCGGGAACCATCAGAGCAGCTGGCGCCGCAGACTTCCGAGTTGTAACGCTTCTCCGGCTTCTCTGGCAGCGCGAGTGGAGTCGGGCGGTCGTGATGGGCTTCTTGGCAAGACGGTGGATCTGCGGCTCCCCGGTGTACCAGGCCTTCTGGGGGTCGGGGCGATCATTGCGCCAACAACGACGACCGAGAACGAGCGCTCACTCAACTCAGTCGGCTCAGACAGCCTCAGAGAGAGCGAGTGATCGACCCGACCGATCGCTGGGGACACAAATGAAAGACCTGAATGCGTTTGAGAATGTCGATTTTACATAACTCTTGCCACCCGTGGGGTTATGTTATTTCTATCCGAAAGTCTGTTGGGCGTTTCCTGTAATCCCGCCGGCACCTTACTGGTGTTTTGCTAGAAGGCTACTTAGACCTTAACTCAAAAAGGGGTTATATTAGTTACCAGTATATATAGTCTTGGTGTTTTATTTCAAATGTTACCTTTCAAAAAAGGGAACTTATAAATCCTTGCAATTCACCATGCGGAACAAGTACACAGAACCAAAGATCAGAAGCTAGCCCTCAGAACGGTGCGGACATCAGAACATGCGATCAAACAACAACCATGCCATTATGCTGCATAAATGAACGCAGTATTGACTACTCGGAATAGGCACCTGGGCACTTTCAGCAGGTGTTCTGCATTAGCACTTTTATTTGTAATAAACATCTATCTCTTTTCACTCAAATTTTGAAATCATCGGCGGCAAATAAAGCGAAGACTCGTATGTAGAAACAGGTTGCATTGGAGCATCACAGGATTCTGTATATATAAGGCATGGCCAGATGAGACGGAATGACTCTGTCGGCATAAAACGGGTGGCTAAGGAGAGACGAGTTCATCACTTAACCCCTTCGGCGGTGGTAGTGAGACGATAAGCAAGTTCAAATGCCTGCCCCAAAGTAATTATGATTTCTGTTGCTACATCCTAAAGGAATCTGTTGCCTCCGCGTAATTCATCCTTTACCCACCGCAGTAAGAACGCAGTAGACATGACAGAAGTGCTTGTCGCCATCCTGCGAGATGTAAGCGAAGCAATTCAGATCCCGTTCGTCTTGGCAAACAATTTGAATTCGGTTAATCTCGTGCTGAACGGTCAGTTGCTGAAAGTACCAACATCAGATGGGCCCGATTCATAGAGATCGGTACCTTTGTGGTGGCATCGAGAACGCTGACTCCCTCCACAGAGATCTCGAGAACCACTTGAGGAACTTTGGCAATCTCCCGAATGCCTTTCTGAATCAAGGATACACGGTAGGTGCGAACTCCTTCTGATCGGAAATCGTACCTTCAACTTAATCATTGCTCGTCTTGAGTCGTCGGTCCCTTCAATGTTAGAGATTTCCATCGAGCCGAGATAGTGGGCGGAAAAGGAGACGCAATCGTTGATGAGGGCCTCAGATGCGTATTTCCACTCGGAATGATCGTTTTTGATCGGGATATCCCGCCGCGACATGAGACTGCTTGCAGAGGAACACTGGTCAAAGCAGACACTTCTGAAAGGCGGAATTTTAACGGAGTTCTCGATTACTGAAGGGCTTTCCTCCCGACAAGGCGCGCGCCTGAGACCGTTTCGCCGCGACAAGGTGTGAGAAAATGAACATAAAGAGCAAACGATTCTCCACTGGGTGACACACAGAGATCAAAGCTCCCTCTGAGTCATTGTTTTCCCATAACAGAGCAGAAGTCGAATGCGCAGCTGTCCCTGCGTTTGCAAGATGCTCGAAACGACTGCTGCAGTCATCCGGAGGAGGGGCAAAAGAACAGACCTGTTGTCAATGTCGATGTCGTCGTCACATACAGAAGCCCGGGAGAGGCGTTCGCGCTTAGCCTCGTCCAGAGATACCATGATCCTTCTGATGTGTCCGGTAAGGGTGATTCCCATCTTCTGAAATCGCTTCCACCATGTTATCAGAACGGAAGAGGGTAAAACGAACCTTCAAATGTTTTGGATTTAGGTCGGCCGCGGAAACGAGCAGCATGGAACTGAGCGAGTTATTCATGAAGAGTCCCAAATAGTCTTGGAGGTCGAGGGCACACAACCAGTCGGACACATATGTGAATTGGTCTGTAATAAACCGTGACGTGCGTAAAAATGATCGTTTTTGAATTGTCAGCGAAATGCGCATTGTTGTTTTGACCTCGTTTATAGGCGCCATTAGGCGGATGGTTTCCTATGCAATAGCCTACCTGCGCTTTTTTCGACCGAATTGGGGTAATTTTCGAGGTAAGTTGCTAGTTGGTGCTGGATAGATTTGTCAAGACCTATTTCCACCATGCTGCTTTTGTCCAAACATCCTTTCTGAACGTAAAGGTTGACCGAGCTGTGTGAACAAACGGATACCATGTGGTGAATGTTATTGAAGCCGTTCCTTTCGAGGACGGCCGCCACTTCGTTAGCTCGAGGACTGGGAATTCCAACACTCACGTTGAGCCATTCGGCTACCGACGATAGTTCGCCCTAAAAGTGATCGATATAAGGGCTGTTCAATGTCTAAGTGTTCTGCGATGATCATGTTAAAAGTCTGAACGGTAGCGTAATGAATAAGCATATAAACGCCACCCCGTTTCTAGTCGAGCGGTAGGTCTTCTCCCTCTCTTCGCTTCTGTGAGTAGCGTACTCCACAAAGTCGACATGTTTCTCTGATTTTGGTGAATTGAGATTATTGAGTTGCAGTGTTAGCGCCTGTGAACGACGATCTCGCAAGAAGATCGCGACTTGCGGTTCGTACTTATCGGCAAAGACGGACTCGCGGCAAATCGCTCCTCCGTAGCTCCCGAGAATGTCCTCGATCTGTGAAAACAACAAATAGTGAGTGCAATGAATGTCGACAGTTTCAAAGTGGCTCTAATGTGGGTTAATACGAGGTGTAAACGTAGATGTACTAGTTTGTTACCTTTTTCCACTCAACGCTTTCATTCAGGATAACACTTCCTGTAGAGCGCTTGGGACGCCTGACGATTGATTCGCTCGATCGCAATTTGACATCGGGAGACGTGCTTCGCTCACTGTAAAAACAATTTTTGGACTGCAGGAGCATTAGAGACATACGGTTCCAGCTCGATGCTGATGTTTCCTTGACGAATAGGTGAAGACAAAGAGGAAGCAGTCGATGAAATCTGCGAAATAACAGGCAGAGAACACGATGACCCGATAGTACAGTCGCTGTAGTCAGTGGCTGTTGGGGACACCAAACAGCCAACCTGAGTCTGCTGGTCAACTACCATTTGGACTGGCGATCGAGAGAGCCGACGGCGCAGATCTTCCTAAAATAATGGACACTATTTGATACTTATGGACAACATACATTGCTGCACAGGACGTTGTGGATCGTAGACTGTGACGTAGTCGGACTTGGAGGCTGTCGGAGAACGGGATCCATTGGAACCTCTTTCTCTGTTTTGGGTTCGGAGTCTGCACGTTTTGATGACGACGAAACTACGGTAGAGTCGGTGTTCACAGTGGACGACCTGCGCCAACGCTCCTAGAACAAAAACACTATCGATTTGGCTATCCAGTCGGGTGTTTCTACTTTGTCAGCAGCAAAACTTCTCTCCGGAGACATCGAAGTGATACTTGTACATGTGGATCCACACAACTCTTCGGGTAGCGCGAGAGGTGCCCGACCTTCCGAAAGTGAAAAAGTCCGCTTTTCTGGAGACACTGCTGAAATTAACGAAAGCCATGAACGAGGTGAAGCTCTCACTCACATCTCTCAAGCGTAGAGCAAGAAAATGTCACCACGGAGGTTCGACTGTTTGTCCGTTTTGGGTTTGAAATGCCTAGATCAGCGATCCCCTTTTCACAGTAGTCTTCGAGCTCGTTGCGACGACTTTTGCTTTTATCTATACTTTTGTACTCTGAAGGAAGAATCGTTGGGCGTACATTCGGAAGCTGTTTCACTAAAGACTCTTTGTGTATTGGAATCCCCCATTCAGGGCTCACTAGGGAGTGTTTGCGTGCCGTCTTCTCTCATTGTGTTCGATCGGCCATTTCGCACACCTACCGTACCTCCTGGATTTGAGCAGCAGTGTTCCCATTTCCTATGTTCATCGTCCGTTATGCATGTACAGTTCATGACATTGTACCTGTGGCCTGGAGGCGGTGCGTTATCATAGACAAGCATGTTCTTGCGAACGTTGTCATAAGCAAGGTGGGGATGTACAGGTTGTGACATGTTGTCGTAGTTGCCGACGACAGGAGGAGACCAGGCGTCGTACAGAGGAGGGCCTTGGTAGGAACATCCCGCCTGAGACACTGAGCACTCTGTAATGTTTACTTTCCAAATGAATTTATAACATGCAGTTACCTTCAGGAACTACTCGATCAGTTCTCTGCGGAATGACGACGGAAGGCTCGTAGTCACCAAAACGCTTCGAAGTCTGATGCCGACTCTTTGAATTTGGCGAAGTGATAGGGAATTTCGGAATTGTACGTTGTGGATGCATCCCAAAGCTTGTCTTTGCTGTGGACGAAACAGACGTCAAAGTGAGGCTGGCGTTGCTTCTGCAAAGAATTTGAAGTGAGAATAAATGAGAGTAACAACGAACATCTTGTCGTGTCCGAGAGATTCGGCGTCGCCCAGAGGAGAAGCAGATGCCATGGAGTGCACGATGGAGTGAACGCTTCCGAAGCCGTCCTCGCTGAGGTTGACAACGTCGGCCTGAGCGTTATTCGTGGGAAACATTTTATCGCAAAACTCAAATACCATGATGGAGGGTGGGTGGTAGACGCCATTTGATGACTGACTGCCTGTTTTGGACAGCTGTGATGGCTGTCGACGAGCAGCAGATCCTTCCGGCACAGGTCTCCAGACCACATCCGAGGAAGTGTCCGCTAAGTCATTATAATTCTGGTACAAATTTGAATGTTGACTCGCAGTGTCAGAGTTCGCCCGAGACTGTCGATTTGTTGGAACATTGCCTTGAGCGACGGCAAAGTTTAAACTTCCTAAGTAAGGATCAGCGTTATTTCGCAGTTCTTCAGGGTTGCAGGATCACCTTCTATGAGCGATCTGCATTCTGACCACCCGTCTCTGCTCTGAATGACTTGGGTCAAATCGGATGCCTTTTGTTTTTGATGCTCATCGAGGGTCTGCAACACTGTGCGACCTTGGGAGTCTCGAATTGTAACGTCGACACCGGAAATGACAACCGTTAGAATATTTTCAGTGAGTGCTAGTAGTACCTTGACTGAGAAGAAGTTTGACGGCTTCAAGCTGTCCGAAGAGAGCAGCTACGTGTAAGGCACTTCCTTCGTCGGTCACATAGTTGACATCGAATCCGGACTGACAGAGAATTTGGAGACAGTCTAGATGGCCGTGCCTTGCAGCTGAGTGAAGAGGATAAACTACTCGTGCCGGTTTATTCTCAGCAGAGGACGAGTCGGCGGCGCTCTGATTTGAAATGCTTTGAAAGGCCAGCCGAAATGTGGTACCTGTAGAGCCAGCTCAGGACAGTTGCTAATCAGTAAGCGGCAAACATTCGGCTTTCCCAACCGTGCAGCAACGTCGAGGGCCGTTTCGGATCGAGCATTTCGTAGACGGGCATCTGCATGTTTCTAAAGAAGATCACCTAATTGAAGTATATACAACCTTAAAGCATACATGCAGGAGAACACTGACGACTTTCGCATGTCCATGTTGCGCAGAGAGGTGCAGAGGCGACTCTTTCGCGTTGTTCACGGCATCCACCGTTTCAGGTTCAGCATCAATCATAAGCTATAAGGTATGTTCTTCCAATTCAGTGATAAATCCCCTACTTGAACGACATCGTGATGGCCATTCCAAGCAGCCAAGTGAACAGGAATGCACCCCCTTCGGTCCCGAGTAGAGAGAAGTTGCGAGTCATTGTCGACGAGCAACTTGGCCACTTCGGTGTGACCGTGCAGAGCGGCCAAATGCAAAAGGGTGTGGAAGTTTGAAGGGTCTCTTAGAGAGCAGAGCCATCCTGTTGCTGGTGTGGCTGGCCGAAAGAGGCTAAAAACGCGGCGTCACTCGGCTTCTCTCCCTTCACTTTACCTCAAGGTCTTCGACTTTTTGTTCTTCCGAAGATGAACGAGGCTCGTGACCTTCTCGATGTCACCGCGTCGGCAGGCATCAAATAGCTCCTGGAATAACTGTAGGAGGGAGTTCTTTGCAGACAAAGTACCTGACTGTGGGCGCTCAGTTCTCTCCCGACTCCCATTGCCGCTTTTCGACAACCACGGCGCCAGATGCCCTCTCTCCACTCTTAATTTATCATTCGATCGGCCTGAGTGTCTCAACTAAAAAAAACTCGCGAGTTTTCGTGTAATCGATTTGCATTATGTGTCCCGGAATATGGATGCAGTAGTGTTATCGAAACTACGGACAAATAATCAATGACACGGTTGACAATGGTAGAGGCGGTAAAACGAAGTGGACGCTTTCGCTGTATAACAGAGATATCACTGTCCTTATTAATATCAATGCATTTAAAATTGGCGTACACGATGAAGCTTGTAAAAGTGACTGGTCAAAGACAAAAAACAAACGGGAGGGAGACTGAATAGCGCTTTCTTAGGCGTTCTAAGTGGTTCGAGACGTAGGACAAACGGATAAAGCGATCGGCGACAATACATCCTGCAAGGGCCAAGGGCGTTTAAGTGCAGAAAAGAAAGGCAAAACAAAAGTCACTTGGGTATTGACCCCTTGATGCTATCTACGCAGAGAAGAAAGCCTCGGCGGCCTCGCCTCGCCGCGGGCACACTTTCGAAGCGCGCGAAAGAACAAAGGATCCATCACAGCCCTTCGAGCACACATTCAAAATTTGCATTTGTCACTCAGTAAGACGCTGCAAAAGCCGCAATAGATCGCTCCACTTTGCGAATTCCGATTATGGTCCCAAGAAGAGTCATAAGTCATCAGTAGAATGGCCGGAACATAAGATAAAATGAACGCGGCAGAAGTATCGATGCACTGGAACGAGTGATAGTTGTTTGCCCTATTGCGACGACACCGTCCACTCGGCATGAGACTCGCCGAAAGCCTCGGCGACACCATTAGTCTAACTGCCGCTGATAAGAAACTGTAAACACAGTCGCCCATCCGCGTAATCCAGTGTGCGGTAGCAGACGGCGGATTAGTGAAAAACACTTGTCACGATCAATTCACTCTGTAATAGAGAACCGGATAATGGAGGTCAGAAGAGTTTCTACTCGTAAAACAGTTCGCAGCGGCATTAGTGAGAAGAGAAACGCTCAGAAACACCGTTGCTGAGTCATCGCACAGCTGTTGAAACAAAGGTGCAAAAGTTCCTCGTGTAGTATGGAGGTGACAGGCGTTAAACGCACTGCGCCGCGAGGAACCAAATGCCACTGACGATAACTGCATGCGCGCGAATGCATACTTACACTGAACCGATTGACTGTTAAGTGGACGAGGCCATTAAGTGCACGCATTAGAGGAGATACAATAACTGACGCCGTTGGTCCGAAAGCATCATAACATGATTGTGTGGCAGCGGGCACTGATCGCCGGGCGTTCGTTCTAACTCTACACGATTGATTCATTTTGATTCAGCGAGAGCTGGTCGTTCCGTCAGTTCGCCAGTTCGATCAGAGCAGCCTCCGACTTCGAGACGTCGGCCGATAGACGTCCAGCCTATCGATCACAGTCCCGGAAAGCAGTTGTCGTTTAAGGATCGGCGTTGATACCGTCACTTCCTCTTTGTCACAAGTAGCACTCAGCAGAAACGATGACGTGTTCAATAATTTAAGGATGTGTTTCTGCAGTAATGACCACACAAATAAACACGCACGCGCAACGACTTAAAAGGATATTCGATACTCGATAAGGGGAGGTTTACTGTATTTTCCCACGAAAAACCACATCACGCCCACGGATCGTATATACCACACGCAGAGTAATCGGAACTCGGCCGGCGGCTATCCCACTGACCATCATCAGCAGCTGCCGACACACGACGTCCGGCGCAATAACGACACATTATGCGCGCATACTCCAGCCGGGGCTGAGCAGATACGGCACCGCGTGAGGGAGAACTGCGCGGCGAAGCGCATCCGACCGTCGCCGTCGTTCATCACTGTCCGACGACACGCAAATGACCTTTCGTGACGATTCGATGGAACTTGCACTACGCTTTGAAGCGGTTGTCCTCAGCTCCACAACAATTAACCTCACTTTCTTTCCACCTCATGCGATCTATAATAACTCGCAATCATTCATTTGCTCACATCGTAAAACTGCCAGCTGCGCATCGCCATGAGAACGATTCAGGCAAGAAAGAAAGTGAATCTATATTGCCGGAAAACTCAGCTCGGAGTTCTCACACGACGCAAGTGTCACGTTGCAAAGCGTCGGAAAAGCGGCGTTCCAACGCTGTCACAATGTGATCGTTGTGCAGTCGATGACAACTCAATGAGTGAGGGTCGCTGAGAATTCGCAGACTATTAAGCTCCCTCCTGCTGGCCCTATAGTAGTCGAGACGCGCAAAACTGCTCAATGAATGCTTAATTATATACACATCTGCTTGCCGACAATGCGTTTATAGCGAGCAGCGATTGTGATATGTTTGGACAAAGTGCGCAACCCCGCTACCTATATGACTCGAAAGAGCACAGCTAGTCCGAAGCCTTAGAAGAGAGGAGGGCAGAAATTTGAGAACAGAAGCGAGACAGTGGGAAATAATGGGTGCGGAGACGGACATCGAACAACGCCACGGCTTCCGTTTTGATTTACGGCATTTTTTCCTTTCTTTTGTCGCTTATGGTACGAAAATTAATTATTTAATTTGTAACGATCCGTCAATTGCAAAGCCAGGTAGCTGTTTGCGAAGGAAGGAATTCGGATATCCTGTGGTGATTACGAATAAAGCGAGAAAGATAAGTTAACGACAGGCGCATGCATTAGCCTTCGAGAGAACAAAGCTTAGTTATTGTATGAGTCTCCGAGACGATCATTTGCGAAATGCAACGCAAGCTGTACGCAATTTCAATTCGACGCATCATCAAACAAATCTGAGACAATATGAACGGAGATGCAGTGGCATGAACATACTTCGATCGATGCACCAAGAAGAGGAAAAAACTTGTACGAAAAACAAAGATATTTATACATTTACTTACGAAGAAATAAGAGAATAGAAAAAGCACAATAAAAGAAAGAAAGTGATTTACAATGAATGCATCTGTTTTTCAGCACAAATGACTTCTTGTATCAGGAGAATAACGTGTTTTGTCGGTCTCCTCCGACAACATATTGCCTTTTATTATAAAAGAAGCAGTGATAATTCCACGAGCTTCGCGATAGAGACATCTTTCTCGACAGAATTTTGAAATTTTATCTGTACTAAGGAATTTTGTAACGTGCAACCCAGCATTGCATCCAAGGGACTTCATGACCAATGGACTGCTTGAGGGCCGAACTTGAAGTGGAATACTATGGGAAGAGTTTCGAGTGACTGGGTTGTGCGCTGCATCAAGTTTCCATGCAAAAAGAAGACTTAAAGTGGACGCACAGCGAATCAGCCGCACAACAGTTAGTTTCTAGGACAGCGTGACCTTTCGTTTTGCTGCATCGCTGGTCTCTCGCGCACCGTCATTGTGCGCGTTCGTGAAGAAACTTCTGAGGCGCTGTTTCTCCGATCGATTTCGAACAGTGTTCCACTATGTTTGCTTGCACGATCTTGATAACTCAATCCCCAACTCCAATCTCTGTGACAGTAAATAATACAATCGACCGTCACTGAGGTTCCTCGGCCAAAAAATCCAAAAACGACGGAAGAAAGACGGAATGAAATGGCAAATTCCTTCACAGTGATTCTCGTTTGCACAATTCCACAGTTACGTGTTCTGTTTACCCCATACAAGGGTCGACTGGTGAGAACACGCTGACTCACATCTTTAAAGTGTGTTATCCTCTCCTTAAATGCTCTTATCTCCACGTGATCGTCGGTCATCGATCGAAAGGCTGAGCATCCCAAATCCATTCCTTTCGACCTTTTGCAGATGGATGTGGCATCGCGCAAAACGGTGATTGTTCTCATATCGGCTTTAATTCTTGACCTCCTTGCTTTCACATGCATTCTTCCACTTTTCCCGTCTATTATCGATTTCTATGCGGTGGAAAGTAGAAAGGTAAACTGGGAATTTGTCTGAAACAACTTGTAATTTGTGCAAATATAGGATTCCCTCTACACCCTTTTCGATTCGACAGTTCGCTCGGTTCAGAACCTAGCCCTCATTCCGAACCTCACAAGATACAACAATGTCCTATTTGGCGGTATTGCAATCGTCCTTTACGCTATTCAATGTTCCCCGTTTTAGGTTTGCTCGGATCCCTATTCAGTGCCCTACAGTTCGTGTCATCTCCCATTTTGGGAGCTCTTTCCGATGTCTATGGCAGAAAGTCCATTTTGCTCATTTCCGTGCTTGGCACGTTGACATCATACATCGTACGTTTACCCTAGTTTACCTCTATCATTGTACAGTAGCAGTAGCTTCTGTATTCCTCTTGCGGTTTTGTATATTTCTTGACGGCTGCGGTTCGCTTTTAATGCGTGCCAGTGCAAAATTGCATAAACTTAGAATCGTGTTGAATACTCTTCATTGAAAGCTCAAAATCTGAACCGCGGACTTTGACAAATAATCTCTAAACCGCCTACATCGATCTACTCCGTTAAAGTGACCGAAATTTGCAGTTTCGGACATAGTTTCAATAGATGCCCTACACTGTAAACAGACTACGTTTTGTTTACCTATTGTATCAACAATCACAATTTAGTTATTCAGTACAATTCCTAATTTTTTGCCCGATTTCCCGCGTTCCGGTAAAAAAACGGAGCATTCAGATCTGGTCCCAGTCCGATACATTCACTCTTTTTATCGTCTCAAGAATTATCGGCGGACTGAGCAAAGCCAGCGTATCTGTGAGCATCACCATCATGGCCGACATTTTCCCGGCGGCAAAGCGTGGAATTGGGACCGTAAGTATGTGAATACACAATCTCTCAAAACGAAGAATTAAGGCACTTGTGGGAATTGCCTTTTCCATCGGCTTCATCGTGGGACCTATGTTCGGTGCCTACTTCTCCTCAATTGCTCCTTCAAAGCAGGGAATTGACGAGCTCTTTACCCTTCCCGCCTATTTTGCCATATCTCTTACTGTGGTTCAACTATTTTTGCTGGTTGTTTTGCTTCCTGAAACGCTCACAACCCCCGTAAGTGCTAAGTAGCTTCTGTTGTCGATTACAAAAACTTGCTCAGAAAATCGCGCTTAAGGACATTCTGAGGAATGTTCTCGTCTATCTCAATCCATGGTCGCTGTTCTCCTTCTCCGCCTTGGAGGAAAGCCAATCAAAAGAAGGTTAGATCGTAAATGAGTATCCGTTTGTTTTACTGCTTCTTTGATTTTTAGCGCTAAGGGCAATAAGAGCGTACGGTCTGGTCTACTTCTTGTACCTCTTTTTGTTCTCCGGCCTTGAGTTTACTTTATCGTTTTTCACGCATCTCCGCTTCGGATACGACAGTATGCAGCAGGGGCGGATGTATCTCTTCACTGGATTTATTATGATTTTGATCCAAGGTAACAGCAATTATCGAGTTAAAAAGGAATCTGCGTTTTTTCGGTGGCTATGTGCGAAGAATTCCCGCACAAAGGCAAAAACGAGTCAGCGAAATGGGAATCGTCGCGATTGTCCTCTCCTATCTTGTAATTAGCATTTCCCAAGTACAGTCGGTCTTTTACTTTGGACTGTCCTTATACGCTGTGGGTAAGTCGTTGTTACCACAAAAATCTCACTGTGCAATCCTTTCTTATTTCAGCATCCGCTACGGTAGTGCCTTGCATAACTTCATGCGTACTGGAACTGGCCAACGAGTCGGACAAAGGAGTGACCACAGGAATCTTCAGAAGTCTTGGAGCTTTAGCCCGCGCTCTCGGACCAATGGTCGCTTCGACTTTGTTTTGGGTGGTTGGCCCGGCCTTCTGCTACGCCGTCGGCGGTCTGAGCCTGGCGATTCCCTTGGTTCTTCTACGGAGAGTGCGCTATGAAGAAAATGCAGAAAAGATTAAGTAATGTACATAAAGAGTGTCTAATTTATTGCAATAAATATACATACAAAAACAATAGAGTTCTTACATGATTTCCCCGATTTTGACGACGTCTTCTGCCTATGAACGCCAGTTGGTCTGCGGTAATTCCAATATAGATTATCGCATTTTCAATTTAATATAAGTTCGACAGAATGTTAAGCTCGTTTAGCGGCACAGAGCCGGAGGAAAAACACACAACAAATAGGATTTACTAATAAGCTGAACGTGCAAATGTATACCTCCTAGATCTTTTTACACTCTGTGGTTCTACATCATTTGAGTTCGCTTCCTTGTTAGCTTTTCCGCCTATACAAATCTGAAGCAATTCTAGACAATTGCGAAATTGCGCAATAATAGTTTTTTTATTACGAACTTCTGAGAAGTATTCCTTGACCCACCTGGCCGTTGTAAGGCAAAGTCGGCTTAGAGAAGTCGTTAACGATGCAAAGGAAAAGAAAGCAGTGTCTCGGACAGCCAATCGCACGGCGATGCTTTGTTCTTGAATGCAGAGTGGAGTGCTCAACAAAAGAAAGAAATTGCTGTGGAGCAGTCCAACTCAAACGGGGATTCCGCTAGACAAATATGATTGCTTAGACCAATTGTTGGCTAAAAAGTAATCGAATTTGTCATTAGACGCCCTGAGGGCGAACCTTGGCCGTTGAGATTCCTATCGCCCCACAATAACAAATTACCGAACAAATTTGGAGAACAATCTTAAAATTGAATTCCGGCTTTCGAACGTGGACAACAGGCGAATGATGATGGACAAAGTGCGAAGACAAATTCGAACAACAAATTGTTCTACTGTCAATCCACCGCCATCT
Source organism: Steinernema hermaphroditum (assembly GCA_030435675.1). Classification (NCBI taxonomy): domain Eukaryota; kingdom Metazoa; phylum Nematoda; class Chromadorea; order Rhabditida; family Steinernematidae; genus Steinernema; species Steinernema hermaphroditum. The sequence goes on along the minus strand of CM059625.1, from coordinate 10,696,002 downwards.
GCGCTATAATGTCTATAAATTCTTTAAACTTGCTAGGATGTGAAGGGACCTGAATAGGCGCTCAGGGCGTCAAAGGGCACTCGCTTAGTGGGTTCGGATTTCGGATTTGCAGCAAAGACCAGTTCCTGCTGCAGATTCAATGGGATGGAATCAATTTTGCGTTCAATCGATTTCATGAGCATGCATTTTGACAGCCGATGTGTCAGAATTACAATTCGCCATATCACATCTCCCCACACCTCCCAGTCCGCCTTCATCTGTCGTCGTTCTTATCGTTATGTGTCCATTTTGCACAAACAAATCTCTATCGATCCTTTGTTGCTCGTATAGCTTGTTTATCTCACTCCTTTGATGCTCAGTTTTGCATGACCCTTGTATAAAGCGATTGCGTGTGAGAAATATGCGTAATGATGTTACTGGACTGTTAGGTCCCTGGATCGCCCCTTATCGAAACAACAGTAAAAACAGCAAAAGTGTCATATTGGCTCGTCTGATAATGGCCCGAAAAACAGTATGAGCCGATCAGAGAGCGGCGTTCCTTTTCAGGCAACCGCCCGTGCGCATAACGTCCGCGGCAGAGGTTTTAAACGAACGACGGACGGTCGACCTGCAAGTGCACCGCCGGTGGCCATCGCCGGCACGTTGCCTTTGCCCCGCGGACACACTGCCGTCCTTTGCATCAAACCGTCGCCTCCATCTCACTCGCACACGCCGCGGCTGACCGCCTGGGAGGAGTCGAGGTACGCGTCGAACGCCGCTTGCGCGGGGAGCTCCGTCTCACCCGGTCGATGTTTATGCGGCACAGCCGTATTCCGTTCTTGTATACCTTCTCACCGCGATTTGCTCAGAGGAACGCGGGATATTGCACTTCTTTTTGCGCGTTGTTTCTTTCGCGCGCCGTTGCTCTTGTCTCTTCTTGATCCGTTTGGCCTTTAGCGCTCCTAAGATTGACGCACAAACATGGCTCTCTAATTCTCAGCGCATGCACTACCACTAATTTATGATTATAACTCTCGAAAAACTTCAAATCATTCCAGTCCGACGGAGCTTAGCTAGAGATGCTAGACGCAAAGATTCTTCGCTCCCTTTTTCGTTCGATTTCCTCGTTGTGTGTCCCTTTTGTCTGCACAATCTCATAATCTTCTGAGGAGATTCGTAAGGGTCGGCGAGGATATTCTTTTATTCGTCTGACCCTTGAAATCGCAAGATGTTCAAAGATGTGACTTGTTGTCGTCTCTGCGCACAACGACGTCCATCGATTTGCCCGTTTTCTACCAACTGCTTTTGTTCGATCTGTTCGATTTATGAATATGTCTTCGCTGAAGTCATGTACATATCATATCGATATGCGACTTTTCAGCGCACTTCCTAAAAACTGTGACCATGCTGATATGTTGTGTCATTTGCAGATTGACTAAGTAATGCTCCCCATAGAGTGATCACAGCCCCGCTCAAAATGCTTAACTCCATAGTCAACTTCGTCATCACCAACCTCCACAGGGTGCCGAGGTTCAACTTTCAGTTCAAACACGTCAAACCGGCCTTCGACTTAACTTGGTTCGGCGACTATTTGCAGGTTCGTGCTTAGTCTTAAATGCATTCACCAGACGTGAGGTGACATACATGGACACCAGTTGTGACCCTTTTCGTTCAAGCATGGGAAAAGCCGTAATCCGATGCCTTGTGCGCGCTGTCAATGTTAGTTCGCTGTTTGAGTGATTCGCTTCTCGCAACTCGTATTCCGCGCGAGAAACGCAATTTGCTCAACATAAAGTGTAACCAATCATCATATACGAATTGTTCGCACGCATACGTTCGAAAGACGATATACACGATAGTATACAACAGTGCGGTCGCGCGGGTAATTACGATAAGTCACGATCTCATTGGACATTCCCTGCTGCTGAAGAATAAATGATTGCCTTTTGTTTCTCTCACGCAAGTGTTTTCGGCTACCCGCGACAGGGGCGGCATTAGGTATTGAATACAAAAGCATTTTGCTACAGTAATCCAGAGAACAAATCACATCTATTGTCGCTGTTTTAATGAAGGATTGCATTTAGTCACTGTTCTTTCTGGGATTCATCTGCCTACTGTTCACCAGCTTATTGCTGCTCACGATCACCATCGAGTGGATTTGTCGCTGCTGTTCGAGGAAGGCTGCGGGCAGAACCCGACGTGAAGTGCGAAATCTCTCGATTTCGCTCTTCCTGATTAGCGCCGTCTGTTTGTAAGTGCAGCTCCGGCAGAGACAATCAGAACCAAATGCAAATTTAGCATTCTGCTCGGGTTCTGCTTCTTCGGGAACGAGCATCTCAACCGAGGAGTGACATCGGCCGTCGCCGGAATCGACGACACCATTAAAAACATTAAATATGCCAACGAACAGGTCCATTTCCTCGTCGCGCAAGAGATTCATCCTCGTTTGTTTTAGTGCACAATTTTCTCGGGGATTCGAGAAAACGCAACACAACACATCAACGATCTCATCAGCATCGTGAACACGAAAGCCCATGAACACCCCGAAGTGAACCAAACGGTACGAACTTAGTCATACGAACAGAAACTAACCATTCCATAGGATCTGACGGAAGCTCACCATCTGCTCACCGGGCTCTCTCATGAGGTCGACGGTCTCCAAACCGGACTTGAAAAGATGCAACACGTTTTAAAAAACATCGACTTTTTGGAAGATCAACGAAATGCTGTTGACTACTATGAGTTTGAAAGGTGAGTCATCTGGTGTATTCACAAAAACTGAGTCATTTCAATCAACAATAATCAGGGGTGCTCATATCACCCTTGGCGTTTAACAAGCAAACCATGTACCTAGTCTCAATCAGTAACATACGCCCACAAAAACATCTCTTCCGCATCCGTGTGAGACATTTGTCTCATGGACAGTGGCATATTGAGGGTGTGCACCCGTTGGCAAATTGTGCCATTCTAGCTGAAGATAATGCAGTGAGGATGGATAACTCTTCCTGTCACGTCCTCCCTGATCGACTGTGATGAATGAGGCTCTATTCAAATTTATCGAAGGAGTTCGCGGACTAGTGAGGGCGGCGAGGGCTGACACGAAGCGTAACGCGGCAGGCATTGTTAAGTGGAACAACGCTCGATTTTATGGGAACCGTAAATCGGTCGGTGGTAATTCCCACGAACTGACCACATTCCACGAAAGTTTAAATTTGTTTCTTTTACGTGATACTCGAACATTGGGGATGGAAATTGTGATTGAGAAAGAACGGAGCAAACGTTTAAAGTTCGACACTTTATGCGATACATTCTCGACGATATCCACAAATTTACCGACACATGATTTGCATAGCAAATCATTGCCTTTCATAATTTCTCCTTTCAATGGATGTTGGCCCCCAGCAATGAACGTCTTTGTGAGTGAGTGAGAGTAATGAGCGGAAGTAGTCAAGTCCAATCAACAAGTGCTGCTTACAATGGTCGCGCCGTGGCGCCTGATGGGCTTTTCGGACGGATTCTAACGAGCTACGGCACGCATAATTTTTGACCGCCGGCGTCAACCCCTAACGACACTAATGTAAAAGTCCCTCCAAAAGTTCGCATCTTGCGCATAGCTGAACATCACATAATAGTGATAAATCTCGCTTTTCCAGCGAGCCGCTTTCTGCGGTCGCGATGTGTGACTCACATATGGTCGACTAATGAGTAGCAACAAATCAAAAGAGACGACACAGTGACACGCGCGGCGCCATATGCGGTTTCAACAGATTGTCTCAGTATGCTTCATTTCTGTGCACCCTCGCAAAGACAGAGTGTCCAGATTTACTCGAACGTTGCACACCATTACAGTATTGAGAAACGGAAGTTCCTTTTCGAAAGTTACTTTATAATATAGTGGATAAATGCCGCAAATAAGAAAAGGAGACGAAATCTCTTACAGTACAACCTTTTAGATGGGCCGTTTGCATCACGCTACTGATTATCATTTCCTCCGTTCTTTTTCTTGGAGCAACCTTCTTCTGTCAGCGGTCCTGGAAAGGTTCAGTTCTTTTCAGCGCTTTTGGAGTGGTCATCTTCATTCTTTCCTGGTCCATATTTTCCATATCGCTCCCAGTCCTCACGGTACGAAAAACTGAAATCAATGTTCAGGAACACATCATATGTTTATAGGCCCTGAGTGATTTGTGTCTCGAAGGTGACCAATACGTGTCTGCCCACTTGTCACGTGAAATGATCGAAACCATTAAATTCTACAAGACATGCAACCCTAAACCCAGTCATGATAACCTGCCCCCAAGCATTCCTGTGGATCAAATAAACAGCAAGTTGGTGAGTCTCCAAGCCAGCGAGACCAAACTGGATGCTCTACTTGGATCCCTCTTCAACCATTCTTCAGAGGTATGAGCTTGAAGTTTATTCATCTGCAATCCCACTTTATTTAGATCTCCAACGCCACCGCTTTTCTGTCCTTCGATATCTCTCAGTCGTTGAAATCGGTGGGAGCTCTGGAAACAACAGTCGCCTGTTATGCCTACCACGATGACGTAAAGGCGATGTATAAAGGAATTTGCTACACTGGAATGTAAGGGAAACAATTATAGAGTTAGTAATCTTCGATCATTTAAGCACCGGAACACTCATCTTCACAGCATCGCTGTTCCTTCTGGGTGTACTGTTCTTTACCCTCCTCCTCATCGTCTCCAGGTCGTGGTATCTTTTCTCTAGACAGTAAGTTTTTTTGCATTTCCATGGCACCGTTTCTGCTTCTTCGAAACTTTGCATTTCTTTAACCTTATTAGAGAAGCGCTCATATCTGAGAAGTGTCCGTACCATCGACCCAATCCTTATGGGAAATTTTTCACACTGGATCGACACGGTTGCCCAAAGCGCATATTTATGCGGTAGGTCGTCCGCGGTACGTGTGGTCCTTTCATCTGTCACTTCTTCTTCTCCTGAGAATGCAGATTTAAGAACGCATGTTCGGCGAATGACCTTCGTTCCTATCGGCTTGGGTGCAATACTATATGCACGTTTCGCCTTCTATCTTTAGAACACAAACATTCCACTAGAGACTAATATATTTTTAATCTCTTGCGCATTTCTGAACATATCGGCTTTTTAGGCCCACTGACTATGGAGAAGTGGACGAGAATGACCCATTCTTCCCGAGAAACAACGACAGCACGATCCCTGTGGACATCTACGGCACTCATGTGTATAATCCGAGAACTCGCTTTGCCAACTCTCTGTAAGTGATCGTTGGTGATCTCAAGTAATTTCACAATAGAATGATCGCGGAAACACGACATGAGTCGTCTAATTGCAGAACCTCTCTTCATGAGTTTAAAATTGGAGTCCCGGTCTATTAGCGCCACCACTGAGTAAGGCCTACTTGTGTGATGTGCCTGTTTGTGCCCAGCAGCCTGCTGCAACTCTCTTTACAAACTTTACAAATCCGTCTCCAAACTCTTGCTAAATTTTGAGCATTGAACACTTTGACCAATTTCTTTCCAGCACCACACACTCTCCCTCCGTCGTACTAAAAAAGCGATTTTGTTTCAGTGAGCGAACCGAACCCTCTACCGGTACAACTACTGTCACTGGAGGTGGTGCCAACAACCCGTCCACTCCTCTCCTCGACAACTCCGGCGGCCCATCCACGCCTCTTTGGAACCATCGGAGCGGATCTAACTTCAACGCTCAAGCTTCTGCCCCTCCGGCCACCAACAGGTTCATATAAAAGCTATTTTGTATTCTTCTGTCTTTCTTGCCTTTTTACTAACTTTTTATTTTGAGTGTCGTGGCACCAGTGCACTAAAATGCGTAACTGTACATTGACATCGTCCCGTTTCAGCGTGATTCGTTCCGGTGGCTTCGAAGACGCCTATGGACGCTACCAGGAACAATTCGATGTCTAACGTCGCCTCCACTTAATGTTGGTGTTGTGATGCATGTCAAGATGTCGTCTTCAGTCCTCGCTTTTATCTCACCACGCACTTTTCTCGAAAGATTGAGCGTCACATTCAAATCGGGTATTATTTAGTTTCTTTTGTTGTATGTTCCAATTTTCCTCTCCGTAATGTATTTGTTCTCCAAACGTCCCTCCGGTCGTTACAGGCCTTGTGTTGTTGTGCAGACCAGTTACCTCGTTCTACACTCACTTGGGTAACTTCCAGCCATTGTTTCCAGCCTTCCTGTTTATTTACAGTCATAACGAAACGTTATTCACATCGCCTCTATACGAGTGTTGTACATAGGGCTGTCTTCTTCCTGCCAAAAGCATCTTCTCATCGTTGACTTTATGACTATATCGACAAGTCTATGCTGTTTTTAGTAATAAATTCGATTGCGAAATGTATCGTAAGCCTAAATCTATGTTCGAATGTATTGATCTACTGCTGCAAACGATCGATGAATAAAATACTAAGCCAGGCTCGTCTCCAGAGGCAACGGTTGATAACTCGCGCGAACGTTGCGGGCTTCCATTCACTGCTCACCTCCGGTCTTGTGTCCAGTGTGCCCAACATGTCGAAAAGACGAAACGGAGGAGCACGCGACACCGCAAAGGATATAATACTAGGCCTTGAGTAAGTAATGGCTCCCTCGACGTCGTGGTCAAACACCGTACTAGACCTTCAGGTCCAGGGCCTCGTCGTCCAAAGGAGGGCATTGCCAACCCTCCGTCGCGAAAGGTTCGTTCTTCCTCCTCTCCAACTCGAAAACTACCTTCCTCGCGACCGTATCCATCTCAACCTACTCCTTCCGTTAAGGTTTTCCTAGGACATGACGCACATTTAGTCACTTATCCACCGTTTGCTGTCTCTAGATCCATCCACTCATGCACCACCGCTCAATCCACATTGACCTGTAGTATCATTTAACATTTTTAAGAGTCCAACACAAACGGTGTACGTGCAGAAAGCTGACAATGGGGCAATAAATGAACTGCAGCAACAACTGCAGCAGCTTCAACGCCAACAAAGTGAACTTCTTGCTGCAGAGCAGGTAGCATTTTCAAATAAATATCTGTGCAATGATTTCAAACTAATAGCAAGCAAGAAGACGTCTGCAGGCCAGTCAGGATGCTCTCAGTAGGAAGTTAGCCACAGCAGACAATGCGGCATCGTAAGTGTCCTTTCTTTTTAAGTCTTTTCGTTTCCATTTCGAATCATACTACTTCATTTCTAGAACTCGCGATCTCAACGATCTCCGGAAGCAATTCAATGGCTTCGAAAGCAAGGTAGTTTTCTCATGGGACTAATATTGTCACGTCGCTCCTTAGATGATGATGCTTAGTCAAGAGATGAACTCAATGAGGGGTACAGTCGACAGACATTCAAACGATATCATGGCTGTAAGCAGTGACGTAAAAAGCCGGCCTCAAGTTGATCCTGCAAGAATCGCAAATTCAACTCAGCAAATGGACATGAAAGTCCGTGAACTGCAGCAACAGTTGATGCAGTTCAAACAGACTATGGAGGCCGAAATAGCCGACAGGATACGTGTGAATCAGGCTCAGGCTGAAAAGTAACGCTTTAGGATCGCTTCAGGATGAGGGGTGACGTAAATATTTCTAGCATCAACCGGCTTCAAGAGTACATAAGACAACAAGAGGCGAATAAGAACGACATAATGCAGAGTTTGTCGCGGAAAGGAGATATGGATCAAAAGAAGATGAATGAAGAGTCGAAGAAGCTTAACGATAGAATTCAACAAGTCACTACCGAAGTGAACAGGAGCACGAATGAAAGGGATCAGCGAATACGAGAGGAAATGAACCAAAAATTCAATTCGCTGCAAATGGTGAGCAACCTTCTATGCAAGTAAATCCACCGAATCTCATCCAAGGAATGCCACTTTGTGGCACAGTAATCTGTTAAACGAATAACTGTAATATTCTGAGCAGTAGTGAGATGATCAAATTGCTAATATTAAATGAATCGAAACATCAAATATATTGTAGATGGTCAAATCTGACATTGACGGCCGAACGGATGGCGATCGAGAAAACAAAAAAAAGATGGAAGAGAGAATGAAAGCCGTAAACGACGCTTTGGAAGGTGTTAAGGCGGCTCAGCAGGTGACCCCAACTACATAAAATGCGTTTCTGATTTGAGAGAAATTAGACAGATAAAGCGAAGAACAAAGAACGATTCCAAAAGATCAACGAAGCGCTGGCCACCCTCGAGCACCACTTAGAAATTGGCGACAAAAAGGTCGACAAAATAGTAAATGCGGAGATACAAGCAAGGTAAACCACCGTCACTCGTTTCCTGTTGATTTGTTGCACCACGATACCTGTCCTTCTAGTGTTTATAGTTGGTCTATGCTCAAAAGCAATTATTGCTTTGTAGGCTTGAGGGTGATAATTTTTAATAGCTTTCCAGCAGCGACCGTTGTAAAACACAAAGAATTTGTTATGGCTTCCACCAGCAATTTTCAGAAAACTTCACGAAAAAGCACTTCTTGCCAAAATGCAAGAACTGGAGGACAGAGTAAACAAGTACCTCGACGGTCTCAATAAAGCTATCGACGACGCAAAAGCAGGAAAAGAGAACGTTAAAGTACCAACATTGGACACAGATGCGGTATGCGAAGCCGCTCCAAGTGTAAAACCGTAGCTGAAATGCTTTTCAGCTTCGCCGTGAGATGGAAGCGATCGCTGCTGACAAGAACAAGATGAGCATGGAAGGATTGCTGAAGCTGGAAGAGAAGATGAGTCGAGTGCAGCAAGGTTCCCCGTACACCTAAGGAAAACTTTATGCTTTTGGTTTCAGGATTAACACGAGACAAGAGGGAAATCCAAGACAAAGCGAGTGATGTAATCAGCAAAGATCAATTCAATAAGCTGAAATCACAAGTCAACAAACTGGACCAGCTCATGGATGATGTGGAAAAGGCTCAAGAGAAAGTTCGAGATAAGCTGGAACGACAAATCCCCCAAGATGTGAGTCAAAATAACCTCATAACGATTTACTTTCAATCTTCAACGAATTATAACCCTAGTTAAAGGCCAAGGTCAAAGTTTCTGAACGTTTTTGAACGATGAGCGTAGCCAGAACCCATGACCTCGAATCAAACCTCCTCAATCAACCTAAATTTTGCACGATTGCAAACGCTCGCTTTCAGCTAAACGAACTATCAGCAAAAGCAGACAACATAAAGCAACAACTGAACGCACGCATCGACCAAGAAGAGGAGGAACGATACCTCGCTATAAGGGAGCTCCAGGAGGCCTACAACAAGCTTCTTGGCAGACCTGGACCAGCTGCCGCCGCAGCTCCCGATACTCAAGCAACGGTATGAATTTCCACAAAGGCACATTAGGTTCCCAAATCCGGGAAGCGCTGCTTTGACAGACCTCTCGCGCAGCATTGTAAGAATCAAGCTTGCAGGCCTCGCGTCGTGAAATCGATGAATGCAAAGTGGCCATCAAGAAACTTGCCGAATCGGTCACAACTGTCAAGAACGTGTTGGACCGAAAGCTTCAGGAAGAAGTTAGAAAAGTAGGGGAAAGACACGTTGCGTACATTAAATGGTGGTGCTTTCAGAGGGAACAAGATGTTGAAAGATTGTCCGTCCTGATCCAGAGATAACTCCCGCAAATATAAACTTTTTATTGTGTAACATTCCATAAGCATCTATATCTATAAGACTAGTTCGTTTACTTATGTTTCGGCTTACTCGTCAGAGCTTCCAGATGTGCTTTTCCACCCCAAAACTTTATGAAATCCTCCCGCTCAATCTTCAAGCATTCTTCCAAAGAGCTTCCAGATAAAATACCGTCCACTATATGCTTCGATACCTTCACAACATCGGGCCTGCAATGGGTAGATACAAATAGACCTCATAATTTTAAACATACTTGTTTCGAAGGAGCGAGGAAACGTACTGTGTGAATTCTTCTTCAGTTTTGTACACAAATGTAGCCAACGCAACCTACAAGGATTACTGTAAAATTATAATCTTGCCCTGATACCTACATTCTTCGCTGCAGTCGCATCTAGTACGGAAGCCGTAGCCAAGAGCTCGATTGCTTTAGAACGTCCCAGAATTTCGACCATTCGAGCAGTTCCTCCCCAGCCAGGGGTGACTCCAAGTCGGCCTTGGACAAACCCAACCTTCGCCGAAAGATTCATCGCTCTAATATCGCACGAAGAGAACAGCTCCGAACCACCGCCAAGGATGTATCCATCGCCTTTTGCTACGGTAATAGCGGGAAGTCTGCGTAACCGAATGAGAATGTTTCCCATAAAGGTACACATGGTAAAACCGTCTTCCGGTGTAGCGGTCTAAAATGACACAGTCAAAATTTCACAAGCATGTATGAGCAATACCTTCTTCACAAATTCCAAATCACCACCAGTGCAGAAATCTCCATTGGCACCGGTCACGACGATAACACTTCCATTCCAAGACTCCAGTTTGCGCACACAGTCGTCCAAATCAACCATCATCTTGCCTGAAAAGTCACTGATATCCAAGCTATTGTTAATGTAGTTAAGTCGATGACTACGTACCAGACAAGGCGTTCTTCTTTCCGGGATGATTAAGCTCGATAGTTGCCAGGCCTCGTGCATCGTCACTCTTGAGAGTGACCGCTCCTCCAGGAAACCGAGAGAAATGAGCGCGAGCTGCATCCCAGTCGAACGGCTTTGATTGAGAGAACCCTCTCGTTGTGCAACCTCGTAGGACTACAAAAACCATCGATTAACATATATGTGAAAAGATTCAAATTACCCGGATTAAACCTTGCTGCCAAAACTTTTACAAACGTACAATTCAGTCTCATCTTATCTGCAAACAGTAGACAAGAAATAATACAGCAAAGTATATCGCCGAAATTAAACACGAATAGCTGCGCACATTCTACGAGCTTCGATGCAGCAAGACAGTTCGTAAGCTGCCAACCAATCACGACAAGAATTGCACATTGTATCTGCGAACACCGATCCACAGGAGCACTGCTTCTTCCATTCGTTTTTTGCTCGGTTCAGGCATTTCGCGTCCTTCTTACAATCAAAAACATTGACATGACGGGGGCAAATCCAACAAAATGTCGCCCTTAAAGATCGATCGCTGATCAAGTAGTCCAAGAAGTCAATGAACGTTGCAACATCGACCTTGCTGTCGGCCTTTAGGATAAGTTGCACCTGAGTAACGAATTCTTCATCCGTAAACATGTTTCTCGAGTCCTCGATCTCGGCAACGATTTCTTGTATTCGCTTCTGAATGGCACTTAAAGCCATGTCAACATTCGAAGAATTGATGAAGTTGTGGTTGATGGATATTGTATCTTCCAAATTGTGAACTTGATGAAACCACGAAGAAGGTACGAAAACGATCTCGCCCTCCTCCTGGATGACTTCTATAACGCCTGCTTTCTGCCAGCGGTCCCGGTATTCACGGATATCTGCTGCGTACGTTTCTTTTCCAGTGCGGAAGTGTTCTTCACCGCCAGCAGGTACAAAGTACCACAGTTTCCTGCCACAAACATTTGCTGACCAGCTGTACGAGTTCATCACATCGCAGTGAAACCGCGTCCACGTTTCTCGAACTCCAATATAAACAAAGCGGTAGTCCCCAACGAAAGAGCGCTCCTCGTGGTTGAACCAATCAGACTGCAAGAAGAGAGGAAGCTTATACGGGCTGCAGTCGGCATCGCGCTGGAAGTGCCAATCCTTCGCGTATATCAAACGTTCTCTTCCGCCTTCGGTGAAATACTTGGCAAAATCACTCAACGTCATCTCGCCATAATTGCACTGATCGTCCCCGTCGATTACAGGAATCATCAAATTTCCAAACTGCCGTACAAGACTCTCCAAGAAAGGCTTCCCATCGTCGGATACCCATTCGGATCGGCTTTGCCAATTCTTCGTGAATTCTGGACACAAGATAACAGGACAATTCTTCAGCATACAGTCAACAAACAAATCGATCCAAGATCCTTGCTCGAAGTCTACTTCGCGAAACATATTCGATTTCATCCGTCTAAAATGCAGCATTGTATGGACAAAGAAGTGACAACAAACATTACATAAAAGCACACAAAAACAAACTCGAATCATACAAGAATGAAGAAGAAATGTGATCGCGTCAAATTGGCGATGGTGCCATTACAGCGGCTCAGAACCGATCGTACGATTTTTGAAAAAGTCGTCTTCCCGTTCAGCAAAGCACGATTAAATGAATATTTCAATATCGTGCAATTACGCGAAATTCGAAATAGATGTATAGTTAAATAGATGCGCGCGTAGATAGTTTGAGGATATACATAACTAAGATTTTGTTTAAACTGATTAATATAAACAAATCAACTCACGTGCAAAAAGTAGGCACGAAATAAAAGTTCTTCCGTCTACGATGTTACCGTATGCATTTGAACTCCACAAGGTTCACAAAGACCACGTCAATCTTGTCATCTTGTGATCACGTGCTACTTGAACTCTAGGTACAAACACCACCATAACATCTAGATCAACAAGATCAGAAACAAAGTGACCTCGAATGTGCTTCTAATTAGTATAAGCGCTACATTTGCTTTTTCTATTCCCTTTGTTTCACCGTTAAATGTGGCGGGCGTATGCCTTAAAACATTTTAAGTAACGTTTCCACATTGTAGGCTGTCCTTGAAGTAGTGGTCACAGAGATAGAATGTAGGAATGCATTGAAAGATGACCTGATGCCGTGGGCTGTGTTTCCATTCGCTCGGTTGTACAGTTATCATCGCGAAATGAAACTTTAAAACATACAAGATAACAGTTTATCACACAAGCACACTTCCGTTAGCTTGAAGAACAGAATGATCCGTGTGTGATGCACTGATAAGAACAAATTACTGGGTCGCGTAACAATAACCGTCTGCAGATATAAGTATACAAATTGGTGCATCCGCATTCTTTTGGCAGCCGCTTTATACAATAAAACCATCTCTGTGCGTACAAAATATATATTTACAAGCTCTTTCGAGTGACGTCCGTAATTGAGAGAAAGGCATTTGACCAGGTACTGTATAACAAAGCATCTGACAAGGGGAATGTTTTCGAATCGACACACATGTTTTTTTAGGCATCTTCAGTTGCCTTCCTCAGTGTCCGACAGTTCAGCACCTCCTTCATAGTCTCCACTAACGGCTCTCTTTCGACGATTTGGCACGAAGAAACGTTCGTTGTTATCCACATCGGAATCCGAAGAAGGCATAATGAGGGCTGACCGAGGACCATACAGACTCGTACTCCCGGGGGCTGACCGGATTTGCTTTGGGGCATCAGTGTGATGGGACTTTCGTGAACTGACGAAGTGAGTTGTGTGACGCCGGTTACCGACGGAACCACGCTCCCTGTGATTGCTTCGAAGGACCACCTTTGGTGTGTTGTCGAGATGTTTCACTGGCGAACAACATGCGTCTCGTTTTCTGAAAATTGCTAATTTTGATACACCTCACTCAGAAAACGAATTACCATACCCACATCCCATTTTAGCATTATCTTCGATCATTGACAATCCAGAATCCGTGGCAATTTCTCGGTCATCCCCATAAGTCATTGTGTGCTCGACCGAGCCTCCGCCCATCGGGATTTCGCATTCGTCTTCCTCAAACTCGAGGTCGAATTTTGTCTCTTCTTTGGTAGTAGTCAGTTCGTTTGCTACCAACAAACTGTTCTTTGGGTTACTACTGTGACAAGAGTGCGACGAATGCGAACTGCCGCCCAAGGCGTAGATGTGACAAACTTGCAGCTGGTTGTTGTCATCGTGGTAGTAGTATGCGAGTAGAGCTTCGTGCTTTTCTGTGTAATCCACCACATGGTCCAGCGAGTCAGGATCGTCACAAACATTTGAAGTAGAAGGAGAAAGTTGCAGCTCAATGCAGCTCTATAAAATACAATCCAGTCAAAGAAATTTAAATAGATTGGACGTACCGAGTTGTCGCGTGATCTTCCACAACGCTTCTTCTGCTGATCGTGCTTCTTCAAAATCTTTAGTTCTTTCAAAGCTTGATCGCTCATGCTAGTCGTGAGCTTCTTCACGGGAACGGGCTTTGGCGCAGGTTTCGTCAAGACGTACTCATGTCGCTGATTGCCACCCAAGCTAATATCCGTGATTGCCAGCTGGCAAGACATTCTAAAATTGGACATTACGTTAATGTCTTGCGACTGTGTACTTACGTGGCACAGTACATATTCTTCTGTCTGTCGAAGCTCTGAAGGAATGATTTCGCAAGAAGTTCGAGCCGTTCTGTGATAGGATCGTGCTCTCGCACGGTTGACAGCCACTCATTCAAGCTAAATATTCAAATTGTAATGAAACCGTTAAACGAATTCAGCTTACTTTCGGGCAATGATAAACAAAAGCTCAATCGGCTTAGCAAAATTGTTGTACGCCCACTGCACAATCCTCATTTGAGACAAGTAGTCCAAAATAGGCATGCTCTTGAAGCCGGGACTATTTTCATTGAGGGCTAAATATAACACTTTACTGGCTTATATTGGAACCTGGCTTACTCTTTTCCATAATTTTCGGAAAAAGTTTCCTGACATCGTCCGCTCTTATCGTTGAAACCTTTTCAAGGCAGTTATCGCACTCGGATTCGTAGCGACTTCTCACAGGGGACTGTACTATGGCCTTGTGGTGATGCTTCTTGGTGACCTCAATTTCGTGTCGGTAATGAGGAAGTGGAAGCCCTGTGGATTGGATGGTCAGACAACGAGCGCAGGGTGAAAGTCCGACTCGTGAGAGAAATCTCAACGTGTCCTCAAATCCTTGGCGACAGATCCTTGAACATGTTTCTGGCCTTGCGGGAATCAAGCACGAAGTCAGCCGAAACAGATTGCGAACTGTGTGTCTGATGGAAGTGTTCGAGAATTCACTATCGAACAGGCTTGCACTATCTCCATCACTTGGACAGATATCCGATTCCCCACTGAAGGGCGACACGGTTATCGTATGTTTGTCCGCCATAGGTTGGTTATCGGACCATCCACCGTCGAAGTACTGAACGCCACGGAACTCAGGCGGCGTACGTCCACAATAAAAGGGGATGAAGCAGCTGCATACAATGGCCTGAAACAGGAAGTCACATCAAGATAGAGTTGCATGTACTTACATCAATAAGCTCGGCCTTCGTTTCGAAGTGATCGACGACGATGTTTTCGTTAGTTCCAACCCTCGTCAGCGAAATTTCTAACCTTCCAGAACAAATGACATGAGCATCGTCCGGAAGGATTTCTTGGAGATTCTTACGAACCAGACCGATGAGGTTGAAAGACGGATGAAGTGCCCCCAGTGCTCTTTCACGAGCCTGAAAAATCATTTGTTTTTTTCATCATATATGTATTGCTGGGTTGTTTAAGAGTATTCAGCGTCATAGAACAGTCTTTAGAACCACACTGAAAGTCGCAACAACAAGACAGCGTTCGTTGACACTACCCAGGCATTACTGTTCAATCGATTGCTGAATGTCTACATATAGTTTTGTAGACGTTTTCCACCAATCGTCAAATACCCAAAAACACTTACTTTGGTTACCACCGTTAAGATAGCGCTTGTGGCTTGTGATATGCATACATTGCACACCAAACCCGCAGCAGCGATGGATCCAGCCGATGCTCCAGACACCCTGTTTGCTGCTAACTCTGGTGCATATTCTTTGATCGCAGCACAGACGCCGGCGTGATAAATGCACATGAAGCCACATCCAGAGAATGAAAGGTTGATTTTGCCATCGAGCACTGCCTTCATAATTCCGGGACTGAACTCTCGCGCAATGCTCAACAGAACTTCATCGTTGGGGACTCCATTTGTGCGTTCCAGGACGAGATCTTTTACGTGCTTGAAGTTCGTGGCTCCACGCTGCTCCCTCGTCTTCATCTCGACTTTGTCTGAAATGATGGTCGCGATTTATTTCGAAGCGGGGCGCGCAAATTAGTTGACGATCACGCTATGACACGAATATCGGGTGATTTTTATGAATCTATAAATAATACAACAGGAAAAGGAGTATTTGTCGCTTACGAACAGTAGTTAAAAAGAGACGCTCATGCCAAAGCACCTTTGATCAGTCATATGAAGTACTGAAACGAAAGGAGAATGACGAATAGAACTTCAGTTGGTGATACCGTCGTTCCAACCACGTGTATTTTGTTATCACCACCGGTCGGAACAAAAAAGCCCGTGACATCTATCAACTGCGAAAGACGACGCAGGCGACAGCTGTCTGCGACTGACCGATAAATTTCTTTTTTTAATCGCACTTTATGAAACGCAAACAGTAAGCGGACATCACGGCAGAAGATACTGTTCTCGCATTATATTTTTTCACGTGATTCATTTGGGAGAGACGTAAGCAAGCGTGCGCGTCGACTGTGGACGACAGCGATCAGTGAGAGATTCAAACACCAACACGAGAAGGAAGTCTCACTGCTGGCGACGGCTCCCTACTGTTAGAGTTTGGTGTCTAGTGCATATTTTCCACTTCTTCTCCTGATTTTTAGTACAGTCTGTGAAAACGAACTCATATATCACAAGTGACAGCCTTATGGTTCATGAAGAGCTCTACTCCGATAAAAGCATCTTGAACACACAAGAAGAGAAACCGAAGGAGCACGAAGTTTGTACCAGATGACCCCTGCTGGGAAAAGCTGATGGGGTTTCCCGCCACGCGCCACTTTCGCAATACGACCGAAACCAACGGTCATCCCCGGCAACGCAGTTGCCACTGAGTGCGCTAACCAGACACTGCTGCTGACCAAGTGATCAAACAACACGAGTAGACAGCAGCGCAGCGGCGCAACAAGGAAACGGAAAAATATTGAAATGATTTGTTTCGCGATGCCAATTTAAGCAAGCAGATCATAAACAAGAACAATGCTTCTCCTGCCGAGAGCTGTCATTAGTGCGTTTTTAGTGCATGTGCAGTATCAAACGAAGGGGCGGGCGCTGGCTCAGACAACCACGTGATTGCGAATCCTATCGTACGATCGGCGACCGCTCTCATCAATTTATAAGATCACGCCTTTCAGTGCCCTGCGACAAAAACTGAAACCTCGCTGGTGGTCAGGGAACAGTTGTGCTTCTGCATCATTCGAGTGGACCATAAGTTTGGCAACACCGCGCACAATAACCTCGTACTGTTTTAAGATGGCGACAGGCACCATACAACGGTGACTGTCTGACAACATGGGTGCGCTTACATTACCGATGAGAAAACACCAACAGCCTATGTGCCGCCGTACTCTAGGTGCCGAAATACAAACAAGGAGGAGCCATGAAGAAATGGTATGCGTCATGACCGACATTTGACCTCCAACAGAGAATGGTTATGCTCCTGCAGAAATTTCGTTCTCTCTCGCGAGCAAAGTCCGAAGAAAAGCAGGCTTTAAGACAATACTCTAGGTTGAACCCTCTCTGCCAGGCGGAAATTCGTCGCACAAAGTTCACAAAACGTTGTTCACATGGAACGAACCATAAATTCGCCTATATGTGAACCGTCAGTATTTAGCAATACATACGAACAGTGTGAGCATTGCTTTTCAGTGCGAGTAGCAAGTGTGTTCAGTACTTATAATCTCTGAACCGATTGCTTAGATGCTTCAGTACCTGTCAACAAGCGAAGTGTTGCGAAATAGGAGCAGGAGAAGTTAGTCGGCTCTAGTAACTCAGAAAACTAAGCGACCAATCACAGTTATTCGATGCGACTGTCGAAAGGAATCAACACAAAGTGAGAGTTGAAAAGGGCCTGGGGACAAACAACAAAAGGCGAAACCATGAACGGACAGTTGTGGCAGAAGATAAGAAGGGGCCGAGAGAAGATAGGGCTGTCCATCCCGGTGGCGATACCGCCTTCCGATTATAAAAAAGATATTTCAGCAAGTTATTTTGCTTTGTGCTTCGTTGCACTATACTATATTTGCATCAAGAATGACTGGTCGCCTTAAGAAGACGTTATATGGCACACTTTGACTCTAGCACTCTCAGCAAACAGTCAGCGAATCTTTTTCGTTACAAAAATAACCACATGACCCGCTAAGGATGCTGAGAATCGTATCACAAAGGGTGCCTTGGCGCTTGAAAACACGTCATCAAGTCGGTAGAGCCTCCCACAGCGAAAGGCATGCGTCTTCGCGCAGACACTTTTTATATGCTGTTTGTCCGGCTCCGATCCCAATGCGCAGGTCACCAATGTAGAGACGTAAATCGAACGCTTACTGTCGTGCATTTCCACCACCACAACGCTCTACTAACATTTTCGCATCCCGTTAATCGATCTCCGTTTTTGGAATTGCAGGGAGTGAATCACCCCTGGTCGAGGTAGCGCTCTTTTCGCGAAAACTTCACTCGGGACGTTCCAGATGTGCGAACATACGTCTTCTCTTTTATAACTAATTGCACACTTATCTTCGCCGCTCCACGACCTTCTCGCTATCATGGGATCAACTTGGTCGCGTCTGCGTCATGTTGCTCGAACAGCCCCTAACGAGCCTGAGGTCGATGACGAACTCGACGCCAGTCAAGAAGCCGTAGGCGGTCGAGGAAGACGATCCGATCGTTCCGGTCAAACCGTTCCTAATGTCCTCTTTGGCCTGCATTTTCTAATGGGAGGAGAACGGTATGACTTAAGCAAGCCTGGTGCCTTTCTGTTTGGAGAAAACTGGGATCTGGAACTGCTAGGCAACAAACCAGTTCAGGTAATACCAGTTGATAAATGAGAACGCACATTTCCATAGTTTTAGTTTCCCTACACGAGACACCCTGTTGCAGACCCGGTACAAACATTAAACTCCCTCATTAATGTAAGAAGAGATTCAGTAAAATTGAACAAGTGTGTGAAATTCGTTCATTACAAAAATAACTTGTTTGTTTTCAGAATTTCGGATGCTGATTCAACAAATGAAAACGGAGAGCAAGATTGCAAAATCGCTTATCGTCTTGAATTTATCCTTGACTGTGACTGTGATTGTTATGTTCAGATCCATTTCTGTGCGAAGGAGGTCGTTTCCGGAAACAACGTTCAGTAAGTGTTTGTAATGATTACTCGATGACTTACTCATATGTTAAGAATTGCTTCTCGTCATCCTACCATCAAATCGTCAGAAAAATATTATTTTCGAATAGGTGCCAGCCAACTATTTGACCGATTCACTTTTCGACCGGAACATTACGATATTTCACTGGTATCTTTCGAGTGCGACTGCCGGTAATTTCATCATTTTCAGCTTCATTACGAAAGCGGCCAATTCTTCCCTGTTGTCATTGAAGTGCGTACAGAGGAATACGGTCTACCCGAGCAAGTGCAAACAACGCTGGCATCCGTGGAGCAGTCAACCGATCACTCCCAAATCTTAGTGCTGAAACCGCTTAAACAGAAGCTAATCGTGGACGGAGTTACTTATCTTCTACAAGAGATATTTGGAATTGAGAACAAAGATTATGATTGCTCAGCGGTCGACGAAAATGGTTCAGAGTGCATCATTTGTATGTCTGATGTAAGAGATACGGTAATTTTGCCATGCAGGCATCTGTGCATCTGCAACGGATGCGCCGAGACCTTGAGGTACAAGGTAAGTGGTAGAAGTGATACTACTTAAAATGGAGCTGACGTCTTCTTGTTTAGCTGAACAACTGCCCCATTTGTCGTTCGCCCTTCCGCGCTCTTCTTCAACTGAAGACTATGCGAGTTGTTACCCTGGCCTCGATCAATGACGATTCAAATGCTGCACATCACAATAAGGCTCAAACAAAGTATTGTTCTCTTGTTTCACTTGATCGATCAATGCCGCCATTTAGATATGAAACGTCCACCCTGGTGGAGGCGCTGAATGGACCGGTAAATCATGTTCCTTCTTGCGTCAGTCCTATGAGTTCGGCCACCGTTGGCGATGCAGTAACGACGGTAAACGTCCCGTCTGACACCCTCTCTCGGGATCATGCGTCGTCCAATTTGAGAGCATCAGTGGGAAAGGCGAACAAAGCACGGTCCGCAAAGATTCAACAAGTACGTTTCAACAATCTGTAGTGAGAAAAAAAGAGTTTTCAGGTTCTGACGATGAAACCGACTGTCTCAAGTGATGGCGAGAACCAAGAGAATATCGAAATGCAGTCTGCAACGTTATTCAAGCAGAACCGCACTTGTTCGGACCTCACTGTATGTATTCGTTGTTGTGCATGCATAACGCAACGCCCTTGCAGAAAAATGAAGAATGCGGGGAACAAGCGCCCGTGGGTGTTCATTCCGTAGAGGTGGAATGCGAAGAACCTGAAGAACTTCCACCAATCAAACGCTCAACCAGCAAGACCTCAATGCCACACTCATCATGTACCTTGTCGTGTGAAGACACTCCAAACGCTCACGCGACTCTTGTTGTCGTCGAGAGCGTCGACCTGCAAAACACCATTTAGTACAAAAACTGAATAATTCCAACGTCAGCGTTTTTGCTTCGACTGCCGACGTTTGATCAGGAGCCTTAGCGCTCTTTCACTTCGCAACATTCGTTTCCCCAATGCCAGTTCTTACATGTTTGTACAAACTTGTATAGATGTGCCTTAACCGCAAATCGTTCACTTCCGTTCGCAATTGTACTATGCAAATTACATTTTCTTATGACGGGAACGTCAGTTAGCTGACTTTTCTGATAACGGGTGGGATAGGGTTAGTATCGATTGTACTGCTCTGTGATAATTGCCTGCATTTGTGAAGCTTTCGAAACACATATGTTCTCTAACAATGCCAATTAAACAATTCGCTGCCTATTCACCTCTGTGCTCTTCACGGAATTGGAACCTGATAACAGAGAAATCATAATAGGTCTACTTGGTTTCCTGCGTGACTTTGGCCGCGGGCAAGTGCGCAACTAGTCCCATTCTATTTACTCCACTAGCAAAGCTTCGTCTATTTGTCACATATCAATTTTCTCGTTCGACTTCACATATCATTATTTCTAAGTGGCCGGCTCCGAATAATCGGAACGAGTGAAGTATGTGATGCAACTGAAGTGGATGGGAAAGTTTGGGCGGAGAAAAAAAAACGAAAGAAAGCTGATGAATTTCTTTACTTACTGTTGATTGCTATAGCTCCCTTGAGGCAATAGCTCTATGGAGGCGACATTCCGCCAAAGCGGACACCACTATTAAAAGTCCATTCGAGAAGAATTGTCGCCTTGTGCTCAGTTTCCCATTTCGAGTTCAGCACCCAGTGGTGCTCCATAAAACTACGAATGTCCTGGAACCCGGAACAAAAAGGAAGTTCGCTACCAAAAGTCGGGGCACGACGATGTTTGTTTTATGAAAGCCGCGTTTTCCGAGTCAACTGCCACCGGATGACTGAACGTCCAAAGTGTTATCTCTTTCAGCGCATTCTTTCAGAATTTTCCGCTAAATTCATTTCTTTCAGTCGCAGTCTCTTTTCAAATGCTGTATGACGTCGAAGAGGACCACGAACTCTATTTGGCACCAAAGCTGGCGGAGTATTCTGCATCGAAAGGAGGAGCCTCGCGACATCTACTCGTTAACGGTTCCACAGAACGGCAAGTTTCCCTTGAAGAGCTTAACGGTCAGATCTTCTACAGGATTGCTGTGAAGTTCAAGTGTAGCAACAACGATTTGTATCGTGTATCGCCTGTGTATTCATGCCTTGAACCGGGCAGCAGTCAGCGTGTCCATATCGTCCGTGACCCCGGCCCTGCCAAAGTGGACAAAATGGTCCTACTCTACAAGAAGACGAATTTCAAGCACGGGAGAGATGCGTTCTATAACTTTGAAGATTTTGAAGTGAAAAGAACCCTCATCGCACTTGTAGCTCATGATTTGCCCCAACGGTTGAAACCGAGCTCGGTTAGTTGAGGAAAGTACATTCGTGTCGTTTGTTGCAAAGCGAATAAACGTTTCTTCGCGATACGAATCCGTTTTGCTTCAGACGAGTAGTGGGAAAGGCTCTAGTTTCTAGGGATACGCACATATCACTCCGCCGATTCGCATATGTTGATATGGAAATGCTGTTTCGAGGCAACGCCTGGAGCCTGGAAGCACTCTCCTCCAGAGGACCTTCAGGTGCCTGTCAGCCTCTTCTGTGCGCTTCAGCTGTGTGACAAATGGATTCGAATCTGGTTCGAATCTTGTTCTTCTTCTATGCTTTTAAAGGCAAGAAAAATGTCGCCATATATTACAACTTTTTGCTGCAGAAATTAGAGGACAATGTCCTTGTGCTGGCCTGAAAGTGTCGCTAACGGACCAGTTGCACTGCTTCGAGATATTGGACCCTAAAAGTAGCTCGTGGATCGACGCCGACAAAGCTTGCGCTGCAAAGGGGGGATTCATGGCTCACATAAACTCTTCCGATCTATATGGAAAACTCTCGGCTTTTGTGAAAGAAGTGAGAAGATGCTAGAGTGTAACAACTGTTGAACTGGGTTTAGAACTATAAGAAACCGATAATGACAGGTGCAACAGTAGGAAATCCGCAGCTTAAACTGTTGGCCCTCATGTGCCCAAAGAACTCATACTACAGCATGCTGGAAGAATCGACTATTGACTCGCTTCTTACTGGTGTATGCATATTTGCTAAGATCTTCGATCGTTTAAAGATATTTAGACCCCAGACCTGACTAGACGCTGTGTTTATTTCGAAGGTTCCGATAACAAGCTGGCCTATGACAAATGTGACAAAGACTCTCAAGTCCTGTGTGATTTTCGTAAGTTGCAAAGATGGAATTCCATAACAATTTGCTCAGCCTTGGAAAAGCCAAACTACTGCAACAGTAAAATGAACTGCACGTCCACAACAACGACTACAACTTCTACAACGTCAATCTTGATCAGTTCGACTACAACGACAACTTCGGCCACTAGCACCTCTGCGACGACCTCGCCCGATTTCAAAACGACTGCTCCTATAGTGCCTCCAGTTGTTCCCCATCCAAATGCCACAACCACCGTTGAGGGCATAACCACGACTACTGAACTGCCAAAGACAAAAACGCCCTCTTCGACTTCTACATCCACGAAAACGCCGACGCCCACTTCGACGACTTTATCGTATGAAGAGTAAATGAAATGTTATCATAAAGGTCGCTACCGTAGGACATCCGTCGCAACCACCGGAAAACGCGTTTCAACGACAACGACGAATCTCATGACTACGTCTTCCCCTTCGATTGACACCAGTAAAAGTATCAAAACTACGCTTTGGGTAGAACGCAAAGCATTTCAGAATGCGGTAGTGGATACACGTCCTTCGGAGGGGGCTGGTGTGTGCCCTGGTGGGTTTGGTTGCTGCTGGGTCTGCTCCTGTTACTTCTTCTTCTATGTTGTTTGGGATGGTTGCTCCATCTTTGCTGTGCGTGTTGTCTTGGCTGCCTACCGTAAGATATTTGAAATTTAACAAGAATAGCCCGAAAGTTAAGATCTCGCGTTGTGCACGTCGATCGCGAACGACCCTATGGAATCGACAAGGAGATGCAAACTGTCTCGGTGCAAATGCAGGGTGCCTATAAATCAAAATATCGCACTCTGAAATAAAATGTTTACTTGTTCAGATTCGGCAACTGATCACATTGCCACACCCTCAAAGTCCATCCCTCCATCTCCTCCTACAGGTGTTTTTCTCAGTAACGACATTTTCCCATTTTCCCCTATTTTCAGTGCCACTTACAGCGCCAGTAGCCAAACCACCAGTGGTATACGAAATCGTCGAAAAGAACGAAATAATTTTCGCCCCCGTGCCCCATGCGTCCATGAACAACCCCGGTATGCTCATTCCGCCCCCGGGAGTCGATTCCGATCGAATAAGCAACCGTAGCTATGCGAACCAAGAGCTGTTTGGCGTGTAACAACTGTTTAGACTCAATGCCGCTGTACGTAGAGCCCGCTAGGGAAAGACCCATGGACAGTTCTCATTTGAAGCAACCTGAATTGGCAGCGATGGCAACCATGGCCGCAAAAAGGAAGGCAAACCCAAAAAAGGAGTCATTTCAAGAACTCCCCTATAGTATGCCGCCGAATGGAAAAATGTCGGAAAACAGCTGTGCTTTTTGTAGAGTTCTGTTTCAGGAAGCCCGAACTAGAATCTCGTCCAAGCACTCGATCGTCTGTTTTGACTATTTCACCGGAACGATCACCCCATGAAGTCCCCTCGACTCCTGTCAACGATCACAGCCCTCCAAGACCCTTTGCCCTCGGCCCGCTGCCACTGTCCCAGAATCAAAACAGCCCAAACAATGCAAAGAAGTCATCTCGACCCGAAAAAGGAAAGAATCGTCCATTTCCACGTCCTCCACCTTCCAAAGCGAACAACTCCCCAGACGGTGACCGACCAACAAGAAAATTCCCATCGAAACGACCGATCGAATCCCCTGAATTGCCGAAGCGCAAGTTCCCCGCAAGAAGTCCCTACGACGAGCGCCCTGAGCCGCCTCCCTCTTCTCTTTCGTCGAATTCACTCTTTGATCAGGAGCCACTCCGCCGCGACGGAATGGATCGAGCTTCTCGTGCTATGAACCGCGACAAAAACTTGCGAGCTGTGGACAAAGAACGTGGCTTCCAAAAAGACGAACGTGGACTGAGGGGAGGGGTAGGTGTTTACACATCGTTCTATATTTTATTTCCAACTGCTGATTAGGTTGTCGGCGGAAAGGATGCCCCTACAGGATGGAAGCCTTGGTCCAACACTGCCGGCACGTTTTCGAAGAATCCTGGCTTTCTAGACGATTGACTTGATAAGGACGATTCCATCACAAAGAAAAGGAATAGAAATCACATTTAAAGGACCGTTGTATACGTGCTAATTAGAATTTCCGGAGAGCAAAGGTGTAGTGAAAAAGTCAATCAAGGGCAATTGTAAAGGTTTTCGCCGAAGTAGGCATTGTGATGATAAATATAGCATCGTATTCGTATTACGTTTACAGGTCATTTGGCAAAACTGAAATATCTTCAGTTACTGCATAGAATTTACATATTTGAGCTCAGCAGTAAACAAAGTACTCTGAGCCTAGAGAACACAGTACACAGTGTCACAGAATTTGTGATACAATAGTGATACTTTAAACGAACAACATGCAACCTTTTCAGGAAGTAAAGACTAAAGATAAAGGTCTCCGCGGGAAGGCTGAAATGAATATTTACGTTTTTCTGTTATTTCTAAACCATTCAAGAAGATATGCACTAGAAGAATTGCATGCTTTGAACTTTTGTTTTCCATCTTTCTGTACATATTTCGAAGGAAGTACAACCTATGGATGTTTTTTCGCGCTTTTTTCACTCTTTTCGTGTGATCAAGGCTTTGACGCACGCGAACACTACCACATTTGAGCAAAACTGAAAAATAGTTAAAAGTAATTCCTTGTCGAAAAGTTTTGGCATTCGCTGTCCTCCACCGCCATGCCACGACAGGATTCAGCTCTTTGTGACTTCGACGCTTACGTAAACTGATGGGAACGCATTCCATTCGTCTGCTCCGCCGAAACGTGAAGAAAATCAGCGATTACGGTGTGACTTTGTTCTTCTCTGTGCATATATAAGACGTCCTGCACGGTGTAAGCCGTTGATCCGGGAATATAAATCGTGTAGAAAAAGTGGCGACAAGTACAGGGTGGCCCAGATAAAGTGCAACATTTTTGCTTCGCTGATTTAAGTGGATTTCCGAGAGTTTGCTTTAAAGTGATTGTCATATTCGTGTTCCGCATTCTATTTTAGATACTAGCTGATATTCCGCTGTTATTAGCTGAAAAAATGGTAACGCTTGAAGGCCGACTTTCCACCGTTCGGATGGACAAGCGCGGAATCTCTAATCTGGGTATACGTAAAAGTCCTCGAATTTGAGCGATATGGGTCAGGGAGATAGAACAGGTCAAGTACAAGGCCAGGAAAGGTAGAAAGAAAACATCGTGAACTACAGCTGCTCGAGGAACCATCCGAAAGAAGTTGACCGTATGTATGGTTTGGAGACTAGGATTACACATGCAGTAAAGACACATTGCAATAAGCGTTTCTCATAAATTGTTCATTTTCAAAGATTGGAAGCATTCCGCATTCCATACTCATTGCACTGATCATCATTCCTCCCGTTCTTTCAATGAGAAGTTCTGTTTTGAACGGGTGTACGGTAAGTGCTTATGTGCTTAAGAGACAGCAGAGTTGACCGGAGGCACAGTCGAGCGCTGCATACAAAATAAGAAGTCTCCTCTATACGTGCAATATTCAATTTGGCCGAAGTGGGTTGTGAAAAGATGAGCGAGCCAGTTTGTTTGTTCGGTCGGGGATATCGCGTGGACGTACGTCGACCGTCAATTTATATTCAGACTCACGTAAATGGTAATAAGTGGTACGCCTGGAAGACGGCATTGTCACCATCCGAAGATCCCTAGGGAGATACGAGGCTTTTGTTTTCCATATTTAGGAAATAATGCGCTTCTTTTCGCTAAGAAATGCAGGCAGCACACCTGTGAATGCACATGGACCTTTCTCACGACAGGCATATTCAATAAGTTTGTAGATCATAGACACCTTCTAAATATCTCCAAGAGAAATGTTTTGAAAAAAGCAGAATCTGGACAACTCCGTTCATTTCTTTTGGTATCATTGGATGGCGAAGCCTTGGCACCGATGCCTTCGTCGAATTCCCCGCCGTAGTGCTCTTGCTCCTACAGAGATTTTTAACTTCTCTGCGATTGTCACACATGTAAATTGCTGCTTTAGATCAACAAAAGTACCTCTATGGTGTTCCACTTGCCGTTTCTCCATTCCAGAACGAAAAAGGATGGTTTACGGTCGTTCACGGCACAAGGCCCTGGGGGTGTGGCCACTGCGCCAGCATTTTCCGTATAAAAGATGTGGGCCAACAAAGAATTCCACGACGGGCTTCTGTTCGGAGCGCTGCCCACGGATGTCGTCTTCTGCCCATTTCCTTGTTCCTAAGAATTCTGGCTGTCGTCACATCATCTATGTGTGATCAACAAATCTTTCCCAATTAATTTCCACAATATGGGAAGCCCTACTGACCAATAAGTGATGACGCCGTCACAATCTCATTGTGATTAAGCACGTACTGCGCTTCTAACGGCGGTCCAAATCCCTCCATTAATGTTAGGATTCTCGCCAAACTTAGCAATGCAGGGAAGACATAAAAGGCTCGCTTCATCTCGTGTCCAATCATTCTTTGAACGTCACTCGCGCTGAATCCTCCTTTATTTCCAGACGCTCTCAGCTGAGAATGAATTCGATCTCCATCACTGTCCTTGCTCTTTGTTTGGTCGCTATGGTAGTGGGAAAATCGCTGTGGACCGAAGAAGACGCTGTCCTCATCCCCATTGCGACGGAGCCGGTAAGAATGGAGCGAGGACCGTTCTGTAACAGTTCTGTTCAGAAGGGTAAAAGAGCGATAAATCCCTTCATGGATTCGATCGGAAAGCGTTCCGCCGAAGTCCCAGTCATCTACCGGCTGCGACCATACCACAAGCGCTACTTTGACAGCCTCGCCGGACAGTCGCTCGGAAAACGCACAACGATGGTCGTTCCCTACCTAGCCGAAGAGTGAAGCCTCAAACGTCGGATACAGATCGCGAAACAGCACCTGATTCGCCACATAACCAGTGATGTTATCGAACTCAATGATTTATTCTAGATCGGCCACTCACGTTTTGTACTTTTCAATGTAAACATCGCATTGTTTGTAGTTGTTAATACCATCGATAATTAAACTTTGCCTCTTAAACACTTGCTGAAGACATGCAAGTTCACAAAAGACAAAAAAACACAGCTCGCGCACAATTTGAATTTGCACCGAAACGCTTCATGTTGACAGTAAGCCTGAAATAGCATCATCACATACATCTCGAAGTCAGAAATAAACTTTTCCGAATGTCACTTTATTCATTATCTCGCATGCAAACCATTTCTGTGAAATAGGTCGGAATTCAACGCACTGTAATCGAATGTTCCCACCCACGTCTGAGCCATTAGGTAAGATTAGTATTCTACTTCAAACCAAAGCTCATTCTCAATGCTAATTGACAAGTTCCGATCATCAAACAGCACGACTGTTTACGAACTCATCCTAGAACATTGCCCGCAGATGATCAGCCACTTTTAAGTTGACTTGGATTGGCATCATGGTGCCGATGCAGCTGTTCGTCTTTGTTGTTCTGCTCCAGGTAATGCATATGAGCTTCCTTTAAAATCCGTCTCTCTTGTAGGCAGTGACAGGCAACGACAGCACCATCGACCAGCAACTGGTATGCATTTTAATTCACTAGTTTAACGGAAATAGAGGCCAAATGTGAAAACCATTACCTTTGGATTCGCAAAAAGTACGAATGCCCGAGACCAAGTTAACCTCCACAAAAGCTTTCCATTTTAAGCTCGGAGATTCATGTTTGCTTGTTGATCATATAGTCTTGGCACTGCCATCGAGAATCGTTTTCCACGATTTTCTATTGCATTCTTGGTCAAGAGCGGAGCCAGAAACCGGAAAATTATGAGGTGAGGCTACCTTTCTGAACCGCACCGCATACTGAGTTACCTGGGTATCACCCGTGGCAAACATATGTGTAGACGGTTGGAAACGATGTCTTTTTTGCATATCTAGAGTGTTCATTCATATTTTTCAGAGATAATACACTTCAGTAGTAGTGAAAGATGTTCCCCATTTCTACCAAATCGGCGGTACATTCCTCTGACTGTCCCTTGCGAATTCCGCAGTTTAATGCGCTGTCACTTAAAGAATTTTTTCAAAAAAAGACATAAATCTGGAATCACGGATTCTTATAATTCAGCAATACAAATTATTGTGATTACCGTAGTGGAGATATTTTCAGAACTAGGGAGCCATTTAAACGTGCTAATCACAGATATACACATCGGAAAAGTTCTAACAATTTCAGACATCTGGAAGTGCTCTATACCCAAAGAAACGAATCGTATTCGAAGCTCTCGCAGGCGATGTCTTTCTAAATGGCCGTCGGAAACTCGCTAGGGCGCTCTATAGTGCTTTTGAAAAAGAGCGCAGAAAGGTAGGTGCTCCATACGTACTGTGCCCAAAATCACTATTAAGGACACTCATTTGGACGGGACCTTCAGAGAGCATAAACGACCACTGTTCCCTATAAAAAGCAACTTCGATGTGCTTGTAGGCGGCGGACTTGGATAATTCAATGACCTGATGAACATCATACACAAGTCATCTGTTTAATATATCAATCACAGATCACAATGAATTAGATCAAATGTAAAGTTAGGTGTCAAATTATACAAATCTACAATCCTACAATCGGACGACAAACTCTGAATGTGCTAGTTTTTTCTAAACTCGATCGAAGAGAGGAACGCCGCCCATCTCAGGGGGTACTGGAAGTCCCATGGCAAAGAGAACTGATGGAGCAACGTCGCACAGTGCCATCTTGCGATCGGGAAGAGACTCCTTGAACTTAAATTTGTCCGAAGAGCAAGTGAACGGAACTGTAAGAACATAGGTGATAAAAAGCAGCTGAGAATCGAATCGCTTACCTGTGTTGCAAGTGTGAGCGGTGTGCTTGCCACCGTCCGGAGCGATCATCTTTTCTGCGTTTCCGTGGTCAGCAGTCACCATCAAGATGTATCCGTGTTCCTTGCAAGCCTCGTAAATTCTGCCGATGGCAACATCTGAACATTAAGTTGACTTTGGTTGGTAGAACGCGTGTTTTACCCGTCGCTTCACAAGCCTTCACGGCAGCTTCGTAGACGCCGGTGTGGCCGACCATGTCAGGGGGAGCGAAGTTGCACATGATGAACGGATGCTTCTTCGCAGTGATTACTTCGACCATCTAAAGGTAATCAGTAGTTTGTGGCGTTTGGCTGGATAGTCGCTTACTTTGTCACCCACACCAGCGGAGCTCATAGGAGGGTCCAGATCGTATGTGGCCACCTTAGGGGAAGGAACCATGCAGCGTTCTTCATTCTCGAAAGATTTCTCAACGCCACCATTGAAGAAGAAAGTCACGTGGGCGTACTTCTCAGTTTCTGGAAACGGATAGATACGACTTTCGTAAACATCGTGAAAAGGTTAAGTTACCCGCGCAGTGATATTGAGTCACACCCTGGGCGGCCAGCCACTCAGCCAACACGTTTTTGTGCTCTTGAGGAGGAAAGAGGGACTTGAACGGGAACTCCGCTTTGTACTGCGTCATTCCAAAAACTTCCTGCAAATCTCAACCATCAAACTTATAGTCCATGCTTCTTTACAAACCAAGTTCTTGGGATGAGGAATGTCCGATTTGAGATCTTCATAACGCTTCATTCCGACACACTCACTGATTTCTCGCATTCTGTCGGCGCGGTAATCAAAGAAAATGACGGTGTCGTTTTCTAAAGGCCGAATTTTGGTATCTTATCACTGTGTAGTGGCCTACCTTGAATGCGGGATTCCTTGGAAAACACCATAGGCTTCAAGAATTCGTCGGTTTCCCCAGCCGCATAGCGCTTCTCGACCTCAGCAGCAGCGTCCTTCACCTCAACATCTTGTCCGACACCTCCGATCATGGCATCATAAGCGACACGGATGCGCTCCCAACGCTTGTCGCGGTCCATGGCATAGTAGCGACCAACAATAGTGGCCAGTTCTCCATACGCTTCCTTTTGCAAAAAGTCAACAGTCGACTTCACAAATTGAACTCCACTCGTCGGGCTTGTATCGCGTCCATCAGAGAAGAAGTGCAAAAACAACGAAGGCACTCCCAACGTTTTGATCGCCTTGATGAGTGCGAACATGTGATCAATATGCGAGTGAACACCACCATCGCTGACCTAAAGATAAAGTTTGTTGTGAATATCATGGCAGCTTTGTAACGAACAAGGCCAGCAAGGTGAAGTCGACCGTTTCCGCTCTTAGCGCGGTTCACCGCAGCATTAAGGTTCGTGTTCTCGACCAGTTTGTTGTTCTTGATGTCCAAATTGATGCGGACGATATCCTGAACGACGTTTGCAATTATACTCATATAATAATATTCCTTGTGAGAACAAATTTTTGTAGATGGATTTTTGCGTCCTTATTTCTCGTAAACAATGGTTTTTCAATAGAGATGTTTTGACTGGCATATTTTTACGTGGAAATTTGTTTGTATAACATTTTTACATTTTCGCCTGGGAATGTTTTCCCAGAGACGATCTTTTTCTTTTGAACCATCTCTTCTTTTACGGCAGCAATATTATATATTGAATAGACTGTTAGATACCTGGTAGATGACACGTCCTGCCCCAATATTGAGATGACCAACTTCCGAATTTCCCATCAGACCCTCGGGAAGTCCAACGTGCATGCCATGAGCTTCGATCTGCTTCCAGTTTCCAGAGCAAAGCTGGTCCATAACAGGGGTTTTGGCGTGGTGAATGGCATTGCCTAATCAAATTCACAACTAACAACACTACATTTTGTATATCAAACTAACCGTACTCCTCAGAGGAGATTCCCCATCCGTCGATCACAATCAGGCAAACACGGTTGTCGACTTTGTCGTTGTTGGCCATCTAAAGCAGGTAGGTCGAGTACACGCAGAGGAAAGCGCGGATCGAGCAACACGGAGAGTTTCAACACATATGTGCCGAGGTTATAAAGGAGGCTCGAGCAGTGCATACGTGCCGATTGCAAGAAAAGGCAGCCCCGCATCGATCGCACTTTGCGCCATCACTTCATCGCGCCAGCCGGCTCACCACGCAGTTCTCGCTCCCACAGAACTATCAGCACAAGAGTGGCATAGCGATGAAGGGGAGACTGAAAGGAGCGAGAAGCCGGTCATAAAGGGCACGTATCACTTTTATACACGCAAGATAATACCATAAGTAGCGATGTCATGAAAACAATAGCACTTCACGCAACATATTTCCATTCCTTACAGTGATGAAAGGCAAGGCGAACAGGCTAAATCGAGTTACATGTTCAACTTGTGGACATCGGTGGACTCATGCTATCCGCTAAGTTGCATTCCATTTATAGCTTTACTAACTTTAGTGATAACCAGAGCCAAAACTCTATAAGCTAGGAATTTTAAGATAAGCGGTGGTGGAGCATGGTCAGCAGTTTCGCAGGATGGACTCCGCTACAAACATCCGCGAACGGGAACAGACAAAAAAGCGGCGTTCTCTTCAGTGATCTCAACACGAAAGTCCTGAACACGGCCATTGCAGCATGGCTGAGCCTTGTCCTTGGCGACGGATATTTACGTCTTCGGCCAAACACTGTCATCACGCCTTTGACGCGGGTTCACACTGATTTTTATTCCGAAGATGCTCGTTTGCGACGCACCATAGCGTTGTTTAGCATCGCCTTTATTCTGCGCTTTCAGAAAAATTTTAACGACGGACTCCTTCCGACTAAACGTTCTGTGCCGCATTCCACAGGAAACAATGGAATGGTTCATTAGGTTAGTTTTATTACTTATTTATCCTCTTATAAGTGAACACTATCACTCGACGAAGTGGTTATTTACTGTGCAGTGGCCTACATAGCGCTAATTAATCCAACCGTCGGCGACGACAGTTCGTGGTACTGGCTGTGCGTCACCACGTGGTTGAATCGCGCTTCCACACTCTAATCTTTGATAACCAGTCACATACATGTGGATTACGTCCATTGCTTTTGGTGTCTGATTGCCTTTTGCTGACTTTGTGCAGACGCTTGTCCAATTAGAGTGATACTTGAGCTTTTTAGCCTAGCTTTGCACCAGATATATTTTTAGTACTGCGAAAACCAGCAGGGGAGTTATATGCAGTAAACGACAATGTCCGCCAGCTCCTTAGCAACTGGTTTTGAAATGCGCACGGAAGGAAATCGATTCCTTGCATTCTGTCGTTCACCCTGTGCAAATTTAGTATCGTTTTACAAACATTTCTAGGATTATTGAACATATGTTTTGAGTTCGATGCCCCAAATATTCTCGTAATTTGCAAATATGCCAGACAATTGGCACGGGGGGCAATAGGTTGTTTGCCTTTGTGGTGTGGTGTGTACATTGTCGGGGCATACAGACATTCTCGGATGACTTGCCGCACTGTCGACAGTTCTTAACGGCATCTTTTTCGAAGTAGTTTTTTCTACTTCTAATAAGACTTGTACTGCTTACAGACCATGTCTTTGTCTCGACAGTGGACTTGGGACTCTCTGCGCTGTACTTTCTGGTTAGTTTAATACAACAACTATGTACTCCTAATCGTTTTTGCTTGGTTATGTGTGCACTGTTGGATACAAAACTGAAAACAGACTGATATCATCTCATCTGCCGAGATTCTTTTGTCTTCCACGGGGGGTTCACGACGTAAACTGTAGGAGAGAGCGATCTGTGTGCGCCTCGTTTCTTTCGTCTTTTGAGCAGCACTGCGCGCGGAATGTCATTTTTGATTTTTCCTTACCGTTAAACGTCGTGCTAGTACTGACTTTTCAACGCATAGTTTTCTCACGAAAATACTACATTTAAATCTCAGGACTTCTAATATCAATATCGCAACTGAGCGGAGCCAACTAAGGCTCCGTGTCATATTTCTCATGGATTGCAAGCTTCGCGAAATGTTTGCTCTTCGTCCACTATCCGCTAGCGCCTTCGCAGTAGAACGCAGTGAACGCGTGATGATGGATGTCAGCGTAGGATGAAATCGTGTCGTGTGCAAACACTTACGATATTCAGATTTTATTACTGTTTTAATGAAAGCTGTACGACAAAGTTACGCTCTGTTTGCTCGCAATAGTTAGGTGTATAGAGCAATACACATCGCTCGTCCGTTCAAGGGCTAGCTTCGCACCGCTGTAGTGTATAATTGTTTTTTACCGATATCGGATTAGTAGCACAGTGGCTGTAAAATCTTCGGCGCGACAGCTTATTAAATTTAATTTTCCACTTACTTGCCTGGACGTTGCCACAATTTCCGTTCAGATAGTCATTTTCTCGAGCTTGGAAAGAGATGTCTTCGGTGGTGTATTTAACTCAGCCCAGACCCGAGGCAAGCGGTCCGCTTGTGACAACTATACGACAAAATTCGATTGACCAGCAATCGGAGGATGATGGTTGCTGTTTAGTCAAAATTTTCATTTCAAACGTCCTCTTCTTTACTACGTAAGTTTATGTTACGATACAGTATCGTACAAATATTTATGGAACGGATTTTACGTACTCACATATCTCTGTTCTCATTAATTTCTAATACTTACTGTCTATAAACAATTATATCTTTCGATCAAGTAACTACAGTTCCTAGCATATCCTGAACTCGTCCTTGATATGAGGATTTAAACAAAATCATACGCAACGGAACTGGTACTAACAGGTTGTTTGAATGGATCAACGTTCCGGAGAGCGTTGATTCCTGCGTTTTCCAGTATGACTGTACCTGCCGATATAATCCCTATCTCATCTCGACACATGTCGATGAATCGTCAACCGTGCTGTCTTTTCGTCGCAGCTTATCTAAGGGAATAGTGCGTATGACATTCCCCTCACACATATCACGATTTCCGATCGTTATTCATAGTGCATTGCATTCCGTGATTTTGACCGGTTAGGCTCTGGTTTCTCGAATTTTGGTCACCTTTCTGGCCCGTCGAAAGGCAAAAATCGATCATGCATACTGTGGGTATGCGAATTTTTCACCTGCCATTTACAAAATAACATCTGCCATCAGTATTATTTGATCGTATGGAAAACGAATTCACAACGAACAGTAGTATTCTTTCCGATTCGCTGAGTATCGAATACGTGTCTGCCCACCTGCTAACATAATCCGAAAGTTCGAGGCATGGTCCACGCATTCACGATTTCCCTGTAGTGGCCGTCTATAACGTACAAGCGGCTGTGAATGTACGACGGCGGAAAATCAACCGGTTTTGTCGTCACTTTGTTTTTACATTTTGACAATGTCGCATCAAGATAATCGCCGCTTTTCCCTCCGGAATGCTTTTGGCAACTGGAGATCCGTTTTCAATAGTTGTTCGTTCTTCGGAACAGAAGAAGAAAGGTACTTTGCAATTCATATGTTTTTTGTGCGAGTCCAGTTTTTTTTACTGAAATTTCGGTCTATTCATTCGCATTCTGTGACCAAGAAGACGCTCTACAGGAACCATATTAATACACATTGAATGTGGGGCCATTCGGTGACAGATTCCAGTGAATTGATCGCAAAATCGGGAAGATGAGTCACCGCTTCCTATTGAATAGGACAACGCGGTTCGAGCGACGACGAAAGCGCAAAGCGCTACGACCTTCTCTCAACCTCGTTTTTTAAGAGAACATTTTTTATTTTGGTCTTTTTGTCATAGCGAATGAATAGACAGAATTTCTTGTCAAAATATCACCTTCTAAGGCAAAAAAAAGTTTTATCTCAAATCTTAATACAAACGATAACTTATTTATGAATTCTAGCCGCTCACGACGAAAACAAGACAAAAAACCAAACGGAAATGCGAAAAAAGGCGCAGGTAGCTTGTCCCAATCATCACAGAAGGCAGCGAAGAAGACAATTCCTGTGGATCTCGGAGTCTGCGGATCACTCGACGACAACGTATAGTTTAACGTCGCTTCATCGCGTGCATGATGGAATATTTAGATGCTAGACATGTTGACAAGATTGCCACAGGGTATGGACTCAAACGAATGGCTGGCAACACACAGTATGTTATGTCGGGTATGGATCTAAGTCGTTGTTCCCTCTATTTAGTGCTCGCTTTGTTCGACCACGTCAACTCCCTCTGCGGAAGTGTTGCTGAACTATGCACTCCTGTGTCATGCCCAGTAATGTCGTACCCCGGAGTATCGTATGTAGAAGCTTTTTTTTTCAAAGTTATCGGCTAATTGCAGGAAGGCTTATTGGATTGACGACAAAGGGAAACGGTTACAATACCCGGCCATGCAGTACATTGACTGCGTGATGTCTTTCTGCGAGAAGTCGCGGAAGAACGAACTTCTGTTCCCTACGAAACATGGTACATTATCTACTCTGCATCAAAGTTAGTTATGCATTTATTGTAGGAAACTCGTTTTCTAGCGAGTTGGAAGTTCATTGCAAAAGAACCACGAAGCTTTTGTGGCACTGCATTGGTCACCTGTATACCAATCACTGGGATCAAATGGCAGTATTAAACCTGCGTCCACAAGTGGCCGTCGTGCTTGCCCATATGCTCAGAATTGCAAAGGAGTATTCTCTTATGGAAGGCAAGGATCTGTCAACTATGTCACATACCGTCAACCTTGTCCGAAACGCCCAACTCCGCCAAAATGGCGGCAATGCCAGCTCGACGGACAGCTCGTCGTCTTCGGATCGTCACACCCGTGTGCCGTCCTCAAAAAGTGGAAGCTGGGGAGGACATCCCACTCCCGCAATGCTTATGTCGAAGCCGGTGGCGCAGACCTGCTAGCGACTAAGTTATCATGCCTTGTGAGGAACTGCCTTACATCCACAGCTCAATCACCAGCAACGTGAAGGCTGTCTCCGGTGGAAAGTGTACAAATTGCTGTTAGTTTTCTGAGTAGAATCTCTAGTCGAAATGTGGTTGTATCTTAACTTTTTGACCCAAAGTGTGATAATTCCAAAACGGTTCGTAAAAATGATTTCACGGTGAAATCAGATCTTAATGTGGTGTACTTGTATGTTAATCGTGTACTGTAAATAACATCGAATTAAATGTGATAATAGTTTGTAATGCCCATGGGGGGAAAGGGAGAGAACGAAGACCGTTTTGGTCGTTTTTACGGCTGTTCGTGCAAAAAGCGAACGCATTAATGCAGGTTGCGAATGACCAACTGATAACAGGGGTTTGTCGATTGAGCAAAACCGCGATTGTTGCCCTGTTTATTTGTTGAGGGCATCACCCCTCTTTCTTCAGCTGGCGAAGGAGCGGTGCGATAACAGTAAACGAAGACCACATTTCGAAGAACGCACAGGCTGTTTCGCTGCATGGAGAGAGGAGCGCAAGGAAGGCAGCTTCCATCATATCAGCGGATTCTGAATGTGCTGCCTCAGCACCAAGTTTGCCCTGCCTACACCGAGTTACGCATCTTGTAAACACAACCCAATACCGTATTTGTATTTTTTTGCGTTTTTTTAGTTTCCTTTCACTATGAAAGGTAAATTACTTGTTGTCTCCATTCTTTCAGCAAAAAAAACGAACAAAAAGAAAGCCACCAAAATTGGACTTTTTTCAGTAGACAAAGAAATTTGTTACGATAGACTACACTTGATCGAAGTAGATTTCATTTGTATACACAGGCTGAGAATGGAATGAAGATCTCTCCATTGTTGTATAAATGTAAAATTTGTGCAAAGCATAAAGTCTTCGAATCTTCATTTCAGGAATCATAAAAACGCGAAGCGCCATTGTCTGTTTACAAAAGTGGGGTTGAACGAGGGGCAATGATAATTGTCCCCGTGCTACTGATAAAGCCGAATTGCTGGTCGAGCATTTTCGCCACACCATGTCATGGCTCGCATCCCTCCTCTATAAATGCAAACCGCGCCTCTCCCCACCACCGCATTCTGTACCTCGGGCTGTAATCAGTTCAGCCTTCGAGCGTTCTTCGCCTACATTCCAGCATCTTCCATTCCACTTCCAACGGTTTTTAACCACAACCAGAAGTGATCTGACCCTGCTCCAAAGTGGCTCCTGACGTAGTCCCGTTTGAAGGGCCCTCACCTCTCGTATCCATATTTCTAACTGAGCTTTTTTGATTTATTCATCAGGCTCTAGCAATGTCGGTAGGTCTTGATATTTTAAGGTAATTATCAAGTATAGTGGTCTGGAAAGACAGAGCGATACAACCGTACCATGCTGTCCCATTGTTTAACCTGCAATATTTGCGTGATGATATCGCATAGTGGCAATGTCCTTAGTAGTAGCTGTAGCAGGGAGGCACCTGGGTGTCACCATATGTTTTATTGCTTTTTACCATGTATAAAATGGCAACCGTTTTATCGCGTTTCTTTGTTTCTCAGCTGACAAGCAAAAAATACTCATAAAATCGAGCGAGTGCTTCCTCGTCGCTGTTTTACATCACCTGAGCAAGCGATAAGCGTTAAAGGGAAAACCTTCTGAGTACAGGTCTTCACGGAAGATGCACGTGCGAAAGTCTTTCGCCTACACTCAGCGATAAGAGCTTTGTGGGAGATAACAAGTCATGGTCCGCTGCTGCGTTCCGCTTCTTTGTTGGTGATCTGTGCTGTCTGGAGCATGTTTATATGGACTTCGAATGCTCTTCGAGCTACATTAAAAACCAACGAACACACATCCTTTCCCTCTTTAGAAGTGCACATCGGTGAATTTCAGAACTCACTCACGTCCCTTTCAACCGAACTACAGCTTCGCATTCTACAGTATCTCTCCCCCAAGGAACTGCGCAGATGCTCGTCGACGTGTAGAGGCCTACATGCCGCTATTTCAAGCAACACCCTTTACCTGCAGCGAATTCCGTGCACCCTTCGCATTGTTGTCTGTCAGGAATGCCGAGTGGAGCTACAAGCCAACGGCATCTGCAATACATTTGTCTGTGTAAGCCTTCAATTATATTCATGAGATATCATCGAATCTTTTAGAGCTTTGACGAACTCGACGGGCAGATCTTCTCCCGTGTCTCTGTCGAACACTTCCAATTGGTGGGAAATGGCAACACTGTCCCAGCTGACCTCTTCTCAGTTGTGCTGAACTATTTTCATCGCTTCCGCCATCGCAACATCATATCGCTCTCCATTACTGATAGCTTTGTTAGCACCGAGTCAGTCACGTCACTATTTTCCTTCTTCACTTTTGCCCTGCAAACAGCAAACGTAAGACCTAACTGCCCTGCAAAGACAAGGCGTATGCAAACGTTTTCAGAGAATCAAAGTCACAAATTCAAGCATTCCCATTGATATTCCATCGATAGCTATTGACAACTCAGAAGACCTTATCAAATTCGAATGGACGAACAGTTCTATCCACGGGATGGAGCCTAGCGGACCTCTCGCGTCCAGCACTGCAGTAGTCCAGCATTTCACTAAAATAGTTCGTCAAATGGGCGATCAACGGCGCACTCTTCAACTAAACACGACGGTTGCTGATCCTTCAGCTGTTGCTGACTTCATAAAGGTTAGACACATGCTGCGAACAATAGCACACCCCTTGGGCTTTAGGCCTGGTCAGAAACAAGGGAGCCCCCCTTCTTTACCGTGGCTCTGAAACAAATCGGTGCCGACTGGCAGGAACGATTCCTGCACGAATGTGCTCTTCGCTGCCTTACCCACGTATTCTACGAGTTCCCTTCAAAACGTCAACCCACATCACACATCAAGGTGAAATTCCATCCGGTTAGTTCAGATCACCTGTTCCGGACAATTCAAGGACATTTTCCAGGAACTTAACGAATGCGATCTGTGGCCCGTCTTCGATGTTCCGGCACGCACCTTTGGACAACAAATCTGCTATGCTCGTTATTTTAGAGACTTTTATTGATGCATTCAATCACATTATTGCATAATTCACTTACACAATTTGCCTTAAATTAGCATTGCCAGGAAGTAAACGCTCAAACAATGTTGGCCTAAAAATGAAATATGACAGTTATTACTACGTCAACAATTTGTAGATCTCTCTCGGGCAAAGAAAGAGAAAGAGAGAAAACGAAGGTCAGAACTCCGAGATCTAGAGGAAAACCTCGTGCAAGCTTTTGTACACAGTTGAATTTTAAAAAGTTCCTTCATGGGACACCAGTATTACCATGGAATAGATGGAGTTACATGCTCCAGGTTGCAGATAAAGTTCTCACATTCTACACATTGCGCAATTTTCAATAAGAACAAAACCAGCCGCTTGGCTTATTTTTTCTTGCTCATCCATTACATACACATTACACACATCTGCATGTTTCTTTCAGTTTTTGCGTTTCGCGTGTTCTCTTTACCCTAATGACTCTCATATCAAACAACATATCAAGTCAACAAGCATTGAAAATCAGTACTCTTCTTCGGAAGAGTCGCAGCTCGCGTCGAAACAGAAGATACGCTAATCCACCTCATATGTGGTTGTTTTTTACTATTGGTCTTGTCGTAATGAAAGCTATTAGGGTAAGGAGGGCATGTGAAACGATTAGGACGTGATTACAGCGTGAAAACCTGCAAAAATTGGAAGCTGGAAAATTTCGGTAGCCGGTTCGAAGGAAAAAAACTCTAGAGGAAAACTCTACTTTCTGTGAATCGGCACTCATTCGACGCGCAATTGACCAAGGAATAGGACTACGTTTGCGCTTTTCCAAGAAGCGCCCGAAACCATGGAGAAAAACGACGAAGACTACAGACGATTCCGTAAATTCACGATTTCGCCTTATGAACGACGTGACCACACACCGCGAACGTGCAAAAATGGCGTGTCAGGACCAAACAAAAAGGGCACAAGTTTTTTGAAATCGACCGTACTGTCTACGATACACTGTAAGCAGTGTTTGTGTCCTAGACACGCAGCCCAGAATTGAGCTCTCGAATCTCTCTGATAATTAAAAGGCAACGTGGTGTATGGTTCTAATCGTTTATTTACTCACAAATAGTCATGTTGTTTCGTGATATAGCATGATCTCCGTGTGTTCTGTATCTTTGTAACTGTTCTTTGTTTCAGCCATGTCACTCACGACTGAAGTGAATAAGAAGCCAGAAGAAGGAGACGGTCGCCCACCCGTCTGGACGATCGAAGCCGAAACGCACCTCTTGGCTATGATCATGCAGTATCGTCCGTCCGGTACGGGCACCGTAATTTTCTGCATTTGTCACCGAAATATTAATTCCAGGAAAAGAGGGCAACCAGAACATGGACCGTCTCGTCGTGGAAATGAGCCGAATCATCGAAGACGACGAGTTCACCTCCTACGAATGTGTTCTCAGCGAGAAGGATTACGAGGAGTTCAAAAAGAGGATGATGCAAGGCGCCGCAAGAGGTCCAGTGAAGACGTACGAACCAGTGTGGGCTATTCGTCCGACGCGCGAAGAGGTAGGCAGCCGATCGTTCGTGGATTGTCGTTATTGCTCATTTCTTAGGTTTTCGCGAAGTTGGACGAATTCTTCAATATGGAGAACATTCTGGCGCGTGAGCCACTCGACGTATCGGCGTCGCCGGAAGAAGAAGAACCGAAGGAAATGGATTCTCCACCGCCAAAACGCAAGAGAGGCCGGAAGAAGAAATCTGTATGATGTGGAGATTTCAAATATCCCGTTGTCGTTAAAAACGTCATTTGTTGTTGCCATTGTCATTGTTAAATCTCATTTGTTTACGGATTATGATCGTTCTTGGTGCCGCTCGGGGAGTCAGGATTCGTGTGGGTTCCGCATAGTCGGCTCTCGGATGCTGCGATTCCGCTTCTTGTTCTTCGTGCTGCTGCCTTTAGGTTCAGCTTTTGCCGTTTGTGATGATTGGGATATAATGGATTGTCCTTATCGTGCTTTTGCTTATGATCGATGTAGTTTTCTCACTTAAGGCGATTCCATCCGATCCAGTGACTCTCATTCGACTGGCTTCTTATATTTGACACAGGAAACGAGTATACGATCTATAGGAGCGGATGTCCTGGGGGTTCTTTCACGGCCAAAGGATTAAGGTATGACAACATCAAAAGCAATAAATATCTTTATAAATAAGGCTTGTCCTGCTCAAAAAAAGCGCGCATCGTCAAAGACGCTTAGGTGATTTCATACTGTTTCGTCCAACTGGTACATTTTTCAATGACCGGCTGTTTCAAACTCCTCCTTTCACGCAAGTGCAGACAATACAGAAATTCATAGTGTTTGAGTCTGAGACCATATTATAACAAACCGTTGTGATCTAAATTATCCAGTAAAAGAAGTATGTAGGCACATAATGGCGACAAAGAATCACTTAAAAAAATAAATGTGTGCAAAAACAAAGTTCATTGATGTCTTCTCTTATCAAAAATCAAAATCGAGAAAATCGATATTCGAGAACTATCCTGCTTGTATTTCGTTAGCCCCTTCTTCGAAGTGAGCATAAAATGCGAAAGTTTCGGTTGTTTTATCATTTCCTTATATTTTTCTAGCTTCTTTACCAATTTCTGCAGATGCACAATGGAACTTTCGTATTTGCATCCTTCTGCTGTGGAAACGTTTCCATGCACTACTGCCCGAGAGTTGACTTTCTCACAGTGAATCACTGTACGCTTCCGATTTATATTTTGAATGCACAGGAAGCGATAACAATGGAAGCGATGAAAATGGAAAGTGGCGCGATGCGTAGAGTGCAAGGGTCAGCTGCTCTCTGGACATTCTGTGCTCAGCGCTTGTGATCCGTACAAAGTGAACGGATACCACTGACTAGGTCGTGAATCATCGTGCCGATGACTGTTTCTGGAGGAAGGCTATACTTTGCCCGAGCAACAGTCATAATGGTACACTTGCTGTTTTCGCGGCGACGGACTAGTTGTGATTGTATATTTACCCAATAGAAAATGCTACGGACTCACGCCATAACTACCTCATCTTCCCCACGGAGCGACTGCTTGGCCATCCACGGTGAAGCTGCCCTCCGACCCTATTCTTTTCAGCCCCACCGTCTCGATTACCGACAATATGATAAGACGAATATATTAGCTGTCAGACTTAACAATCGATCACGCGACCGAGTCCGAACCTTCGAAGCAAGCGCGTGCAGAAGAAACAGTCTGCGTCGTGCCGACGCGGTTAATTCCTAATCAGACCATCGTGGTCTTTCAGCAGACCCGCTTGCATATGTAAGGAGACGGACACCCGCGGCTCTCGTGCCGACCTTCCTGGACCTTTGCGCTCCTTCTATTATTTCGGGACATTGTTCTGGCCATCCTTAACAACGCGTCACCTATTTGCCAGCTGCAGAGGTACCAAATG
Organism: Steinernema hermaphroditum; assembly: GCA_030435675.1. Taxonomy (NCBI): domain Eukaryota; kingdom Metazoa; phylum Nematoda; class Chromadorea; order Rhabditida; family Steinernematidae; genus Steinernema; species Steinernema hermaphroditum. The sequence goes on along the minus strand of CM059625.1, from coordinate 10,653,198 downwards.
CGACGCGGTGCTCCCGTTCGTGTGTCTATTTATTTGTTCTGTGTCCTTTCATTGAGTTCCGCCGCTCGCATTACAATAGAGCACAATATCGTCCGCGCAAATCGACTAGACACCCTAATCGTTGCATGTTTTTTGCGCTCTACAATACGGGTTTTCTTTTGCAGAAACAAGCTCAAAGATGGGACTCGAGCCGACTAAAGTGGCCCCGGTGCGCGTTTGGTGCGATGGATGGTAAGCGACGCTTTACAGTAAACTTTCGTAACTGCCACATTTGCAGCTATGATATGGTGCATTTCGGTCATGCAAATCAGCTGCGCCAGGCCAAACAGTTCGGAAACGTTTTGGTTGTTGGGGTGCACAACGACGAAGAAGTAACGCAGAATAAGGGACCGCCGGTCTTCAACCAAGAAGAGCGGTACAAAATGGTTCGCGGTATCAAATGGGTGGACGAAGTGGTTGAGGACGCGCCGTACAGTACGACTGTTCAGACCCTGGATAAACACGATTGTGACTTCTGTGTTCATGGAAGTAAGTGTGCAACTGAAGTGCGTTGGTAAATGTTTTCGTTCAGATGATATCACCCTTACGGCCGATGGTGTTGACACGTACGCTGAGGTGAAACAGGCCGGACGTTACAAGGAATGTGAGCGAACGGCCGGCATTTCCACAACGGTAATAATGGTTTTCCAAACATCAACCCTATAAATTATGCTCAGGATCTTGTCGGACGTATGTTGCTTCTTACCAAGTGCCACCATTCGGCTTATGACGACATTTCTCATGACCATAAGGAACGGGCTCGTACGCTCAGCACGGTATGCTCGCGAATTGCAACTAAACCACTTTCGCTAAATGTTCAGGACAGCGAAGCAGTGTCTCCGTGGACGCGTGTCTCCAAGTTCCTCCCATCCACTCAAACTATCATGCAATTCGCAGACGGAAGGCCGCCAGCTCCTAGTGATGTGGTCGTTTACGTCTGTGGTGCATTCGACCTCTTCCATGTCGGTCACCTCTGCTTCCTCGAAGAAGCGCGCAAGCTTGGCGATTATCTCATCGTTGGTATCTATTCCGACCAAGTGGTCAATGAGTACAAGGGTGGTAATCATCCCATTATGTCGCTGCACGAACGAGTGCTGAGCTGTTTGGCCTACAAAGTGAGCCGGTTCTTCGAAACATTTTAAAACAAATTCCGTTTAGCCTGTTTCCGAAGTCGTCATTGGCGCTCCATATGAAGTTACCAAGGAGCTGATTGACCGCTTCCGCGTTCAAGTTGTCGTACAGGGCTCTCGCACAGCCCATCACGAGACCATTGATGGAATCGATCCTTACGCACTGGCTAAGAAACTGGGAATCTACAGAACGGTTGATTCCGGCAACGACATGACCACTGAAAAGATCATTGACCGCATTATCGATCACAGGTATCTTGTAACAAATTACGCTCAAAATAATGTCCCATTTAAGGCGTACCTATGAGTCACGCAATCGCAACAAGGAGCGTAAAGAATTGGCTGCGTACAAAGCCCTGATGTCCAAGAAGGCATCCGAGTTGAACGGAAAGTCGGCTACTTCAGAGGTCATCTGTATCGAAGACCCCAAATAAACCAATTATTTCTATATTAGAAGTCAACGCTATATGCATTTCACAATGTATATCGATCCTTCTGTCCGTCCTAATCTCTATTTCTTATGTAAATTATCTATTTCTCTCACTGGACCAGTGTAATATTCCATATCCTCGTCATTCTCTTTAACACCAATCGTTTGCTCAATGAAGAACTGTGATAGCGACAGATTTCTATTGTACACTGTTTTAGAAACTTGTATGCGTGTCGTAATCTAATATGCATAAAATGAAATTAACTCCGAAGATGCTGTTTTCACTTAGGAAAGCCTAGAGGGGTTAAGGTTCCATCCCAATTGAATGGCTCGGAACGGTTTCTGCCGTTTTTGGTATGCGCGACATTGGTGCAAAGCGAATTAGATAGCATTCCTCGAAGAGCACTGCATTACTTGCAAGAGACCGTTAGGGATAGAAACACTCCCATTTTCCGAATAATTGACTACGATGAAGTTCAAAGCGCCTTCATTACTTTGTGTGTTGTGAGGGGAGAACAATTAGGGTTACCTTTATTTGAAGCTCTTGTCATGACACAGCGGATCAAGATCAATAAATTGACAATCGCAATTGAAAGGACGACATAAACCAAGGATTTAATGTACAACATAAACATATATTATCATTTATTTGCAGTAAATAGAAGCGTTCTTGTCAACCCGTTTTGTGAAGATATTTGGGGCCCTTTGGGACCCCACCCGACTACCCTGTTTTCCACTCTTCCTGACAACTCCTACAGCAGCAAGTGCCTTGCTTCATTGCGCACATAGGTATAGTCGCCGCCTTCGCCCGCAGAACCGGTCATAGGCGACTGCGTGTGGTCAAGCGGTGGTCCACCGTACTCATTCAAGGCCTTTCGCGCTGCACGCGGTGCGTGCGCGATGTCGTTGCTCTGTACGGTAGCGGTGATAGGAGTCGAGCATCCCGGAAGCTGACTGCAAATAGGAACAAATTCCATGTAATGATGAGGATGGTTTCGATACCTCGAGAAGTTCTGAGTCCGATGGGGCGAATAGCAATGGATATTTGGCGGCGGTATTTTCGGAGGTGACGGTGGATAGAAGCCAGGGGGATTCGGGGGGTTAGACTGGTCAGATCCGCTGTAGATCGTTTTGCCATCGCTTGACGGGAATGACCCTTTGCCCACAGGTTGCATACAACGACAACAGACACATAGGCCCACACAAGTGCATATGCAAGTGAGCACACTCGCAGAACAAATGAGAAGAATGGCGATTCCGTTGAGAGAGCCGATTGCAGATTCGGTAATATCTGAAAAGCGCATTATATTTTTTCGAATCAAGTTCACTTACATTCACATTTATTTCGTATTTGCAGTTCCTTTTCTAGGTCCGACTTGTCACTGCAATCTTGATAGCGATTGCAAGCCAAGGCACTGGGAATACAGTCCTTATTGGTACACTGGAACTCTTTTCCAGCTTCGCACTTCCCATGTTTACTGGCCCTGAAAGCTGACCAGTAGAGCCGGAAGCCTTCGCCGTCATGCTGCGCCGGAAGAGCGAAGTCGGAATGCCACCAGAGAGTTAAAGTGTTGGATGTGGAGACTGCAAACTCTGAGCGGTTTGAGAACGATCCGCAGAATTTTCCAATAATAGGCCCAGGAAGCGTTTCCTCTTGGTTTATCTCGTCCATATTCTTTGGAATTACGTCTTTGTCGTTCTGAAAGGGACCAATATAGTCTTAAGATCACAAAAGAATATGATTACATCAAAGACATGCAACGAATCCTTGTCGCACTTGGACGGGTCCCCATTCACATTGAAGTCGAGAGCTCGAAGACGGATGCGATATCCAACGGGAACGGTAATCACAAGAAAGCAGTTCTTCGAAGCGTTATAGGGCACAGTTCCGTAGAGTTGATGAGAAATGATAATTCCGGCATCGCCACTCACTCTCCTTTCGGGCTTAGAGCGACAAGAATCACGTCGACCGCGACCATCAAAGTAACCTAAAAATAATTGTTAACTGGAGACCTTTCTCGAAAAGACATACTAATTTGGGGTTCCAACGGGACTATCGTATCAGCAATGATGGGGACGATTAGTAGTACCAATACCACTGGGAACTGTACCCACGAATGGGGTAAAGCAGTTAAACGCATTTCCTGAAAAGGCGTAATAGAACATCGACATGAAGAGAACATCTGGCGAGTCGGCTAATCGTCGCGAGGGCTCACGTCAACTGATACGGTCAGCGCCCTAGAAGGCTTAACACAAGGAAAACAAACATTGTCTATAAGTCCTATTTCTCTAAGGGATTAACATGCACGCAACGGTACGCTAGCATCGAGGTCGTTATCGTTCGGCATCGGGCGTACAGCACGAAAAAGCGTGGAGTGCATAGCGTACACCGAAATGTCACAAAACGGCGCAAAACCAGAACCTTGGAGGGTAGTAGCTGATACGGTCAAGCGTTGCAGACAGCTGCTCAGTGAAAGCATATCCACAAAAGGTGACTGTAAGGCCATTTGGCAATGTACGGCAACCAGCAATGATTTACTGGTGTCTTCGTGATTTATGGACCTTGGGGGCTAAGGGTAAAGGCCCAGTGCGCTTTCAGTTGACGCAGAAGATTAACATATTACCGAATTCTGTCATTTGCGTGAGAAATGAGCGATTCGCTCTGGACCGCCACCCTCTCAAACTCTTCCCTCCCTCGCGTTCATCCCATTTTGCAAAGTGCAATAAAAAAGGAGGCATGAAAAATTGCCAAACAATTGGACTGTGCGGACATTTGTCATCGACTTGACGTTTTCTGTCAACGCAAGCCACTTCGTTTCCGCTGTTTGAGCCTAATAAGTTTTGGAGAAACTCCAAATGAAAGAGAAGCGCGCGAGCCGCTTGGAAGTGCAAATGGAGTCGCGGGAAAGGAACACTGTTCGCGAACGGCAGCACACTGCAGGAAGTCGACGGCGGAAATGGCGAACGGTTAGCAAACAGACGTCGTCGCGGGAGGTGTGAATTTTTATGGCGATAAAGAGCATCTAAGCTATACATTATTAGGAGGGGAGAATTTATGATTTATTTATGACTGCTGGGAATAATACACGGCACGGTGATAGTCGATGGAGGTGAGCAACAGTCGCCTCTTATCACATTATCACCACCGGCGGTGTCGATGGTTTGGAGAATGAAAAAAAGCAGCACACATCGAAAGCAAAACAGCCGAGACGGATCGAGTAGGCCTGATGACAAGGCGGATTGCGGCCACGAATGAAGATGCACTTTAAAAGTACTTGAAAGTCGTAAAAAGGCTCAACTGCAAATGTAGAAAAGCGCAACGACGAAAATTGTGATCCACTGCTCAATGGCATAAATCAGCTTTACGGACTATAGATCAGCGAAATGAATGTACATCGCCGCAGGGAACAACAGAAGTTCGCGGGACGGAGTGATTGTCCGGGCCAAAGTGTCGCTGGCAGAGGGTTGGCCCATCAATCAAATGGGACTCCTTACTCTCGATGATAATTACTCCACGATTTATCATGTATGCCAATAATCGAATGCCAACTTGCAACTGTGCTCGTTAAACTTGTGCGCCATGTGTGGCCGCTACTCTGGCCCACTTATGTTCCCTATTTTCACGGAAAAAATTCAAGGAGTGACTAGTGGATGCGTCCTCAACCCCGCAGCACATATGACAATCAAATCTCTCACTCAAGAGCGCCCAACAATGCTGCGCCACTGTTCCTTTAGTTGTGATTACCGTATACAGGCCTCCCTTGGCGCGCGAAAACGAGTAATCGCCGTCGACTAAACAAGAAATGCGCCCCATAAACGTCACTTAACTCATTCATCTTGCTTCGGGGTCTTCTGGCATGTGATGTACGGTACGCATTTCTTTATCTGTAATTCGATCTAGAGGAACATGATTGAGTATGATGAAGCAGAGCATATGCGCATGGATAGTAGCTACCAGAAATGAACAAACCGTGGACAACTAAATCCCTTTTACAAAGCAGCAAAGGCTTTTCCCGCTATTCGCTTTGAACAGAAGGAAAACAGTGAGACGTTTAACGCCGAACCAAAGAACAGTCCACCATGTGCTTACGAGGTGCTGACTTACAAGACGTTCGCTATTTTAGCAGACGCTTCAAGTGGATGATGAAAATTTCACTCTGGTGATGATAAAGCCTTTCTGCGTCACATAAGACATGCTCTTCAGGTATACTAGCCTGCCAGATACTGCTATACCCGATGAAGAAATTGACATTTGTATGAAATAAGCCAGCATCAGCATACAATCTAAGGACTTGATAGCTGCTGAATTTGCTATGAGAAGAATACTCAATAGCAGCTTCTCAACCGCGCGAAAAACGTCCTAGAATGGTGGCCGAAACAGCATAAAAACGGACAAAAACAGTTTTTTTGCTCGACGCACGAGGGCGTCCTAGCCGAGCGCAGCTTAATGGCCATAAAAGGGGGAATGTTCTACCGACATTTACTCCGACAATCATACAAATGACCATAACCGGAAGTATGATGGACTAGTGGCGAGTCATAAATTAAGCGAAGCGTGAGTGGTCGCGCGCCAGATCTCGAAGAGACAGTAAATCTGCTTGCGCGCGGGTGTGGGCAGTGCAGACTGTCGATGGGCTCTCCGAATCCCGTTGACCTCTTGCGTCAAAAATCTTGACACGATAATGACAGTGCGGCTCGGGCCAAAAGCGCCAACCGCCTTTCTGTCTTATGCAAATTGGCATCCGACCGCTGCTCTCTTATATCACTCGTCACGAAAGATGCGACATATTGTCTTCGGCTGCACCCACTTGCAGTCCCTTTCGGCCTTTCCAAGCCTGGTGAAGGCCTCCTCCTTGAGCAGTAGCCCTAAGTTCGCAAATCAATCGCCGATCAGCTTATGAATAGCAAGACAAGATAAGGTAAGTGATGGCTCCTGCACGGGGAGGTCATCAGCTGTTTTCCGGAATCCGTTCCGCTTACGCAACACTCGCTTATCGGTCACTAATGACTCTCGGCACTAATCGGCGCTGGAGTCCTTTGCTATCCGATACCCACAATGAGTCAAGCCTGCTCACCTTGTTCGGATTACTAAAGGGTAATCAAGCGGCACATGGAATGATCTTCAAGCAGTGTATTTTCATGGCCGACGAAACATTGTGCGTGAAAGCAAAACAAATAACACAAATACTGTTCGGGCAAAGACACATCACAATAAATCCTTCAAAACTGAGATCGAGCTGATAAGTTTTCATCTGTCTATGACTTCCACTGACTGATAAAGCATTCCTTTAGCTCTTCAGCGCATGTTATACTTTTCGCTAAGTGGTCCGTTAATCCTTTGAATAGCGCCATCTTTGCCTAATTCGTTACAGTATGTTCTGATGTTTATATTCCGAGCTATATTTGTGAACTGCGTAGCTCATTTACAAAGAATCGCGAACCCCACTCTTGTGCGAAATTCGCTTTTTTGACGGACAATGATGGACAAGCGCTTAGAGCAGATTTGTCGCTAAGCACATGAGACACTTGCTAATGGTCAAAAGCGGCACTGCCGTGGAGGCAGCAATCATTTATAATAAAATTGCGTACTCCGAGACAATCCGGGGCAAAGACGCGTCGTTTGTCACTGTAGTCCACTACGGCACATAACAAATAGACCCATCTATTACAGCTAAATGATTGATATGACGCAAGTGTTTTCGTGTTTTGCGACGTTGACACAGCGATTGCCACTCTTTCAAAACAATTGCTTTAATTAACCTGCAATAATACACAAGTTAAGGGAGTATATTTTTACAATTTAGACACCCTCGTTCTTTAAGTAGTCTGCAGTATATGAGCGTTTAGAGAACATTAATTGATCTCAACGCATTTGTCTGACCGTATGTCAATAAGGACTGAAAGAACTTGTGGTCATGTTCTCGTTTTAACGAGACTTTTCGCACATCACTAATGTCCGTCGGCCGAAAATTTATTAGCCCGCAGCACGATTTGTGTGCGAATGAGCGATCAGTTAGGCCAGTGACCGGAAGAACTGGAAGGGACAGTTGCACCACGCGCGATCCGGAGAGAAAACATCTGTCGAAGCGTACTTATCATTACAATAAGCAGCGAGATGAATACAGCTGGTGGCGAAAAGCCATTCATTAAAGTGTTTGGATGCAAACAAATGGGGATGTTACGGAGTGAAGAAAGCAAAAATGACTTTCACGTCCAGCAAATAAATGAGGCCTAAGTCCGAATGAGTGTCTCGTGTACATACACAAGGAGAGAGTTTTCCCGAGGGTGGAAAGCTTTTTAGAGAATGTGTCAATGTTGAGACGCATGAAAGATGAACTTTTCGAGCTTCTGTCACTTGAGGAAAGTCGGAACGCTGTCTATCTGCTGTCGGTGATATGCGTTATTTGGAGAAGTATACTCGTGAGCTTTTTAAAAGACTGAAATTATAGATATGCTCACTGCAATTATTTCTTTAAGTAAAGACAATACAGACATGTGGAGGAGATGATCCCTATGCTAATACATCACTTTTGCAAGTCCCAACGATAACAAGAGCAGATCATCAGATGTAACATGTCATTTTTAAAAACGAAATCCCAAGTGTATAAGAAAGTGTGTTACTTTTTGCTCGACTCCCTTAAAGGCAACTTAGGAGCATACATCTAGCGCAAGGTTAACTAGCCTTCATCGACAGAAAGAACAGCATAAAAAGTTTAGGAACATGCGTATGTCCTGCAAATTCGATTTTTCGTTGTCACAGAAGTACCCAAAAGGATACGAAGCAAGAAAGACCAGTTGAACAAAACCACTGACTGAAAACAGAAAAGACAATTAGACAACGTGACCAGAAAACGTATGTATTTGATGTGCGAAAAAAGTTTAACCAGTTACCGCTTGTTGATATCTATTTTCTAAAATTTTCGGTTATATTCGGTTGGCGAAAATCGACGATTCGAAAATCGATCGGATCAGTTTTGTGTCGTCGGAATGTTTTTCGTGTCATGAAGAAGACACTCGCAACTTCGGTCACAGGCCATTGCAGTTTGCCTCGTCGTCGACGTCATCGCGCAATGGACACGTTGTAGTATGAACCTCGGTGGTGTGATCTCCAAAACGTTTCGTGGGCACATGCATACACAGTGCGCCGTTAAGATAGACCGAGACTGCAAAAGAGGAACAGTGTCGGAAAAACGAGAGCACAGTCGGCATCTCGCTCCCTGCTCGTCCTTCACTTCTCTCTCTGAAGGTCGCCACACAATCGCTTGCAACATTTCCCGTCTGCCGCGCGAGGACTTTCATCTGTTCTGTTCAGCTTTCGCATCGCATAAGTGTTTTGGTTACTGTAGACCTTCTAAATTCAGCCAGTTGGTGTGTTTTTGGCGAAGCCGATGTTCCGTATGGCATTTACTGTTTTTTTCTTGTTCGTTTTCTGGTGAAAAACCACTTTGGCTATTCGCCGCATTTTTAATTCCGTAAAAAGTGCTAGACGCTTTGAGCACAGATCTTTCAGGATGGCGTTCAACTCGTTGTTGAAGGAGATCGAGGTTGACGGAAAGAACTACAAATACTTCGATCTCACTGAGCTCAATGACGCTCGTTATGGTTTGTTCAGTGTTATGAGCTTTAAGCGAGAAAGAATTTTTAGATGATCTGCCGATTTCTATCAAGTACCTTTTGGAATCGGCCGTTCGTTACTGCGACGACTTCCACGTCTTGAAAAGCGACGTTGAAACCATCCTGGATTGGGAGAGCAGTCAACATAACCAGCAGGAGATCCCATTCAAGCCTGCTCGCGTCATCCTTCAGGATTTCACGTATTTTATAAATGGTGCATTTTGATAGTATAATTAAAAATATTTCAGAGGCGTTCCAGCTGTCGTCGATTTGGCTGCTATGCGAGATGCCGTTAAAACGCTCGGAGCTGATCCGGCCAAAATCAACCCCTGCTGTCCCGTTGACCTCGTAATCGATCACTCCGTGCAAGTGGATCATTTCGGAAAGTATGTTTTGCTTGAAGCTGCCGTGCATGACGAGGAATTATATCTTTTAGCTTGGAAGCGCTCGCTAAGAATCAAGCCATTGAATTCGAGCGCAACAAGGAACGATTCAACTTCCTAAAGGTATTTTTTTAAATCCTCCTCTTGCGAACACAAATATCCTTTCAGTGGGGAGCAAAGGCTTTCCGTAACTTGTTCATTGTCCCACCTGGATCTGGCATCGTTCATCAAGTGAATTTGGAGTACTTGGCCAGAATCGTCTTCAGTGATGAGAATGGTGTGCTTTACCCGGATTCTGTTGTTGGAACAGACTCGCATACAACGATGATAGACGGCTCCGGAGCCCTTGGCTGGGGAGTTGGAGGAATTGAGGCTGAAGCAGTTATGCTTGGACAGCCCATCTCAATGGTTATCCCTGAAGTTATCGGATATCGGTTGACCGGAAAGCTGCCTTCACTGGCGACAAGCACGGATTTGGTCCTGACCATCACAAAGGTATGAATGATTGCTCAAATATATTACTATCAATAATCATTCCAGAATCTCCGTGAACTTGGTGTGGTCGGCAAGTTTGTTGAGTTCTTTGGCCCCGGTGTTGCCAATCTGAGCATTGCCGATCGTGCTACAGTAGCTAATATGTGTCCTGAATACGGCGCAACTGTTGGTTTCTTCCCGGTGGATGCACGTACTCTCAGCTATCTTGCCCAAACTGGTCGCGACAGTCACACCTTGAAGAAAATTGAGAGCTATCTGAAGGCGAATAAGATGTTCGTTGATTACAGCGATGAGTCGTTTGCACCTAAGTATACTAAGGTATTAATAATTAGTTCATGCCGCCTAGAAGTATAATGTTTGTTTTAGGTCCTCGAACTCGATTTGGGCACGATTGAACCCTGCGTGAGCGGACCTAAACGGCCCCATGATCGTGTGGATCTAAAGTCATTGTACACTGATTTCAAATCAGGTCTTACCGCTGGAATTTCCTTTAAGGTGATTCATTATTTTATCCAGATGTCAGACATTGTATTTACAGGGCTATGGCATTAAGGAGCAGTCGGCTAACAAAGCTATTGACATTACGATTGGGGGAAAACCGTGCACATTGAAGCACGGCTCCGTTGTGATTAGTGCAATTACCTCATGCACGAACACTTCTAACCCATCCGTGATGCTGGGTGCTGGACTTGTGGCTCGCAAGGCTCTTGCTCTTGGATTGACCGTTCCACCTTATGTCAAAACCAGCTTGAGTCCTGGCAGTGGTGTGGTGACGAAATATCTCGAACAGAGTGGGCTTTTGTCTGATTTGGAAACGCTCGGTTATTACATCGCTGGTTACGGTTGTATGACGTGCATTGGCAACAGTGGACCTCTTGACGAAGAAGTTGTGAAAGCTATTGAAGCTGTAAGTTATCACTATGGTTCGGACTTATTTGCTTGCGGACCTTATTTAGAATGATCTTGTTGTTGCGGGCGTCCTTTCCGGAAACCGAAACTTCGAAGGCCGTGTTCACGCCAACGTGCGAGCCAACTATTTGGCTAGTCCGATGCTTGTTGTCGTCTATGGACTTGCGGGACGCGTTGACATTGATCTCGAGAATGAACCAATTGGTCAAGGAACAAATGGCCCAGTTTACTTCCGCGACATCTGGCCTACACAGGAAGAGATTTCCCACTTCGAAGAATCGTTTGTTCTCCCGCAGTTCTTCCGCGAAGTTTATGCGAACATCGAAAAAGGAAGCGATGAATGGCAGCAACTGGAATGCCCTGACGTCGATCTTTATCCATGGGACGTCAGCTCTACATATATTAAGAAAGTACCGTTCTTTGACGGGATGGTAGCTTTGAGCTTGTTGAGCGCTTCTACTGCAGCCGTTTAGGGCATGGAAGCTCCGGGACAATCCAGCATCAAGGATGCCTACGCCTTGTTGAACCTTGGAGATTCTGTTACAACTGACCACATTTCGCCTGCGGGATCCATTTCCCGCCTTAGTCCAGCTGCGCGCTTCCTTACTTCCAAAAGGTTCCAACGTTGCTTAGACATTGTTGATGAGCACCGTTATTTTCAGCATTCCGACAAAAGATTTTAATACATATGGATCCAGACGCGGCAATGATGAAATTATGGCTCGTGGGACGTTCGCAAATATTCGGCTCGTGAACAAGCTCGCTTCAAAGGCCGGTCCTAAGACTACTCATGTTCCCAGCGGCGAAGAAGTTGACGTATACGATGCCGCTGATCGTTACCGTGCTGAAGGACACAGTGTTATTATTCTCGCAGGAAAGGAATACGGCTGTGGATCATCGCGTGATTGGGCTGCAAAAGGCCCCTTCCTTCAAGGCGTCAAAGCCGTTATTGCTGAATCGTTCGAGCGCATTCATCGTTCCAACCTCATCGGAATGGGGATCGTGCCGCTTCAGTTCGTAAATGGACAGAACGCCGACTCCTTAGGCTTGACAGGAAAGGAGCAGTTTACTATCGAAATTCCCGAAGACGTTAAACCTGGCGCCACCTTAACTGTGAATGTTTCCGGCGGAAAAGAGTTCAAGGCTCTTTGCCGATTCGACACCGAGGTAGAACTGACTTACTATCGTCATGGAGGCATCCTCCAATATATGATCCGAAAGCTGATCGCCAACTAACCTGCCTAAAGGTAGATGCTGCTCCTTAGTTCGTCCTCCTGTGATAAGAAAATTTTATCGTTGAATAGACTTTATAATTATTTACATTGCCTAATAAATAGAATAAGACACAAAATTCACGAGAGATATGCTACTACTCTAGCAGCAGGTAATCGCAATAAATTATCAACACAGTGGACGACAAATTGTACACGTAGGAAGCAAACAAACAAGACCATTTATGCCGATTCGGGGCTTAACTTAAACAGAAGAGCTAGTGCTGTTGGGCTATCTCCGAGAAGAATTGCAATACTTCATTAATAGAAACTTCAAGGTCAACCCTTTGGTTCGGGTAACACTGACCAATAACCTGCTTGTAGTGTTTCAACTGCTTCAAAAACTCATCCTGTAAAGAAAGTTGAAACGGACGAGATGCACATAAAAAAACCTGCATATGCGTCCAAACGACTTGGAGAAGTGGCGACTGATCAACAAGATGCTTCTCAACTTTTTCATACAACATTTCAAGTCCCTTCTTCACTTCTTTACCAGGATAGCTTGAAAGTACTTTTTTGAGCTCATCGCGAGTGAAAGCCGACTGATAAGATATTTCGTCCGGTTTCACTCCGGAATCGATTGCTCCTTGTACATTTTCGAAAAAATACTAAAAGATGTGATGAACAGAACAGTATTTCTAAGGCGTACTCACGTGTATCTTCTCTAAGGGTCTTCCCATATACTCCTTAACATACACTTGAATGTTGTCTTGGTGCTGCTTCTTCGCATCTTTACGCTTTGCATCCAGACATTCTATTTTCAGCTCAGAAAGCTTTGCTAAAAACAGTCGACTTAATGTGATCGAAAACATGACTTACAATATAAGGCGTGGTAATTTTCTAACCGTACCACACTAGCAGGTGATTTCGAGTAGCTAGATGTAGCAGCATACTCTATTCCTTTTATGACAGAATTCAATAGTTCACCATACCACCTATCTAGTTCGTTGCGGCGTTCGGAACCTCCAGAAAACGCCTTCTCTGCACACCGTGCCAAACCTTCAAATCGCTGGATTGTATCCAGTATTCCAACACGTACACGTTTAGTCATTCTCGAACCTTCAAGTAACCGCGCCTCTTTCTCCTAAACTACAAGCTTAGTTAACGTAATCCAAAGCAAAATACCATCAACATATCGAACTGACGCTTCATCAAAACAAGAAGACGCCCTAGAATCATGACGGAAAAGAATGAAGAGGCATCTTGATTCGCTCGGGCACGTTTAGACAACATCACAAACAATGGGAAGACGACGCTGAAACATGCACAGATATTTTCTTTCACAATATATAGCATAAGACCAAAGAAAAACTAAAGGTGTTATTTTTCTACCAAAACACTAATCACTATTAGAAAACTGAACACCTATAACATAAAGTAACTTACGTTGCTCGCTTGCTGCAACATGCTTTGACAAAACTTTCCAAATGCCCTTCCAGCGTATCGAACAGAGGAGTCATTATATCTCTAACTTTTTCGTTCAGGTGCTTTCCCAAATTACGACCACCAGCCAATGCACCACCACTATCACCACTACCAGTTGACTGAGTCTCCATATTAGCCAAAATGTCGGCGTTAATATGAAAAAATCGAGTGCAAAACTTCTGTTCGGAATCAACAACCGGTGCAAGTTCGCCAAGCACAGTCTCCATTAACTTCAGATACTCTGAATTTCCATTGTCAGACCAATCCACACGTCCAGAAGTTCTTCCTGCCGCTCCTCGTCCAATATTCTCAGCTTTCAACAAGGCTAAATCCAGGAAATTAATTTTAAAATAATCGCACCCACTAAAGGACCACGGCTTACAAAATTTGAGCCTTGACTACAACAACCTGAATACAAATAAAAGCATCTTACATTTACGATCATCCGAGGCAATTTTCTCAAGGTGCGGCTCCACAGCTTCAAAAAAGCGTTTCATATTTCGACCATAGAGTTTTCTAGTTTCTTCAATGTACCGCTGTATCACTTTCTGGTAAACCGATGGTTTCGACTGTTTCAGCCAAGATATTAAATCGGCAAAAGGGTTAAGTGCGTGAAATCTTTGTGACTGCTTCGGTAGTGACAGTTCATGCCAATCCTGCCCTTCTAAAAGCTCATTCTGTAAACACATACGTTATACATAGCAATAGTGTGACACGGCTATCTTACCAAACGATAAAAGAGACCTGACAGATGCGCCATCAGCGTATCAATAAAATTATCACTAATTTCAGACAGTCGTTCGGTTTGAATTTTGTATGCATCCATCAAACTTAGTGAAGTCTTCGTGTTCAGGAAATTGTTTATTGCTCTGGCAGCAACGCAACATCGACTTATGCTAAAATTCAAAGTCGTTATATTCCACAGCCGTAAATGAATGCAACTGCTAACGACTAACAACTGCTCATACCTTGATGGATCGGACAGATTCGGTCTTTGCAGAACCATAATATGCTCTTCGCTAACTAAGTCAATGGCACCGACAAATGCCTCTAGTTCTTTGAGCAGTTTAGCTGTGTTGTTCCTTTCTACGGTTCCCAAACTATCCTTTTCTTCAATAAGTTCAACGCTGTCTCGCACGTCCTGTAAGTATAACAAACTAGAAGAGAAGATGCATATTAAAAGTTACCGAGAGCATTCCATCGAATGTGTCCAATTGTTCCTCCAAATGTGTCGCCTCGTCAAGAGCTTGGTCAATTAAATTGATGAGATCAGTAACAGCTTGTTCATTGTCCATTATGCTTTCAATATTTGCTCCATCAAGTTGTAACAGCTGCTCGTTCAAAACTTTCGCATATTTTTCAGCTTCGCCAATTTTCAGTTCAGACTTGGCCAACAGCCTACGGAAATCAGCCTCCTCCTTCGATGAAATCGGCTGAAAAACAAACGTTTCTGCTTATATCGACCAACGGCTTGTGTTTAAAAATGCCAAAAAGCACAAATAAGTAACACTCACTATCAGCTTATCCCCGAAGTTTGGAAAAACAGGATGAAATCGCGCTACATCTTTATTTCCTTCGTAGGGAAACAAAAGAAGAGAACTGAACAAACCTGGTAGTCAACAATATGGTCCGTAATGCCGTCATTGTTGTCGGAATTCATGATCTGCAAATTAGATAATCATATATGGAACGCATCATATACAAGACAAACAGTTTTGATCGGACAGTTAGCGGAAATCAAAGCGGTCACTGCAGGACCACACACAACGAATTAGCAATACTTCAACTCCGTTCAGCAGTGCGGGGAGGAGGATGACCACGAGAGAACATCGAACTGTTGCAAGAAACGATGATTATCCTCAGATTTACCCACGTCAGTTTTCGAACGATCCATAGGAGTCGATTTCTATTTTCAAATACAGGACACGTCATTCATACAGTGTCTCACCCTAGCCGTCTTTTTTGTTTTCATGTATAAGATTTTCAGTGAGATATAGTTTTACACGAAATCGTGTAAATCGTGTAAAACTATATCTCACTGAAAATATTTCATCACACATATTTTAAGCCAAAATATGAACAGATTCCGCTACTTTTTTTGCATGCAAATCGTGTTTAGTTGCGGTATCAAGCCTCGAGAAGGCGTCGTTTGACATTCTACTATAGTAAAACATTGCCACAACACTATACTTCGTTCAAAAGTTATCCTCCAAAAATGTTTGGAGAAGATAGCGTGCGCTCGTGGTAGGACGCACAATCTCGCCGTGACTGAACTTTCGTACGACAGCGGACGAAATATACTGATAAGCCCCATCCGCCATTAGAAATAGGTTTGCAATTCTACGTTCTACCACGACCGCTAGCTATCTGGTCCCAACATTTTTGGAAGATAACTTTTGAACGGGGTATACAAACCTTCAAAGGCAAGCAAGGAAATCTTTCGGTTCGGCCCATCACTGCTTTCCGGATTGTCGACCAGAGGGGTGCTTTTTGTCCAAAGAAGGTTTTAACAACTAATTTTATATACGCATTATTGATTCATCACTAATTAAAAGAGTCACACAATGTATTGAAGAGCTTGTCGCCTCCTCAATCTATGCACTGTCCGTAGGCAGGAGTTCCTTCGCCCTTCAACCTCCTGCTTTTCCCTTTGTAGAGCTGCTAAGGAAGCGTCTTGAAGACCCACATTTCGTTGTAAACGATTTTTCAACAATTGGTTGTCGCCGGCTTGTTCCACAATCTGCAAAACGTGCACTAATAGATGTATTATCCCTAAATATAACCCAACCTTTATATTTAGTTTCGCTATTCTCTCATGCACGAATGTTTTTTCTTTTTGCAATGTCGCAAAATGAATGTGGTCTTCAATCAATAGATTCTGTATTCCGTTTTCAATGTCATTCACTTCACACCGCAGTTTAGCTATTGCAGAAAGCAATGTAGCGATCTCATCGTAAAGCAATTTCTCCGCTGACTTGTTCTAAACATTTACAAGTATCACGTGATCAGTGTGCAGTTTACCTTCAAATAACATAGGTCACGAACTGAACATAGAAGTTGATGCCTTTGAGCATGAAATTTCGCCTGTACTAGTGACTTCACACGACGGACTGTCTCTTGTTGTAGACTCTTAAAAGTATCATTACTATGCTCCTCCTCCCATAACATCGCTTCGACATAAGGAAGTGCGCGATCGTGGCATTCCTGAAGGTTGTTGACAATCTCACGCCTCTTTTCTTCAAACAGCCTTTGCTTTGCGATAAAAATTTGCATACTTTTCTCGGTCTGAAATATTTTTTGCGCCATTAGAAAATAATCGATTCTCTACATGCTTGGTTAATAGAAGTGGTTTTACCTCAATATTTGCGAACCCTCGGCGAACAGCAGCGCTAAATTCATCGAACATGAGTTGTCTCGTTTGAAAGTCGACGGAATTAACAACTTTTCTGTACGACATCTCTATTTCTGTAAATGTCTGTGACTCAGCAAAGCAAGTTCTAAAAGAATGCGTTCAATAAACAAACCTTTGGATGTATGATCCTCAAAGATACTCTGTGGCGCTTTTTGCGTCTCCAGTTCTCTGCGATATATCTCATTTATTTTTCGATAAGCCGCGAAAACAGTATCAAAGTGGGAACGTGGTGTTCTCAGTGAACAAATCCTCGCTTGCACTGTCTAAAGCGAGAGTTTGAAGAAACAATGAGGGTCAAGCTGTTACTTCTTCAATAGCTGTAGACGTCCAAACTTCGTCGAACTTCATCGCAAGTGACCAAATTAAGGGAACTAGGCCAAAGCGCCCAAGCAATTTTGTGTTACTTTCAGTTCAGTGGGTAGGCATATATGTGTGTACACTATGCCTGCTTTCAAGACGAAGGGACCGAACAGAATCTCTCACTTCAATTTAGTTTTGATATTGTTTGTTCTGCAGCTATTCTTCACTTATCGTCTTCGGGTCCACTACTTGTTTTGGTAACTGATAGCGATTGGCAACTTCCGCCCTTTCTCTGTTTTTCATATAAATAATTGATGTCATTTGGTTTTCTTTAAAACCATTATGCTCATCTCGTCGTATCGCCTTCGGCAACTAATAACGACAATCGATGGGCGATGACAGACATGCGTTTCGAGTGCGCTTGCGCAGGTGTTATACACTCGACTGGACAGCCGCGCGCCAATTCCCTCTAGAGAATCGTGACTCTTTTTTTCAATTATTTTTTCTTGCTCTTCTTTGTTTTTCTAACCTCTCGTTCATTGAAATAATAGATAAGTTAACCTTTGGTTATTTTAAACAGATGTGTTAAAGCAGATTGCCCAAGCTTTTAAAGACGTATACCATGTTAATAATCGCCTCGACAGTCCGCGGACAAATGTGGCCCATTAGTAGTGCAAGTTATTATGTGACAACCCCACACTTCGCTTCTTTTTCGTTTGTTTTATGCTTCCTGCAATACCGGTGCAACCGGTTACATGAAGGTTTCTCGTTTTTCGACCTTAATTGTTCATCTAAGGCTGTGGTGGAACCCCTCCCGGTGTTGAGTGTCCTTGAATAAGATCTTGTCGAATAGACATTTCTCGTAGCGTTTCGAACATGTCATTGTTTCCGGTAATGCATCATGTTCCAGTTACTCATCGTTTCTTCAATTCTTTACGTCATCACAACCGCCTGAGCATGAGCTGTAACTGAAAACGTCCCCTTGATACCGGAATCGTGCTTATGTGTGGTGTGTACGATCGGCATCTCCACTGGCGACCGCTGAATGAGAGCGTTGCGCGCTAGCAGCGATCTCACGAACCGTCTTAGAGACAAAACAAGGAAACCGGCGGTCACTATGCGCGACCTTGTTTGCACAACTGGCGGCTAACTTGCTACTACACGAGATTACAGATACGAGTAAATTGTTTCCTCTTGCAATCGTGTTTACCTCGCGTTAAATAATCAAGCACCTATCCTATTATTGAAAGGTTTTTCCGTTCTATTTTTACATTGCAGAAAAATCATATCTCCGCTTACGACACTATTATATCACAGAATTTTTTTTCATAAGTACACGTGTTTTTTTGTTTAACATCTATTACTTGGAAGATCGACACACTTGTAACAAATGTAACAAGTTTTATTTCCAACACTGTATTTTGATAAAATCGCTGTGTTTGCCAAGCGGCTGATCTGCTGGGCACGGGCTCATCAAAGAATTGTGGAAAGTCCGCGCAGCGCGGTAATTCTCGATGCGGTCAATGCACCCTGACGTTTCGCGTTTTACGATCGTCTTCCTTTGCCGGTTCGTCCTCTCCGTAATGGGACAGAAGCGCAGTTGTATTTGAGTGTATTCGATTTTTGCAATTATTTGCGCGTAACTCTGTACGGTTCTCGATATTTATTTCCGCTCTTCTATGAACTGTTTCCTTGCGACAATTCACCCCGTGCGAAGAATCTTAACCAGTTGAGAATGTGATAAAAACAGAAATGTCGAGAATACTAAAACGAAATTACGAATTCTATGCTATTTTATTCTGACCTTTGTTTTGGCACATGCCAATTCGCTCATAGCTGCAGTCATCCAAACGTTTCCTGGCATTACAAGGGGTTACTAACATATGTGCTATTTATAAGTGCATATGGCATTTCTTTCAAATCAGCGCGCATTCATTGCCGCATCTCTTCACCTGCCTTCCTTCGTGGACCGAAATAGTGGGAACACGAACCTAAACAGGCCTGGGAGCGACATTTGTGGACTCAATTTTCCCGTGCGGGTAGTAGTATGAGCGAGGCGAATAACAATTAGACAAGCTCTAAATACGTGGGAACAGTCGCGTTACAAATTAATCCGTGATTGCTGTACAGTCGCAAAAGAAAATCTTACACCTCGGCGAACTCCATTTATCAAGGCTTAAGTTCAAAGTGCTTTTCAGAATTCTATGGTTACCTAACTAAAATAAGCAATTCGTCGTTGTCTTTGCAATCAAGCTACAATGATGTTCACTACGGTCCTGTTACTATCAGTCACTTCTGCTATGGTTATACCATTATTGGATGCTCATCAAAATATCAAATTCGACCCTTTCCCACAGATCGATGAATACAAATGTACTCGATTTCTACAAAATGCCATGGAAGACAAAGCCATGGAGCACTACTATAGCTTTACGAATCAGGTTATAAGTGCCCTCTCAAAGCCATTCCCCCACAGAGGTGTGTAGTGATGGCATACGATCTTTTAACCTCGATATTCTTCCAGAACTTATAAGTCAGAGAATGATTGAAGGTGATCTTGAGGCATGGAAGGAGAGCATTACTGTCAAATATTACAAGGTTTGCAAAATATCACTGGTCGAGCAACAATGGAAACTGTGTCTTTCAGTGGCTAGATTATTTCCAGTGGTGGATTGTTTTTGGAGGGTCATTTATAGTTGTGTGTTGTCTCTTCTCGCTTGGATACTTTCTCTATCGTTGTTGTGTCTTGTGCTGTCGAAAACGAACAAAGGAGACGACAGATCACGAATATGATCGATGTAAAAGAAACTGCCTCAACACCCTCTTGTCCCTTCTTGTCGTAGCCAATGTGTAAGCGATCCAATACACGCATGCCTTGTGTAATGCACTTGCATTCAGATTTGCCGGAACCGCTTTGTTTATTAGCACTCAGTACATGGAATATGGTGCTGAAGAACTACCACAACGGGTCAACAACTGTATCGACGATCTCAATTTGTATAAAAGAAATACTGATGAGGTATGCTGCGGAAGTTGAGAGGTCCCGAAGGAGACACTCTGGCATTGTAGCAAGTGAAGAAACTTCTTATTACTGACTACCAAAAACTGAATCACTCCCTACTCACATCATTCGGCAGAAGTGGCGAACTCATCGTTGAGAAGATAAAGGAAATCACAGGCGCTAGCGCTGTCGATCAACTCCTCTTAGTTGCCAAAAGTAACGTGAACACCTTTACCTCTGTTACTAGTGTTTCAGATGCATCTGAGGTCTTAGCCACTATGAAAGAAGCGGACGTTCTCCTTAGGCAAACTAACGACGAAATGACTCGATTCAAAAATGAGTTTTCTCGGATGAAAAAAACATCGAGCGAGGAACTTCTGGAATGTGTCAAGGCGGAAATAGACCCTAAGAAGCAGCAGCTCTGTCAGCGAACTGCGCAGATGCTTGAGGCTCTTGATTCATTCAAAGGGCTAATAGAACTGGTATGTCAACAGATAACCCATCGGCAATGTACAAACTTGCAATTTAGGAACTGAATGAGTTTCAAAATTCGGAAGATCTTCGAACTCTAATAAATGCAAACATCTCATACCGATTCCAAAATGCTCTTGATCAGTTTAAGGGATTTTCTGACGACATTCAGCAGCACATAAATAGCAGACTGAGTCGTATGTTGCACTTTGGTCAGATGTGAACAGCGGCTTCCCTCGCTTTCAGACATAACAAACGAAATTAAGCAGATCGGTGATGGCTTGTTCCAAGTCGCTGAAGCAATCTCTAAACAGATTCGTCAGGTCTATTTAGATGGGCTGTATGACGCAGTGAATAAATTTACGGAGAAGGGAAGTCGGTTTTCACAGTACGTTGAATACAGGTATCGCAGTGATAAACCCATGGTGTACATGAAAATACGTTTTCAGCTGGTACGGTTCACTCATTCTTTCTGGGCTTTTCGTTTTCATCTCATTAACGTTCTTACTTGGACTATTCTACGGATGCTGTGGCCGTCGTCCGACCTATTACAATGACGACTGCTGTGTACGATCAACAGGGAGCAAATTTTTCTCGTGGTAAGTAATAGACGTAATATTTGGTGTAAGGTTCACACTGGTTCACAACAATTACGTAAGCACACAAAATTACATACAACGCAATTTCAGTGGAATGTTCGTGTCCGTTTTCCTCATGTTCTTCCTTTCTCTGATAACGATAACAATTATGTTCATTGGTGGAAACACGGCAAACCTCGTTTGTCATCCTCTAAATAATCCACTTCTTCGGCCGGATTCCCTATCGGTAATTGTCCCTCTGAGACAAATACGAATTCATCATAATACACGTTTAGCTCGCGGAACGCGTCGTAGACACCTTGAATTTGAATCGTTTCAATAAGACAGAAGGAGGATTTGATATTTCGAAAATCAAAGTGGCTGATATCATCCAGGGTTGTGACGGCAACGAAACGTTCTACAGCATGCTGAACTTAGATGCCAAGCACCATCTAACAAATATCATTCAGCAATATGACTACAATAGTTTAAAACAATATCTCTACTCTCTCTTATCAACATTTAAGACCACCATTACGGTTACGATGGCAATAGGTCCTGAACATTTGAAAATACTGGAAAGTCTATCTCAAGTAAACTTGTCTGCTACCACAGATCAGTCCATTACGATGGTACGATAATTTATTGTGTCCAATAGTTAATTAGTAGTTTAGATCGAGACCGAGATAACCAGCTTAGAGTTACTTCCTAAGGCTGATACACTGCGAGAAGACCTTCAGAGTTTCCAGGAATCACCGAAGGCTGTCGATAGTGTACTCAGTAATTTGAGTTCCCTGGAAAGCAATTATTCTCGCAGTATTCGAGATAATTTGGAGAAACTGTTATCTTTACTAAGGAAGTCGAGAGCACAGCAGCGCGATATGAACATTCCGTTCGCTGATCTCCCAGTGAAACTTCAGCATGCCCAAGCACTGTTGAAAAATGAATTTCAAGATTTCTTACGGAATGCATCAATCGAAATTACAGACGACTATCAAAAGGACATAGATGGATACATAAAGCATGTCAGTCGGGCGGTAAGGGTTTTGCCTTTAGATGCCTACCAGTTACTGGGTTGTTTCAGATTAGAACGGATGTTACAAGCTGCGAACCAATTAAACAGATCGGCCATGGTGTCAGATCAGCGCTCTGTGCAAGTACTGTAGACCCTTTGGTTGGTTAAGCCATGGTTAAGTTGATGCTTTATGTATTTTCAGAACGGCATATGGATGTCAATGCTCCTCAGTTTACTACTAACGATGCTGATCATTGTCCTGAGCACTCCTTTGGTGCAACTCTACAAACGTATGCATTCCTATCCAAAATAGTATGTTTTTTCTCAGTAGTAGCAAGAGCACTTCCTCCATCCTTTCTAGTACTGTTCACGAGCCACTGGGAGATCAACAGATGAATGCATTCGCTACGGACACATACGACACCCGAGTAAAACACCGGTAAGTGTACAAGCCTTCAGTAACGAGCTAATTATGTCTTTCAGTGTGTACTCCAGTGGTAATTATGGTAATTATAACGACATTTACCCTCCGCCATATCTTGGAGCGAGATTACGTTCCTAAGTTGTGAAAACGAATATTGCTCAATAACAAAACGCGGTGATCCTCTACTTAGCTTTGAGAATTATTTACTTCGTCGGTATACACCCATCCCTCCATTTGTATTTAAAATCGCAATGAAATATTCCTTTTTATCAACGATAACAGAACTTGGCTTGTACGATAAAAGTTATGTTTGGTGTGGTGCATTATATCGGAAGTAAGTGCCTGAGGGATGTATTAGCACTGGCATAATACTTGGGTGGTTGTTACAATTGCCCCTAATATCCGAAATTCTTCTGAGCGACCAACCATTTTCAACTTGTTTTCCAAAACGTCTAAGTACTCACTGTCGTCTTGATGATTGGTGTCGTACACGTTCGTGTGAATTTCGATTTGTTCGTCAGAACCAACAAAAAAACCCAGCACTTTCACACGGTACGGATACCGGTGCGACACGTTATGCTGAAGCACGGTTGTGACAGCAACAGGTACATTCCTTTCCGACTGTGCACACATCAGAAGGTATAAAGGCGCGAAATACAAGCACAGAAAATCGGTCGTTTGCTCAGATGTTTGCGGTGACGGAATTCAGCAAGAAGCAGTTAGATCATGATACTGTCCCTTTAATCGAGGGCAGACGAGTTTATGTACACGTGACTTCCCAGTCTGAAGCCGTCCCAGCACACCTCATCCCGATTGACTGGTGGCACTTGGGAACCTTCCCTTGTTAAAGAGCCGATCAGCCTGGCAAAGTAAAGTCCTTTTCAAGCTTAGTTCAGAGAGCATCTTCAAATAGCCACTAACATTATTTATATTCAGATTTTCATCTATAATACAATATACTTACAATTGAATGTCGTATTGTTATTAAAAACGACGAATTAAATGTAATCACGAACGATCAACAGACCTGGATGAATTTACACCCTTCTTCCTTAGCTGCAGCATATTGAAAAATGGGTCATTATTAATACTGCGTCTGAAAATTATAATTGCCATAATATCCTGCCTTCTCCATACTTACTCTATTGCACCAATCCACATATTCATTTCTTCGTGAGTGGCAGCTGACATTCTGTAAACTGTATGTCGTCCTTCAACAACGCGTCCGTCTGGCTCGGTTTTGCAAGCCTTGATAAATTCGGAATTGTTAGAGTAAATTTCAAATGTATTTGCCCGAGATTTGTCCTCAACTTGCCGGACCTTAACGTTTTCTAGCGGGATTATCCCTCGCGGCTCCTTATCCTGAAGTACATCGTTATGTGACACGTGCAATGTACCGCATACCGTGGTATATTCAAAGTAGTATAAGCAATTGTCATTTAACACAAACCATCTCCTCTTCCAGCTTTTGTACCTGCCGCCTAAACATTGAATGTATACCACACAATCTTATAAACTCTGGTGGGCAGCATGCGTCAAAAAATACCACAATGGAGTTAACAAGCGGACACAGCAGACATAACAGAGGAAGAGAAACTTACTGATGATCTGAGAAGAGGCTGAAATGAAGGAGATTAGGTATTAAACAAGAATATTACGCTGTGAACAATGGAATAAAGCGTATAAAAATTTTACCAAGCGACCAAAATCTTAATACTGCTTACTGACAAATTACTATACGGAATTTTGGCTACAATGTCGACTAACAATTTACCTTGCTTCCAGAGCCATCCTTCAAGATCGGGATTAAAGAAAGTGTGAACCAGATCGTTACCATCATCCTCAGGGATTTTAAATGGCTCCGTGCGTATACTTTCATATAGGCTCTAAACAGGCAACAATAACACCGAATCATAAAAGCAGTATACCTGCAGCAACTCTTTTGGAAGATCTGCACCTTGATTTATCCCACGGTTCATGGACACGAAGCTGTCTAATGTTGGTTTGTCGCGTACACTAGGATTATGTAAAAATGTGTTGAGCATTATAACAGCAAAACTCAGCATGTAACAAGTGTCTTAAAATAATAAAATATACACAGCAAATTTAGAATACTTACCTGGATGACTAAAAACACCCGGATTTAATTCACAGTATCGGTTTGCGAACATTTCCATCATACGGTCAATTTTCTGTGATTCACCTGGCAGCCGAAAACTCCACAGAAATTGTCGAAGCGCTTGCACAAGAATTAAGTCAGTAAAATCATGAAGCTTCAGAAAGTTTTCCAGAACCTGGTAATAGGTTAATTGAGCATTTCATGGGGGACCAACAACACATTACCTCAAGATGAAATTCGTCTTTTTCACCTAAATAGTCCCCAACTGCGGACTTACTCAAGCCTTCGCCCTTGTAGAGAAATTCGGCAACTGCTTGTGGAGTACGTTGAATTAGTCCTTGCTCTATGAGGTATTCCATTCCGCGCTTAGGGTCCATGTTAAACTTTTTACGTCCCATTAACATCTGTTTCGCCTTTGGATTTGCTCTAAAGCCAAAGATTGTCAATATAAAAATGTTTGGTGCTCGAGAACTTACTCATCCTCAATTGGCTCGAGAGCTTCTATCTGAGCGCTCACATTTTCCATCTCTGCACGTATCTGCTGAAACATAAGCCAACCTAGCACTGATAAGATTCCGCTCCATACATACCTGAATTTCCTCGAGCAAATGAGCTTTCCGTTTTCGGATTATTGCCAGTGACTGAACTTCATCGGGAGTAAGATCCGCAATGTTGAAGGAAGCCATTGTTGAGAAGCCAACCTTCTGACGTCTGATAGAAAACTAATGACTTAACGAATCCTATTTATTAAACTAAATAGATATGAATATCACCACGCATAAAATTGTGTGCAAAAGATAGTCTAAGCCAGCGAATCTCATTTTGCGCCCACACGCAAGATTGTTTGGCGGCAGGAGCGTCTTCGTTTCGGGACATCGAAAACGGCTTTTTACGACCTCGCGCTTTTTGAATACCGTGGGATTAGGAATGTAACACCGCAACGAGATATATGTAACAGATGTAAAAAATATGGAGAAAGTTGCTAGTTGGTCGAGTTTAAGACGTCGATTGTCATTCTCTTCTCATACAATACTTCTATTACAAGCACAAAGCAGTTTACAGATTAAAATTACAGTCGGATTAAAACATTGCTGACATTCTGGCGATGTTGTTCCGCCACGCCATTATGGGCACGCGCCAAGCTAGCGTCGTGTGTGGTCTTCGATTTTACAATGGGAAATCGTGGTATTTCTCGGAAACTATCACGTTTTCCGGAAAACGGACTTCACCATCCTGTTCAGCGACCCCGCAAACAGGTGTACACGAATTTTCAGAGGTGTTGAAGAAGTTTTTTATCTATGATCGGGTCCCTTTAATATACTCACCTAGGCCTATCGCTTGTCCCTAGTCTCGCGTCGATCTTAGAGTTGTATGATTGACCGTTCCCTTCTGAGCCCAAAATTGTACAAATCTATAACAGTGAAAAACTTTATGGACAGTTCAATGGTGTATGGAATACATATACCTGGAAATAGATATTTGGCGAAATACATTATATAAGCCAAACTATTACACGAAACCATAAAAAACAAGCGTTCCATTTAAGTACAGCATTCCATGCGATACACTATTCCGTGGGTTGTGAAATTCCAACGGTGAGAAAACTATTGGGGTGTGCATCAGTCAGATAAAGGTACGCGACGGTATACAGGTTCAAAGCTAACAGGAGTTTCATTGCTGTGTAGAGTTGTGCCCGGGTTAAATCCAGCGAAATGATCCATTCAAAAATCTTCGGGATCAAATTTTCGCTGTTTGATCGCATATTGGAATTTGTTTTGCTGTTCGGTCTAATTTTTTTCTACTGGGTTGTGACATTTACTGCACCGCAACACCACTGAAGCCTTTTCGTTTGCTCTCTTTCACCCACAACTCATAAATGTCTTGTGTTGAGTATATTGTTGAGTTGAGTATAATCAAGTATATATTTTACAAAAAAGAGATACGTCGACACACCGCTCAAATATGTTTATCTGTGCAATATGAGTAAAGGCGTCTTTTCAGCCATAAGTGATTAGGCGCAACGAATGCATAGATTGACGTTTTAATGCATCGACTTGTACTTATAAATAGTTATTTTCTGTTTGTTATTGCTGCCCCGTGCTCAGCGTCGCCGATAATATAGAATACGTCGCTTCCTCCCTGTGCTTGTTCTCCACCCGCTCGACATCAACAGTGAAGACGGCTGACGGCGACGCTGCTCCGCCGCCATTTTGCGTTGTTGGTATCGTCGAATGTTCTCGTCGGTTGAAATGATACTCAGTCAAGTCCGCCATCGTTTTGATTTCAAAGCCGTTCGTTTTTGCTGATCAGTGCGACAGCCGTTGCGATTTCGCAAGCTTGCCGTTCGCTGCTTGATGCGATTTTCGCTGGTATCAATTGAGACGTGTAGAAATGTTCCGTGTAACCTTCATTTGTATTGTCTTGTATGTCTAGATTTTCGTTGTACTTTGTAGTGAGCGCATGGACGCTGATTTTTGATAGTGTGTATCGCTGGCCGACTTGGATAGGAACTAGTTTTCTTATCACATTATTTTCGCTTCGGTGAGAGGTGACGCTTCGTCACAACAAGTATTCCTTCGTAACTTCTGCTTTTTTTTACTTGGAAAGGTTTTAATGAGTTCTTCTGCTTGCAGAAACACTATGGTTCTTCTCCGTCTAAGCCGATTGGCGGGCAATGTTCCCCAAATTCGCCAGCTCCATGCATCGTATATGCTTGGTGCCAATGTTCCTATGAGCAAATTTGAGCCAGAAAAGTACTTGCCCTATGCCAACTTGCAAAAAACTATCGACATTGTTCGCAAGCGGTATGCATAAAGGTTAACAGTTTGATTTAAAGATTTATTTAGCCTCAATCGCCCGTTGACTCTCTCTGAGAAAATTCTTTACGGACATTTGGATGATCCCAGCGGCCAGGAAATTAAGCGGGGTACAAGCTACCTTCGTTTAAGGCCCGATCGTGTTGCCATGCAAGATGCAACTGCTCAGATGGCGATGCTCCAGTTTATCTCATCTGGTCTTCCTAAAGTGGCTGTGCCATCCACTATCCACTGCGATCACCTTATCGAAGCTCAAGTTGGAGGAGACAAGGATCTTTCACGGGCTAAGGTGGGCTGTTGATTTTGCCGAATGTTAACCTCATGTTCATTTCAGGATTTGAATAAAGAAGTCTACAATTTCTTATCTTCAGCTGGAAACAAGTACGGAGTTGGTTTCTGGAAGCCTGGTAGCGGTATTATCCATCAGATCATTTTGGAAAATTATGCCTTCCCTGGTCTTCTTCTCATTGGAACTGATAGTCATACTCCCAATGGAGGTTTGTCCTCATCCACTCAGTTCCTCAGCTATCGCTGATTTTTAGGTGGCCTCGGTGGATTGTGCATTGGCGTTGGTGGTGCAGATGCTGTAGATGTGATGGCCAATATCCCATGGGAATTGAAATGCCCTAAAGTGATTGGTGTGAAGTTGACTGGAAAACTCTCAGGATGGACATCCAGCAAGGACGTGATTCTGAAGGTCGCCGATATTCTGACCGTTAAAGGTGGTACCGGAGCTATTGTGGAGTATTTTGGCCCTGGTGTTGATTCTCTTTCTGCTACTGGCATGGGAACTATTTGTAATATGGGAGCGGAAATTGGAGCTACTACTTCCGTGTTTCCATTCAATGACAGCATGGCTAAGTACCTTGAGGCTACCGGCCGCGGCGAAATTGCTCGTGAAGCAGCAAAGTACAAGGATCTTCTTACTGCTGATAAAGGAGCTGAGTACGATCAGGTTTGACGAATGATCCCATTAGGATCGTTGTCATGTTATAATTTCTAGATCATTGAGATCAATCTAGACACGCTTGTTCCGCATGTCAATGGTCCGTTTACTCCTGACCTTGCACATCCCATTGATAAGCTTGGCGAAAATGCAAAGAATAATGGTTGGCCCACTGACATCAAAGTCAGCTTGATTGGTTCTTGCACTAACAGTTCTTACGAAGATATGGCAAGATCCGCATCTATTGCTCAACAGGTACTAATCGATTTTCTTCTCATTACATAACAGTATATAATTTTTTAGGCCTTGAAAAAGGGTTTGAAGGCGAAGACTGCATTCACTATTACTCCTGGAAGTGAGCAAATTCGTGCCACCATTGAAAGAGATGGATTCGCTAAGATCTTCAGAGAGTTCGGCGGTGTCGTATTGGCCAATGCTTGTGGGCCTTGCATCGGACAGTGGGATCGCAAGGATGTGAAGAAAGGCGAAAAAAATACCATCGTCACATCATACAATCGCAATTTCACAGGCCGTAACGACGCTAACCCAGCTACACACGCTTTCGTTACTTCTCCTGAACTTGTTACTGCCTTAGCGCTTTCGGGTCGCTTGGACTTCGACCCCCGCAAGGATACCTTAACTGCACCCGATGGTACTGATAATAATTTTAATCAGACAATGACTGATATGATAATATTTAGGAACGAACTTCAAGCTGGAAGCCCCTACTGGTGATGACCTTCCATCCCGTGGTTACGATCCGGGCCAGGATACTTATCAAGCTCCTTCTGGGGCTGGAGTAGTTGATGTTGATCCCAGCAGTCAGCGTCTTCAGCTGCTTCACCCATTCGACAAATGGTCCGGAAGAGACTTGGAAGATATGGTCGTTTTGATCAAGGTTAAGGGAAAGTGCACTACTGATCACATCAGCGCCGCTGGTCCATGGCTGAAATATCGTGGACATCTGGATAATATTTCGAACAATTTGTTCCTTACAGCAATTAATGCTGAAAACGGTGAAATGAACAAGGTCAGTTTGAGTTTTCCAGCCTCTAACATTATTTTTTTTAATTGATTTAGGTTCGCAATCAGATCACGAAGAAGTTCGGAGCTGTGTGTGATACAGCCCGTGAGTATAAGGCTGACAACATTTCGTGGGTGGCTATCGGCGATGAAAACTACGGTGAAGGCTCGTCGCGCGAACACGCTGCCTTGGAACCTCGTCACCTTGGTGGTCGAGCAATTATTGTCAAGAGCTTTGCCCGTATTCACGGTTAGTTCTTTGTAGAGCATGTTTATATAGTTGTTATATTTCAGAAACGAACTTGAAAAAGCAAGGCATGCTTCCGTTGACATTCTCTAATGCCGCAGACTACGACAAGGTGAATCCGGATGATCGCATTTCCCTTCTCGGATTAAAGGAGTTGGCTCCGGGCAAGCCTGTCAAATGTGTTCTGAAGCATTCGAATGGATCCGCTGACGAAATTTGGCTTAATCATACGATGAACGAGCAACAGATTGAGTGGTTTAAGGCTGGATCTGCTCTTAACCGCATGAAGGAACTTATCTAGGTCTTTTTTTTGTAAATGTTATTTCAATCTATTTAAAAGATAGATAAACAATTGGCGAATACTGTGTTCAACATACGATCTGAGACTCGTATTCCACCACTGAACGGCTTTAGGGTAAACCGTAAACTGACACAGGCATTAACATGTTCACATTGGCAAGAACCAAACACGCTTATACGAAAATATCATCATCATCGTCGTTGATGAAGTCGTCATCATCGTCGCTGATATATATCATTTCCTCAGATTCGTTGTTAACGATGGAGGTAACGCGCTGGCGCTCCGGACCTGTGCGTCCAGCTTCATCCGTTTGAGTACCTTGATCCCGTGTCTCACGCTTCGATTGCTGCATATAACGCCAGAACTCCGGATTGTTCAGGAAGGTATTCAGTAATTGGATCATTTCCATCCACCAAGAGCGACTTTCTTGTCCTCCGTCGTTGTGAATGACGATCTGAACATGATATAAATTCATTGCTAAGCGACTGAGCGACTGACCATCGAACTGAACGGGCCAGCTGATGTTGAAGGTCCTCCGGGTCAGGTTTTAAGTCACTACTAGTGAATAGGTTACTATTGTATAGGTGTATACGGCCGATCCCTTTTACATGCCTTAATCTGCAGAATCTCAGAGAAGTTGCCATCGATTCGCCTGTTGGATTTAGGAAATTCGACTTCTTCGCAGAGAAAAATGCATTTTTACCCACGTAGGAAAAAAGTGCTGTGGATCTGCCACGAAAGCGCGGACGGTTTTGTGGTTTCAATAGCGCTGACACGCCGTGGGTGTCAGAAATTCGCAAGGGTGGTCCCAGCACGATGATCTGTTAGTGTACCATTCCGTGAAGGGGCTCAGGACAGCTCATACCAGGTCAACTCATACCATGGACAACTTATACCAGGACAGCTCATACCGCGGTGTGCCGACAATTGCGCGACGACAGTTGCACAAAATACACGACATAGGTTGGTCTTAGGCGCTGGCTTAAGCTTGTGCTTAGATAATGAAGGTTGTGTATTCATTTTGCCGTGCGGTCTAACATCTAGGCTTGGCTTAGACTCCGGTTTAAGCTCATGCCTATAGATTTTAAGCGAGCCCGCAGGGCGAGCCGTGGTGGCTTCGTCAAACCCCGGCTTGGCTTAGGCTTCGGCTTAGGACAATGTCTAAATATTTAAGGTTGCGGACGAGCGAAGCGAGCCCCGTATTCATTTTGCGCATGGGCTAACGTCCAGGCTTGACTTAGGCGCCATCCTCTTTCGGGTGCTTCTCATATCGGTCCATCCTAGACCTACGGTATGTGCAAAATATGTAAATGTATGTTATTTTAAGCAATATGCAAAATTTAAGACATGTTGTGCCTAAAACACTTACAAATTTTTAAGGAATACAGCCGATAAAAGGACATGTATATGTAGACAGAAGACCATGCTGAAAAATGCGTGAAGCTATTAGCCTAAGTAGAACTTATTAGACGCATGTTGGACCGAAAGCATAGCTATGGAGCGTGCAGCCACACTTTTGAAAAAAAAACGTAAAAAATGCTGTGAAATGTGTGATGCGGTATGAGTTGCCTTGGTATGGGCTGTCCGCGATATGAGCTGTCCGTGGTATGAGTTGTCCTGGTATGAGTTGTTCTGGTATAAGCTCCCATGGACCCTTCGTGAAGGCTTTGTCGTTTCATAAACTAGAACCTCGCGACATGTTTCAAGTTCAAGTTTGATGTGCAGTCGGCAAAACACAAGCAAATCGTGGCGGGACTCAAAATTTCAACACATCTCATGCGCGGACTAAAAATACCAGTCTACGCGACGCTGACTATGGGCTTTACGAGTTCCTTACTAGTCTTTCCCACACGCGAGGGCTGCCGTTTGATTTTTTGGTATTTAAGGGATGTTGTTGTGAAAACGGTCGAAAACTGTTTTCTGGGTTTCCACCACGAAAATCTTGATGATTTAGTTTTGACGGTGCGTTGATTGCGTTGCCGCGCGTGGTGCGAATAACATGCGGACGCGTTCGTTTATTCTCACCAGTTAGTTTGCTCCCGGTGTCACTTTCTTGCCTCCTGCAACCGTTTTCAGTTTTCATTGATGAAAGATGGATTATTATATTCATGCTGCAGCTGCATTTCCGTTGCATTTCGTACGCAACGAATTCGTTTCAAAGCGGCTTTATGCGGTTAATTTTTAAGATGGTTTCACTTTAATTATTCCTACTTATTGCTTGAATATTCTGTCTTAGAGAGTGATTGTGAAGCGCATTAGCCTTATGTTAGGGGCATGGCAGGGCGCTAGTTCAGTTTATGTGTGTTGTCCTTTGAATCGCAATCGGACATCTTTCGGCCGGATTCTCTCCCAGTTGAGCGGCCAACCGCGCTACCACATCTGTAGGCCTAGATTCTGCACGCACGAACCGTTCTGTTTCGTCAACATCCATGCACTTCAAAATGAATTTTTACAAAAACGGGACAAGACAAAAATCAGACTAGACGACAAGTCCAAAAGTATTTGAAAGGTGGAAACAGTCAGTCGCGCTACGGGAAGCGTGTGGGACGGCGGTGTGCGAGATGAGCGGTCACAACGTTGTCGGAGCATCGCCGAAGCGAAGCAGCTTGGAAACAGTGTGGCACTGTGTCGGAGAACGTAGACCACATTCCCACATAGAGAACGCGCGAGTTGGGATTGTGTATGCTTTTGCTTTTATGCAGAAAGCGTCGTTTCAGATTCACATTGGGTAAACCTCGAACGGGAAATGAATATCAACGAAATTCCAAGTACCGGCGATATTCTCGACGAATGTAAAGCCAGCGGTGAAGAAGGCATCAGAGGTAATTAGGATATTATTGATTGTATTATCTGTGGCAACCGTAGGCATCCCCTTGACATCTACAGGAACGATCGATTTTTCATCGGTGCCTCTGATTACGGATAAACTGATGACTGATGTCCTTACCAAGGATTTGACCTATGCCAGGCAAAATATTGCCTATTTTGCGAAAAAAGCCCTCGACCTTCTAAAGGAACGCAATGCTGCCCAAGTATGCTCCGCTTACTTGTCTACGTTAACAGCTCCTGTATCATTCTAGGCATTTGCAGAGCAAATGAAAGCCAAAGTCAAGCTTTTGGAGAACCAAAACAAATGCATTCGGGAGTCGGCTGTGCGCATGCAAGCGCGCGTGGAGCAGGAGGAGGAATACATTTCCAACATGCTTCTGAAGCGTATACAGAAGCTCAAGAATGACAAGGAGTCGCTAGCGCTTATGTACGAGCAGGAGGAAGAGTACCTCACCAACGATCTGACTCGGAAGCTGTCTCAGGTAGCCCTCTTCCAGTCTTGCCATCCAACATAACATCGAAAATTGTAGCTCGAAAGCGAACGCAATGAATTGGCTGGGCGTTTGGCTCAAGAGCAAAGCTGGGTTGAGAGCAACTTGTTGGAGAAGATCCGTCGCCTTGAAGGAGAAATTCAAACTCATCAGAACGTAAGTGATTGAGTGTATTAAAATCTATCGTTTCGAAATTCCAGTCTCTGGAAACGATGAGAAAGGAAAAGGTGGACCTAGAGAACTCACTGGAGCAGGAACAAGAGTCACTTTTTAATACGCTGGGGAAGAGAATTAGCAAGCTGGAATCTGAGAAACGGTAACTGTTAAGAGTTCATCATCATGTTATCTTTTGTATATTTCTGTTTAGAACCATGCAGAATCGTCTTTCACAGTACGAAAGCGTCGAAGCATCGCCAAGTTCGAGCGGCGCTCAAAATTGCTAGATTTCTTATCGTTATGTGGTTGTGTTGTGGATACATCCATAACTGACCTGTAATCTACAACTAGATCTCCACCATTTATTCTACTATTATTATATATACACTGTTTCTTCATTAACGGGGAAATGCCGTTGGTATTTCGTATATTTCCGACGAACGGACAATATTCTTTATTATAGTTTTATATGGGTGGGTGCGGCATGTCGCATCAGGATGTCCTTTGCTCTTGTACACTAGTTCACTGGCTTGATGATTCTTTTGATAGCATAAAGATTGCTCTGCCACAACGAACACCAACATGACTAGCCCTTTCACGTTGGCCAACGCCAACATCATGTGTTCTCGAGAAGATTATAGCAATTTGTATAAGCTTTGAACTACATTTTGTGACTTAGGCACAGTATGGTGAGGTTGTAATTAGTCAGTTCGACCAGTGGTTGCAAGTGAAGATCGTCTGCTGTCTGTTACCTTCCACCGATGGGGAGGTGACGGTTTCGTTTTCCGAACGCGTCACCGGAAAAGTACACAAGCTCCCTCCCGTCCTTATCACTGTGACTTTATTGGGATGACTCCGATGTTGACGGCCGTGGACGATCGTTCCTTTTCTCTCTATTCGCTTCACATCACTCTATCGTTTTTAACGATTTCTAAGGATCTGAAATTTTCAGGCGGCTATGCAGAAGTTTCTGTGCCTTGTCGTTTGCCTGCAGTTACTTTGTTTTCACGGGGTTTGTGCAGGCGAATCCGATGAGAATAGCGATGTCTCGGAGCTCGTCTGCGGGGACAACTCGGCAGTCAACTGTACATGCACCCACGACAATGAACCAACTGTGATTTGTGATTACGCACGGTTCAAAGATGAGGGTCAATATTTCTCTCTGAACACCGCATGTCTCTCTTTTCCCAAAAACTACGAACCAGTACGAGTTCACCTGAGAGGCTCCGGAATTAGAAAACTGCATTCGGTGAGGTGTAACATGTATACTTAATGTTGTGTGGAATATCATCCAACATCCGTTGCCATTATTTTCATATCCTAAATGATGTGTGCGTTTTTCTGCGTGCACCGGAAAGCAGGCAAAACGCCGTAGAACTGACCCGACCAATTAGAAATCAAACACGTTGGCAATGAGCCACAGCCGCCCTTGGGGCTTGGTTTTTAGAACCTAGAGTGCGAATTCGTGCGCAGCCGCGTTTATGAGTTGTGAGGTTGCAGAAAAATAAAGGTGCTCTCGGATAAAGACGACCCTTTGTGTTATTGCCCCTTTTCGAGTTACAATAGAACACTTACAACGAAATTGACATTCACATGCGTTTAGCAGGAGAATTTTAACGAGTATTATCCACCATCTCAAAGTTCTGTAATTTATGTACTTTAGAAGCAAGTGTTGCCATCGGTAGCTAAGAAGCTGACAGATTTGGACTTGTCCGACAATCTCATAAACTACATTGGGAAAAACGCCTTCGAAAACATGGATAGTTTGAAGGTTTTGCGCCTGTCCCACAATAACCTTAAACATCTACGACAGTAACTCTGAGTTCTGTTGCCCATAAAACATTTGGCTTCCAGAGAAATGTTCCACGACGATCTAGGCTTCAAACTTCATAAACTCTTCTTGGATTATAACGATATTGCTGAGCTGCCCGATGGCGTTTTTAAAAATTTGGGTAATCTCCATACTCTCGTTCTCGATGGAAATGTTTTGACGAACTTCTCGAAGAAATCCTTTCTGGGTCTGAGCAACCTGCAAGAACTGAGCATGGATTACTGTAATATCGAAAAACTTCCAGTGGACGTTTTCGATGAGCTTATGTGAGTAAATTTCGTTGTTTGCCGAATCTACGTTTATTTCTTCTCAGAAACCTTAAACGCCTCTCGCTTCGTGGCAACAAGTTTGTAAAGATTCCAAAAGCCGTGAACTCGATCACCCACCTCGAGATTCTCGACATGAGCAAGACGCACGTGGCTGAATTCAAAGACCGATCATTGAAATCCGACCACCAAATCAAGAAACTCATCATGACCAATCTTACCTATATGTATCACATCGACAGTTGTGCGTTCTGTGATCTGAAGAACTTAGAGGTGAGCGAAGATTAGATCTTCTAATATACAGGAAACCAATAATAATAGCCCGAGTCCGAGTCCACTTTGGAGTTCGTCGCACTCGGAGTCCGGGTCCGTGTTAAGAGTCTGAGTCGCTTTGGTTTCTGTAACCATGCAATTGAGCCACAATTGTGCCGATTTTCACCATCGATTGTGGTTACAGAAATCGTCCGACTCAGAACTCCGACTCAAGGCTTCTTTTGCTTCTTATTGACGATCTGGCACCAAAATCCTTAAAACGGCACGAACTTTCTCGCTAACCCAATAAGACAAACACGAATTGTTGTCGATATGAATATTTCTTTAATGTGCGTACCATATCTGGCAGTTTACAGGAAATTGACTTTTCAAACTCAAAACAACTGTACCATATTGATATAAACGCATTCGGAATGGCTAGTCAAGAAGGCGAACGGGCTAGCAACGTCACGAAAATCAACTTTGCCAACTGCAATATTAGTGCACTTCCCGAAGGACTGTACGACTTCGAGAGCCTCGAAGAATTCCGTCTTGAGGGAAACCCACTTCTTTGCAATTGCCACACGGACTTCCTTGCCTCTCCTGCCATTAGATACAAAGACACCCCGAGGTATGAGTCCATATAGCACCGCCTAATTCACTCATATCCAGATGTGCCCTGCCGCCTCGTCTTGAGGGAGTGGAGATCACCAAAGCCACTCACACGTGCGGCTTCAACTTTTCTGATGCCGTTGAAGCTTTCTTCCTTCTCTACTGCATTCTTCTTTTTCTCATCGGCGGATCGCTCTTCTGGGTGAAGGGCCGATGCACCAACGTCTTCTACAAGCCTGACATGCCTCATATCGGCTACAGTAACCTAACAGCTCGTTCTGACGACGATCAGAAACAGCTTCAGAATGACTTTGACCCCGTGAACGTGTAAATGTATTTGTCAACGGAAATAAAATTGTCTAATCGTAAATGTTTAAAACGAAGGAAAGAGTGAACGTAAAGTGCGGACTTCGACGACATGTACATCGAGAGACGGTAGAGAAACGGCAAAGTCAGTTGACAGCCATGACGAACTCTGGAACGGCAGATTAATAATAAATTTCCATCTATAGCGCGAACCCTCGAAACTGATTCGTCCATCGCCATCGACGTCAGCTTCGCGGAAGAGCTGATCGATCACCTGGTTGGGGAAGTACCGTCCAAGACTCAGCTCTCTTACGATCCCGGTCATTTCACTACGTTCGATGTAGCCATCGTTATCCTAAAAGCAATACTTGTCGACTCTTACGCCTACTGAATGTCCTCACTTTGTCGAACATCTGGAACTGCTCGCGAAGCTGATGACGCGAGTATTTGTTTCGGCATTCATTTTCGCGCATCAGCGCCGTGAATTCGTCGAAGGTGATTACGCCATTTTCTGCAGGAGTCCTCTTTGAGACTCAGTGTTGCACGAATAAACTTACGATCTCTGTCACCCTGTGACATGATGAATCGAAGTTCGAGCTTCGACGGATACTGACCACATTTGTTCATAGCGCTTTCTAATTCCTCCTGTGTGATGAATCCATCATTGTTGGCATCGAAGAACTTGAACGCCTTTCGAAAATCTGAAACCGATTTTTTTCCCATTGAAACCATCCCACAGCACTTCAATCGTCATTTTTGAGGTGGACAATTTAATTACTACATGTGAATTCGAATCGATTATCGTAACGTGAAGTTTCTCTGTGCTGTGCACCCGCAGGGGACGTTCTTTATTCGCAAGACCTTTCAAATAAGCTTCAACGAGCAAAGGGCTGCTTCCTTTTGCACACACTTCCGTCCTCCGATTGTCTTCGCCCGAAGTGAATCTACCTTTATGGGAGAGCATTCATTATTAAAGAATGCATTATGGTCATGCGTGATTGCTGCCGCTTCCGAGTAGACGCGCTTCTTAAACAAATCGCGGAAACACTCTTCAGATGCTTAAACAGGAATAATCGGGAAAAAGACATTAGCGGCGCTCCTAATGAGTGCGGTGTAAGGGCAAAGGCGTGTGTGAGTTGTCCGATTACTCTCGATTAGTGCAAAATCTTTCAGCAATAGAGAGAGGTTCACGTCTTTTGTATCTATAAGGTCCTACCTTCAAGCTCAGTTGCGAGAAAGTCGTTGCTTCGAGGCGAGCAGTTCTAAACACAACGAAAATTAATCTTAGAGAACTAACATGATTTGTGTTTAATCCTAAAACAGGAGGCAAGAGACATTTTCGTTCAAACCTTGGATTTACCACTTACCATGTTTCACGGAAGAGGGCTGAAGTGACAATGAGCCAAGCTTATTCCTTAATTCTGAAAGCGCTGTGGGCGGGGCCTGTGAACGACCATTTCGCCACCTGGAAATTGGTTGCACGGGGAATAAAGTGAAAGAGGAACAGGCAGAGCGAAATGTTTTCTCAAACGAAAATAGTGCGTACAGATAAAAATGAAAATATGCCAAGTTTAGCTTAGATGTGCGTTGAAAAAAGTGATTTCGAGTAGAAGTCACACATCGAGAGCGGACGAGGTTGTTGCCGGATAGCAATTTTGCCTCAGCACCATCACGAAAGCCCTCTAAACGGTTCTTGTCAACAACACGAAACCGATACAAGTGGTCGTTTATTGCGAATCTGCATCATTTTGGCCCTTTCATTTTTCTAAATGAATTTATACGTTGCGGTCGAATGACGATTCCAACGATGTGTTCTTTCAAGGGTAAACAGTCAAAAACGCTCACGCTAAGACGAAGTCATCTACATCGATGGAATTATCGCCAATCGATCTGCAAATTATTTAATTGATGCTAGAAACGAAAACAAATAAGTCGTCGGCGTGAAGAGTCTCTTCCGACGTCACACGCCAATTCCACTTACTGAGAAGTTTCGCAGCTCCTAATTCCCCGACTTCAGGAGTATAGTAGCGCCGGAAAAAGCAACACAATCCAAACAGCACAGCATCTACGGCCCTCGGGATTTGAGGAGTCAGTGTCATTTCTCTTGCGTATTGATAACCGAGATCTCGCCAAAATCACTTGCCAAACTATAAGCAGACATGTATATGCAAGCTCATTCGTCGTTCCGACAAGTGCCGTCAAACAATGTCTTGCACGACGTTTTTTCGCCGTAGTGTTAATGTAGATAATACTAGTCGTGCAAAATAATTTATATCGTCGGTTCAAAAATTAACCAAGGATTACTCAATACTCTTTTCTCGTGCGATAGTGGACGAGAAATATGGCGTTCCCTTTCAGTCAATGGAATTGTGAATATCGTTTTTGCGACATTGCCTTATTGCCAGTAGCTACTCAAAGTGTTTGGGAAATTTATGCGCTCCAATAGATGTGGATCTTCTCGACATGTTCTCATAATGTTTTCGTAATCCTACCATAACTAGGTTTTGTGCATTTTCGGTTGCCTGCCAAAAATCATTTAAGCTGCTGAGGTTTCAGAAGATATCAAAGACGATTGATAACTCCATGGTAAGGAATCTATGAAAGGATGGGTTTGAAACGCAAAATCGTCGAATCTATCAATCCTCATTTAGGTTGTGCAAGAAAAAAAAAACAACCGTCCCAGCTCAAACGTGTGAAGTTGAGACATACATATTGCATATATATGAAACATATGGTTAATTTAACGGTACGATAATTCCGGAATTGGAATTCTTTTCTCATTCCAAAAGGAAATTGGAAAATAAATACTAGGCCACAGAAACAAGGCTAACGGTTGTTTGTCATGCAGGCCTGAAGTTGGCACAATTTGTTTCGCTTTCCTTCTACGCTCTTATTTTCCAACAATGAGCACATATAGTCGGAGCGCAAACGAAATGAGAAATTCCGCAAACTCGGGCTCAAAATGCTCGTTTCTCGTCCCAAAGCTTCGGTTGTCACGACATGACACATCTTCTACAAATTGAAATACTCATCAAAACAGTGCCGGGACCAGGCCCGGGACACCGCTGAAATTTTGTCATTTCGCTTGCGGGCCGACTATAATAAGAAAGGTGCAATAACAGATGGAAACTTACTGTTTTTCGGTGGTGACTTTTGCCGCTTGAGAAAGGGTCGAATCTCGTATCGAATCTCTATCGACATTCTCAGACATTCGATACGACGATTCGTCCTCATCTCGCGCATAAGAAAGACGATCAGAGGTGGACAGCAGGTACAGTTCAATGGATATCGATGTAAGTGAGTCGTCAATGAATAATTTCAGCTTGGGCGCGTGTAACGGGGGGCGGGATGGCGTTCGACAGTAGCTGCAAAACAGCAAGGATGCCCTTTGCTTGTAGTTCAACCATTCCTTTGACGATGTTGATCAGCCCTAAAAGTGCATCTGGGAAGAACCGATCAGTGCGAAAACGCTGAGAGAAGCTTTCAATTCAGCAAGGACAGCAACAGCAGTATAAAAACGTCGCAAACGACGGTCGCAGCTGCCCGAAGAGGGGAACGAAATCACTTTGAGGGGAAGGTGAACACGCGGGAGAACCTTTGTTTCTTTGTTCAAGAAGCAAGTGGTTCGCTCCTGACCTTCACGTGTCGTTTCCATCTGTCTCTTGAAATCTGGCAACCCGCCGCGATAGTTCGTGCCTTACCGTTTCACCCACACACCGAACGCGGTGGAGAAAAGCAGTGCATTGGAAGTCACATAATCGAGCAAAACGATAAAAATCATTCAAAATCGAGCACGGTTTGTACTTTTGAAAGGCTTTTGCCTATTAGATTCGGAGTTCGAATCTACTTCGTCGTTGGAGCCAACAAATGGTACAGTGCACCACCAGAATCGCAAAAGCCGAAATGTCAAGCGACGTATACGTTAAGAACACCTGCCACAATTGACCAAATAGGACGCATAGCCGAGGAAAACCAACATCCAACACCGACGGGAACTACTTAAATGACTACCCAATACCAGTACTGAGTACACCAAAAAGCTAAATGTCTGTTTTTGCATCATCACCTATAGCATTGAAAGAGGAAATGATAGCCAACATCGCACTCGGCTCAGCAACGAAGAGCCCACTGGTGAATCAAGCCCCAACATGGCCCCGATTTCGAAATATGTACGATAAACAATGGACAATTATTGCAATACTTCATTAAGCAGTTCCGACGTTAGCACCATTATACTCGACATGAAGCAGAAAACAATTTGCGGAAGGTTTAAAAGTTATGTCCATTATGTTCCCACACATCCGCATTAAAGTGA
The DNA here is from genome assembly GCA_030435675.1 of Steinernema hermaphroditum. Lineage (NCBI taxonomy): Eukaryota > Metazoa > Nematoda > Chromadorea > Rhabditida > Steinernematidae > Steinernema > Steinernema hermaphroditum. The sequence continues at coordinate 10,611,791 of CM059625.1, read as the reverse complement.
AAACAGACAGTCCAACAATTCATCAATAACATAATATGTGAGTAAGAATTGTTTGCATATAGCCACTATACAAGAAGTGAATAACGCCTCGATAAAGGTTGATAGAAATATAACGCAGATCATAGAGTTCACCCGAATGTTGAATACCTGTAATTACACTATACCTGATATAGAAAGAATTAAGAGAGAAGGTGACTTACAATGCATACCATAATTTTGCTGATTTGATATAGGAAACTAATGACTAGATCCCTGTCGTACTTGAAGCATTTGTAGAGTTCAGACGAGCCATTTTGTTCTCCATTTCCTAAAATGAAATGCATTGATGATGGGACTGAACGTACACAGTTACGCATTGACTAACATCGACTTTCAATAATAAGTCGCGGACGATCTGGTTCATCTTTATGATAACACTGATGGGATCCTTAATGAGTGGAAGGACATTGCGTTTGTGGGGTTTCGAGTGCGAATCGATCTTATTTATCGTATTCGTGGCATTACCTGTAAGTAGAAATTAGAAATTTCACCGTAAGCATCCGATACTAGACGGGAGAAAAACATACGCATTTCGCAGATGCACGATTCCGGAGTTTCCGACCCATTGACGGAGTTGCTTGATGAAGACTTTTTCGCCTCCTCTAACTCCTCGCGTAAGTAGTTATTTTCTTCTTTTAGACGCTGAAATTCCTCCTGGAAATGAGCCCATAAACATTTATGAAGGAAGAACAAGAGTATACATTCTGGTCGGATGTCTCAGTAAGCTCAGACTCAACGAGGACGACTCGCTCAAGAGCAGTATTCAACTTGTCAGACAGATCAGAAAGTTCCTGCATGCCAGTTCTGAAATGTCACTGCAAGATGCGTCACGGCAGAACATCACCTAAATACCTCTGGGAACGTTCCAGTGATTCGTTTTGCGTCTCCAACTTGCGGACCGTGTTTGTCAGTTCCTCGCACTCAGCGCGCTTCTCTTCTAGAAGTTTAGTCAGTCGCTGCTCGTTCAAGAGCAGATCGCGTCGTTCCCGATCATGCCGTTCCTAAAAGAAAACGAAACAAATTGGGAACCACACAAGAGATTGCGAGTTACGCTTTGAGCCTTCTGTTGCGATTTTTGGAGATCGATGTTTCGTAGAAGTTTTGCTTTCTCGGCTTTCAGATCATCGATCTCACGCGTCAGTGTTTCTTCCAAATCACGACTGTCAGTCTGGTATTCGTCGAAATCTTTTTGCTCCTTCTCCAAACTAAAGTCACAATTTCGTAATGATAATCATTAATATCCATACAGTTCCTGCAGTCTGCACACTTCCTTCTTGTAGAACTCCAACTCCATCACTTCGGTGTTATTATTAGACATCTCGGATAATCTAAACGGAACAAGAGTTCATCGAATCAGAGTTGCTGAACACGTTTCGTACAAGCTATTCCGTTTAAGACCAGTAACGACAGATATTATATTATAGTAACGTTCGTCACGCCAGTTTGGATTTTTTCGTAAAATCAAACAAGCGAAGAAAAGATGTATAAATACCGAAGAACGCGCGGTCGCACTACGCACGTAATAGTAAAAAGGGCCAACTACCCTCTCTGGAGTTGAAAGTTATAAGCAAACCAATTTATTTATGCACACATACAGCTCATTTTCTCTGCATTTTCCCAGAGATAGCGTAAGATGGCCAGTAAAATTAACCATGAAGCATATATACGTGAATGCAAACAATCCTGGAAATTTTCGAATCTGATACGTTACCATCCACATACACCATACTTACGAAAATGGGCGAATGCACTGCAATTAACACAGCATAGACCGTGCGCAAGGCCACATATACAAAAATAAGACACAACAGCTATCGACAGAACACGTCGAATCAGAAAGGAATACGAAGGCAAAATTATAAGAGAACACCAGCACTTTGAAAGCTGAAGACGGAATCATACCTCGAGTAGAACACTATGATACAAACAAAAGAACAGTACAATATAGGGATACAAAGATCTCCAAGGGTTGTTATTACTTCGTGCTCATAATAGCGTACGAATTAAGACACAATTAGTTTAAACAGAATAAATTACTATTAGAAATCAAAAATATTATACAAAATTAAAGGGCTCAACATAGAAATCATAAGGATATGGCAGAGTGAGAAGTTAAAACTGTTCTGGTTCGATCACAGAAGAGTGCACTTTCCCTTTTTCTTAGGTTTCGGTGGGGGAGTCAGAACCGCTCTAATTGCTTCATCGAATACCTGCTTCAAGCCCTTCTGCGTCAACGCCGAACATTCCAAATACTTAACGGCATCTGTGAGGAGGAAACGACAATAGATGAAAAACAATGAGCGACAAACTTACTGATTTCCTTAGCCATCGCCAGTCCTTGGTGATAATTGATAGGACTTAACCGACGCTCTCGAAGCTTTTCAACTGTTTCTCGCTCTTCTCTCAAATCGAGCTTTGTTCCAACGAGAATGACGGGAGTGTTCGGGCAGTGATGAGACACTTCAGGATACCATTTAGCTCTAACATTTTCGAACGAGGCAGGGTTTACAAGTGAAAAGCAAATGAGGAAAACGTCCTGCAAATACGAAAAACTGGGATAAACAATATTCAGGGCGAGAACCAACCGTTTGCGGGTAGCTGAGAGGCCGCAGTCTGTCATAATCTTCTTGCCCGGCTGTATCCCAGAGTCCCAAATTGATCGGCCTTCCATCAACCATAACATTGGCTGAATAATTGTCGAATACAGTAGGAATGTACTCTCCAGGAAAAGCATTCGTTGTGTAGCTGATCAGAAGGCAGGTCTTACCGACAGCGCTAAAAACAAGAATAGATTAAAGTAATTCGTGAGCCAAAACACTGCAGCTTACCCGTCGCCGACGACAACGCATTTGATGGCCTGCATCACAGCCGAAATCTAAGAGTTGCGGACCTCTGAAAAATGAAGAAAATTACAGTTTAAACCAACAAACACATGACGAACTACAGAGTTTGCACTTAAATTTCTGCGTCACAACTGAATTAAGTGAAGACGTGGCGAGAATAGTGAAAATGCGCTTTCATATACTCACAAAAAATGTGGAGTGGATCTGTCAAGAAACGAAACAATTCGATCGATCGTGCGCACATTTATCAATGGGCGTGAAATGTTTTTGATTTGCCTTCGTATTTTGTAAATCGTAAATCGTAAAATCGTTCGTATTTTGGCATTCCGCAATATTCTGCAAACAACTTATGCGCGTAATCAGTAATTACGACCGATGACAATTATCGCATGGCACCGCATCTCATAGACAATCCAGTGTGGATGTGACGATGCGCTCTGACGATTCACTATTGTACGTATCAAATCACACAATTCACCACACAGTGCAAAATGCGTGATATTCCAGAACGAAAATTACGAGCGGCGAATGGTGATACCCTTCTAAGTTAGTTCTACTGACACCACTGCTCAGATTGGCAGCAGAAAAAAAAAGCTTCAGAATAAAATCGATCAGGAGGGAAAGAACGATATCGATTGACGACTGGCAGTGAAGCAACAACATTCGACAAAGAACCTCGATGATGTGCGATGGAGTGGTGCACGATGGCAAAAAGAAGAAGAAGAAGAACGCATCAGCGAACTCGTCACGCCGGAGCTGAGCAGAACGTACGGGCATCGCCGGCGATATGAGCAAAACGAACCAAAGCGCACAGTTTTCTGCTCAGAGCGTCAGCGAGTCACTCACTCATCGGCAGCCGCTGATCGCTCGCACGTTCAACTCACTCAGTCGTCGTGACTGACTGATTGCGAGCGCGGCAACATAATGCTGCGAACAAGCGACCTATTCGACACTTTGACCCGATCTACCAGCAACGGCGGCTGCCCAAAAAGCAACCAGCCAGTCACTCTCATGTTTGATAACTTCTGCACTTCGAATACTATTCGATTCATGCATTTCGAAACTTTCCCCCTTGTATATCATCATATGAGTCATCTACTGGACAATACAGTTTTGTGGGCACTACTCGAGCGCCGTCAAGGCACCCCTGTTTCACATATTTACGCCACCCTCCTTATTTGTCGCAAATTCATCACATTGAGATTGCAAAGATTTGCCAGCTCCAGGTTCTGAATGGATTTACCGCAAGAAAACCTGACAGCGGAAGGCAAATGCATAAATGAACACGGTTATAAATCAAAATCACGAGTCCGAGTTAAAGAGAGCCCCCGTAATGGAGACAAGAGGAAAAGAGCGGCGTTCACGGGCATGCCAGCAAGAGGTGAGTGATCGAATCGATCGGGATGGTAAACGAGAGGCTGACTCATCATTCATCAATCGAACTCAGTCGCTTCAAACGGCCAACGTCGCGTCACATCCGGTGCATCCAGCCGAGGCAACAATGTACAAGACCCATACTTTGCAAATTTTCATACATTGTAAAAAACTATCATGGTTTATCATAACAACGCTTCCTGGTACTCATATGCAGTTGCGTGCACGCCACTTTGTTCCAATGACAAGAACCGCGATATAAGTAACCACCAACATGTGTCGTACACACAACCGATATATCAGCTAAGCTCCTATTTCAGTTGATTGGTGATGAAAAGGTCACTTTTTTTTCATCGACACCTTTTTTCTTGCATCCTACTGGACATAATTTAATGTCTTGCAAATCGATGTTTGTGTTGTCAGTATTATTATGTTGCTTTTCATGAACAAGACTTCAAATAACGTCAACACATTTCTATTTACTCTTTATCTGAAAATGTTGAATGTTAGTCAACAGTTGTCCTTTGGTAGTCGTGTCCTTTTCACAGCAACTCTTCTTTATTCTAAGAGGAGATCTAGAAATAGGTGGCCATTGTAGAAGTCATTTAAAGTTATTACATACCTGTATCGGATCTTTTACCATACACCCTCATCATTGCACTGAAGTCGGGAACCATGCCGTAAATGGTGCGAATGGAGCGGGGGTACTCGTAATGGCGCTTCAGAATGTAAGCATTGCCGAAAGACATGGCGAACAAGAACAAGAAGACAACGAAGACGAGGTTGACACTCTTCATTTCTGAAACAGGAGGACCAACTGAGAACGTCATCCCGACATCGCAGTCCAAAGACGTCAGAGATCGCGCAATCGGGAGTCACAACGGGGCCGAGTTCAGATTCCGCATCACCCTAAATGGATAACGTGCTCAAGCCACTGACGATTGAAAGCGATGACGAACGACATCTCTTTGTTTTTTCATTGCGGATGTTCCAGAAGGACTACTCTTAAGCTTCTGAGATTAGTGAACGCAGTGCCGAAACCGATCATCTGGACACTAAATTTAGGCTGCAAAGGATTTAAGAGTTTGTTTAACACTTTAATGGTATTTATTGTGAACGGAACTCAATGGTAAATACAATATTCAGTGAACCCGTAGCGAGAGGTCAAGAAAGGAAAGGGTGTGCTCACACATCGTGTTAAATTTCATCGAATTAATTGTTCGACAATCTTTCAGAAAGCGTCTAAAGGTTGCCAGAACTCTAAATTAAATTTCAGGAACAGCGCGAAAAAGGACAGCTCGAACGACTGAGATTGTGACTCTGGAGATAAGAGCAAAGGAAATGTGGAGGAAATGACGATTAGCACTCCAGGCATGGACCAGATTCGAGAGGCGTTTTCAAAATACGCCAAATTAATTTGGGATGCGCAGGGCAAAATGGTCTTTGGATAGGAGAGGAGGAAAATGGAAATAAACATAATTAGACGACTCACTTGGCTGTCCAATTCAGACGACGACAACGCGATTTTCGCACAATTTTAAACAGAAATGAGTGGATGTGCGCACGGAAACCCTTACATGCAGAGATTGAGTATGACAATGTTTTGCGAAACGACAAGTACCCTAACAGACAACTCTGAAAACGAAAACAGGAAAGCCGTTGAATGGAAGTTCGGGTGATGTATGGAAAGCAGTCAAAAGACGGATACACCTACATAGGAGTAGCCGTGGATATGTCGGCACATGATAATAGCAAGACATATGCCGATTATCTAAAGAGAAACAAATACATAGAAATTGATAGTGAAATCGGGCGCACCTGGAATGCAGCTAACGAGAAGCCGACGACGGCGAATATAATCACTTGCTGATCAAACCATTCCTGAAGTTTCTTGTGACAGCCCTGTAATTTTAAAGTTAATTGAGGGCAGCTGCGCCGGTGGAGACCTCTGTGTGAACGGAATTGTTAAAAGCTTGTGAGTAGTATGGATAAATCGAGCACATCGGGTCTATCGGCTGAATAGCCCATGCACGAGCCGCTTGCGCTTGCTTGCAGCAGGAAAACGGTACAAAGGATTGCGTTCCTCGTTCCTTGTTCGTTAGATACCAGTAGCCGCCGTAGTAGTCTTTTGGACCTATACCTCCACAGCATTGTTGCTGAACAAACAACACTGCACAAACACTGATATGTGGGAGACAAAGAGTTAAAAGGCCACCACGCGTGAAAAGCTCTGTATTGGAAACATCACCGTTTGGTGCCGCCACATCCGATTAACCGCCGGTTGCTGACAACGAGCGAGACTCCGGGGCACTGGGTTCCTGACAGTGGCATCCCTCATCGACATGCAGCAGGTGACAGGAACGTTTGGCTTTTCCTTTGATTCTTCAAAGGTGGAAGGTTGCTGCTGAAAAGTTACATACATCAGCTACCTAATATGAATTGGAAGCGAAAAATGGTCTGCTTTTCAAGAGATTTGTTGAGATCTGTAGCTGCAGAAACCATTGTTGTAAAAATCAAAACTTAGATCGATGATGAAGGAACGATTTCTAGGGCTTTTTTTGTGAATGATACACGTTAGTGATAGGCATATACCGATGTCTGTGGCAGAAATTTTGCTTAATTTTAATATTCCATGCTAATGGGTTAAGTGGCTCTGTACTCCTTAAATTGCTTTTTTACTAATTGCTAAAATCTTTATTGCGCCTGACTTGCCGCCGACCACAACTAGCTAATCAGTTGTTTTTGTAATTAAAAGTGCTCAAGAACTCCTAGAGAGGATCTTTGTTTTCCGGCCTTGTTTTCCGAGAGATTCCGATACGCATCACGTCTATTCGAATTTTAATAAGGCTTTGTGGGAAGAAATTGAATTTGCGATACTTTCCCGGAAAAAGCGTCATCACACTAATTGCTTCGAAAATACTGGCCGAGACGCGGAAGAGAACGGCCTTATTCTAAACAAGCTAATAAATAGTACCATAAAATAACTATTTAGATCGGGCTGATTGGAACAATTTTGCATTTGCGACACTTGCATCGGAGCATTAAAATCCGCTGACTGCCCCTCTTTTTCAAACACATAAAAAAGATATCTGCTTGGGTAACACTTACTACCGGTTCACATTTCCAGAAACTTTGCTACCGTACATATAAATTCAGTTTTTCGGAAACACTAATACATGTTTCATATTTTATATTGGATAAGCGTACCATTGACTGAGTGATGTCAGATACTTCGGCGGAGTGTAGAAACAGAAAGGAATCCCTCCAGTGGCTGTGCAGCCAATCGTCGCTGCCTTCCATCCCGCAGCATTTCTCCTGATGTCATGATCGTTTATTCTCTTGAACTTTCACTGACTTACAAAGAACTGCATCTTATCAATGACATCTGTTATCCGTCGATTCCGTTCCGATTCCAAATGTACTCCGTAATTGTGCTTTATCAGGCTTTGATAATGCGCTTTGAATTCAGCGCTCCTTATCTAGAAACCTTTTAATTCGGGCTCTTCCCAATAATTGCAAATTCACAGCATATCACGCGGGCGGCCTTCAGGGAAACCGAAATGCTTACGTAGAATTGAATGGTGTCCATAAGCGGTGTGACCCATTTGTCTCTGTTGTATCGGTTGGTCGAAAAATTCGCTAAGTAATGGGGCATGCGGTTGTCGCGGAACTGCATCGAATATTAGCGAAGCAGTCACAGCAAAACTCAGCACTTCTCACTCACCTTATCGCGGTAGAATAGAGCAAAGACACCGATGGAGAGTTCGGCAAAGAATATAAATATTACAAATGCCACGAACTAAAGAGATTTAATTGAGAAACATAGTGTTAAACGTAAAAGCATATGCTGTGTTATTATAGAAGTTGCTTAAACCTGTCTTGTGGACAGAAGAAAAACATAGAAGTCGAAAGTATACTTATCTGTCCAATTGCATTTTATCATATTAGCGCTTTATTATAGTGGTATTAAAACCGATATCAAAAATATGGAGAAGATAAATAGATACATAAATATTTTTGCGTTTTCTTTTCTCTTCTTGGTTCAATGTTTTTTTAACAAAATGTTATATGGCAAAACAATAATGCAGCTGAATGATAGTGCCATATGAACAAGAAATGACGCTTTGATAATTGACAAATTATAGTTTATGTTGAGACTCACTCCGGTAAGAAGGCACCTTGCTCCCTTAATTGCTCCACAGCAAGCCAAGAATCCAACAAAGAGTGTTGTGATTCCGGATACAATTGCGAAATAGCAGCCAAATCGCAGTAGAGGGTCGTCTTCAGAGAAGTCGACTAGGTCGAGAATGTAGCTTCTTCGAGGCTCGGCAAGCATCCATATTCCGAGAAAGAGAATTCCAAAGCCAGAGCACCAAAACGCCACCGAATATATTATCATGCAGTATTGTGGACATTTGTTCCCGCGATACATCTGAAATTACTCTAAGATAACATTAGTTTAATCAAGAAAACAGTGAGTCAAAGGCAGTCGGAGTTGGAGCTCTCAACAAAGCGACGGACCTTGCCAATTGACCTCTGTCGACCTTTTGAAAGCGACTGACAATAAATTGATTGCAACAAACAGTAAAAGCGGCGGGAGCGGACATCTCGGTGATTGGGGGCAAATGTGCCGTCGAAGGGACCGGCCAGATTGGTTGCCAGCCTGCCCGACAACTGTCGTGTGAGTAAGGTTGCCGTAAGACAAGGTTAATATCTCTTTTATGCCAATTAATCTATACACATGCTGTTGTTTCAAAACACGACAAAGGAGAACTAGAGCGGTCGAGACGTACGGAAAAGACGCGGGAAGACGACTCTGGTTTATGTTTGTTTGGTTAAGGGCGCACGGAAAGGGCACCGTGGTGGTCACAACGGTATCGATTGTGATGTGAATTTATGTGAAGGAATCGATCCAGCACCTGGTGGTCATGAATTGCTGTGAACGCGTGCTTCAAATGACGACTTAGTACTTTCGATTTCAATGCTCAATGTTTTCATGAAGTGGTTATTAAGGTTTTTCCAAATATCATTTAGTTGAGTTCGAAGAAGTTGGAATTATTCAGAATCAGAAGTTAATAATCGTCCCGCTCAAACGCAATCCTTAATCTAATCTAGAATGGGATTTTAGTGCGGCTAAGACAAGGAGAGATGGTTTGCGCCAATGCAGGTTCAGCTTCAATAGTTTCATTACGGACGAAAGGAATCTTTCTGCTACGGCCAGATTATAAATGATTGAGTTCCTTGCATTCTAATCTTAGCTAAATATACGAAAATAGACAATTCTTAAATGAAGAATAGACCTTGTTTCCGCGTTATTTCTTTCATTTCATTTCTCTTTGTTTGTTCAAAGATGTTGAACTGAACTTTCCGGAAGCCCGTTTATTGCAAAGTGATTTTGCTTGCTTTCAAGTGCGAAATTCTAAGTGCAAAAAAAAAACACAGTGCCTCCGATGGTGATAGAGCCAACGAACAAGGTACGGACCGACACCTTGTGGCCCTGCACTCTTCAATTATTCTTATCAATTCATTGAAATCGTAAAAGTCATTGTCTTGTAGTCTTGCGGAAAAACATACCGAAACATAATTGTTTATCGAGCGCTCGAGGCGATATCATCGGAGATAGTTCAAAAGGCAAAGGTCGCGCTCCCCCGCAAAGTGATTCGTCCCTGCGGGCAAGTGGACGGGGAAACGACTGGAACTGGAAGTGCAACATTCCGTAAATATTTTATCTCATTTGCTTCAAAATTCAACAGTAATAAAACTCTCTATATGCATGCGAGCGAGACCAGCAGGAACATGTCGAGATCACTTGATGGTTTATTAGGATGGAACAAGTGGAGACCGCGAACGGGGCACTTCTTGTTTAGAAGGTGTAGTCGATGAACCCAGTGTCCACGCTGCGACCAGCCCTCGACGCCGCCATTTCATCTTCGTCCATTGAGCTGAAATCAGAAAATTTTCCATTTCATATGGAATTACAGTTCAATATCGTATGAATATAAGAAATCTTCAGAAAACTAATGTATCAGGCAAGAAACGTCTTTCGGCTATCACTATATGCTGTATTGAACTTTATATCGCTTTTATACTCCATGAGACTTAAGAAAAAGGAACACCGTAGTTGGCGCATTGCAGACAATCTAATTCGAAGCGGCCTGCTTCCGCTCGCGTTGCAACTATCATAAAACAATGACAGAACAATGTTATTCTATACACGCGAAGTCAGGATGCTGAGTCCAACGAAGAAGCGTTTATCCTACATACTTTTTAGATCTCGATACCCCATTTTTTGACTAACCCACGACCATTTATTGTTCTGTTCATAGAACATCCAATTTGGAGTTATCACTTGTCACTTTTTGCAGCATCTGCCAGCAATGAAAACTGCTTTGACAAGAGGCGCGACTACATATTACTCAATGTGCCAAAGGCAGAGTGTTTGGGCAAACTGCACGCAGACCGTTCACTGCTTTTTGATAATAAATTCGTCCAGTCTGAAGTTAGCGGGTGCCATTGTTCAAATTTGAGTATGAAAAAACGCAAAAGATAAGGTGATGTGGTCCCACTCAAACGGACTTCAACCATTGTCTTTATTGGTTGAGGCGTCGAGTCAGCACACCTGATTCACGACTGTCTATGAGGCATTACCGTAACCACATTAGCAAATTGTCTGAATATATGTTTGGAATTAATTGGTGGTAGAAACTTACGTAAACGCGCCAATTGCGAAAAACGACTTTTTGGAGTTCGATAAGGGCAACGCCGCCAAAACTTGTTCGCTCAAACCCGTTGAACGTTTAAATCTGAAATAACGCCTGTGGGACCTTGTTTCGGGTACGCAACTGAAGCTACCTCAAGAGAGGGATTGCATTAACGAGACCGAGGAGCACGAGGAATGCGAGATATCGGAAGAATGTGCACGACGAACTGTGCGTCATTGGATTAAGCCGCTTTGTGTTACCTGAAAAGGGTGACTCCTTCAGTGTTCGGCTAACTTTTTGCCTTCGAGCAGAAGCACTTGCAGAGCTGATAAGCGCGACACGTCAGATTATGTATGAAACGTCAAAAGCGTGACTGTTCAAATTTGCGTCAGGTAAAGTACAAAAGCCTTGAAGCAACGTTCTTATCGCAGCGGGGCCCCCGCCAACTCATTAAAAGGCTGTCGTCCGCCGAATGGGGGCGTTTGAAAAGCAAACGGATGCTTAACTTGGGTCAACGAAGTGATAAAATCGCTAGACCAAAGAGGGTTTAGTACTTGCTATCAGCAAGCGTCGGCAGAGATCTTTTCTCCTACGTGAATTCTTGGTTTGTCTCGCTTCTGAAAGGCTTAGAAGTAACCGAGTTAATTGAGTGGTAAGTGCTGTACAGTATCTTCTGATAGTTTTATAAGTGCCATGTAATTTGACCAAAAGAGCGACACAGTGATTTGTTTATGTTTATGTTTTGTCATAAAAAAAAGAAATAATTTCTTAAACAAGCTTGCACTTTCGTCTCGTGACCATATTTGGCGTAACCGGTTTGAACACTTTTGGGGGAATTTGGTAGATATGGGCAAAGAGGGCCACATTGGCGCCACAGAGGGACATTCCCTACCTCGTTTCATAAAGATCGAGAAACGCACAGAGAAATGAAAAAGTGGGCAGACCAGGATCGTTATCCAGCCATAGGTGCTATGTGCGCACCTTATTTTCCGGCAAGGAGGTTTATTAACTTACGGCCTAATTCACTTAGAAAGGCTCAATTTCTTGCCGTCATTGCCCTGAATACGCAACTTACGACAGCGAGCGAGCGCCCCAGATTTGCCACCGTTAGGAAAAAGACATTCTGGGAAACATCCGGGCATCTCCACATAGCGGGTTGGGAAGCATTGTTGTGGTTCGATTTCGAAACGGACGCGAAATTAGCGACTGATAATAATACGGAAATGTCACAGTATGCATGTATGAAGCACCATTTACTTGAATCGGGCACGTCATACCCATAAATCACAGCCAACCACGAAGCACTGCAAGTTGATCAGCATCGGGCGGCAAGGCAAAAAGGTTCATAAACTGTGAGTAAACGTGGCAGCGGGGTGTCATTTTAATATTTCGGATGTCCATAGTGGGTGTGTCCGACACCGGAAGAACATAAAGGTCACGGACATTTGAAAGTGTAGGAGTTGGAGAATATCAGATTTCTAGCTGGAAAGATGATTTAACGAGCAGGAGCAGTGGTCCTTATTCGGAAACGTGTCATGTTGTTTTTTTCCAAATGACCATTGCGAGTACGTGTAAAAGTCAAAAGATGAAGAGAACCTCGTAGATGCCCTTTGAAGTACACTGTTTTTGGCCTAGGCACTTCCTCGACTCTTTCAACTTTGGGTGTCCCTAATAACAGTGCAATTTAAAAATAATCTCTTTATTGATACATTTGGGTTTCTTCTTTTTACAGTTGTGACTGTCCGAACTCCTTTTTCAGCCGCTCGATCCTCAGCTGATCGACGAGATCCAGATTGGTTCCGTTGTTCCCGTAGATGTATTTGGCTTTCAACATATCCCCAACGACGGTCTCGTGCGTCATTGGACGCTCGACCATCGTTTCAGGGATGTAGTCTAGGTCCATTTTGTCCGTTTCTTCGCTTCCATCTTCTTCAGACGATGTCCACATCCATGAATCTTTCTTGTTGCGGCCGTTTTCTGACCTATGTTGTACAATTAATGAGTGTGCACATAAATAGTTCACTTACATTAGCAGAGCTTTCGGCTTTCTGGGATAGTCAGGAGCATAGTTTCCGCACACTATACGGCCATAAATGATCATTCACCAGCTGCGTTATCGCTTACCGTAGTGAGAGTAGTTCTGATTCTCGACGTCTTTACTTTTAGAGAACTTTTTGACGTAATATGCAATAAGCAGAAATGCCAGAAGGAACACAAGCCCTCCACCGACGATGTACAGAAGGAGTGCCGAAGATCCCTGTTCTGAACGATAACTCTCTCAGATAATGTGTGTATTTTTGCAGCTACCATTGGACCTGAGTGCGATAGGGGGCGAACTCTCGGACTCTCCGAATGGTGGCATCAGACTTCGCACTCGGAATTCTATCTCTCCTTTTCCACGGAACATAGTCATGTCTAGTTGGTACTCTGGTTCAGTCACTTCGACAAAATCCCGAAAAACCTTCGAATTGGGCATTCTCATGGACACTTTATAAGATTTTGCTTCCTTGATCTTCTCCCACTTTAACTTCTTCATTGAGTTTAGTCGAATACTCGAAGGTATAGGTAGAGTTGCGCATACTGAAACTCAAATTGAAGAAAGACTTTCAAGTGAAAGGTACCACTGTGATACGCAATAGAGCCATTCGTAGATCCGAATTCGTTTTTGGACTCAACAAATATTCCGTATTTGGTGAACGGTTTCAGACGCCTGAGGAAAGTGAACGTGTCGTTCGAGAGTTTGGTCGATTGCCAAACGCCAGTCGGACCGTCCTGGTAGTGGAGTCTGAACCGTTGATGAAAGCCTCCATCATAGCCGGGAGAGAATGAAACTCTGAGGTCTCTCTCGTCCTCACAAACCACTTTTAGCTCGGTTATGGGCTGAGGACGAGTATGCTGAATTCTTGGCTTGGATATGAACAGTGGGCGATAACTCACCTGGACATATAACTGAAGTTTTCTTTTCACTGTGGCTACGGAGTTCGAAAGCACGCACTCGTACTCACCGTGATCATTGTGAGAAACCTGAGTAATTTCCAAGTTGGCCGAATTTATGCGATGCTACAAGACACGTATGGTTTTCAGTCTTGTTGCGGAAACTCTTACGTAATTTCGAACCCAGTACACCGTAGGAGGTGGGTCTCCAAACCCATGACATTCGACAAGTAGCGGGTTCCCCTGTTTGACGAACACAAGAGGCGGAAAGGGCTTGGAAAAACTAGGGGGTGCTGAACCATCGGTTATCAGTTGCGGAGACACAACGTGAAATGTACCTGCGACAACAACGTGAATTTCGAAGAACGGACTGCTGCCGATGGAGTTGTACGCCTGGCAGGAGTACATACCCGAGTCCTCCAGCGATGCATTCGCTATCTTCAGCTGAGTGCCGGGACTAGGTGTCAAGACGTGTCCATTTTTTGACCAGTTGATGACAGTCACTGGTGGATTTGCGTTTACATCGCAGTCAATGGTGCCGCTGCTTCCGATGGCAAATGTGTACAACTGGCGATTGGAAGCTTTCACTTCGGGCCGATCTTAAAAGACTGTTATTGAAGCATAATTTAACAGTTACTGTTTTTAGACTCTTCTTATTGAAAATAAACGCCAGTGTACGATAATGCGCTACGCCATGTCTTCATCACTTAGTCCTCTCTTTTAGGGCACACTCAGTTCCTTTTATGCATACTGCATTGTAGATCTCTTTTAGTTTTATCTCTTTCTTCACGCTTTTCAGATTAAGAGCAAAAAGTTTCTAGTTGCGACTGACAATTACTTTTGCTTGACAATGAAATTAATCAAGACTGTAGTAGTTCCGCATTTCTTGAACGTTGGATCGAAATGTCAACGAACGGTGCGTCATTATTTTTACAGAACACATGACCTTTACGTAGTTAATAATCGCTACATGTGACTTATCTTTAGCTTCCGGCAATCCCGTATCACGCTGTCTTACACAACAAATACGTTCTGCCTGAATCATCAGTTTGACGTTCATCCTGGCCTTGAATTGAGAGCGGATGATACAAATGTACAACTTCGACAAAAGGACATGGTCATCGATGTTTGAACGCTTGGAATTTTTGGAAGTTCACATAACCGCACCCTCTATCCGCTGCTTGCAATGTGTTGTGAGTTGCAAAAATTCCGGAGCTGAAGTCCGACTTCGTTGCGCAATAACGAACAGTACGTGTTCTTCTTGCAAGTAGTATAATTCTATGATTCTCTGAGTCCGATTAATGCGATTGAGCCAAAATAAAATTTGAGTTGTCCACTTGTGTTAGAGACTGGCTTAACGTTGGGTCCATGCTCTCTTCTAATTATAGAGTACATTGTTACACAACTGGTTTTTACGTTATTATACGTTGCCCTTTAGCTGTGTGTGACTGAAAGTGCTTCTACGTCGACAATGAGAGTCACGTAACGGAAGTGAAGC
Source organism: Steinernema hermaphroditum (assembly GCA_030435675.1). NCBI lineage: Eukaryota > Metazoa > Nematoda > Chromadorea > Rhabditida > Steinernematidae > Steinernema > Steinernema hermaphroditum. Next base: position 10,596,402 of record CM059625.1, on the reverse strand, counting down.
ACAGCGGCAAAGTACGAACTTGCGTGAGTAATCGAATAACTACTAGTTGACGTTTTTCTCTACTCTGCAGTTGAAATTAAGGAAGTGTGCTGCATTCAGCAAAAAAAGGAAACGATTTTGTCGGTGCCAAGAACCGGCTCGGCGACCTTTCGAGTTTCAATGGATGACTTTCATACGCAGACAGTTTTGCGAATTGTGACGAAGAGTAAAAGAGATGAAAAACTGCATTAGACGATGTTGCGAAGTAGCGATCCTCTGACAAGCTGACACGTTAGGTAAGAAAAAAGGTTTTAGACTTCCGCTATTCGGTCACAATGAGGTAGTAAAAAATTTGTGCTCACTTCCTTAACGATGCTTTACTGTCTCAACCCCTCGAACACAAAGAGACTTTCATCGTCGCCAGGAACACGTCGTTAAGAACGCATGACAATTAGCTTGTTTATCGCCTATGAATTTTCCGAGAAGTTATACTCCATACTTACAGGTATGGTTGTTTATTATTTACATCAAGGACCAACGCTAACAAGCTAATTGTCAGCTGATTGGTCACTTATCCAGATCAGCACCAAAAGGCAAAAATTGTGTTTTAGTTAAGAATCATGTCAATATAATGCAATACAGTTAGCCGTTTGGTCCCTTCTGAGTCAGACATGTTTTGGGGGAAGTCAACTTTGCGCCCCTCTAAGGCGATCTTTTCCGAACAAAGTCATTCATTATGTTGTCTTCTGCGCGAATAGCGAAAATCGCGCGGAACACGTATCTGTTCCAGACACTCGGTGACCTTCTCGTCTGTTTTTCCACAGTCCATCCATCCGCACAGTTGGAAGCCGCCACTTCAGAAAAAGCCGGAATATGGGTCAACTTTGCCAGGTGACCCAACAGGGAGCGGGAAATTCCCGAGTTATTTCCGAAACGCCGCCAACATCACCACACCGACAGTCTCTCCGGTCTCCGGGACGAGAAATCAACATTTCGCTCATTTCGGCGATGTGGGCGTTTTTTCTCACATAGTTAAACTACGTGCTCCGTTAAGTCGGCGCACTTCCCATCGGTGATGTGCATTTATCACCGTCATAAATTATGAGCGCCGAACGACATCGTGTGTGGCCCATTAATGGCCGACTGTGTGTGGTTCTCTAGAAAGTTGAGTGCCGTTGTCGTTACAGCGTCGACCATTTTTTGCGATATCAGTGACCCAGAATCGTAGCGAACATGTAGTTATGATGACGACAGAAGTATAGTGTAATCGTTTTAAGGGGTTCGCGGAACGAATAACGGAAACAAAAAGTGTACACTTACAGTGAACGTCCAGATACGCCATTGAAGAGGATGCGGGACCGAAGCCGTTGCTCGCCTCGCACGTGTACCATCCCTGGTCGGTACGTCGGATGCGGTTCAAGACAAAGTTCCCCTCCTAAAACGAAAAGTGCAGTTGTAATGTCTGGTTCGCAAGCAACAGTTTCACTGAACTGTATGGAATGAGGTCTGAAACCTGGGGTCAATGAAAAACGGCGCAGCAAAAAGTGCATTTCATGGTTAGCATTAGTTACACTACCTGACCTTGAGATGTTCACAGAGACAAGAGTGAAGAGGAATCAATGAAAAATGACCAGTTCAGTGCAGAAATACAACAGATAAGTAGCAGTTCTATGCTTACTTGTATCTTTGAACGAAGTCCAATTTCTGTCGTTTTCACAGGGTTTCCCTCGTACTGCCAAAGGTAGACAACTGTCGATGGCTGCGCACTGGCATGACAGTAGAACTGGACGTTCGATCCCTCGATGCTCGTTTTGTTCGAAAGCGGGAAGTCGATTTCGGCGGATTCTAAATGAAGCACACTGATTTCTCTATTAGACCAATTTGGACACACTGGAAAAGTGGAGCGAAAGTGACGACTCAGTTTTCCCCTCGCTGTTGACCGCCAAGCAGATGTATTCGCCCTTTAATGAGAAATAAACGACGGATATTATGATCAGCTCACCTGATCAGCAGAGTCGATTTTATCGAAACTCAGAGTGGCGTTTTGGCTCACAATTCGACCGTTCTGTAAGGAGTTGCATGATCAAAAACAACCCTCGAGCATACCTTTGTCCAAGATATATCGGGTGGTGGCACTCCCGAAGCTTCGCATTCGGTTTTGAACGGTGAACCGAGAGTCACGTACTCAAGAGATTGCTGAGGGGGAGTCGAGATCGTCGGCTCTACTGAAATAGGAAACTTTCAGTGCATCTGTTTGAAATGTTTTCCCATAAAGACCCTTGACCCTTTGAAGGAATGTGGACGTCGCTCTTACGTCCGAGTGTGCACGTCACCCGAAGAAAACTCCTTCCGATAGTGCGATGCCAAAGAGTTCACAGAGATTGCTGTACCGATAGTGGACATCAGCTCATGATAAAAAGATATACCCGGACGTCGTTGGCCGTAATCTGTCAGCTCCCCTTCTGTGGTTGGTCACATCGGATCTGATCGCCAGAACATCGTCGCTGACGTTGTTGTTTGGGCGAATCAATCATGACGGAGCGGGAAAACAGTCTCCAAGTCAGGTGGCTTCTGCGACAAAAGCACAAACACTGCGCAGAGTTAATTCGATGCGAACACCGTTTTGATCAGTGACCCTGTGGGCAAACCGAGTAGTGTTCCCGGAAAACAACAAACACCTTCGTAGACAAAATTACAACGGTGTGTGCGCTAATGCTGACGAACTTGGACAGAAACGGCGTCACGTTCCTCTCTTTTGCTCCCACTTGGATTTTAAAACAACTGCGGCTCATCCATCTTCGTAAAGCTAACTACACACAATCCGGTGCAACGTTCGAACAAAGATCAAAACGGAGGCCTGCTAAGGAATATCGCTGCAAAAAAGTACCCCGCAGGTAATAAAAAGTTTAAAAATGTCATTTTCATGCACATAGGCAGCCTTTTTTGTGGAGGTCACGGTTAGTAACCCCGAGCGTCCGCAAAAAACTGCACATGCGTCCGTGCTTTATCGCGGGAACATCTGAAAAAACGTGTTCGTTTTCCGATCAGGAGTAGGACCGAACGGCGTGAATGTTGCGAACGCGCACAAAGCCCCGCTAGCCTTGACCATGTGGGTTAAGGTTAAGTGGTGAAACTGGAGCGAAGCGCTGTGCAACGGTTCGTTGGAAAGCGTGGCTACCGTAGTGCTTGCTGCGAACGTCAGCTACCGTACCTGTCAGTTTCAAGTAAGTGAAAGTGTAAGGTCAGAACGACCATTGTTCCGCATTCGAGACAAAGATTAAGGCTAAACTGCGAGAGGCGAAGAAAAAGGGAGAGATGATAAATGGACAGCAGTTGCATTTTTTACGTAAGCCATTTTTTGCGCCTCTCGCTTCTTTTTTTCCTCCTCGTAATGCATTACAGCCTTTATCATTCGCCAGATCCGATCTCGACTATTTGACTTTCATTACCGTACAGGCAATGTTCTGCGATTTGCAAACGGTGAATCACTTTACACGGGCTCAACACAAACGCAAATAAAGGTTAGAATTACTGAAAATAACAACAATGGCCGCTGTGCCTCGAGAGCCCTTTTCATTATTCATGTAGCCTTTGATTTTTGGCTGACGCATTGGTTCGCCATTAACGGGTTAGTGGACGTTTGCTCTCAACAAAACGAAGCTTTGACAGCTACGAAACGAGCCCTGTCAGAAGGACTCTTAAGACACGGACTCGACATGCACTTTATTTACTGCGAACGGGGAAACCCGAACTGCTGGCTAGGCATATTTGGTGCTGACGTCGTCGGTGGACTTACCGTGAACAACAACCCGGACTGCATTGCCGAAAGCGGGTGCCGAGACTGCATTTCTGCCGAACTGCGAGACGGAGCACTGATAGGTCGCCTCGTCGTGGAGCTCGATGGCGTGAATGGTCAGCGCGAGGTCGCGCCCTCTGGCCAGACGTCCTAAACGTCGTTTTGTTTACTAACACAGTAACACACATTCTCTGCATCATGTATTGTGTTTTCGGCAAAAAAGAGCTGGATAGGCGATAACATTGCAATAACCTGTTTCGACCATACGTTATAAGGGGGCGGGACGATTGGCCGCCGAGGATTTGCGATGTTGCCGCCCGAGCCCAAAACTGACCTATTTTCCCTGTGTAAAGGTCTCCTACCTTCCGCCAGTTTCTAATTTTATGTATTTATTTCTAAGCCGGCGATATCCTCAAGCTTTAGCTTTGGATAAGCTTACATCCCACCATTAAACCTCAGCAAAGAGCACGCCGAACGGATTCCCTCGTGTGGAAATACGTTCGCGTCTTCGAATGAGGTCGTCGTCCTCCGATTTTCCCCCTTCATCATATTTACTGTCTTCCTGCATTTATTTTCTGCCTTTTTTTCTCGTCCTAACGACCGGTTCCCCCAGTAACGTCGCACAGTGCTGCCGACGCCACAATATTCCCGAAGCGTGCGTCGATGCCCTCTGCTACCCGTCCAGACCCCCGAGCGATATCAACGTCTATGGCGTCTTTGAGAAGCCCCACAACTGCCAAGTCCATCTCCCGAGGATATCGCAGTGCCTCACCGATGGCCGGAATCATAGCCACTGCTGTCTCACTGAAGCAAAGGACCGCGACGAAAACTCGTGCATCCAAATTTGCGAAGGCCGCTCCCGCTTCAATGAATCCACCTGGACGAAGTACCAAACCTGCCTCGCTCTGAATCTGCCGTCAATGTTGAACTGTTTTGTTCGTGGATACGAGACGATTCCTTCACAGCCGCACTCACTCCAAGTGACCATCACTGATGCCGAAACCGTCAAGGTGTCCTGGTCGCCTCCGCTTGTGAACCCGAGACTCGCCTCGCAGTACATCGTGAAGATGAAGGAAATGGACGGTCACCGTGTGCACGAACGGATCACCACCGGAACTCACGTCACTGTCGGCGGCCTTCTAAGCGATACCCGATACAAAGTTCTGGCATACTCCGTAACTTCTGACGGCAAGCATCGATCTCTCGGCTCTGACATCCATATGTTCCAGACGCCCGGTCAGCCGCCGAAAGTGTCCGCCTATCGGTCAGAAGTGAGAGTGTCCCGCAAAGAGAAGACAGCGATCATCGCTTGTGTCGCTGCCACTAGCGGTTCGCCGAGGTCAGAGCCAAAAGTGCAGTGGTTGAAGAAGACGAACAAGCGGCTGGAAACAGTGAGCAACAGCCGATACAACATCAGCATGTACAGCAGTGGCTACCGACGCCCCAGAGAGTACGTGGCGACAATCGACATCTCGCGAGTCAGCCCAGAAGATGCCGGTCTCTACCGCTGCATTGCCACCAACGACTTTGGAAGTGCCAGTGCCGACATCACCGTTGTCCTGCATGCCCATCCCGTCCCCAACACCCACCCACCTGACTCGCCGTTAGCCTGCTGCAAGCGCCTTCAAGTTAAAGAGAACTGTTTGCCTATGTGTGGCGGGCCGCAGGAAAGAAGAATCCCACGGAAGAATAAGGAACGACGTCCGCAGATGCCGTTGAACTGCAGTGTCGAGATCAGCAAGGTGCTGCAATGTTCGATGAACTACCACGTGGATGACGGAGCGTGCTGCTTGCGGCGTGGAGTGCCACGGGTCTGCATGTACCTCTGCGACAACGCGGACGTCAAGCAAAGCTACACGCCGTACCCCTGTCTGCATCACATGGATGAGATCGAGCAGTGCCGCATCGAAGGCGAACGGAAGCGCCCCACCGCAGTGGGCAATCTAAAAGCCGATGCCGAGAACCACTCGAAGGAGAACGTCGTGCATTGGAGCACCTCCGACAAGGCAGACTCTTACCACGTCTACTTCAGGCCGGGTCCATCTGAACCTTGGTCTGTTCGAACCGTCGATGGCACAAGCCGCAAGATCTCCCAAACGAACAAAGAAATCGCCGTCGTCGCCGCCAACGCTTACGGAAGCTCCTTTCCTGTCCACATCGTGCAAATCAATGGCCGCTGGAAGAAACTCTAGCCTTATCCAAGATCTTCATTCTATTCCCGTTACTCGATCTCACCTCTCTCCTCTCATCTAATCAACCTTTCTTTGTATTCATACACTTCGCGGGCGAAGAGTCTCTTAGTCTTCCTAGTTCCATCTAGTTTCTTTCAACTTATGCTCTCAGGTTACTGCTCTTAGCATGGGCTCTCAGCATTTAATGTTGTAAATACGGTTAAGTCATCGCTAATTGCAATACTCCGCAGGACAGATCTTTCCAGATGTACAATATGTAGAATCACCCTTTCAATCGATATCTCACTGCCCCTTAGTGGTGCTGTCTAATCAATTACTACGTGTCGTTTTGTCATATGTCATTTGTATCAGGGATCCTTAATACAGGTGTTAGTGATCTGTCCTCGCATTTCCTCTGTAAGTACGTAGTTCTGCCCTTTATTCCCCGATCGTTATCGACGATTGACACTCTCCCCCTTGAACTCTCTCCTTCTCAATCATCCGATAGCTTTTCTCCTCTTCCTGCTTTAATAATAAGTTTTAAATAATTATATTTAATTTAAATAAAATATGATCTGGTTCGTACCTTGGTGCTTAGGAGCGGAGTGACCGTTGTGATCATCGAACGCGCTGAAAATCAGCTGATTGTCTCGCCGCCACTCGAGTGAATATGTCGACGTCGGCTGTGGCAGGCTGCAGGGCAGCGTGATTGGCTGTCCCCGTCTGGCCCAGATCGTGTTCATCACTGCGGCTCGTCTGAATTTACATGATCAGTCGTTATGACAAAACGAAAAAGTGCTAAGCACGGATACAAAAAGGTTGCCTCTAATAGTGCGCATGTGGGCATCATTTATTGTTCTCGTTATCATGATCATCTCATCAGCTCCGTACCGGCGATTTCCGTTTCACCTTTTTACGTAATCGAGCACTTGAAGGGCAATCAAAGTTCGCAACACATGCAACGCGCGTTCCTAACACGTTTACGCGTTGTTTATCTCGGAAGGTCAGCGCAAAAAGGAGAAAATGCCCGATGATCGGTTGCTGTTGTCCGACCTACGCACTTGATACGGAACATTTCGCTGTGGAGTGCCGCTTTCGGCGATTAGATTACTGATTATTTAGACGCACGGTCGCTCTTAAAACTCAAAACGTCAAAAAGGAAACCATGAATTCGGCCAACGAGGAAATTCTTTGATCTTCGACGTCGCAACCGTGCAAAGTCGAAAGATGCTATCGGCATGAAATGGGCAGAAATTTTGCAATTGCAAGGCATTGAGCTCCCGCAAACAGGATTGAGAGCAACACAGCTGCGAAGCGACCGAACAATTGTTTTTTTTTTTTGCAATTTGACAGGTAAACAGACTTTCGCACGCAAAATATGGATATGGACGTAGTTTCGAACGGTTACCAGTAAACAAGTTGTTCAGGTTTCGAAGAAGACGCAAAACACATCATGAAGAGAAAATACAAACTCATATAAGTGGACGGATAATTCATTCAGAGTTTACGAGTTATCGAGTTAAGAATATGACTCGTGTCGCGGTCGCGAGCGGTCGGTCCCTCCGGTCGCTCTCTGAGTGTCTGGTCGGTCAGATGGCAAACCCCGTGGCAGTTGTGACTGTTCCGGCTTCCAGAGGGACTTGGGACACCCGGAAGTCGTAGTCCCACCACCGCTGACAACAAGATGTCCGACGTCAAGAATCCGGCCACGTGAGAAGTCATCCCGAAGGTCGCCGACGCTCTGAGGACGCCACCACCATCGAAGACGCAACTCCCGGACCACGGACCATCAGATTCGAGCACAGAAGCGTGCGCTGTGCTGCAAACGATGTTCCGCTCCTGAATCCGAAGATTTGCCGATTCCCAGAAGCCCCATGAAGCTCTCCGCCAACCACCGGTTCGACATCTACGCCGCGCCAGGGATGAAGCCGTCTTCCAGACATCCTCTGTTTGTCTATTTTCGGTGTCGCGCAAGGCATAATGCCTTTGATTCGCGAAATAAAATCGTGAAATCGTGAAATCGTTTACGAGTTTATACTTTTAAGTCAGCGGAATTTCTTGAATTCATAGCTATATTCATAACTACAGTGACTACGTAGTTGTGAAACACAACTGGGGCAAACTAGCCATGGCGTCAGAACTCATACTACTGTATGAAATTTGAAGCTTAACTTTAATTGAACTAGCTTTAATTGTATTACTACGATGGATCAGACATGCGGATCATCTTCAACTGCGATTCAAAGGCATTTAAGACGTCTTAGAGTGTTACACAGAGATCATAACTCCATATGTGAGAAAGCAGATGGCAAAACACAGAACCGGTTTTGATTTACAGAGTTCACATCGAATGTTGGTTTAGCGCTTGGTATCTGAGGTATTTTTCAGGAACCGGTTGATGCAAAATATATAAATACACATGCAGGTGATAGAGCATAGTAGCGAAACATACGAATTGCCTATGATCGCTTTAAGCTTCTCTAGGCATACACGGTTCAGAGGTATGCAAGCGTGTTCGGTTTTCGAGACGTGATCTTTGTATTTTGTGAAATGCAAAAACGCAAGCAGATGTTTATCTTAAAATTCGTATCCCTCGCATTCTACAACCAAAACGTACGTTAGTGACAATTAGAAAACACGGAACGGCTTTCGCAAGATACCAAGTCCCGTTGTTCAAAAATTCTTATAATGGATTTATGGGGAAGGAAAACTTCCAATGTGTCACAAAAATATGGTTCTCAGCGCTTCCCTAGTCTTCGGGGGACACCGCGTTGTGTGTCTAGCTACTTTCATTCTCTAAAGATAGACAAAGAACATTTGTTCCTGGCTATATCCGACGTCCCGTCACTGGTCTTTATTTCTCATAGAACGACTCATGGCTGCCGTATTTAGAGACCCAACATAAATTAGAGTCTTTTGCTTAACATTGCGGCATCGTTGTGCCATAAAGCCACTAAATGCTGTCTGGTCGGACAACTAATATGGGAATCATAAGAAAATGGACTGGCGGATGATGCCTTGAATCGTGACAATGGTACAAATTTGATTAAAATGTGGTTTTTATCAGTGGGTATTTGTTATAGCTTTTCTAATCAGAACAAGTCACTTATTAGCCCAAAAGATATTACAAGAGAGTTTTTCTTAAGACACATTGTTCTTAAGATTTGAGTTCTCCGTTATTCAAGCAAATTCCAGCCTCGAAATCTATACAGAGATTGGGTGTCTTGCTGACTAAGTTAGCGGTTCGAAAACTAGTTGAAGCCAAGAAAAGAAAATTCAGAATAAAAAGTAATGGCACATGTCTCCAGAAGGAGTCTATTCAGAGGTGACCCGAATATAAAGTGAAAAACGGGCAACGCCAACACACAATTATTAAAACACCTGAATAGAAGGGGAAAGATCAGACCACTTAATTGTCCCTAGCGGGAGCACAATCGAGATGACTTTTAGGCAACGAGATGGGACGGTTCCGAGGGCGGAAGCCTATTTCCTGGCAGTTGCAAATGCAACTGACAAAGCAATAATGCGGAAACGATGAAAACGCATTAGAATTGCGCGCAACGGCTGCGATATTATTACATGCGAACCAGTCACGCACACAGGTTGGAAGCCATGATCAGAGCTCCGCAGTCGCCAAATGGCGTCGATATCCATGAGATCGGTTGGGCCGGTAACAGACATCAAAGCAAACAAAATCGGAAATAAAGTAAATCGATTTACTTTCTACGCACATTCTGAAGCTAAATAACAGACGTGTGAAAGGCAGTTTAGAGAGGAAACGCTGATTCTAAGTGCACTCCACTCATGTAAGCACTTGTCACGCAAAGGCGCGCAGCCTCGATCAGCAACCTCCGCACATGGACACGACGCCGAAGTTGAACACAAACCCTGTTGGCTAGGCAAATTATGCTCGAGGATGTGAGTAGGCTCGAATGATATGCCGAAAAAACAGAGGCACGTAGCGGCGTCCGCCCGGAGATGACCTCAAGAGTGTGCTAACAACCTGTGCAGACTGTTCCGCTGGAGAGAGCTCTTAGGTTGACCCGAACGGCGCGACGGTCATTGTCTAAGTGTAAAAAGAACGATGCGTATACGGCTTCTCAGAGGTCAAGATGGCTGATCGCCAGTGGCCCAATTACAACGAATAAACATCGTTGCAAGATATAATGGGGACGAACCTAAAGAGCGTAGCCTAAGCACTGCAATAAGGTGCTAAAGAAGCCAATTAGCGACCATCTAAGGGTTTCTTCATGCCCAGATTGAAATATATACATTTGATGCGGGAAACTGACCTTTGTAAGAATTGTGATGACTCAAATTGTGTTCTCATTGTCTCATTATATGAAGTCTCATTGTGTATTACAGTAATTTGTGGCTCCGTATTCGACATTATTGCACGGTGTCGCAACATTACTGCTGTTTGAAATCGGTCGGTTCCCAACGTTTTCTACCGCTTCACATTGATCCCTACTGGATGAATATGAACTTATCCATCCAGCGATTCTTAGTGACCTTCTGCACGTTAGCTAAAGCACATAACGTAGGTGGCGCTTATTCAAGTCAATGGGAAAATGTTGGAAAGGATTAACCTTCTACTAAGTACTTTCAAATAAATAACGCATGTGTGGCAGGCGGCAGTCGTCTGTTCATGACATTTTAGAGATTTAAATATGTCTTCGCCCACATCCTCATTTTAAACCTATTTAGAGAAGAAGTTGGAATAAAGTGTTACTTGATGAAATAAGAAACAAACGCCAAAGGGAAAAAGATTGGACAGGTAAATGTCGGTTGCCAATCAACAATGAGGAGAGTTCGATCGTGGAACTCAGAAATTTTAGCTTGTGATATTTCAGCAAGCGCCCAACTCCCCTGGCTTCCTGCTGTTTTAAGTTTGCGTAAGAAATAAATGGCTCGATAAATTACAAATAGCCGGTGGAAACGATAATACGCAAATATCATGAATGAAGTCACAATGAGCCGGACAGCTCGCGAGCGCCTCGGACAAAGATGTTTTGATTTCGAAATATGCTAAGTGGGAGCAATCAAAGGAGAGTTAGGCTTGAATAAATTATTCTAAAATCAACTTAGCCTCGCTCGCTACCAGGTCAGCAAAATTGGCTGAGTAGTGCTGGCAGTAGCGACCGCGCTTTTGAGGACGACAGCTCAAAGTTGGCGTCGGAAGGTGCATGACCAAGACTTTAACCGGCCTATTTAATTTACAAGAGAACGTCGATCTCAAATCGCGTTAGACGAGCAAAGAGTATTCATGCAAACACGTACAAAATGTGTGAGCAAAGGGAAAAGGAGTGCTATGAACGGACAATTTACGATGGGAACTTCGAACACTTCGCGCTGTTGTGCAGTAGCACCGACAATAAGACGATAAAAAGAGGATGGATGGAACAATAAGTGTAGAAATAAAAAATGGACACAAAAAGAGCGCGGCTTCGCTGGATCGTTGCGAACGATCGTTGTTTGTGAAGAACTAAGGTCGCCATTGAGGGAATAAACAGCACACTGTCGCTTCCGACGGAAACCCCTCGTTTGTTTTCCGACGTAGACGGTGAAGACAAATGAAGAAAGCCAAGCACTGTCGCCTGCACAGCACGCAGACGGACGGCAATTAACGTCTGCTTGTCGTTTTCCGCATTCATTTGCATGTATTCGCCGCAACACTTGAGAGACCACTGGAACAACAAAGAACGAAGTGTTCGTTTTTTTTGTACCTGATAGTAATGTTGGTCAGTATGTGCGAAGATATCGGCATTTTTTAATTTTACTGAGGCTTAAATTTCCACTCTGATTTCATAAAGAAATTCGTTCGAACGCCCATACACACATATCACAGGTTTAACTGCCAACAGTTTATTCCGAACTAGAATTGTTACAAGTCGAAGATGCTAACTCCAACCATTGATGAAAGTGCATTCACCTTTCCCCGGGTTTACCACGCGTGTGTTGTTAAACATGTGGTTTGCATAAGCAAGCTAACTTTTACTGAACAAAACTACACACACAGATTTCATACAAAAGCTACTTAAGAATTAAAAGGAATTAAAAAAGACGACACTCTTACGGAAGTGTTGTAAATCAGATACTTTGTTAAAGGTTGTTTGAAGGTTGCGTTTTAAAGGTTGCTCAAGAGATGACAGACCACCAATTTCGGTCTATCAAGTTGTACTTAAGACAAACTTTGATCACTGAACATACGCCAACGACAATTTTCACCGGTTTCCCTTTCCGAAATAACTACCTATCTACTAAACAATGAGAAACTCTCTTTAAAGCGCATTTATGACTTATTGTTGCTCTGATTTTTCAATTCAAGACTAATAAGAGCTAGGTCAAATAAAATAGGTCCAATATGGTCGCAGATGCTTAAAACCATCGAATCAAACCAGTATTGCGAATCGATCGGAGTGTGATTTGTTTCCAAAAGGTCAGGCACACAATGGGGCAATCATAAGCTTTACATATGAGCGCTTATCCACGGCGAAGATGACGAAGAGCACCTCTCAATCTCTAGAAGAACGGATCATTTGACAGCACTGGTTCTTTTTTTGGTTAAACACTCGAAGTGGCCAGAACAGTGTATCCGGTTCAACGCATCGACGAAGACGTGAGAGCGAGAAGAACGAAAGCCCTACTCGGTTCGAACTTTCCACAAGAAACAAACGACAGCACTTCCGCAAGACGGCCATAGTACCCTGCATTTGCCGCGCCAGGGCGATCGCGGCAGGAACCAACAATTCCGATCGCCCTTTGCTCCTAGATCCATCATTTTCATAGGACTTACCGGAAAATTGGTGTGCATTTTCATTTTTCTTTTCATAGCACTCCATTTATCACCAAAATATGTAGGAAGAACACAAAAATAAGACTAAAAGGGCTTCAGGGCCTTATGCAGCAAGTGCATTTTCTTGTTTTACGCATAGCGTACACTTTCTTTTCTGTTATATTCATTTCCACACCCCTTCACAAAGCTATCCACACGAAATTCACCGATCAAAAGCCACGGTCCATGGAAATTTCACAGTTTTTGGAGAATTCTTCTGTAACTGTATCTGCAGTTGGCGTGGCAAGCCCATCGTGGCGAGACCCACGAGAGATATCGCCGTCTTCTTTTCGCTGCTCAAATGTGAAATTTACATAGACCGATGTGTTCAACTAACCAATCTTGTCAAGGTACCTTTGCGGACGAGCGTGTTAAAAAGAATGAACGAAATCTGCGAAACAGAAAACATTTCTGTTATATCGTACAGAAGACCTACCTTCAGCTCATGTTTTGTGTTCTTCCTACATATTTTGGTGATAAATGGAGTGCTATGAAAAGAAAAATGAAAATGCACACCACTTTTCCGGTGAGTCTTATGAAAATGATGGATCTAGGAGCAAAGGGCGATCGGAATTGTTGGTTCCTGCCGCGATCGCCCTGGCGCGGCAAATGCAGGGTACTATGGCCGTCTTGCGGAAGTGCTGTCGTTTGTTACTTGTGAACTTTCCCAATAGGTGAGGTTTTCCCAAAACGAAAGGTTTAAATTCCTACCGTACTAGTGCTACCGTACCGTGTTTCCTATCATTTTCGATGGGGCAAGTTAGGATGACATGAACTTCGGTTGCATCCAAATTTCGTATTTGGTAATGTGGCTCATGCTTTCGCGTGGACGGTGTATTTCTTTGTCAAATTTTTTTTCTTTTCAATTTGATGCCTGTGTAAACATGTTCTCTATTGTTATTGTTGCCAGCGAATCGTAAGTCACCTGCTTTCAGACGACCGATGGAGCCTGTTAAAAGCTTGATTAGCGTGTTGGCCACGCACTTTCTTTCCGTCGGGGACATTCCCGACGATGTAGTTGACAAAGCGTAAGACTATCATCTGTTTCCATTTAAATAACCACTTATTTATAGCTTTGAAAGCTTATTTGGCGATTATTCCGATCTCGGTGACGCCGCCGAGTCAACGATGATCACAAATCTCGAATTCACTGATCAACTGGAGTCATGTAATCTACTTTCCTGTATATTTGTCATAATGACTTGCCTTGTAGTGACAAACGCCTTAGAGACATTCCTGTTGGCCTCCACGGAACCTATCTTCGACCGTATGAGTGAGGAAGGTGTTCCGGCGAAAAAACTGGTTACACTGGCATGGATGGCTATGGAAGAATCACTGAAGAATCCGGCGGATATAGCCGGTTTACGTAAAGGTGTACAGGCAGCGAGAATGTACACATTGCTCTGCTGTCTGCCCGGTGCCGGCGCTTTTGAAATTTATTCGAAATTTCTTTATCTGGTATGGAAATGTTCAGTATTCTTGAGCTAATTGAAATTTTTAGAGAGTCACCGAGCTGGCCCGCCATATCTACCGTTTGGTTGTGTTCAAGCAACCAATCGGCTCGATCGCCACACCACAAATCACCGGTCGCAAGAAGAAAATCAGCTCAGCAAAGAAGAAGAGTTTATCGCGTTAGTCTCTATTTTTAAACAGTTTCGTGTACAAACCATCGTTGTTTAGGAAGCGAAATATCGCCAAAAGAACAGGAAGCATGTCGTCAATTGCTCCGTCACTTTCTCGATGGTGTGTTCTCGTTCGTAGGGCACGTCAGCCTCTTTGACAAAGATGTAATTGTCGCCACTGCCCTGCTTCTTCGCGACATCATCTTATTCGACCTGCCAACTGGGACAAAAACTGGTCCCGTTGATTCGTTTCCGGACTTCTTGGCGCTTCCGACTCTCGGCGACAAGTGCTTTGGAATTCTTCACCGTCTCATGGACGATCGTCACCCAGAAGGACGCAAAGAAGTGATGGGCAGGGTGCTTCTTCCACGAATTATGTGCTACGGAACTGCAGATGAAGTTCTGCCATCGACGTCGATCATTTCCAGCCAGATGATCCGTCATCGAGATGCCATCATGGCTTTTCTAACGGCTCGTGCTGAGGTGATTCCAGCCCTACCGGAAATGGATGTAAATTTGTGGTCTTGTCTAGATGGATTCGCCCAAAGAAAGTCGTATGATATATCAACTCGTGCAGAACACCTTCAGATGTCCCGACCGCAGCGACTACAAAGCAAGAGTGTCCGAGGGTGTCATTAGTTTGCTGCGTTTAATTCCGACACCGTTCCACTATGTAAAAAAAAGAGATGCAGTCCGGTGAATAAGTCATGCGTTTTAGCAGTTCGTTCAGTTCATGGACATCGTCTACAGTCAGCCTATGGGGTCGATGCGCAGTTTCCTAGTGGAGGTTTTACCGCAGTTCATCAATAGCTTCGGTTAGTTCCAATGGAGTAGCTCTTCCATCCCATAATGTTTCTTTTTAGATTTGTCGGGTGCCGATCCTGGACCGATTGCCAATACGAATGACACCATAGAAGAGGACGAATCGGAAGCGGAAAATAGTGACCATCCAGAGGACAGTGACGATGAAGAGGAAGAAATAAATCGGTCCTCTCAAAGAAAGCGGCAGCCGAATAAGCGACAGGAGTCACCCCCTCCCCGCATGGACGCGGTCCGAGGCCCAGTGGATATCCTTCTCGAAGCTATGTATGACAAGTCATCGTCCATTCGAGCCAGGGCGGTGCTGCACCTCGGTGACCTCCTCAGAGATGCGCAGAAGCTCGAGCTCATTCAGAAGATCTGTGCCGACAACTCCGACCTTGAAGAGCACCGCAGGAAAGAAGCGAGAACAGGACAGAAATATCCGTCGCCGTTGCTCTTAATATTGCTGCACAAATGCGATGACGAGAAAGTTGCTGTGCGCAAGTCGGCTCTGGTCGCTCTCGGACATCTGTTCCCTTCCATCGAAGATCCGGACCTCATAAAGTTCATGTTGAATGAAATGGCTGTATGAAAATTAATTTTGCGTTCTTGATTTTGACCTCATTTTTTAGGATTCGACGAGAGATATGGCCATTTCTGTCCGAAAGCAGGCTGCAGAGACGCTTAGTGAAGTCTACAAGCTGAACCCAGGCTCTGAAGTTATCCGCACGACGTGGCTGGAATCCGTGATGCCCTTGCTGATTGACCGGGAGCAGAGTGTCCAGCAAATGGCTTCCAAGATCGTCATGGTACATAGGGATCTTCCATTTACGGGGTGTCATCGGACATGTTTTCAGGACACCATATTCGCGGAATTGACCTCAACGTCACCAAACGAATTCGTGTGGATGGTCCTGTCCGACATTGAAGCAGACTTCAATCTGCGACGCCTTCTCTATCGTGCCATGAGAGCGTTATTGGACCAGGGTTTGCTTCCAAAGTCGCTGGTCAAGTCGATGCTGTGTTTTGCCGAAGACCCATCCAAAAGCCGACCAGTTTGGTTGGTACTCTCGTTCCTGGCCAAGATTTTCCCGATTGAAGCAAAGGTGGCGTTTGAATACTGGCTTACTCTTGACCAAGAAATGCACAAGACTCTGGTGCCAACTTACGTCATTAACGTGCTTGTCGAGTCTTGTACCAAACTTAAGCAGCACGACCGAGACACATTGATGCAAGATCTGAAGGCTCGTATCGTCCGCTTCGACATTAAAGCGCATAATATCCCTGCTGTGTTCTATCTGTACGCGAAGCTCAATGACGCCATCGGAGAAGAAGCCAAGGGACACAAGAACTTTCTCCAGTTTTGCAAGCGCCTCGTCACGATGGTCTCACACGCCGTCTGCGAAGCGGTGTACGGTAGGCCGCTCAGTGAATTGCCGTTCGGTGGAGAAGTGTTATCGAGCCAAGGAGTCTCGCAGCCGACTGCCCCAGCATCAGCGCCAGCGCCAACGATCCTCCCAGAAGACCTGAACGAAGAGACGGTTGTTTCCATGCTGCAGATCGTTGGCGAATGTGTGCAGTACGAGCCGAAATCATGTACTGATAAGCTGGCTAAGGTGTTTAAGTACATCTTCGCTTCTGAGTATGCCTTCTCGGGTAAGAGTTATGTTCGAATACCATATTTGTAAACATATGATTTAGAAAACGAAGAGCCCGTGAGCAATGTCCGCGCAAACATGGTGATGTCTCCAGTGCGTCCAAGTCAGCCGCAGTCTCAGGCTGCGCAGGTCTTCCTTCGCGAGCATCGACAGTTAGGCACTTTGACGACAAGACGAGTTAGAGCGGCATGTGCAGTGGCCTTGTGCCGTATATGTCTTCAGGTAACGACTCCTCAATGACACTAGAACTAATGTACCTAGTTTTTTTCAGAATGAAAAGCTGGCCAAGGAGGTCATTCCTGTGTTCGCGAGAGAACTTCGCAACAATCGCGATCATATTGTCCGCAACAACTTGATCGTTGGCATTGCTGATCTGTGCGTTCGCTACACACTCATGGTGGATCGTTACAGCACTGTGATGGCATTGTGCCTCACAGACGCGTCTGTCTTCGTTCGCCAGCAGACGATCACTCTGCTCACGATCTTGATCAAAGAGCAATACCTTAAATGTGAAGGACAAGTAAGATGCGATGATACTGCTTATGAAAATCGATGTTTTTCAGATTCTGTATAAGCTGATCGGTGCTCTTATCGATGACAACAAGAGCATTCGGGATTACCTTAATTTCTGCCTCGTGGAGGTCCTTCTCGTGCAGTTCCCGGAAATGTTCTTCCACCACTTCGTGCAGTGCGTTTTCTACTTTAATGGGATCGACAACCGTCACATGACATCTGAAGAGAGTGAGTCGATCTACTATCTAACTTTATATATTATCGTTGTTTAGGGGAGCTGCACGAGTTGGAGAAGAAGAAGGACAAGGCCTACGTCCACGAGCACATGAAGTCGAATCTCCAAGGGCACGAGAACTTCGTTCGCAGAATGCGTCTCTACAGATTCATGGTATTATCTCGTCTTCCTCATGTAAAATAATCATCTTTTGTAGCTGGGAGCGATGAACGACGTCCAGCGTTTCGCGGTTTGGGCGCGACTCATCATCGAGGTGGCCCAACCGATCAGCGACGGCATCATGGACTACAAAAAGAAGGCTATCGAAAGTGTGCTCATCGACACGTTGAACGTAAGCGGCTTGCTATCACCACTGTCTTACATTTGCTCTCGTTATAGGTCATGTGTTGCGAACAGTTTCGAATGCACAGTGTGATTCAAAAGAAACAGATGGATAACGATCTTGAACCGCAGGATGACGAAGCGCCTCCAACCCAGAAAGAAGCCAGATTCAGTGCGGAGAAGGCGCGTTGCCTGCGAATGGGAATTGGAGAGATGATCATTCCCGGCATGCTGAGCCTGCGCGGATTCTTGACTGAAAAGCGCTCGCCGATCTTGAAACTAGTTATGAATGCCTTCATGTAAGACTGCTGCGGTTCATTGCATTCATTCGAACATCATTTTTCAGGGTCCTCGTTGGTGACTACGAAGAGCAAGTGGACACATTTTTTGCCAATGACCGGCAGGTGAAGGCTGAACTCTTGTTTGACATCCGCTGCGCGAAGGAGAACGAACAGAAGCAGAAGCAAGAACAGGAGATGACTGAAGCCGTCGAAAATATGAATGTGACACGTGCCACGTCCGTCGATCGGAGTCGCGAAGTTCCTTCAACGCCTCTTGCGTCCCACCTGCGCGCCATGTCAGAAGATCTATCGGCGAGAAGAGCACGAAAACGGAAATCCTCGTTGTTCTCCAGGGCGGAAATGGAGAAGTCGACGATATACGGCAAGATTTAAGATCGTGGAAATGTCAACTTAAGTGTTCTCTTTTTAGCTGAAGACGATGATGAAAATCCGCTGGCTGAGTACACCAATAGAACCCAGCATGATGACGACCCCGATAGTGATATTCCGTCTCGTGCTTCCATTCTCACCTCGCCTACCTCATTTTCCGGACGTTCATCTTACCTTTAAGTATTTGGCCGTGTTTGTGTTGTTTTATTGTTTAGCAAGTAAACTGTTGCCACTTGCGTCTTCCGTTTTGTTTGTTGTGCAGATGTGTTGTAGTCATATAGATTTGGACCTCCTACAAAGGTTCGAAGAAACTCATGATTGAAGGGCTTGTTCCTATTCTTTAATGTTGCCAAATCGTTGGAAGTCGGAGTATAACTTTATCGGATTTTTAACATGTCGTAACCTGCAGTAGACGATACTAAACTATCCGGATTATACATTGAAGTGAGACGTGAATCCTGGGGAAGATTTTTCAAATGATTTGGCTTGAATGTCCTATTCGACTCACGCGGACTTCCAATGAACTCGATGCATTTGTCAGCGAACGTGTGTTCAAATTTGCGCGCGCGTCCGTGCAATCGTTGAGAGAACCAGTCCGCTCTCGTCTCTCCGCTACGAGTTACTTGCAATCCCGCATATTTCTACTCCATGCCGATGCCTATGCTAGAGGCGATGAAGTTAGCGTTCATCGTTAGACACCAACAATGGTCGCAGTCGATATCCTCAATTGTCGGTTCATTCCTTCCTCAAGCGTTGCCAGGCTGCGGTCAGTCTGCGCTCAAAACAACCCATTATCAATCGATTCGCATGCATGCGGTCGGCGGTGGTCGCGATGTGCATGATGAATGAATAGTGCAAAGAAGTGATGCTCCTCGCCACCGGTCTTCGCTATAATTGACATCGAACACAGTCGTCTTCTTCACTAAACGTAAAACGTTTCAGAATTAATGGAGCAAATTTTTTTTTCATTGTGTGTGCATGTTTATCGCCGATCTTTGTTTTGTTGTCGAAAATGCGTACTCATCCGAAAATCGGTAGACGTATTTCTCCATTTATATATATTGCTTGCAGTTCTTTTTGTTCGCTCCTACATGAAGAAAGATATTCTGAAGTTGCGTTTATAGTGCCAGTGGACGCGCAGTGGAAAGGTGTTTGCCTCTTATGAGAAGGACTCGCTGAATAATCTACACGGTTTATGTAAGTATTCGGTATTTATATCTTGTTTTATTTGTTTTTATCCAGAAGCGAGATGAACAAACAACTGTTTGCAAAGTCCGACAGTCGAGTGACGACCGTGATAGCAACGCCAGGATATGGGCAAGATCGACAAGTCGAGGTTCAGTACTCCGACACGAAAGTGATCGGAAATGGATCCTTTGGAGTCGTCTACATGGCGAAACTGCACGAGACGAACGAAGCTGTCGCCATCAAAAAGGTTCTACAGGACAAACGCTTCAAGGTTTAACAAAGTAAATTATGGTGAAACCTTATATTATTTACAGAACCGTGAATTACAAATAATGCGGAAGCTTGAACACCAGAATATAGTCAAACTCAAGTATTTCTTCTATTCCACTGGAGATAAGGTATATTTCTAGCCATATCTTCTGCTAAAATACATAGTTTTTAGAAAGATGAACTCTACTTGAATTTGATTCTGGAATATGTTCCGGAAACTGTGTACAGGGTGGCGCGGCACTATTCAAAACAACGGCAAACAATTCCAATCATCTACGTCAAGGTAGGCTTAACGATTGATAGTTCAAGTTCATAGAAAAATTCGTTTAAGCTCTATATGTACCAGCTTTTCCGTGCTCTCGCCTACATTCACAGTTTGGGAATATGCCACAGGGACATCAAACCACAGGTATCGAATATTGTATGTGCTTGCAGTAACTGCTTTGTTTTGCTGTCTTAGAATCTGTTGCTCGACACGGAAACCGGAATTCTCAAGTTGTGCGATTTTGGCTCAGCAAAGCACTTGGCAAAGGGTGAACCCAACGTTTCTTATATCTGTTCACGGTAAAATATCTGTTCACGCCGAGGCCACATTATACAAAAACCGACGCCATATTACCCGCCGACGTCGCATTCGAGCCGTGTAGCTCATTGTGGTCTTCTCCGAATATGCTACTTTTATGCGCAAAATTATGCTACACCACTATCGAATAAGAAACGTACAGTTTGTTGGGAGATTATGATTTCGCTGCAAAGCATGTCTAAACATACATCCGACTCGAATTCTGTCTCCTGTCAATTCAAAATATCGCATCGTAAAGAGCTGACACTGATCTACAACAAATCGCGGAATGGAGGCGTTTCCAATCTGGCAAAAGTTGTATGCAGAAAGATTCACCCCCCACATTAGGGACACTGGCCCGAAGTCAGTCCAGAGTTGTTTTGGCGCATTCTGCAATCGTACCATCCTTACGAAGCCTCTTGACAACATAAGTCAGTCTAGTAAGTGTAAGGGTGTGTGTCAATGGATGCAATCCATAATTAAAACTCTATAATGGAATCTTTCCATCACTAAAAATCTCAATACATTCTTTCGAAATCCCAAGCTTGAAACCCAAACAATCGCCACAGGGATGCTCCAGCTGATGGCGCACGACGATAACAGAGCCAAGCCTGAGAACCGATCAGCTGAATCACGCTTCCGGTGGAAGCCAATAAAAGAGGCCCGTTGGTGCTCTCTTGGTCATTTCCGTGTAAAGCTGCGACTAGGTCGAGCCACCGCTCGTCCTAGTTCGTTCTTAAGGCTAGTTAGCTTTCAGCCGCTTTTTGGCACCTCGAGATGGCAAAATGCGCAACCATGTTCCCCTTCCCAACACTTTGCAAAAAGAATCACGTCAATCCGCCCACACCACAAAAAATTAGAGCCTTATCAAAACGTACAAAAATTTACCTTATTAAACATATAAAATGGGGACAGACAGTCTCTTATCAGCAAAGTAAATAGAAAAGTCGTCGTGTGCATGCGTACAGTGTACTCAATTTTTAGTTTTGGGTTTGACGTTCGAGTTTTGAGCTTAACAGCCCTGCTTCTGATGTAACCTTGCAGGCAGGCACAACTGTCTCGCAGACGGTAGGGTTAGTGGTTCATGGGCAATAGAGAGAAAGAAGGAGCATTTTTGGGTGCGATACATTCATTGCAAAGCGACGTCTCGTTGCATTACTCTAAGACCCATATATAAAATGGTTTTCCTCCAGATCAGTCGTCTGCATTCCGGTGATGGACTCCGTTCCGTACTCCTTCATCGATGGCGTTGTGCTACTGCTTCACAATAACACTCTTAACAGGCTCGCTGACAGCATCTCGAGCGTATCGTGGAAGCAAATTATCGACCACCACTCGATCAACCGATGTTCTGTCTTCTTGGACGTTTGGTCAGCGGGAGATGAGATTGAATGCGCGTTTTTGCAATGGGGTACAAGCCGTGTTTTTGTTAAAGGAATGAAGCCAGGCCGGCATTATGTTCCTCTAGAGAAGCTAGAGAAGATCGGTCCTCGCTTTCTGCGATTCAAGGGCGTGCGGACCACCTTCCCCAGATACCCTTTGCCGGAAGCAAATAACTGCATTCTTAGCCTTAAAAGCACGAGTGACATTCTTAAGCTTGTAAGACGATATGCGATCAATGACGAGCTTGATATCATCAGCGTGTGCGATGCGACGGAGTTTCAAAAGTCGATTCTAGGATGTTTGAAAGAAATTAGCTTTCAACGTGTGCTGCTATGTTATAACGGAATAGCTACTGAACACCTGGTACGTGACAATATCGACAATAATCCGCGCCTGATGAATCTTAAACTGTACGGACGATGGCCTGTCTCCATTCTTCCTTCCATTCGAAAGTATCTTTTGCGGTCAAATCGAACTGCGTATAGTGGAAATAACTTGTATTTGACTTTCGTAGTGCAATCCGACTTTTTCAAGGACTTGTTGGAAGCGTGGAAGAAGGGCGAAGGAACCCGCGGTTGTATTATCTATAATTTGCCGCCGGACGCGCACAAATACAGGGAGTTTATGACGGAAGACGACAAAGGAACTCAATACCTCTTCGTTAGGAACGAATCGAGAAAAGCTCTTGTATATTGCGACCTTTCTCACCCTGCGTGGGCATGCATTAGGTTCTACAAATGCAGCTGCGGCGAATTTGATTGCGCGTGGAAGATGAACCTACCTCGTCTGCATCGTTTCTGAAGTTTGTTTGCATAACTCCTGAGCTTTGTGATTGTACTGTCTTTATTTCTCTCTGTCACACTTGTAATCACCATCGCCGTCACCGGTGAGTATGAATGAGCCTTTAATTATCATGTACCTTCGTCAATCGAAACATAGTGCCTTATCACCTTGAACGATATTAAAATGGTTCTTTTGGAATATGATTAATCTATGTGTTAAATTCTGTTATTGTATTCGTCAAAAATCTCTCGCAAAACTCCCGCCGCGAAAATTTTGTGCGCGCATTTCTTGGGGCATGCACAGGGTGGCGAACCTAAGGTCCGCCTCCCTGACAACATCATCATCAAGTTCCAAATCGCTGTCATTGTGCTCTTCTTCCTTTCGTCCTGACAGCATTCCACGCTTGGCCATCTCAGCGATCTGAACAAAACAATCAATTTTTTTACGCTTTATATCAACCTGACTCCAGTGTTGAGAAAACCGTTCATAGCTTTTGCCTGATGAGCATCGTCATCTTTCACAACGTTCAGTGCGGGAGAATCGCCCTCATCCTCCGAACTACTGCAATATCCGACAGGTGGTCCAGGAATTCGACTTTCCAGGTTTGCCATTACGAATCTGTAATTCTTCAGACTAGTATATACAGCAAAAATTGCGGACATTTACAACAGGTATATCCATGGTCAGAACCACAATATAAGTAATTGCAACCTCGGAACTATGCAAAAGTAAGCACATGTCACATACCAAGAGACAAACTCGCTCCCCGAGTAACAGTTATCGGAATCATAAATTCCAGGAATATTCAACCGCCTTGGTCGATTAGCACCATAAGCTAACGCTACAACATCATAGCGACTTCTAAGTTCGTCAAACGATATGTCTGATCCGACACCAACATTGCAAAATAACGACAAGCGGTGACCATTCTCGGCAAACAGGCGATCAAATTGATGTGTACAGTTCTTGACCTCAGGATGGTCCGGTGCTACACCGTAGCGGACTAAATCAAATGGCACTGGGGCTTTATCGAAAACATCAATAACTGAATCGGCGCATCTTCTGAGAAGTGCTGAGGTCAAATACAGCCCTGAAAGTTAAAGCTGATTCACAAAAATACGCTTTATGCTCACCAGCTGGACCGCTTCCGATAACCGCTATTCGTGATGATGATCTACACGAATACTTAGGACAAACAGTACTCGATGAATGAAGAAGCCTTATAAAGCCCGATGACCACAGTTTGTTGCGCATTTCATCCACTAAACAACATAATAATCCGCATAATATCCGCCAGACAACTTTAAAATACCATCCAAGAGCAAAATTAGTCGTACAACCGATACATGATCTGATTAAAAACGGCACTTATTTATACTCCGCATTAGTTAACATATGACTTCAAAACGACGTCCACTGAATACATATATGAACTGACGATATAGAGCGATTCTTCGACTGTAAGTCTAAGCCGTCCAGCAGAGGTACCAGATCGTCTGTAACGTCAACGCTTGAAGTAACCACATGAGCCTTCACTGATCCGCACATCCTTTTTTCAATATTTAAGGCGACGATCAGAGCGTGATTAACGGCATGACCAACTGCGTGAAGAGCTTCTGACAGTTCAGTTGCTTCTCACATCGAGTAACGTATGCTGATACATTAGTTTTTCTATAAAACAACATATACTAGCTTCTACCCACGTACAAGAACGACTTACCTTGTAATAATAATGTCAGCACCAGTTTTTGGGAATGTTGGAGGAGCACGTCTACGAATGTCGTAATGCGAATCTAATTCGATACTCATGATGGAAACGTCAAGAAGAATCAAAAGAAAAGAACGACTGCGGCCATAAAAAAAGCAACCAGCGCTAATCCACGGGCTCAAACGTTCTCCAATGCGGGCACACTTCCAAAACACACCGGGTAACCTAAGCAAGATCGTTTGATACATTAAGTAGGTGACAGATATTACCCCTCCTTATTCCGATCAATTATATTTGGCACCAACGAGCGCAGGTAGGCACACGTGCAAATAAGAAGCAGGAGAACCGAGATTAAACTCTGGAAGTTGAATATAGCCGATTGAAATGCAATCTCATTAGAGCCACAACGCAATCAATGATTTACCAGTTTTGCAGCTTCAGCTCCTTCTCGAAGGAGAGCAGTCCACCTCTGAAACAAAACACGTGTTTAACAAGCCGAACGAGTTACGAGCACGAACAGCTCAAGTAAGAACAAATCTTCCACGATGCTTCCCTTCGCACAGTCAATAGGATCTTCACAGATGCTGAAACAACGCATCACAACGCAATCAGGCACGTCGTTCCAAGATATCGAATTCTCGTAGGTGTTCTGCGCTATCGCATTTCCTCATCGAAGACCAGCCTATCTATAGAAACGTAAACGTAATTCCGACGTCTGACCAATTCACGGACACTTTCAAGCAACAAGAAAACCCACACATTGTTTAAGACCATCCTATCTATAGAACAGTGAAACCGAATAACATTCCGTACATAAAATATATATATAGCGGAAAGAACAACCGATGGAACAACCCTCACACAACTTCCGGTTTTATTTCAGGATTGTATATCTCTCGCACCGCATTCTATTAATGACAGCAAACGAAATAAACAGTCTTCAAAGATCATTCTGATAATCAAAGAAGTTGATATTCGTTCTGATAATCAAAGAAGTTGACATACGTAACGTTTGCAACAATTAGATTATCCCTGTGAGCTGCTAGCTTACTGGCTGACATCTTAGCGACAGGAGTTCCACTCACGTTAATGAACAAAACTACAGTACGACAAAACATAAACGATCCATTCTCGCTCACTAAATGCAAACTATTAACAGTTACCAGTTTCCAAGAGGGAAATGCTACATCTAAATATATTCTCGCCAGTCAAGATTGTCGAATGCAGGAAGGAATGAACCATGTCGCCATTCTCATGAGAAAATGTGAGTTTCTTCTCTAACAAGGGAACCTTCCGAAGTGTCCGCCTCGGATCGAGCTGAAAATTAGCACACAGGTATACCTACACTAGTGAATGTCAATTGCAAAAGGGCGCCTGCTGATACGCATACCAGGTCATGTAAACACCCTTCGCAAATTATGGCCAAACGACTATAGGCAACTTCACCAACGATGAAGAAAAGTGCACGTGTGGTTGACCTGGATAGTGCCTTGGCTGTCGTTTTTGGGGTCCGGGTTCGATTCCGCTTCTGGCCCACATTTTTTCTTTACGCTTCTCCAGCATATTTAAATTTGATTTTTTCCTCGTACTCAATCCTATCCCAGTTTCAGTTATGAATGCTAGCAATATTTTAGTCCTCCTTACATGGGTCCTTACACGGAGATAACTCGGTTGTTGGCCGTTCGCTTGTTGTTCGCGCTGTCCAGGATGAATTGGGTATGATGTGTGCTGCAACTCTGATTTAAATCCTTCGTTTAGGCCGCGGAGAAGGAGACAAGAAGGAAGAAAGTCTGAAGACTGGCAATGCCGAAACTCCTGTGGCCCTTGGTGTAATCGGCATGTCTTGTTCCATGTGAGGAGGGCCTCCCACAAATAAACCTGTTGCTACTTGCGTCTTTCGTTTTGTTTGTTGTGCAAATGGGGTAGTCAGTTTCGATTCGGACCTCCTACGAAGATTTGAAGGAACTCATGATTGAAGGACTTGTTCCTAACGTGAATTCTGAAGAGGATTTTTCAAATGATCAGGCTTGAATGTCCTATTGGACTCCCGCGAACTTCCAATGAACTCGAGGCGTTCGTGTGTTCGTAGCTTGGCGAACGTGTTTTCAAATTTGCGCGCGCGTCCGTGCAATCGTTGAGAGAACCAGTCCGCGCTCGTCTCTCCACTACGAGTTACTTGCAATCGATATATCCCGCATATTTCTACTCCATGCCGATGCCTATCCTAGAGGCGATGAAGTTAGCGTTCATCGTTAGACACCAACAATGGTCGCAGTCGATATCCTCAATTGTCGGTTCATTCGTTCCTCAAGCGTTGCCAGGCTGCGGTCAGTCTGCGCTCAAAACAACCCATTATCAATCGATTCGCATGCATGCGGTCGGCGGTGGTCGCGATGTGCATGATGAATGAATAGTGCAAAGAAGTGATGCTCCTCGCCACCGGTCTTCGCTATAATTGACATCGAACACAGTCGTCTTCTTCACTAAACGTAAAACGTTTCAGAATTAATGGAGCAAATTTTTTTTTCATTGCGTGTGCATGTTTATCGCCGATCTTTGTTTTGTTGTCGAAAATGCGTACTCATCCGAAAATCGGTAGACGTATTTCTTCATTTATATATATTGCTTGCAGTTCTTTTTGTTCGCTCCTACATGAAGAAAGATATTCTGAAGTTGCGTTTATAGTGCCAGTGGACGCGCAGTGGAAAGGTGTTTGCCTCTTATGAGAAGGACTCGCTGAATAATCTACACGGTTTATGTAAGTATTCGGTATTTATATCTTGTTTTATTTGTTTTTATCCAGAAGCGAGATGAACAAACAACTGTTTGCAAAGTCCGACAGTCGAGTGACGACCGTGATAGCAACGCCAGGATATGGGCAAGATCGACAAGTCGAGGTTCAGTACTCCGACACGAAAGTGATCGGAAATGGATCCTTTGGAGTCGTCTACATGGCGAAACTGCACGAGACGAACGAAGCTGTCGCCATCAAAAAGGTTCTACAGGACAAACGCTTCAAGGTTTAACAAAGTAAATTATGGTGAAACCTTATATTATTTACAGAACCGTGAATTACAAATAATGCGGAAGCTTGAACACCAGAATATAGTCAAACTCAAGTATTTCTTCTATTCCACTGGAGATAAGGTATATTTCTAGCCATATCTTCTGCTAAAATACATAGTTTTTAGAAAGATGAACTCTACTTGAATTTGATTCTGGAATATGTTCCGGAAACTGTGTACAGGGTGGCGCGGCACTATTCAAAACAACGGCAAACAATTCCAATCATCTACGTCAAGGTAGGCTTAACGATTGATAGTTCAAGTTCATAGAAAAATTCGTTTAAGCTCTATATGTACCAGCTTTTCCGTGCTCTCGCCTACATTCACAGTTTGGGAATATGCCACAGGGACATCAAACCACAGGTATCGAATATTGTATGTGCTTGCAGTAACTGCTTTGTTTTGCTGTCTTAGAATCTGTTGCTCGACACGGAAACCGGAATTCTCAAGTTGTGCGATTTTGGCTCAGCAAAGCACTTGGCAAAGGGTGAACCCAACGTTTCTTATATCTGTTCACGGTAAAATAGTATATTTCAATTCTTTGACAATTGCAGGTCTCATTTTAGATACTACCGTGCGCCTGAACTTATTTTCGGAGCAACTGACTACACTACAAGCATCGGTATTTGCAACCATTTTGGAAACTATTACTAAGGAACTTTAGATGTGTGGTCGGCGGGTACAGTGCTAGCCGAATTGCTTTTGGGACAACCGATCTTCCCGGGGGATTCTGGCGTAGATCAACTTGTTGAGATCATCAAAGTCCTTGGCACCCCAACACGTGACGAAATTCAGCAGATGAATCCAAACTACACGGAATTCCGCTTCCCTCAGATCCGTGCCCACCCTTGGCCTCAGGTGAGAGTGAGCCCTATTCGACAAGCGTCACGAGTATTTCAGGTGTTCCGTCCACGTACGTCGCCCGAGGCTGTTGAACTCGTCGCGCGGCTGCTTGAGTATACTCCTAGCAACCGACTCACACCGCTACAGGCCTGCGCTCACTCTCTGTTCGATGACCTCCGCAATCCCGACAGTACGCTTCCGTCGGGCGCTCCACTTCCGCCGCTCTTCGACTTCAGCGAATACGAACTTCGAATTGAACCCTCACTGAACGCAAAACTGCTCCCACAAGGGGCCACGCCTTCGTCCCCTTCCACTGGAGCTCCTGGAAGTGGGAACTCATCCCCGTCCGTATCGCACTCCAACTCAGCACCGCAGTCTGCGGATATTCAAGGCACCAGCACAACATAAAGGTGTTTCTGTACTAAGGAACCTGTCTCTAAAACGCTCCTCAAATAACTTGTAAATTCTTTTCGCGTTGATGAAAACAGAAAACATTGTCATTGCATAATCGTGATTGTAAAATTTGATCCAAAGCTCTAGCTAACTAAATAAATACGTTTAAGAAGCACAGGTTTCTCTTGTTTGATCATGGAAGAACGAGAGCACGTGGCCATGAGGAACTTCGACAATTTCGCGTCTGAATGAGCAACAAAACATGAAATCCTTAATGGCATCAAGGGTGAAGAGCTGCAAAGTACAGTTTATGTTAAGCGAAAGAATATCCGCGATAAGGGCTGAACGAATGTTATTACACATTAAAACTTTATTACAACTCAATTAAACATTCGGCAAAGATCAAGTGAAAGGTTGAATTAGTTCCTCCCGGTGGTAAGACGCTGGAAAGCCTCGTTCGCTTCGGCCAGATCTTCAACTTCTCGCTGAAGCGTCCTGGCCTTGGAACGTTCTCGCGATGCTTCTTCCTCAGCCTCATCCAACTGGCGACGCAGCAAGCGACATTTGTTATTCATGCGTTCGATCTAAATTCGGTCGTTCGAATGGACTAATTTTTTCTTTGATAAACGAATACCTGCTGTTTTAAATCATCGGAGTTTTTTCGCTCTTCTTCCAATTGCATAACAACGTCTGCGAGCTTTTTCTCCATACGGCGTGCAAGTCGAATAGCAGCTGCTCTTTCAGCAGCCTCGTTATTGTACTGCTCTTCAGTATGTTGCAGCCTTGATTCGAGTGCCGCAATCTGGGCTTTTGCTCGAGCTTGGGCATTTGTCTCCATCTCAGTAATCTTGCTTCGAAGTTCGCGATTACTGCGTTCAAGAGTTTGTTTCTCAGCTTCGGTTTTCTGATACATACTTCGCTCCGTGGATAGCTCTCCAGTTAATTGTTCAACCTGCAAAGAAGCAATTTAAAGAATATAGAGGTAACAATGGATAAGATGAGAAAAAAAAGAGAAAAGAAACAACAACATCCCTGGGTATTGGTGGGAGAGAGAACGACACACAATGGGTTTTTTAATAAAGGGGTGTGTTAGACTGTCTGAACAGAACTGCCTAGACTGTCTACCAAAGGGCATATCTGATCTGCCCTCGACATTACGTTGGATACCTTAACTGGACCTTAAGGGCTAGGATAAAACTATTGGCGTTGTTTTAACTTAAGGTTTGGATAAAACTATCAGTCATCGCTCAGCGCTATCAATTTGGCACGGCAGAACGGTTGTTTCATTAACGCTGTTGTTTCCTTTTTTTGTAATAATCAGTACCTGTGATTGTGCCTTCTTCAATTTATCTTGAATTAAGTCGCAATTGCTTTGTTCTTCCTCAAGATCTTCTTCCAGTTTTGCGATCTTGGAATCAAGACGACGCTTTTCATCGGCACCAAGTTGTCCACCTTTTCCGCGAAGCTCCTCAAGCTCATCGCATTGTGCCTCCAAAGCGCGTTTATGTGTGTTTAGGGTTTCAACTGCTTCAGACAAGCGCGCATTCTCTGCCTCTAACGCTCGGTATCTAAAGCGATTAAGTTATACATGTAAAGGTAGAGCGTCGTACCTTCGCTCAGATTCTCTCAGGGCAGCAGCCACGTCCTCTTTGGCCTGTCGGGCTTCTTCCGCATCCTGTTGGCACTCTTTCATGATCATTTGCGTCTTTTTCAGCTGCTTATTGTATTCCTCTTTAAGACGATTAGCAAGCTCCAATTGCTGCTCCAGTTCACCATTCTGAGCTTCCAGCTTTTTGCGTTGAGAGATGGCACTCGCCTAAAACTCGCAATGATTCGGTCACTTGTAATATAATGATGCTGTATATACCTTGCCACGACCTTCGTTATCCAACTCCGTTTCCAAATCACGAATTTGACGCAACAAACCACGCCTATTTTCCTCTCTTTCAGATTCCTTCGCGTTCAACTGACGTTCGAAGTTGTCCTTCATAGCTTGGGTATTGACTTCATTGCGCAATCTAGCATCCTCAGCAATTTGTAATGCATCTTCTAATTCCTCGATGGTTGTCTTTGCAGTAAGCAAATCTTGTTCAAGCTGGCGTTTAGTCTTTTCAAGCTCGTGAACATTCTTTCCAAAATCATCCTTTGAAGACACCTAATTTTGTTATATCACGTTACATGGGCACTAACGTTCCGAACTTACCAATTCGTCGAGTTCCAACTGAAGCGTTCGCTTTTGTTTTTCCAGCTCTTCATTGGCGTTTCTAAGCTCCTCGATCTCGTTGTACATTGACAAGACTTTGGTCTCTCGTTCACGAGATTCATTGGCATTGGCATCACGCTCTGCCGCCAATCTCTGTGAATTGCTTCTCTCTTCGGCCAGCAATTGATCGAATCGCCTATGACCTTTCTCAAGATCAAAGCACTGCGATCGAAGAGTATCCAACTCAATCTTCATGTCTTCCATCTGCAATAAAAAAAGTTCCGAAATTTATGGGAACAAGCGCTTTTAGTGACCTCCTGTTGAACTTTCTTGCGGGTCCTTTCACTTTTCTCGCGGCTAACTTCTGAATCACTCAGCTGCTTCTGGGAATTTTCTAAATCACGCAGGAGTTTCTTGATTTTTTCTTCGCATGACTGGATAACGCCCTCGTCAGCCTTCTTTTTGGCTTCGACAAGCTGTTGTTTCATCGCTTGAATGTCCTATAATACAATAAAAAATCGTGAAACCTCTGACAAGGGAAAATGCAACCTTTTCTCCCTGAACCTTCGTTTCTTCGAACTCTTCAATACGTTCTTTCAGTCCTGCTACTTCTGCTTCCAACTGGCGAACCCGCGACTGAGAAGAGAGCTTTTGTTGTGTCTCTTCATCTACAGCTTCTTGGAGTTCAGCAACCGTTTGTTCAAGAGAAGCAACTTTTCTCTCCAGGGCGGAAACCTTTTGTTCAGATTCATCCTTCAGTTTATTCACAGTCTCCAAATCGCTTTGAGCCTAAGATTGGAAACAGATTAAAGAAGTTACCAGACTGAAATTACCTTCAGTAGGGCATCGTTGATACCAGTGCGCGCTGAATCCGATTCGGCCAATCGGCTGTTCAATTCGGCGTACGCTGATTCCGCTTGCTTCCTTTTCTTTTCTGCTTCAGATCGTGCAGCGTGCAGAGCAGTTAACTCCTGGTCCAAGGCTGCCTTCTCCTGGTCCAAGGAATTGCGGCTCTTTTCGACTTGAGTGCGAAGTCGTTTTTGTTGCTCAACTTGATCGTACAACTCATCAATTGTACTTTGGTACTTCGTTTTCTGTTCTTCCAGCTTATTCTCATGAGCCGCCGACAAAACTTCAAGAGCTTTCTAAAAGTCACATGCATATTAATGAAAGCTCATGACTGACAAAGATAACCTGAAGATCTTTCAGCTGCTCGTCCTTTTTCCTTTGGATTTCGAGACTGACTTTAGTCTTGTCGGTAGCATCCAGACATTCTGTTCTCAGGGCTTCCAAATTTTCATTTAACTCGCGTTTTGTTCTTTCTGCACGGTTGCGCAATTCGCGTTCACCTTCCAAATCTTCCCGCAGCTCTTCCAGTTGCGTAGTTAAATCACGTACTTGCTTTTGCAGATTAGCACAAGTAGCGGCATCTTCATCGGACCTAAGCACACACGTTTTAAAGAATACTTCCCTAGAATATTTTTACTTCGTTAAAATCTTTGTTATTTCCTGATCACGCAAACTAAGTTGCGATGTAAGATCTTCGACCTTAGCTCGTTTGTCTTCCAACAGCTCTTTCTGTTCTTCTAACTCAGCATCAAGCTTTCGCTTCATCTTGTCGATATCAGCGCGCATTCCTCGTTCACGGTCAAGTTCACTGTGGGATTCCTCAAGTTGAAGCTTAATCTTTGCGTATTGTTTTGAAAGCTGTTTCGCTTTTTCCTCCTCCTCCAGAAGCTGATTACTTAGCTGATTCAGTCTCTCTTCAATGTTTTTCCGTTCTTTGTTGAGTTTCTCATTGGAGTCTTGCAATTCAGCAATACGCTCTTCCGCCGCTTTGAACCGTTGGTCAACATTAACCTTGTCGAGTTGAAGTTTTTGACGAGCCTGCTCTTCTTCTTCCAGTTGCTCCTCCAAGTCCCGTACTGTCTCCTAGAACCAGAATTGCACATACCCAACCCTCACGAAAACACACCTGGAGTTTCTTTTTCTCGTCACTCAGCTTCATAACGCGTTCTCCCTCCTCCTCGATTTTACTCGTAACATCGGCCAGGAGGTCTTCCAATTCCTCTTTACGGCCTTGCAATCTCTCTCGCTGTTCATCAGCTTCGGCCCTTTCCAGAGATTCGCGATTTAGCTGTTCTTGCAGGATATGACGTTCTTCGGTGAGCTATATAGGAAAAAATAATGCCGTATGCGTACTCAACAATTACCTGGTGAATTTTCTTCTCATTATTGGTGCATTCCTCTTCGCGCACATTAAGTCGATCTTTCATTACTCGCAACTCATCGTCTTTCGCGGAAAGAACAGCCTCCTGATTCGTAACTTGAAGCAGTGGTTTAACCTAAAAATACGGTGTTTGACGACAGAAAACTTATATTATACCTTTGTAAACAACCGCCACCACTGCCAGTTCCGAAGCTTCAAATAGGCTAACCCGTTTCTTTGGAGTACGCGAATAGCATTTGACTGCTGGACGCGTTTGTTATACAAACGATGCGCGAGGAACGCTCTGCAGTGAGCTTGGAACTTGATGATAAGGGCAGTCAATTTCATGTCGCGCATTTCTTCCAGTTGGGCAAGTACACCAGTTCGGAAGAAAATCTTTGACTGACCGATACGGAAGAGATTCTTCTGCAGTTCAAGAGCTTCCACCATTTTCCTGAACAACTTAATCCAGTAATTTCAATTCAATTTTCCATACTTGACTGCCTCCTTTCCATCCATAAAACCTTTCGGTATGACATTGGGCGTCAGTACCTCATATCTGTGCCGGAACTCCTGGAATGGAACACGATTCGGGAATCCTTGTCTGCAGATGCGAATTCCTTCGAGGACTCCGTTGCAACGTAGTTGTTCCAGCACCAAAAGAGAACTGATTTTACCAGGCTGAAAAAGATCAATGAATATTTCCGGGAATGACATATTGCATACCTTTTTTTCGTGATTGGGAATGATACAGCGAACAAAGTGCGGCTTAGTGTTCCTCAGAGTGGTCATGAGGCGGTTCAGCTGTTCCTTGTACATCTGACTAACAGTTCGGAACATTCCTTTGCGTGTTCGAGCTCCAAAAGCTGTTTCGTTCATATCGGTGGCGCCCATTGCAGCAAATTCAGCGTCTTTCCAGATGCTTACTACGAAGGGGTCGGTCGAATTATTGAACAGCGAAACAACGTTCTCATTCAGGGGGTCCATGTTCTTCATAAGCCACTGATCCGCGGAGTAGTCTACACGTCCCGCATAGTGCACGACAGCGAAGTCACTCTTTGAACGCATTTCGGGGATAAGGAACTTCGGGTGCTTTTCATGGTTTAGCAGCAACTTCTCTACTAACGATTTATCAGTGGCCTTCGGAAACAAGCACTGTTCGTCAAGAAGTGCTAAGATACCCATTGGCTAGAAGATAACATTTTATGAAAACATTACAAAACACCACGGCAATACCTTCTCAATCAAATCAATTGTCGGCTGTAAATCTAGGCCGAAGTCGATGAATTTCCAGTCAATTCCTTCACTGCGATACTCTTCCTGCTCGAGCTCAAACATGGTGCTATTGAAAAGCTGCTGGAGTTTTTCATTGGTATAGTTAATGCACATCTGTTCGAAGCTATTTAACTGGAAAATTTCGAACCTGTAAGTGAATCAGTAAATAACGACTATGGATTCTTTAGTGCTTACCCAGCAATATCAAGAATTCCAATAAAACTTGCACCTTGACGTCTCGTACGATCTAATGACTTGTTCAGCCTAGCTACTAGCCACTTAAACAAGCGTTCGTAAGAAGCCTTGCTGATTGCCTGAACAGCGTGCTCCACTTGCTCTTTATTTTGAGCTTTCTGTACGGTTTC
Organism: Steinernema hermaphroditum; assembly: GCA_030435675.1. Classification (NCBI taxonomy): domain Eukaryota; kingdom Metazoa; phylum Nematoda; class Chromadorea; order Rhabditida; family Steinernematidae; genus Steinernema; species Steinernema hermaphroditum. The sequence goes on along the minus strand of CM059625.1, from coordinate 10,561,553 downwards.
TCGCCCGACCTTTATACGGGGTTTCAGGAAGGCTTTTTGAAAATCGACAACAGGTAAACCCAGAAGATGGCATACTTTCTGTGCAACTGAAATATTTGACAACTTTAATAAATTTAGACAGCTAAAGTATACCGCTATCATCAGGCAGCATTGCCTGGTCAGATTTCTTGTCTTGAGCAAATTCAATGTTTCCAAAGAGAAGAACTGCACTAACAACCCGTAAAACGGCTATAACGATGGGGTTATTCACGAAAATAATCGTTAATCATACCAGTAACTTCGTCGTCATGGAATCCCATAATCTTCATGGAATGTATAGTATTACGGAATTCGGCAGCGTCATCAACATTTGGAAGACTAATAAATCCGTTATTCAAGAACTTGTACCGGTCAATTTCTTCAAGCAAGAAATCACCTAAATAGTAGATAATTAGTGAGCACAGGTTACACAAAACACGAACGTTTTTCACTATCACTTGTACCGCGCAGAAACTGATAGAAGATATGAAAACTACGTTCGTCAGTTTGCTGATGGATCGTGCGAGATTTTTCCAACAGATAGAATTCGATGTTGGCACCAGAGATAAATCCAGACATGTCGAAGTTTATGCGGATGAACTTTCCCTAAAGAATTCGCAAACAATCGTTAATCGTATCAATATGCAAACTTACAAATCTGGAAGAGTTGTCGTTCTTGACAGTCTTGCTATTGCCGAAAGCTTCCAAAATAGGGTTTGCTTGAAGAAGCTGCTGTTCAAGTTCGCCCTAAAGAACAAATAGTGACTTTCCCTCTCATAGGTTCCTTTCAACATTTAACACAACCAACGAGAACCGCTTAAAAGTTATATTACGAGCTGGGGCGGTCATAGAGCAACAAAGGACAAAACTGGCATGTTAAACAAAATAAATGCATGTATTATGGCTACTTCAAGCAAGAAGGTTAGACTGCTACAGGGCAAATTTGGCCCAACTTAAATTACTTACTATCAAATTGACGTGCTCCATAACATGCTAAAAAGTTAAATCATATTATAGCAGAAGACATCAACGTCAAAATCGAAACATGAAGGAAAGAAAGTATTTTACCTTTCCAGGGGATGCTACCTTCATGTGGCGAGTGGCACCAGCAACAGACGCCAAGTACTGGATAACTTTCTTGGTGTTCTCAGTTTTACCTGCTCCGGACTCTCCACTAAAATGAATACTTTTTCAGGTAACAAAGCATTTTTTAATGTCATACGTGCACAACACCGATTGATCCTCGTGTTCTAAATAAAATGAAAAATAAATTCAATATACATTAACTTCAGTCTCACCTTGTAGCATTGATCGATAAGCAGCATCAGCTATGGCAAAGATGTGGGGAGGCATCTCGTGACGTTTTTTGCCTTTGAACAAGTTGATAATTGCTTCATTGTAAATGTCCAGTCTTTTGTATGGATTCACAACGACACAGAACAACCCGGAGTATGTCTAGGATTCCTCATGAATGAGACGAATGGTGTACTATCTTACATAGATCAGCGAGGAAAAATATCTGGATCGCAAGTTGTGCAGCACGGAAGCTTCATTTAGATACGTTAGGTCAGCCATATCCTCCACCTGAAAGTAATGAACAAGCATATTCGAACCCTTGTAAATGGTGGGTACTTTATCAAACTTCGGAGGATTCATCTTCTGGATATCGTCTGGACTGAGGTGAATAATTTTGCCGGACTCGGTGACTTCGACGACGACATCGTCTCCGCGTTCTTCGATGATCACACCAGCAACAAATCCCTCCTTTTCATGAGGTATCCACACATGCTTCTTAGACGACCAATCTGTCATCAGTTCCGGGTCAGATAACGGAGCACGTTGCACCATAAGGTGCTTGAGGTCGTCAGCCGACCCGATCCCGTTGTGCATGATAACTGTAAAGCCTGTACCGGGATCTGAAACAAAATCTTCGCTGAAATCAGTTGATCTACATTTGAAGGTTTCAACGAATGTACACGCGATATCAATATCAGGCACAAAGAAACAAATAAAAGGTCGCGTTCTCTTTATACCGTACGAGAAAGGATGATTCACCACACCGCACACTCACACCATCATAATCAGATATGAGTCGTCACAAACGAATGCAAAATGTCAATAACGCGAATAAACTTACACAACGACTACAGTCGACTAATCCCACCGAAAATCATGCACGAAAAAGGCAGTACTAACCAAACGGCGGCGCCAGTCGGAAATAGAAATTAACGTCTGTAATGGTGGATTTGAAATGAGTTTCAGAAGTTTCAATACTGGGGCCTCTACATAAGAATCAAATAACTTTATACATTGATTGAAGCGGAAATAATTTGTGATTTACCTTCATAAATATTAATATGACTGACATGCACTTACGAGAAACCACAGAGTTATTAGGAACTGAAACCACTACAACACACTGAAGAAGAAGAGAATGGATCGGAACCAATTCTAGAATGGTCGGGCGGCAAGCAGCGCGTCGGTAGGTGGCGGTAAAATGCCTATCGCAGACAAAGGCCATCAACGCTGCAACAGCGCCAATCACCACAGCGCTTGTGGAGCAAAAAAAAAGAAATAACTGACCCACAAGGTAGCGAGCGAGATCGAATGAATGTGAATTCAAAAGTGAATGCACAGGGGCGCCATAATATCCTACAGATCCATCCGATCGAACGAGAAAATGCGCGCGAAAACGAGTGAACGCAGCTAAAAAATGAACATCGGATAGTATTTTTGAAGAGATGGTAGCGCGAGATGATATAGCGAAAGCTGTTAATCACAGGAATATCTCGTGCCCCAATGTTCAACACATTGTCATGCGATACGAACCCGTAGGTGGCGAAGGTCACCACCGTCCCGTCAAAAAGGATTGTATATTCCTTGACCTGCAGAGATATGCTCAGATTTGCGCACGAAAGGTATGCAAGTAAGGAAAAGAAATGAGCAAAAAGTCACGGTTTTCGTGAAAATGTAAGAACATGCCGCACACAATAGCATCGATGAGAAGAATTACAGTATCCCGCCTTTAAGGGTATGAGCCATTTAAGATTTAAACTAAAAATTGAAATCAAGTCGTGTAGGGCGACATAATACAAAGTAACAATCACGTCGATGTTACGAATGTTACCAAAGAAGGATCAAAAATAGGTTGCCATTGTCGATTCGCACTCACTTTAGCAATGCACGTCTTCGCATCGCAAGCGATTTACCCGCGTGACGGTCATCTCTGCTTGCTCTCGCTTGCTCGTTCGCGCGCGCGTTCACTCGCTCGACCTCCTCCCTCACAGTTCTTTCCGCACGGCCCAAAGTCTTTCGCAACGATCATCATCGGAAAGACGACACAAAGCGCCAATGTGACCATTACTCGCTCGCACTGCGCGTCGATCAAAACTACCTATAGACGTGTAGAAAGGAGCGCCATGTGAGGAAGTGGTGCATAGACGACGTCCAGTCCGTTTCCACCATCACTTAGCGTTGGACTCGCATTGTGAACCCCTCTGTCCAGGAATGGGGAATGAACAGGCGTTGCCGCTCTGCCAGTCCACCGATGCTGATGCAGCATGCGATGACAGTAGAGAGGTCTGTCCTACAACAACTAAAATGAGACATAGGCAGAGGTGCGCTCGCATTCAACGGCTGACTCAAACCACGCACACACGCAACAGTTGCCGATCAAATGACAAGTCATCTCATTCTTTTAGGAATTAGGAGATGAAAGGGAAGGCGACAATTATTACCCTTCTTGGAAATAAGGTGAATCCACGAACAGGTTCGGGTCAAAAAGTGATATTTATCGGGTTTGTTAAGGGTATAACAGAGACAATAAACATAACAATAAACCAATATAACATGATAAGAAACCGTACAAGCAAAATTTAATAATAACAATCGTATGTAAATGCCTGAACATATCAAGTAAAAAACACTTTTTGATTGTGAAGATTGTGCAAAATATTAGGTCATTTGCGACAATGTTGTGGTCAAAGATTCTGCATGCTTCTCTGCAGGGCATTCGTCTGGGGATCATTGTGGGAGGTCTATGATCGATACACGCAAATTCGAACGCGCATGGGCCGCGGAACCTCGAGTCCAAACTGCTCGTCGTGCTCGTGAATATTAAGTCTCGGCAGAGATGCAAAATAACTGCAGAACAAACGAATATTCCCGTCTTGCACGCTCTGTATTGCCCAAAAAACAGGTCGTCCTTCTACTCATAGTCGCTTTATCATTTTCATATGTACTTATCTACGGAATTCTTCGCATCGACCTAAATGTAAATATGTGACTGTTTTATTCGAAACGTACACATATGTCAGTGTTGTGCTACGTACTTGTGTGCTTTATATATAAGGAGAACATGATTGACAAAGAAATTTAGGGAGTGTTCGAACAGCGGGCGAATTTGGAGTTCGGTGCGAAATGGATCGACGACTTGACGCCCGAGGAGTGCAAATGTGGCACTTTCGATGTTTGTTATGGCTACAACACGGACGGCAACAATGCACGGAATCTCACTGGCGCTGCTTTCCCCTGTAAAAACCCGAAATTTTTCGCCGATGCAGCGCCAAAGCGCGAAGCATCATTTGCCGTCGCAGCAGACTCAGAGCTTCTTTCGCAACTGCTAGTCCTAATCGGCTCCATTCATAAATACTACAAAGAGACTCCTATTCTCGTTTACGATATTGGAGATCACGCACATCAGAAGGTATGTTGGAGGGAACAGTGTAAGTAGGCAAAGTGACATGAAAATGTTTCACTGCAAGGACATTGCTGATATTATCGGTTTGGATACACGAGATCTGAATATCGTTTCGGTGATCAGTGTTACATTATATCAGATAACCAAGCGCACATCATATCCTGTCGCAAACATCGTCCTTTTAGAAGCATTTGCGCGGCATACTTGCGAATATCCGAAATGTGGAAGTCGTCGTCGCCGATGACCTGATACCCACAAACAGAGAGAAATACATGAACGATGCGTACAAGCCGTTCTTGATGATAGTAAGTTCGCACAAAGTTATACTGCTTTCTTAACAGCTACAGTAAAGGATTCTTTGAAAAAATACGACGAAGTTTACTGGATAAGTTCCTCACATGAAATAATATCTGATCAGATCATGGAATACCCATCGGACTCAAAGTTTACAAGCTATTTGAGGATAGGAATACGTTCGCCTCAAGAACATAAACAATTTGGTACACTTTATCGAACTCCCTCTTCTCATACCGTGTTTTAAGGTTTTGCCAAATATTTCCCATTCTCAGCTATCACTCCCCAGAACTGCTCTTTCCGCTATCTACAGAATTCAAGACAAACAAGGGCTGTACTTTACTGGTATGTTTATAAAGCAGTGATGACTTACATTTAGAGAAACGGACGGAACGTTCGAACGAGAAGAGCGCGCGGCCATTTGCTAAACTGAGATGATCACCTTACAGGCTGGCACTGTGCGCCCAAACAGAGGACTGTTGGCGGTGCAAAAACGCCGACAGCGAATGGCTCGACTGTTTGCCGTTTTTGGAGACCCGCCTTAGCAATGACTTCAACATGCCACTGGTCTCAGACCATCGGTACGCGGCGCTGGAACAGAAATGGTCGGCTCCCGAATGCGGATGGAGATGTGCGTTGAGCAGTTTGGCGGCCATTTTCACATTTGTGATTCTGACCGCCTCCTTATTATTCGTCATGTCGGCGAGATTTGTTGCCGATTGATTCACCACTCGTGCGCCCGCGTTTGCGCGATCGGCAGCCGAAAATGAGAAGAATGTCTACTGTCTGTTCGCTCAATGTTCCGTGCTTTATGAGGCCTTTGAATATATAAAGATCACGACATGTACATAACTTTTGTGCTTCATTTTGAAACTTTATTACTTTTAGCGAAATGACAAATACAAGGTGCAGTTAATGAGGATCGTAGTAAAGTGAAAAACACAATGTGCAATCAACAAGGATCGTTATTTTTTGATTATCAGCCATGTACCACCGGAAAAGGGAAGCATAGAAGCTGTCACTCTACTGTCGACCTTGATCCTTCTGTTCAAGCTTTGCACAACTCTTGCATCTGGGTTTATGTAGTCAGGACCGGAAAGTACTCCTCCTTCACACAGTGCCTAAGAATTGAATCAGATCACCAGTTTAACAAGAAACTTACGTCGACTATGACCAATAATCCACCACTGCGAAGGAGTCGGACGCTGTGTTCGTAATCGTCCACATAATTCACTTGCTTCGAATCATCCTAGAACTTGCTCTTGCAATTTCCATTGTTGTATTTCAACAGCTCACCAGAAAGATGAAATCGAAAGCATTCGGTTCCGACATTGCCAACTTTTGGATAGCTCGATCTACTCCTTCCACTGATCGCATTTGTATCCGGTTCATTATTCCAGTCTAATTAGATGAACTGAACATTCATTACGTACAGCATTACCTTTAGCGCATGCTTCATTCCCACTCCTTCCCAATAGTGGGCACGCTGAGGATATTCTAAGCCAATCACGATACCCCTTGTATCTGTGATTGCAGCAGTTCCCAGCAGTGCGAGTCCCGTGAAAACGCCTGCTACGAGGCTGCGATTCGGGCGGTGAAGACGAAGCAAATTTGTGAAAAGTTGCACAACTTCTGGAGTCGCCGTGTTTTTCCATGTGAATGGCGGGGTGCTGGCGACTGTCTGTGTTTCCTTTAAAATCACTGGTTATTTGCAAGTAACGAACAAAGAAACAGACTTGAAACACTGTCTTCAGCATTTCGCTCACAGGTGTACTGTGATCGTAAGCATACTGAAATGCCGCTTCTGACGTCTCAAAACTTTTGTAATTGATGGTGCATTCTTTTCCTGGACCTGAAAATGTCACAATTCACTTCTGTTCCTGGGATCGTTTGTTATGCGAGGAATCGGGCGTAGACAGGCAATCCCGATGACTAAGTATGTGATTTTCGCTAAATGAAAACATTCGCCCCGTTCGATGATGCTCGATTGTTTTGTAAAAAGATTCCAATTATACGAAAGCGTGAAAAGGAAAACAAATCATCTCGAACGCTCGGATCACTAAAAGGAAAACATAAGACTCACGGCATCGTTCGCATGAATCCTTCTTCGCACCGCCGCTGGAAGACACAACAGAAGAGGGCCTGACAGTCGGGAGGGCAATTTCATTAGGCCTTTCAGACAAATTCGAAGTTAATTTGTTTAATAAAAGAGAGCGCTGCAAATTTTCTGTAGTCCAAGGAAGAGCGGTAGTTGTTTGTCGAGTTGCAGTTGTAGAAGGGTCCAGTGTTACAGTTCTTACGTTGTATGGATAGCTTTTGCGTGTCCATGGTAAAAATGGTGTTAACCTAGTGTACATCCCTAAAGAATACTTCATGAAAGGACATATTGCTCGTCGCGCCCTACTTGTCGACGTAATGTTACGAATCCAAGGCGGTCGTGTCATTTCAAACGGAGCAGAAGTTGTCGTTAGTAAAAAAAATTGCCCATTTACTGCATCAGGAATGTCGCTGTCGGGTATCAAATAATTCCCAAAAATCATTTCCAGTAGCCGACGCAACCACGAGAAATCCGCTATAACGCGAGTTATGCTTCTATTGTAACTAGTCGCATACCAAAGTTGAAGTATTCCCAAATGCTCGAAGATTCATTATCGCCAATAACAGTTGTACTATCATCGTATGAGCATTCCACTGATATCTACAAAAGACGATTGGCCGCTTGCCATCAAAAGATTAAAGTCTTACCATCAAGGCGAAGCAAAAACTTAAAAGGAGAAGTGGCGCTTTCATAATCTGGTAAAATAAGACTTCTTCCTCTAAAGTGCACTATTTATAGGAGGTGGGGTGTAGCTATGGTCTGCCGACAGTTGCCACCTGTCCAAATGAATAGGCAAATAATTAGAATTTTTTGTACGCGGACACTTCTGTCAATCGCATCTCCTCATCTCGTTGGTGACAGGGAACAAACAACAATGACCATTTATCGGACTCTTTCGCATATTTACTCGGAAGCAACACCGAAAAAGTATATTAGTGTTTTATGAACGTTTGAAAAGCTTCTTCATAGAGGTCCACCTCTTTTTGAGTTTTGATTCCCTTCTTGTTGCTTTCAGTGAAATATCGGGATACTCCAAAGCTGGCTCGGGAGCAGTGAATTGGATGTCTTCGCAATTTTGGCCAAGCGAACTTCTATCGTCGAAAAGCTTCAGCCACGTGGGGTCTGTTTTTAGTCTATACGTAAATCTATCGATAGCGAAGTCTGCAAATGGGTCATCTTGTTTAGCACTAGCTCGTTCTCGTTCTAGTCGTATAATTCTTTGCTGTTCGTTGCTTTCTCTTAAAGTGCATGGAGAGTCGTCAGGTTCTGGGTTGCTAATTCTGGTAGAGGAGATTTCTTCGCTCTGAGTTGGACTGGCTTGCTCTTCCTCCACATGGGGACTGCTTCTGTCTAGTTCAGCTGGAGTGGTGCATTTCGACTTCTCTGGCACGCTGTCCGGATCATTCATCGTCGGAAATGAAATGCTCGTTTTATACTGCATGAGACCTCGGTAAATATCGCTATCGGATAAGAAGTGGCCTTCATCAGCTTCGCTAGACTCGCTCAAGTCCGCTACGCTCGAATTGTTTGTACTGGATTGATCGGCTTTGATATTACGGGGAAACAAATACAGGAGACTGTCATCATCGTCGGGATCGTCTATATACGCTTTCAACTCGTCTTTGGACCAGTAAAATTCATCGTCGTTATCACCATAGTAAGCACTTTCCGACTCGGAGCTGAATAACGATGCCAACGGAGAGTGTTCCAGTATGTTGATGTTGTCGTATATTGGTCCAGGATCCGAAATCCACGGACGTTTAAAAAGAGTGTTTCGGTATTCCAGTTCTTCGTCAAGAAATTCGACCGGGTACAGATACTTTCCCGGATGCACAATGAGGGACACCGCACTAACATTCAAGTCATCTTCGCCTCTAGGGTCCTTGAACAATGAATCGTTGGACAGTTCGTCCTCAGTGCCAAAATCGTCGCACCATCGTCCTCCGCACACGGACGAGGAGCACGGAAGTGTAGCATCACTTTCACAAATGGATAAAGTATCATCATCGCTGTCTACTTCATGAATCGCTTTCTTGAGAAGAACTGCATACATGTGCTTATCGTAGTATTGAACGTCAAAGAGGTCACTGAAGCTCATCTGAGCAGGATAGAACTTCTGCAAGCAGTCAACAACGTGCAATGACTTATAGGTACGTTCACTCACCAAAACTGTCGATAACCAAAGATCTTTACATAACTCTTTGTTTCTAATGAATTTGCTTTGATTTTTGACTATAGAGCAGTTCTGAAAGAATTCTCCGTTCTCTTCCTCGCACACCGGCTTAATACATAGCTTAAGAATTGTTTGGCAACCTTGTCGGGTTGTCTATAAGGAAGACTGTACTGAGTGCCGTCATTTACACATACTTTGCCGATGAGCGAGTAAACACTGCGAGCTAGCGGCTGGATCAACCACGCGAAGCGAGAACCGAATATATGTTCTACAAAGCAATCTCCTATTGGCGTTGCAACTATTCCAGGATCAACACTGTAGAAGGTGGCCACTGAAAATGTCTTTACGTGACTGTTTGCCACTTGTTACCCACTTGTGCTGGGGATAATAGTAGACAAATGTCGGTTCATCATTATCAGAGCGCATTTTGAATTTGAGTATGCTACAAAGCCGTTGTATTTTCGCTTTTCGAAGTTTAGGTCATCAATGGGCAAGTCACAGTAGTCGTAGACAAGACTGAAGAAGAACTTCCATGTCTAATTGAATCTTATTATTTACCTGCTAACGTTGATGACTCTTCCGGAACATTGTTTGATGCAAGGAAGCAGTAAAATAGTCAGAAGAACATGGCCAAAAAAGTTGGATTGCATGACTTTTTCTGTGCGGTTAGGGCCAACTCGTTCGAGTCTCGGATGACTTCCCTAAACAATGCATTATGCAAAAACCCTCGTAAATTTTGAAAAAATGTACAAAAATATAAACATTTTGGAGGGTTCTATGTTTGCGAAAACGACCAACAACTTACTATACCAGCGTTGTTAATAAGAACGTCGATCTTATCGACAGACTGCAGGATATGATATGCGGCTAGTCGTATGGAAGCATCACTCGTTAAGTCCACATAAATAGTGTGGAGTCTTCCGAGAGTCCAGCGTTCCTTCGAGTTGAACGACTCGAATCGCATCTTGATGCGATCCACTGCCATTTTCGCTCTGGTAGCATCTCGAACTAGCATGAATACGGTCGCTCCCTTCGAATATAAAAGAGCTGCGGTTTCATATCCGATACCTAAGTGCTGAGGGTCAGAAACGTTTGGACTGGCGGCATACCAGACGACGCTCCAGTGATTACAACTATTTTCCTACATTCACTGCGCGATAGTGTTGGATGTGTCAATGTGACGTAATAATATAGACGAACTATGGCTCCGGCAATTTGAAACAACCAGTAAACAGCAACGAACTAAAATTTGAGATAGGCATTTAAAGAGAAAAATAGACGTGTTTTGTAACTGTCACCATTTCCGAGCGCAGCCACAAAAAATCTACATAGATGATAGTGTCCCAGAAAAAAATTCAAAAATTAGAGCATGCTTCGCATCCCGGGCATAACTCACCAATGTAACATATGGATGCTTCTGAGCAAAACGTTGAATGACTTGAAAAATCAAATCGGAAAGCTTCACAATCACGGAGTAGACGCGAATAGTCACACTCATGCGTGGTGCCTCAAACAGCTCTGCGAACTCAACCGAACTGTTCCATTGCCATCCACTTTCTCACGCAAATTTACAAAACTGGGCGGCGCTGAAAGCGGACAATTACCGCACGTCTTCACCTTGGGAATTCCAGTAGTACTAATGCACTCTATTAACAAATTGAATAAGCACACCCCAAGAACTACAGTGAATCCTCCGAGCGCGACTACTGCAAGGTTGAAAACAGAGATTTCTAGAACACCTTATCCGACAACCAAAAAGGAGAATACTACTTCTAATTCGTTGAGAGTTAGCACAGAACATAGCACATAATTCCTTTATGTTTTAATACATGTACAATAGGCTACTATCGACGCACACAGGTATCTAAACACACCGAGCTCATCTCCATTAGAGGCTGAAGACCATTTCAAAAGCACGAGTAAGTCCGACATCGTTGTAGTTGAAGTGGAACAGACCGACGATAAGCAGAAGAGTAATGAGATATCCAGAAGCTCGAGCAGCAGCAGCGAGAGTTTCACCAATGACAAAAGGACGGGCATAATCTTGGATGACTCCAGCAGCTCCCCTAAAGCAAATATGCTCAGATGGGACAGCTTATTATGTCGCATACCAATGAATGTGAAGAACAAGAGCCACGGAAAGAGCAACATCCATGACGGGACCATGAACGAAATAAGAAGCAGGAATAAGGGGGAGCATGGCCGCAGCCCAGTAACGTTCAACCTTGAAATGAGCACCATGACCATCGGCGGGAGCAATGCTAGCTCCAGCAGCAGGAGCCAAGGTTTTAGCAGAGGTGGCCATCAAGGATTTCGAACAGATGGAAGTACAGATAGCCGAGCGGCTTCGAAGAGCGACGGCGGACGCACGGGCGAGGAAGCTCATTATGATACCTGAAATGAACACATACAAAGGAATGAAAATAAATAAACACTCGCGTAAGACATGCCGCACAAACAAAAACAAATCGCAAAAATGCAAAAGCACCAATATTTTTCGCCGCGATAGGCGTTGAAGAGACACGCGAAATCATAGTCAACTGCACGTATTCTACAACTAAGGTTGTTCGTTCCGGGACCGACAGCAGTTGCAGCACAAACTCTCAACGTTCACTTGTTCCCTGACAGAGGAAGTTCAAGCGCCGCGAATTGCTTAAACGACCAAAATGCACAGACATTGTCAAATTAGAAATAGTTAAAAAAATTATCCGCCCAGCAGCATTCCTTTGCGGAAGTGAAATAAACACGACCCTTTCACGCCAAGCCACTCACTCTTGTAAAAAACGATCTTAACAAATACATGATGAACGAATAATATGCGTTTATTATGAGCGCTCAGAAGCTTTCATGCGCACGTATGGCGATGTCGAGGTTCCTTGTTGTTTTAGTCCACCGCTAAGCTGCTAACCTGCACCTCTTATTCTATTGGACTTGAAATTGGCTCAATATTAAGTATTTTCTTTACAACGACGGTGCTTTATCAACCAGACGGTCAACTGCTATATCTTTCTTTTATTAAATGAGAAACTTCCACAACAATAAAGGCATCCTGGATAAACAATGTACACTAGGACATTGTACAATAGGTTTTAAATAGCACCCAAGGCGCATCTGAAGATTAGTGAATTGAACCAATACCGGTACATTGAAATTATGTACACAAAGTGTAAAACATAGGCAACATTACACAATACGGGAAAGGCTATGCCAAGTGAGCACCACAGAGAAAGAAACAACAAAAATTGAATAAAATGAGGCCAATAGCAGACAACAACAAAATGCTACGTCAACGATTGTTATGCTACTTTAGTTTACTCACTGCTACAATAACCCGTAAATGGAGAAAGAGGGAGTGAGAGGGAGGAATAAGTGAGTTGTATAACTTCACTAGGAGATTACAATGGAGCAGCTTCTGGCAACGAAATCATGGGGTTTGAGAGAGAGCCAATTCAGCATAGATGAGACCTTCGTGGTTATTATATGGGTTGTATTTCTGAAATTAACCATTGTTCGCATCATTGACATGAGTTAGCTCACTTCATAGTACATTGAAGAGAGAGAAGAATAGAAGACGAAGAAGAAAGGTGAAGGGATGAAGCTGTTACACAGAAGACATGCGCGAATCGGAATAGGCAGCTTGAAGAGCAGCATCGTAGGGACTCTGAAATGGTTTCCTTGAAAAACGGTTCGAGTATGTGACGCGGCCTGCTCCCCTGGTAGGAGAACTGTGACCGTTGAGGGTTAGTGGGGGTTAGTGTTAGTAAATTGAGGAGCAGACCTCGCCATTGCATCAGGGTAGCGAAGGTGGAGGAGAAGTGAGGGAAGAGAGAAAGTTGAGTGCTTTCAAACAACGGCTTCGCGACTCAAGTAAACCTGGTGGTCCTGGTAGTCGGGGTAACCGTTGTCCATGGTCGAGTTCAGCGTGCTGCCTGCATGCACCGGATACACGTTTCTGCTGCCATTGATGTCTTCGGAATAATTTTCATGTACATGTAAACTGAAATAAAAACGATTAACGCGGAATGCGATTTGCTTGCTCACTTGGACTTTGAGGCCTTTCCGTCGTATTCCGATTCAGTCCCTTTTACTTCTAAAAAACGCCAGATTACACAGACTAAAACCTACGCGAAGTATAACTTACGGTTAAAGCAAAACAGATGTTTACGCACGCAGCAAACAATAACTAAGGCCACCAGCAATGCAATTCCAAGAAAGACAAGGAGAGCGATTATCCAACCGGACAGTTCACCAGAACTCAGGCTGTTGCCTCCCAGAAGGTCATCGAGGGGAACAGGAATGCTGAAATTAAATGCTTCCTAACTGGAATGCCGGGAAAATTCCTACTGTTTTTGTCCGTACTGATTCTGAAGCTTCAACATCACTTGATGAGACTGAACATCGTTAGAAATAGCCGAGATGTGAAGACGGGCGGAGTAGCAGTTTGGCGTGCTGTTATTTTGATTCATTCCCTCGAATCGGAAGTTCTGCCAAGACTGTCCCATTTGCAAATCATTCTGATTAATGGAGAAGACTACTTCTCGAGGTGGGCGGGGTGCAGGATCTGCGCAGAAATGGACAGTCACCACGGCACTTTCTCCGGTGGGAGTCTAAATTACGAACATGAAACCGTGTGTTCACAAAATCGTGTGGGATCTTACTTGCTCGATCATTGGAGGGGTTTCCGATTGCATGGGTGCTCCTTGGACATGGACGCTAAGTGTATTTTGACCTGGGCTGTCGAGGCTAGGAGAGCATTCCGGGGTTCCCTGTGACACATACGAGCAAGCTGAACACCAGTATTGTCCCGAATGCGAGTAATTGGATATCCTCAAAGCACATAGTGCGTTCAGACGCTATAAAGGTATATACTTCATTCGCACGATTACAGTCATGCAACATACCACAATGTTAGACGGCAAGCGAGGAGCTTCTGCTTCTTGATATTGGCCTTCATAGCCTTGAGGGCATGGAGCATCGACAATCTGAAAAGCGAGCGTTATTCGAGTGGGGAAACGGACACAGGTCGGCCTGAGAGGTCACGAAACGCGCGTTAAGCAAACAGTAGTTATTACTTTAGTAAACTACCTAAGCTTCTGCAATATTAAACACATACCTGTCCGTTAGGACGGCGGAGCTTCCAAAACACGATCGGGCGAGGGTATCCTTCTACTTGACAACCGAGGAGGAATTGTTGGTTGATTTCAATACGGTTTCCAGGCTGAAAAGGAGCCGCCGACTGGATTTTCTGGAAGTTATCTTGCACAAGACGAGCAGCCGCTAAAATGTATATAATATGCAAAAAAATAACACCGAAAGCACTTACTGTATGGATCAATCTGAACTGCTTGAGAAGTAGGCATGTCAGCGTCAGAGTAAAGTCCGTTGTTAGCTGCACATTGGATTGATTGTCCAATCATTTCAGTTCCAATAGTGAATTCCGCGCTATTGCCACTATAAAATCAGCAGTCAACAACAAGTTTCGCTGTGAATTTTATACTTGGTGGGAACGCCGTTTCGTAGCCATCTGTAGACTGTCGCGGGAGGGTGTGCTTGCACCGCACATCGCAGAGTTTTACGGCGCGATCCCGACTGGCAATTACCATCGGCACCACGTGCGCACTCGACATAGAAACGATATCCTTGGTTTGGCAAAAGAATCGGCCCCTGTCCACTTTGATCGACAACATGCGGTTGGCGAAGGTAGCGGACGTCGATGACCGCAGGAGCAGAATCAATGGCGGCGCCGTTCAAAGCCGCCTGGCACATAATTTGGGCTCCTGTCCAATTAGGATTCACTGCAATATTGCGGAGGGAGACGGTCTAAAATTAGTTGGATGAATATGATCCGCCGTTTCGTTGAATTACTCTTTTTACTCTTTCTGTTGTGAGATTACCAGATTATCAAATACTAAAATTACAAAATGCATTTCTGTGCCGGTTAACATGCCAGCAGTACAAAAATCTGATCTTTTTAAGTGTCGTGATTAGTATTTTTCGTTTCGTTGAGGGTCATTTGTTGGTAAATTCGAAAATCCGACCTCATGATACGAAAAGAAGCTTACCGGAAATCCTGCGCTTCGCGTCAAATCCTGAGCTGAACTGAGGACGTCAACCATGTCGGTTATGTTTCGCTGTAGACAGTCGATGCACACAAACCGCAGCTGGCTGACCGGGGCTTCCGATACACAATAAATAGTTTCTTGCGAAGATGTTCCAAGAACTGTCCACACGACTTGACTGAGTTGTTGAGCATTGGCTACCGGGAAGGGCTGGTCCGATATTTTCACTTGGGCTTGCGGTACTTGCATTTGCCCTGCAACAAGTTATGCTGTTGAAGTAATATGCATTTTATGAATCTGATTGTGACTGTTGGCATTTACGATATTATCGATGAGTTATTTTCGGGCGCCGGAACAATGACAACGGGAAGATAAGTGACTCACTTTGGAGAACCGCTTTTCGACATCTTCTCTTCTATGTGACTATTCAAGTCGGCCAAACAAGTATTGCAGTTTAGTCAAAAATTGATTTTGTGGGGTGAATTGGAGGTCACTTTGAACTACCATTTGATTTCCTACTGTGCATGCGCAGGAATGTTACAAAGGCGCGTAATTGGATTAGAGACTATTATCGGAAATCGCTGACATGGTGTTAAGACAGAGATAAGAGGGAGTGATAAGAGCAGATACAATGTGTCGTGTCGGAAGGATGACAGTTACTTTCTTCGACAAGGGTGCGTCTAATGTATCTTCATACTAATGAAAACGCAATTTCGAAATACTCACCATAGGACGATGCCAAAAGTCCGATGGCGAAGAACGCCACAAGACGGGACATTACTCGCTTGTTTCTGAAAAATTGTCCAATGAAATACACATCTCAGACACGCCAACGCGAAATACTGTGTACAGCAAAACAACGTTGTTGAAACACATATGTAACGCACGGATTTCTCTCGAGAACAATCATCGAATGACGAAGGAACGGTCAGTGTGGTGGTGCAAACGAGCGGCGGAATCGGATTGAGAGAAAAGAGGGAGAGAGAGGTCATACTGTGGCGCGAGGGGACTGCGCGAGAGATAGAACCAACCGACGATATGCCACTGCGCGCGTCAATCGAGGCGACACCAACGAAGGGACACGACAGGATAAAATAGCGACAAGCGATTTCTCTTCAACACCTGCGCGGGATGACGAAGGAGCGGTCAGTTCAGTAACAGATTTGTTGAAGAAGTCGTTTGAAGAACTGTTATGCAAAGTGCAAAGGCACTTCCGTAAGGGGATCCTGCCGTTTGTGAAAGGCAAAAAGTATGCAATGGACGCTAGGTCATTCATGAAAAAGGTGCGCGCAGCATGTGTAGGTGTGCGCTCCCACGCATTGATCGCAAGACTGGTCAACGGCCCAAGTTGGGTCCTTGTAGAGACAAAAAGGAGTCTACGAGTCGGTGGTCAACGCCGTAAACGCCAACGCCACTTCGGTCACCGACGATAATCGGTGTGACCTCGACCGTTCTAGAGCTCCTTCTTCCAATGGTGGCTATGCTAATCTTGCCACAGATTTCAGGCGTATTTGGCATCACATTACGCATATTTTACTCAAACATAACCGCTTAGTAGTAGTGAATTGTTCTTGCACTATGAAGCAAACGACTGTACGGAGTTAACTTATTCTCTGGGCATATGATCAGTATCGATTCACAATTATCAACAAGTTTAATTTCGCTACAAAAGAGGAAGCTAAAACAAAAAGCTGAAGTTTATCAGAGAAAGGTCAAATACGATCATTTCCAGTCGAGTTCCACTGCGCAAATGCGATAGAATGGATCATTGGTAACGATAGGGTGTTTGCAGTGGCCGACACTTTCTTGATCAAGAAATCGTTAAACTCCGACAGAAACGATTCGCGCAGGTTGAACAAGGGAAACAGTATCGTCGTAAGTAAGGGGACCGGAGGTATAAATTTGCACGCATCTTTTCGATTAAAAGCGCAACGCACAATAGGATATAAGTGCAGTTCAAGATCTACAGCTGCGACATATGGAGAGAAGAAACAACTTTGCGGGACGTTGTTCTCCAGTCGTCGGTCGAAAAAGAGCACTAGTGATACATTAGAAATGAACTTCCGCTACACTGGGAGAGGAATGCTTGTGATTGTAAAGGAAGAACGAAAATATGTTGAGCTGAAAATGATAGGCCGCAAAATGCGAACAGTCGAGGGGCGCCCGCGCACGTTTAGAACGAGTTTGGTGCTTGACGAAGGATAGCGCACTGAGGGGCGAAGGGTAGCTCGGTGTTCGTGCTCAAAGAAAAGGTCTTTACTCGCCGTGGCACCCTAATTAGCATGCGGTCCGGTACTGAATGCACGGCTTCACTAAAGGACAACGACTAAGCGCGCGCACGGTCGCGCCATACCGCACAAAGTTTCTCATCGTCCTCTAACTGTCATACGGGATGTGCGGAAATGGTGAAAGGAATTAATACATTCACTTGGCAGCTGGTAGTTGAGCATAGCGATCTACAATATAGCATTGCGATCTATAACCGACATCTAACGGGCATCTGTAGGTGAGAACTCTAACTTTTCGCAGTTCTCAGGCGATAACAAGTTTTTACGACTGACATTGTTGCCTGCCGCCGAAATGTCGTTATGTTCAAAAAAGAGATACTGCCTGAAGGTGTGGGAACGTGTAGGTAACGGTGCGCTAAGCTCCTCAAAAGGTCAACGAATGAGCTATCAAAGAAGGTTAAGCCGCGACATAAGTGCGCTAGCGAAACAAAGGTGCGGTACCCATCATAAAAGCGACGACAAAAACCTGACCTCGGTACACAGGAAAGGGAACGGTTGCCGGCCAACTATAGACCTTTATGGTAATTGGACAGATCTTACAACAATAACGAACAATGACCGCCTTGCGCGCCCGAGTAACTGTTGTAGGAAAGGGTGAACAAGTGCGAATGGTCAAACAAAAGATGGCTGGAATGAATAACGTTCATGACGGCGTTTATTTGATGGAAGAAGGATAACGATCAATGTGCGAATGTTGAGGTTTCCCAGCGCCAAGCATCTTTGGAGAGGAGCCGATGGTGGGAAGGAGGACCTAAACAAAGTGACATTGAGCTACGTTTCCTTATCTAAATAACCGATCTGATGGATGAGATCGACCACATGCTATCTTTCCATGAAGTACGTCGCAATTAAATCTTAAGAGTGCTGAGAATTACGGTATCTGACAATATATCTCGAGCTTATGCTCTGCAAACGTCACCTGTTCTACAGAAGTCTTAAATGCCAAGTAGTGAGAAAAAGGCAATTAAAGACGTGAATATCGATGGAAAATAGCAATTCTTGACTCATCGCTGTATTTGACCATGCAACGTTCGAGTTTTTGTGTGCTTTATATTTGTGGTGCAGCTACAGTGGCGTCCTCCTCTTGAATGGACCGTGGTCGTAAATTGATTTGTGAATCAGAAGATTCATAAGCCTCGCGGACAGCCCAGCTCCTCACTACCACTGTACGATCATCTTGCTACGGGCTGATTTTATTCTTCGTTTCAATGGGGTTCATCCTCACCACACTTTTCATATTTCTTACATGTTTCCATCTACTATACGGGCATCTGGCCAAGCCTTCCATCACTCTTCACAATGGACACATAAGTTTATATGATGAGTTGTTCCAGCACGATTTACGAGGTTAGCTGGCGGGGTAGTTGGGCATTTTGCTACAGTTTGTTTAGGTTCGATTCAACCAGGAATGCCTTATTCGTTGGACATAACATTAGTGGACACACAGTCGCATGATTATCTGCTTCAGCACTGCTTGTACAATGGACAAAGTCGTTTCATTGATAACTATGGGTATGAGATAGGCTTGACCTTTAGTAATGTTACAAAGTTATTTATAGGTGTTTCCTGGGCGATCGCATATTTGTAAAAAAATGGGAAACAACGCAATACAACATTCCTGGCGCTATCAAACGAACTATAATCCACTTTGTGCCGAAAGAACCGGTGGTACATATAGAATGCAGAATCAAAATTATTGAATGCTGCGGATGCGCTGAGGCATGTGACTAGTATTCGATTCGAATGACCTCAGCTTTTAGCAAGCCTGCGAAAGAAAGCCTCTCTTGTCGGAATTTAACGATATTCAGGAGACGTTGATTTTAAGTGTTGGTGGAGACCGTCCTGTGGCCGGCGGAGGCATAATTGGGTCCAATGGAAATATTGGTGCTGCACAAGCAAGGTCATTCACTGGTATTCCGTGGTGGGTGTGGCTCCTTCTGGGACTTTTTCTGTTATTCCTACTTTTAATCGTGTGCTGTTTGCTTTTTTTCTGTTTGCACCGTCGGAGAAGGGCACAGCAGAAAAGGAGTTGCACCAAAAAAACACCTTTACCACTAGCTCCAATGGTTCCGGTCAAGGTAATTAGTTATGCTTGTGGATGCAGTGTCTTCCGCCCTTTTAAGTCAACATCAGAGGCGCCGACTGTTGTGTGCGACGAGCTTTCGGCATCCGCAAGTCGCGCGGAAAGCGCTCTAATTGCGACGGTACAAAATCCGGCTGATTATCGTCTTGGATTGCATCGCGAAAGCGGACGGCTGAGTGACGAAAGAACCCTTTGCCGAGGGATAGAAGAGCATTTGCATACGCATAATCGTTTTCCCGGAACCGATGGTCGTGTGTTCCCGGGACCTCAAATCCAGTCTCATCTGTCGCAACATAATCGCGAGTTTGGAAGAACGAGGAACGACGAGACGCTAAGAGGGGAAACGGAAAGAGTTATGCGACAGTCCTCCGTTATCATGTGAATGCATAAGTTAAGCACTCTTCGTTAATTATAAAACTTTTGCGCATATCAATAAAATGGATTCTTTAAACTTCTTCGAGGCGCACATACTTCTGCTTTCCCAGTTGTTGTTTGAGGAGAGTGGCGGAGTAAGAGACTACTGAGAGTGGATCGCAGTTAACTGTTTGGCAATATATTAGAAGAGCTTACTGGTACGATCCTCGTTAGGCTGCGCGTTGAACACATGTAGAACGCACCGGTTCTGCTTTCTCAAGAAGCACACAGCAACTGTGGCAAGGCACATAATAACTATCAAGGCGAGCAGAGTGCACCAAAGGAACAAAACGTACTGTTCGGCAGAATTTCCTGAATACAAATTGTTAAAGATTTCAGCGAGACTCTAAGACTACCGAAGCCCAACTCCTGAGGGCTGTCACGTCTTTGATAGCCGGTATCCGTCATGTCCTCCAAAAATCGATGAGATTTCTGATCTGTTCCGCATTTCACGGCAAAATTCTCGTTCTTGTCCGTGTTTTCGGATAAGCACCAGACGCATTTGGTGTCCGATGATTTTGTACATGGCTTTTCTTCAAAGTACCCTGGGCCGCATTCGCTGCACATCTCGCACTCTTCGTAATCGCCGATGAACGAACCCTTCGAAGACCTCAAAACCATTAGTTACAAAAGGCGATACCTTAGGACAAGCATCAACATCCTCGACGGCTTCGCCACTGAATTCATTATTGCCATTAACGCTGAGAATCTACATTGGCTACGTATTAAAAAAAAGAAATAACACTTTATAAAACTCACCAAGCAGAAACTCAGAAGAGTTAGGAGAGGCGTGTGTCGAATACAAATCATGGCTGGTGTTACTGTGCGAAAACATTCTACAATGAAGCTGTTAAGAATCCACTGTCGCCAGTGATAACGCAGAAGCTGTCAATCATACGAAGAATCAAAGTCACTGTCCATGATCGCTTTGCTTTTTCACATTTATTTGGGGCAAGAAAAACACAAAGAAATGTACAGCGGCGATAGATAAGGTTCAAAGCTTCAACTACAGCCAAAACTCGCATGGAGCCTACGGAAATTTGGTTTTTTAGCAAGTAAAGCCAGAGGATTTCGAAATGATAGTATAACTTGATCACCGTAATAATGTGACGAGACGAGAGTGATGGAATTCATACGACTGTTCTCTTATGTACATTATAGGAAAAATACATGTCATCTGTCGTGGAGAGGAACATATCATGTGCACTGCAACCTTTGTGAACGAATCTTAGACGGTCGGTTCGAAAGAGTCGTCAGAGGGCAAAACGGAACTCTGCATTAGGTACCGTTCGAACTGAATAATCGGAGTAGTGTCTTCGATTCGATTGTTGACATCACGCCAGGAACGGAGGGAGCGATGGCAAAGGAGACGTTGGTTGTCGATTCGCCGCGCTCGCTGAAGAAGCGCTTTGCTTCGGAGGACCGCAGCCGATGACACGAAGCTCATTATTCCAGAACAGCCGATAAGGAAAACACCGGTACTAACCGAGATTGATGACCACGGCCGCAAATTCGCGATATGAAGTTGAGCGAACAGGGCGACTATGCAAGTGATCAAGCAGATTGCCACTGAAAGGAACTGTTTTTGCAAACGTTGGAAACCGTTAACGAACTGTTGCATATTTCAAGGACCGTGTTCTGTCGTAGCCATTGAAGGAACCCATAGCTCGGTCCGATAATGTTCATCATGGCTCCGAAGGAAGACGTTATAATGATGACGAAACAAAGAGCAATAATGATATAAAAAAGGTTGGCTACAGTGGGTGATATGCAATCAACCAAAGCTAAAACACACATTTCCAATGGCTTTGGTTATTCATCTTACTTGTATCCTCGTAATGGTATACTACATGTTCTTTTCCACTGGCATCGTCGTAAGTTCCGAACCTGGCCGGTCTCCAAAAGTAATATGCACCGATTCTTTCGCACGAGTCTTCAAGCACAAAAGCTGTGTTTAAGGACGAAAGATTCTCCAGAGCAAGCAATGTTCGATTTTCGTGGTCCATGCCGCCTCCACCGTCTTCGATTAAGATGAAATCAGAGTACATCAACGCGGTTATAGCCTAAAGCCGATAAATATTTCTGTATTTTCTGTGATGGGGACTACCAGTGATGCAGCGAGGAGGTTAAAGAAACCAGCGGCATAGTTCACTTCGTTCGCGTCGTGCTTGACGCATTTCAGTCCTCGAGCCATGGGTACGAGAGCGGCGAAACCTGAACTATTTCAGTAACAACGAGCAATTGCATATCTTAGCTACCGGGATTTGTTCTGAACAGGTCCATCAGCGTTTCAGAAGTAACAATGTAGCATGATCAGCCCTGAAAAGAATGCATGTCAGTTTCTATCACTGCTTTGATCGATGCGCAATTAGTCTAATATCATATCTATACATCGTAATCGGCTAAGCTAGCGCACACGGGAAGCGGGACTGGTATGATTCAGAGCGTTGATTCAGGCGTGTTTTCGCGCACAGCGCCGCTGTTCGATTGAAGACCGCTGTGTGTGGTCGTCAATGTGGTCAGCTGTAGCAGCGAACGAGGTGCAATACTCCAGCGCTGGAAGAATCATTTGGATCGCGGCGAGACAATGCAGTGTTCGAAACGGCAATACGATTCGCTGCTTTAAAGAAGTTCGACATTTGAAAATAGGCGAAGAATGAATGGTCAACACTCATTGTATGCTAAGAGACAGACGATATCAGTGCGTAATCTGTTTTCGCTGAAATTAAAAGCTGCCTTATTAGAGCTGGATAGAACGCGCGGTAGATGATGATTTTAGGAGGGACAATAGACATATTCTAAGAAGCAAAAGCAATCAAGTCGCAATAACCTCGAAGACGCTTCTTGGAAGCGACGTCGCTTCGGTGCTTTGCCCCAACGATTTTCGGAGCACGCAGAGCACTCGCTGCCTCTCTCTCATCGACTTCCTTTCCGGGCGAATGGCTCGCGTTATTTGTTACGCTGTAAGGGCCAATAAAGGCGATGCGCCTATACCTGGCAAGAATCGATGCACGAACGCTAGTAATTGAAGGATTAAAAAAGTTGAGCCAGCAGTGTCGTTGTCATGGACGCGCCTAAACAACGAACAGAGGAGACAGTGAATCGCAAGCAATTCGAGCTGAGTTGTCGTATAAACAATGAACGCTTACGACCAAAAGGTTAATTTGACACTGAATCGGAAGAGAAACGAGCCAAATATTTAATAAACATGTGTGCACACATACAAAGGCATTTTTGGTCAAATGGCGACGATCTCCGTTTCCTGTCTTCTAATACTGGGTCTGATACAAAAAATTGTTATCCAGGTTGACATGTTGTGACTGTATGGGAGCTGTGGCGAAAGGTTTGAAGAAAGAGGCGTGAGCTGTCGAGGGACATTGCTCGAAATGACGTTCGGGAACGGAAGAAATAGTTTGGTTGGAACGAGGAACATTGTTTGACGAGCCGTAATCAGCGGTCTTCCTTTCACGATCACGCGTTTCTTTGCGGCGCCACTTCGCGCGCCTGTTCTGAAACCATACCTAAAACCGAAGCAAAAAAATACATCGGATTAACAATGAATATTACCGTAATTCTGTCCTCTGGAATGTCGAGCAGGATCGACATCGCCCTTTTTGCGGTTTGATCGGGATAGTGGGACTCCTGAAAGGCTTCCTCCAAAACGAGACTTTGACCTTCGGTGAAATTGGTTCGGAAGCGGCGCTTCGAGCAGTTGTCGAACTCTGTAGTTTTGCAATAGGAGATGTATTCTGCTCATTTCATACCTGTTGAACAGCGTGTGTCCATATTTACGGCGCTAGTCGCGTTTGTGTTCTAAACCGTATAATTTCGCTGAGGGAACGAATAAGACAGTTACCGTATTCCCGAAGTAGGGACGCATCGAGCACCACGCAATGTGGCAAACCAGCCAATGATAATGCGGACTTCTTGGTCGCCGGCGGCCGTAACCGATCGCAAGTGTTCACCAGATGCAAGATCGAGAATTTATGGGTCTGTAATTGCCACTTCTACTCTTCAAAAGCCATCAAAGCGGCATCGACGCAACATCACACTCGTACTTTCTAATGCTTCCTGATTTTCCTGTTCAGAAAAACTGCCTTTATATGTTATGAAAGGACAAACAAGAACTTCCTAGCAACTTACAGTTTAACAAAAGTGCCAAGACCTACTTATGCAGAAACCAGCGAGGACGCGGCTCTTGTTAATATTTCATCATATTGCTATGATGAAGAACTAGTGCACATGCAGATTGGTGTTTGTTGCTAGGAGAGATGAAAAGGAAACGCATTCATGGTATCCCCGTTTCGATGTCAGACCCCAGTAGAGTACAGTTGGTATGATATCGAATAGACCCTTCACTCAGAATGTTGTCTATTGGGCAAGTTGGACGGAGTTAAAAGGTACTAATGCCGCAGAGACTCTTATCAGCCCGAATATTTAAGCAATTCGACTTGCTTCAAGGTTCCCTCATCTCGCTCTCAAGGCCTTTTGGATTATCTTTGCTGTGATTTCAATTGTTGGGTTTGCGATTCAGACAGCCTTCCTTATAAAAGACTACAAACAGGTAAACTCTTTTAAATTTCATTGCTCTCAAGGTATGTATAGTACAACAAGGATACAGTTCTCGAGATCAAAAATGCATACGGTACCCCATTCCCAGCAGTCACCATTTGCAACATCAACCCGATGAGAAAAGCGTCAACTGTGAACATACAGGAACTGCACAATTTGGTTGGCGCTAATATTGTTTCGACTGTTGAAAGCTAGTGCGCATTTCAGCTGTCTGTATATGATTTTCTGACGCAGAAGAGCACCAACGACAGTTGGGCTACTATGTCTGAGGAAAGTGTGGAGACGCAAGGAAAGGAGTGTGGTAAATTTAACGCTACTCATGGGCAACTCAAAACAACTTTTGATACATGTTCTGGAGACACTCTGGTCCAAGGTTAAACATTTTAAATGTGCTATGTGCATACTTCTTTTCAGCATGTTCAAAAATGTACATTGTGAGAAACGAATACTTCGATGGATGTCCATACGATCCTCACTTACTCGCTGACTTTTTTATCAAATGTGCTCCTGATACAACTCTCTGCACAGAATACCGTAAGTTCATCTATTACGTTGAGGAAAATGAACTGTGACTTTATCCAGAAAGCCCAAATGTTTGTATGGAGAGCCTTGAAACTTGTGGAGCCGATATGAAATTCGATGTGACGTGCACCCTGCCGAGATTGTGTGACATAATGAGCGACGTTCCAGCCCGCAGACGAAAAAGGTGGGAATTACCAGTGAGCGACAGATTCAATGGTCGAGTTTAGGAGTGTGAAAACTGTTAGTATGTGTAGAACAGACTCGACCACGTCAACGACGGCTACATCAACCACTTCACTTTTGACAACTACCACGTTTTCGACGACGACAACAGAAGCTGCAAAAGACAGAACCGCATATAAAGTGCTCATGTGTTCTTCTCCCACGACGACGACTACGGTAACGAGCACAACAACGTCACCGTCAACATCCACGACAACGGAGGCCATCACCTCGTCTACCACAAGTGATTCTACAACGACCAGCACCACAACTACGGCAACGGAGGCCATTACATCGTCTACCACAAGCGATTCTACAACTACCACAACGACGGAACCAACAACCACAGTCACTATATCCACTTCCACCACGACGCCTACAACAGTCACAACTTCTACCACCTCTTTGATTTCTACAACGACAGCTGTTCCGTTGCCTGAGATAACAATATGCCCGGAAACAACTACTACGACAACAGCATCTACAAGTACAACGGGGGCCTCAACCACGACGACTGCATCAACCACTACAACGTTCCCCACAACCACATCTACGACCAGTACTTTGCCGACAACAACATCAACAACCATCACACCTACAACTACAGATTCTACCACAACCACTAGTGTTAGTTCTTCGTCGTCGATTTCAACGACATCTGAACAGTCAACAACAACATCTTCAGCGTCGACGACAACATCTGAGGAAGGAACAACGACAACAATAGTTACCTCAACGACAACGACTACCCCAACTACGACAACACCAACAACAACTACTACATTTATGTCAAACGAAATAACACTGTGCACTCCAACGGTAACCACAACTACCACGACGGCAAGTACCACGAGCAGCGTTGCGTCAACATCGACCTCCACCTCCACTGCATCGACTTCGACTTCCAGCACCGATCCTTCGACTTCGACCTCCACCGCTGCTGCATCGACTTCGACTTCCAGCACACCTACGTCAATATCGACCTCCAGCAGTACTGCACCGACTTCAACTTCTGCTTTCACATCCACGTCCAGCAGCCCTCAAAATACTACAGTCACCACCACAGCTGCAACATCAACATCAACAACCATAATTGTAGAAACAAGAACCACCGCATCCACTACAACTACTGTGTCATCACCCATAACGACAACTACGACAAGCACTGAAGAGACTACAACAACCGCTCCAGTCACTACGACGATCGATGAAGCTTCTACCAGTTCCACAGGCTCAACGACTTTACTGACAACAACGGGTACTGCAGTATCAGATGACTCACCTTCAACCTCTACGACAACTGCAAATGAGGCAAGCACGCAAACAACGCCGGTCGAGCATTCTTCATCTTCAACTGCGTCGATCACAACGACATCTAGCATCAATACAACGAGCACACTTGATATAACAACCACAGATCTCTCAAAAAGTTCGACAATCACAACACCTGCTAACGAAGACAGCTTTTCAACGACCACAAACATCCTTAGCGATTTTTCCACCGGCTTGTACCCATCGACAAGTGGAGTGAGTTCTTTCACCACTGTTTCTTTATCAACTATTGAACCACCTGCGTTTTCCACAACCTCAAATGATGATTCCGATGCCTCCAACGGAGAATCTACGACGGGATCCGAAGACAGTAAGGATGGGACAGGGACTGACGACAATGAGAATGGAGACGGTGATGGAAGTAATGAAGGTGGAAACGACCGGGATGATGGCGAAGATGGCGGAAATGAGGACAATCCTGAAGGACAGAATGGTGGCCCTGTGGGTTTCGGAACATTATTTACACGGCTATATACCAAACGGACGATTAAATGGGCCAGTGAAGAAAGCACAACGGTCGATGAAAATGAAGTAACGCAGGAAGTCGACGAACGTGAAGATAGTGACACTGGCGATGATGATCTTGATGACGGTGAAGAGGGAGACTCCGGTGGAAATTCCTCCGAAAACAAGCCAGAAGGACACGGCGAATATATCGAGTCAGGTAGAACTCGCGCTCCAAAAGGAAGCGGGAATGGCGATGATAATGGAAACGGAGGAGACAATAGTGGAAATGGAAATGCAGGCGGAGGAAGCGGCGACAACGACGGTGATGGTAAAGAAGGCACTGGGAAAGGCGACGGAAATGAAGACAGTGATAAAGAAAATGGTGGTGAAGAAGACGGAAGCAAAGAAGCGAATGGAAAAGACGGCAACAGCAATGGAAGTGATGAAAATGACGGAAACGAAGACAGTGGTAAAGACGGCAGTGGTAAAGAAGAAGGAAGTAAAGAAGCGAACGGAAAAGACGGTAACAGCGATGGAAGTGATGGAAAAGACAATGGAAGTGGAGATTCCCAAGAGAAAGGCCCGGAGACCGATTCGGACGGGCACAAGAACGGTGAAAACGGAGAAAGCAGCGAAAAGAACGTAAATGACAATGATGGAAAGGACGGACAAGAGAATGGAGGTAGCGGAGATGGAGAAGGCGGTGAAGAAAAGGAAGGACCTGAGAATGGCGAAGGATCGACTCCTAGTTCTCTGTCGTCGACCACTCTTGGAGTCATCAAAAGCAACAACACTTACTTTGAAGACAGTGTAACCCAACTTCTGCAGAAATACGGTATTTCATGGGACACGACAGGAATGGCCCTAGAAACACAAGTATTGGATCGCTTGACCGACGTTTTACAAAGCCTTGATCCGGATCAAAGAGTAAAATACGGTTATCAACTAAAGGAACTTCTCATTCAATGTTCGTACGATTCAATGCCCTGCGATTATGAAAAGTAATTGTACGTTTCTATACACTCTACGTTATGCTTACAGAGACTTTTCGTCGATTTGGGATCCTGATTTTGGTAATTGTTATACGTTCAATCACGATGGTCATTACAAAATTGAGAAGGGCGGAACTGCGTACGGTACGATTGATGTCGGATGCTAATGTAGTAGTGGAATCGTAGGCTTACGAATGATCGCTTTGAGTAATGTTTCGGAATATCTCCCGACAACGGCTCAAGCAGGAATGCGAATCACCGTTCACAACCAAAGCGTGATTCCTTTCCCAAATACAGACGGATTCAATGTGGCTGTAGGAACTCACACAACTATTTCTGTTCAATACGTAGGTCCATAGGATTGCTATACCGGCATTTCTTCTTAAAAATGTCCCAGGTTGAGCCAGAGCGACTACCGTTTCCGTACGGTGATTGTCACGGAGCGTATAGTGGGGCTGACAGCTACTATAAGGGTGACTATACCTACGAGGTAAGTGCACAATCCAGAATACTTCCTACGGATATCAGGGATGCTTCCGAGCCTGCTTCCAACGAAAGATGATAGCGACGTGTGGATGTGCTGATGGGAGATTTCCGAAGCCGCCCGACACAAATGCTTCTTACTGCGGGCCCGGCAACATGAACTATCTTGAATGCTACAAGGACTATGTAATCAACCAAGGCGATTACAATTCCGTCGACAACTGCACCTGTTCGACAGGCTGCAGGTAGCCATCAGTTATTTAGTTTGATCACATAAGACGTCTTCAGGGAAGCGGACTATCGCTTGTCAGTCAGCTATTCCAAATGGCCATCCAAAGAACCCTACCAAACGACGAACTGCCATGACAAGTACCCAAAAACGAATATTGATTGTTACACTGCCTACACGTAACTTAAGCAGTTCTGCTTTTCATGACTTTTTCAGTTTTCAGAGAAAACGCAATTCTCATTGAGGTGTCGTTCTCTACGTTGGCCTACGAGAAGCAGGTTGAGACACCTAACATGAGCGTAAGTTTGTGTTTCCTAAAACATTGTGAGTGCAAATTAAGGGAATGGATTTGTTCCAAAAGATCGCTGGAGCAGTTTGTCTGTGGCTAGGAATTTCTCTGTGCTGCTTGGGTGAAGTGGTGGAACTGTTGAGTTACATTTGTCTGTCGAAGGGATTCCACAGCAAAGGCCCAGCAGTAAATCCGTACGACTCCAACGATCGCGACTTTATAGCGCCCGTTATGGCCTCCCCTCCTTCAATTCCGTATGTCTGACAAACTTCTATATTCTTTAGACGCAGCTTTATAGAAATTTCTACGACGGAAGTTCTGCCCCAGTTTACGTGCCTCACCACCTAGATGCGCCGTCGGCAACGCCAACTTCTCCAACACTTTGTTCAGATTAGCAACACTTTATGCGATGCTTTTCTGTATGCTTTAAGGACACTTTGTGCGAACCAGACTTTGGAAACAATGGACGTGGTGGCTCTAATTGACCTTGTTGAAGTTTCCTCGAAACATTCTAATGAAAGCCGACCGGAACTGTCGGTTTGCGAGTGCGTACGCGAACGGATTTCCGCTACTGTTCAGATAGCACATGTAGTAGGAAAGCGTGTAGAGAAGCGGAGGAATGCATTCTCCCTTGCAGAACCCGTATACGGTAGCCTGTTAAAGAAATCGTAGAATAGTTCTCGACCACAAATTACCATGACGTAGTAGGGTGACCACAAGATTGCGAAGAATCCAACAATTACTGTAATTGTCCGAAAGGCTTTATGTGCTCTTTTCTCCGCCGACGTCTGCTTGCGGTGCCGGTTGAAGGCGGCAATTGGCGAGAAGATGTGCGAAATAAATCTGTCTTTCGTGCTTGATGATAGTGATGAAATCTTCCGTGAAACTCTTAAGAAGGTGCCATTGCGTGGGAAGCCTATCTAACCTTACCCTATGGCACTCAAGAATGATTCGCCTTTCTCGTTGATTGAAAGGTGGGACCGGGTGCTTTGGCGTGTAACGACGACAGTTGGCATTTGCGGTCTTCGCTGAGATTGCTGCTTTGGTTGTGAATCCACAGATGATGTTCTAAAAAAGTAGTTCATGATCATCTGGAAACCGCCACGGAGGAAAGAGAGGATACACATCCGTTTAAGCAGTTAGGTTCTGATAATGTACAGATTTTACCGATCTGCTAAGTTGTCAATGGTAAAGAAGTTAAACAGAGAATTAAAAAAAAACGTACGTTGATGAAGATCTCGACCTGGAGACTGCTTCTTGGACTTTTAAGTAATCAGAGATCCGTTTTCTCATTCTTGAAAACCAGGATTGACTGTATCGCCTATTGACCACTACTGCGTTTTTTTCGTCACTCCCGGCGATATCCTTTTGCACACGTGCGCTATTTCCGTTTGATTCTTCGACAATAATGGCTTTTACGCTATGTCCCTAAAGTGATTACGTGGGATAAGCTCCCTCAACTCTGGCGCTACATCGTAAAAGTCGGTTGAAAGCGGCCTCTGCAAGAGAACAGAAGAGTTGTCGGAGTGGGTTAGACCGTCCATATCGTGGTTTTGCTCATTGTCATCAAATTGAAGAATCGAACTGAAACTGTCGTCGTTGAAAAGGAGACTTATGGAGTCGGAGACCCCCTTTTCGGGGGAACCGTTATCCTGAAAGCGTGACTCTCTCTCTGAGGCCCGAACTTCGCTTACTTTTCGACCTTGGTGCTCTTCCATGCTCAAATCAGGGTCGTTTATCGACTCCATCACTGCCAGTCTCTGATGCTCATATTTCTCGCACCCGATTTCGTCTTCGATTTGATCGGAAGGAAGGTCGGCCTCTATCCGGAGGGAGTTTGATCGATGCTCACTCACTTCGTGAATGACTTCCAAATTGCGGTCGCCATCAGCATAGTCCTGTATGGAATCCTTAAATATGTCGCTTGCTTTGTTAAGCCTTTTTTGATGGCTAGCCCTTCATATGACGTAGACATATTAAGTTGGCACAATGGCTGCTTACGTCTTATGCTAACGACGGGGTGTAGGGGTAACTGCGAATTGTTTCCGAATAAACAAACAGGAAACGGAAGAAAAGCTAAGTTTTCTTTGAAACTAGAAGAGATACGAATTTTCATTTGGGTTGCGATTGTGGAAAAATGTTATTTTTGTGGAGAACCGAGATATATGGTGTCGGACGCATGCATCTTTCCGGGAATAGCCATCAAAGGACGAGTGGAAATGCTGCCCTTCCCTCCGTTTTGGCCCTTTTTAGCTATGTTTGTACATCCACACGTCACTGATGTGAATCGAGTTAATGGTTACTATCGGAAGAAAAGGAAATTCGAACCAGGTAACCATTAGCTTGTGCCTTTTAATTACTTGCCCCTTCCAGATTAAAATGTGAAAACATGTGATAAAGCGAAGCACTTTACCTCGGCTGCACGTGTGTTGTAT
Source organism: Steinernema hermaphroditum (assembly GCA_030435675.1). Lineage (NCBI taxonomy): Eukaryota > Metazoa > Nematoda > Chromadorea > Rhabditida > Steinernematidae > Steinernema > Steinernema hermaphroditum. The sequence continues at coordinate 10,529,904 of CM059625.1, read as the reverse complement.
CCAGAGTCTCTAGCGTCCATTTGGTCATCCTCTCCTTCATGTGTTGAATGAAGCATCAAACCAACGCCAACCTGAAAATAGCGAGTAGCACTGAGAGCTTCTTCGTTTTCGCAGCAAATGCAATGGGTTTCTCCAAAATGTACGAGCTATTCGGTTGTATAATTCTTCAAGTGACGTAAATGATCGGATGACCTCTCGCTGAAGCATATCCGTGGGCATAATTGTTGGGGTGAGCGTTTATTAACTGATGATTTAATGTCCACTCGTCTATTTAGTGCAATTTTCTGTCTCTGCGTGAATAATTCATGTACGCAGTTTGTTATATTGATAGAGTGATGTTCCCTCAAGGCGACCAAGTGGCTACTCGGCATATGTTTTCCATAGTGCTAAGCTCTTGATATTCATTTCATTGTTTTCGTCAAGGTAAATCGGGTCTCCTGGGGGCGAACGAAAACTTCAAGGCCCATAAACGGACGCAGACTTAGGTTGTTTTTAAGAGCAACAACGATTACGCACATTAGCCATAAAAACGTCGTTGTCGCTCGCTTATGGTTTCTTCTGTTCGCTTTTTAGAGCCAAGCGGGCACAGCGAATGCTTTATAATTGCCGACTGAGAAAGGGAAAACCAAAGAGCGTAACTAAAACGCTTGTTCATACATGTTTCCTTCGGCCGAGGTCCAAAGTGGGTCCAGAGGAACACAACAGACGGTTACACTCACCTGTGTACCGAGTCTTTGGCTGAGTAAAAGTGCAATGTGCCTGCGTTCTTTTGCCTTCGCCTTCTTCTCTAAGTTCTTTGCCGCTTGATGGATTCCCTGAAAGCAGTTGAACTTCATAATTTTATTTGTACACCACCGAGCACCCCGATAACTCATTAAGATGTTTACGACCCTAATTAATGAGAAAAGCCAAAACTCAATTTGTTGGCGCCTAGCAACGGTTAAAGTAAAAAGTCACCTTGTAAAGGATCAGCATCGCCACCAGAGTGGTCCAGTAGTAGGCAACATACATTCCCATATTCACGTAAGGATTCGACAGGAATGGAGCATAGCATTCATATTCGCTAAGTCTACACACAGCAATTTAAGTGAAAAAAAGCAGCAATGGGCTTACCTTGTTTCGTCACCCGATATCGCCGACCATCCATAAATCATTATACTGAAAATGGCTAAGGGGAGCACCCACGACAGAATGATCAGCACTTGAGTTTTCGCCGGGCTCTGCCATTTAAGATATTTCGCCGTATGACAGACCGATAAATAGCGGTCGGCAGTAATCAAGAGTACGGTCAAAATGGAGACAAGGCACAAAGTGTAGTCGAGTAAAAGCCATGTTTCGCATGCTATGCTTCCCAGAGGCCATCGTTCACCTGAATGAGAAGGTGCTGCTGATGAGAAGGAAAGTTTTACCATTGAGAACGTAGACCGTGAACAGTGGAAAGCCTTCAATTCCAATGATCAAATCGGAAATTGCGAGGGAGACAATATATCGGTTGCTGACCTGGATCGAAACAAATGTTTGCATATGTAACATGTTGACTTTAGTTTGACAGAAGGGAAGCGAATTTTGAAAGTGCAACCTCTTTCTAATGGATCTTTTGTTCATCTCATACACATAATGTAAAGAGCATCTGAATGAAGGACAGACAAAGCAAGTTGGTTCAGTCGATTATTTCTAAGCAGCTGAGCCCTTTCTTTGAGCTGGGTGAATTTGCCGTTTGGTTTAATTGATAATTTCATCGATAAAACGTCACAAGGTCAATTCTGAAAAGGGGTACCTGCTTGCTGATGGCCCTTTCCGTTTTATAGGCGATTATGACCATGGCATTGCCAATGATTGTCTCGAGACTTACAAGCAGAACCACGAACCATACAATTCCCTTAAGATTATATAAGGGTAATTATCAAATGGGTCAGAAGTTACCTGGAAAACAGGAGGATACGGTGAGTTCCATGGGCCCGGAGCCTCAGTCTCGTCAGTCGCATTCATTTACAGCGTTGGGAACCCGTCTGGCAAAAGAGATTTAAAAAGGAGGAGTAGGGTTCGTCTTCAATCTTGAATTGAGGACAAAGGGGCAACTCAGCCACTCATCGCCGAATTTCTTGCGACAGATCTTTTGCTTACCGGCATCAAAAATCAAATTGTCTCTCGCTGCGCAGAGGCTGTTTTCTGGCAATTCGAGTTCATCCCAAAGGGTCGAGTTGTTAAGGTTGGTGCAAACGGCCAAATAATGCGCTTTTCCCGGAGACAGCGGTCAAAACGCAGGATCGGCGCTTATTTGCAGACGAGAATTGGTCGCTCAAATGCGGGAGGGATCAGAGAGGTTGCGCGGCAGCTGGGGCCGGCAGACGATGAGGGTGTTCACGAGAGCTCTGCTCGAGGGGCGGTCTTAAGCGCGATTCTTAACTGATTCGATTATGGTGGACCGGTCAAAAATCGGTGTCAACTAAGGTTATGGCCAATCGGATTAACCCCAGCGCGTCCCCAATCAGAAGTTGCTAATCAGAAGTCGCTTCTCGCGTCTTCGCCTCACGCAGCATTTTCCCGTGGGAACGATTGTTTCGCCAAATGGTGACTTTCAATCTGAACCCCTCCGTCTTTCTTAGACCGACTTTGAGTCGAAGCGAATCGCTTACAAAGGTTCTCATAGCATTAGTGGGATGTTCCCACAAAAACATCGTTTCAAAACCTTTCCACAACCAAGCAGAGTTAAAAATTTCAGTTAATGCGCTTAATGTACAAACGTTCCCTTTATGTAGTCGCGCGAAACGAGCATTTTGTAGTCGACATGGACAACCTTCTTGACATTAAACAAATGTTAGTCTTAGTTTGAGACAGGGACACGTTTTCAGCGCTTCATCACTCGTCTATCTTAAGAACACTTTATTGTTCCGTATCCTTTTCTTAGGTCGAAAAGCCCCCAAGGGAGTTATAAAGTTCGAACTAACCGAAGATTGGGCATTGTCTTTACAATGAAAAACAAACAGCAGAAGACAGAAACGCGCAACACCAGTGGGAGTGGACATCATGTTTCGGATCCTGCTTGAAATTCGCCACAATGATGAGTCAGCGGTGAAACAAAAATAATTGACTAGTACACGGAATTTTCGACTCCTGTTAGAGTCTCCGGAGGTCACCTGTCCGGACTTGGGTTCATTATGACAGAAAGCGTGAAAATACATTTGGATACTTGTGTCTTCAATGCGATTATGCACTGACGGACGCCGTCGGGGGTGATCAACTCAAGTGCCGCCTCTATTGCCTTGTTTTATTTTCCGCGCTGTTTTTAAAGCACTTTAAGCATTAAATGGCACCACGTTTTGAAAAAATGAGAGTGTTTTCAAATTCCCCATACTGAAAGAGAAACGATTTCGAAAATTCGAGATGGGCTGTTAGCATTAGAAGCAAGCCGTTTTACACTTATAAAACGAACTTTTTGGCGTCTCGTCAAGATCCTTTGAAGATGTAGTGAATATGTAGAATTGCTGCAAAAAAAGAACATCAAAGAAAGAGCAATGTCACGCAAGGTTACATGCTTCTCGTCACTTTCAGAAGAAAGAACACTAGAAATTTGACTTTTCCACTCACATGCATTATGATGTCAACATTAGCGGATTGCTCAGTTTTTAGTCTTCCGGGGGATTCGAAATATGTCGCAGTTAGTCGCTATTCTTAGTTGAAAATTGAGATTGAGTTGCGAAAATTTCTTGGATGCAAGCCGAGAATGACAAGGAAGTCTATATGTTGCGTATTATAATAATCTTTGCTCTTCCTCTTTTCCACAAGCCAAGAGCAAGCCTTTCAAAAAATAATTGGACAAGTTGTTTATGCATTCGCAAACACAAAGGCAGTTTGTGAGGGACGCATTGGTTTTATTCTTTTCTTTCCCGTCATCGAACGATATTCAAATATATGCGAATTCCACCCCACGAGAAAGGTAGGATAGACAGAAAAAGCAGGGGTTGTAAACGACCGGATTTCATGAAGAGTCAGCACTAATAAATTGTTTTGCAAGACATGTAACAAGTATAGAGGCAGATACACAACGCATCCTGCGGATTTGAATGGTGCAAGGAAGCCCACAGTTTACCAGTTCAATCTATTATAGAACAATAGCACACCGAAGTTGCTGATCCTTCTTTTCTTCTTTCTTTCCACGATGTTCTAGTTAGCGCAGAGATTTCATTAGTGTACATGACCGGCGAAGCGGTGAAGATGCTGAAACCTGTGGAGCCGAGGCGTTGAAGCTTGTCGAAGAGGAGTCCCATCTTTGGTTCAGATGGTGGTGTGCACTTCAATGTTGGAGGCTTTTCTACACTTAATTGAGAACCATCTTCTGAAACCGAGTGACCTACCACTCTGTTGAAAGAAAAAGTATCCTTGATGGCTTGGCAGTGACACGGAAAACAGAAATAAAAAAAAAACAAATTGATATATACAATTTCAAAGGTGAACAGAAAATCGAGGGAATTCCAGTTTGAACGAAGTGTTACATGGTTGAGAACTGAACTGTCAGCTTCGCAAAAAATTCACAGCTGACTGAAACATTTGACAGTGACCTTTTTGTATTTTCTTGTGCATTTCAGCAGTTACACTATTATGCATCCACTTCCCAGTAGTTCCTCTTGTTGCTATAGCCCAGATGGCAGTTTTCGCGAGTAAGGTCTCCGCTCTCTAAGTAGGTCCAAAATGGCAGGAGGACTCCAGCAATTGTCGTCGAAGCGCGGTTAATATGCTTATTTGGTTAATGCAGTTCTGGTGATTTAGTGTGTCAAGCTTTTCAATCTCAATGACGATAAGTAATGAGAAAGAAAAATTGTGATTTTGTTCTAGTTTTTGAGAAAAGTTCCGTTTTAAATTGAGTTCTGCAATATGGTTTTCTTAGTGCTATATTGCGTTTTGAACACGCATGAGCTCAGCTTCGCTGCACGGGGCCACGTCGACTATTTGATGTTCAGACGTGGGACTCTCACATTGCCACCCAGAAAATGCAAAGGAACAGGCAGTCACCCATGGAATTTGAGGGAATGTGCCCATATGAAGTCATAAGAGCATGTGTATTGAGAAATAGAATGCAAGGTAGCGTTAACAGATAAATGTTCTGATGCTCTGCTACGTACATCACGTCGAGCTAAAGTAGTTCCTCATCGGGTTGTACGACTTAAACGAATCAGTTTTGGCGGTATCGGTTTTCAGTCTTCAGGCCTGGTCTTCTGTAAGCTTCGATTGGAGATAACAGCTGCGCGGACTTCGAAGATGCAGCCTTCTGTGTTCCTTGCCTCCTGGGAGCTGGAGCGTGCCACTCATTGAGCCATGAACGCAGTATAAGAACGATCGCGCTCTTAAAAATCATTCAGCGAACCTCAGAGAGAGCAAGTGGAGGACCCGACCGATCGCCACCGACACAACTGAAAGATTTCCGTCCCTACCTGTGTAACTTAGAACGAGTTGTTTCTAGCAGTTTCGAACATGTGTAGCTGACCATTTTATACAGATCAGCGAACGTCGATTGTAGGAGGAACAGTTAAAAATTGAGCATTGAGATCTCAAATTTATCGCTTCTAAATTCGTTGGCTAGAACAAAAAGAGACAGAATTTCTTTAAGCCACTCTAAACATCTTTTCGGCAATCCACCTTCCCTTCAGAGACAATGTTCAGGTTAATCGATCATTGTCTTGCAAAAGGAGGAATGCGGGATATGTACTGACTGACAGGTTCAATGCAGGATGCTCCCTCTCGAGATCAGGTGCTTTTTGCGAGTGTCCGCTTGTTAGGGATTAGAATGCAGAAATTTATCTGCGTTAGTTGCTGCAACAATCAATCAAAGAGTACCCCTTTCTAGTGCCGACGATTGTACTTTTTGAAGGTATTTCCATTATTTACTTGCAAGCTTTAAAGGACTTCTTTTTCATGTTATTCGGGTGCTATTTATCTCCAGTAGCCGCGCATCGTCGCCACCTTTCGCCATGTGAATCAAAACAGCATTTCATCTCGCTTTCACAATTCTTTGTATCCTATTACTTATCGCGCCGTAGGCCCATCCACTCAATTCTGTCGCGGAGTTGACAGCGTATGTGCCGACTTGATGTGTGTGTCATCATGTCTGGCTTATGTCTGCCACCAACGCGTCAGCAGAGCTGGAATGCAGCGTATCAGCTGACAATGAACATCCCACTAATTCAGCCTGTCCTTGAAAAATATGGCCGTTGTCAGGAAAAATGATTCACGAGCTGTCCACAAACTATTTGCTAAATAAACCGTAAGGGCATATTTCATATTGTGGAGATTTTGTCAATTCGTGAAAGCGTTTCCTTAGTTGGATTGACTGTTCGGAAGCGTTTAAAAGACTAAAACTGATTGTTACTCTGCTGGTCCGATTAAATCTTGATTTTAGCAACGTTTTCTTGCAAAACGAAGACATGTTCGGATAAGAATTGGAATGGCACAAAAAAGGGAAATTGAAGAAAAGGGCAAAAAAGACTTGTTAAGGACAACGGGAGTGAAAGATCCCAACGACTTCGTTTGTGGAAAAACGAAACTGACGTATAAAGATGGAACAAAGAGATTATGTGTGCAAAATGGGTTCGTTACAGCCCATTTCATGTGCTTGATGATGTTCAGTTCAGAAACATTATCAGGGTCAGTTCTAGCGTTCAACATGGACGAGTAGATGTACGATATGCTCATCTTGTGGTATCAATGCACGTTGTGGAAACGCTCCGGATCGACTTATTATATTGTAGATGGTTCAGCATATTGTAGACATTTCGGAATGGGTGGAAACATTTCCATGAAGTGTTACTGGTCAAAAACACAAAACTCTACTTACGAAGATCCCTCTGGTGCGTCTGTCTCAGGAAATGGCTGTTCAATACTCAATTTCGTACATTAAGGTTTTTAATAATATTAAGCGTCCTGAACCCATTTCCATCCCTACTTGTGTGCTCTTTTTCAATATTGAGAGGTTCAGTTCAATTATGAAGTTCGACCTAAGGGTGTGCCTACACTAAGTTTTTTTTTTTCATTAGAAAGCCGGATTTAAGCGAACGCTGTTTTCAACCCATGAGACTGACCAAACAAACAAAACGAACGAAAAGTTTAATTTGCTTAGCACTCCTATCGCCGTTTTACGACTGTTGCCCAATTACTTCAATGTTTGTTTTTTCCAATTAGTTTTTTTTTCTATTTGTTCGTCCCTTCTTTCTCGCAGGATATATTTCAAAGTCGACATCTGAAAAGTTCGAAAAAACGATAGAAAAAGCGAAGGACGTGACTTCTTCGTGGTGGTATTCATTTAAGTACTGGTGACTTTACTCGTTTAAGCCAACGAAAACAAAAGATTGATTTTTCTAATTATTTGCAAGGAACTCCGTAAGCCTTTGCCTATACCGCTAAGCCACGCGAGATCGTCCCCCTTCAGGAAAGACTCACTTCAACCGCTCTTTTGCCTTTTGTCGAACCATCGTGCGTGTGGAAGACTATCGTTTGCGAACGCAACTTCTTCTTCAATCATTGGGACATTTAAGGTTCCGTTAGGACTTCTTTTTTCCATTCAGAAAAGTATCGCGCAACCGAACGAAGGGCGGATGTGAGTATCACCCATGCTCCGCCCACAGATCATTCTCGTAATTCTGCGGACTCATTTTCAACTATTCTTTCATATGGTGTTCGTTTTTGCTCCTCGTCAATTATTCTCACTGGTTCCGAAGTACCAACAATAAAAAGTTTTCTTTCGGTAGAATTTTTATGTTTGCGGATGGCTTGTTTTCCATTACACCCCCTTTTTGGCGTAATCAACGGACGACGCAGACGAACATTACATTTGCCTTTAGTTTGGAAAACTATTTAACTCCATCAGATTTTTCGAGGTTCGGGCGAATGTTTTTCTTTTCAAGGCGAAGCAGCATCCGGTCCCCCAGGTCTTCGCCACTTTCATATAGTGTCTGATTAATGAATCGAATTGATTGTCGTTTGCAAATTGCCGCCTTCCGAATTTCTGCCAACTGTCGCATGCTATTGCGGCACACTTAATTTGTTGCACGATATCACGTCCTCGCACGGCATTCGTCTGTAATGCGATCGGCGGCGGCGATAATGGTGGACGGCACTTGATGTCGCACCAAGCGTGATTTTTGGCACCGTTTATTTAATGGACTGGATATTTAATCGAGCGATAAATCGTTACAACGCCGAAAAGAAAACACATTACTCTTTGCTCGATTTCATTTCTTGGTTAGTTGTCGCTATTCACGGTGACGCCCTGACATCTACCAAAACAATCGCCACTTGCGAACCTTTGCGATCAGACGGTCGGTCATTTAATTAACAGCTCTTCTATTTCAGTCGGTAAATGCCCAAAATTAAATGTGTACTGAGACAATGCTGCTCGCTCTTGAGAATCAATTAACCTCATTCCAAGTTTAATCCGAAGTTCGGTGGCTCCCCCCTCTTATATGTCCAGTAAGTTTGTTTTCACTCGGGATTCCGCTACAGGGGTTGAGCAGCACCCCATGTTTTGGGGATATATTCGAGATGGATCACGTATTATTAAATTCGGAGACGAAGCCGGTGGAGGCACTTTAGAGTTGGGAACCCTTTGGAAGGCGGCTGTCGCTGTTTGGCCAAATGGAAGTGAACTCACAAATACATTCTTGAGAGTACGGACATGTGATTTTTTGCCTTAAGTTTTCTTATACGTAGCATTGAAACAGCCGCATATTAGTTACTCCGGAACAGCTTGAAAACGCGCTGTTCCGCAGTGTTATGACCCCGTGACCGTTGGACATCGTCTCCATTCAAAGAACTTGATAGCCGAAGTGATAACGTCGAATTAGGAGGCAATTGTTCCAAACCAATGACGCGCGACTTCTGAGATACTCTTGGACATGAATGCTGTTTGTTTTTGCAGTTATTTTCTTTCCTTTTCGCCATTGTTCGCAACGTTAGACGCCGTTCTGCTTCTTAGATCGACCAAGGTCACGCTGAAGCTATCTTTGCATGACTCCGCGGTTCACGCGCCAATTCAAGCCGAATGCTAACAGATTGACGTGACAGAGCCTATGAATCCAACGTTTCAGAGAACATGGCGCTGATTTACGCTTCCGCTGTCAATAAGCGAATGAATAGTCACTCTGTGCACGGGAGCAGAAGCAGAAAAAAGTCCTCCAGCGTGAATGCACCGGACTTCAGTCAAATGTCTACATCGTACTATCACCTGAGGCAAAGGTCTAATGAGGAAAAGGGCCAAGCTTCATGTGAGGCGATCGAGGTCTACCGTAGTCTATCGTCGACCCGCGAAAAAACGCCGCAACGAAAACGGTTGGCGCCCGTTGTCTAATGTAGTTTGTAAAGTTATTTGTTTAGAAGCACTTCCCAGCAGAGTACGAACACCTGCCAGTCCGACTCTCCCCAACACAAAATGTCTCTTGACCATGGGACGTACCGGCACCATGGTGTCGACGGCTTGCGTAGTTCAAAGTCGCATAAGCCAATTCAACGTTCACGCACTAGGTAAAGCACAATCTGTGATTGAAGCATACGATCAAAACTCGACGAACTTTGATGCTCGCGAGCGACGAGCGGTTTACGACGTTCTGCAAAATCAGATGATTCCTTCCGTGGAAGGAAGCCTGGGAACGTCGATGGGGAACTGGAAACTAACTGCTCTATGATAAGCCGATAACGTCATTGTCTTGTCGATTAGCCAACACACGCACAAACTGATAGCCTCAGGCAGAAGAGCGCTAAGTAGCCCACAAAACGTTCTCGCAAAAAAACATTCATCAGGCAAATGCAAAATCGACAATTGAAGGACAAAACAGATTTTGGAAGAAAAAAAGTGATAAGAGGCTTTTCAGCTGTGGTGATCTGGTGCAGAAGAACGGAAAGTCGTCAAGAAAGATCTCAACGCCGATGATGACGATGACGCAAAGCATGACTTTCGATGAACGGCAACAATTATCGAAGAACAACCTGCGCCGCTCACTTGCACATCGCCGTATGGTTCAGGTAATCACTGATACGTTGACATTAATTATGAAGCTATTTGTTTACATCAAGGAATAAAGTGTCATTTGACAACATTTCACACTTTAGGAGTACGGTCTGGAAAACGAGGAAGCCAAAGCACATCCGAAATCGAATCTACTGGACGCAACCGATGGAGAAGTCGGAATGAGCCGCAGGAAGAGCATAAGCCTTGACGCGGACGACTGGAAAAATCAAATAGATGCAGCTGTCGAGGCCCAAACGGGTGTACGGTAAGCGTGCTCCCTTTTACTTATATGAGTATGGCATTTTCAGACTTGAGAACTGCAAGCCAAGTGCTTTTCAGCGTATGCGAAACAAATTCGCGAAATTGAAGTTAACGAAAAGTGGAGACGTGCGCTGAGTGAGAATCCACTGTGTTTTGTGTTCTTCCCCGTCCCTATATCATTGTTCCCTGTACATCTTTTTATGTAAAATCTGAGCATACCTTCTTGCATTTGTCATATGTAGATCATTTTCGCACGCACGATTCCCTTTATTGTCGCTCCTCCGATGTTTCCTTCATCTGCCCGTTATGATCTCCCGTCAACTATTTCCGATAATAACAGTGCTGTTTAGAATGTGAAGACCCCTTTTGTTGAATGTGTACTTTTAAGGTTATGTTTTGGACATTTATTTTCATGATGGTTCATGAATGCGTTGTTTTCTTCACGCACGGCACATTTGAGTCATGAGCCCAGGGATTAGTAACCAATCGCACGACGGCATAGGGCGCACTAAAAGAAAGGCGCAGTCGCGACCTCATAGCAAATATTTGATTTTTGTGTCGGGATGCAAGAAGCGCGACAACATGGGATTGTTACCGTTTTGCGCAGACGTGCCAGTGGGAATCGGTAGGGCGGCTGTTTCCTGTATGTTGGTCTAGCGTCGAGTGCTCTTCATTCTCGACGGTGCTACCGTCACGTGATTTACGCTGGCCACTCGCAATAACAGCTGGCAAGATATAAAAAATCATTGATGAACGTGGCGCCAACAAAGGTTGCGACTACATTGGTTATCGTAGCTAGTTACTTCAGCGGTAAGACACTGCTGTTCTATTAATAAGTTAGTTCTGTTCCACTTAATACTCGTCTTGTGTTTCGTCAGAAAGACGGATCGCAAATGTTTGATGACGCCATTCAAAGACTGGTAATCCTTGACTTTCTAGTTGACAGACAGTGATAGCACTATATCAAAATGACGACCGAGTTTGTTGGTGCCATATGATCTTTATTGGAGTGCGTCGTCTGGTAGGGTGGCTTAGAAACTCTCTGGACTACCATGCACGTCCATCGCGATTCGTCGAAAAGGGTGCTTACGGTTATTCGCCTGCGGGCACTGATAACGTACGGGCTGCGTAATGGGTTTCCCCCATTGATAACGGTCACATCTCCGACTCAAATAGTAGACCGCTTTGAAAAACGCCTCACACTAATTGAAAAAGCCTTCGGTGGCAGGTCGTTACTGTCGCGATTGGTCGTGCCAAAGTCGCGTCCACTTATGTTGTTGATTTCTTTTCAGACTCATCCTAAAGCCATGGCGTTTATTGTTCCTGTCATGAAGAAGGACTACATGCTTTACCAAAAGAAGTCCCCTTCTAATTCGAAAAACTCGTCAACGAAGACATCGCTTCGGAGCGCATCCAATCCTATTCTAATTCCCTCAAGGAACTCCACTGGTATGTTCTATCCTTTTGTTTCGGTTGTAGTAAGGTACAGAGTCGTTATGAAAGTTGTGAACAAATTAAATCGCCATTTTGATTTTATGTTTTGCAGCCTGTCGTCCAACGTCGTCTTCTGTTGACTCCATCGTTCGCCCATCACGACGGGCTCAAAGACAAAGGGTTTCCATTCGAAGAATCTCCGACTCGGACAACGACCGAACGAGCGGGACAGAGAGACACGTGCATTTTGGAGTTTGCGAAGAGATTACGTACGACGAATTGGAAGAGGCCTTCGAAGACACCCCTATCGACTTCGACTCCGGGAACTCGAGTTTGGAGTCACAAGATTCTCCGATGCAGTCCCTTTTTCTTTCCGAGCAACTTGAACTGAAGAAGTCGGCACCGGTACCGGTCAGATCAAAGAAAAGCAGAGATAATTCTAAGTTTCTGAGCTCCAGTGCTCCCGTTCTATCGACATCTACAGGCAGTCCCACGAAAAAACCGAACGTTTTTAAATTGGTGGCACTCTGCTCGCCGAAGAATTAGATCAGTTCGATAGTGTCGGTGTCATGCATACGTGTAAATAACTGTAAGATTTTATATTGTAAATATTCATCTTCTTACTCAGATAAAGTGATTATGACCTGATGTGTACGTATACAGTTAAAAAAATTCGGAAGATCTTTACTTTGAACCGTATTGGATATTAGTGCACGTGCACACGTTTCTCACGTTAGCACTTTCAAGTAAGAAACATCTAGCAGACCAATGCGATATATGGTGAAATACCACGAACAACCACATATATCCTTTTTGATCGATGTGTTGTCGTCAATGCAAACAGAGATCAGTCTGATCTGCAACGCGATGACTACGTTGAAGGAAAAGTGTTTTTTTTGAGTGCTGCGCCTCTCTGTACATCGCTCGTTAACTTGTTTCTGCTTTTGGTAGGCAGTGTAATTTTTGACCAACGAAAATTTGCTCGAGCTGATCCCACCAATTGTAAGGCTATAGTGTATCCTTCCTGATTTTCGCATGCTTATCATCGACAGATTTTGCTCCATGATTTGAATTGGGTTATGGTAGTACGAGGGAAAATCGGAAATGTAACATCGTTTCACTGTGTTATTGTTACTTTAACGCTTCAGTGTTAGATGTTTTCCTTTATTTCGAGCTCCACAGAATAGAGTTTTCTTTCACGCTATAACTTTTAAACAATTTGTAGATGAAACACTGCCACAAGTTCAGTAAAGGCACCTCGTATGAATCCACTGCAAAGGAGTCCCGTACATGCAATCACTTAAAAAGGTCCGAATCCGAGTCAGAGTCGTCGAAGAGGCCAGGTTTTTTCACAAGCCCGGTTTTGGATGCCAACGTTACAGAAGCTTCAGTTGATATTTCCTTTTCCATTGGCGCCACTTGTTTGACGCTTTTGGGAATCGCCACTTTCGCCTTGCCTAAACGTATAATTTTCAGAAATGTCCTTCAGTCGTTAGTAAATACTTGGTGGGGCTTTCTGAGATGCGTGACTCGCGAAGAGGTCTTCATCAGAATCGTCGAATAACGAGGATGTAGGTTGCTTCGGGTGAACCGAATCAGGCTCGCTCCGCGAACGAACATTTGAGGCGGCTTTCTGCGATTTGTTCGTGTCAACTTGCGTATTTTCTTCTAGTTCAGTTGCCTTTGCTTCTGCCGTAGTCGGTACACGTTTTTCGTCGGTCGTCTCAACTACTTCGTGAGTAGACACTTCTGATTTTAAGGGACCGTTGACGTTCGTGGAAAACGTCTCCTTCGCTTCGTCTAAAGGGCGGATTTGACTTTTTGGACGACGATTGGCAGGTCCTTTGGGTCGAGACTAAACATGTGCTTTTACTCAGTGCAACGTCTGTTTATCTGTACTTTTAGTATGTTGCTGAGGTCATTGGTTTTTGATGCATCACCTTTCGCAATAGTGTCGACAGGCTTACTGACATCATCGACTCGGGTATTTCCATTGGCTTTCTTATCAGCGGCTTCCACCTGCGTTTTGGACTCCAGTGGCCGCTAAAATGATTAAAATAGGAAACATTATACAGAACACACCAATTTCGGTCCCTGGCCAAGAACAGCGGACAGCTTGGCGGCAAAGAGGTCATTAGCTTTTGCGTTCAGCTTCATAGTCGATACAGGCTTTCGCGAAGACATGCTTGCCGGCTAAAATATGACTGATTTAACAGCAATACATTGGAACATTACATCGCCGAGCTGTTCGTCCTTTATGTTGCTTTCCTTATTAATTGGCACCTGGTAATAGTGGATTTTTAGCTTCGGTTGATTTTGACTCCCACTTACCTCTTCAATTTCAGTTTGTGGTATTTCCACTGTTGATCGACTTTCGTGATTGGAACTATCCTGTGTGGGATTCTTCTGTGCTGCAGATGGAGCTTTCGTATGCCTTAGATTCGTCAGTGGATTGGTAGTATCCTTTGCAATCAGTTCTGCAGCCTGCTGAGAGAATATACTGTACTTTTTCAAACTAATCGTATACCTACTTTTGTCTTCTCGTCCTTTTTGATGGAAGCTTTGCCCTCAACAGGTCCTGGGATATTGCGGTCGACCTGAACAATGAGATTGAATAAGAGAGCTGTTATCAATAGGCATTACCTCTTTGGAATGAGGTTTAACAGAAGCCGACGTATCGTTCTTTTTTCGCTTGTTGGAGAATGGAAACTGAAAGATGAAATGATTACTGATCACTGGATATCATGCGAGTAAGAGGGAGAACACAACTATGAGATTTACTGTGCTATGTTTAGAGCTGAGTGTAAACCAGCCTCACAGCTGTTGGATCTAGATGCACTAAGCACTTTACAGCAACACGAAGAAACACTGAGCTTGAGTTTTTAACATTAAACGGTACGGAGGAGCAGTGTTACGTTGGTGAGGAGTCTTTAGTCAGCAGCTGTTGGCACATTCGTACTTACCCTCATGTTTTGAGAACTGCTCGTGCCGAATAGGTCGTCCTCGGAATCGCTACTATCGTCGAAGACAGATCGAGATGGTTTTGCCAGCGAATGAGACGCCGGTGCTGCAGATGTAGGAATATTCTTCTTCTAAATGTTTGCTTTATGACTTTGAAAGAGAAACTCTCGGAAAAGTTGAAGAAAAACAGACACAGCGCAGATGAGCGAAGTGCCACAGGACATCTGTGAGTTGCCGAGCGTTGGGCGCTCTCACTTCTCCCATCCTGTTCATTTCCATAATATTATCATAAATAGCATACGTTGAGCAGTGAGTCAGTCCTCGCTGCGGATGATCCTCCGTGTGCGTTGACAGAATCGCTCACAAGCGCACTCGATTTCGGTCTCAGCACAGGAGGCTTTTTCGGCACCGAAGCGAAAAGATCGCTGTCGGAGTCGGAATTGTCAAAAATAGACGACGACGCTGGCGCTTGGACTTGGGAAGCCGGCTTCGTTGTCTAAAAGACAAGGACTCGTATACATTGCAATGTGCCAAGCTTACCTTTGCAGGAGTCTTGCGTTCCAAAGAAGTAGTTGCGACTGAGGGTTGCGGGGGTTGTAAGGGCTTCTTCTGAGGGGGATCAGAAATGGCGGGAATTCGTGGCAGAGGTGCTGGAGAAGGTAAAGGAGAATTGCTTTTCGAAGGTAGAGGAGAACTGCTCTTCGAAGAACTTGGAATAGAGTTCGCACTCGGGATTACTGCGTGTGTTGTCACTGGTGGTGTTATAGGTTCAACGGTTATGTGACTAGTCACTTCTGGAATGCAAGAACGAATCGTAGGAACCGCCATAACGGGATTTTGCGACGCAGCTGTTATCACGGGTTTTGTTTTACTGGTGGAGGACCCAAACAGAGAATCATCTGAGTCTAGAAATTAAAATTGCAAGGCGTTGTGAAAAGAGTTATACCACTGTCTGAGTCAGAAAAAGTTTTGATGACTTGTTGTGTGGAAATGCTAGGGTTGGAACTAACTGCTTTCGGCTTAAATCGCCCCGAATCCGAATCACTGCGTATAGATCGACTTTGAAGGTCGTCTTGGACATGTACAGCTTTATTGTCGGCGCCGTCGTTTTGAACCTGTGCGTCAACCAGGTTTTGGAATTGTCTGAAGTGTCGAAATAGGAGATACGAGTGATATTAAAATACATACACAGGTGGAGAGGATATTGGAAGTTCGATCACCACTCGTTCTTCCATTTCAGTTGGTTTTGAAACTCCGCCGTCAAATAGTCCTATGTAAGGGCTTTGCATGAACTTTTCTGTGCCGATTAGAAATGGTAATGGCCGATTGATATAAGGGTCCTGTTAAAAAGTTGAAGATAAAAAGCAGGTGATTGAAAAGAAGACACACCAGAGGCTCATAAATGGGTTCGGGAATGAAGTTTTCATCAGCGCTAAATTCTTCTGCAGAAATAGAAATCCTTTTGTATGCGTTGCTGACAACTTGGCATCCCATTGCAACTGCTTCTTTGATGGCCTCTATGGTCTCGTACTGGTTGTCAGCAGGCGATCCCTGAATGTGGGATAACATCCAGATTATTTTCAGACTCCACTTACAGATGTTACTGGATCGGATGTTTGTGCTTGACACGGTTGTGGATATTCATCTTGGACACGCTGAATGGAGGGCTTACTTGAATTCGATGTGTGAGAGTAGACTCACGTTCTCAATGAATCGATTACTTTTGTATGCCGATAGCTGTGTGTTCAATTGTGCTACCTGAACTGAGGTTCGGCCAACGGCTATAGCAGTTTTTTCGATCAACTCATCGCTCTTTTTCAAACGGCCTACGAGCTCGGTTGTGAATGAATCGAGCGTCGAGCAGAGCTAAATAGGCCAAGCATGGGAGAAGGTACTATTTACATACCGCATTATCCTGAGCGAGGGACCATGATTCCTTTTGAGCTTCCACCTGCTTCAGCTGTTCATCTAGTGACAGTGTCATGCTAGGACATCTGAAAGAGTTATGTTATCTGACGTCTTCCCGACAAAGATAGGGCGAAGCGTGCTGGACAGCATGAAGAATATTTATTTTCACACTAGAGGACCACACGCACCGAATTCAAAACGATTAATTGTGGTTCTACAGGGAAGGCAACTATAGTCGATGCTCGTCAGTCGAGAATTAAACAATTGCTTGCTTTTGCTCGCTATATTGCCCGAAGGCAACAAAAACATTGCAAAACAGTCAGCAGCCTGGTGCCAGGTCAATACCATAGCATCTTTGAAGTGAACTGCTATTCAGTCGTATGCTTAGCGTTTAGTCACTAATGTCTCCGAATGGAGGGAATGTTTACACTTGTAACTGTAGATGTGAAAATAATAATCACTTTCTACTTCTTTTTCAACCACCATAATTTTATTTCCGCTATTTCAGATGCTTCTGAGGTTATGTCCTTGGTACAATCGCAATTGAAGGCATATTTCTTGCGGATTAAGCTTTAATTGGCCTCTCTCCAGCTAACATCAAAGATTCATAAACAGTTCTGAGTGAACGTGAACTAATGTAAAGTTAAGCAAGAACAGAAGCGGGTTCCTTGATTTCCTCTCACATGAAAACGCAATAAAATAGAGCTATCTCCATCTGAAACAAATTTTTGAAATCTTACAGGCAACACAATTTTACATGGGCTCTGCTCACCATTTTGCTGCTGATCAGGGTTCAGTCGATTTCGGTGCAGCAGTTTTGTGTGTGAGCGTAGTTGCTGTGTTCTACACTGTTTGCTTAGCCGTGTCTCGCATATTTAAACCACAGTGATTGCAAATTCACAGGGACTCTGCCCTCTCACTGAAGAGCGCCGTTGCGGACGAGATTAATGCACGCGGTGTACGTCTCTTAGTGTCTTCAGGAGATGATTATGCAAATTCGTTATTTAAGCGATTGCCCAGTAACTACGAATCGCTTCCCATATCCTAGCAGAATCTCGACAAGCTCCCGATGTTCTAGGTCCTTTTGAGACACTGTAACAAGAGTTCCGTCGCCATTGCTTTCATAATCGCTCGTTAAGATCTATCGTCTTACTGTTTGAGTACTTGGATTTACACATGGTACCATCGATTGAGTTTTATTATGCATTTCTCAAATATTCTCAGTCGCTAGCTGGAGATTAGATTGAGGGGGTGAGACTGCTAGGAAGTCTGCCTCTTGGTGCCAGGAGAAAGGGTGACTCGAGCGCAGTCGATGGGATCAAATAAGCGAAACGTTTTCGGAAAAAAGCGTCCGCAGTGACGGTGCAGCGTCGCCGTGTCAGGAGATCATTGACTCCGGTTGCCACCAGACGCTTCATCGACTTGTTGCGATGGCAAAAAATGTCTGCACTGCGCAATTTCGCAAACGCCACGAATGTTCTCCTGCAGCCAATGGCTGTTCTGCATCTGGCGCCATTCCGTTCCCAGCTAATATTAAATCTCATTTTGAGTGAAACGTTTGCCAGGAGAGCCGGCACTTCGCTCCGTCAAGGTTTTCCGGCATTTCCTTCTGCGGCCCGTCGTCACACCGCGTCTAGATCTATGAATGCAGAACTGCACTCCAAGGCTGTGTCTCTTTTATTTTCGCCGATTTAGTGATTGGCTGATCGGCGATAGATCGTCTGTCGGCCGTGGCAAAGACCGTTTTTTTCGAATTCAGTGGAGAGCTTTTAAAACTTCGACGACTGCCCGAACTTCATTCGGTTCGGATCCTCTACCTCGCAGCATTTGTATGGATTCTGTCTGTCCTAGCAATGATGCCACACTGCATGTACGGTAGGTATTTTGCCCCTATTTTAAATCCAATTAACAACTTGTGTGCCTTGTAAAAATTGCTAAGTGTTGCATCAGTTCGTATCCTCTTGCATCTGTCGTTTTAACGCTTCGGAGGAGAACAACCGCGGACGTTAAGAAAAACAGAAAAGTTCTATTGCGCGAAGGAATGCCAGTGCATACCTCTAAAGCAAGGTCACTGCAGACCTGTTCACAGGCTCATCGCTCATCTCGCTTCCTATGGAGACACGCTATCGATTCAAGTGATCGTGAAATTTGTAAATAAATTGCGAAAGGTGAGTGCTTCGTTCTTGTCAACTATGATCCAATGTGCCTCTGTATGTATGCAGGCAGATTCGCCCACACACGATTGTGCTACTAAGCGTGGCCTTGCAGCCACTTCACATCGTCCGCACGCCACTCAGACATAGGGTCCGGTCGGGGCACTGGCTTATTGCTTCGTCCAGGGAAGCCAACCGTCGGACCCATCCGGCCGATTGTGAAAGTGCATTACCCCCACATGCTTCAGACGGCGCCATCCAATCGGTGTCGGTCAGTGCCACGCGCCGCATCGCTCCGCACCGCAACGGGCATCGATCGCGCGTACACAAGCCGTTTTCTCTCTCGCTCTTGCCTTTCCTCTCGCTATCTCACGCATACAGTTCCCGCTATCCCACTTGCCATCTCTCAGCACCGTCTGTATTGGTGCTTGCTCTCTGCAGCGATCCTCCACGACTTGTGTTCCCTCCCCTTCCGCCAAACTTCCTCTCCTCCCCGACACTGGCAGTTCGTCACTACGACAACGGCCCAATTCCCCTCACCCCTAGTGACCTCCCGCAAGCTGTGTGCACGCCACTTGCCCAACTGTTGAAATTCCATTCTTCTCTTCGAAAGTCTCTGAGAAGAGTTTAGCTTATATCTTTTACATTTTCTACCAGAATTGGTGTCTATATCCTAAAAGTTGAATCAGAGATGATTATAGAAATCAACTTTTGTTTCGATCTACGGTTAGGCCAGTAAAATCTTTTGTGATTATGAAGTGCCTTTTAACTAAATTATAATGTCTAATTTCTCAAATTGAAAAGGATGAGAAGTATCGATTAGGTTAATCTGATTCGATCGGTCAGCAGATTGGCAACCTGGCGTAGCACTACTTGGCACGGCTTGCATATATGTGTCAGCCCCGCCCACATAGGGAGGGCCCACGCAGATGACCAGCCAAGTCGTTCTGCGATGGTCAGAGGCATTCGAGTAACCAGCGGACAACGTCGCTTGCGATCAACCCGTAGATCCGAACTTGTGTCCGCACTGTTCCACACGAGCTCGGTCTTCGGGTAGATCGCGACCGATCCCGTCCTTCGTCGCCTTCTGCTATTATGTTCAACCCTCTTCGGCCCTCTCCCCTTCTCCCCCCTCCCGATGAGGAATGCACTGAAATGTTGGCATACAGGATACACTACAGGGATGCAGATGAGGCAATGAGAGTAACACTGCCTGCTGGATGAGGTAGTAGGTTGTATAGTTAGTCACAGAAAGCAGCTAACTGTGCAGCCAACTAGCTTGCCTAGCGAGTCGTGACCGCATAAAAGGGACAAAGCGGGACTGTGCGGGAGAGAGAGAGAGAGAGAAAGGCAAGATGCTAGCGGCGGGGTGGGAAACAATGACAATATAAATGGAACAAGAGTGATATCAGTTCGGAGATGTCACACACCATCGAAGATAAATACCATTCCCTGATAGCTTCTCATTTACAACCTAAAGGCGAGAAGACTGCGTGATTGGCTAGATAAAAGATAAAGACTACAGAGCAACGTAGTCTGGTCCGTTTGGTCAAACGAGAATCTTCGTACAAGAATTCTCTAGCTAAACGTGGTCTTGCCATTCGCCCTTGTCTCTGCTATCGTCTCTGAATGGAAGCGACAACTCCCAGCTACCGTTCTTACAAGAGGCGCTGGATCGTTCTTGTTGCTGTATGTCTCGTGAATTTCTCAAATGCAATGGTAACACAGAACTACTCATAAGCTTAATATGCCCTAGTGCATTCATAGACGTGGATTACATATGCTCCGGTAACTTTCCAGACAAATGATTTCTATGGGAATGAAAATGCAGCAACGTTTCTGAACGCCGTTTTCATGGTTTGTTCTGTTCCCTTTGGCTTCGCAGCCATGTGGTCAGTGGACAAATTCGGACTTCGCCCAGGGGTTTGGCTCTATTCTTTTGTGTGCGTTCACTTTTCGCCTTCAGTGCTTGCTTGGGGCTTGGGTGAACTTATCTGGAAATGTGCTGAGGGTGATCTCTTCACTGCAGTTTGTGCCTCATACAGCAAAATTCCCCGTTGTTCTCGTTGGGCAAGTACTAGCAGCGTCAGCTCAACCTTTCATCATGTATCTTCCTACAAAAATGGCGGCCTTATGGTTTCCTGAAAGCCAACGCGCCTTAGCGAACACTCTTGCATCCATGTCCAATCCAATAGGCATTGCTGCTATGTACTCCATCTCTCCCGCATGTTTCAATGGGGATCAGACACATGGCTTCATTGTGTTGGTGAGTTGTGGTTCCAGTCCAAACCTTTGGAGAAACTGCTTTTTAGAATGCAGTGTGTGCAGCTGTAGCTGTACTGACCGCTATAATCTCCATTGGAGTGACCTCATCTAAGCCTCCTACTCCGGTTTCAGCGTCTGCCGGAAATGAGGAGAACGCGTACAGCTTCCTTAATAATCTCAAAATTGCTCTCACGAATAAGTCATTTGTCGTGCTCACAATTGCCCTGGGTGGCGGAGTCGGACTTTTTAATGCACTTTACAACAACCTACAACCATCCTTATGTGTCAAGGGATATTCTGAAACCTTTTCGGGACTCATGGGCTCGCTGCTCATCGTGTCCGGATTGGTTGGTTCCGCGATCAGTGGAATTTACGTCGACAAAACTAAAAAATTTACCGAAACTATGAAAGTGTGTTTCCTGTTGGCCGGCATTTTCGCTTCCAGTCTCTCGGTATCGTTCCAATTCCAAAATGCCGAGTGGTGGGTGGCACTTTCCATTGCTCTGTTTGGCGCTTTCGGATTTGCTATTTACCCCATCGGTCTTGAAATCGGAGTGGAGACCACTTACCCTGTTGCTGAAGCCACCTCTGCTGGGCTCATTATCATGAGTGGGTGAGTGAACGTGCACTTTACAAAATGACAGTTTTGATTTAAGACAAATACAAGGAGTCATTTACGTCTTCCTCACTGCGGCTTTCAATAAACCAGCGCCAACAAAGGATATGAGGGTTCAGAGCTGCGCAAACGATTCTGATCCGCAAAACGTGCCGTCATGGTATTGTGAGTTCTCAGCTATCATTTGCATTTGTCATCTTTGTGCATTACAGGGTCCTCTATTGCCTGGAACGTATGTATCGTTATTCTTATTGTCTTTTTTGTTCTACTCTTCTACCCGAAGTACCGACGCGTAGAATACGAACGCGAAAAAGTCAACGAAAAGCAAAACGATTTGGTTCATCGAAAACCAACGGATTTACAGTGAATCGTGTATTGATTTCTGACGAGGTTACGGGTTGTTATGATAAAAATTATAGTATGTTGGCATATTATATAAAAGAAAAGCTCAAAGTTTCCGGATTTGGGGGAACTAATGGATTAAAAGACTAAAAGGATGTTTATTCATTACATCCGCTTAATTTCGGCTCATACTTTTAGCCGATAATTATATTTGCACGCACCACCTCAGGTCACCTTGTCACCTGAGATTTGCAATGTTCGGACAGTTCCATCAAGGAGTGTATTATATGTTTAGCAATGAGTGGAATTGATCGCTTATGTGATGAAAAAGAGAAAACTCAACGAGATGTCAGAAGGTATTTCTACTTTCCTATTAAAGGATAATTTGGGTAGTAGCTGAAAAAGTTCACAGCGGGTAGACTAAATAGGATATGTGCGATCAGGTCACTAAACAGACATTGAAATGATCCGTCGTTAGTCTTAATTTCTGCCCTAACCTATCAAAGTACCGTAACGGGAGAGTATCGCGAAGCTGGATAATGGAGTTCTTTAAGATCTTTGTTACAGCTTGGCCACAGGCAACGCGAAGAAATAAAAAATTTTCGTAGAAAGCGGATTAACTGGATTATTTTTGTGTCACATCTTCTATTCGCTTTATCAATAATATGGCCACAACAACATTCTTTCAATAAACTTTCCGACTGCCACCTTCTCTTGTTCGTGCGATTCCCTCTTGTGTTGCCGACAATACTAGTTCTCTATCTCGTGTCCAGATACGGGCGTCTGAATACGTTCGCCCACCGACTAAAAACGAATGGTGAAATGCAATTGTATAATAAGTTTGAGTTACCAGCTTTACGACTACAAATTTCATACAGCATCCACTCATCTACTCGAAAATCGGCATGGTGGAAGTATATGCAATGATCGAGTGAAAACACCATTGAAGGAACGAATCCAGCAGCTATGTGTGGCATCAAGGCTGTCTCTATCATACAACTATCCGACATATAAGCTGCAAGCGAGCGGTGTAGAGAGTACTGGTTTCCCACAGGACCAAGGGCTTTCACCCACCAGTACGCCTTCGGAGGATCAATAGATCCGACGCTTTCGTAAAGGTATCCTTTGGGGTCAACCGGTCTTGTCTATACATAGTAGTATCTTAGCGGACTAAGAAGGACTTTACTGACCTCGAAGATTTGATAAAACGTTTCTGGTATGTCGTTGTACTTATACTCAATAATTCGTCTGCTCAGAGAGTCTTGTTTCTTCGGATCTTCTAGTGCTTGTTTCATAAGTGTCAGTGCATCCATCAACGACTCTGGCTCAGGAACATTTGGGAACTTACACTGATGTGTGATAGTGTCAGCTTCTTTCTTCTGGAACGACACTTGTGCTATAAAAATAGGCACTCCATTCTGTGAAGCTTTTACGGACCGAGTGGCGAAGCTGCGCCCATCTCTAACCCGGTCGATGGAATAGAGAATGGGATGATCAACGCTTCCTGCGAAGCTTCTATATCACAGTGGTAATCACTAGTCGCTACCTGTTTTAATGAAGTATGAATGGAAGGAATGTGGCAGATACTCTTCATCAACAGTGAGGGCCGCCGCATTGAGGGACTGTCCTATTACTTGCCCACCGTAAACGGCATCTCGTGATTTCCGACCACGCATTAAGTGTTTTCCCCTAAAATTATCAATGTTCTAACAAATGGATCACAGTTTTACCTGTAAAGATTTGGGTCAATCTGTTCTAACTCCAGATACATATTTCTAAGATCAGTTGTTGTTGGCGTTCCCGTTATTCTACGAAAATGAGGAACAGAAGGGGAGATCATTGAACAAATCCTTCGAAGATTATTTGCGGCGTGCATGGTTGTTTCAAAACGATGCTGAAATGAAACCAGTGTGTTCAAATATAAATAATAGAAAAGCGCATATGCGCCACAATGCGCGCTGCATTAAATATTTGCTAAATATGAGTGAAGTGGAAGTTCTATGAAAATAAAGGCAAAAGTTGTGTACCTGAGGAGGGAAAGTCACACGTTCATCCTACCAAACTTAGAATATTCCATGCAATCAGATTGACAAACTTAAGAACACAAAGTTAGTTGATATTTACAAGGCGGGTGCGCAACCGACAAAAGACAACGGGCTGACATAGACTGGTTAAGTTGTAACAATGTGGAATCGCTATAGAAATTGCAACTACATCAAAGATGGTGAAACCACTACTGATCTGTGTCTGCTTATTGAAGCAAACTTCACAATCTACTGAACATCTTGCATGTCGGCACACAATACATCACGGCTACAACTTGATCAAACTACATATTTCATACATCAGTGTACGCTAGAGGATGTCACAGTTTCGTACTCATTCTGCTCCTCTCCTACAACGGTGCTTTATGCACAAAGAAAGGACACGAGATGTAACAGCTTTTTGTGAGCGACGGGCCCATATTGGAAATTCACATTGTATGCGGCAAAAAGACGGGAAGAAACGACGGTGCGGTCCCGTTTGGAACTGCCTGCAATGCGGAGGGTCGTCATCGCTCAGCACATAGAGACGGCGCCCAGACAACGCCGTATCGAAGACACGCAACCGCCATTCTTGTCGGTGGCTGACGGCCGCGATCGGCTGAATGTGGCTATCATAAAGCAGCACGGGAATGTTGTCTCGCCGCGGGTTACGTGTTCCGACCCAGACTACTTTTGTTCTGCGAATCATTCTAAGGGGAAACATTCGAAAATGTGCCCTTTGCCTTTGTTTTCACCACTTTCTGTCGAAACTCTTAAGGGTTTCGTGTTTTAAACGTTTTGCTTGCCATGTCGGGCTGAACATAACAACGGTGTAGATGTTTATTAGTCCATTCGCATGCCCTTGATATTGCCCTTGATATTTTTTTTCGTTCATTCACTTGAGGTGTCCCTCCTTAAACGTTACGTAAGTGAGAGGTGCCATTATTTTGTGTTTTCGGTGTTGAAAAAGGGCTTATACGTAGCATACTGTCTAAGAAGAGCAACAGCGCGGCATTTTTTCCGCGTTTTTTAGTTTAAACAGTGCTCCGCGTTAAACACATCTCCGCGAGTCGAAGGGTTCGTATTACGAATGACCTGCAAAGTCGTGAGGCGCGTTGTGTATTTTAAAGTCGCTTTTTATTACATGAACGAGTTTCTCGTATTTTTCCCCTAGGCGAAATCTCACAGAATCAGTTCTGTTTTTACCCGTTTGATAAGTGACATCGTGATTAACGATTCTCTACAGCTACGCTATCTGAAGATCAGCAGAGACTGCTTAATGAGTGCGTTCAGGACGTGAATCGTTGTGGAGCTATTCAGTAGCACCTAGCATCGTGTTCTGATAAGATCAAGGCGATGCAGTTACAATCTGAGAGCATTTCTCAGTCCTAGTTCGCACTGTTAGCGTCGGCGACATTTGTCGACGAAACCTGATTTCGGACAACAAGCGCCATGGAAAATTGTTTTGTCGCGTTGGTGTTTTCGGGTTTTCTTTTCCCGACTCCGTTTAAGCCGCGTCTTCGGCCCTCTGATTCGCTCTGGAATAATGAATGGTGGTGCGTGGCGCGACACCAATGCGTAGAGTGAGTGGTCGGTTTTATTTGTCTTTGTCGCTTATAGTTAAGTCGCGACATATTCCTATTAGGAGAAGTGCTAACGTTCAAATGATTTTTGACAAGTTCGACGTCCTCACGTTTACCGATTTGTCGTCGCAAAAAGGGTCCGAGGCATTTTAATACTTAACAATTTTCTTTTGAGGAACACTGCTTTTCTCTTCGTTTTCGTATTGACGTATGTGGCATTGTAATCCTGTTTTCGCCGACGACCGCAGTCACTGCGCTACTGAAGTGTTGCTAAAAAATCGAATGCCCCAGAGGAAATTTAACAAAAACGTTCACATATGTTTTCTTTCCTCCCGAGCGTTTGACGTTGACATGCTGTTCAACCGGAACCGGAAGACGCCTAAATGATGGGGTGGACATGGCTGATGTCTGGTATTCTTATACCGATTTCTCTTATAATCTCGGCTTTACGTTTTCTTGACGTGCATGCTGTGTTCTATATTCTGACACTTTATTGTTTCAGTGGTAAACCATGGTGCAGACCTACCAGAGTCCCGTGCGGGTCTATAAACATCCCTTTGAGATAGTCATGGCGGTAATCAGTCTCTCTTCAACATATGCGCTCAAACGGATGTTTAGGCCTATCAGAAGCGATTCCCCACATGCCCTCAAATTCCCATATTCGTGGGGTCGGAGATTACATACGAATATCATTCACCCGATGGAGCCGAAGAAGTCATCGAGCGGAAGTGCCAACTGAACGTCGAAGCCCCCTACCTAGTGAAAAAGGTACGGTACTGGTGTAGATGTGCATTAGTAACGCAGTCAACATCGCTCAGATAGCAGGTGTGGATTACGTGTACTTCACTCAAAAAAACAGTCTGGACCGAAGGAAGCGTACTCTGCTAATTGAGGCTTCAAATATTTCTTTCGCAAATCGCATCGTCGTTATTGAAAACTGCAATTACTACGTAAGTAGTGTACACACAAAGTGTAACTAAGGTTCTTTTGAAGGTTCACCCGGAGAACTCTGATTGGACTTGCTTTGAACAGAGCGCCAGTCTCGACGTCAAGTCTTTCTTCGGTTTCGAATCGTCTGTGGAAAAGCTAGCTGTAAAGCAGTACGCTGCAAATCTAGCAAAGGTATTTTGCCCCTGGATTGCAATCACTACAATTGCATCTCATTACAGGGAAAAGAGATTCTAGAATTTTTTATTGATGATTTGCTCAAAAGTGGAACTACGTATATTCCACCTTTCAAGGGTGCCGGGAATAGTGGTGACGTGAACTCTCTTGCTGATTCGGCTATCGACATGGCTAAACCGTCGTGCGAAGAGACCAGTGATGGATCTGAGAATACCGCAGTTCAAACCATGGCCAACTGCTTGATTTCGGGTACAAGCGCAGCGACTCCAGAACCGGGACAGCTTCGTCGGACATCCGGCGTGTCCGAAGGAAATAGTGCCGGTTTTGTTCGTGCGTCTAGTATGGACGACCGTAAGTATTAGCTTGAATATTTTACATTAAGTGGATAAATTACACTAATATTAGTTCTGTGCATGCTTACTTAATATTTTGCTTTAGTAGTGCACGAATAGAAAAATATGGTAACATTTCAAATATCTTTTGTCTTTCAAATATAATGTGGAAGGCCGAGCACCCCTTTTCCAGCGAGTGTTGTGATAGTGTTGTGAATTTTCACGCCCGTCCTACAGATGTTCTCGAAGGACTAAAGTATTTGAACATCACGGCTACAAAGTAAGCAAGACGTTGGCTGTAAAACTGTGAAGGGGAATCTCATCGACTGGTTACGAGTTGCAGCTGCCGACACAACTCGTCGTAATTTTCAAACATCTTTCAAGTGCTTCTCTCCTCTCGATCAAGATCAACTGCAGTTGGTGGCGGACCGTCTCTACGCTCAGTGCTCCCTGTGTTCGTGCATATATTCACTGTTTGCTTGCGCATTCTCAAATTTCCGTTCTTCTTTTTTCGCTCGACAGCACGACAGCATGCATTTTGCTTATGCCTTTTTGACGTTTTCAGCGGCATTACTGCTTTTTCACCAAAAAAATTCGCTCACCCCGAATGAATGTTGGGAAGGATATATGACAAAAGTGGCCGACGACGACGTAGTGTTCGTTTTCTTGTAGCCGAAGCGAAACTCGAGTCCGAGTACATTCGCCGCTTCCTTGGACAACTCTCCGCTCTCGAGGAGAGCCGACTGTGCGAACTGAAGTACGGACTGCAAAGTGCGCATAAAGGGAAACTTCCGAATGACGCTCACCTCCTTCGCTTTTTACGTGCTCGAGAATTCGATGTGGCCCGGGCACGTGAAATGGTTCTCAACAGTCTGCGATGGCGGAAGCTCCACAATGTGGACAAAATTCTGCAAGAGTTCGAACCTCCAGCGGTGCTAATGCAGTTCTTCCCCGGATGCTGGTATCATCACGACAAACAGGGACGTCCTGTCTTTGTCCTGCGCTTAGGACAGCTGGATATCAAGGGTTTGCTGCGGACTGTTGGCTTAGAAACAGTTGTGAAGTTCACTTTGTCGATTTGCGAGCAGGGACTCATTAAAGCATCTGAAGCGACAAAAAAGCTCGGACAACCTATAAGGTTAGTTCAACGATTCATGAATGTACTTTAACGTACCTTAATGCTAGCACTTGGACTCTGCTTGTCGACTTGGAAGGTTTGAGTATGCGTCATTTGTGGCGACCTGGTGTCCAGGCCCTGTTACGCATCATAGAAATCGTGGAGGTAAATTGCATTTTCGTGCAGTTTCAGTCCTCACCATGCATTTTAGGCGAACTATCCGGAGACCATGGGACTTGTTCTCATTGCTAGAGCTCCGAGAGTATTTCCAGTACTATGGACACTGATATCACCGTTTATTGATGAGAATACACGATGCAAGTTCATGATCAACAGCGGCGGAAACGATACTGTCTTGCCGGAGCTCGCGAAGTACATTGACCCTCAACTTCTTCCTGAGTTCCTGGGAGGTCCGTGCTTCTGCATGGCTCCTGAAGGTGGACATGTTCCCAAAAGTATGTACCGTCCTGTGGCTCTGGATGGTCATTTCGACGACGACGATGTACTCTCCTCCACTTATACTTCTGCTCATTTGCATCGCGGAGCACCATGCGAAGTGCTCGTTCCGGTCAGCACCCCGGGATGTGTGGTCACATGGGACTTTGATATTCTTAAAGGAGATTGCGAGTTCCTCGTTTACCACACAGATAAGGTCTGCTTCAGTTTTGAGCAGCTTGCATCTATTAATTGAATTCAGATTCTGCAAACTCCCGTCCAACCTCATTCTCCAACCACAGCTGTAGAACGCGTTACTGCAGCCATAGGAGCGACCTCTTTATCGTCTTCGCCAAAAGTAGTCTACTCCGATCCCGATCTCGTCCTCGGTGTCGACCTCACGATAGAAGAAAAGCCTGTGACGTTCGGGGAAGGCGATTCCATGCAAGGATCTCATTACTGTTCGAAGAAAGGCACTTACATAATGCAGTGGAGGCATCCTGAAGTATCATCAGGACAGCATCAGTCCTTCGACTTCAGCCTTTCCGGACACAAATGCAAATTAATTTATTATCACGAATTGCTTGATTCCGCGAATTTCAGGTAAATCACGGCTTAGAAATCCAAATATCAGTATTTTTCAGGGGGTCTGTGGCAAGCTTGGAATCGTGCCGTTCTTCATTTAGCTCCTTGGCTGCTGGAACACCTACGGGCACTCCCATGTCAGTTAAAAAGAATCGGAATTGAAAGATATTTTATGTAAATAAACAGCGATCTTCTAGAGAACGATTCAATGTTCGATTTCTGGCGTAAATACGGTTAATGACAAAACAAATTGTAGTGTATGAAAGTGTAATAAAGCGTTGATAGTAGTTTGTGATTCTCATCAGGTATCCGGATTATGATCTGCCAGACAGTTTCTCCAAAATGCATGCATGAACACTTTGGAAAGAGCACCAAACCATGAGTTTAACTATATACAGGGTCAGTTAGGAATCGCCGGTGAGAAACAGATGTGTCATCGGTGAGAACGGATAATATGCCTTTTTTAGAATGCCTAGAGTGCACATGGGCAGCTAATATGTTGCACAGTTCCTACTCACCCCAAAATCCATCAGTGCACCAAATATCAGCGAAATCGGCGGGGTCATGACACGTCCCTTGTAAGCTGATCCGTCGAAGATCTGTTAATGTATGCAGAAGTGACCTCAGCGGAATTTGTCGGCAATGTTGTTCAAATTTCGCGCGATAGAGCGATGGTTTCGAAGTAATACCGGCCCGCTGAAACAAATGCTACTTTCGGATAAACTGAACTAGGGAAATTAAACGAAACACAAACACACGTACGTCGAAATACTAGCATTATTGGACAATTTGATCGTATGTATTTTTGCGGTCTTCTGCAAAAATATTCTTCGGCTTGAAGTGAACATGTGCAGAAATTTGTCATCTCGATACGTATCATTTTTTAGTTAATTTTCTATTCAGAACAATGAACATATAACTTTGCTTAGTGCAGGGTGATAAAAAAGGTCTAGAACATTTTTTTTTTCCCGCGTTTTTGTCTCATTTCCATTACTTATTTGTGTTCTGCAGCTATTTACACCCTACTGAACTGTTTCCTATGTTAGTATTACCGTGCTTTAGAACAATAATAGCTTGAAAAGGTTTCTGTAGTGGCAACAAAATGTGAAGCGAAATTTGTAGCGAAAAATGTGGAAAATCGTATATTCCAGAGGTACAATAATTGAACGTTTTTTTTGTAAATGTACGGTCCGCCCGAAAATGTGTGTTCCGTGACAATTCGAAAGAATAAAGGGGCTTTTAATCAAGATAAAGTGCTTCAATTGGCGGTTCGAAACCGTTGCTCGACATCACGAAATATTAATTGTGTGATAGACGGCGATCGCCTTCAATCGCGGTCTTCGTTGGGTCTTACCTGCGGAATGCACCTACGCAGTGCTCCCTCGAAAAAAGATGCCGAATCTAATCACCATGTTCTGTTAACTCCAACGTTTTCAATTGATTGGGAGGACTACGGGGGACGGGATATATCTGTTCTATCTTACTGTCATCTATATTTGTCCACAAATGACATTAGAGGAAGCCAGTCAGAAGAAAATCGAGAAAACCGGGCTATTTTTCGATTTTAAACTCCAGGTATTTTATGAATAAGGGATCCGTCCCTTGCCCACAAAGTGGGCTGAAGTTGCAAGAATGAAGAACTTTTTGAAAATTTGAAAAAAGTGTGTTGTTCGATTTCCAGAACTGTCTTGTCGGCCTTTGTGTGTCTTGTTACAGATTGTGTGATGTGCATACGATTTTGTCGAAGTTTTAAAACAGGTGAGATCAGTCACCGTTATAAGATGTTTTGTTTGAAGAGTGTTCTTTGAGAATATAAAGAAAGCAACATTCCCTTTGAATCATATTTCTTGCATGCTGTGTATCATGTCTATAAATTTTTCGCTTGATCTGGAAGGAATTTAGGAATATTAGTTATTATTCATCGAGCAGGCCGTCCTTGAATTTTGCACAATAAAATCCCTGGTTTTTGACCACTTTTCTGAACGTTGCTGCTCCGGGTATTCATTTGTCTACGTCGAAGCTAGTCAAATTGGAGGTCAAATTGGCGAGATTTGGATGTAATAGCTACTTTCGTGATTTTATTTTGGAGTTCATTCTTGCTACCCCTTCTCTCCTGCTTTTGGTTGTTGCTCCAGAACATTTAGTCAAATGTTTTCTTGTATCCATCATGCACATCATTTCTAGTGACGTTGCTCACAAAACTTAAGCTTTTGAAAAGAGCGAGAACAAGTTGCTGGTCCGTGCAGGAAACCAGTCAATAAGCGATCAACAGAGTTGTTCAGAGATTACAAAAACGGCAAAAAAGTATAACGACATTCATCCGAAGCGGAACGCCAACGATTAGCAGATGTTGTGAGTTATGAAGCTGCAAGATGTATACGTTCAGCGCGCATATTTCTACGAAAAAAGCGGCTGAGAACATTTCACACCTTGTCCTTTAGAAACGTATCTGTATAGTGCAATATGAAAAATGTATTGTACGTATTTGTCCTCTACGTACCAGTCAGCGGTTATTCAACGATCTTAAATGTTAGAGGAAACGGTTTGCGGCATCGTTCATGTAAAATCGTAGAAGTGAGTCACGATTTCTCGTAGAACCGGAGCACCGGGCTGACTAACGAATAAGCATGAAATTCTTTGCGATCGTCCCGCCTGGATTGTGATTCAAATTACACGCCGGTTGTTGTTGTGTTATGAAAGGGCCTTTAATATTTTTTATTTGGCAGTGTGATCCGTTTGTCTGAGGAGAGCGCTCATAAGTTGTAAGCGCCCTTGCTGGCAAGTTTTTTTTCTGCTAAAGCAAATCATATCCTGTTTTTGACCCCTCGCTACTCGTAGTCGATTTTTGTTTTGAAGCATATACCGTGGCTTTCCGGTCTTTAATTGGCCTTATTTCTGATCAAAGGTCAATATGTGCTTAGGCCATAGACGATAATGTTATGAAAGCCTTGTAATTTCGATGGATATGTTTTCCCTGTTAAATTGCGGCCATTGCTTTGCACATATGCTGGGCATAATTGCCGTGTGAGTTAAGTGGCTTGACAGAAAATAGCGGTTTCATGAGACGTCGTTCCGTCTGTTTTGGGAGCTTGGCACTTTCATGATCTGTAAAAATGTTCGCCAATATCCATTAACGTATGCCGAATTGAAATTTAAAGTATTTTTAAAGTGCGAACTTCTATGATTTAAGAGAAGAACTCCCAAAACAGTCCATGGCGGTGGATGTGCGTTGATTTATGTAAATCCGAGTAAGAAGGCACTGAAATTCTTGTTTTCCTAGTAAGCAATTGCTTACAGCGTTGCTGAATATTTTTGAAACTCGTCACCTTAAAACAAATGGCCCCACCGGACAGCTTTCATGCCTTATTCCGGTTGTGCATCGTTTCACTTCCGTGATTAGTTTCTACAAACTTTATTACGTTTGCGAAAACGAAATGCTGCAGGGTTTTAATTTCATCCTGCAAAGTGAGAAAAAGTTGATGCAATAAGCTAAAAAGTGGGCGACCAAGTCATAAGTGCGTTTCACTTCTGTCTGCCTGCAAAATGTGGTTTGATTGACCCTCAAAGCATTAGTGAGTATATCTGCGCCCTCAGAGTGCTGGGACCACCACTAACTCCTCCATCGGAAATGACGTTTCTTGCTCTTTTGATCCGAGGATGACGTGCGCATCCGGAGTGGATCTCTTCCTCTTGCTCGTAATTAACTTAGCTTCAGAGTGAGGTCAGCAGTTGCCGCCTTGCACTCATCTGAAAAATTGAAACAAACGATAATTGCAGGACAACCGAGTGCTGCAAGGCACATTTGCGGCTATTAGTTGCCAGGCGAAAGCCATTTCCCTGCAAGGAAACAATGCCCTGTGATGTTAAGAAGCGAGCATCCTGAGATCAGTTGCACAGAATGCGTCGCCTTAACATGTGATGTTTTGCTTAAAGGCATTACATCAACGAGTGCCTATCACAGGAGCACTGTTTAATTTGTTAATCGTTAAATCTGCAAGGTAGTTCCAATTGAGAATCTCCCTGGCCATCGAAAAAAGCGCCCGCTTTGCAGCTGCACAGCAGTGCGTCTAATGCGCACTTCGGACCTCAAGCGAAAATCATCATCTTGCCCTCGACAGCGGCGGCCACTGGATGCTGAATCGGTTGCTCCGTTCGTGCGCGAGAGAGAGCGCCCACAGGCGCCCGCACATTCTACTTCCTTGAACCCATCCATTTATTGTTGACGGGCGAGGCACAAAGGTCACTCGCTTGTGCCACTCTAGAAGTCCGAACAACGCGAGCGCATGCGTTTGAATAGCTAATGCACTTGGCGAGACTAAAAACCAATCGTTTTCGGGGTGCAATTCAGCAGGCGCCCGCTGCAAGCTACTCGGGTGGCCCATATTAAGTGATCGTTGTGCGCTAAGGACGCTCTTTTGCTGCTGAGATGAGCAAAAAAGGCAATTCAAGGAAGAGCGCCTGCCGTCAATCTCCGGGCAGTCACAAACACAGTTTTCCACAATTTGGGAGCACAAAGACGAGCGTTCAAAAAACGCGAGGAACAAGTTGACTGATGACTCAGAGACCTTTTCCGGTTCGGTCGCAACGTCGTTTTTGGTCTCACATGAAAAGAGTGACACCGCTGGTGCTGAATTTTTGCTCTTTGATGACACTGAAATCATCGTTTTCGTCACAAGCACACCGCAGGTCACGCGCTTGATCTCCGTTCCTTCCCTCAAGAGCCGATCCGACGACACACCCGCCTCATGCTGAAGTGCGCGTTTGCGGGCTGCATCCGTACGTTCTCGTACTTTGTTCTTTCGAAAGCGCCCACCGATAGCATTGACGTGAACAAGCAGCACAGCTTTTGTAATCTCCGGCGAGAGAGTTCAGATTCGAGTCAGTAAACTCCACCTACTCGTTCTTCTCCGAACTCTATGTTCTTCACCCTTGTGACTTCACAGTTCGACGAAACCACTCAACTATGCAAATGATGACGGTGACAGGGCAAAACCCGATCAGCAACATTTTCTTTCATATGTGTACGTGTGGCCCCAGCTCACAATCGCAGGGCTCCGACACTACAGTAGGGTCATTAAAATAATATGAATTAAATTCCGGTACTCTAGACCTTTTCGTGTTCTGTCTCATACTGCAATATGTGCTGCAGACAGCGCCATTAATCTTTGACCACGTTATTAACTTATGCCTCAGTCACAGCTCTCTAGCAATTCTTAAAGAGCGCCATTGGAAAGGGTGAAGCAAGGTATCCATGCAATTGCAGCTGCACATAAGCGCAAAACGATGCAAAAAGAAAATGGATGCGTTTTCGGAGCAGCTCGTTTTCCTCTTCCTTCTCTGCTCGCCCGCGTCGGCTTTCGAAGTGGGGCGCCGAGGGAGCACACATACGCAGAAAGATCAGATTTTGGTCGATGAGCAGAAAGCCTATGCGGATTTACGCCGCGTTTTGCACGTTTCTTACTTTCGAGGAAGCCTTAGTGCCCATGACAATGAGGGTGGCGTGAGCTTTCTCGGCGAGAGTGCCGCTTGGCGCTTCAGCAAATAAGGGACACATCCAGGCGCGTACTTTGAACTCGATGTGATCTCGTGCCCTTCTTCACACTCGTTCTCGACTTTACATAGGGTCGCCGTTCATCACTCGTCTTATCCATGCTTGCTCATAAAGCTACCGTAAACTGAACCGAAGGGACTTTGCACCTGTATCATCTTAAGAGCAAAGCACACGGAACGACGGAGAACTGTTTGTTTCGCCGATACAGGCGCGCCGACTGTCAATGAATATGGAGTTTTGAGGAAGATAAACCATCAAGAGATCAAATGTCGTTTTTGGGGGCACTGCACCACACACGTCGCTGGCGAGCAAAAGCATCAAACACCAACAACGGCACAACGCGCGGGCGGAAATGCTTCTTCCTTGCTGTCTTTACCCCCGACGTGCCCTTTTCCCATCTGCCCTCTTGCTGAATTCACTTAAAGCGCATCGTAATTTGTGAGCAACTAGCCCGCAATCATATAGCTGCAAAGCGTTATTTCCGTAAATGCTAATTCTCGGACACAGTTCTTATTGGACTTGGTGGGTTCTTCTACTGCAGGTTGGACATTCTGACGGCGCAGGACTTCCTCCCTAGAGAATTTGTGCAAATGTAGTGTGCTTAAAACGTACTCTGCAGGCAGAACTTTCAATCGCTCATCTCTTTTTGCCATTTAACTATTTCCTGCAAAACATATGAAAACATATTTCCACGCTTCTTGTCTCGAATTCAGTTCCAGACTTTGGGAAAACAACAGTCATTTCTCATAACCATCGACGATATGCGTAACTATAAGGACAATTGCTACGTTAATTTACCATAATTAATTACTTCCAAGTCACAGTTAGCTTAGTGACGTAGATCCTAAATGTGGGATGGACACAGTGGTCTCTCCTCGGTTTGCAGAATGCACGACGTCAATAGTAGTTCATTTTCCTCGTCTCTTTTTTTTTGCCACGCTCGCGAGCAGAGGGCTGAAAGCAGAGTTTTCTCGTCTTCTTGCTGCATAATACTAGTGCTCGTCAATCGAGGGTGCTATGCACTCCCGCTCGTGCACTTTTGCACATTTCCTGAAGAGAAAAAGTATTTTGCGATAGAGAACGTTTGACGAGACAACAATCTGCCATCGGCGCCGTGGCACTTTTTGCAAATTTTACGAGAACGAACGAAGATCTCGTGAAAAATTAAGCCGATATTGTTCCAAAAAATGGTATCCCTTATGGCCCGAAAGTTTCGTGCAAAATATTAATCGCTTGCATGAATTTGCCAATTTGCCACAGCGATGCCAGAGCAATGATGTGCACTAATTCTTTTGCATCTTTAAAAAATTTTGTTCTTTGTCTCACAATAAAAATCGGGCACAAACACTTTTGCTACTAGCGCTACCGTACACCACGGTTGCGATGTGCAACGTCGTGTGGGTGGGTTGCCGGAGCGCATAATGGGAAGCGGTTAGATGGAAGCGTTTCGTGCTTTAACAGGCATTTGCAAACCTTGCGAAAAAACATTTCAAGGGAACCAGTGTTCCGATGTTAGTACGATGCATAACTGCCGACATCCTGCAGTCGTTTACTGTTCGTTTTTGCGCCTATAATTCTACAGATTTCCATGCAATCGTTGCTCACTTATGAAGGTTTAGTCACATCTCCTGTAGTGTACAACTTATCAGTTTAATTTCTTTGTGTGATTTTTATTATTACCCTTTAGACAAGCAAGAATTTTTTTGAAATTAAGTCAATGACAATTTAGAGGGTGATCATTTTTTGTGCCATCCTTTTTTGAATGACCTAAGTGCGACTTCCGAAAAAGTCCGGTACTCAAGTCCTCTCGGTACCTGAGTTCGCTTGAATAAAGTGGACATCGTTTGGATTATAGTCGTTCAGGTCTGTTCCCCAACGCATCGATGATCGCTCTGGATTCCATGTGCTGTTCTCACGCGGCCGGACCGTAGTCCAGTCGGTCGGAGTGTACCGCAGAAGGAGCACGAAACCAGATCGTTCGTCGCTCGCAGTTATTTTTAGTGCAGCGCACGCACTGCGTCCTTCGGAAGTGTTCCAGCGCGAAAGGACGCGGCGACAGTAAGACACGAACAGCATAAGACCAAATGACCTTTCGCGCCATCACCGAAAGCGGTTCAGAGCATCCTTATTCGTGACCATAGAGGCTACAAATTTCTAAGTCGTCAGAGGTCTGGAGACCTCATCGGAACTGTTTCGCCCACCCCGAATCTTTTCGGCTTTCTCTTCCGCGCAAACCACTGCGCAGTCACCCCTCCGACCGTTTGCGATAAGCTGGCTGTCAAACGCGGTGTGTCCTTCAAAGTGTTTTGTGTCTTACTGTTAGGAGAGTCATGCACATTGGGGCGACGAGGGGGCGTCGTCGGGGTACAAGGTGAGTTGCGGGGAAGACAGTCGGCGCGACACAGGGCGCGTGTGATTTCTGCTCTGTTATAATCAGTCAGTTCATCAGTCAGTCATAAGGTGTTCTTTCGCCCTATCGTACGCCCGAGGCGTCCGTAATCTCTAGCTCATTCATAAATGTTGGGGCGGGAGGGAGAAAGGCCCTTCCTCCTGCGTCCTCTTCATTGCTTGCTGCATTCTAGTTTTGCACGCCCTCTTTAAAACTGGCAGCTGTCCAATGGCACTAACCGTTTCGTTTTGCACTGAGGTGTCACTGCATCATTGTCATCATTGCTTCGTTATGTTGCGATATACACAGCAGAAAGGATTATCCTAGTTGACTTTGAATCATGTAGGGGATGTTTCGAAATTTAAGTTGACAATAAGGTCAAAGACCATCCACATTCTGTGTGGCGAGAACTCGCGGTTGTTATTGTAGACGCCCTCTGGCGATTCAAAACAGCGCTAAAGTTAGTAGTATACCCGATACAAAACAATTAGCGCAAATGGCTGTTTGGCTTTTTCTATTCTGGCAATATTTCCAGGCTTACATTCAACTAATTGTTCACGTTGGAAAGATTAAAAGATCCACTTCTTTGCCTTCTTCTTTGTTTGATGTCGTCGATCTGAAGAGTTGAACCTTATTTTGTGCAATTGTACTAAAGCAGTTCCTTCTGCGTGTTGTGTTTTGTTCGCGTGAACTTTTTTCCAAAGAACAGTCGGTGGCTGCGAAGGCACTGAGGGCGGAGGGAGGTCAAGCACGGTTTGCGAATAGCGTTCAACGTTCAGTATAGTTATTGCGCCGGAGGGCGCGCCGTAATTTGTGAATAATTGCTGCAGGAACCTTTGAGTTTGCAAACTACATTACAGCCAGTTTGCGATGGTTGTGCTCGCGCAGCTGCATCGCCGATGCGGCGAGGGAAGGTGCGACGAGAGTGCAGCGGCCGGGGAGAGACGCAGACGCGATCGTGGGCGGTCGCACGTCATTGTTGGCGGCCAGCCAGTCAGCTGCAAGGCGATCTTCGTTTTAGATCACAGAGATCATTTTGCAAGAACCGCGACGCGCGTCCGAGCGGCACGATGAATGGCGACGGCGTTGTGGCGCGACGCGTAGTCGCCGAGGGCGGGATTTCTGGAGGGAGAAGAGCGAAGGGAATCGGTCTTTGATCATCAGTGTTTGTAGGAGACAATGTCGCAGCCGGTAAGCAGCGATGCCGCAACACTAGTATTCGCCAACTTGGCCAATAACGTGGCTGCCATCATGCGAGGAGGTTCTCCCGGAAGCGCTATCACCGCAAACCCTTACCTTTTGGCCGCAGCCAACTCTGCAGTCAGTCCACCCGGTACGACCTACTTGTCCCCGGGTGCCGGAAGTTGTTCTCCATCTCTTCCTACCGCTCACTACTCTATTGACTCGATTCTGAAAGCCGAAGATTCTGAGGAACTTGCCAAACTTCAGAATGGTTACGACGAACCCTCAATATGGTAAGTCTTTGAAATTTATTCCTTACTGCCCCTTAAAGATTACTGTATCCCTTAGCCAATAGAACATTTAATAGTTGTTTATTTT
The DNA here is from genome assembly GCA_030435675.1 of Steinernema hermaphroditum. Taxonomy (NCBI): domain Eukaryota; kingdom Metazoa; phylum Nematoda; class Chromadorea; order Rhabditida; family Steinernematidae; genus Steinernema; species Steinernema hermaphroditum. The sequence goes on along the minus strand of CM059625.1, from coordinate 10,491,269 downwards.
TGACATGCGTGATTAGTGATGGAGCATAAACCAAATCTTGTTCTGTGTTAAGACTGTCTTTGCTACTTTTTTGTTATATCCGATGACTAATTTCGAGGGGTTTGCGACGTTGACGCACCAGGAACATCCGGTTTCGGTCTGCTGAGCCGCGCGCCCTCATTGCGATCAAACGTCAAATGCACGTTGTTCTTGTGAACGTGATTCTTCGACAATTTTGAATTTATTAACTCGAGCTGAGGGCATCGCTCTGTATGATGTGTCACCCCTTCCGTCATTTCTTTCCGCATGATGCACTGTTAGCTGTTGAGTGTCGTGAATCGTCCATAATTTCACGGATCACCCACTTCCTCCGTTTGTTTTCATTCGCGAACAAGCGACGCCGACACATTGAACTTTGTGTTTATCAATCGGGTGGTGAGGAATGTCTATGCAAATTTGCCGTCGCTGTCTCTGTTGCGATCTTTGCTCCGTCTGCTTCGCTTTCCTGGATGTTTTTCAAGCCCGTCTGTCAACATGTTTTTCGCCATTGTTTGTGCGCCAGTCATGTTTTTTGGCCTATTTATGTTTTCGAATTTTCAAGAGTGCGTATTCGCCCGCGAGTTCACCCTGTCGTGTTGTTGTTTTTTTGGGTGCCCGTCGCCGGCGTGGATTTGTCTGGCATTCCGAATACTTCCTACTAGTTGACCCCGCCTCTTTCCTTCAATTATCGATAGTTCAGTCTGGAGTTGTTTGCACGCAAAGTTTTGGGCTACTGTAGCTGTTGACCGACGGCGGTCTCCCCCGCTATGTGATAGACGACGTCTCGATCGAAAACCGAACGCATAACGAACAATTTACGACTTTGAGGGAATCGCTGATCGGGTGGTCTGGAAGTAAAACAGGGTTTTATTGTTGACAGCGATCTTGCGCATCAAAAATGTAGGCTGAAAATCAGAGTGACGTGTTCACAGACAGTGATGCGCTACTTAGTTAAGTATGTAGCCATAGGGAGCGCGAACCGAAGATCAGAAAAACATGTCTGCAGTGGTCTTTAGCCTTTTCGTGATCAGGTCTCCCATGATTCTCCACTCTTTAGTGCATTTTCCTCTCGACCTTTGGATCATCGCTGGTCTTGATCGGCGAGAAGTGCGTAAACAACCCTAAGGGCTAACAATGACTAGACAAGATAAAAGTACAAAATTGAGAAAAATAGTGCGTATGTGGATGTTATCCTCCCAATAGTGCAAATCACGGTTAAATATTTCAGCTCGGTGTGCAGAGATGAAGCGAGTGGACGGCATTACGGTGTTATCGCATGTTTTGGATGCAAAGGTAGCAAGATACGTTTCCATAACGACAACACAACATAATTACTTAGGTTTTTTTCGACGAACTGTAAGAGCCGGAAAAAACTACACATGCAGATACGAGCAAAAGTGCCGAATTGATAAGGCCGGAAGAAATGTATGCCGCTCGTGTAGGTTCCAAAAGTGCCTTGAGGTCGGAATGGAACCCGATGGTAAGAACGTTGTCAAACGAGGAAGTGAGTCATTTTGCGATTTCAGCTATCCGACCCGACCGCGATAAGACTGGCCGTCAAAAGAACCCCCGAAGAACGACGACGAACGGTTACATGGGATCACATGACGAAAACCAGAAAAAGATGTCTACGTCTTCCTTGCTCGGAGAACTCCCTAATGTGCATCACGACGCCGCAGAATCGAGCGATGACGGAAGGGCATCGAGCACTGACAACGGCACTGTAGATGGACGGTCCGGCAGCAGCGACGAAAGCAGCGGGCATTCCAAGATCGGAGACGAACACATCATCGGAACCCTGATGGAAATTGAAGGAATCTGCAATTCGCTCAATGAGCAATCCTCAACCGTTCGGCCGAATACGGTACCCCTTGCGGATGCAGTGTTACGGCCTGCTCTCGTCGGTCCGAGATCTCTTCTCGACTTTTCTGGCCGCAATGGCATTGCCTCTTATGAGCAATACAATGAAGCTTTAAGGCGACTTATGGTGCTGACTCTTGACTATGCAAATACTTTGAAACCCATCGCCGACTTCATGCCTGAGGAAAAGGTACTCATATATCTTTGTGATTGTCCCATTTATGGGAATTATAGGGCTGCCTTGTGAGGTCATGTCTGCCTTCATTTACACTGCTGATGACTGCCTACCGAAGTGCGATACACGGCGAAGAAGACCAGATCTTGCTTCCAAATGGATTTATGTTCAGTCGCGACTCGTCAATGTTCAAAGAAAACAGCGCTGTTGATGACAAGCGGCGAGCTCTCCTTGAGTCAAGGATACGGTAGGCAAGCCGCTGCCTGCATAAAATTACTCAATAAGTGTTTAGTGTCGCGAAAATGAACATTCTTGACCAGGTGATTCAACAGATTCGGAGATACGCTGTGACGGAGGCTGAGTTTGCCGCGTTGAAAGCCATCATCGCACTTGACCCAAGCACCCCGAAAATTTCTGAAAAAACGGCTCACCTCCTGTCTGTGGCTCGCAATTCGGTTCAGAACGCACTCTACGTGCACCTGTCAAATAAACTGCCGCCCGCACAAGCTACTTACCGGTTCGGAAATTTATTGCTGCTGATCGCGAGCATATCTGTAAGACTTGCGCTCTCTATTATTTAAGTAACATTCATCATTTTAGAAAATGGGTGCCGCCGTGCTCAACATAATGCAGTTTTGCCGTGATCTGCAACTAGAAATCGACCCTGTCATAGACGAAATCCTTTTTGCCGAGGATTCCCTTTAAGTCTTTCTTTGAAGATTCTGGCTGATAGCTTTAGCAGCCGCTGCTGACTTTATCGATTCTAACTCCTTTCAAAGATCTTCACCATCGCCGACTTTCAGCCATTGCACCTTTAGAGTCGCATAGTGCCCGAAACACCTGTATGTATATCTTGTTCTGTATGTATATGTATGGTCTTAGTGAGCGATTCTTCTCCGTCTATCACTCTTAACATGTTTCTCAAGGATTTGTACTGTTTTGTTAGTGTCTTTTGGGGTTAATAAGTAGGGATTTTCAATTCATCCACAGTGCCCTTTCTCTGATTGCACTTAGCGCCAAGCGTTCTCGATGCTATAACAGTTGCCATTAATTGTCTGTAATTTAGTTGCTTACGGGTTTCTTTGATACATTTAATCTTTCGCACTCAACCTTCCACAGCCACTTTTGCTTACCGTATGGTACCTTTCCTGTTTCCTGTCCTTTTTTTCTGTTGTACATACGTCGTTTCCGGTGGCAGTGGTTAAGGGGAACCGACAGAATGTCGCTGAAATCAGATCTTCTACTCATTGAGACCTTCACGGGTACAATGCAATTCTATTTACTTCTTTTATCGGTGATGCAAAGCTCGGTGACAGCAAATTCTGTGATCTCTTTTGTGGCTTCGTCCACATTCTGCATTCGGTTCCCATAGTCTCCATGTACCTTTTCCTCCTCTCTCACTAGATCATTGTTAGTCCCTTCCCTTATGAAACACACTCCCGAAGATGCGGCTCACGTACTCAATTTCTAGATTGTACTCCGTCACTCGTGCCGTCAAAACTTTTACTGTAGCTCTTTGCTGGTTTTGGCTTTGTAAATATGTTCTTAAGTATTTATATATAACTACCAGTGTTTATAACACAAAAATAATAATATTTAACCAAAATCCTAATAAACGATAGACTTAAAGTCAACGGATCAACTGTTGTCGATGAACCGCTTCTTTTGACGTCGATGTTCGTGTTTGAATCACGCGCTGACGATCACCTGTTCTCTGTGATAAACATAAGGAATGAAGAGCAAAGTGTTTGTTGGCTCGGTTCCGCCGTGCTGATCGAAATGGAAAAAGCGACATGGCAACTTGAGCGTATCCCCGATGACGTGGCTGTTCCGCTACTAGCCACTATCACTGCTCGGGCGCGATTTACGCCAAAGTGCTGATTCGCTTTGCGGTGACCGATCACAAAGTTTCATTCGCGGCGCCACTTGGTCACATGAGCACGTATGTGGCGTGCATGATTAAGGTTGCTGGCTGGAACGCTTACCCGTTTTTCTGTCCAAAAATACCTGAATTCCTCAGACCCCGATATGAAAAATCCGATCAAATTCTGTGCACGGAAGAGGTTGTTACCTATTTAAAGTGTGATTCGAAAGGCTTTTCCGAAAACAGGCGCTGTTGAATCGGTCAAGAAGTGCTGGAGCCGGATTGCATCAAAAGTTCAGCCCGTCACGAGACTGCACTTGGCAAAAAGACCAAGGAACACCGTCGAGGCGAAAGGTCCGGGGCTGAGTTCTCGGAAAAAATTTCCACAATTCGGGGAGCGCACGACGCTACGAGCGACAGGCGCAATTCCGAAACATTCCAGTAACATTCCCAAAATGCACGTACCCGAGGGAATTGATTAGATCCTTCTTTCTAGGAATTTATCATCGGCGAAGTTTGTAACACTGTATTGGACCGATTGTATAACATGCGAGTTATGTAGTCTTTCTTTATGGGCTTTGTTTTCACCAAAGCGACAGACATCGGCCTCGCGTCGGCGAATAAAGATCATCTATGTGATTCCCCGATCTATTTTTCACGAGGAACGGTCGGCGACCATAAACAAGTGTCGATAGACATGGCGATCAAAGACCGGTAAACTGTTTTCGTGGCCCCAATCGTCGGCAATTGAGGCTCTCCCTACTCTCTGTTCTCGAAGGATCAGACGCTCGATCGGCGACGACCGACACCACTTAGGAATCGTCTATTTCTCTATGACGGCTTCGTTGGAGAAAAGGCACAAACAGCCGCCTGACTTCTTCCGTTCTCTCTTGTAAACAGCCGCAGCCCAGGCTGTGTCGGCGTTTAGACGAGGAAAACAATAAATTCACGAACTCGTTTGACCAGAATGTCCTTTAGTTTTGGCGAACGTCAAGATTGTTCCGGGGCCGTAAATGTCAAAATAGCCGAGTGCACTTAGGCGACGATGAAAACAAACTGTCTCAAAAACATCAAGCGTTAGTGCAAAGACGCATCTAGGTTGTTTGTGCGAGAACGAACTCCTAAGTTCAAACGCGAGTTGTTGTTGACAATTTGTTTTTCACCAAGTACAACGATCGGACATCGCTTTTCAGAAATATTTTCACTGAAGTTTTTCAGGGAAACGTCGTTTCGATTTACGTGTATAATGGGGGAAACCGACAACCTTCAGTTTGCGTTCCGCGATCGCGTTCTTTGATCTGAAAGGTATGCGGCCGTGTGTTCGCATAGTCGTCGTCGCCGACGCTCTCTTTGCACCACCGTTCTGCAAAATCAAAGACGAAGGGCTTGTCTGCAGTCCATATTGTAGCATTGCGCACGCAATCAACTGTTTCACCCGAAAGACTTTTGGCTTTCAGCGACGTGTGGGCTACTTCCGTTAACGAATAACGCTCAGACGGACTATCTGACTCTTCAAGGACCATCAGAATACACTCTCAGAAATTGAATGCGAAGTGCGGAGAGGAGTTATGTTTAAAGGGTGCGCCATCAGCATTTTCGGCATTCATTTGCGTGATCCTAATCCCCTTTGTGCGCCCTCGAAACTACTCGTTTTGTGAGCGAGGGAAGTGTTTCAGACCTCGATCAAAGTACGTCATGCCCGGTGAGCTGGCGACGACGGTCGCTTTGCACACCCGCCGCGTCTTCTTGCTGATTTCTGCTCTCTGCAGCTTCAACACTCGAAATTGCAGTTTGCAGCAGTCGGCACGCGCGTGACGCGGTCTCTTTTTTGCGGTCGCTCGCTGCTGCGACGTTAATACGTCGCCTCGGCGTTCCCCGACGGCCGCAACGATCAAAGAACAGACGCACTTCCGCATGTCTTTTGTGTTTCGTTTTGGAGCGAAAGACGTTCCTCATTGGGAACACAGTGAAACAGAGCACAACGATCACATTCACCACCCTGCAGAGGACCTTTGTTATCACCGACGGCTTCCTAATGGTCGCAGATCAGCGCTCTTTTCTGACAGAGAACAATCTTCTTAGGACATTGCTCGGCAGTTCCGTCGAGTCACCAGCCGGTGATTTCGAAAACCACCATTACTCAGCGACTGTCGTTGAGCCATTAGACCTTCGCCATGTCCTTCAAAACAAATTTCGTCACGTTCAGTTTCAAATTGCGTCGATGTCGTTGCTTGCAAGCGCTGACGAATTTTACTGCATCTCGTTCTCTTTGCGATTAATTTCTCAGACGAACACATAAATGTAAACAACAGATGGCATTCACAGTGCTGAAGATACCTTTGTCTCCAAAGCACAAAATTCCACGGTATCATAACTATTTTCTACAGCTCTGACTCACCATTTAACTCTTTATATGACAATACATACCCTCTATATAAACAGGACCCACTCAACGGTGCCATCCAACAGTGGCGTATTGTTTACTTCACGAAGCTGTTCTGTGTGCATATAAAAAACGGTTTTTGAGGTGCTGTTTTCGTGGTGGATGACTGGGTCTAGGAAGTCGTTATTTCTCACACGGCCGTGCTGTTTGCTCCAGTTGGAAGGGGGCGTCCGCGCACAAAAGGGCACCGCAGGATTCAGTTGTCGGACATGGGCGATGAGTGGACAACACCACCAAAAATAGAAATCCGACAAACAAATGTTACGAAGAAATGCGTCAACGAGAACGTTTTCAGACCGAAGTCAAAAATGTACTTTCTGTTTTTCGACTTTCATTTATGCTTAACAAAAGCGACCAAGAATAACGTGTGCCGTGGAGGCGCTGGTTAGCTATTCGCTTGCGCAGAAATTAGTCGCTTTCGAGACGACCAAAACTCCCGCATCAGCTCTTGTTTTGATGCCCTTTAGGGTGCCGATCGGAGGGTTAATCTCTGACCGAGGCCACCCCAGCACAAACATTTTGTTCGACTTATTTTCCTTCCCTTAGAGAGTAAGGGCCAATTGCGTGACAGTTTGTGCATTTACCTCGTTGATGTTTACTATTATGGTTCTCTAAGCCATATCAGAACATGATGAAAGAGTGTTCAAAGTGCGCGAAAGGACGCACTCCAAGCGGCATTCGTGTCGGCGAAGGAGACGTGACCGCTCAGGCGAATGTCTCCGATCATGGAACGTAGGACGGTCAAAAACCGAAAGTTAAGAATCTAGCAACCTGGGTACCATAAGACTACCGTCGGCGGTTCACGTGTGCCGCGCACGTGCTGGCTGACGGTGTGCTTTAGTCACACAGACAGACGACGTACTCTCCGCAGGGGACATTGACTCTTTTCGGTGACTGATAAGGGATCACCCTCTCTTGTTTGTTTAACGTCACCTCCGATTTTTGATCAATGACGGTCTCGGTGATCTGCGTACTTCAAAATAGCTTTTTGCGACTCAACAAAGAAAGTAGGCAACAGAGCAAAAGTTTTTCGAATGGTTCGTCGGAAGAGAGGTGCATCGGGCTGACCTGGTTGTTTGTACTTTAAATTTTTCTCTTTAGTCTCCACGAACCCCTGAGCGCATGTCGCACAGGAAGTAGTTGTTTGCGTGCGAAATACGAAAGAAAGCGGTCGTTGTAGGTGGACACTTTAGCGGGCGAATTTTTTTCGAAACCGAAAGTGCAGGCAAAGGCTCTTGACAGTGCTGGAATGTGTGGTGACATTTGATGAATGAGTCACCTCGGCAAGCACAACAATGCGCGGCGACGACCGTGTGGGTGTTCAAAGCGGTCGTTGATTTCATCAGGGCTCAGTCATCCCACTCGTTTGATTCATCCGATCCATTCAGTGTCTGCACACCATCTGGGGCGTGAAGGGAGGAACTTCGGCGTCGTCTCTCGGAGCTTTCGAAATTGTCCGCAAACGCCATCCGCAAGTGTTTAAGTGATGAAACATATGCATTTCTGATCGCATCACGGCGTCCGTAGGATGAGGTCGTTCCCGATGAACCTGCACTCCCACGCCCTTTGAAACATTGCCGAACATCACGTAGGCCAAGGGATCACTCCGAAAGACGATCTTAACACCGAAGCGGCACACTTTACAATCGTTTCGAAGTTGCCGTTTTGCTTTCGTGTGCGTCATTTTGTCGGGTGAAGGATAAATAGGTAAACTGAGGGTGGAACAAGAGGCCTTGGTCGAGTGGGTGCGACGCCGAAGAATGCAAACGATGAATAGAGGAAACGAAGACGCGATTATTTGAAAATTGCGTCGCTGATCAAAGTTCATCTGTTCACCACTGGAAACGGTAGTGTTGAGAGCGGACGCCAGTCAATAGCGCTCTCCGCGAATGCGGACGTGCGTTTTAGACTACGATAGTCACCCGACCTGTCGGCGCGACGGTCACTGTCTCCAAAAATGGTGCGACATCTAAGATCACCGGCGAATTTCGGGCAACTGGTAGAGCGTTTGTCGGTCCGCCGATGTGTCGCAGGCGACGCTTTTTTGTCAGCTTCGAAAGAGTGGTCGCGAGCGAAACGACTTTGCAATTTGCAGAGCCGACGTAACCTTTGTCCTTTGCAACGAACGTCTAGACGGCGACCGAACGGTCGGACGGAACAGTCTGGTCGATGACCAGAAAGGGGAACCAAGGACAAGGAACTGTGCTCTCTTCAAACAAAGGCCATCGACAACCAATTTCTCCATGTTCTCTGGTGCTCATGCGCAACGGCGCGTAAGCTCTTGACTCTTATGCATTCTTGGGCATGTTAACGCACATTGATGTGAGGTACCGAGAAGCGAGTATGGCCATTGAAAGTGTAGGGATCAAACCATAGTAGAATCCACGCGTTCTAAACTGAATTAAATTCTTGCGTTATTCTGAAATTTTTGCAAATATGCAGCGTAATGCTTTCAATAAAGACATTATCGTCCAACCCTCTAAAAGCCTGGTCGTACTGGCAACAACTGTGGGTTCTCCACATGTTGAGCTCCGGCTTTTCGACTTCTTGATTTGCTTCCTTTAACGCTGTCGCTGTTCGGGACATAGTCATGCATGAAATAATTACAACTTGTCTAATAGTTGAAAACGCGTATGAAAGAAGCCCTCTGTTTAACGCTATCCTCATTCACGATGTTCTCAAAATTTTCAGATTGGTGGTGATAAAAACAGGGTTGCGTTGAACTACCCGGATCTGAATTTCAGAAATGAAAATGATATGTGAACTCAGGCAGCAGCATAAAGTATAGGATACATATCAATTGCGATAGCTGTAAACAGTATATTCTGGTTCGGACGGTATGGCCCGTCATCAGTGCATTGAGAGGACAGCGTTCTCAAAGGAAGTGCGCACTTATTACCTGTTATAATGACACTTGAGACTTGATAACAATAATGCTTGTTTATGAATATGCACTACCTCTGATAAAAAGCGGTATGATGCTGCTATACGGTAAAAACATCGCAAGAAGCTGATGTTAATTGCTGACTCACTTTCGAGGAGCACTTTTATTGTTTGATTGTGATTTTTCATCAGAAAAAACCAGAGCAAGTTATTGTGAACATCAATTTTGAGAGAGTAAGATCAACGAAAGTACAGACACTGCCGTGTATGGATGTAAATATTTTGAAAGCTCGAATACTCCTGTTTTTATTTTTGTCTGTGACTGAAGAATAGGAGATATGGACCCGGCTTTACGAGCGATCCTCCATCACTCGTTTTGCTTGTTTTTCTCTTTCGCCGCTTCATTTTGGCCAATGGATATTATTCGACGATTGGATCCGGCATCAAACGTCCAAGGGCCATGCAGTCGAGCAGGAAACAACATATGTCTCGTGAGCGCATAGGATGACGCTTCATCGCAGGTTGTCCAAGATCTCTCACACGGGGGCTTTTGCTTTCCATCGTCTAGACGGCAACTACACTGATGTAGACAATAGAAACAATCGGGCACACTCTGAAGGAAGTGGAAATACTGAATCCCTTCGTTTATTCAACACATCAATGTTGAAAAGAATTTCAGGCAATTTTAGCCGTCAATGCAAAAAGAGCTCGGCTTTCTCGAACGATGTAGCAAACGGATAAATGATAAACAGAAACAAGATACAATAAACAAATGTGCTCGGTCACTGGATTCCTTCTGTATAAGTGCGTTGACCAAGCGGTCACAGTTTCGTCATCTATTTACTAACAATTGCGATTCTAGCGTTTCCGTGCGTGTGCGTAATTCATTCGCTTCACATGCAGACTGTCTCGTTGCACGGTAGGAGAAGCGTCTTCTGGAACATGTCTCTAGCGCTGTTCCAACTCCTCAATATTCTCACCCTACCCAGCCAAGGCGAGCAGAATAACGAGATTGCAGCTGTGTCCAAGACCCTAACGGAACTAAACAAGAATCTCTTTAAGAATTATGACAGTTCGCTACCTGACACAGAAAGCGGCCCAACTACTGTGTCCAGTCTTACCTTGATACAACATATACAGTCATTGGTATATATGTTATTTAATGTACACCTAATGCTTTTCTTGCGATTCAGGATCCCAAACAGGAAACACTGAAATTTCACGCGGACTTAACAATGGTATTGTTAGCGTTCCTTTTTATAAATCGTCAATTCGCGGAATGGTAATAATGTTCTAGCAAAATGCTTGGTGATCACTAGATTAGCCTACACTTTAAAGTTCAAAATTTACTGAATCGTAATTCTAATTGCAGCTAAAGTGCAAATGAACTTTTCCGTCATAAGTTTAAGTCATCTTTTAAGTCGTGGTTTGACACTCGATTGCGATGGAACCCATCGGACTACAACAACGTTCAAGAAATCAATGTTTTCAAACATCTCCACAATACTATCTGGTGGCCTCAACTCTTCATTAGAGGAGTGTAAGACTAATCATTTTAAAACATATCGTAAAGATTTAGTGTGTAGTGTATCGTCGTCAAGAAAAGTGGTTGATTATCATAACACGGAAGCGATCTTGCGCCATGAGGGTCTCGTGATCACAACTTCCTCGATCACAGTTGAAGCAAAGTGCTCGATGGATTATTCTCAGTTTCCTCACGATTCGGCCTCCTGCATATTCTATATGGGGGCCCCTCTCTACAGCGCTTCTGTGTAAGTTTATGCCTGTTTAGATATGCATCAATGATTTGCCTCAGGTTCCGATTCTCCGAAGAACAGATGATCTACGGAAACGACCTCTTCAACGCGAATGAGACCGTCAAAGGAAGCGGTGACTTCAAAATGACCAAAGGCGAAGCCTACGTTTTCTACGTCACTCTTGGTGGAATCACCCGGAACTATACAGCGTAAGTATCTTCATGGACCAGTGTCAACGACAGAATTTAGCGTCCAGAACAATCCATTTACTCGTTCCTACGTGCGTTTCGAAATCACACTTCGCCGGAACCCTACGCATTTTTTCCTCAGCACTTCTCTTCCTACGTTTGCGCTCACACTGTACGTCTCGCGCGCAGACATATCGGTATTTTTCTTTAGATTTTCTTTTGCATCCGCGACAGTCGCGCAGTCTTACGCGTCAATCATCTGGCTTTTCTGCTGTCTCGTCCTTCAAGTCATCAACTCTACCGTAATGATTAAAGGTCTGCCGCCAAACTACGACAGCACTCCATTATGTGGTATTTTTGGAAATACGCACAAAGTCGATGATAGATGCGAACGTTTCAGCCAAAGTGGCAATGGTCTCGATGATCGAAACCTGTCTTCTTCTGATCTATCGTATTGTGATGAACCATTTTTACAAGTCTACGCAGGGATGTGCCACGAAAAGACAAATTGTGAAACGCGTCGAATTTGGTGTTACAGCGGCTTTGTGTGTCCATGTTATACTTAACTTTTGGCTTATTGTTTACTAGTTCACAACTGATGCGCAACAGTAATCACACTTCTTCTTTAAACGATTAAACGCTCTTCTTCTCTTATCCGACACGGGCGTTGTAGTAGTACCGCTTCGCAGCTTGGGCGTCCATGAACCGGCGCATGGCGTCCATGTAATCATCGTTCCAGTCCTTATCGGGGTACGATCCAATGCTGAACAGTTCTATTACTCTCTTTGTCAAGAAGAAACATACGTCTTGGTAGGCTGAAACCGAGCCGCTATGGACTTAGGAGTGCGGCGAAGGATGGTCAACAGAAGTGGGTTTCGTTCAGATCCTAAACATTTTTTTCATTCAGATTGTGCGCTGAATCAAAAGCAAACTTACTGATAAACGTTTCACCGCAGCAAAAGGTTCCGATGAAGCCGGCGAGCACAAGAGTGTAGACGACGGCGTTCATTTTGCGATCCTTCAAAAATGGGGAAAATTATTCAAGAAGCGCAGGTAGATTGCGCCTGGTCATCACCGATTAAAGCCTCTTCGTCTTCCTTGTAATTGCGCTATTAGCCTTTTAAGTGGGCTGAGATTCATAACAGATTAAAATCGTGAAAAACAATTCTTCGAATGCAAACGAGTCATGTCGAATCCCAGCTTATGTATCGAACCAAGCGGGAAAGACTTACCTATAAGTCAAAGGGACACGAAAATGAAGGGTTTGAGAGCCAAAACCTGGCTTTATTATGCATGCAAAATGTGTGCGCAGAGTTTGCAGAGTAGCCTCAAATCAGAAAGCGTACAGATGCTTGTAACAGATACAAAGAGATCGAAGTACATCTATAGAAACATAGGGAAAAATAATTATTGCTTTAAATTGAAGGCACGCTTTGTGAGAAGTGCAGTAATTTTTAACCTAATTTGAATCGAGGATAGGTAATGAAGTCCTTGTCTTGTTTTGAGACGATAAGCATGCACTAGATATTCTATTTATGCCCATTTCAATGAACTCTGCTTTCTTTGTTGTTTCCTACAGTGACTACGATTGAATAAACCTTTAATCTGCGATTCTAATGATCTACATGGGAAAGTCTGTCTTGATTATCAACGATTTCCAATTTAGAGACCTTATATGCGAAGTCTACAGATAAGTGACCACGCATATCTACACCTGCGCAGTTACCGAAAAAGAGAATGATGAGGTGTTCGCGGCAGTTGAACGAGCATAGGTATCCTATATGTAACATTTCAACAGAATTGTGTCTCCAGAGGCTATTGACGTTATTTTTTCAACCCAATGTTTATTAAAATACCTTACATGACATAGCTATTTTGTGATGACGGATAATGATGAATAGTCTCCTGCGTAGACAAAATCAGAGGCGTTTCAAGGAGCATAGGCTTTGTTTAATGGTACGCCAGAATAGGAATGCTAATTGGTGAACGGTGAACTTCAACAATTATTAGCGAATTTTTCGACTGCTTCCTCTTGCCCTTCTCATCAGAATACACTAAGCTTAATGTGGCTCACGTGCGAAGGAAGGTTTTATACTTGAAAATGAGAGCTAGAAACTATTTCCGAACGTCCTATTGGACTTTGGAAATCATCTACATCCTATGACTCACGTGGCTTAATTTGCAATTCTCTTTATCGTCCTATTTGTTGTGAAAAAACCGATAAAACGGAAAAATAAAAAGAAAAGAACCATTTACTCGGCACCTACCGCCCCTAGCTGCGCAGAATGAAACCCTTGTGTTTATATGCCATTGTGTTCATGTGTTATACCGTTCTCAGCGGAGAGTGGTGGTGCTAGAGCATTTGCACCTCTGAATGCTGTCCAGATGCGGTCCTGAAACGATATATTGCAGAAAGCAATGATCGTTGTTCCAATTAAAGAACGTCAATTTGCAATTCTCAAAGACTGAAACCGGTGCCTTATATCAGCTGTCGAGACCAGTCTCAATTTATCTGCTTCATATTTGTTTTGTAAGGTGTAAGAATGGCTTAACCTGGGAGCATCTTGGGCGCTCAGTGTGACTCTAAGATCGAGGTTCTTCTCCATTTCGGACATTTTGTATGCAGCAGCCCAATATAATGGAGTTTTCAATAAGTTCTTTTTTTCCTAGCAAACAAGTTTGATCGCGAGCGGAACAGATGACATCTTACTAGTGTTAAGTCAGGAGAATACGGTATATACTATATATACGTTACTGCGTCAAATCGTTCGCGTCAAATCGTTACGCACTCCATACTGGAGAACATCGCAGCTCAGCTCATGGAGGGTGGCCTTCAGAACAATTTCCTCCGTCGCGCGTTGTCGTGCAGTACAAGGACGTAGGTCGATGGCGATGTCCAGCTTTCAGTCTACCATCGTGTTCATATCCACCACTTACCAGCGTAGCAAGCTTTCACACTCCCGCCATACAGAAATCATTTCTTTCGTAGGGTGGTGGTCTTGCCTCGCTATAGGCTGCTACGCTATGGACGGTGTTCTAGAGCCACCCATTCTTATTGACGTCCTGGCACCACCTCCCATCACTTGCGATGATCACATACGACACGGCGGTATGTGTTGGATCCTCGCTCGAAGAACATATTGAACATCCCAGTAACTGGCAACAGCCGGCTGGAGCTTAACTACCAAAGACAGTCAGCCTTTTGTTCCTGAAACGCCACAGCAAGGAAAATGCTCAAAGGCATTGAAAATCGCACCATCACTTTGTGTAAATTAGTCCGTTTCCGATTGCTTAAAATGGGCAACAGGTGGTGGAAACTGGTAGGTAGGTATAAACGAAGCCACCATGCACACATGAAGGCCAGAAGTACTTCTTTGTTTTCTTCTGTGTAGAAATGAAGGCCAAATAACGAAAAATTTACCGGAAAAGTGACAAATAGCTAAAAGTTAGTTGCGCAGGTAACGCTTTCTTAGCTCCACCTCAACAGTACACTTGCCGTTCCAACAGCTACGATATTAGGAAGAAGTACTTCGATTTCGATGAATGAGTCCAATGTTGAACCAAAATGTCTTTCTTTTTAAAATCTGACAAAAACGAAAAGGAGGACCGTCCCGGCTGCAACTTAGTCTGTAACAACCCACATGTGTAAGTTGAATATAATCTTCGTGGATATCTCAGTAAGCAAGTATTGAAATGATCCGCTATTGTTCGTGTGCCATCCCATTAACTAGTGACTGTTCAGTAGTTGAGTTCCATTATTTGTTCGCGATGGACATGCTAGCAGGTTCCTGGAAAATAATTCCCGCCGATTGCCGCTTTATTCTAACTGGAAACTAGAAAACACTACCTGCGGATCAGTATTTTTGACGTAGTTTTTCTAAGGTAAGGCTTAGAAACTGAAACTAAGGACCAGCGCCTGTCGTTTAATCAGTTTATCTGTTGGGTAATAATTTCGTTTGTGCGCCATGGCTAGAAATGATACTGGTTATGCTGCTGTAGATAACTTTTAATTTTATCGCTACTCGCCTGTAGAGCAATCACATAGTCAAAGAAAATGCTGGTACCCATCAGGATTTTGTCTTTCACCGCTGAATCACTTCTCTCCGTAAACAACTGATCACCCACACCGATCACTTGGACTCCCTATCAATTGGGTACTTCCTGTTTCCGGTCACGAAAAACTGGTGCTTCCGAAATTTCAATCTTTTTATGTATGAAGCTGGAAGATTAACTTCAAATGGCGATCATCGCTGAATCACCAAATTGACGTGTTGTCGTTCCGATGCGACTGTCACGCGAACGCACACATGAGCGGCGCCATATTTGTATATCTCCTTCGACAACACTCTTTTTCATAACCTATAAGCACGCATCTTCTATGTGATCTATGTGCGGAGAGGATCGTATTTGCTTTCAACCAATGGAGGTGTAGACCGCTTTTTGGAAAATTTCGTTCAGGGACTTTGGAGTTAACCTAGTGTCGTTGGGCTGAAAATAGGAGGATGAGCACAAGGCAATTGATAAGCGTTCGATGCTGACTGTGTTATCGTTGACGGCCCTGACGGCGAGTGGTTGGCATTATTTTGTCCGATTGACTGCTTCCCTAACTTCCTGTCGCGTCCATGTCGTCTGCGACCCATGAAAGGTGCGTGCACTCGATTACTGAAGAGCAACCCCAGGTGAGTCTAGACTAACAAGAATAGATACAGCTGATGGTGGTGTGACGATTTTGTACGCCTGTCTTTGCTCTATTTGCTCTATTTCAGTTCACACAAAGCCGCATTAAGCTGATCGTAGTTGGGGATGAGTTAGTCGGAAAGTCAAGTTTCATTCGTAGACTGGTGCACAACACTTTTGAGGCTCCTTCAACAAGCGAACCTCCTCCCTTCAGGCAGGTGATCTTTAAGCCCCTCGAAGATGAGAAGACTAAAATCGAATTCCTCGATTGCGGTAACATTATGTCGACAAAGCTCAACAGCATACAATGCCTTCAGACTACAGTACTCTCTGCGATTTCATCGATCAAGTGAAGCTCAAGCGATCGGCTCCGATGGAGGAACGCAAGACAAAGAAATACGTCGAGTTTGTGGATGCAAATGGTGTGTTCGTCTTGTACGACATTTGTGCTCCGAATACCCTACGCCGCGCACAAGAAATCGTTCGCGAACTGAACATCCTTATATCACCCGACTGCGAAGTGTTCCTCATTTGCACAAAAAGCGATCAACGAGGCACGGATGCGGCGAAGATTGACTTCAAAACGGGCGAGCAAATTGCGGAACGACTGGGCTATTCCCTTTTCGAGACAAGGTATGTCAGGAGCTTTTGCGTACAAAAGCACGGTTTTAGCGCCAAGAGTGGGGCCGGCTGCAACAAGGCTCTTGGCGAAATGGTATGGAAAATCAAGGACCGGAGAGATGAAGTGCGCCAGTACGTGGCCCGCAACGACAATGCTTACGACAATCCTGTAGACGACACGGAACGAAAGAGTTTAACGAGTGTGTTCTGGACGATTTTCTCTTGCCACTAAGCAACAGGATATCCTGAATCCTATCAGTAAATTGACTAATAAATCGGGTTCCTGTTTTCTGAAAAGTAAAGTTTTTATTTTTGTCTTTAAGGTCAGTTAATGAAGAGACAAGCTTATTTGAGATGTTAGTACATTGTTGTTACGGAACTGTTCTCACGTAATCGGTGTGAAATCTCGGATCAAGAAATCTTATCCTTCCTCTCTTGAAATTCAGCAAAGCGATCATAATTGAGAATGTGTCGCAGACTCTTCTCGGGTTACCACGTCGCACCTTTCTTGTTTACGCAGTAATATTATTCTTCGAGGCTGCTGTTCAAATATATAGTTTCAAAACATATGTTTTCGCTGTTTCACAGTAAGTATTTACTGTAGCGCAAGACTGTTGCAAAAAGCGCAAAAATGTTCTCATACAATTGCCCCAGGTTCTTGGCGACGATCTACAAAGTTTCTTTTGCAGAGTTGCGGCACATCATCAGTGCCTCTTTTTCAAACATTCGCTCAAGAAATGGCCTTTCAGTGTGACGCTTTACATCCAGCACTCATAACATAGTACGCCGAGTAACGGTATGCAGGATGTATAAATAAATTAATTTTTTATTCAAGACATCACTGTGAGGAAAGTTCTTACATACCCGCCAGAACACCTTTGAATTGGGAATAGTATTGAACTACACGGCGCGTCCTGGAAGAACGCCCGACTTTCCACTGTAGAAAAGCCTTTTCAATGCTATCTGGTAATCTCGATTGAAAACCTGAATGCTGAACATAATTGGTTAAAAATGAATGTTACAAACCGTATATATGATGGGATTCATAGCTGAATTACTGTAGCCAAGCCACGTGATGAACATTTCAATGTGATGATTGACGGCGCAATTTGAGCAGAATTGAACGACTACATACATTCTACAAAAGAACGAGTTAAAATATGAGTGAGGCTGCAAACCCTACATAAAGAAAGGAGTCCAACAGATGGTGAAGCATCCCAGTATAATACCGAGTACGCGAACACCGCGACGCTCTTTGGCTGCGGAAATGGCCTTTGGCTTCTTCTGAAGGCTCTTCCTGTGCACTCTTTCCTTTCTCGTTTTATGTCTTTTAACTTTCTCGTAGCTAATCGTCGTTTTCGACGACTTCTGAATGTCGGGCTTTTGAAAGGCCACGCACTTTTCGGCCGTTGGTCTGACGACAGGGGTGCGGAACTCGGTCCGCATGGAGGAAGTTCCATTTTCTCTCCGAATGACGACACTGTCGGCCCAAGTGTCCTGTAAGAGATCAGGTCAACCAGGGGAAACGTGCCCTTAGTCACCTTCGTCGCCGTTGACGCAGTCACCTCGTTCAGTTCCTTTACGACCTCATCGGGCTCATCGTCATCCTCTTCATTTTCACTCTCGAGACACTGCTCCTCGTCTTCTTCAATAATCGGACCATTTTGCATATCATTATTTGGAGTTCGGCCAGTGCTGTCGCCTAAAGATTTGAATGCATGCGTCAGAGACGACCCCGATCGTTGACGTACTTTCATCTTCGTCGTCATCTTCTTCCTTTGCGAATTCGTCGGAAGTCGGCAAAACATGACTTATCTCGTGCAAAATAGTAGATTCGATGTGTTTTCGGATAACCTGAAAAGTGAAATGCCAGGTTCGGAAGTCCTTATATGGCAGTGATACATGACGACAAACTACGCCACAAACTCTAAGTGATCGTAGTCAGTGTGGTGTTACCTAAGCCACAGTGATGTTCAAAAGACAGATATGTGCAGTGGGGTGCCAAAAGAGTATGCCAGAAAAGGTGTAGGTGATAGCATAGAGGAATTGGGGTAGGTGACGTTAGTAGAGAGAGCAGATCTACAGAGAAAGAGGACACACTAAAAGCCCCGAAAGCCCCGCACGTTCATGGTTAATTTTGGTGCTAACATAACGTTACGTTTTTGATTCAGCTTACATGAGAGGAGACAGCCAGCTAAAACGACAAATTAAGTAATGAAGTAAATAGGACGTTGGTTGGTCAGGTGTCGTAAAATTTGAAGAAGTAATGGAACCAGCCGGATGTGGACCACAAACACATGCGAACTGTCGCTGTGATAGTGCCTGCCGTCAAATTAAAGAATTTTGCCAAAAAGTGTGTTCACTCACAACATATTTTGCCTTTGTACGAAGGCTTACCTTCTGGCGGTAGATTTGCCGAGCGCGATGCTTAGCAAACGCTTGATAAATTTTAAAGTAGACGAAAAACATGAGAATGGTCGGGATGAAGAACGATCCGGTGGCACTGTAGATGGTGTAGCTGGGGAGGTCGAGGAAAGTACATTGCCAAGTCCCATTGATTTCCACCAGGTTGCCATGTTCGGCGACCTGCGCAAACAACGCGTTATTGCACTTAAAGAGCTTAAAAACACCTGACGCCATCCTAGAAGGGGCGCTAAGCTAATCAGCGCAGAAGACGCCCACACGGACAAAATCATAACGAGAGCGGTCCGCTTGTTCCTTTTCGACATATATGCTACCGGCGATGTAATGGCCCAGTATCGGTCCAGTCCCACTATTGACAGATTCCAAATGGACGCGGTAGAGCATAAGATGTCCGCTTTAAGAACAATGTTGTTTTCCGTAGGCCAAATGTTCACGTACCAGAAACAAAGATTACGCAGAGTGTTTCCGGAAAGAGCCACTGGCCGGCGATCGCGTAGACCGATGAGAGCGGCAGAACCACTAGTCCCAGACACAGGTCGCTGAACGCTAGATTGCCAACCTGAACAGAAAGTCAAAACATTGACAGTTGACCACATCTTACAAGAAGATTTGGAACCGTTTGAAGTCGAGGATTCTTGTAAAGGACAATGAATACGAGAGAATTGGCGGCAATGGTCCACAATACAAGCAAGCCGAGTGCTGCTCCTTTGAAAACCTGGAAGATGGGTACGCCGACCGTATCCGCAGCCAGGACTCCGTGCATCTCGCCGAATGGAGCTTGCAGAGACTAAGGATTATATTCGAGTGATGTGTAGCTTTGTTTTCCACCGAACGCTAATCGAGTCCTCGTAGTGAGCTCATCAAGTCGAGACACCTAAATTGAAAAGATGACCGGATGTTGACGAGTGGAAATCACGCAGAAAATTGGGAACGATTTGAAGTGAATGGGTAGCTGCGGAAACATAAATACAAACAGCGAAATGTTAGTAACAGGATGGGTCGCAGCTGAGGACTTCATCGCGACATCGACCAGCAGAGCGGAAAGTGAAACAACGGTGCACTCACTCGTGCGCTGATTCGCTCTCGTATGAGGACTTTAATGGGGAAGGAAGTGCATAATAGATATAACCGACTATAAAAGTTTGTTAATTGAAAAGCAATCGGAAAGCTTTAGCCAACCACCGCTTGCGGTCGAGCACATCTGACCCTCAATCGAGTGGGACGCGCAATTGCGTTCTTGGTGGCAAACTTGGGCAAAATTAATTTGCTCTGATAATTTCGTTTACCAGATTATAACGCTGTGTCATTAGCAAACGCCCAGGTTCGGCGAAGCTTACGACACGGGAACAGCCTTTCATACACACAAAGATAGAAAACTGGGGGAAAGATTACGCGCCAAACATCGGCACCCCTTTAAGTGATAGGATTTGAACATCTTCACAAGTGGCTCGATGGCGCTGAACGGTCAACTAGGAATGCGTTTTCGAGAAAACTTACAACACCAAAGTTCCATGCCTTACTAGTAAGTAATATCGATGGTGTACGTAAAAAAGAAAATTTGTGGTAGATGTAGAAGCCAACAAAGGCAGCGGCTTTGAGTAGTCGAAACGGTAACTGCAGGAAAACGAAGGACAAGGGAATTAGTCCAGCGCTGAAAGACTTCTCTCTCATGGAAGTGACACAGACGAATCCATGCAGGTGGATATGTTGCGACCCGCGCAAAACACTTATACACGGACAAAACTCATCTGTCCTTTCTTCACGCTCGAATACAAATGGTAATTACGTTAAAACGCAGTTATTTACGCTGTTATTTGAATCGCAACTTTCACGGGTGATGAATGCTTTGGCTAGGTTGGACTGCGAGGATACGTCTCGACGTATAGTATCCGCTGTTTTTCTCCCAGAAAGGTATGAATCGTATCGTTGAGATACAAACGTTAAAAGGCGCTAGGAAGGCGTGAAAGACAAAACTTTACTTTGTCATCTAGGCGTCCACGATAAGCATCCGAGCAATAAAAGCGAATTAATTTCCTCGACAACGGCTTTGCCCGTGGATGAGCCAACACGAGGACATGGAATCCCTTTCTTGTCGTCATCACTTTGCACTACTCGACGTTTATAAACTTCACACCTAACGGCACTGAGTTAGTGACTGTCATCAGAATGATGTTCGTCCAATAGTTATGCCCTTTCCCCGAACCGCCATTAGAATAAACAGATCGACATCTTCTAATAAACAATAGTCCCGAAGAAAACTTTGAAGGACTTAGGGATTTGACATAAATGGCATAGTGAACGCCATATAGTCATGTAGGAAAAAAGGTGGACGCCCTGGCTCACGGGTCTTCATTGGGAAGGGTAACACGGATTACATCGGGACTTCGGGCATTCGCTTAGTAGATGAGTTCGAACGCCTAATTAGCAACAACATAATGGCATCTTTTTGGAAACGGTGTCGGATTACGGTCGGGTGCCGATGGAATTTCAGAGATATTTGAGGAACTGCATATCGCTCCAATTTTTCCCTTGTAAATGAGCATAGGCGCGTCGCTGAAAGGTAGCTGCGAGGCTTGACGAGCGCACAGCTTCGGCACGAGGCGAAGTCGCAGAGAGAGTTCGGGCGGATGAGCTCAGATGAATGATCGGAAAAGACGTGGATTACGGGAGCGGAAAAGTGAGGATTAATTTTTCCATGAATGAAAATCACATTCGAATGTTTGTTGGATGGCAAAAAGTGTCGTCGTCGAACGCTACTGCGCGGCGTTTCTTCAACAAGTCCTCTTTTATCGTTTTTATTTGGGTAGCGTAGTTGTCTGCTTTACTCCGATAATTTACGCACTTTTACACAAAGTCGAAGCTTCACAGAAACAATTTGCATAAGTAGCATAATGCGGGACGCGCCTTTAATTGCCAATGAAGAGCCTGCAAGCGACATAGATCTCGGCGCGCAGTTCACACGTCCGTCGCTCGTTAAAAGTGGTGATTATCCCTTTAAATGGAGCGGCCACATGGTGCAAGTTTGTTTGGAGTTTTTGGGGCCCATGCAAATCCCGCATTCCGAAAACAGCCGAAAATTGGATCCAAAAGAAACATAGAGTAAACCGAAAGTGGTTCTTCTGTTAGAAATTTGATGCCAGGTGAGAAGCGGATTTGTAGAGAATACAGAGAAGAGTGAGGGTGACTAGTGAGTGTTCTGGCGAAACTGGATAGGATATAACTTCGATATACTTATAAATTTATAATGCAAAGCAACCGAACAACAACGATGCGCGACCCTGGTAACACATACGTTGTGTTGTTATATAATAAATGAAGAATCGTAGAGCATCAGACTGTTCTGAAACATCTACTGTCCTATGGAAGCATCGAAGGAACTTATCAAAGTGGAGCCCTAAGCGCCAAGCAGCGCTAGGTTAAGTAGAAATTAAAAATTTGACGAAGGCAAGAAAGGGACAAGTCGAGCGAAAGATCCGACAAAGCATGATGAATTAGCCAAGAAACTGTCGCGAGTGATGTCACGTCACATTAGCGCTTTAAAGCATATTTAATAGCATTAATTAGGTGGTCCGTTGTCCTCGAACTATGGATCTTTTCCATGAAGCAAGACGAATTTAGCCTGAGGGTACAAGATCGGTTCCTCTTGTTGAATTAACCATCACAATGAAATTGCGACGATTACAAAGATAAACTTGCAGACTCTTCAAATATTGAAATTGCGGGCTACGGAAGCGCAGCTAGAGCGAGTGAGAACAAACAGAACTAATTAACGTCAATTAGAATAATTTTAGAGACAACGGTGCCAGGGGGCATTGTCAACATCCCTGAAGCCAAAAGAAGAAAACTTAGATGACTTGAGAGAGAAAAAACGCAGGAGCGTATCCCGCGACCTGACTTTTCGTGTCATAAGATGAGGGATTCCGGCATAAAGAATGTGGAAGTAATCTATCAACAGAACCATGGCATTATGACATGGAGCTCAAGCCTACATCGCGTTACATCAACGATCCATTCTTCTGGCCTTATTTACATTTCGTTTTCATAATTTCCGCCACGTTCATGAAACGCTTGATTACTCACAACTCCTCAACAGGACGTTTGCTGCATCAGTCAGTCGCTTACCCCCACATGGAGCTGAAGGTGGTCCAGAAAAGTAGAAGAATAGAGCGGAAAACAAGTGCTACCCATGTGTGTTCGGTGAAGGCAACCAGGGCGATCGGTTAAAAAGAGAGAAAACACTGCGAGAACTTTATGGATTCTGTGCTTTCGGCTAAAAGTCGCTTAGAGGAAAAGTGAAAAGTAAATGATGAGAGCGCTAGATGTTATGAATTCTTTTCCGATAGGCGCTCTCCGTCCTAACCAATTAGCTTCATTGCCTGAGACTGTGCCATGACATAAGTGTTAATTCAGGAACAATTTGCCATGTCGGAACACCCCTACGTACACAAAAACATATTTTGCTGCAAGTGATAAAGCTATGTTCTTATGGCCATGATTTTGACAAGTAACGACTCCACGAGCTGCCGCTGGCAACAACAGATAAGATGGCTAATCCGTAAGCTGTGCAGAGTTAACAATGGCCCTAGGAAGAACGGTAAGATCTGGAGGAGCGCGTCATGAAAGACACCATTTAGACAAGCCGAGCTTCCTGCAAAGCCCCATTCTGAGCAAGGGTGAAAAAATAGGTGTGTCAGTCTTAGTGCAAAATTTTGTTTTTATTTTATATACTTGCGCCATACAAGTGTTTGACAAGCTTCGCACATCTCCGTTTCGCTGAAACTTGTTGGTGAATAACTAGACTACTGTACCGAAGGATTTTTAGGGAGCGTGAGAAGAATTGAAACAGGCGACTTCTGTCCAGAGAATAAGCATGTGTATGTGATTATTATGAGCATATGCATACATTCACCGTGGGGCTTCGCACTCCGCTAAAATAGAAATCAGTGAGAAGCCCATCGGCGCATTAAAAGCGAAGCATTAAAAGTGCACACATTGAGTGAGAGAACCGCTGAATCCCATGCATCTTTCTACTTAGTGATTGTGCCGTCCAGAAATGCTCTTTTCCCTTCCTTGCGCTATGTAAAGTTTGTCCGGAAAAACATTTCCGGTTTTGCGTAACTAACCACTTTGTCTTTAGAGAACGAAGGCGATATGGCGCCATTCGCTTTTGGTCGATCGATGCAAATCCACGCTTAGCCCTCACAATCGAATTTGGTCTGGAGTCCTGGCATCGTTACATTAGTCCCTAATTTCAGTTGATGGCTTGATGGCACTTTCGTCCGGCTGAACTGGCGCGTTTCTCACCTCCTCTTTCCAGCTTCTTTCCTCTAGTCCGTTAGTTTGAAAGTTGTGCATCCAGAGCACAGACACATGGATGTGAGAGTTGTCTGTCAGATCTGTCACTTAGAATTGGTCTTCATCAGCTTATGGACATCCGGCGTGGGCGCCAATTAGATCTGCCATAGCGATTATTGCCTCACTTGGTCGTGTAAAGCTTCTAGCGTCTCGTTTCGATGGTGTTTTTCACTCTACATTTGTTTTTGAGGAACTCATTTTTTTAACGACAGCCTGTCAGCTGCACTCATTCCGCACCTGCGGTCAGTCCCAGGCGACATTCCGCTCGACGATAACCGACTGTTCTCGCAGAAAAACTTTGCAAAAATCAGTTGTCGTCTGAGGGCACATCGCAATGAATATATCACCTCGTCCGAGAGCCGTTCGCTCTGACGTTGAACCTCGATGCTTTCATTCTTACTTTTCCTTTTTGTTTCTTTCCTCTCAAAGACTAAGAGCCGTTAGGACGAAAGGTAAACAACTTAAACCTTTGAGGGAAACGAATGTGACAATAGCAGGGACTGCTGTAACTTTTGAATTAGATGTCTTAAATGCAGAGCAATGTGTGCAATAGTGCGTAACAGAATCGAATTGCTTCTCATTGTGCAAACAGCAATTGGACACAATCTTCTTATTCAGTGCTGTCTTCATTTGCTGCTTAAGTCGGGTCGTCGCGTGAGTTAGCTGTCTCGAACGCGCGCGACCGTCGAACACCTCATCTGACAACTAATCTCTCATTATCGTCGTTGTTCGAAGTCTCGGAAAGTGGCATTTGAACTCACATCGCCAAGTCTAGTGGTTCATTACCCTACATTCGCGCTATTCCTCAACTGACCACTGAAGGTTAGGGCGACTTGCGAAAGCAACATTGATAAAAGTTGTAGATAGTCGACTGGCGCGAACCAGTGCGAGCGAGATGAGACGGAGATGACGGTGACTTGTCGCATCCATCTGACCCATTTTGTGCGAAAACATGACAGCCATCGTTGCATTCGTTTACTTTTTTAAGCTTCTACTCGACCCTTCCACTAATTTCTAGGCTCGTAAATGATTGCCTCTGAATGTGCAATTGTGCTTCTCGCGGTTTGTGTGACTAACAGATAATTAGCTGCTGCGCGCCTTGCACTAACCAGCAAATGCTACGCGAATTTCTGCCCAACGGTCGATTTTATGTTTTATGGTTGTAATTCGACTCTTCCCGTTTCAGGGCCCTTAAGGGATGTTATTGCGCTGAACTGGTACACTCAAAAAATGATCTCATTGATTAATTGCATTTCTTTGTTACTAATATTGTGCTGCATTGACATCACTTTTGCTGGGCACTGTCACTCTTGCTTTACATATTGCAAAACGTTGCCGAACGGTAAAATAGATCCCGAGTCATGCGACTGCGTTGGCAATGCAACTTGCACCGGCGACTTTTGCTTCGCAAAAATCGAAATTTTTGTGGACGAGATTACTGCTATTGTCCAGGTAAGGAGTGTGTTCACACCAAAAAAAACTATCGTATCTTTGCATTGTAGAAGGGTTGTTCAACGGATATTCCGGGTGGAAATGAGGGATGTCAGTATGCGGGTCATGCCGAGTCCATCCACTGTTACTGTTCAGGAGAAATGTGTAACAATAGGAAGCAGGTACACGTTCATGCACAGTCATTAAATGCCTCCGAACAATTTTCAGTTGAACAATTACAACGTCTACCGACTTCCAACGGTTGAGTGCTGTGAGTGTTCGGAGTCGCACGGCGACAAATGCTCGGATCATCAATGCATAAGGAAGTGCCGCGGCAATTACTGTCTTGTAGACTTTGATGGCATCGAACAGGTGAGCTGTCACACGGAAGTCAATTAGCAATGGAAATAGGGATGTGGACTCGGATTTCCGCGACTTCAAAGCTTTCTTCGAACGAAGAGCTACCACGACTGGCCAAACTCTGTGACGTGTGCGAGGTATCATAGTGCTTTGAACTCATGTACATTAAAGTTCGGACGATATTTAGATATGAAGCCACTCTTTCCACTATTATTAAAGGGTGCACCTGCAACGTTCCTTCCGGAAGATGCAACGAAGTTAACCAAACTCGCGAAATTCAACTTAAAAAGGTCATCGAAAGAGCTCCCGAGCTGCAAAACTACTGCTATAGTTTGCATCAGACCTCGAAACAACCCTTCACTCAAGATATATTCAAGAAGTGAGCAATGATTCTCTCGGTTGTCACTTCTTGCAATGATTTCAGATCTGATACGTGTGAAGGTCGGTTTTGCTTTATCAGTTTAACGACGTCGGAGTTGGTACTGGAAAGCGCCAGCTTTGAAGAAGCATATGAGGACCATCAACACTTCGTGGGTCTGACCCAGCCAAAGTTTGAACTTCTCGCTGGATGCCTGAAGGTGGACGACGATGCGGTAAGGATACATATATGTCTGAAGCAATCCAATGGTGAATGGTTTGGTTTAGAAAGTGGAAGTAGGCTGCACGACAGAGTATTCGACGAATATGTCAGAGCCCATTAGTCGTCACTGCGTGTGTGACTCCCACCTCTGTAACTACTATCATCTACTCTCGGGAAGGCCCGACAGTCGAGGTAGGCAGCGAGGGGTAGAGACACTGAGCAATCAGGCGGTGGAACGCTCTAATACGATTCATATTAACCGACCTTCGAAGACATCATCTGTAGCAAGTCTTTCACTCATTATGCTCACAATACTTCTGTCTCTTCTTATATGTTAAGAAATTCCCTACAAAGCTGTAAATAGGTTCGTGTTTTAATAAAACAATGTGTTCTGTGTGTATCAATTCAGTCTGTGGGAGCAGGGTGGAAGAGGGTTACTTAAGTGATCCATCGAAAGCAATTCTGTCGAAGGTAAATCTGCGCAGCATAATTTGATGCACGACTAGTTTTCTTTTTTTCCCACAAATTACTCTCTGCGTATAATAACTCCCCAAATGCACTCTTTCCTCGTTGGAATCTTGTTTCTTGGAGCATTCAGCTCATCTCACGCGCTTTTACGCCTTCAGCTAATAATTGCTGTTCTCGAAATCGCGAAGGAGTCTATTGCCTGCTGGAGAGCCGTTGATCTCAAATTCTTGACTTTCGACTTCAACTTTATTTCATGTGTTAATGGCATTACACCATGCATGACATCAAACTAAACAACAAAATATATCTCCTGCAGCCGGCTTTATTCCTGGCGTAGCGGTAATGTCGAACCGGTCGTAGACGGCGCGCATCACGGGGCATCTGGGAATCGGCGAGCCTCCGGAAATGGTAACGGAATATCTTCTT
This sequence comes from Steinernema hermaphroditum, assembly GCA_030435675.1. NCBI lineage: Eukaryota > Metazoa > Nematoda > Chromadorea > Rhabditida > Steinernematidae > Steinernema > Steinernema hermaphroditum. Next base: position 10,463,739 of record CM059625.1, on the reverse strand, counting down.
CGCGGGCGTTTGCGGCACAGCAGAGGTTTCTGACACAGCGGACTTAGATTCGTCTTTGCGAAAGCCTGCTGATTGGCTGATGGATACTATCGGGTGCTACTGAATTTTAGTGGCTAGGATCGACGTATAAGAGCGCAGTAACGCATTTTGTGATTATTGCATTACCATGCTCAGTGTGGGCGATCTTTTATGTTCACGTACGAAGCAAGTCTGTGTTGTTTATTATGTGTCGAAGAACATATTTGCTTAGTTTGCGTGCACCGAAGTGCGCCCGAGTTACCCATGGGATACGGTGCTTTCGACATTTGACTTCAAACTTAACAGTATTCGGCCTATATCAGATGTCTGAATGCTCACAGGACGCTGTGTTCGTCCAACGACTATGTAAGCTCGTAATAATTTTCTCTAGCTGTTATTCTATTGTTCTGTTCACCGTCTACTGTTCAATAACTGCCGAAATTAATCAATCATTTCGCGAAGATTTTGAAACCCTACTCGCATCGAAGGTGGGTACTCTTGATTCCGCTCCTTATTAGTTACGATAGATGGACATCGAAGGGGCCTTTGAACTCTTAGAAGTTGAACACACGTTCCGGAACAAAAGACAATTTGTTCCTTTCTCTCCGCCTTTCGGTTATCCGAAACCCTACATATCACCACGTTCCGAGTACATCAATGTCCTTGAAGCGCCAAAGAGAAAGCGAGGTGATTCAGATGTCCGAGTTTGTGGTAAGTGTTTGGGCAGCAATGTCCACCATCTTTTTCACACGTTATCTGCCATCGTATAAGCCATACTACACCTCTTATCAAAGATCAAGTTACCAGTGTTGCACCTCTGCATTGTGACATTTTTAAGACTGTGCCCGAATTCGATGCCCAAGAGGAGAAAGAGGGCCTTCGGGGCCGCCCGGTATTAAGGCCAGAAATGGGGAGCCAGGACGACCGGGACAACCAGGAACACATGGAATCAACCTGGCACCCTTTGTTGACTGTTCGCCTTGTCCCCCTGGAATCCGTGGAGAGTCAGGAGCAGCCGGAAAGCCCGGACCCAGAGGTTCACCTGGACTCATAGGACCACCTGGACTCCCAGGAACAAACGAGCCTGGACCACGGGGACAGCAAGGAAACCGTGGAGAGTTTGGAAAGCCCGGCAAGAAAGGCGAATCTGGACGAAAAGGGGAAAACGCCATACAATTGATAGGTGTTCCAGGCAAGAAAGGGGCACCAGGCACACGAGGATTCGCTGGTCCCCGAGGTGATCCTGGTTCCAATGGACAACCAGCACCGCCCGGTAGCGCCCTCGTTGTCACATCATCCAACTTCACACCGTTTCAGGTCCTGAAGGACCTCAAGGTCCGCGCGGTGAGCGTGGTGAACCAGGGCTTATGGGTTCCTCGGGTTTTTCTGGGAACCAAGGAGCTCCAGGAAAGGACGGTGTCTATTGTCAATGCCCAGACAGATCGTCAAACATTAATGTCGCTCGGCCTCCCGATAACACCGCTGATTATGCTGTTAGCAGTGAGAGCGAGACCGACCAATTGCCAGACGACGAAGACACGTCACTTCCTCTACCTCTACCCATTCATCAGTTTGTCGTTGCTCACATCTTATCTTTTTCAATTATTTTAGTCACACAAGCAGCAATCGGCACTCAGTTGAACCTGTAGAAGAGCGCTATGGAAAAGGACACAGTGTCTTTGTAAGTAAAGAAGTCGCTTCCATGTTTCCACATATGTGCAGATAACCGCCCCCGTGCAAGGCTACCAAACCGTACCATTCGTACAACGCGACATGAAGGGGAGTCAAAAGAAAGCAACACCGATTTCCCACGCATCAGTTGAATTCGAGCTCCGACGCTAGATACAACTTGTTACAAATTGATAACTGTGACAAACTTTATTGCGTTAAGAAAGAATTTCTGTGCAGCATTAAATGTTCATCGCTTAGTGATAAACAGTCATGGATTGGGAGCGGCTTAGCGGGGGAGGATTAACAAAGTTGCACGTTTCGAAGAAAGAAACAGTTGATTGATATGGCGGAGATCGTTGTTATCATCGCATGAACTGATAACCCTCCAAACTTAAAACAATCGAGACAAGAGCACTCAGCAGTCGCCCGTGCATCAACTTCTATCAGCGGTTTCGACGAGATGGACGACGACAACGTGCTTCTAGTCGGCGACGACCGCAAGGAATCGAAGAACAACGCCTTTCGAGTTTTGTTTCCCGTGGCGATTGCCTTCAGCATCATCTTTCTGTTCACAACTTTCATTTTTGGAGCGCTTTACGCGACCACACTTCTTAGTATTGGATCACGTTCTGTAAGTTATCGTTTTGAGTTGGTATCACGACAAGTTGCAGCAACAACCAGAATGGCCCGAGAGGAGAACTAGTCCACTTGGCGTGTACCATAAGGCTTCAGTGGCGTCCGATCATGTTTTATGTTCGGAAATCGGAAGGTCAGCCTGTTCTTTTTTTAATTAAATTATACACTAAGTTTAGAAACATCCTTTTAAAGGGTGGAAACGCCGTTGACGCTGCCATCGCCACAGTACTTTGCATTGGGGTGGTCAACCCAATGAGTAGTGGACTCGGCGGAGGACACTTTATGACCATTTACAATAGGTACAAATGCTGATAATCATTAGTAATTCCGTGGGCTATTTTTAGCACAACGAAGACATGCAGTGCGGTGGACGCCCGTGAGATCGCTCCACTTTCGGCTTCAGAACACATGTACGATAAGGATTCGAAAGCAGCACAAAAAGGTATTTTCCAAAGTTAAATGCTCTGTGAACTGGTTGAAAGGCTGGAAGGCTATGGGGGTTCCCGGAGAGCTTCACGGACTGAGAACTGAATACGAGCACTTTGGAGGTGGTGTTCCCTGGAAAGCTCTTTTTGAACCAACCATCGAGCTCTTGAATAACGGTTGTCCTGTGGCAGCAGTACTCGGCGTTGCTCTGAGGGTAAGCATCATCTGTGATCATGTGAACTGGAAAATGCGTTCAAGATCGAGAACAAAACGGTAGAAAAAGAACCGACTCTGCAAGATTTTATCGACAAATCCACAGGAAAACCTTACAAGGCTGGCGATGTTATGCGAGGAAATCGCGCTATGCTACGGTAGGCAGTCTACTTCCTTTAGGCTCAAACTTGCTTGTTTAGTGACACCTTGAAATACCTTTCTGCGTCTGAGGATCCAATCGGGCTGTTCTATAATGGGTGGATGACCGACAGATTCGTGGAAGAGATGGAAGACAACGGTAGTCGCGATGATTACCACTAGAGTTTCACCTGTATTCCAGATGGCCACCTAACAAGAGAAGACTTCAAGGCTTACAAAAGCATAATTCGAAAAGAAGGAGATGTGCTGTATTCCGATCTACCAGGCAATCTTCGCATGTGTGGCCCTCCCCCACCTTCGTCATCTGCCGTGACGCAGTCACTCATCAGAGTTCTTTCTCAAATTGATATGCAAGGAGTAAGTACAAAATGTATCCACTTAGCTATGTACCTAGTGCTTGTAGAAATCGACCGAAGACGTTTCGGATATCTTACATAAATATGTCGAAGCGTCGAAGCTATCGTATGCCGTACGTGGAGACCTGGGCGATAAAGATTTTGTGCCAAAGGCGATGGATCTGAGCAAAGAAATTCTTACCGACAAGTATTTGGAGAAAATTCTCAACAGAATTCCCAGCAAAGCGATGCCGGCTAACTACTACAACGCCACCAAATTTCTTTATGAAGATCCTAGCACCACGAATATCGCTGTTATCGACGAGCATGGAAATGCCGTTGTGGTGACGACAACAGTTAACCTCTTCTTCGGAGCGCAAGTCGGCTCTATCAGTACTGGAATCATTTGGAACAGTCAAATGGACGATTTTTCAATGCCAAATCGTCCAAATTCTTACGGCTATCCACCAGCTCCCGCCAATTTCATCCGTCCCGGCAAGCGGCCAATGTCTTCTATTTCCCCAATTGTCATCTTCGACAAAACTAACGGAACTGTAGGTTCTGTGTATCTACATGCATATCATGAATGCTCTTAGGTAAAAATGGCAGTCGGAGCAGCTGGCGGTTCAACCATTATTTCCGGAGTTGCACAGACTGTGGCTCGGACTTTGTTTATGGGCTGGGATTTGAAAAAGGCCATGGACTCTCCTCGTCTTCACAATCAGCTGATTCCAAATAACACAATATGTGAACCGGGAACTCCTCAGGTGTACATCGACGCTCTCAGGCAGAAAGGTCACAACGTCACGGTCCATTTCGGCGTGGCCGAGGTGACCGCAATTCTCAGGAACGGATCCTCGCTGACGGCAAACAGCGATTGGAGGAAAGGGCCCGAGTCTCGAGCGGCTGGCTATTAGCCTCTATTTCGGGTGATTTCCATGTCAAAGATAATCTCACAAATTGTTGTCTGTTACCGTAGGAATTAAATAAATTGCCCTGTTGTCGTTTTTTTTGTTTCCTTTCTGTTCCTTGTTGTAGCACAGATGAACTCTTCGTGCAGAGGAAGCAGGTTTCCGGTTAAAATGTGCGTGATACGCGCAATTTCCGACAGTTAAGCGTGTACAAAGTGCCATAAAGCCCCAATACGCAATATAATTGTACTGAGGCGGCACTTTTCATGTGTCCAACAATTATCATAATAACCGACCACTCACTATTTGAGCCTCGCAGCAGCCTGAAGGGCCGCATTCCATGCTAAACGCCCATTTCTTCACGGTCGGTCAGCCGACGTCGCAAGGCACTTAGTATCGAAACCCTCCTCGAAACGGGAACGTTGGCTCACCTATTTGTCCTTGCCTTTGGTTCTATTTTTCTTATATTGTTACAGAGATGTCACGCAATCGACACGCTGACGATATTCTCAATATCAACGTTGGAGGAAAGAAGTATACGGTAATGAGTTACAGCCGTGTTCACATTTTTAGTGTTCTCTATAGGTCCGTCGAATGGATTTGCTAGCTGACCCGAGAAGCAAGCTGGCTGAGTGGTTTAAACCTGGAACAATAAAGCCAATCGCTACGGACAAAGGAGGCAACTACTACTTGGACAGGGATGCCAAAACGTTTAGGCACATTCTCGCTTACCTTCGATTGAAAAAAGAAAAGTTTGTTCCATCTTTGGCACTTCCATCAAAACCTGACGATTTGGCAAAGTATGTTTTCGCTTCCGCTCCCATGTTGCTCGATCCTTCTTTCAGACTCGTCGCCGAGTGCGAAGCTCTCAATTTGAATGAACTCAAGGAACTTGCCCTAGACTTACTCCAAAAATACCAGCGCACAGAGGAACAACACTACGTCACTTCCTATGTGCAAGTGGCCATTAGAGACTACGAATCATGGCAGTTTGAAAGGGAGCAGGTACGATGGCCTTATCACTAAGTAGATCGTTCAAATCTTTAGAACTCGATTTCAATCAAGAAGAAGAAACCTGCCGTTGAAGACACTTTCCAGACTCCGTCAACCTATGACGACTGGGATAACATTTAAACGACCGATGATCTTAGTATAACATTTATCGAAATGTCTATCCATGCATGTGAGAGTAAATTACGTTCGCAGCAGTGATTATTTCGGTAAGACCAACAAGTAACTGTGAACGTGTAGAGGCGCCCCGGGAACACGCGACAATTCGAGATGACAGCTAGCAATGGTATGCAAAATGCTGTTGGAGAGGAGGTGACTGAGTGAGACAGATAGAATAGGAGCTACCAACGGGAAAGGAACAGAAAGTCCGCACCCGACCGTAAGAAAATAAACAATGTCGTCAGAGGCAAGGGTAGACTGCTAAGGGTAAATGGGAAAGAAATTGAAGGAAAATAGGAAAAGAGGCCTAGTAAGCTTAGAACATAACAGACAACAACAGGCTGGCGGAAGAAAAAAGAAAATACCAGTGATAAAACCCTTAGCTGGTTACATCGCGTTTATTCAATTTTGCAACTGTTTAGGCGGTCTTAGACTGAAGGTATTCTTCGTACTGCGGACTCTCGCGGAAGATACGCAGTTTACGCGCGATTCCGTTCGCGGTGTCGCGGTAGATGTTCTTGTTGTCGTTAGCCATTGCCTGGAAGAGAGCACATAATGGAGAGAGTAAAGTGTATACGCACCTCGTAGTTATCTCCGTGAGTCTCCATCATGTAGGTGCAGAATTGAATATCACGAGGCAAGAGCTTATACTGACGTTCGCGACGTTTGGGATCAACTTTCGTGACAGGAGCGGCGGCAGGAGCGGCAACAACAGGTACGGGAGCAGCAACAGGGGCAACTTTGGTCTAAACAAAACAGTACAGCTGCGTTGCATTTGATTGTGCAAAAGTAAAAGTTGTTGTAAGTGGAAAGGGTGGATGTAAGTTGCTAAGAACTAGATGAAGAGGATAGGGGAACTGCGTTTACATGCAGTGAGTGGCATAGGTCAACGAGAAAGATTTCCAGCGATCCTTCAACAAACCTCGACCGCCTTTTCACTGGTCGCGTCGACCAACTTCTTCTGCGCAAAGTCGACGAATTTCACGACATTTTCTGAAAAGCGCGTCGCTTTGTTGTCAGCCTCTAGCTGCGGTGGCTCTGTCTTTGCTTGTTCCTCTTTTTCATCAGTCGATGATTGTGAAGTGCTCTCTTTTTGTGTGTTTGAGTCGAACGCAGTGTTCGATGTGTGGATGGGTTCGCTTTCGTGATCGTGATGATAGTGCTCATTCAGGATGCGATCACAGCCGCAACGTTCTCCGCAGCGGATTTGTGTCTTCAGAACGCACGGTTCCTCGTCTACGGCATCCACAACCTCGCCGGTCATCTCCGCCATGCGTTCAGCGCCATTAGACTGAAATAATTGTCTGTGTCCCTAACCTATCAGTTTTTCTACAACTGCTACTGCTACTCAGTCACTAACGTAGAGGTAACGTGCTTACCGTAACTGCCGGCTTGTGATCAACATCAACACCGCTATCGACAGAACTTTTCTGGAAATTTCAAATGTGAAATTTGCTTATAGCATATATGTACCATGTCATCATTATCGGTGTACTGTTTTTCGTGGATTTCTACGCGCAACTGTTCTTCAACCTTGGTCTTCTTCACATCAGTTTTCTAAAGTGTCCTACTGAATGCCGAAAAGCGATAGGCTGGTTTACCTTTCCAGGGACTCCGTTGGCAGACTGAGACTGTTGAGTGGTCTTTTGTGCAATTACTTCTTCTTTCTGATTCTTTTTTGTCGATTCGCGAACATCCTTTACTTGAGAGCTAGACGGTTTCTGGTTAAGAACGGCGACCTTCGCCTTCTTCTGGGCTTTGGTCTGCTCGACAACTTGCGAGGACGATTCCTGAGAGCCGACGACAACCTTCGCTAGATATTTCTCTTCGATAACAACTTTAGGCTCCCAGAACTGAGTTTTATTAAGCCTAAATAGCTTGCATTACCAAAGCACATTTGTATTCAGCTTTACCAAACTCTCTTCGAGGCAGTTTGCCGTTTGTGGGCACGGTTCTTGGCGGCGTTCCGGTTCTTTCCGGCGCGCGCCTTCTGGCCCTTTCGCACATGTCGCATGGAACGCATCTCGCTCGCTTTTTTCACACAAAGATTTTCGGTATCGCTGCAAATCGTGCGGTTACGGACTAGACAAAACAAACGCGTAGACACGCGAAAACATTTGGGATTTCCTTTGAACACCAAACGCAGTGCAAGATATGGGCAAACAATCCCATAAAACGGTCGACACTCGCCGTGAGAGATGGCAAGCTCAGCCTACATTCGCCAACGCCCACTAAATAATTCAACGACACTGTAGACCCAAGGTTTACTAAAGTGAATGTGCGGAACAGTCACGTTGTAAACACGTTGTCGGATACAAAGGAACAGTCGTGGCGGCAAGAAACATAAACTTCCTCGACATGAACGATCATCATGTGCTGGGCAGTCAAAGATCCGGATTGGTGGCCATTGGGTGTCAGCACAGTTTCGAAAACGCTCGCGAAAGTGCATTCACAGTGTTTTGTGCGGCGGCAATTCGAACGAGAGACGCCCAATTGTTATTCCGCGGAGAGGCTTTGGCGGAGGCCTATTTCAATCGATCCTGAGGACTAAAAACATGCACAAGCAATGGAAGAAGCCGCCATTGCTCGAGCAAGACGGAAATGCGTAATAGGAAGGAGACAAGAGAGAAGCAAAACCCCTTCCAGCCGTATCTTTTATTCTCGTCTCTTCAGCCTCCTGCTGCAGAAAAAGGACGGAAGCACCGCTGCGCGGAGGTGCAGCTGCGTGCCAGATTGATGAATTCACAACACATAGAGAACCCAGCGCGGACAGAGACGGAGAGGCTCGCCTGAGGTAGTCAGAGGAACGTGAGAGAGAAGCATTGCGAACAAAGAGAAAAATGAGGCCTGTAGCAAACAAACTCGTAAAAGTTTAGCGCTTCCCGCTGCCCAATTCACAACGAACGCAATGGGAAACTGTGAGGAAGTGCAGCTTTGCATTAGGTTCTTGTACCAAGAGTTACCCGTAATTCCAGATTACAAGGAAGACAAACAGAATTAGAAATGAAGCCGCCAGACAGGCACCTAAGACCCTCGAGAACACCGAACATGCGCAACTACGGAAGGCAAACACAACCTGAGTTGAAGACTAAGTGCTTCATTACTTTCGAAAACTGGGCGGCGGCTCTTTGAAGGCAAACGTAGTTACGAATATTTGAGTTTCCTGCGCACAAACAGTGTGAAAATTGCGATTACGGGGCGAGAAAAAACGCTCGGCATCGGCAACATCTGAAGTGCTCTTTTTATGGTCAACGCGTTTAGTTCAATTGGAGGGTGACGCAAAACTTTATTTTCGCGGTGCGAACAACGACAACAGAACCAGTTACACTGACGACCTTGAGATAAATTCTGAGTTCGTATATTCCAGCAGAGGATGGCACTGACATCAACACACTCAGTTCACGACCTACACAGATGCTGAGATGTCCTCGATGTTGCGTTCTTTCGTTATCAACTTCCACTCACGTGTCTCACAAGATAGGAAACACGCAGAAGTGTCCGAAAATACGTAAAAAGATAAAAGTCGTAATTTCTTCATCGATGATCATTTTGAAGCTAACGACTGATGGACAACACTGACTCATTCAGCAAATAATGTTAGTTTCAACGCGAAATTTTATGCAGCGAACAGACCATCGTAATTTGTGAAGGTATCTCAATAATAAAAGATGAGCCGTCAAATGCCATAAACATCCCTAGCATTTGATTACGTAATGGGAACTATTAGCTTTAAATCTATCGAAATAATGGTGAGCTTAACAGAATAATTCGAGAGCCACAAGTGCAAAGCTATACTCTCTTAAATGAATCCGAATCTATCGCCAGCTGCGCTTCCGGTGCTCGTGTGATCAACAACAACAACAACCGCGTTAGCTACTTATGTCCTCGGCCGAAAGAACCAGTTTAGCTCTTAGTTGTCATTAGCGACGGGGATGCCACCGCTCGAGCACACCACATTGGCACCTGTGCAATTGCCATATAAATACAGCAGTAACTATGTTATCCACAAGAGAACAGACGGCTAATGGAAACCACTAACTGTATATTGCGCCCACTCCCAAAAACATCCCGGGAGACAAAACACGCGGAATGGACAAACGTTATGGCACAAAGGAAAAGAAAGAAATAAATGGTTTTCTGCGTTCTTCTTGCTCTGCTTACAGTAATATGTGATGCCAAAGGCACTGCGCCGTTTATATGAGCAACGAACATAAACTGAAATACAATAAAAGGAGAACTAGCAGGAAACGGCGCTTTGGCCTACGCAATGAGGAGAAGATGCCGGTTGCAGCGGATGATACACGCGCCAACTCCGCCATTTCCACCTACGCACTCTTGTTCGTTTGCACGTCGATCACAGCGCTTGGCTGTAAGTACTTGCGAAAAGTGATCAACGAAAATGAACAGCAGTCCGGTCAGGAACTTATGTAACCCTGTTCGCCTTGTTTGTCAAGAGCGCATAGCTGCGGATTGATGCAGTGAACGCCGGAAGTCAGGGGGTTCACAGAAAAGGCAGTTGAGAGCAGCCTGAGAGATTGTGTTTACGCGAATTGTTTCTCGCTAAGTTGTTCGCTCAATGATCTTTTGCTCCACAACGTATAGTTTATGCGGCGGTCACATGCCGGCGTTGAAGAATGAGGGACGACATCTCGCTCACCTTAAAACCAGAAAGGGACCCAACATATAGCCTCCTGTGCGGCAAAAACACAATGGTCATTTCGCAGAATATTAAAATATAGCGACTTAATGATTAAAAGATTAGCGAATATGATTGTGGAAAGCATCGTACTATCACAATAGTGCACCGGAATGCACATAAAATGGATATATTTAAACGAATAAGCCCATATCAATCATAAAATGATGTGACAAAATGGGTGATGAATGAGTCTTTTAACGTGCAAAGTCGCCGCAAGGTCATCGCTCGAGTGACGATGCTTTCACACACAGTGACAGCAAAAGCGTGCATGTTGAAACTCCTGCACCAACACCTTTGCACTTTGGCGACAGTCGGGGCATGTGGCAGTGTAAAAGTGCGTACGGCTCAGACTGTTGAGGGTTGAGGCGCCACAACATTTGAATACAGCAGAAAATCTGTCGTGCCTCAGCAAAATACGCGACGCAAGGGTCCGATAGTCCGCAGACTAGGCGATTTGAAGCTTGTCAAAAACGAAGATGACGAGAACCGACAGCTCGATACTCCGCCGATATTCATGTTGTAATAACACGGTAGGAAGCCGATACGTTTTAGTTTTGATTCGCGAAAGCTTTGCATCGCGCCGCAAAATGCGTTACGCTTATTTCGCAACAGGGGAAACGAGTTTGAAGTAAACGGGAATTTATCATCCACCACATTCATATGTGATGATCTCTTTATTACGTAGTCGTCGGAAACGGCTAAAAATGGCGTAAGTGCGAAATGCAAGAGAACAGATGGGTTGTTTCTCTCTTCTTGTGGTTTGAAAAAGCTCCAGCAAGTTTATTAGGGTTACACGTATACGAACAAAGGGCAACTGGAAGACCTGGTCGGCAGGCATAAATGCTTCGCAGTAGAATACTTTAAAATGCAAATAACTCGAACAACATGGATTTGTTGAACAAAAAAATGTGAGCGTTTTGAAAGACAAGCAGTAGCTAAATTCTAGGTGCACCGGAGCAACCATGATTATGGCAGTACTCGGTTCACGTCAATCTCAACAGGTTAGAGGATAGAATATGTAGATTACTGGCAAGACTAGGGCTCGATGATGCATATAATCACAACAAATAGTGATTATTCCCGTAACACAGATTCAATTTTTTCAACCCATTCTTCAGCTTCCGTTTTTGACTCAGCCAACAATGAATACATTCTTTTGGTCGTGCGCAACTGAAATAATCACATCTGTGATGAGAATTCCGGAGTTGGCTTACCTCAAACATGTTGCCGAGAGCACCCGAATGCTTTCTTGCTGGAGGAAAATCGACGCCTTTCACTTCAGCGAGATCAATGAGTCCTTTGCAACTGACATCATTTTCACTATCGTAATAGCGGAGTTCATGGCGGCTGGCGTCAAGAACGAACCAGCGTGGTTTCCACAGCTTAAATGTGGCACCCTTCTTCAGGAGGACTCCAGAGTGCAGATAGGAAGTACTGTGTGGAGGGCGAGGAATCAGCGTGAGTTCTCGATCTGAGAGCGTTTCTGCCTCTGTCTTTTCCTCCAATGGGCTTTCCAACGTTCTTTCTTCCTGCACAGGCACATTCTTCTCTTTGCTTGAGCACTGCCATGTTATGTGATTTGAACACATCTCGTGGGCGATCAAACCACAACCGTTGCACTTGTAGCTCTTCTGTGGAACAGCCCCAATCAACGGCTGGTTACATAATGCGCAAAGTGCAGCAGGTATGCCGCTAAATTGAACAAAAGAATGCTTTCCGATAGAGGATCTGAATTTACGGATTGCAAGAAAGCAGAAACTATACGACGGTTTACTGGATGTGGGCCTCCCGAATACGGCTGTTACTGAGCTGATGGCTTGTTCCACGCAACAGAAGGCGAAAGGTGTCCTTCTTATGCACGGCACGGTGTACTCTGCGATTCCATTCGTCTGGCTCATGGTTTTTTAGCTTCAAATATCAGTCGTTGTTGACGGTCTGGTGTCATAGAACCTACTTTCTCAGATTTGCTCACAATTTCTGACGCCTCATTCATGGCCGCTCTCCAGTCGGATAGTTCGTCATTGGTAGATTTGTCATTAACCAAAGTCTGCAGACGACCCAAATTCTTAAAAGAAACAGGTTTCGTATCACATTTTCAGTGCTTTGAATACCTCTAAGTGTACCGCAAATGCGTTTGTTTCCATAAGATCGGTACATCGATAAGAGTTGTCGAGCACGCGAACATTGCGTTTCATCTGCACAGAGGCGCGGTTGTCGGCACTTTCAAAGCATTCCTGCTCGCGCTCGCCGAATTCTTTTTCACAGATTTCCAGATCGTAGCAACTCCCATGCGCCAGATGGTCCTCACTGTACCACTCCCATGCTTGAAGTGCAACTATTCCCACTTCCGGTCGGAGAATGCTGTGGACACCGGCGACGTATTTAAAGTTGTAGAACTGAATCGGACTGTTCTTCAGTTTGTCGTCGATATATGTGAAAACGGATTGAGGAGGGGCATGTTCCTTGGAATAAACAGAAAACGCTTCACTGAAGTGAATTCTTTCCATTTCGGTATCGAATAGGAAAGTGGCAAAGTGGCAGGAGGTTGAGTGAAAAGCAAGAAAGCGGAGGTAGAAATCATTGAACTCAAAAGCATTGGGATATTGTGTCCAGACCTGCAAGTTAAAGACACTAGGTGTGGTTGTTATTCCCATCACCAACCTGATGAACGGCATCCAGAAACATGATGAACATTGGGGCGATGCCACTCGCCTGAGACGATGCCGAATGATTCCCTCGATGCATAAAGCGATATCCAAAAGCGAGCCATTCCTTCTCCACAAGCACTCTATAAACGCATTGCCAGAATGGGAATTGGCGAACTGTGGTTACCTGAAACCCTCAATTGTTCTGTAATACGGATCCAGCAGAAGTTGGGCTAATGACGACAGTTGACATGTGCTGTCCCAACCATCTTCAATGCAAAGAACCACTGAAGAATGGTGGAGATCGACAATATCTACTATCGAATTAGAAATGCAAAGTAACTGAGATAGCTAAAAAAACTCGGTGAAAAGACATTTTTCGAACAAAATGTACCATTTGCATCCATCCTGTGTCATCGAGCATTTTAAAGAATGACACCGATCCGTCAACGGGAGTGAGCCAACTGGGAACAGTAACGCGTAGCAGTTTCTTAAAAGCTGCCTTCACATTGTGCGCTGTAGGGTACGCAATAGGAATGAATTCGCAGTGCTTTTCAAGCTTCATTGACTGCAACGTTGTGGTTTCAGAGTTTGAGAGAAACTATGCTGGTTACCTTGGCATTCGCCTTATCTCCCAATATGTACAACGAGTTTCTAGTCAAATTCAGTATGGATGACAATCGACTAGCACTTCCTTGAGACGAGCCCATCGAGGTTTTGGGTGCTTTGGCGACAGACGACACACTGGTCGACGAGAAGTTGCGATTGGAAAAAGCTGAAACTCTCGCATGCTATCGCAGTTCTGGGATAAAACCCACTTTTGCTTCCGTTATTCCGCACGAATGTTGCTGCAGTGCGAGTTAGTTCCGAAGCCGTTCCATGATACGATTTCTTAGGCATATCGGGTGTGGACGACGAAATCATGGACGCTCCATCGGCAGTGAGGATAGTATCCAGTGAGTAAAGGGACGCAAGGGATCCATAGAGGGATGACGAAGGCAGCGATGAAACCGGCGGAGAAATATAGGTGAGCGTGCTCATATATCTCGCCTAAAGCATTAGAAACTGTAAAAGTGGCGGAGACATCATACCTGCAACTCTGAGCTGCTTCCAGAAGCTCCAGCTTGTAAGAATGCACTATCAGACGATAAGGAGAGACGTGAACCGCCATGTCCACTTAAGGAATTCTGCACCTCCAGCGCACTTCCAACGGAGCCGAGGAAGTTCGCTTGCTTCTTAATCTTTGCTACAACCGTTTTTCCATTTAATCCCGATCCTCGAGCAAGAAAGGCGCCTTTAGAATTTTGCCAAGTGATCACTGGGAAACGTCCCAGTTTGAAGCCTTTTGCGATTTTCATGAAATGCTCATCGGACACAGTGGCAGGAACGATCAGCACATTCGGGTAGCTGAAGTCATAATCAGACGCTCAATTTTATAACTAATGGCAAGCACTACCTTCTGCAGAGTTCGTAAGCTTCGTTGGCGTGTGAGATTCGAAACCGATGTTGTCTTTCTGCGAGAAATCCCAAACGACAATAATCCAGCAAATAATGGCGCTCAGCACCCAGGCTCGCTTCTTTTATGAGTGCTTTAGACTCACTCATATCTAGCTCAGAGCTTTGGAACCGTCTTAATATGGCACTTACTATTGAAGTCAATATATTCCCCTATGTTTGGTTGAGTTGCCGTTTTGTCGAGATCACATTCTGTGGATATCTGAACTTTTGCACGAGTTGGCAAGGAACTTCCGCTGCTCGTGTGGTGTAACATCTTCGAGCTTGTGAAAGGAGAAACATTAACCGTCTTTCTTTTTTCATTTGCATTTTTAAGGGGATTCCTGACCCACGTTCTCCGAAGCTCCCTGCAAATATTTTCCCGAGTTGGGTATATGGACGCACATTTACTAACCTGAAGGTGTTGTATTTTCCTTTCCCAGGTGCTAATGCTGTGCCCGAATACAGTGCTAGCGCCACAGACGAAAATGCAAAATAAGTTCTAGGTTGAGACTGTGGCCATCGGAGACCGTTCAAGGTTCTCATGAAATTATCCACATCTTCAGGTTCAACTTCCTCGTCAAAAGCGACTTTCATAAGCTGAAAGGCCGAGCTTCGGATTTGTAGGGCATCATGTAGCCTGTGTGCCGACTTTGATGGAATTCCCTCGAGTTGGACAGGATTCTGTGCGAGATGATCAGATATTTGCTTGTCTTTTGTGATGCTCATTATCGGCATCGAGCGGACGATAGAACGCTCACAAAGGAAAGGGTTACACGGCTGTCCTTTAAAGACAACTCGGTAATTGGTCAGGAACAAAGCCCCTTCGGAAGGGAGCATCGCTGTGTGGGGATCACACAATCCGGTAACAGTCTGGTCTCGTCCATCCGGCAGTAAGAACGCCCGAAGCCCATCAACGAGCACTTTTTCTGAAGGTAGAAGGACGGGTTGTACAATTTTCGGCTAAATATAGGAGTTTGAAATTTTCAAGATGGTATTTCCTACCTTATGAAGGGGAGAAATCCTTTTGCTTTCAATATGTACTTGCTCCAGGTTGTCTATGTGCAATCCGACAAAGCCGGGTATTTCCTCGTTTAATCTTTCTATCTGGTCCTGCGGCAATCCTTAAAGCAATAGTCCTATGAATTACGAAAACACTTCCCACACACATACCTGCAGCAGAACAAATTCTGTCAATCAGTTTGCTGATCCATTTCACAGTGGAAGCGCCCAGATCGGTGTCGTCTACCGTGCTCTCGATGAAACCACTCTCCGTATCGCTTTCTGCTGAATCGGAAGCGTGAGAATTTCCGTCGTCCATGTTTTTCCTCTCTAGGTTATTGAGATTGACTCGTCGCAGTCTTGACGCGTCGAGAGGGACACGCAAATACACCATTAGGTTTATGTAGTGTTTCGCCTAAGAACACGATGAGAAACGCACCGAGCAAGAGTATACCTGTCCGTATACTATAGCATGCTCTTCAGCACAAAGCTGCTTGAGCTCGTATTCGCTGAAGTTACCCAATTGCTCCAAACGCGCAGATGCAATTCTCATAGCAGAGGGTTCTTCCAGGAGGTTCCATGTCCCTACGGTATTCTGCAAAAAACGAGTTTTAATCTAATGGAAGTGATATTACCTTTAACGAATAAGGACATCGCGCATTGTCATCCTGGTCGTCAATGATTTTCCCGTTCTTTGAGCTGTACAGCCGTCGCATTTGTTGGTGAACGTCATGGAAAAATGCCGTTTCCCAGAACCTTTGATTGTCCCAGACAGCATGGTCCTGAATGCAGGTGTACAGGAACTGAAGCACACCAGCGTTCAGTCTCTGTAAGAATCATTATATCCGAAGTTCGTAAGTGTCATTTACCCGACAATATATGTTTGAGAGATACAAAAACGCGTAGGCGATTCCATGTTCGTCCTCTTTCGATTCGTTCTATACTTAAACACTTTATGTACTGTACACTGAAATATGTTTACCTCCAAAGCACAATTAATTAAACGACATAGCAAATCGAACTGCTGTGGATGAAGAGTGGCGCGGTTGACCGGCTGCAGATTCGTCCAGAGCAGTTGACAAAGTGCAACTCTCGAATAGCTCGATCGCATGGAAAGCTCTACAGCACTTAGGATCTAGGATACGTTCAGAAAAACTTGCAGATTTGCTGTCGAACCTTGCGAGCATCTGACAGTCTGGCATCGAAGATGAATTGCAAACATAGATGCAGAACTTGTAATCGCCGAGAGCTGGCTCCCAGTTGTTCTTCAAGAAAATTTAAGGATGCGTTGACGGGAACAGAGCGAAAATTCCCATTCAGTACCGTCCTTATGCAATGAACTGTTCCTTCATTTGACAAGTTGTTTAGATTGTCCTGAATCTTGCTTGATACGAATGCTGCATTTAATGGGGGCACTGCATTGCAGAAGAAGCGGGACGTCGTCGAAAGAGATCGCTGCCGACTCAAGGGGACGACATTTAATGTTGGAACTTCTTGCTTCTCCTATAAACGAACTTTCAGAGGAATATTACCGAAGTTCACTCACATTGTCCTCAAGTTTCTTTGAAATGGCCAGTATTTCGTCCATTAGTGGACCTTTTCCTAGCTCATTGACTTCGTCTTTCAGGTCAAGCGTAGCGACTATCTGAAAGTGGGGATTGTTGGAATATGCTATATTAACAATCAAACCTCATCAAACAAATCGATTGATCTGTAAGGTAAGCCACGCTCAGCAATGAAGGACTGGAACATAAGGCTATTCAGTAAGGAGTGTAGCATTTCGGAGTGATAGAGATTTCGCATTCCCAGAAATGCAGACTTATGGAAGATTATAAGAGGGTTGTCGTGAAGACGAACAAGTTGCAGACAGGACCGGTAGCCATATAGAAGTTCCGCAAAAAATCGGAGAAAGCAAGCTCGTATCCTTTTGTCCTAGACCAGATTAAGTGCATTTCCGTGAAGAAGTGTCATACCAAAACATCAAGAGATAGTGGTGGTGGGACTCCGGTCTGGAAAGCGTGGTCGGCTGTAGCAAGACCCGGGTTTAGAACCTTAAACATTTTTCTATGTCATGCTTGCAAAATCGGTGAATACCGATTGGAGAAGGGCAATGAGTCGCGAAAGAAACGGCTCCGGCACAATGTCAAGCGTGGTTTTCAGCGGATCTTCCACACAACCAATATCGAGATCTACGACACAGGCGTCCACATCAGGTATTCTATCACGAAGTGCGGAGTGCACACCCATAATGTACGGTGTCGGACTCTCCAAACATTCCAAAGCCATTTCGGGTAGAATTGAGACAAACGCATATCTAAAATATTTTGTAAAATCTGAGGTTTCTGATTGTTTGTACATACGAGTATTCGAATGGATAGAGTAGAGACTTTAGTGCGTACGCAGCGTCACTCAGTCGGCTCACGGAATTTGAAATTATAATTAGTTTCTGGTCGCGGAGCAAACAGCACATCACGGCTAGTAGGTTGTATATAGTTCCTGAATGTGGCGTTGCTTTCTATCTGTTGTTCATTGTGCTTCATACCTAATTGTGAGGCTAAAGTTGCTATCCTTTGAGCAGTGATAGGGACTGTTGGCCAGGTGAGTGGTTTAACGGAAAATCTGTGTGCTGCTAGGTTGAAGAACATGGTTTTTGGAGATGATGTCAGGTATATATTAGAGACCAATCCGGCCACCATTTCTCCGGCAGCTTCCTGGTCTCCATTAATAAGCGCTTCAGCAATCCGATTTAGGCAATTCTAAACACAGCAGTACATAAAATTTCCAAACGCACAGACATACCCTGTAAAGGTCGAAATACGGAAATCGTGATAGAATAACATAAATTTTTGGCTTGTAGATAGTAGCGCCGGTGGATGTGGAAGGCGAAAGCCCGCATATGTCGTCGGAAATGTCGGTAACGCTCGCCGAACATGGTTCGAGGATTTGCAGACAACATGCATACTGATGACATCCAGACAGATCCGTAAGAGTACACGAGAAGAAAGATGGAGGCAAAATGTCCGTGGTCAATGACCATCCTTGTGGGCAGCAAAACTAAAACCGAAAGTTAGTCGATTGCGTTGCATCCATATGCAGATGATTACAATGTTTAGGCTGGGTGAAAGAGGGATTTCGGGCCAATCATCTTCCGGAAATCGCTGAGTGATGCTTCCATTACTGCATCCGTGCCCTACAATTCAAATATTCTGAGCGAACGTACGATATAACGTACGTATCTGTGATTCATCGAGCTCTATTACAACAAAGTAGTCTGCCAAGCGCACTTTGGGGCCAGCAGACATGGCATCCACTGCCTAAAAGCCCAAAGTCGTAGTGATACCAAGTCGGCAGTTTCGGACGCGCGTAGGCCCGCGTATAGTGCCAAAAAACGGCTGAAAAAGAGAAGAAACAGCATGAACAGGGTCACGATATTGGCATTTAAAGGAAATCAATCGGTAATCGCGTTGCGCGGTAAACAGGTTCTCCTTCTCATCGGGTACTCATAGACCACTGCTTCGTCTCTACATACGGTGCGTGTGGTCCGCGTCCAAGACACATTCGATATCCTCTTGACTGCAATTGAGGACGCAGAGATAACGGGCAATCGGGACTTGAACGGTAAACAACTGAAATATCAGTTGGCATTGGGTGAAGAACACATTGCACAATAATTTCTTCAGTAAATGTAATGCTTAGTTGTTCGCATCGAAAATTTATTTGATACATGCAATACAATATAGTTCTCTGCAAATATAGGCATATTAGACTTGAACACACACGAATGAAGTGCTCAATTATCGTAATATCTACTCTTCATCGCTCGATACTTCCTCAGTGAGTACAGTGCCTCGATTTCCTTTACAACGAATTCGCCTCTTTTTATCAACTGTGCTATCTTTTCTTCATCACTTTCATTCATGTTTCGCTGAAAGGCGTTCTTCAGGCGACTGTGGAACCACTGCGAACCCTTCGGATACTCCTTGCCCATATAATACAACTAAAAAAAATACATTACATGTTAAGGCGTGGAAGTTGGAGATGCCTACCGTTTTGTAGAGTTGTAGAACCTGAGTGCGGTATTTCGAAGTCATTTGATGGGATGAGATTCTACAAATCAAATGAATTTTGCCTTTAATGCGTCGGGAAACAGACAAAGCGCGCCACAACTTTTTCGATAAATTAATACTCGAAGTTCAATTAAAGCAATGCTATAAGCTCGTGGACAATAATGCTATCGCTATCAAAACACATGTGACCGAAAGCTGATGCTACCTTTAAGACAGGTTTTCGACGCGATATTCCTGCAAGCGTGGTTGACACCTGTGATTCATACGAACACTATTGACCGAATCATGCGCCGAATCCAATTAATTTCTGTATTTGAAGCAGACAACCGTTTTAGCAATTGTGAAGCCTTTAAAGCAGAGAAGTCAAGGATCAAACTTAAAAAAATAAAAAACTTCAATGCATCACAAAACCGGACAAGAGGATAGTCAACGTTTAGAAACTCCATTGTGTTCGACAGTCGGGTCACTAGTTTGTTTTCTGCTGTGTCTCTTCAGTTTTGCATACATTCATGTGTTAGCTTGGAGCATACTGTATCTCGTTCAGGCACCTTATGCACTGGGCTACCCTGTCATTGTCGTCAGAACACATGTGTGACGACGGTGTAGCGTCCATTTCCCTTGACGCTGCTATCCACACAGAGTGCAGCGCAGATGGACAAATGACCTGACCTACCCACAACCACCGTTCAAATCAAACGCGCAGATGTGTCTCGTGCAGAATTTTAGTCGCCGCGGAAAAAAGTGCGCGCGAGCGAGTGTGAATTCAAACGCGCGCGTACTGTAGGGGCGGACGAATGTCGTTTAGGACGGCAGTCACTGTCCAGTGCTCTCTCTGGTGCCCCTGTGCGCAGGGTGCAGTGCACAGCGACCTCTCTACATAATATGTTAATTCGCGGCAATCGTGGCATTGTACACGCTATCGTGTCCTCTATCTTTTATATCGCCGCATGCGTAGGGTGCGCAGTTCAAGATGGAGTTTCGAAATTTAAAAAGTCCCATCGATTTTTGGCCCTCTTTAACGCCTCCAAGTTAAAAGCCTTTGTTAGCAAACATTAGGGTGACACTGCTATGAGAGGAGTGGGTCTGTTTCGGCTTAGCGCGGCATTCCTGCTAGCGTGGGTTCGCTTTTTGAGAAGGACCGCTAGCAAGGTTCGTTTCCAAATTTCAATCAATCATAGACCCCACCTACCTCTCCGTCTCTCACTGCGGTGATTCATTCGTGAGAGCGCAGAGTGGTGCGAGTGCGGGCCGGCGGCGAGCGATGGACCACATCAGCATCCGTTTCGCAATGCAATGCAGCATCGTGGAGTCGTCGCATAGTGCGTCCATTCTCTGTATTCGTTTTTCGTTGCGTTGTTAATTGTACCTGTCCATAGTTTGGCATTACACCAGCATCATTACAGGTCGTAACCTTTCCAATCTTCAACAGCCATGCGTGAGGTCGTGTCAGTCCATGTTGGTCAAGCCGGTGTCCAGATCGGTAACGCTTGCTGGGAGCTTTACTGTCTCGAGCACGGAATCTCTCCCGACGGAAAGAAGATTCAGGAGGACCCCAATGCGCCCGCCGATGACTCCTTCGGAACCTTCTTCTCTGAGACCGGCACTGGACGCTATGTCCCCCGCGCTATCATGGTTGACTTGGAGCCTACCGTGATTGGTATGGTCACAGTGAAACATTTGAAGTTTACCGTCATATTTAGATGAGGTTCGCACTGGCACCTACCGCCAGCTCTTCCACCCTGAGCAGCTCATCACCGGAAAGGAAGATGCCGCCAACAACTATGCCCGTGGTCACTACACCATTGGAAAAGAAATCATCGATCTCGTACTCGACCGCATCCGCCGTCTTTCCGAAAACTGCACTGGGCTCCAAGGATTCCTGATCTTCCACTCCTTCGGTGGTGGTACCGGATCCGGATTCACTTCCCTCCTTATGGAGCGCCTCTCTGTCGACTACGGAAAGAAGTCTAAGCTCGAGTTCAGCATCTACCCCGCTCCTCAAGTCTCGACCGCTGTTGTTGAACCCTACAACTCCATTCTGACCACCCATACGACCCTCGAACACTCCGACTGTGCCTTCATGGTTGACAATGAAGCCATCTATGACATTTGCCGCCGCAACTTGGATGTCGAGCGCCCCTCGTACACTAACCTTAACCGTTTGATCTCGCAGGTACAACAGTCACATAAAACAGCTTGATCATACGGTCGTTTAGGTTGTTTCCTCGATCACTGCTTCCCTCCGTTTCGAGGGTGCCCTGAACGTCGATCTTACTGAGTTCCAGACCAACCTTGTACCCTACCCTCGCATCCACTTCCCGTTGGCCACCTACTCTCCCGTCATCTCGGCTGAGAAGGCTTACCACGAGTCCCTCTCCGTCAGCGACATCACCGCGAACTGCTTCGAGCCTTTCAACCAGATGGTTAAGTGCGATCCTCGTAGCGGAAAGTACATGGCTGTGTGCCTGTTGTACCGTGGTGATGTCGTCCCTAAGGACGTGAACGCTTCCATTGCCGCCATTAAGACCAAGCGCACCATCCAGTTCGTCGACTGGTGCCCCACCGGATTCAAGGTCGGAATCAACTACCAGCCTCCGACCGTTGTTCCCGGAGGTGACCTTGCCAAGGTCCCCAGAGCTGTGTGCATGCTTTCCAACACCACCGCTATCGCTGAGGCCTGGGCTCGTCTTGACCACAAATTCGATCTGATGTACGCCAAGCGCGCCTTCGTCCACTGGTACGTCGGAGAGGGTATGGAGGAAGGAGAATTCTCCGAGGCTCGTGAAGACATGGCTGCTCTGGAGAAGGATTACGAAGAGGTTGCTCTCGACTCGGCCGACAATGGAGAAGGCGAAGACGGCGAGGAGTATTGAATGTTAACCTAATTGTTGCTGCTAAATAGCGACCTTGTTTGATGTAAAATTATTTATTCATCAAGTGAATGTGACGTTTCCCTTTCGCCTTGTGTTGACTTCTAGTGTCGGTCAGTGGGGAGAGAGGGTTGTGTAATCATCGATTGATCGAGGTGTTTGTACTGCTGCTCACAATTCACTCTGGGAATGGCTTTTCTGGGTGGTGACACTTGTTCGCCTGAGAACTCTCGCTCTGTCGTGCTGCATCGCAATAATTGCGGGCGTTGCGGGGTGACCTTTGCGTCAACGAGAGAGGCCTCGCACATTGCCGTCGACAATTTTTTTAACGACGTCCGATCGATTGGCACTCGTTCTATCGAAGGATGTGTAGGTAAAAGGACGTTTTGTGCCTTGCATAGGGAATCGAGAAACAGAGGTACACCACATCAGTTCAGAGAGTCTACACATGAGTTTACGGTTCGAAGCTGGCATAAGTTCCTGATCCGAATGACGACGTGCTATGTCAAAGGTGATTGAGTTTTCGAATCGTTATCTACGTAAAAACAATGAAGGAATGCCGTTTACGGAGTGGACTGTACAAGGTGATTGAGTCGGTTACGTGAATTGGAGAAGACCAACAACGCTTGACAAGAACGATTAGCTGGTGGCTGGTGCACCAATTATGAAATCTGCTCAAATCTACTAAGCGGGATATAGCCACTTATTTTGATTGTTTTGATTCATAAGCCGTCTGATCCTCTGTTGACACCATAGATTTTGCTATAAATACACGGGGATTGAGGCCTTCTGAATGCAGGAGAAGAACAAGATCGTAAACAAATTGGACATTCAGGAATCATACATATCTTTGTCTCTTTGGTCCATTCTTAGGAAAACTTCATTACATTTATGATATCGACAAGCCAGGCACATTCCAGACACTTATTATCAAAAGAGTTCACTATGAATTAGTAAGCTTGCGGCTGCTACTAATAGTTCTTGTAAATGGAAATTTTTGTGAATATAGCATTTCATTTTCAGTGATGTGCGAATGCGGGACGAATCCACAAACCGCTTGATCGGTGCAGCCAATACGCCGCGCAGATAATTAAAATTTAGGTGTGATCCTCGCAATTTACACTGAGATATAACCAAGTCCAAGGCGACTACAGATTAGCTGCATAGCGTGAAAACGGGTCACCTTTGTAACGATTATTTATTTACACAAAACATACAGATGTCACTCCAAGTATTGACTCTTAATGACATCAGCTTTACGGGCATCCGGACTCCTCGCTCGTAGAACACGTAGAGTTTCCAGTAAAAAAGTATTCTTGGTGAAATTTTTGATCTCTTTATCTTATTCTGAATGATTTCCTCAGATATCCTCAACTGTGGACCAGTACATATGACAGTAAAATAGAGCTAAGAGTGTGGTATGTGATCAGCAAACAGCAAGTGAATGTCGACTCGGAAATGAGAGCTCTCGGATCGTCGAATTTTTGTGAATCCAAGGAATTTTTTTTCCACATTTGGCCTCTGTTTTTGCAAAGTACAAATGAGCTTGTAGAGTCGCTATGAGGGCATGACAGCCGTACGTGGCACCATCATACTGTATATCCCGTAGCCTGCTGTAGCCTATTACTTAACCAATTGGAAACGTTAGAGCTAACAGAACATGGTGATCCGACAAGGCACATAGGCCTCCAAGATCAAGCGGAACGCAATGTATAAATTACCGACCATAATTTGGGGTGAGAATTAGCTGTACTTAAGAGCAAGCGGAGTTGCCATGCGGGCCAGGTTTTCCTCTGTAAACATGGTAATCCATCTTTTTCAGATTTGCTCAGACGAACACAGCGATAGGTTCAGCATGTTAAACCTAACGATATACGCGGTCGAAGGCAGGTCCATTAGGTCCGCTGCCATTAATAATTAATAATATAGGTAGCCTGCACATGACCCCGCATTTCGGGTAAAAGTTAATTGCACTCACCGACGCCTATCGATTTCGGCCAGGGGATAAACATTATAAAAATAGAAGACATTTACGGTGTTACACGTGTTTCGTTGTTATTTTAGCGACAATGTCAAGTGTAATGCAAAAATCATAATTTTGGGTGTCGGATTTGTTGAAAAATTCACTACGCACTGTTTGGAAAATGGTCAACTTGTGTAGTTACGGACAATGGAAGCATTCACATAAAAATTGTCCGTGACGATTCACAGATCTTTCACTGTTTGTGTTCGAGATCATTTAGTGTCCACATTTCGGAATGTTCAAGTTGTCTTCTATCTTTCATCGTGCTGTTTTTCCTCCTAAGTGCATTAAATTAAAACATATTAACAGCTGAAATCATACGGTTTCGTGAAATCAGTGACCGCCTTGACCTTATCCATTATTCGATACCTGTATGTAACGAAAGACCCATCATATTTTGATTTGGTTTGACACCCAGCGGCACAGATGATAGTCCGTTGGTGCTAAGTCTGGAGAATGCGGTGCATGTGGAAGAATCTCCCACTTCAGCTCTTGGAGGTCGGAATGTATGACTTTTACAATTTGCGGGTTGGTGCTGTCATGCAGAATGATGGCTTGTACTTCATGATTCGAGGTTATTTCTTGGATTGCATGGTTCAAAGGATACAGTTGGTTGACATGTAAGTTGTGGACGACCGTCGTGTTCTGCTGCAGCATTTCCCAGTGTAGCAGGCTTTCGCAATCCTACCATACAGAGGTCATTGTTTTGCTCTACAGCAACGCGGCAACACTTTTTCTTTTATGGAGCCACCCATGGTTTTCCTCCCTCCTTATTGACATACTGACACCACTTCTCATTGCCCCTGACAATCCTCTACAGAACGCGATGCATGCCCCACGGAGCTTCCGTCGCATTTTGACGTCGACGGAAGGCAAAAAAAATCACTTGCCGCAAATGGTGCTTTTCACCTCCTGGAACCTGAATCTGAATATCTTGAAATTCAGACACAGTATGGATATAAATGAAAAGTGTTACCACGTTAGTGTAGAGCAGAGATAGTTCTTTCAAATGATATGTTACAATCCGCGCACAACAACAAAAAACTACAGAAAAACCGCAGATTCAAAAAACCGCAAGAACTTATGCACCAACCCAATACTTTCCACGCCCGGTAGAATTTTGGGGGACCTAACTGTTATATTCAAAACGTTAAAAGTAAAGTGCCGTAGACTATTTACCGTAGTTTAAGTTGTCTTTTATCTTTCATCACGCTGTTTTTCCTCCTAAGTGCATTAAATTGAAAAAATACTTTTAAGTTGTTAAATAAGTCTCACTATCTTTGTTATTTTTAAATCATATTACATGTAGCAGAAACGGGACATGAATCTGTCGTGGCCTACGACGAGTGCTTTTTTTGAAAGTCTTCATTACAAGCCGCTTTTTGGGCAACCATATATCTGCTCTCCGCTGCTTCTGAGGAAGAAAGGATATATACGGATAACGTCTAATAATGTTGAGTGTCACAAAGTCAATTCTTATTACATGCAAGAATGGCAGGTAGTCTATTCTAAGCAACATATTATCGGTATGAGCATTCCCTTTTCGTTTTGACCCCTAACGTTTTAGTACGAAAAAGCTGAGCCATACCGAACAATCGCGAAAACACCAACGTCAATTGTTTTGATGCTGAAAATATATATTCACAGCGCGAAGACCAACAGTGACTATTGTTATATCGCCTACAGGTGCCGCTTGTGTGAAAGATTTCTATGGATAATCCGAAGAAAGAATAGCCTAAAGACGCCAATACGTCTTAGAATTCTGAATATACACTAGACTGCTAATCCTCACAGTAAACGATGCCGATGCTTGAACGCCACTAATGTGACTTCTGCTACTTGAACATCGAATGGCACTTACAGCGCGACTTGATTGACATAATGCACACACTTATTTGAGGCTAAACGTCATTGTGGCGAAACCGGTCGTAATTGAGGAAACGGCTTCCTCCGAGCTTCCGCCAATAGATCGTCTCTTTGAATTCAATGGATAGTTCTCAGCATATGGCGGCTCTCCGGACAGTATCTGAAAGAGCGAAGAGAGCAATGTTTGTTGGCAAATAATTACTGTAAGCGATCGTCCTCTGCGGAGACTCTTAATCGTCCTCTGCGCGGTAAATGAAAGCGAACCGGCGGTAAGCGGTGCTGCGAAAACATTTTGATATCGACAAGCCGCTAATCTTGTTAATGCTTGTACGATACCGAACACCGCATCGGTAGCGCTAAGGCAAACAAAAGAAATGAGTGAGAGCTTCTAATAAGCCGATCAGTCGGTTTCCTCCTCGCAGAACATCAGATCAACTTATAATGTACTTGTTTGTTGTACTGTTCGCCCTCGCAGTAATACGGTTTCAAAAGAGTATTATGGTAAAAGGCGTCGGTTTCACTTCGTCGGAGCGACGTCTCCATTAGTAAGCTGAGCATCTTCCCGAAAGGCAAATATTGCTAACAATTAGAGTCACTCAGCACAGTATTACTTTCACTTTTGACTAATGAATAGCGGATCTGCATAATGGACAAGTGGGGCTGTTCTGGTAAGACGATACTCAGTCTGTCTTGTGCTAAGACGCTGAAACGGAATTAAGTTTACGAGTCTAATATCGTGCGCGGTGATATTGCTATTCACTTTGTGTAGATGGATGTAACAGTCTCAGAAGAACAACCGATACTAAAACTCGGTACAAGTCTCATAGTTGCTGCTGTAAGCTATGCAATATTTTTGTCCTCGCAACTGAATTTCTCTTAACAACATAATTGAAGTGAACCAATTCCAACTCATTTTCCTAAAATTCCATTTACCAGACGAATCTCATAGGTATGCCTGGAGAGTTACACCTCGTTAGAAAGTCTGTTGTATTTGCTCACATAAGTCGTATTCATATTTTTGCACGGGAAACAGACATACAAGAGCATTTTTTTCATATTTATTGAAATGTTTTATGTTCCAACATCGTTATTTTGGTAGCAACTTATTCTAGAAACCGTTTTTAAATTTCCATCGTTTTGCATATGTCGCTTAGAAGGTACGTTATTAAAGTGATGTCACGAATACAACTGATGTGACAGCTCTGTATTCGCTAACCACTACATCATAATATGTTTACAAAGTCACTTTTAGTCCTTTAGTTCCCCTTATCCATCCATATGTCGTTTGCATATGTCTCTAGTAATCAGAGTCAATATGGTACTATTTGCTCTTGCAGCGCTATTCGATTCGATCGCTCTGCGTACAGCCGCCCACTATGCGAGTGGAGTACGGTATCCGATCGGCCCGCCTTGAGCTGATCGACACCGTTTGACGCGACTATTCGAGAGCGATGTCGCGCGACGATAGGTTCGCTTTCTCAATATCCCATTTGCTTCAACCCAATTCATCAACTACTTCTACTGTTTCCAAAGTGTCCGAAGCAGCGGTAAAAAGAAAAGTCGCCTCCGATTCGGCTACCACTGCCGATCACTCCTCAGCTGAGGCGTTCCATGTATTTGAGGCTCAATCGTCCAGTGCTCCTGCCCTTAACTACTGCAATTCTGATAGCAGCCCTCCATTGGCTGAAACTGCGGAATCCTCCTCTTCGCGAACGTCCCCTGAACTGAGTGAACCGATGGAAATGAACCACCCGTTCAGTTCACCCCAATGGTACAACGCGGTCAACTATGTCAGCATGGCTACTCAACAGATAAGCCAGCACTTGGCTAGTTCAGCTGCTGCCCAGCAATCTCTGATTCCCGGAGGTAAGCTTTGACTCGGATTATGATCTTGATCCACGCAAACTTTACACTCTCGCTTTGATGACTCGTTTGCTTTGGCGTGTTTGACAACGGATAATCTACTAATGCAATTAGTGACCTAGCGTCGCCACTGCGACGTCCCTTCAGGGAGTCCCCCAAATCCAAGACACCCTGTTCGCATAGTAATACTATCAGTTTCTCTCAATTTGCGGCGCACTTCAATGAGCAGCGCATTTTCTTTTGATCTGATGACTAAGCAAACAGATCTTCCCTTGTACACCCTTCCGACACCGAACTGTTTTGCGCTCGTCGCTTTACACGATTCATCTAAAGGATCTTGTTGCATTTCAGGTTGGGATCCACGGATCCCTTGGATATACCCATACATACACAAGACGCAGCAGAAGCGAAAAGGAGGACAAATCAGATTCACAAATGAACAAACAGATGCCTTGGAGCAAAAGTTCGATAATCACAAGTACCTTTCTCCCCAGGAGCGCAAAAAGTTGGCGAAGTCGCTGCAACTCTCGGAGCGACAGGTAATTCATTCGTTTGTTCTCGAGGCGTCCGACAACATTCGAGTGAGCGGGAATATGTGCGCGGAGGGTATCTAGGCCTAATTGCTTCTTGTGTACTCGAAAGTGAGAACAAGTGGAGTATTGCGAGAACGATCTTTGAGAGTGATGCTGAGGGACTGTAACCGGATGTCTGTTGGTGATCACCATCGAAACTATAGCAGTCTCTCCCCGTACTCAAAATAGCCATGCCTGGGAAGCCATTACGTTGATTACATAATCCATACAGGATTCTTTTGGTTTTTCTGGACCCTCGCACGAATCACTCAGCAAATGTGTTTCCTGGGGAAGCTCCAAACGTTCTTATGTTCATGTAGGCACGAAGTCTTAGGAATATCATCCGCTTTCCGAGGCCAAAAGGCCAGATCAAATCCGGCGAAAGGCTTCGACCCTCGTAAACACCGATCGCAATAATTCTTTCCGGAAACTTCCCTGCAACAACAGAAATTAATTTCGTCAATAGCGTGCGCTCCGTGCGTCAAACGGATCCAAATTATTTTGTATCCGGGATTAATGTAGCCGAACCATGACCTCCTGGACCCACCGTCGAAATTGTATCCTGAAATCCGTAAACAAGCGCGCTTACATAAGCGGACGCGATGTTTCATTGCGGAACGAATTAAAAGCGATTACCGTGTTGCATTAAACCAACAATGCGGCCTAAGAGTACCGCAGGGAGTCATATGAATCATGAACTACTTGATTATCTCATAAGTAATTGGACTTGTG
The DNA here is from genome assembly GCA_030435675.1 of Steinernema hermaphroditum. Taxonomy (NCBI): domain Eukaryota; kingdom Metazoa; phylum Nematoda; class Chromadorea; order Rhabditida; family Steinernematidae; genus Steinernema; species Steinernema hermaphroditum. Next base: position 10,434,367 of record CM059625.1, on the reverse strand, counting down.
ACCTCGTGAAGTCAAAGCTAGACAATGTTTACCATCAGACGAAGGGTATTAATTACGGAAATCATCACATACGAGCAGCACGCTTGCGCAACATTTGGCTCACTCCTAAGAGCACACAAATTGAACCTCTTGACCGATGTGCACATTTTAGGTGAAAACCTGGTTCCAAAACAGAAGAGCCAAGTGGCGACGAATTCGGAAGGACGGCGAGGACGACGAAGACATTATATCCAGCGGCGGCTCTCGGCCCATAACTTCTTACGGAATTGCGCATCGCAACTCTTATACTCCGTTCTGCTCGCGACTCGGGCCTTAATAATATGAAATCATAACTATATGTTGATATGAAGCTTCCTTTATCGTATCAATAGACACAATTTAAAAGAATTTCACAAATTACTTAGAGTTTTCTTGCATGCTCGCCAGCGCGTCATCACTGCGGTAATGTTGGATTTTAGTACTTCTGCTTCAAGAGTAATATACATAAGAAGATGTTTAATGTAAACGAATGAAAAGCAGAAAACTCTATAATATCAGTTCTCGAACGACATGACGGTAATTCTCTTGGTACCCTTTGCTAGCGAATTACCGCGAATTCCAAGGATTCTTAGTGTATCCACTGGCTGTATTATTTGTTCGATGCACGCTGATTTTGAAAATTCGGCAAAACAGAGGACTATATTTGATCCGCTCTCGTGTAGTTGACTTTAGGTGTGACCTCCCTGACCATCGAATGTTGATTTTGCAGTGTGAGTAAAGACTCTTTAGTTTTCGACATTTCCCTAATTCTGTGTCAGAATGCAACAACATCCTTTATGCCACCCAAGAATTGTAGTCAATCTTTCTTCGCCTCGCCGATGTTTATGGATTCTTTTTTCCATTTTTCAACCTCCTTCATTGTGACCTCAACACAGCCGAACTTTGCCAATTTGCAGTTCAGCAATAGTTGAACATATTCGTAACTGCAAAACTGCCTGTTTTCGATGTTCGTCAACCACTACAAAAAGTGACCCTCCAATAATGGTTCTTGGAGGTAGAATTGAGCGTTATAGTGACGGAAGCGTCAAATTTCTATATTTAATCCATCGACACCTGTTACTAGAATCGAGACATGCCTACAAACTCCGGACGCTGTGTTATTAGCGACCCGATCATTTGTCCAAACCATATCAATATGAAGACTAAAAAATATTTGGTTTCGTCACAATATCCAGAGGTGTTAAGCAAAGTACTTAGTGCATGTGACTCCCAAAACAACGTTTTGCCAATCGTATTTTTTTGCAACAGTATTTAAAATCTAATTGAGAACCATACAATTCGTCAGTAAAGTCACATTTTGCTTCTTATCTTGTAATCTCGAATGAAGTATATGGTGACTGTATAAAGACCTCTAAAGCTTTCTTTACTATCTTCATTCGCAACGCTCTTTCGCCTTTGAAAGTGAAGTGAACCGATCGGAAAAGAGCGATTGCTACAATTTTTCAAATGACAGTGTGCCGTGTTTGCGTGTTAGGGGACAAAGCAAGCGAACGTGACACTGCATGACATAATTCGCAAACGTCATGCTGCAAATCGCATATGCACCGGATACGCGGGGACGGAAGCAGTTTTTCATAACGCTAATTGCAATCGGCGCAGATACTGTGGTCGTTGCAAATTAATTCCACTCATATGCCACCCTGGAGACAAGCCAATCTTTCCCCCGCAGCTATACGTTGTACATCGCACGCATTTTGACATATTATTTCGGTTCAAGAAGGGGACAACAAAGGCAATATCCAGAACTATGATGCTCCTGAGAGTGGGCGGTCATTAGCAATTCTTTGTCTTCCACTCTAATATTCAGGGCATTCCAAACACGACGTCACGTCATGCAGATCATTGAGACCAATGGAATACGGTATCCTTGAACTATTTGAGCTCCTTGAGCCATCCTACTCTATGTTTTCGAAAGCATGATTGTGTTAAGTGATTAGAACATAGGCCAAAAACGACTCAGACTTTATCACGGTAGTTCATGTATTACTGTATTCACAAGGGCAGTCTAAGTATATACGAATATTTGTCTCATTCGTACTTTCCAAGCTGGCGTTTTGTAGGGCGCGCTATTATTTCTATGAGTAAGCCAGCCAAAATGACTCACTCTGAGGCAATCTTTTCATCAAAAAACAATAAAGACGTAATAATGATTGCCGTGTTTTTGTCACCTTTCAATAATTATGCACCGTCGTGATATCTGTCAGCAGAACGCTTGGACGCTTTATATTAGATATATTATGAACTATGCAAAGAAATGGATCTTCATCATCAAGATACGGTCAGCATTATTTGTGTAGCTCACGGACCAGCAACCAAACAAAACAAACGCAATAAAAGCGATTAACAATCAGGTTACCTTTCATCTACGATATGCATAGACACAAAATTCTAGAATAGACTACCGTTTCTCTTTTTTGAGAGCCGCATATTTGAAGAACCGCACATCAGGTAAGCTCATAAAGTAAACCAATTAAATTACTGCAGTTTATTATTGATAATTATTTCAAATTGTCCTCTGCACTAGCTGTAAAGGTCGGGGATTAGATGTGCGCATAAGGACAAGATCTCAGTTTTTGTTGAGTAATTTGAACCGGATGTATTTATCACAACGACTCAATTATAGTTCTAAAAGTGGAAACAATAACCTTTAAGACACACTGATATTCAGTGACTGACATCATACTAAAACACAATTTCAGCACGGTGCATTTTTTCAGCATAGTATGTCGCACGCAGTTTGCGGCATTTCTTAATCCCACCATAGGTTGTTCGATCACAAAGTGCATCCCACTCTTTGTAAAGGCCGCTTATCTACGTCATATTGCAGAATTTCATTCGAATTTGTGCATACAAACTTACCAGACTTTCATGTTTGTCTCCAAATCTTCGTCTCTGCTTTGGAGAAGGAACGTAATTCAGCAACTCTGTTTTCCCAAAGGTTAACTGCCTCTACGCAATGGCCATCCGTGATCCATGAGATCGCAGGCTGTGGCGCGAAAAACGGCGTCGTGTTGAAGAAAAACACGAGCCTATGATAAACTACGGTACCATCGCTCCAGATGTGCAGCGGGCCACACTCGGTGTTTGTGATTTCGTCCAGAAATAGATGCAGGAAAATCAGTGAGCACTCGTAAATTATTGAAACCATCGCGGCCGATCAACAAAAGATACTCGCCCACAGTCGTTGGCGTCTTTTGACGAAAGGTGCCAACAGCGCGAAGGCTTTAACGAAAATTAAAAGTTCGCCGGTTGGCCTTTTCATCAATGTTAAAAATAGGACCATTTTCCGATAAACCAATCTTCCATTCGTCAATCGGCCCGAGAGGAGGACTACGGTAGCGCAGAAAGCCTTCAAACCGAATTTCGCAAATTTCGGAAAACGAGACAAAGACACCTACAGTCAAACGATGCTATTCATCTTTTTCATTGGGTTTTTTATGTCTGCTGGGCGCCAAGGTCAGATGAGTCATCTTGGGAGAACGCTATGAGCAACTCCTCATAAACACTCAAAGAGTAAAGTGGAATGTCAGAGGGTAATCACAATCAATCGTATTGTGTTATGGTAAAAAAGGGCTAAATTACATTTGTGCTATCGGATGCGAAGCGAAAATCAGTTGATCTGATAAGGGTACTGTATGTGGTGTGTATGATGTCGGGATAGAGTTAGCGGAGTGGTGCGACTGTCAAGCGTGGCTTTGCGGCGAAACATCACATTGCATGTTGCTAAAGTTTCGCAAATAAGCGAAATTTTGCGAAAAAGTGGCCCTTAGAAAAAACTGTTACAGGGATAAGTTTTGGTTTTTTATATATTTAACATGAACATACGTTGTTTGAAAGCGAATGTAGGCGCGCGAAAAGGTTACTCTACATTGTCACCTTGAAGCTCCTTTTTTTAAAGATTTGCATGCAGTTAAAACGCAGACCAAAAGATCGTCCATACAAAAATAAAAGATCCGCTTTTTGGATTATTTCTCTCAGCCCAGATTCACAACGGATTATTCTTCTGCGTTCCTGGATTCTCACTCAAGCGAAAAATACATTAATTCGGGATTGGTTTATTCCTTTAGACCAGAAGATCGCTACAGTAATCGCTTGGGCGAAAAATTCCACAATTATCTCAGTTTCCGGACCCACGGGAAATCCTGATGTCACGATTTTAAGGCAGTGGTGTGCCGAGGAGCCATCCAAAACTTCCGATTGACACTTCCGCTTGACGAGAACTGAACGATCGTGTGTAGGATCAACTTTATAAATTCCTAAAATAGAGCCACTTGTAAAGTGTGTTTACGCCGGCAAACGCTTTTCCGTTTAGAGACACTTAAGCGTTGCAACGAAAGTGCTGGTGCTGCAACGGAAGCACATTGCATACTGTAGATAACGTCTATGATGTCTACCTTCCTTGATCACTCTAGGTTGTTTGTGCGCCTAAAGTTTATGATTTCATAGTCAATTTTCTTCATTGCTCTGTTTTTGCGGGGTTACACATTTCGTGAATTGCAGGAATCAATCCGTGTTCGCTTTAGCTATGGGTCTTTATGTTTCGGTCTTTAAGTCACTACACAAAAGTCCGAATATTCGTGCTAATTTTGCAATGAAAACGTCTGTATATTTAAAAGGCAGAATTGTCTTCCGGTCTTATAATAGGTGTCGTCGGCTACTGTACAATTGAATTAGCGCTGAATTATGTTCTAATCAGATTTCTTATGGAATTATATCTATGTTCATTTTTGAGCTATTAGACAATTTTTCGGAGAAGCAGGCCTAATCAGTAAGACTCCACGAAGATTCTAGGGTACGCCCTTTTTCGTGTTCCTGTTATGAAGTGGATCCGCCTCCTATCACTAGATTTGTATTGGTCACAAAAAGGATTTAAATATAAAGGCCATTATGGCCATTGTACCTAAGTTAAAAGCTTGAGATGTAATTTGTAGCGTCTCGGTCTAATTCGAATCGCTGCTTTAGTTTTCACCGCCTGGACTAGGAACGCCTTTTATGACGTCGCGAACCTCACAGAAAACGTTATTTGTTTCACGTAAGGAGGAGGAGCAAAGGCATTTTGGGGGCGGTATGCCATAGTCGGAGGGATAAATACGGTCACCAACCCCTTAGATCCTCACTTCTCCACAAGGCCTTCTTGTGGAGGTTTTTACAACTGCGCGACTACCTGCCTTGTGTCCCTTCTTAGCGCTGGTTTCTTTCCAGGTACTTCGAAACTCGCTGCGAACGATGTCTACATTCTCCTTCGTGATCCTCGTGACCCTTATCGGTGCATCAACGGCATCCTTACTATTGGTAAGCGATCCCCTTTCAGCATCCAGCTCCAACTATCCTTTCCAGAGATCGCCATACCAGCGTCCCATCTGCTCTCCTAATGAGAGCTGTCTCACCAGTGCCTTCGGGCTCCGACTTGGTATGTGCGACTGTCCCGGAGCCAACCCACGCTGCCCGGAAACCAACCCGGTCAACCATAACGACGTCGACTATCACGTAGGTTGATGCTTAACAGCGCACTGTAAACTTTTTCTGTTGTAGTTCTGCGAGCCCCGCAAAATCGCCATCTGCCAGGACGGAGAAATCGCCAGCTCGGTGCGCAACTTCAGCATGCTGATAAATTGTCTGTGCCCCGAGGGACAGCGGTACCTGACCAAGAGGGTGATCGGCCGTGACCGAGTCGACTACGTCTGTGGCATCGTAAGTTTCTTTTGTACTACTGTACAAGACTTATATTCGAACAACTGCAGCATTCTCGTAACATAACCTAATCTCTTTATAATCAAAATACTGCTTTTGATTTTATGTGCTTAGTAAATTCGCTTAGCTTCACCCTTTGCGCACATTCCTCTGCAAATGCAATATTTGTTCTTTTCAGCGTGAAATTTGCCGACCTTCGGACCGCTGCGAAGTCATGGTCTCTGGTATTGGCCAAAGACCGTGTGACTGTCCGTCGGGCACCTGGTGCGTGCCAGCCGACTCCGACTATCCTCAGGCTGGCACATGTGCGTAAGGCGCTCCCCAACTGGGGCTCCCGTCTCCGTCCCCTTGTCGTTCCGCCCCAGTTTGATGTAACGTGATCTCCTCTTAACTTATGCCCATCTAACCTCTCAAAACAGTCTATCTCTCTATCTATTAAGTTGTACCGGTAACCTCATCGGCACGATCCGAGAAGCCTACCTTTCCTTTCTGTAGTTGTTTACTTGTTAGTAAAACCTTTTATTTCCTGTGCTTTGTTAATAAATTTCTTGAATTTGGTACAGGTAGTTGGATGGACACAAAGAAACGCAGGGATGGCGGAAGGAGACGGCTGGCTGATGAGGCTTAGTGTGTTCATCTCGCGGCCTGGGAGTTTTATGTGGCTGTGGTCGGCGCCTAGCCTGATCGCGACGTGCTCAACGGATCTACCCCTTTCCTCTGCACCTTAGCCTCTTGCTCACCTCCGATCGATCCCGTCTCGCTCTGCACCCTTCGGCTGTGTTTATCTCGCGGGATCGGCTCCCACGCGCGCTCTAAGCGATCCACTACAAGCACCACTTGCGCTTTCTGTCAGCTACTGTCTCCGTTGACTTCAACGTGTACGTCTCACTTCGCATGTTCATTGTCTAGATGTGTACAGTAGAACTATCGAATATTATAGGGATGAATAATAGTTGCGGTAGACTGTGAGACAATTCTTGAGAAATTATTTTTTGAAAAGCTCATGATGAAAGCCGCAAATATTACAAAAGTACGAGTTTGGTATCGTATTTAGCTTAGGTATCACTTGGTACAAACGTGATGAAACTTAACGAAAACCATCAAAACAATTGGCCCGAATTTTTTGACAAGACAGCTGGATTTTACGAAGGGACAAATGTTTGCACTCGTAAGTCGCATTGTAAAAGTACTCATCTGCCGTCTATTGCTTTCTGCGCGCTTCAGACAAAAAGGCCGGGCCGCTATTAGTCGTTTGTGGGTTTTGCTAAATTTTCATTTTTCCCTAAAGATGTTATGTGATGTTGCATCACGTATTCGTTGCGTCTTATGTAATGTTGTAACAGCCAAAAGATGCATTTTTTGAAGAAATAGAACGAGAAGGAACGGGAGTGGCTATGAGCGAGACAGAGGAAGCAGCTGCAGACGCCAAGGCGGCCGAACCCGACCCGGCCACTTCGATGGGAGATGTCGCTTCTGAAATGGTGAGTTGTCTATTTCACCTTCACCTTTCTCAGTTCTTCATTTCACCTTCAGTCGAAAAAATTGAAATTGAGTGATCAGTCTCAAGCAATTATAAACGAATCGAACAAGCTTCTCGGAATGGGACCCAGCAACAGCACTGCTCGGCGTTCTTCTTCTCCCGAGACTTCTATCCTAAGCACAAGTGCTAATCGATATCCTCTTCATACTCCGAAGTTCGAAAGAATCACTTTTGATGACATGGTTGAAGAGAGCATCGCAGACCGTAAGCCAGCTTGGAAGCAACTCCAGGAATCCATCAAAGACTCCTACCACAAGGCTAAGCGTACAGTAGAAAGAAACCGCGAAGAGACCGATTTCCTGGATGGCCAACTTAATAGACGTCGCGCGAGAAGGTCCGAAAGCCCCTTTGCACATTTGGATGGGGAGAGCTTCCTCCCTAGAAAAACGAGTTGGTTCGCTTCTGGTGCTATGGAACCTCGAGGACTTGCCCCTTCATCTACAGGTTCTTGTATATGTAGGATCTTAGAAATAAAAGAGATGTTTAGGCGTCTATGCTGCTCCCGCAGTTGGTTCTTCGCATGGAATTGAGTCCCGTTATGATCGTCAGGCGAATGACATTGAGGCAAGGCTTCTAAAGACGACAATCCTTCCGGAGCACATGAAGACAATTACTCGACGCGAGTTCCGCAAAGCTCCTGAGCCATCTGCTGGCAGCGCTTCTGAGCAATACGCTGACGAAACAGATTTTCAGGTGTGCTTGGTCGAGAAAAAGGGATCAACTTTCTTTTCAGACGTTTATGCCGCGTCCGTATTACAGCCGGCCTACCCGAGACGATCCCGACTACTTTGACTTCGATTTACAACACTCAGTAGACATGTACCGCCGTCCTGAAGGAAAATATGTTCCCCGAGGGTGAGTTCGCAATGTGTTTTGTGTCAGCACCACATTTCTGTGCTTAGACCGCAGGACTGGGAAACAAAACTGCTCGGTGAAATGAAAGGCAAAGGCAGTGCTCCGATTTCCGGATATCTCTTTACGAAGGGCGACCAGGATTATCGCACTAACGGGTCGTCATACCTTAGTGCCGCCCTTAGAACAGCTTCTTTTTGGGAACAGCGCTTTAAAACAATCGGAAAGGAAGTGCGCGATTCTAATCCTGTTAGCATGGAAAGTATTGCGAGGTAGGTGGTCGAGCAATCTCTCTTCATAGCGAATATTTTAAGAAATCGGCCGGTTCCCAACAAATTTACAGAATACCGAGATCCGGATCACGAGGATTATGTCGACCCCTACGAATCAGATTGACAAATTGTACATCTTCAGATTGACTTTGCAGATTATTTATAACAGCTTCTAACTCGTCCTAACATGTATACTAATGATTTTGTTGTGCTCAAAGAGACTGCCAGGCGAACACCTCATCGCTAGACACTCTTCCAATCGACCTGTTCATCATCGTTCTAAGTTGTCAGAGCTTCTATGTCGAATGCATCTACTTTTCCGTCATGCTGCAGCGCCACATTTGCTCCTATCTGAACGGCAATCAAATGTTCTTGAAGCAAAATGTGTTAACCTAGTCCCAATTAGTCGCGCTTTTCTTCTATCTGGTCCATTTCTCGTGTTAATTCCTTTTCCATTTTCTTTCTGCTTCATTTTGTAACTGTTTAATGTTGCATATTTACATATCAGAAATTGTTGCAGAACCACAGTATGAATGTATAGTTTGCAACATTTATTCTATTACGCATTATTCATGTGGTCACTTAAATAAAGTTTAAAAGACGAGCAGTACAAATCAAAGTGCAGTTTTCGGTCAGAAATCGTCAAGCGCTGAGTTTTGCGAACCACCTTTGTAGTGAACACAAAACCGCAGCAAAAATCTTTTTAATGATTAATTGGACTTACGTTACGTTCACGTAAAGTGCAAAGGTATACAAAGTTTGCCATGATAATGTGCTCGAAATGGGATAGACACACATTATTCTCTGAAGTGGAAACTGAAGCTTATCAATTCTGTCTCTTTTCGCTTCGATTCAGTCAACGATGTGATTCTGTCTTTCTTGTGCATATTTGAGACGTCTCGCAAGGCGTAAGCCTTTGATGGGAGAAAATAAACTGAACTGAACTAAAATTCGCCTTGATTGCTGAATACTACTGTACATTCAATGTACCCCAGAAACTTGGAGATAGACCTTTTTGAGCACCATGTTCGTATACTTTATGGGAAAGTTATAGAAATCAAAGAGGCGAGCACGTACTTGTAGGCAACGTTTAGTTCCACGGTCCGTGTCGAGTACTTTACTGCACAGCTAGAATTCTTTCAGTGTTCATACAATTACGATAAAATGCATTTTGGGCGTGCCTTCCTCCTGAGGACGTGCTTTCAACATAGAACTTCACGGCAAATGTCGGAGAACAGCCTTCAACAATCGCGTTCACTGTGTAACCTTTTTGCAGCCATTTCTTTCTTGATGATGTGCTCATTATGTGCACCTGCCTGTCGCTGTTGAGTATCAAGTTTGCCGAAAGGGAAAACGTAGATAAGTTTGGGCGCTTCCCAGAAGTTACAATGCATGTTGAAAAGAGACTTAAAGTATTTCGTATTCCAATACAAATTTAGCTCTCTAACCTTCATTTTTGTGCTACAAAAATTTGCTAACGCCTTGAGTATTGATATTTTTCGGAAAAAACTTTCGAAAGGTCAACGTAACTTGCGTCATTGAGCCTACCATTAGTGGCTTAAGGGTACAATCTGGAGAAGGTTCGCCTCTCGGGAGCCAAATGGCCAGTGCGTGGTTATTCTCAGCGCGTGTCTTATTAAAAGGTCTCATCGAAATGGCTCTCTTTCCGTTAGTCGCCTACAGTAGGAGCTTGTCAGCTCGACACTTTCACTTTGTTAGCTCGAACCGACGTCAAGCTTCGGATGCCCTCAAAGTGTGTGCGCGCGATTTGTTTGTACACTGGCGAAGTGCGAGTCAGGGTGCTCTAACAAATGCCCTGCAAGCAACGCCTGCTTCAGAGTAATGCAGACATTGTTTGAAGAGCCGAGGAAGTCATTCAAGAGCTCTCGACCAGTAATCGCATATCAAGACAGTCAAACAGACTTCCAACCCTCGTCGAGGATAACTCCAGTGCCATGTTGCACGGAGCCAGTCGGCGCTTCCTCCCTGGATTCACTGCACTCCTGCCTTCACAGTTCGTGACATTACGTATTTCATGGCCTAGACCGATACATACTGCCTTTGACATTGTACGTGTTCACAATAATGCGATACATTTTCCTCCTCGGACGCTAGAAGGCACGTTCCATTTACTGTAGTATTCATGGTATTCGCGAATCCCTTAATTCGGTTCATTTTGTCTATAACTGTATCAGTTTTTGAACTTCCATTCCCATTTAGCGAACATCATGTTTGCCTTCTTCTTGGTTCTGCTGGTAGTTGCGGTTTCCAGTAAAGAAGACACACGAACAGGCATTTGTCCGCTTCCGAAGCATACTGTATGCAATAGCAATGTGCGAAAACACACGTGTGTCTGCGCTATGGCCAAGTCTGCGGAGGTTCGAAAACAGATCTAGCTGTTTAGCTGAAGAATTATTTAGACATATGCTCCCGAGAAAACCTGTAACAATGTGGTCAATATCGTCGAGAACGAATTCGAAGCTGTTTCGGTTACGTTCAGCTTGGATGACAAAGCGGATTTCCTGGATGAGTTTCCTGAGGAGCGTTTCCGGAAAGACGTCGCTGACTCTCTGACAGTCAACAAGGCAAATTTTTTCCTCCAGAATTATAAGTGCTAACGTTTGCTTTAGGATAACATTGTCATCTTCCGCATGGGGTGCTCGGAAGATAACGAGGAGTTCGTCGTACAGTTCGGTGTTCTGGATGAGAAGTCCGGACCTAGAAAGAAGTTCGTTAAGGAAGTGTCAGGTGGAAAGCAGATAAAGGCAAATTCTAATGAAGATGCTGATGACGATGATGAGGATGAGGATGGCGCGGACGATGACGACTCGAAAACAAAAGAGAATCAGAAGGAAAGTGAAAAAACGGACCATGATGATGATGAGGAAGATGACGAGGATAATACACCGCAGAAAGACTCAGGGGATGCCGACGACGATGGCGACAAAGACGATGATGAAAAAGATGAGGACGACAATGACGACGAGAAATCAGAGGAGAACACTAAGGGATCTGAGCACCAGAAGAACAAGAAGGAGGCAGATGACGACAACGATGATGACGACGAGGAGAAAGACAACGAAAGCGACGAAGATGTGACCCAGGATGACGACGAAGACGATGACGAGAATGACGACGATGACAAAAATGATATTTCCGATTCAGTTCTGTACGGAAAGAAAGACTTTGTGGCTCCCAGCAAAGTGCTTGATCTCATCAGTAGCAAGGATCAGCTTGCTGATCTACATGTAACCTTCCAGAAGGTTAGAAAAATTTCGATGGGACTAAAATACTAACAGTGATTTAGGTTTCGCAACTGATTGCTATTGAAGCTGAAACCAGCAATACATTGCTTATGATTCTAGGCGCTCTTTCGGGTGCCTTCGTCGTTCTTACTTGCATCTGCGGATTCTTCGTTGCGTGCAGAAAATCGAGCGGTTATCAGGATGATCTACAGAAGGTTTAAGTTCGAGACCGCAACGATGAATAGTCGGATATTCAACAGCAAATTTGTTATTTTCTTTGCATGTCAGTGCTATCGCTCGTCGATCTAATAAAAACTTTGAAATGTTGCGTGAACTAATGAAATATTAGTCTGTGATAGATTTGCAGGACTAATATCACGATACAGGTTGACCATAGAACCAAAGAAGTATGTGCATTTAAATTGTGGATGTGTGCCCCATAAGCTCTAGAGTCCGAGTAATCCTTCGGCAACATGGGTGCTCATAGAATCGTTAGTGTTTTTGTCTAACCCGTTAGACAATTGGTGGGCTATTGGTCTCGAAGGCATAGCGACAGTGAAACCTTTGGCTTTTGAACGGTCTGTGTAGCTGATTCGGAACGTGCTTGATTTTGTAATCAATTAGGCTCGGTTTACCGCCGTCCCGGCTTCTTATTTTGTCTTATATCAGAAATCAACCGTTCAGCGGAAGCATATACATAGACCAACGGACCCGTCAGTTTCTGCATTTATACAGGGTGATCCATAAGTAGTGTTATACGTTCAAGAATTCATTTCTTTTGCTCCCTTTCTGTTCTAATTTCTTTGTAATATTGCTACTCTCCAGGCTACATCATCAAATGCAAGTCTACCGGGTTGTTAAACGCTTCCGGCAGGCGAAACTCGGGACTGTCTGCGAAGCAGAAGAAATCGAAAGGCTGCGGAAACTGGTCAAGTTCGAATCCGGAAGCCAACGTTGCGCAAGATCGTTGGAAATGAGTTTATACTGTTTCCGTACAAACTGGCGAAAGGACAATTTCTTACAGAGGAACCGACGGCCTCACGACTTGAGTAATGTGCGTAAATGAAGGAGCTTGCACGCAGTGCCAGATTGAGCAAAAATTTTTGTTCACCGATGAGAAGATTTTTTTACCGTGCAACCTCAGAGTCAGCCGGAACAGTTGTAGAACGGTCCTATGCGCACTACGAGAACGAAAAAACCCACCTCGCTGAAAGGTGCGGTGGTTTGGAGCGCAATTTGCGTTCTAGGCAAAACCAGGCTCATGTTCACCCCAAAATGCGCTAAGGTGAACAGATTTTGTCGGACATCGTGATTGTCTAGACGAAAGAGAATTCAGTAATCTTTGAATTCAGGCACTGGCAGGACTCCGCCGTTTCTCACAGGGCAAAAAAGACCCTGCAGTGGTCCGAGACTACCCTCTCCGTCCTTCTTGAGCAAGCATTGCTATGTACGTTTGGTCCTCAAAGTCGTACGATTTGAATACGAGAAAGATCTTTATTTTCGCTGTTTGGGGCACCACGGAGAAAAAAGCGCTATCAGACACAAGTCTACCCAGTTCTTGATACGCGCTCTGGAGAAGGCCTGGAATGACATAATTTCTTAAAGAATTTCCAGAAAAGTGTTTTAGCCTGCATAGCCGTTGTTCTGAATGCGATTAACTCTTGTGTTTCGAATTTCCTGTTCTTTCGGAAGATATGAAAATCCTCTTGTTTTGTTGGTTCGTTGGAAGTATATAATAGGCATTGGTTGCAGACCAGTAGTTCGCGGACCATGTGCGCAGAATCATCTTCCGAAAGCGTGGGATATCTACCAGACCCTCCGTTTTCTTAAGTACTCGCCTGTAGAGTGTGCACAGAACAGCTTTGGCAACCTTCACTTGTACCTGCTTGTTAAGCGTTCTGAGCTCTGTAAATGTCTGCACAGCTGCTTACGCGTGGCTTCTTTACACGACACTCTGCCTATGCAGCGTTGCGCGGGAAGGCCCCTTGCACGATCCGTAAGCACCGACTGATAATTCTATGAAGAGCATATTTCTCAATTCACTGTAATGCATGTGTTCTGCGCATTCTACACTCGGTTGTGTCTATCAGCGAGACTGAACAGATGTCAGACGAGATAGTGATATGAAATCAGAGAACGCTCTGCTGGAGGTCAAACCACTTTCGCGACTTCTTTCCGAATGACTACACAGGTTTGTTTACCATCTGCGTAGCGATAAAAGAGATTCTCACGACTAGGCATATCGAAGAACAGAAAAATCCTCTCTCAGATATGAGCGGAACGGTGTTTTCAACAAACGGAATTCAGGCGTCTGACTCAAAGGCAACCGATCGATATGTTCTGCACACGCAAGATCCTCGCCGTCATTTAGGTCTATATGCGAAGCCTTCAACGTTTTGGCGTGTTAGGAAAAATCGATCCGCGGCCTGCAGCGCCGACGGCTGCGGCAACTCGCCTCACCAACGAGTTTTGCAGGAAAAAGCGCAGGTCGGTCGAGAGCAAGGGTCCATGGACGCCGACCGCTTCGCAACAAGAACGTTGCGAAGCTTCAGACCATTGTCCTGAGTGCTGACGAAGTGAATGAACTAAAACACTGCATGCAAAGGCACATAAATACAATGTGAGCACAAACTAAGCCTTCGAAAAGTGACCAAATATGTTGACGGCTGCATTATTGAGATCATTCTTACCTGTATTAGCAAACGACGTCATGCACATTTTCGCTTACTGGAACCGACAACTTCAGTATTAGAGCGAACGAAGACTGAATTAAAGATTACTGTCTCTCTAAGTACCTTTGCTATTAAGAGCCAATCGCCTTCGACTTCTCGCATCCCTATCCGGTCTCCACTTGATGAGGAATTTTGAGCCCTTCGTTTATCGTCCCTTTTTCCTATGAACAGTTTTCGTTCGTTCGAGTGCGTTCGACCGACCGACGGATCTTTAACGCATTTCTTTGCTCTCGAGAGGAGAGCAGCTAAAGTAAACATAATGCAGCCACACGGAAGACCGGGACGGTCGGCCCAAACAGTCATCCCAATCTGCGTCATCATCCCAAAGAGTGTACAAAAAAAGAAATGTGACGGTCGGGAACCAAAGCTCGTTCGCAGGGACCTACGCTGAGCACCGGTTAACGAAATCAGATTGATGTACACTAAAAACGACGAGGCAGCACCACGTGACACGATGGAAAGCAGACGATGTCCCATCAACGGCGAACGAGTGAGGCGCTTTTCCTCCAAGGTGGTTTCCAGAGCAAAGTCTTTGGAGAGGTTTGACTGTATCGCTGAACCTTGGACTACAATGGCGAGGTCACGTTCATTAAGGGCTTTTATTATTTTATTTTCAAATAAGTCCATATTGAACAAATTGAAAGAAGGATTCAGGAAGCAGAACAAATGATTCATAGATTTTTGAAGATATTTAACTTAACAAAAGAAATGAGCACTGTTTCAGAGCTTATTATACATGACATACCCGGATAAGCGCTGTAGTGAAGATTTTGAGAAAATGTACACAATGAGCTAGACGGGCAACTCTTAGGATAAGAAAGGAAGTGTGGAGATAATCACCGGAAATGACAGACGGATGAGTGCGGCTGATCAAAAGACGGACGCTGCGTTGGGCCTAGAAAGAACGAAAGCGGAAAACAGAAGACTCTGAACAGATAGAGAGAGAGAGACAGACAGACAGACGTCCATTCACTTCAAGCAGTAGCAGGATTCACCGTAAGGCAACCCACTAAGCCGTGAATAAGACTGGCCAAACTTAGGCTACAGGCTTTGGCCTACCTTACATGGTAAGGGCAGTTTACACTGAAAACGGAAATTACGCACGCTCGATTTACACATATCGCGCAATATGTTGGCACAGTGTAAATCAAAAAACGCACTAGTCACCTAAGTGGTCAGTAGTCCGAATAGAAATGTTAGCCGCTTTCAGGAAGAGCCCAACGCGATGACGAGAAACGTCCATCAGTTGAGCAGAGAGCGAATTAAAGCACGTCGATCAATGAATATAGATGAGCAGACAATTCATGAATGAATGACGAAAAGAGTGAAAGATGGTTCGAAATGATCATTCGGTGAGATGATGCGTGGAATTAATACGAAATGAAGTGGGGAAAGATAGAAGATGGTGAAAATCACAGTCAGCGCTATACAATCAGGAAAAGACAGACGATTAACTACTACATAAAGATGAATGAGCACTTTGTGTCAAGGATGACGGCGTGGCTTCGTTATCAGGAGACCCAGAGAGCTGTTCGTCATCGTTCGGTGACGACGACGTGGATGAATCTTTGGACTTCTTGAACGCACCAGTAATCCACTTCACGATTTTTTTCGAGCCGCGGGGCGATTTTTTTTCCTCAACGGATCCCGTCGACTTCACGGAACGGCTATCGGATGCGTCGTTGAGCGTCGAGGTGGATTTTGTGCAGCCCGACGACGAGGCACCAAGCTCGACACCTTCCTTTATGGAATCGAGAGGTGTCCGAGGTGCCGAAGACCGTTTTGGAGGACTTTTCGCGACTCCTGGCAGATGACCCACACTTTGAGCGTTCCGCTGTCGGAACGGCTTTGTCTGACTTGGTCCTCCAATTTCATCGAGACTCTGGGCCCTCGCGCGAACGTTGCTATTCTTGACGTAAGGCGGAAGGGGGCGCGAAGGAAAGAGCTTCATGTCTTTCGTGACGATGGGAGCGAGCATGGCGGGTGAACGGAGTCGGCAGCAAAAGGACACGTGCTGAAGAAAGAAAAGATCGAATCAGACTGGATTGATTGGCTGGATCAGAGCGATGGGAGCGGCTGAGGTCTGTGCGGTGGAAAACAGAACACACACGCCACACGTGACGATCTCGAGCAGACGACAAATCGACAACACGGTCGCGGATATCGGCTAATTGCTGAGCAAGAAGGCATAAAACAACGCTGCGCATAATACTACACGGATGAGCTTTATTGGTTTAATCGCGCATTTGGCACGGGCGCGAGAAACGAACGGTGATGCGTGACGCTGACATGTGGGTGGCGGGGCTCAACCTTTCACTAAAAAGTTACAGAAGCAATCGAACGATGGGCAACAATCGTCGCACGCGCACAGCACTCTATTGGATCGAAGCCAGCCGCCGGTCGCGTCGAGGAGAGTAGGCGGTGCAGCGCGCGCGGCTGGCCTGGAGATGACGATGGCGGCCAACCAGGCTGAAGTGAAACAGGCGAAAAAAGAATAAAAATGCAGCTGTTTTTCCGCTGGCGATGCTTATCAAGGTTGTGATTACAAAGTTGTCATAGCAACGTAACGGTGTACTTTCCCCAAATTAGTACGCTAATCACCCGATCAATGTAATAAGAATTGCAAAAATTCAAAATCATAATGCACAGAATCAGAGAGTGAGATTATCCTATGTTTCACCTTGTAAAACGATGTCTAGTGTAGGAAATGCGACCGGTTGGGCGCCACCATGCGCCGCCGCGTGACGTCACGACGCCTGCACAAACCACTAAGTGTTCCGTAAGCATCTACACAGACAAGCTCGTGATGATGCAATTATCGAAAGTCTTCTATAGGCTACAACATATGTACATTGACGTCATATTGACCGCTGATTATGGTCACATGTACTAAATATTGTCGATTGCTGATACACACAAATTCAGATAATAAAGTCCTCAATATTCAGCAATGATGAGTTCGATCATTTTATAGAAATGCATAACTGCTATCAGCGTCAAATATTAGAAAAATCGAGAACAAAGAAAAGTTTCCTCGTTACTCATTGGTGAGTAGCGCCCTATGAAGAGACCGCGACGGTGCGCTTACTAATCTCTGTGTCCCCCTATGTGTGTGCTATCTCGACTGCTCTCATCCTAATCATAACGTTCACACATGATTCAGAGGCACATCCGGTGAACCGGCAGTTATCTAACGAAACTGCTGGGCAGAAAGATCTAACTGAATGAAAGGGATAAACATTCCATGGATATATTGTACTTTGCATTTGTACAACGACGTGCAGTTACCAAAGTATAGGCTTATCGTTTGCAAATATGCCTTAAAGATGGACAACATAAGCTACTCCCCAAAGTAGTATAATTCCGTGTTTCGGAACTATCTCTAGTGCGGACTGATTGGCCGGACGACTGTGATAACGACAGCTCCATTTGCTTTGCGTTCCACTCAGTGATAGCCAAACGATTCATTTCGACTGGTTCCAACGAAGATGCCGGTGGTGCCAAAGTTCCGTCTGATTTACTTCGACCTCGAAGGAAGGTAGGTTAATTTTTTTCTTTTTACATCTAATTTGTGCAAGGCTTCAAGAAGATCGTTGTGAAAACGTTGCTGGCTATTGACCAAATTTAGCTTACGATTTTCAGAGCTGAAGTGTCTCGGCTGATGTTTTTGGACGCGAACGTGAACTTCGAAGATCACCGCATTAGCCTGGACGATTGGCCACAACTTAAGAGCAGTAGGTTATACCTCTATCTTCTTAAACTCTTCTTTTACATAACATAACCCTCCTTGGTTTATGTCTGCAACAATGCATTCACTATAGGCTCTGTCAGTTCCGACATGCCTCTGATAATTTTAAGTGCTCTTGCAACGCTACGTTGATAAGAGTTCAAATGTGGGGGGTGCACATAGACCGTAGGAAGTCTCTGGGTTGGTAGCGAGGTTGCTCATTTGAAGATTGTGTGTAGAGCACATGTGTACCTTCCTCAGAAGTAGCTGTTGTTCAATTCCAGCCTTTCCTAACGAGCAGCTGCCCGTTCTGGAATACAATGGAAAGCAGCTCTCCCAATCGGATGCCATTAATCGGTTTCTTGCGAAAGTATTCGGTAAGACTATCTGCTATTATACGGTAAAGTGTTATTGGCTTTTCAGGTTACTACGGAGTCAACGAGTGGGACTGCACTCGAATTGATGAGATCGTTTCCACTTTTGCCGACGTCGTCGGTCAACTCGTTGGCGTCATTCTGGAAGAGAACGCCGATTCAAAGGCAAGTCGTGTTAAAAGAATTGAAAGATTTCTGTGGTTTTTTTTTGTGCCTGCTTACGATTTCTATTCATTTGTGTTAAAAAGTGTTTTTCTTCCGTACAAATAATTAACTCAATAGTTTTTTAAAATGAACATTTTCGCTGCATTTCGCATGTACTCTTTTTCAATACAAGAACATGGAATATAAAGTTCGTTTAAGGTAGAAAAGTACAACCAAGTCTTGGAAGCCCACGTGTACCCCTTGTACCACATGTTGGAGACCCGTTTACAAGCCAAGGAGAACCAGCACTGGCTCGTCGGAAATGATGTATGTTCTCGCTATTCTATTGAATTCTCACTATTCTCTTGAATTTCATGTTAGATTTCGCTTGCGGACTTCGTTCTGTTTAACGTTACCTGGAATCTGCAGCACAATAAGCGATTTCCGGACGTGGAGAGATTCCCTGTTGGAGATTTCAATTTGTTGAATCTCATCTACGAGCGTGTTGCTAGCCGACCCAATCTCAAGGATTATCTCGCCAGCAAGAAGAGGAAGTACTTAGTGAACTAAACATATGTATTTGTAGAATATTGTTTTTCAAGTAAATAGAGGTGACTCGATTGTAGGGACCGCACGAACAAAGCACATATCCATCCCAGGTAGACAGGCGCGATCGATCGCGACTCCCCTCAAGGTCGTTCCTTCCGTTTGCTCCCATGGCGACGGTCTACCCGCGTCCATGTGACACGATACTGTCCGCACTCGCAGAGCTATCCCCTTGCTCGCATTTTGGCGCGCGCATCCCTTTTTTCATAAATTTACTTTGTGCCAGTGTACTAGGTTTTCCAAAAGTCCTTCTCGGAAGGGCACGGTGGTAGGATGTGGTTGCCTACTGCGATGACTCATTCGTCCTCTTTAACCATCGATTCTACTCACTCTTTCTCCAAGTGTGACTCAGCCGCATTTCCAGTATTTAATGCCCTGTGACAGTGAAGGGCACTTTACACGCCGGTCGCCTAGAGACGTCTTGAGGTTCATGCTAACCTTGCAATTTTCAGTGAAGATGAGTAGTGAAGGACGCATTGGTCAAACGATAGTTTTGGTAACGTCTTTGGCTTTGCTTCTTGTCGGAGTTGGATTTAATGTGGCCGGCTTTCTAAGCCCCTCGTGGCAGGTCGTTGACATTAAAGAATTTCGTGCGGAACACCACGTAAGAAGCGACATTTCTCTCGTAAATGTAAGAAATGTTTAGCATGGATTGTGGCTCGACTGCACTCGAGCGGAGCTTCGGATGGTTGAGACCGGAGTTCACACTTACAAGGACGAAAGCAGACCGCTTCATTGCACTTATAAATTTGATATGTCGGCCGCTGAGGAGATTGACCGAACACTTGCCGAAATTGACGTTAACAGTGCTGCTGGTGAAGCTGAGCATCACCAGTTCTTCGGTAATCGGCTAAGAAACATTCCAACGCAATACCTCACTTCTACTTAATTTCAGTTTGGCATAAAGTCGTCCTGGGGTTCATGCTTCTTTCACTTGCTTTGGCTGTTCTTGCACTAGTCTTTGGCATCTGCTCCCCTTACTATGGGGCCTGCGCAGTCATCTACGATATTTTGGTATTTTTAGCACGTGAGTAAAGCTCTGCATAAGGCCACTAAAAAGTAACCGTTTCAGTATCTAATGCTGTTATCGCAGACGGCACCTTCTTCTTCGCCTCACACAGGGTTGACAACCGTTTCGTTCAAGGACTTGTGGGGACGTATGAAGTAAGTTTTCAAGAAATTTGCAATCGCAGCACTCCTTTTCGTTCAGCAAAAGATCGGAAGCGGTTTTTACCTCCACGGCATCGGAACGATTCTTCTCCTCTTTTCCTTTATCGTATCCACCGTCGCCGCATATCAGCTTCTTCAAAAGACGACACAGCGACGCGACGAGCTCCCTCTACGAGAGCTAGCTCCTCTTTATGGCTCGCATATGCGTGAAACTGCCCACTAAAGTGAATCGAGGTGAATGAAGAAGATCTCACTCGATGATACATATCCACGGGTGTATCAATGATTGGCCTTTGTTTGATCTTTCAAGTTTTACTCAATAAATATTACACAGACCCAGGTGGTGTAATCACAGAACGCCAGATATTTACAAATCAACTGGAGTGCTGAACCCGAATGATATTATAACACCAATGTACAAGAAACATTACACGATCTACTTGTCTTGCAAGTATTCGGACGAAAGTATTTCACTGCATGAGGGTCTCTCCTCCGAGTCTACATCTGTGAGCCACTTGATAAACGTGAGCTGAAAAGGATGCTTTTGCTGTTGTGCATAAAAGGAAAATTGCTGTTGTGTATAAAAGGAAAACTTACGTCATCGTTTGACAGACTCAGTAAAACATCTGACACCTTTCCTTTCTGGAGACCTTGGAGAACGTCGATTCGTTCCATTACGGTGGCAAACGACTTTATCATTTCGCAAAAGATGAGACCGAGTGAAAAGACGTCCACTTTGGAATTATAGCTTTTTCCAGAAAGCTAAAAGGATAGTAAGGTGATTAGAAGTCGATACTAACTCTACCACATACCTGTTCAGGGCTCATGTATGACTTTGTACCGACGTTGCCCGTGTGTGAACACCCAGCTGACATTGATAATGATTCGATGTCCGATGTTTCCATACACTCTAAGTTCTGGGTAGCTAGTCCTAAATCTCCGACCTTTAGTCTTCCCGTAGCAGCGAAGAATATGTTTTGTGGCTAAAAATATGAATCGCGAACGTCATCAGTTAATGAAAACCTTCAGATCCCGATGTATTAATCCCTGAGAATGAATATAGGCTATCGCGTCAACAAGCTCTCGGAACCACCGACGCATTTGAACGGCGTCACGCCTGCGGTTACTAAGAAGCCATTCATGGAGCGTTTCACGTTGGCACAACTGGAAAACGCGATATCTGTCTCGACCGTTGACCGCAGCTAAATATACCTCCATCTGGATGTACATATACACATAATTCGTCCTTGACCGAGACGTTTGCAGCTCGGAAGTCTCTGTGGCCACAAGAACAACAGGAGGAACAAGCGGTCCCTCTTCCTCATGTGAAGAACTACGATCTTTTGGCTCGGAGGACTCACTGCCAAAAATGATGCCGTCTGAGCTTTCAGTCAAATCTACCAGTGCACTTTTAGCTGAAGCAGCAAAATGCTTTTGATAAGTTGTACTTCCACTTACGAAGCGCGCAATCCTCTGAATCGCTACTTGTTTCAGCAACAGGGGATTCATTGTTGGTGACATTGGCGAAGCTGACATCCCATGTATTCTCCACGGAAAGAGTGCTCGCATTGGAAGCGGAAGAGTCGTTACAACCTTCGTCGTCCTTGTGTTTTGTTCCCGTAGCTTGCGCCTTAGAGTGTGATTCTTCACTCGCACTGGTCTCTAGCATTGAAGAACCAACGCTCCTGTTTGAACATTACATAAACGTCGCAGGGATTTTGGAACATACATTTCGCTTAGTATCCTTCTATCTGTTTCAGCCTGCCACCCTCTCGGAGGATGTTCAATCCACGTATGGTAGTAACGTATGATTCCGGGGTGGTCCAACTTTGCCATCGCTCTTACTTCCCTCCGTACACGTTCCGTCGCTGAGACACTGTCGGAGACCGCTATCCGCTTGATTGCGTAGTAACATTCGTCCAGTTTGTTCAGGCACTCGAAGACAACTCCGAATCCCCCACGACCGAGGCATTTCACGGGATCGAAGTCTTGCAGAAATCTGAAAATACAAGCGACTATATAATTAGAAAAAGAGCATGCAGCGAACTTGGACACGAAGAGTGATGGGTCGGTTGGTGTTGTCGGAAACGTGTAGGATCCAGAAGATGTGCTTTCCCTCAATGTTTTGCGCTGTCCAGGTTTTTCTTTCTCCTTAAAGAATTTTTTCAAAGAGTGTCGTCTAGTGAAAACGAACAGTGCTGCTCGTCTGTTCGGATTTTCCATTTGTTGTTGGGGTTGCTGTTGGAATTGGAGAAGTCTGAGCTTTCGAAGGTCTTCTGCAGATGCACATTACAAAACCCGTTAGGAACAGAAGAGCAGTTGACATTACTAGCGCCGCAAGTCGCCTAAAATACAGTTGTGCAAGACATATGTTGAACCTTATTAGCTAACTACCATAGACCAGAAACGGACTCCTCTGTGTTGAAAGCGTTCTTAATTGTATGCCTAATCTGTTCTCGTTTAGAAGGCCGCTTCTCTTCTCGTGTCGTGGGGACATAGGTACTCCGTCTGGCAACATTTGAGGACAGGTCTTCAAGTTCTTTGTGTTGCGGTGGACGGTACCTCAAAATGAACCAACCCTGATTTCCTGAAAACATCGTTACATGGTGCTGTAGGTGTACATT
This sequence comes from Steinernema hermaphroditum, assembly GCA_030435675.1. NCBI lineage: Eukaryota > Metazoa > Nematoda > Chromadorea > Rhabditida > Steinernematidae > Steinernema > Steinernema hermaphroditum. Next base: position 10,411,351 of record CM059625.1, on the reverse strand, counting down.
CTATGTTACCTTTGTGTTCGGATGGGACAGGAATCATTTCTTCGGATTCAGAAGTTGTTACCGTATACGATTCTTTGGAAGGGCATGAGTCCGAATAACTTCTAGACATGTTCTCGTATGCGCCTGTGATGATACTGGCTGCAAGTTCTTGTCAAATCTACGTCTTTTAGCTATTCTACGTACTGATTGATTTGTCCTCGATTATCATGGCACCATGGGAGTGATGGGAATTGGCGGATGGCTGAAAGCTGCACACTTCCTCCTTGAGCGCAAGGTTTCTTAACTCTTTCCGCGCTTCTGGAGAGGGAATTATGTACGGACGATAATTGACGGTTCCGATATATGCATGCGAGTCGATGTTTGGATTGTCGCCGAATGGATCCAACTGATCATAGTTCTCCACGTTTTCGTTGCTGAAGAGCGATATCTAAAGGAATATAAGCACTTTTCTTTGACGACAGCAAACCTCCTTCAGATGTCCTTGAAACATCTCATACACCTTCGCAACGGGGATCGCAAAATCGTGAGACCATACGCGACTACCACAACTATCGTAAGCAGACACAACGCCATCGGCGAGGCTCACTCGGAATTTTAGATGTGAGTCTCCAGGTTGTGTGTAAATTCCATCATTTCTGCGACTGAGCAAGAGAACGTATTCGCCAACGGACAAGTTCCACCTAAACTATCGTTTAAAAGGCAGAAATTACAACATATGAGCATACTTTTCGTGACCGTGTATTGAATCCACACCACGCACAGTATTCACAACTCGCTGCATAACAAGAGTGGCTGATTCACTTGACGCGTCTTTTGATTGGTCACAGTTGTCCGGCCCGCAGCGATATCGTAACGTTCCGGTAATAGGGTCAACTCCGGTGACAGTGACTATCCTTCCACCAGCAACCGCGTCGTTCCCAATCATCGTGGTCCGGAGAAGCATGTTTGTATCCAAAGGAATGGGCTGCAGCGCGCCGTCGTCGTACGAGTACATATAAAGACTTCCATCAAGAGAAGGTACGAGACTATAAGGGATATCGTTCATGCTCATCTTAAAGGACGGATTAGGGGAATTACTCTTCACAAAGTAGCAAACCTGCGTTGAACTGAGAGTTCCTTTTAGAAGGGGTGAACCATCGTCGAAAGAATGCGAATCCCACGATAGCTTCCCTCCATTGGTCACATCCAATGCGCTCACTTTTCCATCCATGGTGCTAACGTACAAATAGTGGGCATTGTCGACACCTGTCTGTCCAAGTGTGCAGCAAGTCTGAATGCCATGTTCTTGTCCATGGTCCTCGAAATGATCTTCAAGAGAAAGGGCTGCTGATACTGCCTAAAAATAAAGTCATTTATAGTAGTGTTTTTGTTTTTGGTTCAGCAGCGGGAGCTCGAATTCTTTCTTAACGTGAACATTCCTTTAGGATTATCAGAATTGCGACGTTTTTTAATATTGCAGGGAAACACTGAAGTGAACTAACCGACGATTCGATCGGATACTCATCGGAGACAAATCCGTCTTCGCTCGATACATCTGATGCTGCTGTGATTCCAAATAATCCAGATGCCAGGACGAAAATCAAGAATGAAGCATCTAAGATTCGTGACATTTTGCACACGCTGTATGCAAGGAAGGCATTTAAGGATAGGATGTGCAGCTAGCCGCTCGCTCTGTTCCCACCGATCTGAAAATTCGGAAATAACACATTTCTAGTTAGTTTGCAATTGCATAAATCAATCACAGTTATTTTACACAATACAAATGGAAAATATTTCAACGAGTGACAAAAAGAACTTATATCCCATATTTACTGTCGCCCCGTGCGCGTACTTTCCCGTCCCTTCTTCACTGTTCCCGATACAATCAACGTGATCGTACGTACATTCTGTCCACTAGCTGACGTTTCATATTAGTTTGGTGTGATCGCGTTGGGACCAGCGAACAATGTTGCGCGTTTTACTCAGAATGGTGGCTGTTTCTATTTGTTTTTACTATTCCTCGTTACCGCTGGTTTGCTTACATCTTCGAAAAACAGTTGGAAAAATACATTTTCTGAAATTAAAAACGATTGATTCCTGATATTACTTTTAAGCGTCACCTTAGAACGATCTAAGTTACTACGCACTCTATGAAACGTGTTATTATTACATTTTTGTGCCTGTGGATTCTTAGAAGCTGTTCATTATAGGAACGCCCATTGTCAGTGACAAATGGCTATCGAGGCACCGGCCGACATGCTCTGTATTTTGATATTCTTCAACACCATGTGCACCATTAATGCATGTACGGAATTGCGCCTTCGCTTTTTCCTTGGTTTGCTAATTACTGTTAATCCTTTTATGGTATATAGTGATTTCAGGTTCCAAAAAGCCGCATATGTTACACCAATGGAAGTACATACACCGTTCCTCACAGTATTAAGTGCAAAGAGTAGTGGTTTTATGTGATTGACATGCGCAAACGTCTCGGCCTTTGTTGTGTTCGATACAACTTTCCAGGAGGATGATAACAAATATAACACAAAGTGGCAGCTATATTGATCGGACCAGGATGATGATCCCAGGAACCAATGGAGTTTACGACGACGATAAGAAACACTCGCTGATCGGGCGAAGGTAGGAAATACGTGATACTTCAACTCAATAATGCTCTTCAGTTGAAAACTGTCTTTACCACTTTTCTCATTGTGCATCTACTGGATTCTTTTCAGATTGATGGCTTCGCTATTATACTCTAACGAATATGGGACCAACTCTGCTCACACTTTCACACATCGTTTGCGAAAGGTATGAGCAGTATCGTATGTTGCCAGCGATTTTGCTGATTTTCAATGAAACACTATAAACTTTGAAGTCACTGTTGTGCATGGATACTCACTCCATACATGCTTGTAATGTTCAGCACCTATTTACACTGTCCTTTCATTGTATGCTTTTGTTTCCTATTTGTTGTACATTGTTGGTGTTTTTTTTCTAAATGAATTTCATCAGAACTTGATTAGATCATCTTTCCACTCTTGGTTGAAATTTCCATATGTTTGAAATACTGGCCTCGTTCTGTACTCGTAATACCATGATCGTCATATATAGACGGCATGCGCATTCCGCCTGACAATCAAACGGTTTCCAATGGCACAAACGGAGGGGTCTATAGCATCGCACTCAAGTATTTTCTCTCCTGTAGTGCCGCCCTCGTCGCTGAAACTGGTGAGTTGCAATTTACTATTAGTAGTATTCGTATGAGCAAATCTTATTCTGCAATTACAAACTTTCATCTAAAAAGACAACATTTAGAACGCTTAAAAAGTCACTTAAAGGTGTAGTCTTTACAACAATAACAGTAATGATGCATAATAATAATTAACGCACACAGACTGATCGTGTAAATTTTTGCTAATTCCCTTTATTTTCAGTAACTTACCCTTTGGACATAACAAAAACTCGGCTACAGATCCTCTCTCACGCGACGACACCAGCCGGAACTCCACAGCAGCGTGGAATGTTTCGTGTGACGTTTGACATAGGTTCCACACAACTCTTTGGTTTCCCGTTCACATTTACTGATTTCAGTTCGTCATGAGGGTGCGTTAAGTTTATGGAGAGGAGTGGCGCCTGCTATTTATCGGCATTACGGTACTATCGTCATTAGTCTGCTCTTCCTTATTCACCCTTTTCAGTTTACACGGGCATTCGCATGGGAACCTATGAGTTCTTGCGTGGAAAATGGTTTGACAAGAAACGTGAAAAGACATTTAGCGCCTGGTAGGTATCAATTCGTGGTTCCATATAAATAGGAAACTTTAAGGAAATCGATGACTATCGGTTTGTTTTCCGGTGCATTTGCTCAATTTGTCGCGAGCCCTGCCGATCTAGTCAAGGTACAGATGCAAATGGAAGGCCTCCGAAAGCTGCAAAATCTTCCACCAAGGTACCAAAAAGAATCAATCGCAGAGAAATGACATATTGACTGCTGCTTTAGGTTTCACAGTACGTGGCACGCCTTCGTAACACTCTACCGAGCTAACGGTTTCTTCGGATTGTGGATCGGATGGATTCCCAATTGCCAGAGGGCGGCGTTGCTGAACATGGCTGGTCTGGCCAGCGACTGTTCTTAAGAAAAACAGCTTTTTCATTTAGATCTAGCGACTTATGACCGTGCGAAACATTGGTTGTTGGCGAATACGAACATGAAGGACAACGCCGTGACTCATGGATGCGCGAGTGCCTGTGCTGGATTGGCCGCAGCAACTGTTTCTACGCCTGCTGATGTTGTAAAAACGAGAATAATGGACCAGTTGAGGCACAAACATGACTTTTCACAGTAATGCCGTCTTGTTTTGTATCACTTACGGAAGTGTTTAGTCACAGCCAACCCGGAACGCCGCTCTATCGGGGCTCTATAGACTGCTTGATGCACATCATACGAACGGAAGGGTTTTTCGCCCTTTATCGCGGCTTTTTGCCGATATACATTCGAATGGTATATTATATGAGACGACGAACTGGTAAAACAATGTGTATCTTATTCTAGGCTCCATGGTCGCTAACTTTCTGGATTTCATATGAAAAGATTCGACAGCTCACAGGAGCTCCCAGCTTCTGAGGGGCTAGCTTTTTCAAAACTTTCATTTTCTTGTCTGCCACATTCAGGATGATACTAGTATACGTGAAAATGCAGGTATAACTAGGAAGTGCCATGTCGCTATTGATCACAAATGATAATAAGAATTAAGCAGCGGTGATACATTTCTTTATTCACTCAATCACATCTTATTTTAACACATTTCTCGCATATTTACAGACATCTCTCCGACTCATCTGCTATCGTTTTCATTTCTTTCCCGCACTTCGCAAAAAGCTCGTGACTATAGTATTTATGGTGTCCAATGGTTTTCCATTTGGACGCATGTTGCGAAACGCGGCCGGCAGATCTTTGAAAATGTACTTTTCAAAAGTGTTGTCAATACCACTTTCACTCCCCAACAAGGATGTTAATCCTCCGCCGCCTTCCCATGCTGCAGGTGGCGCCTTTGGGAGCACTTGTTGATCTAAAAGCGTTCGCGTCGGAAAAGAGAAAAAACTGCTATCTACACTCACCGAGTACGTAGCGAACAGTGAAGTTAGCTGGTGCTTTCTGTGCATTAGAAAAGAGAAGGACTTGATTGGAAGCGGATATTATAGATCCGGGTACCGCATTACAGCACTGTCTAAATTCATTCTTTTCTCTTCTTCAGCCATAGCTAACCCACCGAAATCCAGTTTGTTGCAGGTCGTCTGAATGTTTGATTTCTAAAAAGTTATCTGCACACGACGAGTCACATTCGTAGTTGGCATCGAGTACTTCGAATACAACCCGGTCTCCTAGGGGGGCCTACGAAAATGTTTAGTTCCTTTCTTGATAGATGGCACCTACACTGATGCGCCAAAAGCACTCGCCAACAACATTGTTCTGAACAGTTTGCCACGCCGTCGTTGCCAGTAGTTCACCGCCACATCCAGCTAACATGTTAGACTACCTCAACAGGAACATACATAAAGTGCTTACGGCTTGAAGTGGGAATTGTTTCGCATCTGGTCCCACCTAGTCCTGTTGGACATTTGCACTTGCGACAATTGAGTGGATCCTGATACCCACCGTGCTGACAGGTGAGTTTATGCGGACAACGATCTAAAATTAACTGTAAGGGCTGCATTTGAGAGCCGTTAGCATACCGGTGCAGTATAATGTGTTAGCCTGTTTGATGTCGACAAATGAAAGACCTTTTCGTTGTCCTATCGTGTGCTGATAGCGATGGTCCTTCGTTTCAATGGTTATAAACTTGTAATCGTTACTGAACGCCTGAATATTTTCGGAGTGTGCAAATTCGTATTGATATGCAATTAAACCTGGGGTCCGTAATGCATGACTGATCCAAAGTCATAAGGAATGTCAAGGTTCTCAATATCTTTTCTCTTTTCAAAGTTTCCTTTAGTGCCATTATAGATATAATCTTCGTTAATGTTAATGTAGCGGTCACGATCTGGACGGCTCTGCTCGTGCCAAAATCCAAGAGCGTGACCCAACTCGTGACACACTATGCCAGTCTGAACAGTTGATAACAAAATTGAGACATATACACAACACAGTCCTACACTTTCACATCCATATCCGATAGAGGCGTACTGGCGGCCTCCTATGCGGCCTACGCTGGAGTAACATCTGAGAATGCAGAACGCGGTATTGCAATAAAGATTTTTGATGCGCGTACTCACCCACTTCCTTTGAATATGTAGACATGATCTTTCACTTGATCTGTTTCCTTAAACTTCAAACACGTTTCTTTTTCCCATTCTCGCATTCCTGATCGAATGAGTTCACGCCACTTTGCTGAAACGTTCAGGTTAAGGCGAGCACAGAACGTTTGCAATACGGTCGGCATCCTTCAGTACATATGGGATGGTTTGGTTTGGCCAGCGGAACGCTTTTCCAATGATGGCCTTTCGTTTTTTTCTTCTAATTACACTTTTTCCATCTGAAATACCTCGATTTCGGTCAACTAAAAGAGTCATACTGATTCGTTCCTCAAAGGTGTCGATGACATCTTGCATCTGATGTGTCGTGAGCACCATGTCGCTTTCGAAGACGTCGTTGAGAATCTTTTTGTTTGCTGCGTACTCGGTTCTGTCATTGATCTTGTAACTGATAGCCCTCTGCAATAATTGTTACAAATGGTCATCTATGGGTTTAACGAAACTGAATTGCCAAGATTTGACCTGCGCTGAGGAGTAAGCGGCACGTCAGCCGACATTCGGAGGAAGCCTCGCAGCAACTTTTGAGCATTGAGCAGGTCGTTCGTATTGGTATCACGCTTCCTAGGGACATGTTCTTTAAGAACCAAAGGGTGCTGCTTACTCCCGATCATTTCCAGAAATGCTGAATGAAACGCAGACAACAAGAAGAGATAAAAGCGTCCAGATAGTAATTAGCGGACGGAATAGCAGCATTCTGATTGAATTTATTACTACAGAAGCATAAGAAGGAAACAAAGCGCCTCTACCCTTGAAGACTAAGCTTTTAATCTGAGACGTACGAGCGGACTTTCGATGGTGAGAACCAGTTGTAACCAATAGATCTCAGACAGCATGTCGTTTCTGACTCAGCCAACCGATCGAGCAGCCTCCCGGAACTCAAGCGCCGTTTATGACGTGCGCGTTGTGCTCACTGCAAAAAAAATCTTTCATGTGCAAAACTTTTTATTTCATCACGCATTAATCGAGTGCATCCCAAAATAAAAAAATTATTGCTGATAAACAGACGATTGCTTCGTCACACAGCGTTCTATTTCTTTGTAGGTCTTTTCTTTGCATTAGGCGTTTGTAGTGAAGTCATTTCGCGCGCTTTTCGAGCGCCAACTGGCTGATGAGTTACAACTCTGGACCGCTGGGAGGTGAATGCAGAAGGGCTCGATGTTGGGTTTCGACTCGTCGAAGCCGCTCTTCGTGATGGCACAGTTTGCTTCTCCTGAATAGCACAGTATTTCAGTACTAACAACGAGCATGTTACCGCAGCCACAAATTTTTGATTAGGATCTACGGAAGCTCGACGAAACGATTTCTTCTTCACGATACCTGGGAACCTTCCTCCCGCCGGTGTTTCCTCGCTCGATGATTTTCTTCTGACCGTTGTAGAGGATTCGTTGACCTCTAACGTTCGAAATTGCTCCACTACCTATAGAGACACAAGTTAGTGGAAAAAGAAAGCTTTTATGTATTTTGATAAATGATTTGCTTGGTTTGAAGTTATCTTGAAAGCTGTGAAGTTTGTTTAAAAGCTACCTCTAGGTGCAAGTGGTAAAGTTTAGAATAAGAGTCCTTCTTTTTCGACAGCATTAATTGCAGAACTCGTTCCATAAATGGGTCACCGAATATGGTGTCAAACTCATCCACCAAGGGAGGCACAGCAGCTTGAGGAAAGTTGGGACCTGTCGCCATAGTGCGAATTTACGATTGCCTTTGTGGACCTCACACAATGTGCGATTAAATTGCCCGACATTTGTTCAATTCGTTGTGTGAGGAGGCAAATCGTCGTTTTAAAACGTGAACGCTGTGGACTCTAATTTATTGTGCTGCCAGTTCTCAAGAAACGCTTGAACAGTGGAACGTTCTAGCCGAGCAAAAGATGTCTTCTGGAAATAGTTGACAGGACGACGGTGAAATAGCTCGACACATAATCTCCTGGCTTATTAGCACTGTGATACATTTCTCTTAATTCAATGTTTCACTAGTGCAAATAAGGCAAGCGACGACGGGTCGGATGAAATAATAAGTAGAGTTCAAGTAGAAGCAGAAAGCGATCAAAGAGAAGACGTCGTTCGATGACAGCCGCAAGCTTTCTCCCTGCACGCGTATACGCTTTAGCCACAAACCGGTCAAGTGTTGTCGTCGACGAAGATGCGGCCAGCGGGAGGACCAATTGCTGGGATCACAGTTGCAATCATTGTCCCGCGAACTGGACAGATGCCAAGGACGCGGAGGACAATGAGCCCGAGGACGAACGGATGGACGGAAGCAGCAGTGGTCGTGGCACTCGCATTACCACTGCAAAGCACTGCCGCAGGCAAGCAGCACGCGCAAACAGCCATTGTTTGCCGGTCCCCTGATGCGCAGAAAACAAACAAAATCAGCGAGCTGGGAACGGAGAACCGGCGGAGGCGGCCGTCCAGACATCCAGAAAGACGGGGACAATGGAAGGGACCGATGAGGATGGTGCAGTCGGGGTCAGTCTGGCGCCGATAAAAGTGCAAGCGACAAAAGGTAACAGCGACGAAATAGCATTCAGAAGAGGAAGATGAGATGAGAGAGAATCAAAACATTGAGCACGAGGGTGCGAAAGGGTATCGTGCTAAAGGGCGGGAACTGCAGGAGGGAAGACGCAGGAGCAGAAGGTAATTGGCACGGGAAAACAGATGAACAGGGCATAAATAAAATATTTTTGATGTCTTTAGCGATGGTGCGAAGACGTGACATGGGAACAGAGATGTTGTGACTCTGCAGTTCAAACATTTGAGCATTTGAAAGAAGTGTCGTAGGGATGGCGTTGCGCTTGCGCACTAGATAATTCCGACTTTGGGTGTGGCCCTCGCGCGGTCCTAGTCCGCCGACATCGCATTAACTCACAAATAGCGTGGGGACGTTACGATGGTGGTACGGGACGAGACGCCAGTGGCACTGATCGATGCTGCTCTTGCTACATGCAAAGGCTGTGGAACGAGGTATGGGCGTCGGAGGGAAAGAGAACGGGAAGAGGAAAGGGAGAAGGAATAGAGGGGAGGACACTAATATTCAAGCGATGGACGTCGTCGGCGACATCCACTATAGTCGAAAATATGCCGAACAAGCGATTGCTTGTCGTCGACATCAGAGCGCAAAACATCTTTGCTCACTGCTTTCACTCATTAGCATCATCACTTCGACAACAAGAGTCGGCTATCCGCGTGGATGAATGTTACGAAGGACGACGATTGAAAAGGGCCAATTCGAAATTCAGGGGATTTTCCTTTGTGCGGGATGAGACGTAGGCGAGCGTAGACGCAGGGAGTAAGCGATTGCTGCGTGCAATTGTCCAGATGGTACATCTACTTCGCTGCTGTTGCTCGCGGCACAGCTGCTCGACAGCTGCGCGTAGGTCCTCCTTGGGTCCTTTATCCATTCGGCGATGTCTTCGTAACAGAGAAGGGAATATGCTCACTCGCTCGCACCCGCGTGCTCGTCCGCGAGCATATGTCAGATTTCGTCGCCTTGCGACGTGCTAACATCCTAACATTGGAAGCTTTCATCAGCAACGATTCAATCAGCAATGACACTAAAGTTCTGAAAACGACTGAATGCGTTCTGCTTTCGATATTTGCTTAAGTGGAAGTGAATCATAGAGAAATTAGCACTACCTCGAGGAACTGGATTCAAATGATCAGAAAAAGAACACAAATTTCTAGATACTAAAATTCTGGTCTACACAAATTGTACGTGTTCTCAAAGCAGCGGGGTGACGGAAATAAAAAGCATTCTGTAACCTTGTTTTGATAGACGTCGGATGACGTCGCCATCTTCAACAGGACTTATGTGGGGTGTGCCATGTGAGTAATACGTCAGATGGAATTAGTTCAAAACAGTATGTTCTTTTTTCTCCCACAGTATAAACTAATTGAATTCGCAAAAATCAGTCTGGAATCTTTTCAGTTGATATTTATGCAATTTGGAATTTGTTCCATCAGAAGTGAAATACAATGAATTGAACAGTATTTCATGGATAATGTTCTTGCTTAGTGCGATTGACTCTCCTGAACATCATGTCAATATAAGACTATTTCCAGTCAGAAGTGCCAAGACCACTGGAGCAAAAGAAAGAGCGCCCATCTAAATGATCGCCAATTCCCTTGTACGAAGCTGCCAAAACTACAGGGCTCGCTTTAGATTCATAGGCTTGAGCCTAAGCCGGAGCCTCAGCTAAGCCGGGATTTGCTGAAGCCGTTAAGACTACAAGGCTCGTTTTAAATTCATGAGCATCAGCGTAAGCCGGAGCCTACTCCATGTCTGATTATTGAACGCAAAATTGAATACGGGACTCGCTTCGCTCAACCGCAAGTTCCAATATCTAGGCATATTTCTAAGCCGAAGCCAAGCCTAGGTGTAGGAGATATAAACATAAACAAGGAAAAAAGGTAATCATAAACATAAAATAAACGCGGTAATCCCTCAGGTGATCACGTCGCATTGCTCGAACACATTCTCGCATTGTAGTCACTTATTTCGATGAACCGTTTTTGAAAATCTTTATACTTAACCTTCCTTATTGTGGCACACCATATAGCATGCAACTTAACATGCAAGTCCACCTGTACCATGTACACTATAATTAGCGAAGGCATTCCGCACTGATTTACACGACTTTATTTCGTGAATCAAAGGCATTTCGCCTTGCACGACACCGAAAATAGACAAACAGAGGATGTCTGGCGGACGGCTTCATCCCTGGCGTCCCGTTCATGTCGAACCGGTGGGTGGCGGAGCGCTTCATGGAACTTCTGGGAACCGGTAAATCTTCGGGTTCAGAAGCGGAACATCGTTTGCGGCACAGCGCATGCTTCTGTGCTCGAATCTGATGGTCCGTGGTCCGGGAGTTGCGTCTTCGATGGTGGTGGCGTCCTCAGAGCGTCGGCGATCTTCGGGATGACTTCTCACGTGGCCGGATTCTTGACGTCGGACATCTTGTTGTCAGCGGTACTGATTATCTAATGATTTTAATTGTATGTGACTGCGAGGCACCTTATCAGCAACTTTCGCTTAAATTTAGCTGGAAACACGGCGAAGCACGTTATTTAGAGAGGTCTTTCGAAAACAGCAGGACTGATATTCACGCATTAGGGATACACAGTGCACACCTAGATCTCGATTCATTTCATGTCACTGACTATCTTCAGTTTGCGGAATTCGGTTTCGTATCGAGTGAAAACAGAAATTTCGGACGCCTACTTGGTCCGTGCGATGAATTTTCATTTGAATAAACATAATTAATCAATAGACGGCTGTTACAACCATGTAATATGACTAACAAAATACTTCAGCAGGCTGGTGCGACAAGGTAGATTCCAAAATGTGTGGATTTCTTGATCGACTTTCAATGAAGATGGTGCTTCTGTGTGCGTACTTTAATCCAATAATGGAAAAGAGTGATCTATGAGCCTGACCGGTACAATGCGCAATACAAACATCTCATCAGCTGTTTATTTGGTTTCAGTGAAACGTACTGCATTCACCAAAAGGGATTATCAGTGAACAGCAATAACCTTTATTAACACATTTGTACACACGTTTGTGAGAACATGCGATTTAAAAACACCAACATTTTTCTTCCGACTTCTCGAGTCGAACACAATATCTATTATTATTACAGTACAGCTTTTATAAATAAAATTACAAAGGGTATAACAGTTTTGCAGTTTGTTTGGTGACAAGAAATTATGAAGCCCGCGACACCTTGCCTTAGACTGGGTGACCTAGTCCTTGATTTTGCAGTGAGAGATTTCCCCGTATACCATGCCACCATGCTACATTGCTCTTTTCAGTAGGTATGGGAGTATGAATTCCTGCCTCATTTGTTGATTTCAGAGCAAGACCATCACTGTTCGGACCTTTATCATCACATCATGGTTTTTTTTGCCTACACAGAATTTTAAGTCTATCCTTTTACGCATCCGATTCTCTCGGGAACCATTCCATTTCAACGAACCGAAGTGAACACCACTAAGAACTTAAGGCGGTTGAATATTTAGAAAATAGAATTCTTCGGCAGATGCGGGAAGCTCTGGCCTGCAGTCGCTTTAGTACGTCCGCTTATTTCGGCGTCGATGTCTGGAGCACATAGTGTTCACATCACGTGACAACGATTGATCATTTCCGGAAGTCAATAACGGAGAAAACTGGAATGAACACTGTTTTGAAGTTTTCGCGTGAAAAGGCTTCAACGGAAAACAATGGAGGTAGCGAAAATTGGAATGCAAATACGACAACTGGACTATGTATTAATGCATTACATTAGCATTTATTTTCCATTTCTTTCACCCTCTTTGACACACGTCAACGTTTTTTTAGTCGGTACGGACCTGCGGTTGAAGTAAGTTTCCTTCTTCGAGTCTGGAATGCACATTTGCTTCTATAGGTATGCTAAAGCATAAAAATTTAAGTGAGTCAATAAAGAGCTTATCAACTACAATCTGATAACATCACAACTCAAGTAGCTCCTTTACGTCAGTAGTTCCGTTACCCGACTTTATTTCTTTGTTCATTCTCCGATTGAGAGCTAATGTTAATCTTTAGTTGTTGCAACACATTAATCTTAGACGTCATTCGCTTGAGAATCAACTGTCTGCTCTCCTTTGACCTCAACGGTACTCATGAAAATACTTGTAGAAAACAATGGTTCTAAGTGCGAATGCAACAACAAAAGTGCGAACCTTTGGGTATTAGATGTTGAGAATGCCGTCCATAGGCTATGCGCAGTTTATCGTAGTCCATTAATTCTATTAGTCTTCGTGATAGGTTTTAAAGAGCCGCTTTCGCGATGATCCTCTTGGGATTTCAGCATTGTAATAGGATCTGCTAGTAATTTGCTGCGCGCGTGACGTCAAATGACGTCCTGAGCGACTGATTCCGCCAAGGCCCATTTTTTCGTTCGCTTTCGATGTATTCGTCGATGCTTTTCGGCCGGCGGATGGAGTGTGACGTAACGCGCCGAAAGCCGTCTGTCGATTCCTCTCTCTCTCTTGGTTGGCCCTCAACTAGTGACGTGGAGCCGCATTGCCCGCTCTCTCCTGCTTCGTTGCCTGCTTCGAATTCGTCTTTCATGCACGAATGGCTCGAGGCAGCCCGCTTCCCTGGCAAGGACAGCAGAGCCAAACGCTCTCACTGCCATCTGAGGTGAATACGGGAAGTATGTAGAGCCTTTATTCTTTCTTGAATTGTTCGGGCACTACGAGTTCCTCGAACGAATACTGTGATTGTCAGTAATTATTTCAGCAATCTCCAATGTTCGCTTTCATGAGTTCACAAATCGCACTGTCACAGAAATGACCTTGGAAAAATGTGAACTTTGGTCATCGGAAACCGCTAAATCTAAAAATACCGACACCGATGTTCAGTCATATCTCTCGTTCACTCAGACGTGTTTAAGCGCAGGAAATACCGTCTGCCTCCGCAAATATGTTTTCCTTAACTTGCGCTGTTTCCCCTGCGAAACGCCATTTCCGGCCACCAGAGCGGCTCCCTCGCTCGTCTGCAGTACAGAACGCAAACGGAGCCACACTGTCACGATCACGACTGAACACGAACAATGGGATCGTTCGTCGGAAGTGACGTTCGTTCGCGTTAAGTGCTGTTTTCTGCGCGGAGCGAAAGTGCTATCTGATCTGTCGCAGAAAATGACCGGTCACCTGCGGGCAATTTATCGCTCGTGTTGTTTGTTTCCGGTGCGCGTTATCTAGTAAGACGAGTTTTTCATCAATCCAAATTAAGAATGTATTGTAAAGTATCGAAAATAGAATTGTCTGTGCGTTGCTTTCACGCCCTTCAAACGGAAGTCGAAATTTGCACGGGCCCGTTGGGAGGCGCTTCTAATTATCAGGCTGTACAGGTTCTCACTTGTGTCGACAAATTGCTTGAAAGCCACATTTGTTTTCACCTAGCCCTTCATCGCTTCTGTTGTGTTGCCTTAAAAAATTATTGTATTGCTCTACGTTAGCCACGAACGTTTCTAAATGCCAATGTGCATGGTCGCTCTTGGTTTACGTTGGCTCAATTCCTTGTCTTGCGTTTAAAAAAGGGAATTACGGTATCAAGTGCAAAAGCGTCAATTTAAACCCCCGATTTGAGTCTTGCAAACGTAAAAAGAGAACTACAAGACGCGACAAAAATCCGACGTCGACGTTCCCCACCAAACTAGCATTCATCAGCCTCTCTTTGTGCAGAAGAAAAATCAGCGCTGTCATCTTTTCGTTCTTCCAAAAGGCTAGCTCTCGAACATTTGTTCGCTCCCATCAGCGAAATGGTCTCAATCCAATTACAAATGCATTGAAATGCATGCACTTAGGCTTTCAGTGATTTGTTTCTCTGTGCACTAATGGACAAAGGCAGCGCCGCTCTCAATACGATGGCAGACAAATCCTCAAAGATAACCAACTGTGTCGATCTGCTCATTGAGGAATGATCGCTCATATTTCTGTGGGCTGATCACCAAACAGATCAACTCCCCTCCCCTTTGAAGTCATAACATATAACTGCGTGCAATGTTGGCCTGTTGGCCTGTTTGCTTGTCTCGACAACTTCGTGTTTACGCCTATTTCCGGTTGGCCCCCACTTTAGGCGTGTGATGGTGTTCTTGCAAGTTCCGCTTTGCCTCTAATAGACGTCAGTGAATGAACGCCTCTTAACTGCTCGTACACTCGGGTTTCTGGCGTCGTAATTCGCTCCGAAGTAGTTTTAATTCCTTTTTTATCATCTCTGTTCGCTGAACAGTTCAAAGTGGTTCATTCCTAAACTGTGACAGTGGGATGCGAAGGAGTTAAAAATAGAAAGGCGACGCAAAAATAAACCGAATCATGTCGTAGTGATAACCGGTCGTCGACGTCACCGAACCGCCCTCGAGCCAAAATCAAACAATAAACACAGTCAGAAATCAGTATTTCGACTAAATCCCCACCCTTGACGGTTCTTTAACGGCTGGCCTGGGAAAGCGGCTATAAAAATATTTTACGAGTGGTTTTGTTTTCAGATTAAACATCAGAAACAGCTTTCTAAGAAATGTCGCGAAAAATCCATAACATAGCGATGAATATTAATGACAATGCGAGCATTGTTCGTAGATACTGTAGGTATTCGCGAAATTAAACCCTGCTTGAAGTACCTTGGCTTCCTCGAATTTTTTGTTAGTGAGTCTTGTGAGTCATTGGATGATCAAAAAACAAAAATCCCCTTCGTATAAAATAAGTCACCCTTTTTACCACTCTCTTTCGCAAGCATAACGAAATCCGTTGGAATATACTTGGTAATATCATAAGTCAAATGTCATACGTGTTCGTTAGCGGCTTTGTTATATTATGTATGCTGCACTCGTCTCGTTCGACGTCATTCGCGTCGAAATTCGTTGCATCCAGCATACGCGAGCTTAGAGTGAGTGCGCAAATTTGTTTCGTTTCAGTCGCGAGCAACTATGGGAGGAGTGTATTGCGAGCGACGTCCAAGCTGCTGCCAGCCGCAGTCCAACATGCCCGGCGACCTGGCGGCGCACGAGAATGGCTGCGTCCAGCTCTATTCCAACAAAACCGTTTCAGTTCGAAACGGTCGTTTTGAATACGACGATTCAGAAATCTCGTGCGTCGGTCATGGATCATACGGTATCGTCTTTCGCGGTGTCGAAGTGGACACTGGTCGTGCCGTGGCAGTCAAGAAGGTCACAAGGAGCAGTGTGAAGCCAGACGAACTAAAGGCGATGAAAGCCCTTCAAAGTCGCTTTTTGGTCGGCCTCATTGATATCTGTAACCGTGACGTGGACACTACTTATCTGGTCATGGAGCTGTGTGACACGGATCTAGACCGACATTTAAAGAACGTCAGCGTTAATGGAAGTCTTAACGACGTCAACTTCAAGTAAGTCCACTTCGAACTGCAGGAATTGCTTTAACGCCTTTTCTTAAGGACACTTCTCGAACATATCGCACGCGGTTATCAGGCCC
Organism: Steinernema hermaphroditum; assembly: GCA_030435675.1. Lineage (NCBI taxonomy): Eukaryota > Metazoa > Nematoda > Chromadorea > Rhabditida > Steinernematidae > Steinernema > Steinernema hermaphroditum. Next base: position 10,395,089 of record CM059625.1, on the reverse strand, counting down.
TTTACGAGCAGAAAATTGTACACCGAGATATCAAACCACAGAACATTCTCCTACAGTATGCTAATGGGACAGGCAGAATCTCCGCCGCCAAAATCACCGACTTTGGCATCTCCCGCGTTTTGGAAAGCGACGAAAACAACATTAATGATTGTCAGCTAAGTAACGTTGCCGGAACCCTGTATTACATGGCTCCTGAAGTTGGTGCGAACCTGTTGAAGACCTGCCGTTATGACCACCAAGTTGACATGTGGAGCATCGGGTGTGTGCTGTATCAGTGTTTGACAGGCGAGGTGAGTACACTTGCTTTGTAAATTTAATAGCGATTTAATATGTTGCTAACCTATTTATCTGCTTTATCGACGAAACATACAAAAATATTGATTGTTATTTGAAAATCTTTCAGATTCCTTTTGACGAACGATCGCTTTGCCGTCTATTTCTGTATGCTGCTGGAGGAAACTACGATGCATATGACCCACCAGAATTTCCATCGGACAAATGCGTCTCGAAGGAGATCGCTGCGCTCGTTTGGTCACTTCTCGACGTTGACTACACAAAACGAGCAACGCCGGCACAGCTCTACAAACTGGGCCTCAGTTTGACGGGAAGCGACACACTCTCGGAGGGATATACGTCACTCGATGACGACTGTTCTTCAAATACGAGCAGAGACTCCGCATAGGTTGCATCAAGCACTCGTTCTCAGTTACGGGTCAAGATCGAAGCAAACTTGATTTTGTTAGCGCATTGCAGCTTACTTGTCTACTTGTGAATACTCCTTGCCTCCGAAAATTCCATTCTCTAGAATCTAGCTTTATTTAGTTTTCAAATGCAATTTCTGATTAGGCAGCTATCACATATCTAGCCTAATTGTTTTCCTGTCGTCACTTTGAATATCGGGTACTCGTAGCGACGTCTTGTATATCTATGGGTATAAACATGTCCCATTCGCGCTGGTTACAGCCACCTGCAGCTACATAGTCGTCCACATTGATTCACTTGCTGTGATTCCATGGATTGTTTCTGCACTGTTGATGAATGTTGCTAATGATAGGACGTCAATAAATATACTATCACGTTTTGAAATATAATATCAAGGAACGTTAAGAGGGTAAGCAAACGACGAATTTTTCTCTTTCGAGAATGTTCGGTATAGATCGAGTTGGGCAGTCTGATCGAAGACCAAAGACAGCAAATAAATCGGAATCCTTTTGACAGAATTTTGAAATCCTCGACGCTACAGGGAGATGCCATGCGGGTGGTCCTGAACTGTAGAGGATTTCCGCCTTTTGATTGTACTCCCGCTTACAGTACACTGGGTTCGACAATCACAAGGGCGATATGGCGACCATCATCACATGTCTAGTCCATTGGAAGGCACATTCAACAACCCATTTGTTCCGTTCAACAAACAATTTGATGTATGTACACGATTATTAATTTTCACTGTTTCAACCATTTAATTACCTACTGTTATGCCATCAAGTTTTATGAGTGACGTCGAAAGCGTGTAAATTCATTCGATCAAGAGTCAGCAGACACAAACAACCTACATCACAAGTGTTCATCAACCGACCTTCCCGAATCCACGAGATCGCAGTGAGACTTACTTCAATTCCACAGAGCTCATCCTAAAATTTTTTTTGATGACAGAAAAAAAAAGTTTATTCTTACTGGTTGTTCATATGCTGCACAAGACTTTCCAGCTTGTTGACATTCTGAAAGCAGAAATAGACAACAATGCTACACGACACACCACACTTACATTTATCGAACTGTCAATTACGGAATCCATGTTGGAGAAACTTTTTAAGGTTGCATGGAGAACACTGTTTGATCCTGATCCATTCAGTGCCTGACTGACTGCGTTACCGCAATCGACAATAACGTCCTGTATTCTGCCGGGTAAGCGGGTACGTCCCTCGAGGGCTATCTTCTGCGATGCCATTCTATCTTCCCACGTTAAAAGCAAATCTAAAAAGCATTGCATAACAACTAGTGTTCTGTGTTTTTAGTAAATGAAAATGCACACAGTCCGACGCAATACAAAATCAACACTACGGAAATGACTCAATACCCTGTAACAAGCATTAACTGCATTTGATTTTCTCTTTCTTTTATTGCAATTGGGTAACAGAATTCATTAGCTGAACTAAACGATCATACATCATTTCTATTTCGCAATGTGACTACGATAATATTTTATTTTTAAGTCAGGTAGCTTTTGGTGGATGCTGATCCTTCAGTGTCGAATTACGAAACGATTATTTAAAAGGTGTACTCATCAAATATTTCGAAATTCCTGTAGGCCCTCGGCGCACTTTGACTGTAATACCTGCGCATTCGCCACTCTCCGTAATGATCACCTTCATCCTGCTATCTGGGCGTATAGTGCTCAATCAGGTAAAGTTCCCGAAAGACGGTAAGAGTGTGAAGTGTGCGCCAGACTCCGAATGACTAGTAGAGGTGCTACAAAACGAGTTGCTGGAAACGAGGAAAACAAAAGTTATTCATTAGTTTCATTTAGTGAGAACGCATTTGAGGGAGACACTGGTAGTCTTATTTGACGTCTGACAGCCGCCTCACATGAAGGTTCATTCATGTCATCCCTCTTTTTTTTGAGATTGGGGGCTACTGTGAATTACACAAAATCTAAAGGTGTGTTTTCTGTTTTATTCTCGTTGTAAAAGCTGATCATCGGTTGTTGCTGTGAGCAAGCGATAAGAATTGTTGAAAAGCGAAGGTAAAGTGACAGATAAGAATGTCTAGACACAACACAATCAGTGAAAATGGTGGTGGAATCTAGCAATGAACTCGACAACAAAATTCACCGAAATGATCAATAACTTGCTGAAACAGCACCGCATCCTGAGTCACGAGGATCGAAATAAATAAGATATGTTGTCACTATGAACTTTCGATACAATTATTCGAATCGTCACGAACGCATGCACGATTTAACCAGAAACCAACAAAGCGACCCTACTTTATACATTACAATACACTTACATAAAAGTCCAGAAAAAATTTTCGTGACAGACATGAACAGCTAGCGCTCTGAATAACTATAGTTAACCGAAGAGCATTGCACGAGAGTTCATAGCAGGATGGAGAGAACAGAAAACAATTGTCAACGACTCAGGAAGACAGCAGCATGAGTGAAGCACAAGCGAACGGATGTATCCGAAGAGATCGAAATCAACATCATGGAAGGAGGGAACCTAAACGCACAACAGTTAGATTAACACACTGAATCACACAATGTATCACACATTCAGGAAAAAGGTTTTAAATTTAATTTTTTTTTTTTTGCATTTAGCAGTTCCTACAAAGTCAGCTCGTATATTTAATGGCAGAGGTTTCAAGCATGCCGTAGTGTTAGATGTGCTCGAAGAATCGTCGTGTTAGTAGCGAAGAGTTACCATCTCATTTGTTTTTCTTTTTGGCAAATCCGAATAGCGACTTTTTCTTCTTTTTCTTGCCGTCCTTCGACAGATCACCCTGGAAAGCCGATAGAATAAGGTTAATTTTGTTCGCGAATCCCTTACATCGTTATCGGAAGTCAGTTCCGATCGTGCGCTCAGTTCCCCATGACCTAAAAGAGACGTCCATGAGAAGCGTGATGTGAAATGTACGACGAAAACGTGTGCTTAAAATGAATCACACATCAACATACTGTGTTCAAAGCTACTGAGAAGATCACTGGAGGCAGGAAGAGGGGAAGGGACAGCGAGGTCGTTGAAATCCGAAGAGCGAGCATCTGTTGCACCACCGGAAAAAGTGTACCGTAGAGAAAATCGCCACAATCACAACAATAAATGCACGAAAGGTTAGTATAGAAAGCTGTGCAGGGTGCTACGGTGAACTGATTCGACAGAAACTGCTTCGGCACTGCTTTTGTATTCCAACACTTTGTTCAATTTTAAAAAATCGAGAGTGAACTAACATGGCAAAGTAGAACTGCATCTACCATGCAGAGGAACAAGCCGAGTCGACGGAACATCGTCAAATGCGCTGAACGTTGTTTCCACAGTGTATCCATTTCTTGTTGTAACTGCTGAAACACAACCACCACAACCATAAACATAATTACCGAAGCGTTTAGTAAGCAGAAACAATGAGGACAAGAAACGTGAAAATGCATGGTAGGAAAAGAGCTAACGTACCGGTTGTAGACTGAGCGGATGTAGGCTGCGTCGTGTCCGCAGCTATATCTTCACCGGCTTCGTCTATTGAAGCACTCTTCATCGCTTCTCGGCTGACTTGAGCACGATGTTCACGAGCTGCTTGCATCAGGGAAACAGTTTCTAATAAGACACGGTACAAAGTTGGAAAACTCTGATACATACCGGCATTAGGGCTGTCAACTTCGTACGTTAACGGAGATGCACCGCGCATTCCGTCTTCGATCATAGATGTAGATCGAGGAGTCTTCAGTTCAACTTCTTTGATGTAGTTTTGAATATCCTCATCGGTCTCTGACGCAAAGGGATTCGGGGCGTACAACTGACGATACACCTGAAAAAATTGCTTATTTGGATAGGCACTCGGTTATTTTGTACCTGTGCGTTGTGTTGGTGTTGTCTATCGATGATGCCCTTACTGGCAGTACCTATCATAACAATATGGTCAGTCGGTCCCATACCACTAATTTCGGCATCGTGCTGGAATGAGCGAATGAATAATGAATTTATTCTCGTCACACACCTTTATCCGCGCCATATCCTCGTAAGTAACGCTCTCTAAAATTTGAGACTGAGGGCCAGCAGTGGTAGTTCCGATCCTCCTGTTTTCCTTGATTGCTCTCTGTTTTTCCTTGAACTCCTTTGGGTTGGCACCAATGGAACTAAATTGGTGAACAGATGCGATCTTAACCGGAGTTCCATTTTGTGGACCAGTCAACGCATTGTCTTGTACCCACTGAAGTCAGATCACTTGGAATAGTGCAGGTCATGGATACAACATACTTTTGTTATCATTTTAGGATTGTCGGTTCCTGTTTCCAAGAACTCTACTTTTTGATAAGCGTTTGGAGAGTTTAGCCACCTCGTCTTTTCTTGTTCTTTTCTGAGAAGTGCGATTTTGTGTGCCGTTAAGGCTTCAGGATCGGTTTCGTCGACAGTACCCATAGCGGATGCACTTGGTGGCACAGCTACTTCGCTCTGGGTAGTTGTTGGGAGTGGAGCGACCTTATTTCGGAGAAGAGGCTGTCGATAAGCGTGACCTGTTCGATAACCCTAAACGAACACACACAATAGGTTCCGTCTGTCACTACACGTGCGAGTACCGCACTGTCAAGAACTCGCATCCAGGCTTCGTACTCCAGCTCGCCGATTCTCCAGCTGATCGTTTTTCCGGATTCGTCCTTTCCTGGCGACCGGTTTACTCCACCACCTAGTAATGTCTTTCTTATGGCGTTCGATGCAGCATGAATTACCTCCTTGTCTCGCCGTTTTGTATGCCCTTTCGACCGCTTTTTCATCGGGAATAACAAGGTTTTCAATTCCTGCTCGGGCCGCTCTTATCTTAAATCGCATTATTATTATCGAGAAGGTACTGCAGAAGAATTCTTTTAATTGTCGGCTAATAAATTACACTTAATATACACTGAATGTACAGATGGCGAAAAGTCCGCACCCGAAAGGAAAACTCTATTTTGTTGGGGCTAATGTCTGCTTGCAGTTGATATCATTTCATTCAGCATGTTACTCTGTCTAGAATAAAAAAAATCGAAAATAGTAACCTGATGTTCACAGGCAGCAATCAAATTCTTTGCGTAGAACACGGCTTCTTCGATGTATTCCGAGCAAACCAGAAATCCATTGCTGCGCAGAATGAGAACCTACATTCAATATTCACAACTTTAAGGGTGAAATGCAGCGCCGTCAAAGTAAGAAGAATACCGCAGTACCGAACCACAACCAATTTGAACAAAGCATGCGTCACAAAAACGTAAGCTCACTAAGCCCCTTCGCCCTCCCCTTCGCAGGATTATTGTTTTGCTGTTGATCGGGAAGAATGTTGTTGAGTAATAGGAACAAAATCAAACATGCCTGAGCTTCACAAGCGAGAACCGTATGGAAAGCTAGGTGAAGAGCGTCCTCCACGGATTCGCCACACGCCACAAAGCCATGATTACGGAGGATCATAACCTAGAAAACGCAAAGCAACTGACCACAATCACAACGATAAGGATGACACTAGGCAAAACTAAAAGCCACGGAGCACATGGACGTACATTTTTGTCACCGAGGTCACGTTCAATGGACGCTCTCTCCTCTTCGACGTTTACGATTCCCTAGAAGCGGTACATTAACACTTCACTTAGTAACATCCTTCAACCTGATAGTCGTGATAAGCTACGGGCCCAATTATCATTGCTTCTTGGCAAATTGGCAGAAGACCACATTTCATGGAGGAAACAGCACTGACTACAGATGTGTGTAGGTGCAAAACGCACTTCACGTCTGGTCGCGCCTTGTGGACTGCTGAATGCAGCACATAACCAGCCTGGAAAAAAATGTAATTCATGGACGTTGATGTCCGTTTTGCCTGGTTAATTCCCAATTTTGTCGATCCGGGATCGAGGACATTTCCTTCAAGGTCAACCTTAATCAAAGAGCTGGCAGTTATTTCGTGATACAAGAGGCCGAAAGGATTGATTAATATTTCGTCGGTGTCACCAATTCGCAGCTGAAGGCAGTTGTCGGTTAGTCAGAATGCGAACGGGGAAGCATTAACCGTTATGTGATTATATATTCCTTGTGACCATTGAAATAGATCCACAAGTCTATATAGCGACGCAAGCTTGTTCCGGAGGTTCTTCTCAACGGCGGAATACGAGTTGTTTCCTCGTAGATCAGCGATGGGTACAACTGGATGCGTGCCTAGAGCTTGTATTGACGAGACCCACATCATTTAGAGTCTCACCAAGATTGAGATGCGCCGAAGGCATCTGCCCGTGTGGTAGTGTCAGCTCGGTTAACCTTTGTAAAGTTCTGATATAGTCCGGGTCGGAGTCATCTTTTTCACCGCTATGGCGAATAAGCTTCTCCAATTCCCCGCAAAAACTCTTCGATTCGAGAATTTCTTGCACTCTTTTCCGGCGCTCCATTTCTGTCAAGTCCTCCTAAATGGATGTTGCTGTAAACATGTTCCACTTTTAGTTTTTAGCCAAAGAGAGTTCTATTCTATACCATAAACACAATTGCATTCAATTTTAATGAACTATACCTTGATAGCCGCCGGCCTTTGAAGCTCCTTTATGTATTCCGGATCATCGGGATCAAAATTTATGAAGGCAGACCGCTCTTTCTCGGGCGCATCGGAACGATGAGTGCTCGGCCCGCTTCCGTTTGCCACACCATTCTCCTTGGCAGGCATCCGGAACCCTTAAACGAAAGTGGTGGCATTAGACGATGCAAAATACGTGCGCCGAGTAACGAATATTTTTGGTTAACACCGACGACCGCGATAAAATTGATAAGCGTGGGAGCCCACTTTCTACATGTAAAGGATTCATGTTGGTAGTGCAAATAGGAGTCAGAATTGATGTATTTAAAAACTTATCCTTTAAAATTTTATATTTTATTTCCGAGTAAGTGTGTGGTTTAAAAATACTAGAATCAGTACTACGACTGCGCTTCAAATAATAGCATTTCGATAGTAAGGGTCGGATCAGATATCTCAAGAATACGAGAGAAAGAGATCTAATAACCTTAATGTCGAGCAACAAATGGCGCGGCAATCAAATGAGAGTGCCCCATCCCGACAGTATGTCATTTACTCGTCAACTTAATTAAAGTTCCGACGGTGTGTAGAGATTATCAATAATATTGGCGGTGAGATTCTTGCAACGGGCGTTGGGGTACCCAAGATCTGTTATGTGCCTCACAGTCCACTCCTATAAGAGCTCAAGAACAAACGCACGAGTCAAGATGATAGGACAGCTGCTATACCACTCATCGTGGCAAAATGCAAATGAGGACACAACGACAAGGGTACGTCGATGCTTTCAGTTTTCATAACACACGCGGCTTCCAGAAAACTGTGTTCTTCAGAGAGACGGTAATTTTCACTATTTTCAAGAACGAAAACAGAACACGCACACTGAAGGTTACTGAACGCGGTGTTAAAATTCGCACAGATGTACACTACTCCTAGTCAATAAAATAATGAAACAGAAACATATTATTTACTGCACCTAACATTTCACTGAAGGAAGCAACAATTTACTGGGTGACTGGGGACAGCCGCGATACGAATCAAAACGTACGACGCATGTGTGGAACATGCGCAAAAGGCTTGCATCAGAGATATCTCGGCCGATAAGGGAGCGCAGCCAAGCCCCCCTAAAACCATTTGTGCCGACTCATCCATCTCCCGAGGAGAAGGACAGTAGTAAAATAGTTGTCGCCATGAAAAACAGTGAGACGTCTTCGCCCAGTTGGAGAAGTGCTTAAAATATCACTGGTATAGCCAGACATCTGTTAAGTTCGGAGTAAACTACAAAAGTTTCGCTCAAATGGTGCGCGGGAGATAAGCAAACAATCGAAGCATATTAGGTAGAGCACCGCTCTAGTCAATCGATACAGTCATCACCAAAATCTGGCGGTGAATGTAAAAGCAAACAAGCACTTGTCAGATTGTCAACTCGACTATCGCGATGATGGCCAGTTACTCATGGCTTATTTATTGTGACAACAGAGGAAGTAGCATAAACCAACACCTGTTATAATCAGCAGCAAGCAGAATAAAGATCGCAACAAAAGCAATTCCGAGTACTGGCAAAGGGCAGCGAACCGACCGCCGTTGTCGTTAGTCGGCATCGATCGTTAGCTTGGCTCATTCAGTACGTCTCATCGTATAAAATATTACCAGCACAACGCGCAATGGACATTTGCTCGCAGTGGGGTTATTCAATCGCGGGCGGATGCCGGTGGAGATAGTGCGGAAAGACAGAGGCAGCAATTTCAAGGAGAAAGTGATGCGCGCAACAGGTCGACTCGGAAAGCCCGGATGATCATCGGCCGATCGCGATTAACTCACTCCACAGCATCGCATTTTAAAAGAAAATGGTTTGTGCCGAAACGACGACATTGATTGAGTGAGCGGCTTTAAAATTTAATGAAAAACACGGCTTTTTCGAACGAATTCAAATTGATGACATTCAATAAAAAGGACGAATCTTTTGGTGCGATTTATTTAATGTGCGGCAATAGTTTGCATAAACGATCGATTAACAATGATATTAAGCTATTTAATATCCTCTGAGCAACAGATGGTGCATAGCACTCCACGATGCTGACAAAGCCCTTCGGACCTTATCTATATTCCAACATGCTGGTTGCAAGACGGCCAGCCCAATATGCATGGAGTTCTTTGCGCTCATAGTCGTTTGCGCAATCGACTCTATGCTTTGTTCCTGCAAAGGGCGAACCCAGTGGAGATTCGGCGTGCTTTGAAATGAGGCATAAAGAAGAAGGAGCAGGAAAGGCGACAGCACATGCCCGACTCGAATGGCGTGTCGTTCCTCCAGTCCATCACATGGACGTGTTTAAAACTAAATGTAACACACTACACTACGGCGGTCCTCCTTTGCAACAACACGGCCTAACAATTGTTTGCTCTTCAACATCAAGATATGTAAACTCGACAACATTTTCTTCTCCGGATCCAATTTCACCATTTGCGTCTTACACTTTACCTCTGCACAGTAAAAAACCTAACGAATGACATAATGATACATTAACTCGGCGCTTCCCTAAGAAGCGTTCTAAGTCTAAAAACCTAATTCCATTCTGCACACTACTTCGCTGTTCACTTCAAAAAGCAATAGACTCGGACTCAAGCAACCTTGAGTCGGGAAACTGCATGACGAAAACGGAAAACAGGTTGCTGAAAGTGGCAGAAAATTGAAAGTACTGTCGAAATAGTGGCAGTCGCGGAAAGGGGAAAAGTCAAAAGTTCCGAAAAAGTGAATTGTCAACACCTCGATGTCGCATTCGTGTTCCTTTCGCCTAGCATTATGTTAACGCAATGGTCACAGTGCGAATGGTTCATTTTCACAGCTGCTGTTCTGACTATCACAAGTTCCGAACCCCTGCATTAAACATTAAGAAGGTGTAAAAGTGGCATGTTCCGGAAGCAACGAAAGCAGTGGCTCACGAGTGCAATTAGTTGGACGAGATAGAGTGCAAATGAAGAGTGTCAAGACCAGGTATGGCCTCAAAATCGATAACGCCGAGAAATCATAAAACCACTAAAGGGTGTGATTTATCTTAAATAGAAGTGGCGCAAGCGTGCATAATCGCACTCGGTAACTTTGTTGATTTCTTGAGGAAGGAATAGCACTTTGGAATAGCACGGTATACCCTTGGTGCACCCACGCAGGCAGAACGCTTGGATAACTATGCGAACGGCGCATTTGAAATCGCGCAAAAGTGCTATCAAAAATGATTACGCGGTATTAAGCGACAGCAGAGGCGAAATTGAGGTCGCGAAATCACCTGGCGCTGACACCCTCGCAACGGAATAAATACAGAACCGCGCTTCTAAAGCATTGCGCGCTTCACGCCAGTAGAGTGCAAAAGTGGGCGTGCGATATTTGGTTATGTTTTAGTCCGGTACGGTATTCGTGCAGGATAGCGTTCACTATGAAGTGCTCAGGCAAAAAAATGCTGAACGAAAATGTAAAAAGAGCCGTGCCCGTCTATTAAAAATGGCAAATAAATAAGAAGCGGCGAGGAGCAAAGCTGCCGACGGAAGAGCCTTGGCCCAGAGTCGCGACCCGAGAAGCGCCGACCCTAATCCAGACACAGCAGTGCAGGCCGGTCGAAGCAATAATTGCCAATTTGAAAAGGCGTCGTCCATCGGAACAAATTTGGTCCGCCAACCTCAAATCCGATGAAAGCTTGGCGAATGCAGCGATGAGGTGTGACGGCCTTTCATCTACCAGAGCGGATGATTGCAACGCAGGTGACTTCATTCAGCGTTAATGTTATTATCCATTACTCAACAGCCGATTTTAAGAGATAGTTATGAAAACCACCGGAACAACTGAAGTGAAGCCATATAAAAGCGGAGCATTGTGGCATGAGCGTCCGTTTGTCATTCTCCATCTAAGCAAATGAAAGGCACACTTTAAGCTGTCGAAATATGGCATGTACCATTAATGAACGTATTCACAGCCGCCTATTCAACAAAAAGCTGCTCGCCCTCATAGAACGCTTTCGGGCGATGCCTTGCGCAATCAATAACGCCGCACACTTTACATAAGCTTTTCATAAGGACATCAAATACAGCTCAACACGCATTGCATCCTTTGTGCAATTAAACACAAATGTTCCGTTTTCAAAAACGTGATTGGAATTCGCACATACAATAACCACAGCTTTAGAGGCATTTGAAAAGGGGAAACTGAAAGTGAATAAGAGAAAATCTCGATCAAGGAGCACTGCGCGATTTTCGAACCGTTCATCGTATCGGTGGCTAACGGATGAATATAGTTTGCGTTTGTCGGAAGCGTCGGGCGCTCGTTGACCGGCACGCAAATATCTCTCGCACTCCCTCACTTGCCCCTCACTCAACGTAAATATGTATATTACTACTTTCCCGCTACAGCAGCTGGGAAATAAACATTGAACGCCAGCAGATGCAAATGTAACAATTTGCTGGTCATTTGGCCAGTGCGTAGCCATTTTTAAAAACAAACAAACCTAAGAAAGACATAAGAGCATTGCACTTCTCTCTCACAGTTTAGGAATTATTATTTCTTCGGCTCCGTTTGAATTTTTTCATTCGTAGCTCGGTAACATCTCACCACAGAATATAGAAACACTGTCGCAGTACAAAAAAAGCAATTACAGTTGCATTTACAGTAAAAGCAAAATCTCGTGCGGCGTCGAAAGTTTTAGAGTCGACATTCTAGTAGCCCCAGTAGATAATCCTTGAACTGTTAACATCTAACCACCACATTTGTGAAATTCCAAAGATGTGTGTTTATATTTTGGAACTCTTGATAAAGTAGAACAATATGTCACAAATTATCAGATACGGTGAAGCAAAGGTGCATTCGAGAAACAACGGGTACTTCTTTTTCTTTATTTTCATTTTTCATTTTTGTACAGATCTCGAACAAAGTAAAAACACTATAAAGAAAAGAGTCATCGAAAGACCGTTTTGCATGTGTGTTGCATCGCGTCACGCGACTTAAAAGAAGAGGATTTCCTTACCTTAAGAATTCTAGTCTACTGACGTATCCGTCTATTTATTCACAGAGATTTCACACCGCTGTCATTGCAAATTATCAGCTTATGCATCGCATAATGATAAATTCCTTATATTTGCTGTGTTTGCATTAAATTTCATGATATTTTTGACCACTAAGCGGCGACTACAATAGTGCGCCAGGGAAATTTATGTGCTGTGCTTCTCCTACGTTGCAATTCCTACTTGACAGCGGGCAAAGTTGAATGCTCGATCGACGAGCACAAAGAGAGCAGCGCACGTATGAACATCTTCTATTTGGTTTCACAGCGAGTGACCTGACAATCCGAGACGACTCGACGATCGGCTCTTTTTTGAGATTTGAAAAGAGATGTTAGAAAAAGATTTTAAATATTAATATCTTAATAAACCTTCTATATTCCAATTCACTATTATGATAGAAGACATGACGCGTTTTAAAAATTTTGATCTACTACATGAGCGTTTATTTTCGGTATATCCCACTTTTCAGGAAAGCGGGATAATGACAGAGTCGGTCCCGAGTTCCCAAGATCCTCCGGCGGATGTTCGCATTCTGTTAGTTGGTGATGGTTTGTATCAAAAAGTAGCTTCCGGTTTCTAATTGCAACCGTTCTAGAAGGAGTTGGGAAAACGAGCCTCATATCTGCTCTCATTGAGGACGAATTCTGTGAGACTGTCCCGCCGAAAGTTGAAAATATCGTCATTCCGGGCGATGTAACCCCGGAACACCTGGTTACTGAGATTATCGACTATTCTCGTAATTCAAAATATCGAGTTTTATATATTGCATTTGACATTTAGCTCGAGTTCAAAACGAGGACGACGTAAGAGCACTAATTCGAAATGCCAGTGTTATCTGTGTCGTATATTCTGTTGAGAACTCTTCGTCGATCTCAAAGGCAGGCAAAACAAACTGGACTCCATAATAAAGGATACACTTAGGTCTCTTCTTATTGGCTTCCCCTGATCCAAAATGTCCTTGGTGGAGCTGATCATGGCCGTCCAGTAATATTGGTTGGAAACAAGTCAGACCAAGCTGGCCCTTCGCGACAGATGGACGACGTGCTACCCATTATGAATGAGTTTGCAGAAATTGAAACATGTGTCGAATGTTCCGCTAAGACTATGAAGAATATTTCGGAAACTTTTTACTACGCTCAAAAGGCTGTGAGTTCTTTTAATATTGCTAGCCATATGCATTCGTTCCTCAGGTCATTTACCCTACGCAACCGCTTTACATAGCGGAAGATAAGGAGCTATCTCGAAAATGTCGCAAGGCTCTTGTTCGAGTTTTCAAGGTATAGTACAACTGCGGGCTCACTACAATGCTTGTCTCACTTGCAGCTTTGCGATACTGATAATGACGGACTACTGAATGACGAAGAGTTGAATATGTTCCAGCTGTTCTGCTTCGGAGTGCCTTTGTCGGCAAACGCTATCCAGGTTTTACTTATTTTTTTTCGCTGATCACAATTGTTGTAAAGGATGTGAAAAGTGCTGTTTTGGAAGGCGATGGCGACGGCCTCATGGACAACGGCATTACCATCAGCGGGTTCCTTTACCTTCATCAACTTTTCATTCATCGCGGTCGGCCGGAAACTACATGGACCGTTCTCAGGAAATTTGGATATGACGTTAATCTGCAACTGGAATGTAATTATCTCTGTCCAAAGTAGGTGAATGCTCATGGCCACAGTAGAAAGCCGCTTATTTTAAGATTGAACATAGGTTTGGGTTGTTCAACAGAACTCACTCAGAAAGGAATGCAATTCATCTCCGAACTGTTCGATAAGTACGACGAAGTAAGTTGTTCACTGATACTATGCGCGCTAAATCAGTCCTTGATACACTCCTTGCGTGCGCACACGTTGAGTGGCAGCCGTCTTCTATCGATATAAGGGCGACGCAAAACAGGTTCTCCCTAGAAAGGTCTCCGCTCGTAATCGAGTGTTTGTGCCTGGGCACTGGACGTTTTCTTAGCTTCTCTTTCTATTTCTTCGAATATATTCCTTATTGTTTCAGGACAAGGATGGCGTACTATCCCCGTCGGAGATTAGCAACCTCTTCAGTGTGTGTCCTACGTTAGGTTGGTCGAAGGAAGCGTTCTACTCGGTGGAAACCGATGAGCGGGACTGGCTGACCTATAATGGATACAAATGTTTCTGGATGTGAGTGAATCAACCGTTTAAATTGAAACGAAAGAATGGGTTTCAGGATGAATGTGTTCATGAACATAAACAAGACTCTTGAGCAGTTAGCATACCTCGGCTTCAATGTCAAATATGGATCTCAGTTGGAGGCCATTCGAATAACTCAAGATCGGCGTGTTGATATCACTGAACGCAAAACAGACCGGACGGTTTTCCAGTGCCATGTAATCGGTCCTAAGGATGCTGGAAAAACCGTGTTTTGTCGCACCTTTGCAGGTCACTCAATGCGGGTAAGCTTTTAAACCTCCATTTTCGCAGTCGCTATTTCCCTCCACTGTAGAATATTGCTCTCATGAATAAGAAGGCGATGACTCCATACGTGATCAACTCAGCTCTAGTCAAAAACGACCAGAAGTATCTACTGGTATGTTTGTAGGCCCGTTATTACATGTGGACACTTGATATTTTCAGTTGCACGAAGTTGACATGTATTCACCAAAAGACAAGCTGACCACATACGAATTATGCGCCGACGTCATATGTTTAATATACGATGCATCTGATCGGAATTCATTTAACTTCTGCGCTGAGACGTATAGGGTAGGTGTAGTTTGTGGATAATAGGCATTTCATGAATATATAGACCTATTTCCACGGAACGAAAGTGCCTTGCTTGATTGTGGCGACAAAAGTGGATAGAGGAGAAGTGGAGCAGATCTACGAACATCAACCTGCCGAGTTCTGTCGTCTCTACCAACTGCCAGCCCCTATCAAATTTCATAACCGAGATATTGGAAACGCGAACTGTGAGATCTTTGCACAACTCGCCACCATGGCAGTTTATCCGTAAGTAAGAGTACTGTAAATTTGCTTTAACTTTTCTTTTTCAGACACCTCAAAAAAGTTTACTTCTTCCAAGATTCTCTGTTTTGGGGAAAGATAGCCATTGGTGCCGCTGTAGCGGGTTTGACCTCATTTTTGGTTTTCCGGAATATTTAAAAGACCACGGGTTTTATGCATTATGCCATCAGCACTCATGTCGAACTCAGTCGAACTCATCTCCTATTCTCTGGTGCCATTCATGAGCCGATTTGTCCTTTAATTCGCAATGAATCACGATATTTAACGGATCTTACAGCCTATGGCGGCCCCTGCTTTTACTGCGGCTATTATTCCACCATGACTGTTGGTGCAATCTCATCCAATTGTTCTATTTTGTTTACTATTAAACAGTTTCTAGGTTGTAGTTGTTTGTTTGTTTGGGACAATACCGTTAAATACGGGCAATAGGTGCTATTTGACCAAAATGAAGGGAAAGTGGCGTTGTTTCCAAGAGGAAACCTCGTCCTGCTGATCTCATCATCATCGGTTTAGATGACTCACCATGAGAAATAAAGTCATCCTAAACGAACATGGCTTTAGCATCGAGTCGTATGCTAAACTATTTCGTAATGGAAAGGTAGGATGCGTATAACCGAATCGAATCTATTTCATACTTGTTTCAGTGGAACGCACGCTACTTGATATGTAGGCGTGTGCGCGATATCGAAGCTCCTGTTATACAAGTGTACAAGCCTGCACTAGGCTTTCGTGGACCCGGTAAATATAAGTACGCTATTGTTCTCGAGAATTACGTTGGAATCGAAAAAGGTAGACAAAGTTGGCAACAGCTGTGTCTTACGCTAGCTATGCAGGCTTTGAAGTAAGGAAACATACCTTGACTCTCGCGTTGATTTTAAAAAATGAGTCCCTCATAATGGCCTTCTTGCGCCCTCAACAACTCAGCCTGTGGGAGTTGTGGTTTAAGGAAGTACTAGGACCAAGTGGGTTGCAGACCTTTGACTGAGTTGATGGACCATGTTGCAGGTAGTGTTTTCTTCATGCAGGTTAAGGAAGCGCCGAAAGCTACCCTTACGCGCCAGCATATATGCCGCGAAGTTCGGGTCCACGTAACGGTAAATAGCATCGAGGATCACAGATTTGAAATGGCGGTTCCTTAGGAAAACAAGTTCGCTATCGTCGCGGAAAGTATTCCAAAGCTCATAGCTTATTTTCCGCTCACCGATATACAAAACATCAGCTGTATGGATAGCATGTTTTTCTTCACTAAAATCACCAGTTACCAATCGCGGGAGCTGTACGCTCTCATATCTGGGCAGATCGAGCAGTTCTATAGCCTTCTGCTAAAATCTAAGCGAAGTGTACGATTTGTCGCTGTTCGACAAAAATAAAGAATTTTTAGAACAATCTGAGATTTTACCTGCGCCGTCAGAATACTGAAGGATTGTGGATGCTGGATGGACCTCGACATTCAAACCCATCCAAGAACCTCGCTGAAAGGGGTGGCACTCTGAGCTTACCACGAAAATGTTGGGACAATCGTCTGGTAACGCTAATAGAACACATTTTCAGTTGTCGGAAATCAGCTGAACCAACCTGTTAGCGAGTTGGTTTGCGTAAATCGCCGTTATTCCGGAAATTTTCCAATTCAGTCAGCGAGAAATTCGTCTAAAATCGAAGAGCCGTTGTACGCCAATCTAGGAGTGGACGACTTCGCAAATGATGGTTCTTTCTTTGCATTCTACAATGTTAGAAGTAACCATCTGCCTTTAGAATTTAGCGAAACACAGGATTCATCCGACAGTGAACACCATTACGATAACAGCATTGGTCACAACACTTTTGAGTGTTCCAGTGACGGTGCGAGATACATTCGCCAGGGAAGCGGACTCTTCTTGCACACTTACGAAAATGTGCCGCAAGCAACGCCAGTGAAATGGCACGATTTCGGGTATGTTGCAAACAACAGAATTGAAGATCGAGAATGCTCCTTAAAATCAAGGTACTGATATTAGTACTTTTGAAATATTGAAATTAATCTTGAACGATCGATCGACCCATTTACCCTTTAGACCGACGTCTTCTCAGTCGTACGGCAACATATCGCCATCACCTGATCGAGGGAGAACTCAAATTGATGAAGCTGAAAAGTACGAAAACTGGGAGAAGGCAAAGCAGCTAATAGCGTCGTTCAAGAGGCCGGTCTATAATTCTGTAAGCGAATCTTTTGGTTTTAATACGTGAAACTGGATTCAACCTCTTACTTTTATAGCGGTACTTTTGCTATTTAGAACAATATAATGGCGAGCTCTTCGGAATTGTTGGTGGAAGACGGAACTGTTCGGAAAGTGACGCCGCTAATGGAGCATCCAGCTGCTATATCTATTCGGGTGGATGAAACTGAAGAGCCAGTAAGTGCTCCAGGACTGTGCAAGCCTCAAAATGAAGCTCTCTTAATCGGACGTCCAGCACCTGTTGTTCGGAGCAATCTTCTTAGTTCTGTGGTTGGATCGTTCACGGTATATTTACCTTTATGAATTTCCGGACATATTTGTTCATAGCGGTACGATGGCGAACGAGCAACTCACGAATATCCTCGCCAGCAGATATCGACATCTCCAGTTGAGCTTGCTCCGAACTCCCCGAGTGGACATTCCGATGCTGTTCCTCCTGATGTCTTCGAGAGCGCCGTCATGAAGGGAAGAGAGCGCTTAATGCAAAGCGAAAGGCGAAATTCAAGTTTCTCAAACTGCACAAGAATCTCTAGCATACCCGCACGTTCCTCTTTCCGTCTTCCTAATCAAACCCGTGGATCCGACGTTGTATCGAGAAACTCCTCCTTAGATTTGAGGTCACTTTGCTCTTTTGAACCCTATACATTCGTATTTTGTTTCAGAACAGCACCTTGTTCCTCGGGAGTGTCGAGTACCGGCTGCAAGACGGCTTCACCACCGAAGCGCGATCAAATCGTTGTTGAAGCCACAATAGAAATTCACAAAGATTCCGAAACGAGTCTATTGAATCGTAGTGACGACGATGCTGACAGCCTCCCCCTCCCTGGAATGAGCACTCCACCGCCTCTTCCACCCCGAAATAGAACTGTAAATGATTAGCAATGAATTTATTCACCTTATTGGGATCTTTCGCAGGATAGCAGCTCGAAAGAAAGTTCAGTAGCAGCTGAGTGTGTCGACGGTGTTGTTGAGTACTGCGACCTGGCTCCTGGCACATCCTCAGTTCGAGCATCGCCAATTGAACGTCGACCTTCATATGCAGAAATTGACGAGGCCTCAACCCTAGCTACCAAAATAGTGAGTGCGAAGGTAGCTTCCCCAAAATGCACATATACATTAGGCACTTCAACGGTGTCGTCGCGGCACCTTCTCATCCTTGAATGGAACTCGTAACAAATCGAACTCCCTCAGTACTATCACAGTTTCTCGCTTGGGAACTGGACAAATTCAAGAAACAGCGTCACCAAGCACGGTCAGCCTCTTTCTGCAGAAATGCCGCAAACCGTGGAAGAAACATTCCTCAGCGTCAACGTCACATTCTAATCTGTTCTTCGAGTAATTTTATCTCAAACTTCCACAAGTGCCTTTACTGGCACAAAATGTCTTTCGACTTCTGCACTTTCCAACTTCACCTGAATAATACCTCAACCACGCTCATTTTAAATCATGTGATATTCTATTAACGTATAAACAATATAGTTTACTTCTATCTATGTATGTACAATGCATTGTTGTCGGTAATTATATATAGACAGGAATGCACAACGCAGATCACAGTGAACTGCCACAACATATATTATTTTACAACCTTTGCTTCGCCAGCAGATTTATCACTTCCTTTAAAGTCCTTTTGAACACTTGGTACACTCTGAAAGCATCAAAGCTAGAAACGTCAGCATGCAAACAGCTCATACCGATCCTGCAGTTGGAAAACGCATTTTTTGTGTAAGACACTGATAGCGCTGAAATGTGTAGTTCAGGAATTCTCCTCTGTCGCTCTGATGTGAGGTATTCGGATCGGGCTTCACCTCTTCTGAAATGGGAATTTCATGATCGTGATATACGGCATCAGTCCTACGGAATCGTTTGTCCACTTCGGGGAAATCATCAAAATTCGAGGTATCCGCTATTCCCTTCACCTCGATGCGCACCGGGGAAGGTTTTTCACGTATGTGAGCCCAGTCAACTTTTCGAAAGAAAGGACTCTGTTTAATTTCGTCGATGCCACCGTTGTGGCCTAGCCGGCGGTCCGCTTCCGAGCAGAAACGCTTAATCGTCTAAAATGGATGTTTCAAAGCATGGACAGTCTGAACAGATATGAATATTCGTAATGCTCAGATCGGCTACAGTGTAGCCGGAGTAAACTGCTTTGCTACAGCACTGAGCGCCTTACCGCTTTTGCTTCAACCGAAATCGGTATTTCCGGAGGGAAAACGAGTGTCTGCTGCCAGTTCATGACTTTCCTATACGTCTCCTGCGGAGTTTCGGAACAGAATGGCGGATAGCCTAAAGCACTACTTAAGCAAACTTCTAACTATGACGTTACCAATTAGCATTTCGTACATGATGACTCCCAACGACCACCAATCACAGGATTTTGTATAACCCGTGGACTGGAAAACTTCTGGTGCTATGTAGTCCGGCGTTCCAACCATGGAATACGCCTATAATGGAAAGTCAGAGCAGAAGCACAGAGAATCACAAACGTATGCACGTCGGTTCTTTTTCCACGTCTCCGCCTTTCGTTTGGATTCAAACGGTTTCGACACAAAGTCAGAGGGTAGCTGGCTCGGCCAATTGCGATAGTGCTCAGTTCGGTGAATCTTCTTAAGGCCTGTGCAAAGTCCAAAATCCGAGAGTTTTATATGACCCTGAACAAGCTTAGATGTTATAACACAATTGCTCGTTTAATCGATACCCTTGCATCTAGAAGAAGATTGTCTGGCTTGATGTCTCGGTGAATATAATTGAGACTGTGAATCGCTTGTATCGCCAAACAGGATTCCGCAATGTAAAACTGAGTGACTTCTTCAGAGAGTGTGTCCTTTTTGATCAAGAGTGTCATCATATCACCTATACATATGGTTCTCGTAACAAGCACTGCTCGAAATACCGACCTCCGGGCAAAAATTCCATTACGAGGTAGAGGTTTAGTGGATCTTGAAACGAAAAATACATTGTAACGACCCACTCACAGTCCGCTTGAGAAAGAATGTCCCTTTCCGCTCTCACATGTGCAGTCGGAAACAATATTGGTCGACGCAGTTAGCATCCCGAACTTACCTGCTCCTTTTCCAGCATTTCCGATTTCCGTAAGATCTTCATAGCATATATGTGTCCACTGTCAATTTTTTGTACCAGTCGAACCTGGAAGCAACATTCAAAATACGGCAATTCGGGTAGTGCAATTAACCTCTCCAAAGGCTCCTCTGCCGATAACTTTGAGGGACTGAAAATCGGTGACAGACAATTTGGTACGCTTCAAGCGCAAGTAGTCAGTCTCTTTGGCTCCTTCGATCCTGCGCCTTTCTTCCTTCTCTTGCTCGCTTAAACCTGTAAACGTTTGATAGTAAATATACAGGAAATGCTTCGAATGGATGTCTGAGATGAGTAGATTGTGTTCCTTGACAATTTCCTCTATTTTGACTCTATATAGTCCATGGCTATGAGTGCTTTATAAATATTGACAAACCGCATCTGTTCATTGCTTTTATATTCTTTGCTCCTGTGTTTTAGACTCCTCACTACTTTATAAAAGCAATTAGAAGGGCTTTGTGAGTAGTTTAATTGGAAGGTTATGGAAATTTCAAAGAAAAATGCCGAATACTGTTTATAACCAGTTGCAGCCATTTATACCTTGATCGCTCATTTGTTGCTCCAGCTTCTTCCAGCGGTTATCTCGCTCATCACATAGAACCATCATTTGGGCATAGAAGGACTCCAAGGACAATCGTGTGCGGTTGGCCCTGTCCCTCGTATACTGGGAAATTTCAACGACGCCTCCTGCATTACTTGTTCGAGATCCTTTTGAGCTGCTCATTTTAAAGCAGTTTTGGTCCGATTCAACTAGCCCTGAAAAATGTACATGATCTAGAAAGGGATCGAGATGGCGCGACCAACAAATAAGCATTATGTAAAACATTAACCAGTAAAAATGGAAATACGCATATGATACGTCGGTGTGAACGGAACACTGTTGGCGAAGCGACAAATATGAACCACAGTAATACAACCACAGTAAATTTGGGAATTATCGGTATTTCTATAACACAATGCTAAAATATGTGCGTGCTAAAATGGCGGGATGTGTGATTTCGTGTGACCTGTGTTGAATATGGTACAGCTATGTAACAGACGTAGCCGATACCGGGAGTAGTACGTAAAACGGAAATGAAAACAGCCCAGCTACAGCGCTTCAGACGAATGCGATCAGCGACCGAGGTGACTGTGTTCGCAGATGCCAACTGCATTGCGAATAGACAAACACAGTCCAGCAAACGCCTGGTGACATAGGCGGTCAAGTAAAACAAATCTCCCGGACGCTTGACAAACCTGGCAGTATTGGGAGACCAAAATGTGTACTGCATGTGAGCATTTTGCAATATTGGATACTTACTATTTGCGCTTGTGGATTTGTGGATATAAAGAAGCAGAATACAACAAATTCAAAGCCGCCGAACTCTCAGAGCGAACGGGCGCTACACGAACAGACAGACGCTGTACTGCCCCGTCAGCTGGTCAGCGGTCGACTTTTCTCTTAACCGGCATAGTTCGAACTTTGGTAAAAAGCGTCTTGACTATTCTGCGTCAACGCTCAATGTTTCACCTCTCTTGACGAAAATACTAAAAAATGAGAACAACAGCTGAATCAGAAAATTCAAAATCCAAGTGAAAATCTATTTCTGTTAAAGAAACTGATTGAAGTCGTTTATTGGAATAAGAAGAGGTATTGTAAGGCTGCAGGGTTAAACGATTTTTCCGGGTTCATATTATTATTTTCATGTGATCAGTTCGATTTATAGTTGAGGTTCGTTCGTGGTATTTTTAGATGTGGAAATTTATCTGCGTTACTGTGCACCAACGAAGCTCACGATCAAGTGTCTCGATCGTGCACCGTGTTAGTCGTCCGCCCGCAGTCATATGTTATCGAGCGCTGGCCGTCTTGGTGATCAATGTTCATTGTTGTAAGTCATGTGACCCGCCGCGTACGGTCGTACACATATGATGCCGAATTTCCAAGGACGTGTGTTTGTGAGGAGGTGATGCAATGTCTGTTGGCGGCAAGCGAGCGGCCGATGGACCAATTCTAGACCGTTCTGGAAAGTGCACTGGAGTTTTTGGGGAGCTGCTTCTTTGGCTCTCCACAGCAGAGGAAGATACGGCTGTTGTGGGGAGGGCGGCGCGTCACCACGTCGTGATCAGACTGGACATACAACTGGTGGCTATTCCGCTCTGCCGGGTGTTCTCGCAGTGCACGTACTCTGTCCTTTTGCACTTAATGGCTGGTCACTCGCGTTTCTTCACTATTCGCTCTCTCTTCCTTGTGCTGTGAGCGTTAATTTTCAGAATATTTTTTTCGAAAAGCATGGATAACGGATTGTCGTCTACCGCTGTTCACTCTCACGTGCACCACAAGAACAAGAAGGGCAAGTTCGTGCGTTGTGAGGATCCCGAATTGGCTGCAGAAATTCGCTTTGCGAAGGAGAATGGAATGCCTCTTCCGACTACTCTGGCCACCTCTCCCATTGAGAGCAAAGTGATCACGCATGCTGCTGCGCACCTTCAAGGTAAATAAATACTGTAAGGGATCTGTTGTGATCGACGTAAATTTAGATATGAAGAAAGTGGGCCCCAACCAAACGAAAATGTCGAAGAAGGTGCGCAACCGTGGCGTGAGCGGCTGTTCTATCAAGAAGGACGGCGGACGTTTTGAGTTTGGTTTGGAAGACATTTATCTTACTGAGGAGCACATTGACGATATGACCGAAAGCGAATTGGACGACAGCAGTAGTCAAGTTACTCGATCCGCCACTAGTGACGAAGATGTGGAAATTGAGTACAACAAGATGCAAATGAAGTGCATTGTGCTTGACTATTTCGAGAACGGAGACGTCGATGAGGCTGTCGTAAGTGCGTTGTGTACAGTATATTAACTACTGCCGAGCTTGTTGTAGGTTTCTCTTCGGAAATATGGAACTGCTAAAAATTGCTTGGTTATGTGCGTCGCACACATTATGAGTGCTCACCTTGAAGGCGGCTCCAGTTGGGGTCAACTTGCTTCAACCATTCTCAACAGGCTTATGGACGAAGATCTGATCTCGCGTTATACTCTGATGAAGGGTGTCGAAGATGTGTTGGACAATATCGATGAACTCGTCATTGACCATCCGCATGCTATCGATCTGATCTCTCAACTGTTCGCTCGCTTACTTTCCGCTCATCTCATTTCGCACGAAATTTTTGCCGCTATCCAATCAAAATTTACGGGTTACAGTGCTTCAGCAACGTAAGTGTAAAAGTTTGGCATCGCATTAATACGATAGTCCTTTAGTGACTGCTGTAAGAGATCGATCGCCTATGCAGCCAATCCTACGGCGATTGCAGAAGCGCCTTCCGGCGACCACTTACCTCTTGAAGTGCTTTCCAACCAATTGAAGCTTGTTTTAAAGGAGTATCTTGTCAGCAATGATGCACAAGAGGCAGCTCAGCGTACAGTGAAGCTTGAATCGCCTCACTTCAATCACGAGCTCGTTTACTTAGTAAGAGCAATGCTGGTAGCTTTTAATCAGATTTCTATTTTAGGCGGGAGAAATGGCAATGGAAAAAATGCATGATTCTGTTATGGATCAGCTTGCAAAGCTCTTGAAGACAATGTTCGATGAAGGCGAAATCTTGGAATCCTGCGTGGTAAAAGGTTTTGAGCGCCTTTATGCCGCGGTTCCCGGCATGAGTCTTGATTTACCAGCTGCTTATTCGCTGGCATCGTTGTGGACCAAAAAATGCATCAAAATGGAACTGATCACTCCTGAACTCGGGGCAAAATGTCCTATAAAGTATGTTTTCCACTGCTGATCACATCTTATGCGGTTTACTTGCAGTGTTCGCAGTCGTATGTTGTCGGAGGTAAGCGGAAAGCTCATTTGCATGGACGACGATTCTGTGGATTCGGGTTTCTCTGGATCGGTATCGGAAGGCTAGGTGGTGCTCAGAACCGCATATCACCAAGCTGCCTCCAAGCTGACTAGTTGTAAAAATTGTAAATATGACTGGTTCTGCGCATAATTTGTGTAGAATCCCCTCTTTCGTTGTTCCCTTTTGTCAATAGGTTCGCATATGGGTCGTTTAACGTTATTATTGTCTCACGGTTTGTACTGTGTTATGTACTGCTGTTGTGCAATATACTTTCAAGTGACGTGAAATAAAGCGGGAAACAAACGAACTTACAGAACATCTCTCGTGAACTTCACGAAATAATTCGTCTGATGCTGGCTCTCTCTATCAAATGGAGTCCAAAATTTAAAAGGTTAACGTTGAACATAACCAATCGTTTTTCATATTTTGAAAACAGATGCGTGATATGCATATCCTAAATCTTTGTACAGGCTCTTCTTGAAATGCGCACCATCTGGTTAACAGGACTAGCACATGTGTAAATAGAAAGAACGGCTAAGTGACTGAGAGAACGAACAGACACAAAGTGTTCAGCATTTTGATTCTCTTCCGCTCTTGAATTTTCAGAATCTACTGTGCTTATAGGGAATTTTTTGACGTCATTTTATCAGTCTTCTAAATAGGAAACATCCGCAGCTTCATTGTTAGCCATTTCGGAAGCTCTATGTACGTTGTGAGATATTTCAAAACAAGCAAACGACCGGACGTTGAACTACTATAAATCGTTGTACGGATACGGTTATGATCCCAGGATTGCCAAAAAGCGTTCGACGATGCCTATATTCAGCAGTGAGTGGAACTTGGAGATGTGGCTTCTTTCGACATTGTTTTGATGATATTCAAATGTAGATGAAGTGATTTGTAGATGAGATTGCGCGCTTCTACATCTAATCCGATTAATTGTATTAGGGGAAGTTTTCTATTACGTGATGGCCTATTCGTTGGCACATCGAAGAGAATGATGGTAGAGCCAATCTGCATGTCATTATTTGGTGCGCGAGGCATTTTATAAGAACGAGTCTACGATACTATCCACCTCAGTTTCCTCCTGACTAGCCAACGGAATGTTCACCGCTTCTCTGCTCGTAGTTCTTCTTGTTGCTAGCGCCGTCTCCGGCCAAATGACATTTTCCGATGGATGGGGAAAACGTTCGGCACCTTCTGCTGGATCGTTCGTCGACAATGCTGGTACTGTATACACCATTTTTAGATCGTATTGTAGCAAAATTGTGTCCAGTCCGCATGCTTTTGAAACTGTCGTCCAAATTACAAATCGTACTAAGAGTATAAATAGGCGCTGAAAGTGCTATATATCCTCAGTGACGAAAGATTCCGCCGTCCGAATTCAAAAGCTGTTTTAGATCCAATGGCATCCCCGAAGCTTGCTCGCTGCAATCAAGCATACTCCATTGCCCTGGGACAGATTCACAGCGAAATGACGGTAATAGATGTCACCACCGCTAAGCTTCAAGCGTCTTTCAGAAAGTCGACGCTGCATTTCAGCAGTGCCAGCGTGATGCCACTCGAATGGCTCGTCGCTCCTTGGACAAATAGACGTACCAGCTTAGATATTTCACGACACGCTAAAGTCACCATTCGTCCATGTTATCTATGTTCATGAGTGGTTTAGCACTGAACTATCTCGGTCTCGAATAAACATACAGAACTGTTTGTAATGCAGACTCTGGTTTCAGCAAGTTAAAATCTTGCAAAAGAAGGCACAAAAACAATACGAACTGATTGACAATCACTGCGTTCCGTTTTTCAATATATTACCCAGTGTCACGTAAATCAGTCTAGAACCAGTTTGGTTCCAACCCCGGATGGGGCAATCAGAATGTGGTCAAGCGACGTGCAGTTTATTGGCTGCTAATATAGTATATATTTGTGCAAAAAAAAAACGCCGGGAAAATACAGTTTGAAATTATGGAAGCCAAACTTGACTTCTTTGCCGATTGTGCACGATTATCTTCATTCGGGAAGCAGCTTATGCTATAATATATAAATAAAATAATCGCGGCACGTCAGACTACTTTCACATAGAACTTCATGGGAATGCGCGTCCAAAATTTCCGCTCACTATTCTGCTTTCTTTTAAGCAAATTTAAAAAAAAAGAAAAGAAGAAATATAGGTGAGAAGTGAAATAGTCAACACTTATCAGACGTACTCAATGTTATTAAATCCCTCGTTCAAATTCATGATATACAAAAAATGGGAATCAGAATGATGATTAGGCTCCTATGAAAAGTGCCCTATCATTGGAATGGCAATAGTTTATTTAAATCACATATTCTGTAGATTTGTCTTGTACATTTTGTATGCACTTACATTACTGCCATTGGCAACAATTGTTAACTAGATACATCTTTGAACAGTTACTGTATATTTCGGGAGTGGCGACCCGCTTCGGACGGTATAACTATATAGATGTGTGCGACGTGTGAAAACTAGAGGAGTTCTGAGGGATGAACATGGCACTCAATCAGCTGCTGTTAATCAGGCTTCCATTCTCGACCTGAATGCGGAGAAAGTATGTAAGCGAAGCTATAAGAAGGCCTTTACCCCGTCGAAATCGTCGAGCTGTTGGATGTTCTTGGTGATCTCAGTGAAGCTCTGATTGTTGTAGGCGGCTTGGAGGAATGTCATCTTCTCTTCATAGTCGTATTGGCATAGAACTTTATTGTCGCAGAGGTAGTATTTGTCGCCGATACAGAACCTTGAAGTGCGCATGTTTAAGAGGGTTAGACGATGAGCGAGGTGAGGTGGTGAACGATACGATGTTCAACCTTATTAGCATTTGGTTCCCTCTAGAGGGGTTGAATGGAGACGTGTTGATGTTAAGCTCACCTGTAGTTACAAATGTGGCACGCAAAACAGTCGAGGTGGTAAACGTTTGATTTTGCTCTCATTACCATTTCAAAGGCGGGAATATTCTTTTCACAAGCGGAGCAAACCCCAGTGGATCCAAAGAGGCGTAGATAATCTCGTGAGCAAAGGATCATGCTCTGCTTATAGTACAGTTTCGATCCCTGTTCACCTAGCCGACAGTGGCAACACGTGCACTAAAGCGACGATGTTTGGGCGGATCTACTAGAAACGCTTACCTTTAAACATTCTTCGTGCCACAATTTCCCCAGTGCTTTTAACATGAATCGATCTCGAATGGATTGCGAGCATGCGGCGCAAACAGATTCCATTGCGACCTGCTGACTCTGTTAAAAGAAACTCCCTTATTTTGATTCACAAGAAATAAAATAACCACGATCCGACTGACGCGACGTAACTCGACCACTATGCAATCGTATAGGAACTACCGGCAATAATCACTACAAAAAGCAATTTTCTTCCAGGAAGCGAACTTAATTTTTGTTGTTGTCGAGAACGGTCAGAAATTCAGAAAACGCTCGATTTCTACCGCTTATCTCTTCAATCAGCAAATCGAAAGACGTCGAGCTCCATAAACCATAAAGAATAATTAAATGGTGGGGCTTTAATTGGAGTAAACAGGTTCATCGGCAGAGAAAGCGGCATCAAGAGGGCCAGTCTTGCGCCAAGTCCGCGCCAACTAATGCATCCGTAATTAGAATCTTGCGCGACAAATGGAAGTGATGGCAACTAATTGTTTGCCGAAAGCACCGTATGAATATAAATATCGCTGTACTAGCAGCGGAATATACCTTTGTGGAAACGGTGACAGAGAGCGGGTGTGACAAGTTTACAGACAAGAGCAACACGATGGTGTCCTTTAGCAAGGTGCTTAGACGACGTGGCGATTGTTTCAAGAGAGGAGAGTTTGGATGTACGAACGAAAAGTAGAAGGAATTTGCCATCTACCATTGTCAGCTGATGATCGCTCTCGGGACACCTTCGAACATAAATAATTGCCGCTTCTCATCGTCCCTAATATCATTTAATCAAATGGGTCCGACTCTGTTACTCGGCAGCAGGATGCGTACGCGCCAACGGCTCTCACTCGGCGCTAATGACTCAAAAACTTAGTTCGTGACTGTTTGGGCCGCCTAAATGCAACCTCCCTAAAAGGTTTTAATTACGTCAGCACTTATCGAACTGATGTATGCGAGTAATAAGCTAATGACAAAAAAACCAATTTGAGTGGAGCGCATGTGATGAATTATCGAAATTAAAAGCATTTTCGATTATTACATGTGGTATGGCCTGCCGAACCGTTTCCGACCTCGATTGGAACGGACGTGACCCACAGATGTAAGATGTTAAAGAGAGATGCATTGGCGGCCCCTCATTCACCGATCTCACTCCACATTGCGCTAAAATCGGGAAACGAAAAGCCGCTCAATCAGAAACAGTGACGCGATTCTCCGGAGGGCATGTTTTACTGTGAGCGAATATGCGCGTGCCCTATCGGGTAAAACAGCAAGAACGGCAGGAAAGAGACCGATTAGCTTCCGGCCCACGGTACAGACAAACGCTTTGCGATTAGACAGCGATGCTCACTGTCAATTCACGCGCTTCCCTCCATAAATGCCCAATTGTGAACAACGAACAAACAGATTTAACGAATGGAGATGACAAATATGATCCGCACTAAACGTTCATTCATATAATCCATTTTGAGAAAATTAATTATTTTCGTTTGTGACGTAATTCACGTGTACACGACTCGAGAAGCGAGTGACAGCAAACAGCAAATCGGGATAAAACTAATTAGTGCCGTCTGTCTTTAACAAAGACCGCCACCATGTCGCTGCGAAGTATACAGATTGTCAGTAATGCACAAAAGCGATTCGACGAGTATGCCCGTCTGGGGCGGCTCAGCGTTATTTCAGTTTTCACTGGGCATTAATTCAGAAAGCGCACCGAAATCGCAACCACAACAAATGCGGCCACATGGCGAAACGTTGGGGATCGTCGCAAATGCAGGTGATTTCGGAAACTGGCTGCTGAAAGGGATTTTGGCGAATCTGTCTCCAGCGTAACGTTCTCAGAGGAAGTGGGAACGACATGGTGGTGTAATGTCACAATTCATTTAAAACGCCCTTGTTGAATTACGCATGGGCATTAGCGCTTTCTACCTTTGCGAAGCATTGCACTTCGGCATTATGCACGCGACTAGAGGGTTGGGTTCTTGTAGGCAGCAAACGAAAAAAAAAACAGCAACTGAGATAAAATGCCCAAGCCGTTAAGTGTTCGGAAAGTGAAAGCGAAGAACGATACTCGGATTCAGAGGGAGTGGGTGTCGGTGCTGTTAAACAAACAACGGGGCTCCTCATTAGAAGCAACTACAATTAATTAGTTGTCTCTGGTCTCAAGGTTAATTATTACATTGCAATGTGGTTTTCCACTAGACGCACGGAAATCAAACCGGACTGTAGCAACGAGTGTGCGAAGAGCGCGAACGACGTCGACGACGGCGCAGAAGTCAGGACAATCACTGCGCCACATCGGAGAGTATTGCTTTCGGTCCATGGGTTTGCTGTCCGCGATGGTCCCATTCTCTCGTCCTTCCCTTTTACTTACAATCTCGTGTAAGTCGCTAGCCAATCAGGCGGATTGCGCCAAAAACGACTTTTAAAGAGGATGAAAATGGAACTGGCCCCGATTTCTACTCAATATCATATGTATGCAAATGTGATGTATATGAGTCCGTGGTCTCAATTTTCATAATTACTATCCCGGTGGGAAAATGCGTGAACACGCACCATATTCATTTGCGCAATTGAGGGTTAAAGACCAAAATGCAATAAATATTCGGCAAGCGGGAGTCAGTGATTCATTGCGGTCGCAGAAAGCGACAACGGTTATCTGCTCTGAAGCCAACCTAGGGAAACATCACTGAAACTGCGCTTATGGCGAACTGTAATCAGGCCGCTCCTTGAGGGGGATATAATGTACTCATTAGCATTTCGGACACAAACATTATCCCATTTGAGATGCGCCAAATTATCGTCATTTTTGTGTTCAAAAATGCCAAAAAGTGGTTCGTAATCGGCTGATTCGCTGCAGCGGCGCGCCAACGCTCTCTGAAAGTGGGTGGTGTTCGTGTAGGCAACATCGCGATTTAATCGCACATTGTCGCTGATTGCCTTTTGAAGCGATCGCGCTTATCGCGTTCTGTTCTCTTTCGCCAGATTTGCACCCGAATATTTTATTTAGTTCTTCTCTGTGAACAACGCATATGCATAATGATTAGGCGCCCCTTCAACACGGAGCAACCAGAGAGTGAGGGGGCAAGGGAATATGAACAGGTTCCGTGCAAGCTAGAACTCAAATGGCCGGGCAAATGAAGGAAAACACCATTCCGATTGCCTACTAATTGACTGCTTTCAATTAACTTTGTATTCGAATTAAAGCTGTAAGACAGCTAGAAAAGACTGCCATAAATTATACATTAGCGGCCGAGGACATATGTTTTGAAAAATGGGAGGCGGTAATAATTAAGCGTTTTGGCGGAAAGACAATTTAAAAGAAATGAGAGAGATTGGCGAAAGGCCACGAGCAACGAGTAATACTAAATGTAGGCGGAAAGCGAATTTCATTCTAGGGACAATATTGTCCGAAAGGAATTAATCAGAATAATGGCGGCGAGATGCATGCGCGCCAAACGAAATTGGCTGTTATGTGTGTTATTATTATTATTAGTTGGGATTATCGTGTGCTACGAGAATTCGTTCTACAAGGATGGCGCATTCACGCTCAAGCCTTTGGCCATTCTTTTCGATTCACACGGCAACACTAACGATCAAAATAGATGAGATTCCAAATGGGAAACAAATCAGACACTATCAAGCAAATTATGTAATAAGCGCGCGCATCACAGCGTCAGTCTTTCATTCATTCTAACCTAGTGTCCACCGTTATTGAAAAGCTCTGAAGGGAGCCACTCATGCACGTACGAGGACTCATAAGCTAATAAAGGCAGTGCGCGCATCTGTGCAGATAAAGACACAAGAATCGCTTCATATGTGCACCGGATATACACGTTATTTGAAACCTGAACAAAACAGACAGAGCTAATTTGAGGAACACCCCTTCAGACGATTACACTTTCATATCGTGTGTCACACGCAACCATTAAGGGGACCCGAATGCCATGCCGAACGGCTTTCCGAAACGCTTACTACAAGTCTTGCTTAAAACGCAAGAAACTAATTAACTTTATAATTGAAATATGAAAGTGAGTGCACGTCACAGCTGATAAAATCAACAATTTTCCACAATCGGGCTACGAACGTGCGCGACGGCCAAGCCGCAAACAAAGTCGCTGAAGGCCATAAGAACCGTTGCGAGGGACAAAGAGTTCGAGATCAGCACAAGTCCCCTTGTGATTAGGCCGTTCCTCAGTAAAGAATAGCATGTGTTCCATTTTTGTTGACAAAGAGCTACCAAAGAACCTTCCAAGTTATTTTAATCGTGGCACATTCTCAGAATATACTAGCGTTCGTACATTGCTTATTAACTCACGATAAAATCTGAGATTCTAGGGACATAAAAGCTTTAAACCGGAGTGCCGAACTACGAAATGCACAAAGCTAGAGACCTGGAAGCATAGACTATAAATTGATACAACAAATAACATAGAGTCGGGATTTCAGTTATCGATCACAAATCTTTTGTACCCTTTAATTTGTTTCAGTTGACTCTTGAGCAATTTGACGAAATCGTGTGGGTGAACGGTAATCGTGAAGACCGCACCATGTCGGATAGCTTCTAACCTCCGAACTAGTTGATCGTTGTTGGCAAACGGATTCATCGGAGTGTCGTCGATGTCTGTTATCACAGTGGAGACGTAGGATTTGTCTCGAGAAAACGCTGCAACTACGGCTGGAAGATGCGCCTTTCCTGCTACAGAATTCTTTGCTACGGCCTCAATCTACATAACCGATGGAAATTCTGTTAATAGCCTTGTCACTCACTCTGTTCTTCTTCTTATGTAAGGTGATTCCGAGCGTTTTCGATCCACTGAGCGGTTTCACAAAGGAACACACGTAGCCCGTGGGAATCGGACGAACTTTAAGCGAAACCTGGAAAATGCACGTGTGGAACTAATCAATTGGATAAGGAGAATGAATTACTGGATTTCCCGGAATCGACTGTGTGTGAAACAGTCCGGGGACCTCCTGAATCCCTGTTACTTTCACGTCGCCCACTTCAATGATTTCATCCCCGATGCGAAGAACTTGGCATAATTGTTTGTTATACTCCGCTGACCATCCGGCAACCCTAAAACAGAAGAACCACTGCGTTTTCACTTTACGTCAGGACAGCTGTACCAAACTCTGCCATGGATTTCGACTAAAGCCAGGTGCTCAACGCAAACTGACAGCTGCAGAAACACCACTCGAGGTTTAGTCATGGCTTGTTCAAGAGCTACTGTCGATGAGTCATCGCTTTGGCAGGACAGAGGCCGACTGTAGAGATCGTCACTTGTACCGGCAATAGAACAGTCGTTGTCATCGTCCGAAAATGTTACTCGGTGCTTTGGCAGCTGCAGAGTTCGCTTCCTGATGCTTGATTCGGGTGTCTCACATTGAATGCTGCTGCTGAAGTTCATGTATATAGGATAAAATTAGGATTAACGGTTATAGAAAAGTACAGAACAGAGTATCACTCTTAACTGATTGAAGCACTTGAAACCATAAACAATTAGAGCGTTTAATTAAGAAAGAGTACTTACTCTGAAGAACTCGACGATGATCTTTTTCTGTTGGGTAGTAAAATGTCGTTGCTTCGAGAGTCCGGTGTCGTAAACGAATCATAGAGGTCAGAGTTGGTGGGCGTCGAAGACAGTCGTGGAATATCGTACAAGCTGCTTTTCGGAGTCTGTAAAAGGACACTCATAAATGAAACAAACAAAGATAAGATGCCCACGAACCGATATTCCTGTTGGCTTCTCATCGCTTTCGATAACCATACGAGGAGGAAGAGGGGGTCTATCAATTGACTTTGATTGTCGGCAAAGAACTTTCGCAGTTGCAAGTGGAGAGGCAACGCTAGAAGGTGACGTTGGGCGCTGTTGGTTGAGAAGTGATATGCCTCGGACTATATGTTCATAGGCCGCGTTTCCATTGGATTCGCTCGCTTGTAAGGGAAGGTGCATGGAATCATCCAAACGGATTACATCGCGACTCCTTTCAGCAAGGGCGTTTTCTGAATCGATCCAAATACAACAGTAATTTGAGTGGGGATGACTACCATCAAATGACGTTGCTGGCTGGGCGTTCTCATCCGCACTTTCGACTTGCTCTCCATTAGGACTGAAATTCATTTCCATGGGACAGGGCAAATAGTGGTTATCCTCCTGGAGGCAGTTGAGCCTGTTTAGGGTACTCCTTGCACTTTCTACCCACGCATTGCAATCGTCTCTGAAGTATGCAATGTCACTCAACTTGCGCTTTTATGACATACGGTGAAAGAGCGCACAATTCTATCGCACTGCGGCTTTCCTCCTTGAATTCAATGATGAACATTCGAGAATCCGTCATGACAGGAGAAATTAGCGCGACCTCGAGCAGGTCGACTAGCTGCTTCGGACGGTGGTCGTACATGGAATCCTCATTTGGGTACCATTCCAAATGCGGTGCTCTGTCATTGTGAACACACAGTGCCACCCAGAGGGCCTCTTCACATATAAACTGAAATATTTGGGGTTTTGGAACCAGTGCCACAAATGATATACCTTTTTTTTGCGGAGTAAGGTACCGGATTTTTTGCGAACATTTTGTAGCCACCCAGAAATTATGACTTCCCTTCGTTGAGTCATAAATTCCGGCCGAATAGAAACATACAATACCTCAACAATGTAATATTTAACGGCGTTTAAAGTGGGGTTTTCCTATCATATGATGACGCTACAACGAGTCAGTCAACGCGCACCTTTCACATCACGACTCTTCTTCCACAGCCGTGCAAACGCTAGGCACGTAAATGGGCCGCAGTCCGCTAGTCGAGTACAAAACAAACAAACGCCATATGAATATACGTCCACCTACAAGACAGTGAGGATATGTTCTTGTTTTTCAACCGGAAAGAAGAAAATGGGGAGGAAAGGAACTTGCTCTTTGGCTTGCGCGTTAAAAATATGTCTAGAGCGTTTTGATGGTGGAAGGCCCTCAGAACGTCCTTCAGTGAACTTTGCAATTCGAAAAGGGTAAATAAAAAACGGCGCCTCTTTTGATTGCGTGGTCGAGACGAACAACTATGCCAAAGTGTGTCTCGCGGCTCCGTCATTCCACTCAAGCATTAACTTGTCTGTTCTATCCTGCGGCTAATCTAATTTTAGAAAAAACGAGCGACAGAATCTATGTGGACGAAGCTACCCATGATCTCGGCTTACACCGCGAGCTCGAAATAAACAAATCACGACATTGCATGATGCACATTGCGTGCCGTTGGATTGGAACAAAATCCACCGGAAGAGAGTGTCAATGCAAAAGCATATCGCTCTCTGCTGCATTTTTTCTCATGTGATCGTGACCGACAATGACTATTATGACAGGAATTGAACAAACAGAGAACGAGAGACAACGCAACAAGACAGTGGAATAGGAATGAAAGTATTCACGGCGCATCCGACCTCACTATGACGCACCCTGTCTATATCAGATTTGGTCATTGCCTTGCGCGTTCCGTGGATGGTTCAAAAAAGATTTCCTTTAGAGGGCATCCAAACCCACACTTTGCTTTTCGCGCGCGAACGACAATCTTCTCGTGGAAGCAGGCGCGACTGCGAGAACTAAGGAATGCGACCGCGATCTCACATTCGACCGATCGATTGTTGATCGAAACATATGATTCAGTCTGCGCCGCGCTTGCGCTCGAGAGGAAAATTGAAACTACTGAAGAGCGGCGTTTCCATTCACATTAGCACTTGGAACACAAGAATAAGCACCCTTAAAGGCGCCTTAGAATTTGGCCCTTTTCAAGCTGCATTCAGTTCCCTAAAATACTACGAAAGAGATGCTCGTGACGTCACTCATTGAAGTTGGTTCTGCATCCACATAAATTTACAAAAATGACGCTATTGATCGAATCGTCAACGGTGCGCTCCTCCCTTTAAGTCCCATATTTCGATTATACAGGCAGCGATACTCGCCGAGCAGACCCGAGTTCGATTCAATCAAAGTGCTGTTCCTTCCAATCCCCTTCAAATCTTACAAGTACTGCACCGGCTTGCGACCAACGTTGCAGTCATACCATTGGGAAACGTAGAACGTTTTTTACCGTTTTTTACTATATACCCTCACAAGTCGGCCCAGGAGCCGCTACGAATGTCCTGACGCGACGTTCCTTTAGATGCATGACGTGCACCGTATCTCTTTATCCAGCGTTCCGGACTCGCGTTTGATCAGCTTTTGAAGTCGGTTTCTCTCCCGTTCGACTCGAGAGCGCTACTGATGACATTCGCTTATTGCGGTGTGCACCGTCGCTCGCCGAGCTCACTTCATTCTCGGTTGCGGTGATTCCATGAATAATACGCCGACATGTTAAAAAGTGGTTTCGAAATATTTGCGACGTCTGCTCCTTTTCTAGTTTGGCGATCATGTGTCGGGAAAAGTGAGAAATGTATACTGATCGTCCACCGTTGCAATCTGTCCAAACTTCACAGTTGGCGACAATATTTAGAGATCGCTGGTGATCGCTCAATTCTGCCATTTTTTTTGCAATACCCGATTCTCACCGCTATCCACACCTTTCTAATAACCTTCTGTTGATGAGTCGGGTGGAAGTGGCGCTTCCTTATCAGATCAATCACTACTTTCGCGGACGTTATGCATATGACGCGCGCCGACACCTCATCTTTGACGCTATGAAAAATGGGATGACAATGCCGATATTTTCACGATCGATGTTTTTATTGATTCTTTGTGTCTGGCACATCTCACACTCATTCTGAAATGTTTAGAAATATCCTGCTAAGCACTGCTACGTCGTTTTCCGTTAGAGGTGCTCTCGACGAGCTAAGCGCGACCTGACCATGGATCGCATGAAAGAGGGTATGCAAAAACGGGTTCGGCGCTTCCAGCAGTTGGCTTCTCAAAATGTAGGATTGTAAGTTTCTGCTATATTTCAGTTTTGTGATACAGCAATATTTAGATCTGAAAAGAAAGACGAACTGCAGAAAGTGAATCACGTGGAGCAGAAAAACCAAAAAATGATGGCCATGGTGAAGAATACGCGGGTATCGCTGTCTAACTGCGTCAAGACGGGGAGTCATTCAGAAAGTATTGAAAAACGGAAGGTGAGCGTATCAGACAGATAGTACTTGAATGACTGAACACTTGAAGAAAAAGCTTGAAGACTATCAGCTCGCTCAGCAACTGCTGAGTGACGGGCAGGAAATGGTCTCGGACGCACCGCTCTTGTCTCAAATCACGATGCACTACAGTCACACTCTCAGCCTGCTTACTGATTTGCGTCTTAGCCTCGATTCGTTCGTAGAGCGGTCAGCTATAGACACTCTCAACAAGTTCCTGGAAGAAGAAAAAGCTGTTAACAAGGCACGGGAAAAATTGAACAGGATAGCCCTGGATCTGGAATCATGTCGAAAGCGTTTACAAGGCAATCATGATCCAACAAAAACTTCCGAACTTCAGGAGGAGTTCGACTCAACTCAGTTGAAATTCGATGCTTGTCGTGTAGATTTGTACTACTTTAGGGAAGTATGTGATGAAAAGAGTTTAGGACAACGCCATAACCGAAATCTACACTTTATCTTCGAAAGAAGAAGAGATCTCACGAATCCTCCACTCGATTGTACAAAAGCAACTTGAGTACCACAGCGATTGTGTGCGCGCCTTAAGTCATTTGCAGCCCAAGGTTGAAAAAGCAGTAGGTCAGTTCAGCTGGTCTGCGTATATTTTTATCTTCTTTACTTCAGTTGATCACGAAAAACATCCTGTCTTCGGGTGTTCCCTTCGGAATCATCTGAACAGTTCGAAGCGGGAAATCGCAGAGGTGATTGAGGCTTGCTGTACGGCACTCTCTAAACACTTCAACGAACGAGGACTTTTCCGAGTCAACGGCAATAACAACAGAATCCGCCGTCTGAAGGCAGCATTCGATGCGCATGAGCTCACAGGATTGGACGACTACACTAATGATCCTCACTCCATCTGCAGCGTACTGAAATGTTATTTACGAGAACTGCCCGAACCGCTGATGACAAATGAATTGCACAGCGCTTGGGTTGCCACTGCAAGGTTAGAAAACACGTGTGAACACCCAGGCGATGGTTCCCTTTTCAGATTAGAGCCCGAAGATCGCGTTGACGACGTTGCAAAAATTCTCTCGAGATTGCCGGAAGAGAATCGGAAGAACTTAGCTTACTTAATTAGATTTTTACAACTTATGATTAGATACGAAGCCACCACTATGTGTGTCGCTTTCACTTCTATCTGAAGACAGGTTCATATTTTAGGATGAATGCGGGTAATCTGTCTATTGTGTTCGGACCAAACCTATTTGGATGTGGCAATGGAAGCGAGACGGACAACATGTGCGGATCGCGTATCGTGGAAACTCTCCTGATGCATGCCGATTACTACTTCTCAGGAGGCATCCAAAACTTCTCAGCATTATGTTCATGACTGCATTGCAGATCATTTTGACTTTGACGAAAGTCCACTTACGCAAAGCTTCAACCGCGCCTTAAATGATCAAACGGGCGGTTTTGAGTCTCCAGATCGAACGTCACCTAAAAGCGTCCAGCTGAATGTCGATACCGTTTCCATCTGTTCTACGAAGTAAACAAGCATTTTGTTTATCTCAATGATGAAATATTTCAGCTCTCTTGCAAGCAATCGATTAGACAATTACCATTCTGTCCGGAGTACAGTATCCCCAAGCAGCCGTCGCCCTCGACAAAAGGCGCCGCCTCCCCCTGGTTCACATTCTAGTAAGTGCAACAGATCCTAAGAACAATAACATTTGCATCTGTAGCGGTGAGC
The DNA here is from genome assembly GCA_030435675.1 of Steinernema hermaphroditum. Taxonomy (NCBI): domain Eukaryota; kingdom Metazoa; phylum Nematoda; class Chromadorea; order Rhabditida; family Steinernematidae; genus Steinernema; species Steinernema hermaphroditum. The sequence continues at coordinate 10,356,739 of CM059625.1, read as the reverse complement.
TATGACTTGTCCCCGAATGGATCTACACTGGATCAATTGGAGATGCAACAGGGATCGGTCAGCAAGAGTTCGTCTCTAGCCTCAAACGACTGCGACTCAATGGACGATTACGGTGGCTTTGGAACGACGCAGATAGAAATTATGGACCATGATAACTTCATGACAAGATCGCTGATGGACGACCACGATAGACCAGACCGTCCGCCTCCCCCGAGGACGTACAGTCAGAGATCTAGCTCTGGACATTCGCCCTCTTTGGTGCGTGAACACAAGGCAACGAACTAAAGCAATTTGCTTAATTCAGACAGTCAATAGGCCCGTTTCGTATATGAATGCGGTCACAAATGCAGAAATGAATTCACTCTCGATATCGTGTGGTCCTGAAGCCCTTTCAAATACTCCAGATGTGCCTCCGAGGTCTTCAGTTCGTCTCCCCCCACCACTGCCTGCTAAACCCACAAAAATGGACGAGATAACCAAACTGTAAGCAGTTCCTTACAATTCGCCTGCCAATTCTGTGCCAATTAAACGTCCGGTGAAGCTCACTTTCTTCTTACCATTCGTCGAAACTCTCATGCGCATTCCAAATACAAGCTAAAGCTTGTCAGCAATACGCAAGTGCCCTATTTATCCTGTATCCATCTGTAGATCCGTTCTCCTTGCATTACAAAATATTGTGGTGTTCAGTTAGATTTGCGTCGATTCCCGTAGAGTTCCTCAAATATTGTAAACCTTTCGTTGAAGATGGATTATGACCGACTTCCGGCGTCATTTCACATCTCATCTCTTCTTCCTAATTGTCTTTCTTATGTCTCCTTCTTGCCTAGTCGCCAGATGTTTAATTTATCCCGCATGAGTAAGTTGCAGTTGCAATGTTGTGTTAATACATGTCACGTATGCGGTCTCGATAGCGGAAAGATTTCCAACCTTTTCTTGTGTTGTTGTCTTTGTCAAATGCAAAAAAATTCTACACTTGTTTATTTTACCTGGTGCAGCCCCTCTCTTATGCAGACATTTGACGGACAATCCGTCGGCGAAGTGGGTCGCTTGGCTTTCGGGACATTGTACATATGTTCTGGCACCCAGTGCTTAATATTGTTTACCTCTGGTTTGCGCGTCGTTGAGATGGGTTGACGGCCGTTCGATCACCTTTCAACCGCACGGGAGTCCAGCGTAGTAAGCGTAGTGGTTTCAGTTGTATTTTTGACGGCTTTCCGCTGTGAGCGGTCAATCGAACGGGACAACGTACTCGAGGTGAGATATGAGCTAGTCTACTGTGAGCGGGTCGTTGTAATATTGTGCTAAGGGAGAGTCAGAGCCGAAAATATGTATTCACCTCTACAAGGAGGTATCCGCTTATAAGTTTCTTCACATGTAAGTAACTTTAGCGCTTCCGTTCTATGATCAGCTCAATCTGCAGAAAAAAAGCAAGTAGGCGACAGCCTGAGCTGTTTACAGCCATTGTCAAAGTGATCACTTATTTCACTTTTGTTCGTGTTCGGGAGTTTCTTCACTTTTTTTTGCGTCAGAGTGACTGATTGCAAAACAGCGGATAGCTCTCTCGCCCAGCTTACTTCCCCTCATTTTCGTTCTTGCTCTCTGCCGTGACTATCCTCCCCGCGACTGAGACAATCCCTTGGCCTATCAGATCGAATCATTGCGATCCTAGCATATCGCTTCTCGATGGTTTAAATACACGCGGCTGTCATTCACTTTCCTCTGCCGACCCGGGTTGTCGTTCTCGAGCATTGACGGCGCAGCAGTCGGCTTTTCCGATCACAATTTTTGTTGATGAGTGCACTGAAATAAACTTGTAAACTCGTAAACTCTCTGAAGGCGATTGAAGGCGATGTGTGTCAATTTTCCTACTGTTCAATGGTACGTTTCAATACATACGTGTGATGATATTAAGGGAATTCTGGTCAAAGCAGAAACAATGAAAGAACTGTCAATCAGGCTATTTGAAAATCTATGCGATTGCTCAAATTTGTTTGCTTTTCCTAGTCTGCATTTTCCTCAACGCATATTACAGCACTTCTGCTAACCGGATTGACCCGTCAACGAAAGTGTTCCTCGAGCATTTCTTGTTCTGCGTCTATTCCAGACTCATTCACAGATCAGCTTTTCGCGCACGGATTGATCAGTCTTTAAAGCATTCGCTGAAACTCCATGTATGTTCTAGTTTGGGAAATAAGAGCGGGAGATGGATGGCATCACGTGGCTTCTGATAACATGGCTCTTCGTGGGCGCACTCTGCTATTTTGCTGTTAACAAGATGGGCAACGCAGGGCCAGAATCGGATGCCAATATTCAGAAACAAAACGCACCTTCCGTGGCGACATCTTCCCCAGAAAACGTCTCCAAGTAACCTGCGATCTTTGAAATTAACTCCATAGCTTTGTTTAGATCAAGCAATTGCGACTGGGCGAACGAAATAATATCGTGGCTTTTCCAGTATCTTCGTCGTGTTCCAGAACCTTTGGAGGCGTGGATAAAATCACTCAACGATGCTGCGAAAAAAGTAGCTCATACGGTAATTCCTCTCCGCAGAAACATCTTTTTGATTACTGTTCGTATCTAGAACAACTGCGAAGTTCTCTTCGAAGGATTTGGCGATCATTCCGACATTCACAAGCCTCCGAAGCTTTCAAATGTTGTGGTTGAGCAAGGTCCACGTGATCACCTGGTAAATAGCAGTTGACCATCGAATTGTCTTTACAAGGCATGTTCCAGACTCTTCGAGCCCACATTGATCTACCCGAAGTTCGAGTGAAGCTTGTCACATCCCAGCGTACATCTGATCATCTTAGTGTGTCCAATTATGATGCCTACATTAGGGATCTTCATGGGGAGGTGAGTACATTACAATTTAAAGTTGACAAAACACCTTTTTATCTACAGGTAGAAGGTCGAATAGCTTGCATTGCCAACCAGCTTTTCTTTATGGGGTGCTTCAATGGCCGACCTGAAATGGATATCCAACTCGTTAATCGCGATTCTAACCAGGTACGTGTGTCAGTCGGCGATGCATTTCTACAGGCGGCATTCAGATTAACCAAGTGAGCACAGCTTTCGTAGAAGAAACGATTCGACGTTGCTTGGTTTCGGCTGTCACAAACATTAACCTCAGTGAGACAACTGTGGCTCCTGGTGGAAGTCTAGTGGAAGTCTCGAAATCTAGTGTTGTCACAGCACCGGTGCACGAAATTGTTCGTCGTCTTCATCAATCACATGTATGTTTGCCGGCTCGCTTCCGTATACGATCCGACTTCTAGTTGGTCGACCACAACACAACAGCTAACGTTCCTCCTAACAAAGTCCGAGTGAAAGTCATTCGGGCTCAACGTCTTGGGGTCAACAAAGGTAAGTATCAGAGTATATTATTAGACCTTGGTTCAGAAAAATGTGCAAAAGTCTCAATTCAAGGTTTCGATGTAATTTGGCGCAATATTAGCTTTTTGGTTAAGTAAGCTTTTTTTGGTTCAAATTGACTCCGCTGTGCATTTCCTGCGAAAGTGTTGACACGCAAAAATTTTCATGGGAGAACTAAATAAAAGAAGTAATGGGTAACAGAATCAATTCTCTTACCAAAACATACGCGTTTCTTCAGATGTTCACCAACCTTACGTGGTCATAGAAATGGACGAACCGGCAAAAAAATACACCACGAGCACAGGTCTTAACGTTAGCCCCTACTGGGAAGAGGACTTCGAGTTGTATGTCGTAACGTTTTATGTTCACATTTGACAACTTCCTTAGTGATATTACGCCAGCGAGCGAAGAGATCTTATTTGAAGTATACGAGGGACTAAACCAAGGAAACAACGAAGATGATAAAAATTTTCTTGGACTCGCTATTGTTGGATTCGACGAGCTCCGCCAATCGAAAGAGAGAGTGCATTCCTTGGAACTGCAAGGACGCCCTTACAGGAACGATCATGTGTCCGGATCTCTAACGGTCGAGGTGTGCCATTAATACGAATTTCTGCTTGAGCCTCTGTTACAGTTCGAGCTATTCTATGACCCAAATGTTGAAACTATTGGAAAGCAGATCGATCAAATGTTAATAACAAATCACGACGGCAAGCAGTTCACAGAAACCATCACAACAAGCAAGCGACCAATTTACGACCCTCACGGTAGAATTCCCGAAACTTATTTTAATTTGCCTTATCCCTCTGATTTTGAAGACAGCTATGAACAGCACGACATTGTGCCGTCCAGTACGACAACTGTTCTCGTGAAAACTGTCTCGCAGGTATTTTTTGCACTCTTTTCCTGTTGTAAGTGACAAGCGCTGTTTTTAGCAAACCAGAGATAAACCGCTTATTTCTTCGGTTCACGGCTCAATGGAAAATGCAATGGACCCGGTTGTTGACCGGGCTTTACACGATGCTTTTCTTCACCAGCAGCACAACGAGCCTTTCGTCGATGAACACAGTACATTACTACAGTACGAGAACGACAGAACAACATTGCAAGTCGAAGAGGTGGATTCTGAACGCAAATCGCGCGATCGAAGCAAGAAGACACACGAAACCACCGAGAAGCGCGATCGTTCCTTCTTCGGCGACCTGAAAGACCGTCTCAGTGGACGCCGAAGATCGAAACGTCGTGCGAAGAGTGCCGATGTTGGCAATCCTGAACTCGAGGAGGCTGTGTCACTTCCGCCATCTAGAGATCAGTCACAAACGCGCTATTCAACCCGAGGTACCTACGTAGATGCAGGGCTATGTTCAACAAAAGCATTCAAAACCAGGAACGAGTTATTACGAAACGTCTTCTGTTGGTGGAAAGTCACGCGAATCGACAAAGAGTCTTTACAGCCACAGCACCCTCATACTTGAGATGAATACGCGGAACAATGAAAAGAAGTACTATGAAATTCCGAAAACCATCATCGCAGAGCCCGCAGCTGTGAAGTTGATGCGTCGCGGCAAGAAACTTCATCTTCACAATGATCATACTTTTGTTGCAGTTAAGATTCGAGGGTAATAAGCGTTGCAGCGGCCACAATCCTAAAATCTCACTACTTTTCAGAGGAACTGTGTGCAATATCTGTCATCAGAGAATTGCTCGTAGTTTTGCCAAGCAAGCGTATCAGTGCAGAGGTTTGACGTATTTGTCTAAGTGTTCTCAAATGAATTTTCAGACTGTCGCTTGGTTTGCCACAAATCCTGTCACTACAAGTCCGTGTCCCCGTGTGCACAAAGCTCAATCGCGAAGTTAAACATGTAAGTCCACCGTCGACTGCGAAAAATCCTGAATTCAAAAACATAATTTAGCATTCGAGATATCGACTGGGTGCATTTCCTAAGTCATTCACAACTGGAAGAATATATCTCGGCCGAAGGAGTTTAAAAAGCGACCACTATTCCATTGTTATGTGCCATACCTTTAGTTCGGTTGTTAGCTCGCAGTCTTTTCTTGAGCTAATAAGTGTGCCACGTTCCCTCTGTTCTTTCAACGCGACAATATTTTTTCCGAAGCCGACTTCGTTGTTTCTAATTCTTTTGATTTCTATTTGCGCAAGGTCACTACATTGCTGATCTCGCTCTTTTTCGCCAATGATTAAAGCTATTTAATGAGCAACGACGAACAAGACAACGACATCTTCAGCGAGTTTTACATGAAATGGGTCCAGATTTGCTTCTGTTGAGAAGTTGAACCTGATCTAAACCAACTACGTAGTTCTTCCGGAGCTGATCAACTAACAGGTGTATCTGTAAAGTAATGGGCGGACGTGTTATGATATGGCCGACGTGCCAACGTACCGTATATAATCCAGGTGAAAGATCAACTGACACGCTGTTCCAGCGTCTCGCGTCGACAGTTAGGTCGGCGCCGGATATCGAAAGCGGACAGTCACTAAATCCGTTCAGACACACGCGGAAACGTCCATAGGAACCGGCTAGGAAAATATGTAGCTCTAATCGGGCCTGCTCTGTAACTCGAACTTGGTCTGTAGTCGTCAGTACAAAGACATCTTTTGGATCGTTCGTTTCTCCAGCATATGCGAAGTAACCACCTTTACACGAATATATGATATTCATTGTCTGCAATAACCAGCAACATACCTGTAAGATCTCCAGGAATTCCGGTGAGCGAGTTCGATACTCTTGCTTGACTAAGTATCCAAGGTTTGGCGTTAATTTTTGGCTGAACGCCTAACAAAAGATCTTCATCAGTTTCCAGTATGGTTGACGAATATCCGCAAAATGTCTACAACATACACATATTCAAGAGCAAATCGAAAATTTGCGATATGTACGTTGTCGTCAAAATTGCAGTCCACAGTGGGGCACAATGATTTAAAACGAGGTTCCTTGCGACTGTGTTGCCGACGAATGCCTGAGGAGTGGTCTTCAAAGGGAGATGCTGGGCGTGCAAGTGGAGTAGCCGAGTCGTCTAGGTTGCTCTCTGGTATAGTCGGGTCAACATACTCGGGAATAAAGCCTTTAATAGTTGTGTTTTAGGATATACAAAGCAAAGATCAACATACCGCTTTTATCATGTCCATAGGAATGTATGTCCGGTGTATGGACAGACGGCTGAACGTAATTTGCCTCGTAATTTCCGCCAGCTCCTTCAGAGGCTCCGCTGTTGACTGTTTCTGGAATGTTCTTCATCAAAGCATTAACGCGAAGACTAGAATTCTAATTAGTTTATCTACAGCGTAAAAGTGTACAATTAATAGAATGCTCAGCGAAGACAATATTTTAGGTCTAAGTCGCACGAAACTTTAGCCTGCTTATCTTGATAGGTACAATGGGAGGAGGGAGAGTGGTTCTGGCAAGGGGACTATTCACAGGAAGTCCCATATTCCGTCGAAGGAGCCGTTCGATGAACTGCTGTTTGAGTTGCGCGAAGCCTCCTGGTCTGTTTAAAAGCGATAGGTCCATTCCTTCGGTTAGTTCTTCCAAGTTCGGTAAATCTTTCAACATCGTGAGGTCGGTCAGCATCTCTGGAGTCAGGTTGTTTGTGAAATCATTTAACTGCCCAAGAAGAACCGGATTCTTTTTGAGAATTTTGCTACCCGATTTTCGAAATATGGTAAGAGGGTGACTTGTTGTGCTTGTAGGAGGTTCCGGCCTTAGAAGGCGCACGTTTGAAACGACACTGGGTCGCTTACTGGCACTCGCATTCGTTCGCTTCGATTCTGAGTCAGATAGGTTAAAAATTTTGCGATGAATGGCTTCCAGTTGTCTAATTTCTGAGGTGGTGAGCGAGGAAATATCGAGATTTTCTTCATCAGAGGAACTGTCGGTCCCTGTTGACTTGGTGGTAGACGGTACAGGAGCCACGTAATTCTCATCAACCTTCTTGGGCACGCGACTTTGTTGCACCCCGTAAAGATTCGCAACTTTTTTGGGGTAAATGGTGGACGGTTCAGCCTGAGGTTGTTCGGTGATAAAACTTAATGTGCTTTCTTCGACGCTTTCTTGTTGTTCAACTTCTTTGACGAGGTCAGGACTTCCGTAATTTGGTAGAGGCGTTCCCAGACTCGCGCTGGCTGTTGGACCAAGTTTGTTTATGAGGCCAGAAAGTCCATTGAACTGGATAGGGGACGAAAGCGATGTGTCAGTATACGGTTTTTTGTTTGTGAAAAGAGGCGTTCCGGCGGCGGTGGCAGGGGAGACGAACGACTGAGCAGAGCCTAATCCTGCGATTTGCATAAGTCCCTGGAGTGGGTCAGGTCTTGATGTGGCAGAGGCATGCGTGTCTGTCTGGTGAAGTGATCGAACGAGAACAGGAATCACGGGCAGCAGCGGTGCAGCTTGCTTTAAGAAGTTCATCAAATTGTTGACATGGTCGACGGACTGATTCCCGGCAGAAGGCAATGGTGTGGGCGACACCTCCATCGATGGTGCCGTAGTCACAGACGCAGTAGTAGATGTCAGTTCAGGAGGATTCGTGCTTGCTGAGATCACTGTACTAGCTGTTGGCATGAACTCTTCTTTCGTCTCTTCGGCAGACACCTCCGGTTCCGCGACTACGAGCATCGTTGGTAGGCGTTCAATTTGTGTCGCCTTTCTCAACTGCTGCCAGTCTTTGAAAGCTATAACCGGCAGATTTTCCGGAGTCCTTTTCACTCTGGACTGCTTCCCACCTGCAACAACAGCCGTATCAAGGTCTTCCACCTCCTCCGTCGTTCCCTATTCATGAAAGCTTTCAAAATTTCTGCTGGGAAAATAATGGTTCGGGAATAGATTTTGTACACGTTCACGAGATGAACATCCTGAGGAGTGTGCGGTTAACTAAGTGGGCTTACCGCATAAAATGGCGTCGTACGAAATATCGTCGATCGCAATAATATCGACTGGTTGAGTGAAGAAAGCCCTGATGACAAGCTAAAAAAAGAATCTACGGTGTGATATTAAACCCCTCTAACTTCAAATGGCTGCGAAATCGGGGGAAGTTCAATGGCAATGTAGATCCATTGCTGTGCATGTGTTCCTGAGAGGGCATTGTAGCAGTGAAGTTTCGACGGATCGGGATTTCCGGGAGGTTGCCGAATGCACACTTCAAGAGTTGTTGTGGAGTCGGTCTTCCAGTACCAAAGCTTGAGTTTCGCGCCACCCAGCTGACAGCTAATAACATCACTAATCAACATTGCCGACTGACGCCCATTCATTCCAAAAGTGTAGGCGAATTCATCATCTAAAGAAGTGATCGAGGAAATGTTGCTGAGCGAGCGAACTGACTGGATTCAGTGTGCATCGACTCGATCTGACGCTGAGTATCGATGGCGGCAATGTTGGAAACGAGCCATTCGCCGGAATCCTCGAGTCCTGTGCCGTTCCTCCATCGACAGCGCTGGTTAAAGTCACAGTTGAGCTCGCTTGATGATCTTATGTCCGCCCGCGCTAAAATTAACTCGCAACCATTTCTGCACCGTCCAGAGGCCTGCAAACCGATTCCTAACAGAACAGAAAGTAGAACGGCAATACGTCTCAACATTCCAGAACGCAGTCAGTGCCGTTAAAGTCCAGGGTTTCGGGGACGAAATCGTCAGCACGTACAATTTTCAATATTATCAAGCAGTTCGTAGACGCCGACGTCTTTCTATCGAAGAAAGCGACAGTCCGTCGGAGACACGCGTGGTGACCTACTAACTTCCCCGCCTGACTTCAACCTCAATCGCACCCGAACTCATAACGATGCGAGCAAATCCTCCGTCATCGGCTCCGTCTTTCAAAATCGTTGCATGCCGTGTACAATTACCAATAATAACTCCTCAATAGGATCCCTTGCAGACATTGTCCAAGTGACAGTGCCAATAACCCAAATATGTTAAGGTATTCGTTCGTTTTAGAAAGAATATAACTAAGCGGACAATAAAATTGAGAAGTTTACTATTGCACTGCTATAACTACAACACCACTTTACAGCAATACCACGATAATGCCACAACATAACAAAGGTCAGTTCTATCTTGTGTTGTCTCTATTATCTTTCTTACAAGTCTGTTCTGTGTGTCATTCCCTCACACACATTTTTTCACATAATTAGAAGAGTGTAGTGAAACAATACTACTGACAACGTCTATTGCTTCATCTAGTCTTATTATTAAGAACGTTATATACCTACAAACTGACACAGAGATAAAACACCTCATCATTCCTGCCACGCTTTGTTTTCGTGCTCCACTTGCTCTGCAGTGTCCGAGTCCTCTTCATCGCTGGCGTGGGGGCTTCCAGGCGTGCTTGGGCTAGGAGTGCTAGGTGCCGACGTGGCACGTGGTACTCGTTTAATGGTCTCCGATATTTTCATTTCCAAATCTGGATGCGTCTTCTTCAGAGCCATTCTTCTCGCTTCGCGGTAGAACTTAAGAATCGCCGAACATTGTTAACTATTAGCAAAATTCAATGCACTTACGCAACCCAAATTTTTCCAGTCGAGAAGCTCGCTCAAACGCTCACTACGATTACGAAGAATAACACGTTGGCGACGATTGAGGCATCTAGAAAAAATCAAAGTAACATGACAGATCAAGTAATGCAGCATACGCGTAGTCGAACAAAAATTGAGTTAGTTGATCGATCGACTCACTGTGACCCTTGAATCTGCGATCTACGACAAACAGCCCATATGTTTCCGGTTGGTGAACGCTATCCTGGATAAAGCAGCCAAACCCGGAAAGATTTGTGGTCACTGACGGAACTCCCATGACAGTGCACTCAGCTGAAAAAAAAAACATTGAGATTTCCACCGCGTTGAAGACACGTATACCTGGTGTGTACCCCCACGGTTCATAGTACGAAGGGAAAACTCCCAGGTGGCAACCTCTAACGAAATCTTCGTAATCCAGTCCGATCAAAGGAGACACAGACGATAAGAACTCTGGATGGAAAATAACCTTCACTCGATCAAAATGTTGGTTGATCAGATTTGTTCGGCGGAAGGCGTTCAACACCGGATCGTTGGCATCGTCAATCATGTTGTGGGTGCAAATAGGTGGCAAAGCGTCGCGCTAAATATTTGTATTGAAATTACGAAGCAGGTTTGGCCAAATCCTACCCTAGCGGAGAGAATGCAACGCTTCAATTGCACCATTTCAGCGGGGTGAAGCAAATCGTCTCGTTCCGGAATTTGTCCACTGAAAGCGAGATGCAAAGAGATATCAAAAAACACGTGCTGCACATACCGTACACAAGCCTCAAACATTCGCGAGGCCACGTTTTCCTGGATCTTCGAAATGGTATCTTTTAATTGCTTGCAAACTGCTTGTCCCTTTAACGACTCCACGTTGAAGGAGTTGGCACGTGCCGGGTAAATAATGAATGCGATTACGGTCACATCCTTACAACGTGGATCATTCGATGTCTAAAAGCTGTTTTCAGTCTTTCTCAAACGTTGTAAGGAAACCTTCAACATATGGTTCAACCTGGCGAGCGATTCGATAAAGAAATCGCCACCTTTATTGGTGAACTCGTAGCGTCCAGCGGTAAACATGTAGATAGTCTTGTCCAGATCGAAGTTCAGATGACTGAATGAATATTAACATGGGTACGCTGCGCTGCATGGACAGCTTACCCATAGAAATGTCCACGGACAAAATCATGAATCTTTTCCTTGGCTTTGGCATGAAGATTTTGAAATTCGTGAAGAGCAGCAAACTTGACGACGTTCAGTCCGTTAGGAGTAATAATGTCAGGTTTACGCTGTAGCAGGTACTGCGACTCCAAACCCGTAATGTCACTAAAAATCGCAGAATTATTTCCGTACATCGAATTACATCCAGTGCTTGGTTAGTTAGGCGGCAATCCCAACCGAATTTGCTAGGTTGTCAGTCATAAAGCCCGACCATGATTTCAAAATTTAAACACCTTTGAGCCTTAGTCGAACACAATCCTGAATATAGCCTTGCTTATATCACCTACCTGACTGTGGTAAAAATATGCGCCATGTTAACAGCTGCTCTTTCAAGGCAGTATCGATGATAAATAGACTTCTGTCCCGCTTCCTTATCAACATTGAACTAAACCGGAATTACGGAATTTTACTCATAATTCATTGCAAACTACCTTTTCCAAGTTGTGGTACAAATCCGCCCCTCCAGCACATAAATGTCTTCCTAGAAGAGTTGCGTGAGTCGTGAACACTGTGGACACATTCAATTTCCAAAGTCTGAAGTTTTGCACTGAGCTCACACTGAGATTAACCGCAATTTTACCGGCTAAGGATCAAACCAACTCCCGCCTGCCATTCGTGGAAATGGGCACAGACCAAGGGTTCGAAACCTTCCACAGAATTGGTAAACTAAAATGACATGAAGGTAATCATCACTGGGAGAGAAGACGGTTTCTTGCCGCTTGAAGGAAGATGGCGACAAGGAAGCCAAAGATGATAGCATCGTTTGATTCCTGGTCGTGGTAGGGAACGCCGATGTGACATTTCTCCCAAATCTCATGCTTCCAGGCATCTAGTTTCCATGCTGCGGATCCAATGTCAAATAAGACTACTTTTGGGTAGCCTTCGATGAGCCAACGGCCATACGTAACCTGGAGTCAGTTAATAGAAACCCGAGATTGCAGAGTGGGTACCTTGAATCCCCAGCCACGCATACACTCCAATGTGTACTTCATCGACGCCGTTTCCGGCTCAAGCACCTCAACTTCAACCTTTACACGTTCATCATTGTATGGTCCCAGCATGCAGTACTGATCTCCTAATTCGTCGGTGCTGACAGGAGCTTTCGAGCGAATAACTGTGTAGATACCACCAACTGAGGAAAAAGGAGAGTTACTTTTCGACCGCTTAATTGGTCCTACCTTTGTTTGCAACTTCCCAGGAACACTCGAAAACATAGCGACCTTCAATTCGAGCTGTCTCTCCTCTGTCATTAACGGATCCTTGATCGTCAATATTCAGACCCTACAATGGAACGGTTTTATAGCCATCGTCAAGTGAGCGCTCACAGAAAGTTGTCGAACGATTTTAGAGGAAGAAAACTTCCTCGTTACTTTTGGTGTTGTTCCACCATTCACCGCCTGGTCCGAAGTCATGAGAAAACTGAAATGCACATCAAGTGATAAGAAGATTTTTAGAGTGGATCTTGTTTTTACAGTGCATCGAAGATGAAACAAATTTGTAAACAAACACGATATCCATGTGACAATCACAAACGGTGTCGACCAACGAACATTTCTGTCTCAGCATCAAGAGGAGCGCAATATTGCAGCTCAAAAAACACATCAGCAAAACAAGACTGTTTATAACAACACATTAAGAATGTTCAGCAGGTTTACTAAAGTACAATGATAAGTGACGCGCAATACTTTAGGATTTAGCGAACAAGCTGTTGATATCTGTATGCATTCCATAGATGAGCAAAAAGAAGTATGACTGAATACAGTTATTAATAACCAACAAACAGCCATATAATATTTTGAAGTAGTAAATAAAAGATATTTGCACATAGCGTCGCAATTTTCACTTTCCGCATCGGTTTTCTTTGACGGTGAGAAATGTTCACTCTGCAGAATCGCAATTCTAGCAGATAAAGGATATTTATTTTCGCAAACTGTTAATCTCGTGCTATTTTTATTACAAACTCCGTTATATAACAAATTAGTTAGGTCATTTGACTCTGTTCACACTGACCTGACCATAATTGAAAATAAAATAATTGATAAAGATGCCACTGTAATTGGCTTTGTGACCCGCCGTCTTGTGAATACTCCTATGTAAGAGGATGAGGATGGAGATTATCACATCGAGGTCGTCTCGAACACTTGCAACACAAAACGATCAATATGATCGACTATGAAGATAGCTCTTTAGATTAGCAGGTGTTTTTGTTAATACATCTAATCTACATGAACGGAAGGCAGGTACGTTTCTCGATAGTACAATACAAATAGAAACAAACATCACATTAATAAAAATGGAAGCTAAATGTCAGATTGTTGAAAAAGTTGAAAATATAATCCAAATCATCTTAAAGAAGAGGCATGGACAGCGAGCGTTTCACTCTACTACGCGATGGCATTGATATAAAGACGCTATTAACGACGCATAGCAAACGTGCGCTCAGGGCCAGGAGAAACCAGCTCGGAAATCAGAGAGGAACTTGTGTAAGTGTAACAAGAAAGGATGGCAACGCGAACTGGTCAGAAACGGCCTTACAATCGAGCAAAGATTATGGAAAATGAGATAGCGCAGCCGTCGAATCGGTGCAGTTCAAATGGTTGTCGTTTACGATCAAAAACGGTTGGATGCAAAGTGATATTCACGTGAACGAAGCGCACAATAATTCAACAAACGTGCAACCCACGAAACGCATGCAACTGAGCTCCTGATTGCACGACAAAACGAGAGAAGACGGCAGCACACGTTCCACAACCCTCTCCCGCTCGCCACAAGCCGCTATCTTGCCGTCTCCGCTCGGGGACAGCAGCACTCCGTGAGGTTCGGCGATGTTGCTTCGGAGGCGAACGAGTGAGTCTACGTGCAACTTTAAATTTTGCAAATCGCACCTCGAAAAAGGTGGCTTTATTTACACTCAGTGCTACTCATTCGCCTATTGCAAGTTATCTAATCCCAATACTCCAGCAATACTAATGGAAATAAGCGCTTTAAAGAGCGCAGGAAGCCCGCTGTCGGTCCTCATAGGTGAATGCAATTAACAGCTGCGGTGGATATTAATGCGACGTCAAACGAAAAATCGCTTTTACGTAGGCATGCAGAACAACGCCACAGCTGAGCGCTGTGGGCCCCGATCGCGTTCCCACTCTCTGTTCCAACTTGCACGTACTCTCAGCCGGTTAAACTGCAGAGACGAGCTTTCCATCACACTCGTGATCTTGACAATGACCTTTAATACAGCATCAGTAACCTTTCACATATCAGTGCTTTCGAACGAATCTACCTATTACAAAGTTCATGACAACGGTGAACTTCAACATTTTCGCAACCGAACACATAGTACTTAGCAAATAAGTGCATTGCGCATGAAAACTGACAATTTATCGCAGCGCTTTCCTCTGAATTTATCGCATTTTCCGCACCCAACGAATAATATCAACGTAGAATTTAACGGACATCGAATTTGACACAAACACAGAGTTATAGCTTCGGTTACTGTCTAGTTATTACAGAAGTAATCGGCAGTCAATATTTACTAAATTAGAGCATAATTTTGGAACTCATCTCGCTATCCAGATTTAAAAGGACTGCCTTAGCTCACAATCACTTAGTAGTCAAAAATCTAGCGGACAGCCGCAAACAACGCAAAACGGTGTTTTCTGTGTAACCACTTGAAGCTTGTAGAGGCATAGAGGCAAATACAATGCACTGCTTTGAACGAAGAGTTTCCCTGCAGAATTGGGAACTTGGATTGAACAGCTTCTTCGGCAACCTTTCAAACACGAGTCATTGTTCTTTTTTTCGATTTTTGATGTATTCAAATTCTTGTATGCATGTGACACCTTATATCATTTGTCAATACATATTCGGTGAAGCGACCTCGATGTGATACGAAGCAAACTTCATCCCCTTCCTCTTACACAGGAGTATTTATGCTCTTCGTTTTCCATTTTTTCACGGTAATTTGTACATACGTTACTGTGCTTTGAGTACAAACTAAAAAAATACTTCCAACATAAGAGTTAAAGCTCCTACAGGATGCTATTCGATAACGATAGATCCGCAAAAACCCAGTAGGGCACAAGTGTCGTTTGTAGTCAAAAATCAGCTTATAATCCCATGTGTTCCACAAAGTCACACAATGCTTTTGGAAAATAATCAGACATTAAGTCTTCCTAGTGTCGTATTGTTTCGACACCGAAAAATAATTAATGCCTTAATAAATGCGTAAAGTTATAACGAACTGTTTCAAACGGTGTTGCGTTGCATTTGTCAGTACTTTCATTCATGCCTCCTCTCTCAAAGTTGCCCTTAGTATTGAGGATGTCGCGTTTGCATCATTTTTGAGTGGCGAGTGCAATCAAATATTAAATGAAGTGGTCAGCGCGGGAGCAGGCAAGAAGGAAATTTTAGAATTCTTCTCTGCATGGCCACAAAGGAAGCGGCATAATCAAATTTCGGATTGACGCAGCGCAAAAAAATCGCGCACTTAAGCGCGTTGAAGTTAAAATTCGTACTATGAATTACAATGAGGTCCTGGCCTCAGCCTCTAATTGGTGTCTGAGTCAATTCGTACGTTTATGTTCATTTTATTCCTTATGGCGCTTGAGTTATTACTGAATATGTATTGAGAGATACAAAAAGAAGCGTGTACCCGATGGCAAGACAAATATTTACAACATACATTAGGAAAGTATTCAGGAAAAGCGAAAGAAGTTGGCAAATGCAATCTGCCTGATATGACTTAGGAACGGTGAAAGAAGCGACATATGGGTTTACAAAAGTATTGAGATGAGATTCAAAGTTAAGGATTCAGTTATGCAAGATATCACGCAAATCAGATATTATGGAAAAAGTGTGAGCAGTGGCAATGTCATGTTACAGCCATTCAACAGAAGAAGCATCCGAGAGCATTTCTCGGGTTTCCGCGGGAATTTGTAGGGATAGCGCTCGGCGACTCTGTCCTGGATCATACCGAGGCATCACGCCGTAATTTACGCGCTTGCTGGCTGCTTCGAGAAACTCTCCAAACGGAGACCGACCGTTCGCGTCTATTCGTGAAACTCTTGGAGTGACGTTCGATGAGTTAATATCAGTGTTGATAGGTCCTGCTCTGAAGATTTCCAACATTGAGGTGAACAGCGCTCTTCTGCTTTGTCCCTTTTCGGAATTCTTTGTACCATCCGGACTGGGTAGATTTCTCTCTGTGACGGAGTCGAGGCAAGTCGAACTCCTAAAGCAAGTGTCTTCCATGCCACTTTAGTCGAAAGCAAACGAACCGAGAGCGGATGCGCGAGTGCGAGCGAAATGGCGATCTTTTAAGGATCATATTGCCAGTGTCTATTCCTGCGGTCTTCAAATGTACGCCCATCGTCTGAATGTTTTTCCACAGTGGCATAGTGCTGTTCGCCGAAGTGTGTCCGTTGTCGTACATGGTACTAGTGATGGCAGCCGACCTGATGGTAGTTGCACATCGCGACGAAGAGTTTCTTAGGTTGCGATTCAAGAATGCATAGAAGAGCCAATTAAACGCACTCTGCGCGTAAGGGAGTGCGTGAAGTAGATAGAAAAAGAGGATTGGATCAAAAAATGGGACGGAGCCGTCAGACTGGCTCGTGTCTGAGGGATATGTAACATCGTCGGTGTTGTTCTGCTTGAGAGTGCTCAAGCTGTCGTCGAAGTACACAGCTGGTCCCAAATTGTCGTTTTGTGTCGCTTCGTCGATCAACACATCTGGAAATAGCAATCGATTTTATTGGTTCTTAGCTCACATCGTCTTTTGCCACGTTTTTCATCACTATCGATGCCCTGACCGCTGACTGCGCATAGAGAGCAAGCAAAAAACATCTTCCTTTGTTAAGGTCATTGTTGAATAGCCCCTCTTCTTAGTTCACGATCTTCAATTATTAATAGTGCAACCAACAAACGGTGAGAAAATTCACTGGCTCTCAACGGTGTGCAACGTCATGGGGTCTCTCATTCCGTATGTGGGTGTGAGTGGACATTGGGGTCCAACACGTATGCACCACCCGCTATCGGTTTCTCCCAACCACCTGACTAGCACGGCGGCACGAGAAAGCGTTTCCTTGACCGATGAACTTGTGTGCTGTGGAATCTTAAATAAATACAAATAAATCGCCTCGCACCACCGCGACCGCGTTCTAATTTGCACAGAGGTTTCGGATTTCGCTTACGAAAAATAGAGCGCCGAGAGCCAAAAGAACAATTAGACCCAGTACTCAAATTGCGCACGGTGAGAGGTATTTGATGGAACCATTAGTTTTTTTGTAGAATTTTAATGCGTTTGAAAATTTAGTCTGGACAAACAGTGCGGTTTGAAAACTGACCTGATTGGAAAATGGAGATAAAACGCATTGTCCAGTAAGGCGTCCAACAGATGAAATAGAAGGCGACCACCATCACTGAGCACTTAACGACACGGCCCAATGAAATGCTTGTTCTTCGTCCTACTGAACTGAAGCGAGTGTGCCGGTACAATCGGTGAAGGATGGCGACGTATACGGCACAAATGATGATGAGGGGCAGTAGGTAGCAGGCTACCGTATGCACGGCGTCGAATTCTCTGGTCATCTGGACAACGCATTTGCGGTGTTCGTTTCCGTTAAGGTCTTGCATGGCCGACACGCGAGCCATTAGAATAACCGGGACAATGAAGAAAAGGGATATGAAGATGCATATCATGACCACCATTAACGAGAATTTCGATCTTCGCATCCAAATTAGCGTTGGTCGGCATACTGCAATGTACCGGTCGATGGAAAGGGCAGTCAAGATCAGCGGCGAAAGTGACTTGTTCGCCCCTTCACACGCATAAAGAAGCTTGCAAAGTTCTTCGCCAAAGGGCCACTTGTTCTTCATGATATCGGCGGCCAGGAGGGGAACCGAAACAAAGGACAGCAGATCAACAACCGAAAGAAGAAGAAGGTAGATGCAGGCCGAGGATTGTACCACAGATACAGATGGACGATGCCTTGTCATTGTTGAGGGATTGCAAAAGCAAACCAACTGATTGAGTACTGTAATCATGACCCAAAGGTTGCCGACGAGTCCCGTAAGAGCCAAGGCACTGTACACCGCCACCACAGTATAGCCGGCTGTGTCCGGATCCATTTCACCGTTGCTTTGATGGGATATGTTCACGTAATAAAATATGATGAAATCATCATACGAACATAAGCTGCGATTGAAGAAGCCGCCTTATCAGGGTCAGGCCAAGTATTTGGACAGGAGGACAAACGCTAACGGCCCTCGGCGCCGTATGTTCAACGGGTGTGGCACCAGAAAGCAAAATAAGATAGTGAATGGGCGTGGTTAGATGGCCGAAAGGCGGAACGAAGGACGCTGAAAAAAAGGAAACTACAGAGTTGAACAGGTAGGTGACAAAAGCAACAGAAGCACGGGGCAAAGTGGCAGTAATTTATGAGCACTCTTAAGATGATGGTTTGCTGCCAAATGAGCTACTTTACGAGAGTCACGCAGAGATGAAGTGCGATAGTCAAGCAGACAGCGCGCCGATATGCCATTACTGCGAAAGGACGACATGCACAAACCCGCGCACGATTAAACGCTATATTGCGGTCCTAACACATTCAAACAGATAATGGAAGATGAGAGTCTAGGTGTCATCCCTCTCATTTGACAATATCACCAACGGGTGGCTCTCTTCAGAGACTGGTGGCTGGCCCCAGATGAGTTTGCGAAGACCATATCGTGCGAGCAAGAGCAAACAGAGAACAACACACTCCACTCTCATCAGTTCCGACCCCAAACTGTTAAAATAAAAAAAGCTCACAAAACTGTCAATGTTTTCCAAAGCTTAGATTATCGAAATCAGTAAATATACGTAAATATATCTGAAGCGATTTCCACTTAACCACAAAGAGTATCTTGTCGCGAAGAGACAACAGCAAATAACAGCATGGGATTACATGGCCGATTTCGAGGACCAGAGCCAGTTTTGTGAGAAAATTTGAGCGCTGAATTTGCAATGGATTAAACGGTAAAACTGACTCATTTGGATCGCATAGTGGTGCTGGTGTCAACTGCAGACGACCGAATCTGACACTACTGCTCAAGCCTAAGACATGTGAGTAGAAAATCCTTCTCGCTAGCGATCATCAAAGTCTTAATAACAACGAACAAATTTGCGGTTGAGTAAAGTTAGCGCACCATTGTTACCGCGCGGAAGTGAATCTTACACAATGACGAAAAGCAGGGAGTCGAAGAAAGCATAGTTTTGTTGAACACAGCCTTAAGTTAGAGTTGGTTCTCTTACAGGTTAAACGTGCAGGTTAAGCTTATTAAGCTTTGCACGCGCTAAAAGAAGCTGACTTCGCCCAGCCTAAACATGCAACCAACGATTAAACACTTAGTGCGCAGAAATGAGCATATGCTAAAAGAGAATTTAGGGAATCCCTCAAGTTGCCGCTCTCGCGTTCGAATAGCAGAATTGTACATAGGATACGATGCCAGTTGCTAATTGCGATTCATAAGTGATGTTGCATGGTTGCATGCTTCTATAATGACCCTGCACTCACTTTCAGATGCTAAATAAGGAGATGCGCATGACTCTCTTCGAACTGAATATCGCTGCGGTCATTAGCTAACGTCATTTGTGGGGCACTCCGCCGTCACCGTAGAAAGCTTGAATGCTGCGGGCATTACACACCATCAAAACAGCCGAGGTCTAACAATTTCAGTACTGTGTACTCAAAAAAGAACATTAGGTCAGCGAAGGGTAATCGGTGATGGAGAAAAATGGCTCGTACGTTCAGAGGCATATGGCCGTGAACCGAAAAACAAACGACTGAACGTACGATATCGCTTTGGCGGTACTATGCGAGTCGCTCAACTGATAACGAACCATTCCTCCGAGACATATATGCGTTTGAGAGAAGTTTGAATTGGTGAATTACCGAACGTGTTGCCACACCGTGGGAGGCTGCCGCCGATTTGTTACTCGGCGCTCCCAATCACTGTCCCGTTCGGAATTCATATTGTTTGAGGCTCTGGGAAACGTTGCCAAGGTGTCGCGAGAATAATACCGCGTGAGACGAACCGATCTGTGACATAGCCGCAGATAAGCGCGCCTCAGAGATTTAGATGAAAGAAACTTCGCCTTAACAACTGAGAAGAAATATGTTTTCCCTTTCGAAAAGACAAAAGAATCGAAGCCCCGAAAACGTATAAGCCGAACTGATGTGCACAATAATATCGTGATGCGTGAATGCGAAAACATGAATGGGCCAAACAACATGGGTGTTGGTGTAAAAGATGCAAATCTTTGTCGGTGATATTATAGCTGAAGTATCATGACGGCTGACGATGGTGTGGACTCAAAAGCCAATTAAATGTGTGAGAAATTTCCCTTGAATACGGTAAGCGAATGGGAACAAACACCCCACCGACAAACACTTGTCCGAGGCAGTTCACTTGAAATCTGGGGGTCGTGGAAAGAGAAGTCGAGAGATGAGTCATGAATAAGTCACGAAGCCCCTTATGCCGCTTCGTAGAAATTGCCCGTGGGTATTTAAGGCAACCTTGGGATGGAAAGAGAAAACAAAGCAAGGACAAAGAGATGCGCATAAAATAATAAACAATTTCATGCAAAAAATCTCATTGCTTCATGATCATAGTAGAGCAGGTTCAACGAAGATATGTGCACGAAAAAAGGAACGTGGTAAGATCTCAAGAATGGGAAGCTTTCATTTTTTTACCACCATTTGCGAAGTCCTTCCAAAAGCATCAAAGAAACGTTTTATACAAAGCCAGAGCGGAATGCACGTCGTTCGAATGCAAATCGAGCGGCCACTGATATGATAAATGTGAAACTTTGTTGGTCACTACATTCTGCAGCTTGTTGTTGTCGCTTTGTTTACTTCCTCTGTTTTTGCAAGCGGGGAGTTAGTGATTGTTTTCGGACAGGGAAACTGACATTTCGCGTTGTGTATTCCGCGACCAGATTCATGTGTGTTTTGTGCTCAAAACCGTTTGTAAACAAAGAAATTAATCATATTTTCAAAAACGCTATTAGCAGAAGGAGAAGCATGTCTAAGCGCGATCTCTAGTGTGTTTATTCCAATCAAGCACATGTGGAGATCAAACAAACATAGCGAATCATCAACGATGTATGTCAAGCAAAAAGATTCATCGGTCAACCCAATTGTTGCGAAATATCCGCATTTGCATCTGCATCCGCAAATAATGGATTTGAAGGTGCGGAGGATGACTATAGAACAATCAATGGCAATTAAAGGCAGCTGGAATTTGTTGGTAGAAAAGGCAAACAATGCAATGCGAATGTGCGTGGTCAATTAACTTAATTCGAAACACTTTTCAAAGTGCAACAGGTGACCACTAAACGGTTTCGTTGAAATGTTTACGAAATGCAAAACGGAAATGTGCAATACCCGAAAGTGGGCGATTTATACTACGTCCTTAAAGACGTATAATTAAAAATAGGGGCGCATAGTGTTTAAAGCGTTGGAAAGGAATGGCTTCCTGGTTTTAATGAATCGTAAAATTTGGTCTGCTGTTCTCATCTTCAAATACACACAATGCGCAGCACTAGTTTTTTTTGTGGATCAAAAGAGCTCAAGAGTGTGAATCTACGTAAAAGAAAGTGCAATGCTTGCAAAAACGCAAAACCATTTTTGACCTTCCATTCTAGAGTGTCATCTTTCGCTTCTCAGTCTCGTCTACTTCAGCTAGCTATCACAACGTGTTTCGCTACAGAATCGTCTCAAGACGATTGCTGCATAACGCCAATAAAACTCTGGAACGAAGTCATCGCAGTTGAAAATGGAAATGTTTCTATAAAAATAGCAGCAGACGACATGGATCTAGTTTGACATGTTTGACTCCGCCAATCCTTCACATCATACTTTTTGTTGCACAATCTTTATCTGAGTAGGCGCTATGACAAGAGAGTCTTTACAAAAGATTGCGGCCGTGAAGTTTCAGTGAAGTTAGCTAATAAAAAATAATAAAAAAAAGGAAAGCAAAAGAAAAAAACGTGGTGTGGGACATGAAGATACATATTATGATGATTAATGTGGTTTCCGTTACAGCTCAGTAGTGTTGAAAACCATCTCTATTTGATTATTTTTAGTGTTTTGATATTTTTGGCGATTTGGCGATTTACTAGTACCCTTTTTAGGTTATTTTCTTTGTTATTAGGACGGGTCATCTCGGTGAGAAATAACATCCCAACCACTATCCTTTGTTTGCGTCTTCCGAGGGGGAGTAACCGAATTTTCGTGCACAGAGCGAGCATTGTATTACGGTAGTTTGTGCATTTCTATCAGCAATATACGTGTCTGGCGTTGTCCTTATATAAGTAACACTGGAAAATGCTGTTTTCTGCGTACTACCAACTCGCCCTGTCCATTAGTGCATTCTAATAGTGTCAGTTAGGCAATTAAGAGGGAACATCTTTTGCTTATGAGTTTCGGCAGATTATGGACAGCCACTTTACTGGCAGATGTTGTTGTTTTCATCAGATGCTCAGGGGACACAATGCTTCCAGCTGAGACCTTTTCTGAGCGTGTACAAATGGCGAAGAAATTACCATTCGAAAATATCGAACAACGGTGGGATGAATTAGGTCTGGACATAGCAGGAAAAGCATCCTGTTAGCGGTGCAGTTGCTCAGAGAGGCATTAATTTGCAGTGACAGCATTCGCTTGTTTGTTTTCAGTTAATCCTTTTTTGCGCTTTTGCGGAAAGCTAAATTTTCCATGACGTCCTTTCAGCAGAAAGCGATAAGAAGATCACATCTTACTTAACCGTCAATTAATTCCAGAATGTTCCATTTCCTGATGCCATTTAGTGTAATTTATTACATGAAATCAAGGCGGCAAAGTGTGATTTTGTTGATGAACCAGATGTATTCCGTTCGGTTCGTCGAACACATGAAGGCTTTTAGGAATCTTGACAGGTGAATTCGGATAAAGTGGTTCACTGTAGCATCGCCGCGTTTTCTCGCGTAAGATTCAGCAGGTGTTTTGAACATGGTGGAAGGGCACGGATCTGTCTTGAACGGCACGCCCTCTGAAAAAGGAGTAAAACTGCGAGGAGTTCGGACCAACTCGAAGCATTTGCGCGGCCCACACAACATCGACATGCGTGCCACTTTTCTCGCAGCAGCATTTCTTCTTGCTGTTCTTGTCACGCTGATAGACATCAGCGAACAGGTAACCATTACAACATTCATTTTTGGTCACCCTTTCGTATAACTTCTTTTTCATCTCCGATACCAAAGTCCTATGTATGTTTTTCCTATTCTGCAGTGTCCACATGATATTACGGTTGGATCACACGTCACATTATAGTGCTCTGGACCATGCGAGGAAGACCTCGTGCAGCTGAAGCGGAGCTGGGATGCGCTGAGTGGCGGCGAAGACAGCTCTTCACTCAAAAGAAAGCTTGCAACATCAAGTCGCTTTTGGGCAGGAAAACGGTCTCTTACTCAGAGCGAAAATTCCGGCCGGGAAGTTTCAGCGAAGTTAGCTAAATCACTTCGTTTTTGGGGAAAGAGAGCCCAAGGACTCTACAAGCGCGCCGAAGGAGTACGTTTCTTGACAAAACGTTACGTTGGGCATTGTGATATTTTAGGAGTGGTCCGATAATGAACAACTTGTACAGCCGTTGACGGATATTGGTGGTAATGAAGTGGTAAGGGAGCTCATATCTGTCTTCATATACATCACTAAGAAAATGACAGCATGATCTTTTTCTTCTTGATGTTTATCAGTTTCTAGCTGCAGACTCGAGTAACACTGTTTTTCATATGACTATGTCATAACATTCCGAGTGCTACGGCCCGTAGCTGGGCCGCATGATGACTATTTTGGCACTTACTCTATTATATGCATTTAAGACAAATATGATGAAAAATCGCCGAGGCGGCCGCTTCCCGGCTCTGGGACTATCTGGACAAAACCAGGGATAGACGTCTCCACGAGGAAATTATACTGCTGTTGACTGTAATGATAGAAGACTGACTGTAAGCCGCGCTCATATATAAAATTTCATTCTAACCACACTTCCACAAAGGGCGTGACTAACGGGAATTTCGATTGCACATGGAGCACTCAGAAAAAAAAGAAAAATTTAGAGGAGAACGAGTACATTTGCCATTGGTGCAGAACAACATGCATTTATGCAACAATCACTGAATGTTCATCGCAGTCATCACATGTCAGATAGAGTCAGCGACGAGAACGCTCAGGTTTCCTCAATGTAAAGCAATAGATCTTCAAGTACACACAGAATTGCTGTGTAATCTTTGTACAAAAAATGATCAAGCTCAGGTAAGCGTAGACCTGAAAAGGACTCCGTACACAGGATGCCTATGACGTTGATTTATACTCACCGTAGCTAATACTAGTAGTTTGTACTCGTCAAATACCACATCGTAATAGTGGTTGAAGATCATAACAAGAGGGCTCAAATAAATCCAATCCCACAAATCCAGTTCACTACGACTCATGTGCGCAATAACAAGACGATTCGACGCCTTGGCTGCCACTGCTCCGAAGCACAGACAGAACAAAGTGATGTTCTCATCGTAGACACCCGATGTGGACTTGCTGTAGATCATGCAGAAGGGCAGTATGACCGCAAGAAGGGGAAGAAGTGGGAACAGTACCGACGTATCCTAACAAATGTGTTATTTTGGCAGGGCTCTCAGCGCAATATGCACTTACCGCCACAGTTGAACCATTTTTGCCCGTACCTCCAGAGAAGATAACATTGACGTAACCAGCAATTTGCCACGAGCACATAACCAGGCTGCCCAACACAACCATATATTTTAGCTGCAGCCCGAGGATCTGTTAAGCATATTTAAGCTAAAGAACATCGTGACAACGACTTACAGTGATGCCCCAAACAGAAGGTCCGAAAAGTGTGGTTACCATCATAACAGAGATCACTGTCATTTGTGCTTCAGTGACATCGAACCTAAAAAAAGATGATAATTCGTATGGTGAGAAGCCTATGCCTACTTAGCGAATCTCAGTTGTCCAGTACAGTACGTTGACCAATGTGCGCAGTAGAACACAACAATCGAAACGACGTTGATGGCAAGCACAGCATAACGGATTTCACCGAGTTGCATAGCGTAGCAGATGTTCAGGGTCACAAAGACTAAAAGACTGCAAGTCACGGAATAGTTGCCTATAGTTAATCCAACCTTGGGATATGGAATCACAACCATGGTCGAATAATTCACCTAGCGGAGAGGACGAACCGGTGCGCCGAGCTTGCTTTCCATCGGTAGCGTCTAACGTCTGGTACAGGAACAATCCCAATCCAGCTTGGAAATATGCCCATGCGGGAGCCTAGAAAGGACACTCATTTGGTGTACTACACTCATTTCATACCTGTTCCGTTGCCGAATAGCAAAACTGAGACAATATCAGAACCGTGATCAAGTTTGTAACCAAACCAACAAGTGTAATGAGATTCGGAGCTAACCACAAGGGATACAATGACACGACTTTCTCCCAAAATCTGCGAACATTGCATCATCATCACCAGCTTTGCACATGTCCTTCATACCTTTTCATGCATAGTTCGTCGAGCCACGATGTATCTACTGCTGAATATTTGTGGTCACCGAGTCGTTCTAACTGGAGAGCGGGTAGCTGGCAGTCTCCTTCAATGTACCGCTGCCATGCATTCGCAACACAACTCGTGGCACATGTGAAAGCACCCTAGAAGCACAACTTCCATCGATGCTCAAAGTAGTTGTTGTGGTCTTTTTACCTTTCGTCCACCATTGGACCTCCCAGACGTGTGTGCTTGCGATCTCGTCACAGGAGCCATTCCGCCCAGTGAAAGGTTCGCACCCGGTTTGATTCTGCACAAAAGTAATTAAAAAAAGGGAGCAATTAAAGTATGGGACAGTAAACAACAGGGAACACGCGCGATGCACATACATTTCATGCGGATTATATTTTGGAGATTATGCGAGGAAAATGAAGACTAGAACGATTTCTGTCATTGCGGCCGGTTTCGCGCACTGAGGCACATAAAAGCTCGGGAATTTTCCGGAAATAGGAAACTTCCGGAATATCCCGAAAAGATTCGGCTGTGTCGAAGAGTTCATAGTCTCCCTCAACCTCAGAGAGAACGACATGCCCGTCGTGGGTGGTCGTTTGTCGCTCGTCGCGAGACGGGGACTTTCATCACGAGCTTGGTCACAAATGAAGGTGTGCAGACGGACTGAAGGGCATGCTAGGACGCGTTGTGCCGAGACTGTTCACTGACTTAGCGACCAAAGCGCAAGACAACGCCTGTCAATGACGAATCGATTAATGACGCAAGATTATCAATGACTAAAGTTGCGCTTACGAAATATTTCTCTAAGCGCGTGCCAGTTTTTTTTTTGTTTCCTTAAAATGTCGTTATTCAGTCTCTAAGGGATATACAAAAATCATCAATATAGTTAGCATTTTGCGCGAATGTAGAATTATTGTATATGGGATGGTGATATGGATTTGGGGGAATTCCGAGTTGGTACGAAACATAACGGGAGTTCCACAATCTAAGACGAAACGAAAATTCGCGATGGTTTCATTGAATTTCATGACATTCATGGAAGAATGGGAAAATACAAAATCAAAGCTGAATGAGCAGCCGCCAGACGGGCAGACAGAGAATCGCAGCGGCCACTGGCCTTGCAAGAATTTGTGACTGCTGTCGAAAGAGGGTGACACACATCGTTCGCTCTTTTTTACAAAATCATACGATTGCTGATGGAGCACACATAATGGTCTAGACGCGTGGAACTCATATCAAAGCCTCACTAACGCAACAATTAGTACGCGATTAGCGGTTGAAACTGGCAATCCAACGGAGAACTGCAGTCGATCTTCAGAGTGGAGCCATCGATATCGGCCGATCGCAATCATTGATCGTCTACTTCTGTCTCAGACGACGTCTACAGTTAGTGCGATCGAGCACTTTATCGAGCACTGTCAGTGTAATTCGATTGAAACACGTGGAGAAAGCAAGCCACAATGATCTCTTCAGTGTTTGGTGATCCCAATGTTTTTGGAACCTTGTCGCAAAATGTTATCTCCTAGTTGTATTTATTAATGACATAAATGAGAAGACAAGCGAGATAAAGATTATGGTCCTTGATTGGAGTAATCCGGGATGATTCATTGAGTCACCAGGACGTTTTTTTGTTTCTAAGTATCTCTGTCGATGAGCTCTTATCGAAGGGCAGCTTGTGTTAACAATGTCAATCACAATCATAAGCTGTTGAAGCGGAGAAACGGTTGACAGTCATCTCTGCAGCAACCGGTAGACGAAAGTGCGACGGTGACGAACCCGTCGATAACCTTCGCATGTCTTGCAACCACCATGCGCTTCACACCAAACTACATTACTGCATCGAACTTCATTCACTTGCACGTGGTATCAATTTCGCTTTTGTCGTCCTTGCACTTTCCGTCGCTAACTGGAGCATTCGCAAACGCCGCATAGCGATTAGCGAAATGCTTAATTACATAAAGTCCGCGATGTGTCGTTTACATCTTACCGTACGATTAGTGCAACAATTGTAATATCTTCGGCCTCCGCCCATTTTGTGCCTGATGACCGCCCGTATAGCCAAATAGTATTTGTAGCAACGATGAACGGTGAACAGACTGAATACTACAAATGAAAGATAGGCCAATGACACAATTATTCGGAGCAGAGGGAAATTGTTCAGGTGTTTCAGAACTGAACGAACAACGTATTGAATGTTGGGGTCTTCATAGCTCATACGTTCAATTGGCCACATTTGGGTGGCGATAAGAACCGTAAGGTATGCCGATGAGAAAATCACTTTAAGGATCAAGCCCGAAAGTGCCAGCCGGAGAAGAACGAAGTTAGCTCGTTTGATGCCTTGATAGAGAATTGCCAAAAAGAGAGCCTGCGTGACGCAGGTGATTAAGTGAGTGTAGAGAGCGAGCGAATGGCCGTCAACGACATAACGAGCAGCTAAATACGCCAGATGTGCCGTCAACAGTAGTAGATGTGCATAAGTGACTATGAAGGCAGCGGTCTGGAGCACCCAGGACAAAGATTACGATATCATATTAAGCACTCACCGTCACATACATTAGCCGACAACAGTATAGGCTATTCACGATCATTTCCGTTGATAGCTCTTTCTCGGACTGCAGCATTTTCGGACGCGGTTGAGACGTTGCTGGCTAGGGTCGACGGGATTAATTTGTTTGGAACGACCCAGGAAAGGTTTGGCTATGGAAATGGGCAAAATGGATCTCGGCGAGGGGAGTATAAATCAGCGACGCGATCCACGCATAAATATAACCTTACTGAGTTGCCAGAAAACGATCACCCAGAGACAATAACGAATTAATGACTGCTTCCAGAGTAGATAGTCATAAGCATAATAAGATGAAGGAGGCGCGGGCGGAAGACCCTTTCGGGCGATGTTTACATGTTTAACTGTCAGTTTCAGGTCATGAACATAAAACTTTTACGTAGACAAAAAGTTAGACAGCAGAACAAAATTAGTGGAGCTTATGGAAATCGATGCACTTCTGTTAGTGCCAATGCAGCCTGACGTCCGAGGGAAATTCTTGACGGCATCGGTTTACGATTATCACCGCGCAATTAATAATGAATGATCCCGAGTAGACTTTTATGTTTTCCGAGTCATTATTTCTGCGTATCCTTTAATTAATGTTCCAGCACTTTTCCAATTCTTCTCTTTTACCCGTTCAAAAAAAGCACAGAAAACAGTTATGCAAACAATGCACTATATGTAACCCTGTCGCTTTCTGCTGCACTGATTTTCGGAATGCCACCATCTGTCAAGGTCCATATAAACTTTTCTTTTCGGTTCCTGAGCTAAGGAGCAGAGACGGCACCAAAACTTTGTGTCTTCAAATCTTCCTTGTTTCTTCCACACGAAGTAACTGTTAAAGGCGACCTCGTTTGATGACAAGTATCGTAAGTATCTGAAAATCATTGTTCGATTGTGTTCTGCTTCATTCATGGCTTTACTTTGCGAGGTCCTTGGGCGAATCGAATTGGTCGACGTGAATGAAGGAGTGAGGTGGAGCAATAGATTCGTAGAATTCCATGGAAGCTCCCATGACAACCGGGATCGCTCCATTCCTTAAACAAATTTTATTGCATTTAGTAGCGACTTTGATCACCTCACCTGAGTGCGTTATCAAAAAACTTTTCAGTGACATATTGTTTACAGTTACTGTTTTCAAATGCCAAATAGAATTTGTATTCCTTTTGTAATAGGCGAAGACCGGCATCCTTTGGGATTTTCCTCTCTCCACATTCGCCAAATATGTCGACCTTAAGATGAGATGCATTTTATTTACAGCGCTCACGAAGTTACCTGTATGTGATGTGCTAGTTCATTGGCATATCGCATTCGGGCGTTATTTGTTATGCAGTGCGACACAAGCCATAAAACATCTTTTGGCTTGCTGCGAGCTAAAACGGTGTCTTTTAGTGTTGTTGAATTGCAATAAAGGGCGTACGCGACAACTTGGAGCCTCCTATAGAAGGGTCCGTGCGTATCCATTTACCATAAGGAGTTACGAGGTCGCTGTCATAGCGATAACTTGCTGTATAATTTATCTAAAAAAAGCGGATTTGTTTCTGCAGAAATACACAAATTACTTTTCGATTGAAGTCTGATAAATTCATAGTGTTTTCAGGACTTTCCAGGAGTTGCATTACCCACAGTTGTTCGGCCGGCCGAGCATAATCCATGGAAAAAGAGGAAGTTGGAGAGAAAAAGACAACATCCGCCGTCAAACGATGTAGGTCTGCAACAACGTTGTTCTGATCTGAGCACTTCTGAATACCTGATGTAGATAGAATACAATTTCGAACCTTGCATCGTGCTGCACTAAATTCGTAGGTGCCACTACGAATCGACGCTCCTTCTTTTGGCACATAAATCATGACTGGCTGAGATTTGAGCTAAAAAAACTTTGTGCGGATGATTAATAGTGGTTCGTCAAAGAACCTTCGTCGGCGTCCACTCAATCTGCTCCAAAATACGATCGTTTCTTTCATCATATCCCAGCGGAAATTCAAGAGATAAAGAAGTCGGAACCGAGGTATTTCCAAAGCCATCGGAGTTAGCGATTCTGCGAAGCAAAGCCTAGGAAGGAAGCACGACTGATTATAATCATTCGCTAGACTTACAAGGAAGAGAAGGACGATTAGCACAAGCAGTAATAGAAGCCATCTTAACATTCTCATTAATGAACACTAGATCACTAAATGTCTTTCATGGATTGCGAATCGTTAAGAGTTTAACGAGGATCGGATACATTGAGTTGAACTGAGTCGACCACACGTTGCCTCCGCTAAAAGTATCTATATGAGACATGTGAAAGTGCACTCCTAGACAACCCGGGCGCGAGGGGCCGCACGCATATGGCCCTCCGAGGACCGCCATTATCACGCACTGCCAACACTTACTGCATAGTTTAGGCTCGGAATATAAAGCATCAACAAATGTAATGCGGGAATTTAATAAAGCCTTAGCTCGTTGAGCTATTCACGACACAAGGTTGCCAGTGTGATTCCCATTGGCTTCCGGATGCTCGCTTGACCGATGCACGTGGTGCCGAAGGTCAGTCCTTTAATGCCACCATTTAGCAGCTGCTGTTAGACGACCGCAGCGGCCCTATCCTAACCGTCGCGTCCTCATCTGGTGGCGATTTGCCTCCTTGGTAGTGTGAACCCTAGAAACGGGGCGGCAATTAGACCTATTGATCACTCTGGCGGCGGTCTGACGGCCAATCCCTTTATCTACTAAAGAAGCTCGTCAAAGGAAATTTCATGGAAACGTTGATAGGCGAAATGTCAATAGGAGTCCCGACACTGACGACGACTGAATAACTAGTGTGAGTAATTATGCAAGCGGAAGCACATTCATTCGATGACCAGTCAGGGACAGGATGTTGACGGATCAAGGCTCCGTTGAAAGACGCTCACCAAAATAAAATGTTATGCTTTCTTTGTTTTGAGAGATGAAGTTTACAGAGAGAAACAAACCATTTATTCAAGAAAAGAGAAAAGACATAACTTCGTGTAAGCACATAATCACAGGATTTAAGGAAGTTAGTCCCGAATTGCTTCATTTCCTTCTTGCGCAGGCGACAGCGCGATGTCGCGCACGGCGACCTCTATTTCATTTACGCCTGTGTTTAAGGCAAATGGTGCCGACCGTAAAGGCGGCAAGGATCATACAGTGATAAAACTAGGGTCATGCAAGGACAGTCCCATCGTAATCGAGACTGAAAGTAACCACTTTTGGTGCGCACAGGTTGGAGGACTCCGCGAATCCCGTCGGAGCGGAACCGATCGCGAGGATCTCTTCTGTGTTGAATTTCTGTTAATTAGCGATAACATCTTCATCACATGATTTGTCGACAGATTTGTGTCCCTTCATATTTCGCTGGTCCGTACGCAACGGGAGCTGCAGGCAGTTACGGTGTGCAATGCCTGTTTACCCCAACGCTGGGGCCTCTGCTGAAGATGAAGCTCTCTTTATAACCCGGTCACCTGTGGAGTTGATTTGCCTCTGTGAATGACTTTATTGCCTTCTTTCAAACGGTCGCCGCATTTGTTGTTGGCGGCATCTATCAGAAACGCGCTCTTTCTTAGTACAAGTTTCATATGATAACATTGAATCGAATCAACAAAGCTCTTCTATTGTCCACTTCTCTTAATACAGTATCGTAACCCTGCCGTCGCTGATTCGCCAATCAAAGGTAATCACGCGTTGCGCACGCATCGTCAAAGTCGCTGTTGTCGACAACGACCAGCGTGATTGGTTCGCAATGTTGGACTTCACCGATTTAGTAACTTCGGCGATTGATTCAGAGAGCGTGCAGTCAATCTGTCAGTGTTACGAGCATCTATAAATTGGATGCGGCTCTATAAAACACACTGCAAGAAGTCTTAATTTGTCCATAAAATAACTTTTCGAGCTTTTGATAAAGACTGTTTATGGACGCCCAATTGATGTTTAATTTTATCGGCTGCTATCGACAAGGGCCGCACAAACGACCGCGGCAGCACTTAGTTCTCCTTCTGACTTCTGATATGACGATAGGACGGCCCGTCATTCAATAGCTCGCCAAAAGTAATCAACCGGACTTCTTATCGTCCGTGCGACGCTCGTCATACCCGTTTTGCGCGCGCTACTGATCGAATTCTACAGTTCCCAGGACAGTTCAATGCGTTTCAGATGACCGGAGAGGATTACGAGGCCGACGAGTGTCGTCCTTCATCGAGTCAAGCGGACATGTCGCAATCGGAGAAGGAAGAGACTATCACGCTAATCAAACAACATCCTTTGTTCCCTGTTATTGAGGTGATTTATTTATCCATCGTTAGAAATTGTTGACAACTGAAAAAGATTGCAGCTTTTGTTAAAAAAATGTGACAAGGCAACGTGGAATCTGACTAACGATGACGGTACGGACGACATTAAGGAGGTAAGTGTTTATTACTTCAATAAACACAGCTATTACAAATCGTTTGAGCAGCGTTTGACGTTCACACATCTTGAATAACAAAAGGTCCTTATGTACATGCACCACGTATTAGCGAAAATGCTACGCTTGTCTCAAATGAAGCTTGCAACGAAGGCTAAAATGGCCACTCCATAGACGGCAGTTTCTGAAATAAGTTATCTTTAGTAACAAATACTTCAGTAACATTTTATAAACACAGCCACTGGAAACGTAAATTTTATAGTTTAGGACACCCTCAAGAATTAACTAGAAACAAATCTATTTTCATAGAATGCGCCCGGTTCTGAAATATCTGTCACAGATTACTTTGCGTTTTGTTCAAACCGTTTCCCAAGCACAACTGCCCTCATTTGTGCCACGCGTTGAGTCTAAGGCCAGCATCCATTTAGTTATAATAGGGAAACAACATTAACTATACCTGTGTAAGCAGAATTTTCTACTGGAAGGTCATCGCTAATACTGCTACCTCCTATAAGATCCTTTTCTATAAACGTGCGCTCGAAACGAACTGACCTTGCGGTTGATCACGACTTGGGACATTTGGGTTGTATCGGCCCTCGCTAGTGTACGGATACAAAAAATTATTTCCGTCCGGTGGCGGGGATTCGGAAGAACTTCTTGTACCCGAGGATTCTGAGCGACTATCTTGTACCGTTTGTGTCATTGAAGTAGGAGTTGTAGTTTCCACTGAAGAATGTCCGCTTGTGGGATTTTCATTTACAGTCGTGGACGCCACTGTGCTCGGTGTTTGGTGAATGGATGAACTTGTAACTGAGGGTAAACTTGGCGATGAAAATGTTGAATCTGGGCTAGGAGGACTGTTTGTATAGGGGTAGCCATCATAACCCGGATGCAAAACTGGCATCTCGCTTGTATGTCCATAGAGAGTTTGGTCGGCTGTTTCGGAATGCACTGTTTTTTCCGTACTAGTGGGCAAAGTTTCATCAGCAGGAGGATACTGAATTGTTTGACTTTCAATACCGGACGACACCGTTGTTTGCTGATGTATGGAACTATCTTCACTTGTGCGAGGGCTAGATGATGACGAAGGGCCTTCATGCTGCGATGTGGAAGATCCGGCATAACCTTCGTTGATGTTATAACCGCTATGGTCCTTATTGTAAGAACCTTGTGCATTTTGATTTTGAATTTGTGGCTGTCCAGGAACATAGTTTTGCACAAGTTGCTGACCTGCTGCAGTATCCATATTGCGCGATGACCCAACCACAGCAGGAACATATAAAGGAGAAGCACCATGGTAGCCGTTGTTCTGATTTGGATACTCCTCGGCATGCTCACTGAGTGCAGAATTACTTGGGTACTGAACTGATGGGCTATTGTACATCTCTGGAGCATTTTGTAGGCGGTTCGCCGATGGGGCATTCAGTTGTCCTTGTGATCCGCCTGCATTGTCGTTCACAGGACGTGATCCAGACTCGAAACTGCCTTGTTGACCATCGAACAATGGATTCTGCTGTCCATATCCGATAGATGGATTGTTGTAATTTTGAGGGCGATTATTTTGAATTGCTGCTGATAGGGGGCCGTTGGCAGGATCATTCGGAATTTGATAACTTTCAGATGGCTGATTGTAATGCATCTGGGAGTGTGAATTCGCGACGTTTTGGGCGTTTGGAGCTTCGTTTTGGATGAGAGGGCCTCCGCTATAGTAACCACCTTCAATAGGCTGTCTGGGCTCTGCATTCATGGGATTCATGTTTTGATGAGGCTGGTTGTACGTGGGAATCACGTGTGGTGAACTTGGAGACCGGGGAGGACCCGCTGCATCTGGTGGATTCGAACTAACGGAAATGAAGACAGGAACAGGTGTGTTCTGTTGGTATTGTGAATTCGCAGAGTTGTAATGGGCCCCTGAAATTGGCATAGTTTTTCAATAGTAACTGAATTTCGGTTCAAAGGGGGACGGATTGACTTGAAACTCACCAGGGGTTACAAACTGATCAGTGAAAGGCACGTGTCCGACGTCGTACTGACGAGGACCTGTGTTGTCTGGTGAAGAAACATGAGGTTGTGGAGTTGTATAAAAGAAGCGGTTCTGTTGTGCAGGATTAGATGACCAACTCTGTTGCCAGCTGTCAGAGTTTACTGGGCCTTGTCCGACAGTTTGACCAGACGTTACAACAGGATAAATACTTTGATTCTCTAAAGATAATGTGTTTTTGAAAGGTCAATTGTTCTGCTGCACAAACGTTGTCCACCGCGCGGCTCATTCGAAACATTTATAACGTGTTCACGAGCCTGATTGTAAGCCCTCTGATTGTGGTCCCATGGTTTCTGATCAGCGGGAATCCACGTCTGGAGTACATTTTGTTCAAGGGGTAGCGAGGTGCTGAATTCTGTGAGTTAGTTCAAACATGAGGCATTTTCTTACTTAACAATGGCAGATTGTGGTACGGTAAGGTGAGCGGAGGCTGCATTATAGATCCACAGCTTTGATGGACTATTCACCACAAAGCAGCACTGTCCTCGAGCGCCGTTGATTAGCTGAAATTTTTTCGTAGTAAAGTTTTTATAATGATGGAAAATATTGGAAATGACAAAGCTTGAACCTCACTGATGAAAGCAGTTCGCGAGTATCGCAAACGGTCAAAAGCGCCACGACTAAACAAAAGATCGTAACGATGCGCTTCGACGATCTGTTATGATCTTCTGTCAACAAAGTACAAACGCTTTCGCGTTTCTGTGTGGTTGTTTAGGTGACAAAGTAACCCCATTCACTCCATATCGGACTTCTACTCATTTAGATCCAAACCTTTCAAATAAAATTTTTTAATTTATCTCAAAAGACCTTACAGGTCGCTTTTCTGATAGGGAGCTTTTATAGATGGTGAAAATTCTGGCACCCCGCACGAATAAAGTGTAAAGCTCATTCAATAAAAAGAAACGCAAATAGTCTTGGTTGCCCTTGTCCTACAGAAGGTTCCGTTGTACTCAAACGTTGGAGTTTTTGTTCATGAGCAGGAAACCGACAAAGACTTACCCACGCGAAGGCAAGCAGAAGTCCGGTCCCGCAAAAACGGGCTGCCTGAGACCATTGCCTCATACCAGTGGCGATCGAGAGTGAAACGCCGTCAGCGAGGACCGAGAGACTCGCACTCCGGTTTATAGGCCGCCCCCCTCAGTGTTTGTCTTTCCTCCAGCGATAATTGACGTTTTTGAAAGGTTTTTCCACAAATCATACACCGGAATAAGTGAAAAATCCTTTGGAACAATTACAATTTACCGAAAAAAATCTATAACGAGCTAGTACACCGCAAAAAAATACGAATTTTAGTGTTAAAGATGACATCACAAAAGCCGAATTTTAACTAATCGTTCCACGTTTTAACGTAGCTATTCTGCATTTCAGCTCTTTCGAGACTTGACTAAAAGGAACATTTCGCCGGTTACCGGAAACGACGAGATTGACCAGCTAGTTCAAAATACGATCCTCGTTCTCCGGACGAACGTTGTGGAACTGACAAAGGTCTCCGATCTCAGCAAGATGTTCCGCACGAAGTACATGCGTAAGTCACTAAAGTAACTTCTCATAAATGGTACACAGCAGTAACCGCAATTCTACTAAAATGATGGTGCGAAAAAGTGCGCTGTCTGAAACAGCGTTATCGATGGATTGCAACTAGTTGTCGTTTCAATGAGCACATTAATAATTCGAAGAAATGACAAATCTCTAAGTGGCCAGCGAACAGATATTGTCTGTTATGCAATTGCGTCTTTTTTTACTTTATGGCCGAATTTTGTCATTTTTACGGTGACTAAGAATTGGTGCTTTTGTATTGGTGTTTCTGGAAGCCTGTCAACGTTCCCGTCAATTGGAAGTTTTCTCAAGTTGCTTTACATTGATTACAATAAGACCTCATGTCCATATCGATCACCAGTTATCAGATAAATCAGTTTGTCTTTTGCAGAATCAATAAAAAAGACAATGAACCAAGAATCAATGATTGGACTGTCAGCTGACAGTGACGACGACTTCTCACCTGAAACTTCTGTGGCAAATTTCGGCTTAAATCCCGAAAATTTTGCAACGGTGAGCGCACTGCCCGTATATGTTGCTACTATTGTCTTTTAGTATGGGCTCCCGAACTTTGAAAACCTCACCGACACATTTGCGTTGATGAACTCCCCAAACAGCACACTCGCCTTCCCATTCCATCTCTTCAGGTATCAGCATCACTTCCACAACGTCGGTTCAAGTCCTCCAAACATCGCGACCACAAACGATTCTAATGGCAATGACACATAAGAGATGCATCTATATACACACATGTATGTGTACGCGGGATATTTATTGAGAAACAACTAAAGGAACATGAATAATTAAAATATCAGTAGTTACAACGTTCAAATTACAAAATGCATGGACTAACGGTATACTGAAAGGTGTTTCTGTCACTCACTGAAGCGCTTTTGAGCACAAATAGTTGACAAATGCTGGGTTGTGTGAAGCGATACATTCTGCTGCTGGACAAATAACTCAGATCGGCAGTGGATATCACAATGTATAACAGACGATGGAAACTAATGACAACACTGATTTCAAAGTAGTAAGTGGAGTTATGTACATAGCATGTATTGTCGACAAGAGTTTCTAATGTAGATGTCTCTAACATTCAATAATGATAACTACTGAGGTGAAAGGATAAAACTCTGGTTAGGCTCTTACTGTCTGAATACAGCGATGAGCGTGAGAATGAGCAGCGAGTTGCACATGCTGAACTGGGTAGCGGTGTTGAGAGAGTCAGGCTGAGGGATGGCGGTATCACCCGGCGCTTCTTCAGCTATAAGCGGGATCTGCGAGGTTGCTGAAGGCTTCAAGCACGTAAATTCACAGTCCTGCAGTTTGTCAGCATGGAGACCCTGAAAAGACTTTTATTTTGTGGCCCTTACAAACCGGCGCAGACCTTGAACATGTTCGTGAGACTCTTGCACATTAGCATAGATGCTTCTTCCTCGCAGAGTCCCGCCATTGCCTGCATGTATTCAGAGAGCTTGTTGTTCACTTCGGTGCAGACTTGGTCGTCGGAGTGATGAATGAACTTCTCACTTAGATATGTCCCTATAAATTGTACCGAGATTTTGCAAGAAGAGCGAAGAAGTGCCAACCTGCCGAAAGTGTCATTTCTCCAATTCGTTCCCGAGTCAAGCAGCCACGATGCTGAGTAAGAAGCTGTTGGCCCTCCGCTGAGCAGGCATATGTCAGAAGATAGTAGCTGCGCAGGAAACTGCCCGAATTCTTGCGGTGTGTCAGCAGATCACTAACAGTATTCGAGGCCGCAACGATCTCGTCGTGCTCGCACATATGTTGTTCGGGAAGATTCACATCCTGAAGATATCCATTCCATTTCCTTTGAATTTACCCATTCCAAATGTTTCATGTTATGGATTAACCGCTATTGCCGCGGACAAACAACGAACCATAAACAGCGTCTTATCCACGCCGTCAAAGGAACATTTATTTCCGTAATGACGAGCCATATGTGAGATGTCTATCAAGATGGTGCCGGAAATTTGCATATTTGGCGCATGTTTGTAAACAGCTCCTCACAGTGAAATAGCTCAACCGGCCACGGCGGCATTCTTTAAGAAGATAATGGAACGAAGCACTCTGGTGAGTGAATGATGGAATGCGTTCTTAAGTCCCGAAACCATTATTATAGCGCCCGCAAATGGAATTACACTGGTGTTCAGGAGACTATTAAAGTAGTCTCTACGAGGGTCTCCGATGTCTCCAATTATGCGCGAATTATAATTGTTGCGCCGGCGGCAAACGCAACCCTTTCCCGTCACTGTGGTCTCCATAATTACATTAAAGCAAGCAATTTGCATTGATGGCCAAGACGTCTGACATCCGATATACTTTGTGAGGCATCATACTGCTTTGAAAAGTGTGCTTCGCTCACCTTTATGCATTTCTCAAGCTGCTGCAGGTGTTCACATTGATCCTGAGATATCGTCACCACATTTTCCTTGAGTTCATACAGTGTCCAGGTCCACTCGTCGAGGATGTTTATGAAACATTTCACTAGAGTGACGTAATTGCAGTTCTGAAAGGTTCACTTGTGTACGCTTTCACCGATTGTCTTTTTGCTCGTGGACAGTTTGTGTCACATCCAATCAAATGTTAAAATGCATTCCAGCTTTTCTCATCGATTTTAACTGCGAATAAATAAGGGGTACTGAGCGGTTCTAAAGTGGCAAGTGGCAGTTTAGCAAGCGAGTGCAAAGAGACGCCCCCGAATTTCGAGGAGATTGAAGGGTGACCGGCAAGAGCGCGCGATATTCGACTCACCGATGCCGTTGAAAGACCGAAGAAGAGGAAGAGAAGGCTGAATATTGCCGAAAGTCGCATTGCTGAAAGATCGTACTTGGCAGTGGTCGGTTTCGGCTGTCAGGATACGAAAACAACGATCGAAAACGGAAGCCTGTCCGTCGTAGCAAAGATATCAATTCGTTTAAGTTGTCGGACGCCTGAAATTATTTGACATCAACGCTGTTAATCCTCTTTGCCAGAGCAGTGAAATCCCGGTGGCAATAAGGTGCGATGTTTCGCACATCGCAATCAATGCATGCGCGTTTGTTGTTGGCGACAGCAAAAGCAAAACGCGACGAATGAATAGAAATGACTTTAGGACACGCTGCTGAAAGCCTCTCGCTCACTGCTGCCTGCCTTTGCTCACTTGAGGCGCTAGCCTCTCTTAGATCGTGCGAAATCCATAACCCAAATTCGTGATTTTTGTGTGAAAGTTAAATTTCCGCCCATATGGCAGAGGCCCGAACGGCGCGCGCGCGAGGGGGCACATCTCCGGGAGCGCCGACCAATTGGCAAATACGCGAAAACAAACTTGACAAATTCGTAATGCTGGGAAATTCATTATTAAATATGAGCAAATACACTGGCTGATGTCTGAAGAAAAACAAAAGAAATAGGCTTCGACTTCGTTCAGCGCCTAGCAAAAGCTATATACCAAGACGGACTGGCGACTTTCCTTCTGCCATAAGCGGTCAATTATAAACAGATTGGGACCCCAAAGACCACTCTCTAACATTCGAATCGAAATTAAATAACAAAGATCGCTGATGCCACTGGGAACGTTAGTCGGAAACGGCTAGACGATGTCCAAATTAGCCTTATACTCAGAAATTTATGCAAATTCTTGATTGGACGCAATGCGCAATACGACGATTTGAACTCAGTGGCGGACTTTACAAGTTATAACTCAATTCCTTGCCGCCTTCAGGCATTCCTTCCTCAATAAAACGCATTAATGCGTCATTGGAAAAGCTCCCGCGTGCACACAACAAAACCGATGAGAAAAGTAATGCGCGATGTGGGGCTGGAGAGCGAAAGGCTGGGACTACGTGGATGCTGTCTCTGTGTGCTGCTCTGCCGAGGAGCCTGCATGCAAACGTATGGCTTCTGGACATCTTGCCGGAGTTCCCAAGCAGTCGTCTAGCTCGATCGGCTAATCGACACTTTGGCAAACGAGGAA
Organism: Steinernema hermaphroditum; assembly: GCA_030435675.1. Taxonomy (NCBI): domain Eukaryota; kingdom Metazoa; phylum Nematoda; class Chromadorea; order Rhabditida; family Steinernematidae; genus Steinernema; species Steinernema hermaphroditum. Next base: position 10,316,559 of record CM059625.1, on the reverse strand, counting down.
CATGGAACGTATGCATTTGGGAAAACGGGAGAAACACGGGAGAGCGTTTGTGGAACCATGTCGAAGACGACTTCCATGGAGACAATAATGAACAAAACTAAGCAGGATTAAGAATGACTGCGCATAAAATAAACGGCCCTCTTGAAGAATGGGGCGAACACAATACAATCATCTCAAGGTTTTATAAAAAACTGCAACGAAGTTGTACTTTAACTTCAGGATAATGGTGTGCTTCAAATGTTTTTTTGGTAAGAGGCAAGCCTCTCGATTGAGAAATGATCACAAAAACCGAAAATAAAGCTAGCCTATTCTCCGCTATTCATGCCAATTTAAAGCGCGCATACGGAATCGTCTCAGCCTTGAATAACCGCAAATCCCATTGGGATCTAAAAATCGGAAGAAAAATGAGGTGTTTCGGGGTCGGCGCCTGACAGTGACGCCGCTGAAGGACAATGCGCAGATGGTATAAGAACAGGATCGACGGACACAGTCCGCTCGCTTTTGAATTGCTTGAGGACATGGCTGCTATAGGGAGACTCGAAAGTGAAACGAAGGAAGCAGACAGTTGAGCGTTTGCCTTCTGACATGTGACAGCCGCGCGGGACGACTTTGCTTCTCGCTCGTTACATCTAAACAACCTCGAAGCGTCTAGAGTTCCTATAATCATTGGGAATTGGCGTTGTTCTGGGACAAAAACAAACTGGCCCATGCGCCACAGCTAACATAAAAACATCGCAAACGCATAAAGATAAGACACATCTTTATATAAGTGTTCTTGCTGAGCACAACGAATCCCAGTTGCATGTAAAATATTCATGTCTTCGAACAAAAAACAAGTCAAAAAGAAGAAGTCGGAAGCCGTTTGCTAGCGTTACTAAGTAATAACTATTGCCACCGCGAGTGACAGGCGGTATATGTTTAATGCTCGATTTGGACAACGCCAACGAAGAGTAGATGCATTAATTAAAGACACATTTGGAACGAGATTACGCAGATAGGGATTAACAAGCTGCGGAACGCGGACCCGCCCGAGGCTAACGATATGCTAACGAACGATATATAATTAGCACCGTTTGTGGTGCGATCCCGCCGGGTTCGCAGGAAAATCCGAGTCGGTGAACGCTAGCAATCAACAACTCCATTGAAGCCCGTGAGGGTGATTGCGGGAGGCTACTCAATCGTCAACTCCGAGACGAGTAGCCGAAGGCGGAGTCGGCTCTTGTGTTCGCGCACCCGGTCCTCTTTGGGCTGTGCGCGCAATGCGCCAGACCCTTGCAGCTTCTTAATTGACCTCTCCACAAAACAATATACAGCGCACATACAGACTGGCAACGGAGGGAGACGCATGCACGACTGCCTGTGCGACACATTGCACAACGGGCCTGTTAACCTTCGACCTTAAGCTGCCCCTAAGCACCCTCTTGATGTTGATTGCTGTCTCTCGCATATAATTATGACGACTTACTCGATACGAAAAGCATCTGCAGCAGCGACTCTTACGTACCAGATTATAAAATAAATTAATTTATGAGCGGGATGGGGATATACGGGCACAGCCTACCGTAAATGGTATGAATAAGCAGTCACTGTGAAAGCATAATCTCGTATAACTACCGAGAAGGCTGCTTTCGATGGCCTGTCTGGGATACACAGTTGCCGATGACAAGATGAATAACACCGTGAATCCTCCCATGCCGCGCGCATTTAATTGCCAATGCAACCAGTTACCCAATTATCCGTGAGTAAGTACATTTTGGAAACGCGGGAAGGTTGCAACGACCGACGAAGTGCACGTGGTGAATGGATACCCAGTGCTCCACGGAAAGCTCCTTGGAAACAGTGGTGCAGAACAGAGAGTACGAAGCAACCATAAATGAGAAACGTGAGCCAACTGAAAGGGAAGCGCACAAAGGAAATCCTTGGGTCAACCCCTTCGCCGGTGACTGTCGGCAAGAAAAAAGTGCCGGATTGTAATTGTCGGTTGGGAGCACCTATTTTCCGCAAAACTACACTAATTACCTTAGAATGCCGCACCGCGCGGCGCTGTCAACGATATCCGCCGGCGCCTGGTTCTGTTACTGTCGGCCTAATCAATGGATATAGCCGTATAATTACGGGATCACAGGCTTCTTTGTTTGCTGTCATTATCACATTACATCTCAAGCGTGAACAATTTTTCTAACCAATCCAAAAGCGGAAAAGAATCTCCTCATATACTGTCTATTTGATTACCATTGCGGATACTGTTATAACGAAACAGTTAAAAATGAAACTGCGAATCAAGTTCATGTGATTGAGATCATGTAACAATTACAGCACACTGATAGCCATAGTTAATAAAAGCCGGAAAGCGATCGGTTGCAGGGCGCACAAGTGCATTGAAGTGGTGATTAAACTCCCGAAAACTCTTGTCTCGGATGATTGTTGCGAACGCAGAAGAACCACTCGACAAGTGTGAGAGACTGCATATGATATGCACAGCTCAAGAGGGACTCCAAATAAGAAGACCCAAGTGCAGGCTTGCCTACTGCTTCCTTCGTCCAAGCGGCGCTCCTCTACCTATCGATCTCCGCATACTTGGTGATGCTCATCAAAGACAACTAAACAGAACAAATCCGATTGACCGTTATTTGAGGAGTGCTTGTAGCGCGGTAAACACAAAAGGTCGGCACAAATCAGAGCCGCTTGTCAGTGTCTTTAGACTGTGCGTTCTGTTGAAAAGGAGGTGCCATCCGCATGGGTAACTGAACCATGGGAGATCATTGCTACTGTTTCTTAATCCTTTTAAGTGACCACCCGTTGTGGCCGAAATTAGGTTACAGCCGAGGGAAGATCAAAGTTATCTGTGACGTTATAATTCATTCAAACACCATGGGAGGTGGAGAGCGCAATGGCACATGGCACATCGGGTTAGCAAACAGAAAGCGAATACAGAGCCGAGTTGTTTACAAAAGCTCCTTTCTTCAGGTTGTCACACGCGCACGGTGTGCCGTTCCAGATGGTTCAGCAAACATAGCTTGATTAATGACATACATTTAAACATCATGCTTCGTAGAATTGAAAAGAATGGGGCGTTCTCGTTAAAGTTGAAAATTGAACCGAATTAGCGATGAGTTGAATTATGCCTAGGAGTGCCTTCGCATATCACGTTACAACTGTCAGTCAGCTATCGCGCCTCAGTTTGGTTCTCTCAAATTTCCTTATTTTTTGAACTCTTCATAGCGTCTGCTGGAGGATCTCTTGATCCAGAATGTTATTGGCACTTGATTTTATTTGATCGCACCGCTTCCGGCTGGGCGTTGGAGCGACCAAAGCTCCAACGCCCAGCCGGAAGCGGTGCGATCAAATAAAATCAAGTGCCAATAACATTCTGGATCAAGAGATCCTGTCACTCATTATGCAAATTAAGGCGGAAACACAATAGGAAGCAGGTGCTTGACTCTGTCGCTTCCAAGAGCATCGCTCTCGAATAATTAATTTGGTGTTATTAATATGCAAGGTGTCACCGTTGATCATAAACAGACTTTCTGAAGATGACAGATCCACTTCAGTTCTACAATTATGCAGTGAGGTTCGCTTTCAAACGTGTATTCGGTCAGAAACCTTAGAGACATGAGAGCTTGCAGTCTATCGTTGCTCTCGGTGATTAGGCGCTAAATGCGCGAAACAGTTGTGCCGGGCGCTGACCTCTTGACCACTCAATTACCTAACCATTGTGGCGTGAAAACCGCGGGACAAAAGCAATCTGGCGTTGCATGCTTAATGAATTCAAGTGTGAAAATGAGTGGAGTGAGTAAGAGCTGAAGAGACAATGCAAGAAGCCTTTTGTATCGCGGCCACTTCTCTGACTCTTGTTGTGAGGAGTGATATTTCGGCGCGTTGCACATGGCTCCCTCGCTGAATCATAAACCATCGACGTATACAAGGCGAATTGAAACATTGAAGAATACAGTGACTTACAATTTCCCACATGTCTTTCACTCTTCCACTGCTCATGTTCTTTCTGTTATTTGGTTCTGCTGCACTTACCAACATTTCCACATGTTACGTGGAAACCGATCAGCTCACTGGACGCCATACAGGTCGGAGACAGTCATGCACGGACACTTCTTATTGCTACAATATGATTGGAAAGTCACCGTACAGTCAGAAACCGACTCGTGGTTGCGGGACATCTTTGGTTAACACACTATGTGCGGTACGTTATTGAAATCCGTTAGAAAAAAAAGACCTTTACATCAGAAGTATAGAGGAAACGAACAGTGGACCGATTCCTGGTGCTTCAAAGTGAACGAAAGCAATTTTGAAGGGCGCCTGTGCTGCTGTACCAGTTTGAACTGCAACTATTCTGAGACAGAAACCATTTTATTCGTTTTGTTAATGTTAGTTGTACTCCTTTCCCTCGAATAAAATGTTTTGACCGAGCGCCCTAAGGGATCTAATCAATACAGCGCTCAGTTTACACCGATCTCTGGCAGAATAGCTCGTGGCTTGCCGCGGGTCCGAGCAAGGTTCTAAGGATGAACTTCATCTTATATATCTTCGAATTTGGTTTTCTGATCACGGTCGGTATGTCTTCTTTTGTGCGCCCTCTACGCGAAGTGACTAATCTGTCGGATGCGCCCGAGAACGAAGATGAGAAAGAAGTACCAACGATTCCGTCTTTACTGGAACCCGACGCAAACTACCCTTCCAAACAGCGAATAATCAACGATAAAGCCACGCTTAGAACACTTTCAATCGTTCACTACAAAGGAACAGAGAGCCGCCTCGTACTTTTGCTTTGTCGAAATCAGTGCGTTCGTCATAGATCTCTGGTTCGTTGCCCGAGCGAGGAGTTCATGTCGTCTTCGTTTAGATTCCACGGTGGATTCGCGAATTTGTAAACGAAAATAACTCAACTCGTGATGATCCGATCTTCTTTCACTTCCACTATCTCAAAAGGGGCAAACTTCCAGTCTATTCCCTGGAAGCTAAACAGCCGTCGGTCTTCTATTTCGTTGGTGGTACATACTTCAAATTTGATGGAGATTTGTCGAATAAGGTTAGTTGTGTAGGCAGATTGTTCTTTTGAAGATGTACCCCAGGATCACTTCATGAACTGGCTGCAGACAAGAGAAAATGCAAACTCTCAACACGTTGTTGATTGGTCGGAAGTGGAGAATATTTTGAAGGAAAACACTGGATGCAATGACAATAACCAACTGATTATGATTAGTAGCGATGAGCATTGTCCATACGACTACTGGCCCAATTTGGCTCGAAGTTTAAACGAGTACTCCAATCTGTCCCTCTACGAAATCCGACGTCCTTTCAACGTGGAGATCGAGATTGTGCTTTACCAGCGTTTTCCAAAACTTTCCGGCGACTGTCTTCAGATGGTTCTCGTCAGTGATAACGCATATGCAGAACTTCCGATTCTGGACAACGTTGCAGAGGCAAGCGCTTTTCTCAGATCACTTCTAATCCATGGCCTTAGATGAGAGAGAACATCTTATCACAAATAGATAGAGGCTGCACTCCGCCGCGATATCCCTGGATGGCCGTGGATATTCCGCTAACAGAAATTCAACTGGAGTACTATAGTCGCGATAATCTACTTCGCACAAACGAAATGAAGCCACATTTCATCCTTGTTGGAGGTATTGCTGGAGTATCAGTAGTTGCCTTGGCCATATCTATTTTCTGGGGTCTGAACGGAACAGCTTTCAAAGCACAAAAATAAAGCCGTTATTTTCATACTTACGTTAAACTTCATTCGTCAGTTAGTATGCTCGTAACTTTTGATCTAGCGTCAAAGGTCGACTCCGCATTGTTAACATACTTTCCACACAGGCCTTTGAATTCTTGGTTTCTCGCAGACAGAAAGAAAGAATCACCTATCGTACGTGCCCTCGGGCAGTGTTGATTCATCTCCATAATGAATGTTTTGTTCTGCGTTTCGACAGAAATCCGGTATTGTGTTACAATCCCGAGGCGCAGCGATCGAAATGATAGAAGTGTCGGATAAAGGTGCACCTTGGCTCAGGATGCGAGTCAGAGTTGCTCTCGCCGGGTTAAGGCACATCGTGGGTCACTAGGGTCGCTGAACGGTCACTCTAGTGTTCTTTCCTCTTTTTATTTCCTTTGCTTTCCTTCGCAACATATCTGCTTCCGCACATTTTCAACTGTTTTGGATGTCACTAGGTGGATAATTGAATTTAACGCGATGAGGCGCAATCAGGATATGTCCAGTATTCACGGAGCTTTAAGAACTTTTCTGCACATGTCGCCTCATTAACGGAAAGTACTGTCTGACTTCCTCGACTGAATTGGCAGGTTCGCAGCACACAGTGGATGCTTCTCAGTGGAGAAATCTTTTGTCGATAACGGTCAATTGGCGGGCGGCGTTTAATGCCTCATCCCGGTTGAAAGGAATTCGGGGTACGCTTGAGGATTTCTAAAGAATTCTTGTGCACACGAAGACCTGCGCGGAACCCTATCTAATCTGTGTCAACCGTGGTATTTAGAGGAATACGCGAGAACTCGGGTGGACGATCCCCTCAAAAGCGATTGATCTAAATTAGATTAAAAGCGTCTCAGATCGTCTAAGCGTGTCCATTCAATTGTTGTCCGAATGTACGAATGTCGCTCCAAATATCGTTTAGCCGCGCTTATTCGTTCAACCTATGCACTCAAATGACTTTTTCATTTCACAATGTTGTTCTGTGAGAACCATTACAATTTAATCACTTATGAATAGTAGAGTACTTCAACATCGAATCGACCTCATATTGCGCATTTTCTTTTGCGCAACCGTCGTTAGTCCCTCGTTTACTGTAACTTAATTGGATTCCGCTGACTAATCTGGGCGTTTCCTCGGTTTGGGCAGCCCTTTGTTCTCTCTCCAGAATCAATTCGGGAATCGAGATTAAAGCGAAAGTGCACCGACGCTCAAAGTAGGTCGCGCGTCCGCTACAAAGTTTCATTCGTTTTCATCAAGGCGAGTCGGGAGGGACGTCAACCGTTTCGTGTAATGTTAGGTTCCTGAATACGCAAAAATAAGCGTTCAGCGATCAGCGATTCTTCAGCGACAACCTACCTGATTCTGTAAAGTGACGTCATATTCGCGTGTTACGCTTCTCTAGCTTTGGACGCGGTCAAATGAAACTGAGAGGTTTTCCAACTTGCCCGTTCTGAAGAAAACAAAATGGGCTGACCGCATCTGGGTCACTTCGAGACATAAAAAGGTCACAGTGAAGAAAAGGAGACGAAATCTCTTTTGGTTACTCTCTTTCGATCACCTTTTGTTTCTCATATGGCTTATCACCATTTCCCTTTAAGGATATGCGGTTTCGCACGTTTCGCACCAATGCCCTTATCAGAATTCATTTGCATCTGTGATCTTAAGGTGTCGCGCGGACCCGAACAAGAGAATCCCCTTGTCAGATTTCTTACTCGCGTGGCGCAACCTAATTTTTCGATGACAAAGCTCCGCCGACCGTTCTGGACTTCTTGGCGACAAAGGGCGACAGCCGGTGCTCGGAAATCCGTGTTGCTTTCTGTTGGCGCCTTGTAATTTAGATAAATGGTGGCGCACGCCGATCACATAGTCTGCCGTCGGCTTTTTTTGTCCCCATTTCACATCCCGAACTACCTTCTTTCCTCAAACATTCTATACTATCCGAACTTTGGCGACCATCTTGCATTTTATTGCCAAAAATGATGTCAATTCAATCTATTCTTTACTCTAGCATGTTCTTTGTTGCAACTTCTGCAGTTGTCCGCCGTTCACCTATGACCTATTTGATGTTGCGCGCCCGTTTGGGATTTTTAATTTCGCGCGAATTTTAATCGCTGAAATGGTGCGAGGGAAATTATTATCGGTGCCTTGTCTTATTATCGGTACTTGACTCTCCCTCTTTTCGCCGCTGAAGTGTGTCTTCTTCAGAAACACAACGAATGAGGTGGTCATCTACCATACTTTTGGCGCTCGCCATTCAAGCAGGTATTTCACTGTCCACAGATTACGCTGCTAACCCGAATAGGTTTCGCTTGCCTGAGTACTGCCCCACGACAGTATGCTGCCGGCCCCACTGTGCAGTATTCAAATCAGGCGCCTCCGGTTCCGCCACCTGCTGTCCGAGCCGCTGCGGCTGCAGCAGCTAACAAGGGTCCAACTGAACCTATCGCCGTCGGAGACGCAACATCTGAATGTTCGTTCATAGTTGTGTTTTTATTTCTTCAACGCGCTTTCAGCTGTCCTCGGAAAAGCCACTCTTACGGAGTTCAGCGCAGACGGGTACAACAGCGAAAGTGGAGGACCTGTTGAAAAACGTATAAACTCGTAGCGTAGCATAACAAATAATATTATTTATTTGTAGCCAGCGGCTTGTACTGTGATTTTGATGGAAAGCCTTGCTGCTGGGCCAACGTGGCCACTCCCGAAGATCAGTTCGATTGGCAAGTAGCTCGCGGTCCTCTACAAGGAGCTCTGCACAATGCATCCCTTAGTGGAAACTACCTGATCGCCAATGCCAACAGTGCCGCTCCATCGGATGAGGCACAATTTGCCTCTTGTGGTATCTTTTGTGCCAGCTCTCCTATTCGCGTTCGCGCAAGGTAATTTTTTTACACACGAGGCACTCGTTCGAGCCGCTCCGTTTTAGTCACTATCAGTCATCCAAGGTGTTGCTACAAGTTTGCCAGAAAGAATCTTACCCAACTACGGCTAACTACAATCCGCTCCTGAACTGCCAAGAATTCCCTCGATACAACGGCCTTGGATATTCCGAACTCGTTCTTCCCAAGGCGTCCCTTGTCGACGTACGTCATCCGACATATTCGTTTATAATTCGCTTTGTCAATTCAGATCGTCTTCGTTGCTAGTAACTTCGAAGGTGACGCTGACGAAATCGCTGTACTTGATAACATCGAAATCTTCTATGATACCAACGATCAGGATTGCCAGGCGGAAACGGAAGTGACGAAGAATCGACAAGAAATTAAGTCGAAGAGCGTCGAGCAGGAGATTACCAGCGCTCACAAAACTAACGTCGATCGCATCAAGGTGGAAGGTATGCATCGTAGTTTAGTTCGCCGTCCATTTAACTTATCGCAGGAAATGAAAACGGACTGTCTTCCTCCAGCCAAAACGGCATCGACAAGAGAGTCAGCGTCTGCGAAGACACTAAATGTACATTTGAGGATGCCACCACTTGCTCCTTCAAAGACGCGCACCAATCGCAGTCGATTCGCGGATTGACAACTCGTTTCCAAGTCGTCCGCGGACAATTCATGAACCGTATCACTGGCGTCAAGGAAGGAACAGGTAGATATGTCCTTCAGAATCCCACTATTGCATAGTTCATTGTTTCAGAAGGCAACTACTACGCCGCCACCTTCTTGTATCCAAGAGAGATGGCCGGCCTCGAAGCCGACGTCGGAGGTCTTCCGGAGGATCGTCGTATGCGCTTCCAGTTCTATGAGGGAACCCATGGAGTGCAGCTGAAGGGTTGCTGCGACTCCACTGACAACTGTCCCTTCAGTTCGGACAAATTCGTCACGGTGCAGGACCGTCGTTGGAAGTATGCCAGTCTCGTCTGCCCGAAAGGAACGCGCAAGGTAAGATAAAATCGCCATTAGTCTACTTGTCTAACACGATAATTGCTTCTGAGCGCATTACAACTTTTCACGTCCTTTTATCGCCTTATCAAAATTCCTATCATATAACCGACAGCTCAACTTCGTCCCATATCTTCCTCAATTCAGGTGATTTTCGTCTGTGAGAACACGCGCACGAACCAGGGCGCCTGTGCCATTGACGATATCCAAGTGATCGAAAACATCGACGACCCAACGTTACAGCAAAAGACTCTTTGCTAACATCGCAGATACTATTTATTATTAATTTACTGTGTCCCTCAGTTTTAATTTATTACGAATCGATTAGATTTTCACTTAAGTGCCCTTCAAACGGGGCTACGCGTCTTTCAATCCAAAAATGTGAATTGGTTATGCTCAACATTCGTCTTTTTCCTTTTCTGTGACCTTTGACTTGTCCTGCAACTGTCGTTCTCATTTTGCACTTGACCGTCGTCTTTCAACGCCATAGCGGCTGGCAGCCGTTCGCTCATCGCAATGATCACTGTATTTATGCTCTCCAAAGTTATAATAAACACAATACGAACTGTACAAATTGTATGTAACTGGCCGTCGACAACTGCACACAGCTGTTGAACGCTTTTAAACGCTTTATCTGTTATGGTGAATCTGTTCGGCAAAATAATTTTAGAATAACACAACACAATAAAAACACGTAGTGAAGTTAAGGTGAATAAGGCCAATGTCTGTGAAATAGTCAATGATCTTGCAAAAGGACACGAAAGACGAGGATCTAAAAGCACGTGAACCAAAGCACACAAAGCGATCAACGCTTGGAAGTGGGATATCTTTAAAGAACAACGGAAGAGAACGGAACAAATGCTTAGTCAATATCGACGTAGCTTGGGTTTGGAACGAGGACGTCCGTCTGATTCAAAGATTCGGAGGACTCTTCGGAGTGCGACCGCTCGCGCTTGTGCCTCTGTTCGGCAGGCTCGTTGTCCGAGTTCGAAGAAGGTCCGTCCTGGTCCTCTTCATCTTCCTCGTGGCAGAAAGTAGTCGACTTCGACATCATTCTGGTCCAACCACGCACTGAAATTAAAACGTTGCTCAACAGTCCGAGAGTCGTTGATGATTTACCTTGCTGACCGACGGAATCTTGCTTCTTAAGTGCGACTTCCGGTCTCTGGTGCATAATCGAGGAGTGGTCAACGGTCGACTCGTGAGGCATCAGAGTCATCGGAGCGCGGAAGAAGTAGAAGTTCGGGTAGTGCACCAGGTTGTAGCAGCTGCTAGCATACAGGTCGGCATATCTTTCAACTTGAGATGCAAAGAAAGTAGTTCGAGATCCACTCCGGAACAGAGAGCCCATCACGCCATACTCTTGATCCATTTCATGCGTCACCCCCTTTAGGAAAGATTGGATGATAGTTGAAGAGACACCGTACCTTGATGTTCTTGAGGATGTCGTCAATCTTGGGTTTATCGCGAGTGTTTCCGTCCAAGTTACGGTAGATATTGGCCATTAGAGTGTCCAATTCGCGCAGTTGTTCGAACAAGGGTCTGCGATCAGTCCACACGGTCAATTCGTGATCGAGTTCGGGAACAACGAGGAACGTCTTCCATCCGCGTGCCTTTTTTGAGCGAAGCACATCTCCGAAAATGTGATCTCCGATGTAGAGGACATCCTTTCCTCGTGCTTTCACCAGTCTACGGAAGGCATCACATGACCCTAAAGCATCACAGTTGTCATTGTATAAAGTTTAAGTTGACAATGCGTTACCTCCGGAGTAAACAACACCGCGCTTAAGAGGACCTGCATGAATTCCGATTTTCAAAGCCCCTGTGTTGGTGTCAACCTCGCGGAACACCGTTCCTTCGGCGAACCACTTGGGCTTGCTAGCGTCAACAACAGTAATGTCAAAATATTCGGTCCAATTTGGGCCAACCAGGTACTTCATCAACTCCTAAAACCCAAAATGATACTTGCTGGACTCCTGCACAATACATACGTTGGTGTACCAGTAATCACTGTTGGTCAAAAGGAACGTTTTTCTGTCGTTCAGTCTGAGCTGCTCGAGCAACTGGACGGCACGTGAATCCTTTTCGACATATTTGTCCAAATTGTTGACGATCGTCCTCTTCATATCACTCTTAACATCACATTTATTTAGAGTCCAAGCTGCAGTAGCTTACATCAAAGTGCACCCAGTCAACCGCATTTCGGATATCCTGGAAGATCGAACGGTACGACATGACAACATCTCCGCTCTTCACTCCACTCTTATCAGCTGAGCTGAAAAATGAAACTGTGAGAATACGCATTGCCAGTCCAAAGTATAACACTGTCCCGAATATGATTTTTGTTTCAAACATCTTGATGGATCCTAACCATTTCCTTTGTGTACATCATGCTTAACATTTATTTTCTAACCGTTTGTGGATTATAACTAATTTTGCTCGCGACCTGAGCACATGTGTCCCAAAGACAGCTAAAGAATGGTTAAAGCAGACGTATTTGAATCGGTGATAAGGACTCTAGACCGTAAACGACAATGTGGCCCTTATCAAAGAGACCCTCGCTCAACCCCCAATTTTGGTGCAGAACGCTTAACATAGATTAAAAAGTATCGGAGAGATTTGACACTTACAGGGTATAATCGGGCGAATTATCAAAATAGTCGACAAGACACGCCACCAGATAGGTTTCAGGAAGATTGAACAACGTGTTCAACACATACACCCGCTTGTCAGTTAAGTGTAAAAACTTGTTCGGGTACAGCTCCTCGATTTCTTGTCTAAATGATATAATCCACCGACTGTCAATCATCACGTTTCTTACGGTGTTAGTGGCGTGAAGCCGTGCATGCCAACCAGAATGTTGCCGAATCCATCGACCTTTAGGAGATTCCCGTAGAGGTAGTCAAACCACAGTCCACGAACTGGGAAGATGGGATTGTACTTGAAGGTGCGCAAATGTTCGGGGTACCCGATAGAGATCATGCGCTCGATGATGAGGTCAAAGGCCATGCATTCCAGATCAGGGGACTTGTAAACTAAAAGAACGGATTACTATTATTCATTCGGCGAAGGCACTGACTTGCAAGAGTGTAGTCCATGTCAAATCCAAAGAACTTGATCTTCTCAAGCCGCATGTTGCGGTTAACAAACACCCTAAAGTAAAGGAGTAAATTGTAAAATGAGTAGCGCAGAATAAGAATGATTTTACTGTCAAGAATACATTTAAAATACAAACCTTTTTTCGGGATCTTTCTTATGCATCCCGATCTGGTCGTCCGTGAAATCAAGATGAGGACTCAATGCTGGCATTTCAGCAAACAAAAAACAAAAAATGACAGCTGGTGCTGAAGTGAAAAGTTTGGGGCGGAGTCGGAAGGATGAGCGACTACGCAACTAGAACCTCGAGTTTACGTTGCAAAGTAAAGGGCGACGATTCACACAGATAAATTGGTCACGGTAATGCTAGGAAGGCACCGTCTGCGTCGGTTATATAGTGTTTCTATCAATCTCTAAGTGCACGACGCCAGAAAAGGTGAGAGGATGATAATGCGAGCGCCGCAAAGAAGTGGGCGAGAAAAAAACCCTTAAACGACAGACAGCTTCGCAAAAAAGGGCTGAGCAGCAGGCAGTGGCCAGTTGCTGCGCGTTATCTGTCAGACGGTAGGCAACCCCATGGATTGGTCATGCCGACCTCCCACATTGTATATAGGCGACTAACCGATCATCATCACATTGAGAAAATCTTCGAATGCCCCAAAAGTGTGCGACCATACATGGTATATACCTAAAGGCTCAGTCGTTATGTGTTCCCAAATTTAACTCCATATTCTCTTTTCGCGTGATTGAGCGATTATTTCCCCGGCGCCTAGTACAGACTATTCGGACTTCCGTACTCACCGAAGTGAAAACTTTAGTGTACGCACAAGGGTTTGGTAATCAAAGTTCATTCTCGCGGCTTCAGCTGTTTATGACTAAAGAGCGCATGTGTTTTGACTTTTTCATCAATTTCATAAGTGTGGTGATAAGCAAGAGAATTACTTACCGCTTGGCGGGTTCCCTTTTGTAGAAGAACTCAGTTGCCATTATTCAGTGAAGGTAACAATCTGGAAAAGTGTGAAATGGTTCTTAATTGGAATCGGGTTTCGCGATTACCCACTCGAAAACGAAATAAAAAAGAAGCGCTCGGAAAACGACGAATGAGAGAGCAGAAGCTGCGGTGAATGATAAGAAGGCAAAGTCTGCACTTCCATAGTCAAAGAGCAGCTTCAATACCGATCAGCTTTATATGCAGAAAGGATCTGCGGTAAAGTGGTTTTCGCGAAGAAAAGTGACAAGTGTGCGGATCGCCTCCCAAAAGAAAAGCAGAACCACGCTGCGAGGCTGTCTAGTGTTGCCCTAACTTCCAAATGGACGCTGGGATCTCTTGGTCACATGTGCGGCCGTTCACGTCTCGGCGGAGATCCAAACGCGCGCTGTTTGGCTGACCATGTGAACAGTTGGTCAATTACGAAGGTCACCAAGGTGGATTAGCAAATCAAATTTGCTAAAAACATAAGCCATTCAAAGAGACTTCAGCCGTTGCGCAAATTTCAAGTAGCGGCTCTTTTCAATAAAAAAAAGTCTCTGGAGAACGGTGCATGGTTTGGGGTCTTGTCTTGAACATTGAGCGCAGTCCATGTTCGCCGTTGGTGGCGACTGCTGTCTTTGGATCTGTTTTTGGGAGTCGAAGCTGTCATGCCCATCGTGTTTTTTGTGCACATCACGATCGTTGCAGATAGCTGCATCGAGGAACAAACCGTCGCTCACACCGAAGCAGCGATATCTAATCACGACGTCTACTGTCCTCCGCCGAGACGACCTCCCTTCGCCTGCTCTGTCCTCTCAATTGACGTCTCGATCCCGATGTCGTTTGCTGTTCGCTGTTCGTCATTTCGGAGTTTGTATCCGTAATCAGGTGTGGGTGTACTCGTATTCACTCCGCGTTCCTTATCATTTTTCATTGGCGTCTACTTTTCTTCATTTTACCCACACCGATGTCCTAATGCCCCCATACACTATCTACCATTATTGATCTCTTCCCTTTTCTCGATCGCTTGGGAAACCGAGGCTTTTTTCGGACAATTTTGATCGCGACTGACTGCGCAGTCTTTATCTGGCTGCGCAAAGTCGCGCACTCTATTACAGCCCGCGCAGATCAATCATCCAAACAAAAGCGAACTGTTCGCTGATCACTATGCGCACTTTGGTGCAGCGGAACGTCCGAAACATCGAGGCGTTCAGAACTCGCTCACGTGTCGTGGAACGAAAAATGATAAATTTGGTTCTTAGGGAACGAAATGTATTCCGATTAAGAAAGTGTTCAGCAGAAGCATCTCTGAAGATAAATAACTTTTAGAAAACCATGGGAAGGCGTCAAAAGGAAGCGGGCTATAAGTACTGGCCGTATTGGCTTCTGGCTGTTCTGTTCATCCTACAAACCATCGCCATGACTCAATCACACAGTCTGACTGGAAGACTAACCCTTTGTGACACGTTACTCTTCGTAATCGCTATGGCACACCGAATTTTTCCCGGACCACCGAACCTGGGACTGGTTCTTCACGCGGCTGGATTCGTCGCTTTCGAGGCCCTCGTTTTCGTAAACCTCAGTCACGCAATGGAAATGCTTTACGAACCCGAGACAGACGCTCATTTCTCAAGTACGTGGGAACGAAAGATGTAGCATCATAGGTTACTAACAAAGTTTAGCTTTCTTCGTGACAATCACGGTCGTCGACATCGTGGTCAAGAGTGTGCTTCTGTGCCTCGGCGAGTTTCCCCGCATGTTCAGCAGAATTTTCCGTAAAGTCTTAATTCACTATACGGCAACAGTAGCAACTCTCACGCTTACGGTTTTGAACTACAAGTTGAGCAAGGAAAGCAACGAATATCTCGCTGCTATTGACCCATATGTCGCCATTGGGGTGTCGGCCATTCTGAGCGCCGTGGCAATCCCTCAACGTACGTAGTTTTCAATAGCTCGCAAAGTAACAAAGCTACTTTAGTTTTGCATCTTATTCCGTTTCTTTTTGGCAACATTCCTGGACAGTTCAGCGTCCACAATTTCAAGAAAGACATTGAGCAAAAGGTAAAGGAGAAGTTTGTATTTGCCACGTTATTTGAGAAACATTTAGTTCAACAATGCGACTGTTCTGCACCTGCACGTTTACCGAAAGTGGCCCGGTGAAAACTTTGATATTTTCATTCACATTGGGCTGGTCTACGATCAAAGCAACGAACACTGGGCGCACAACGCGCAGAAAGATATCGGAATGATTAGTGGCGACATTCGAAGCGCACTCGTCAAAGCTGGAGCCGATCAAGTCACCATAGAGCCGCACATTCGATCGCCTTCCGATGGATTTCCTAGCGGGTGGACTTCGTGCATTGACGCACATTGTGAAGTCATTAATCGTACCTGTTGCACAAACGCTGTTTTGTAGAATGCTATGAACTTATTGAAAATACAGTTAAATAAGAGTGGCGACTGAGTATTACGTGAACTGAGCTGATCGCCGTGGTGTACTCATGTGAGTAGAAAGCATTTTAGGCACGCAAGAATGGAAAGTAGAGTAAAATCCAGAGACCACGGACAAAACAGCCTCTGTAGACCAAGCGTTCCCGCACTTAAACATTTGTACTTTCACTGATAAAAAAAACGAAAATAGATTGTGTAAACAATTTGAGCGCTTTAGTTGATTCACGGATTAATTAAGGGAGTAGTTTGCGTATGTTTAAAAACGTATAAACACCCTAGAATCAATACCCTCCAAGCGAAATTTATAAGGAAAAAGAGAAAACATACGGCAACACAACAAGCGCCACGCTTCTATTTCAACAAATCACGTCTTCCGAAGATTTCAGATGCTCAAATGCCTTTTGGATTACTCCCGAGAATGGTAGCAAAAGAGATGCGACAACGAGTGGCACGTAATGAAAATGAATTTGAAGATGAAAGAATTTAACATAAAACGATCGCAGAGCACACCGCATTCTTCCTCTCTCCGAAGAATCGATAACTGAACCATGTGGCACACTCTTTGGGGGAGGCCCAATATACAGAGCTCATTAATCGAACAACAGTGGTTATCCCAAGAGACGTCCCTTCCACAATCGCCTGCAAAGCACATTGGCGCGAGAAAAACAACGGCAAGCTTGCCATCTGCGATTCGCTCGCGTCCACAGCGTTCGGCTGGCCAACCAACTTCCTAATAGCCCGTGCCGCCGCCAGGTCAGGGAATATGTTGGAACATACAGCAGAAGCGACCGCAAACGCGCAAAGATCAGACGCCCTTTACAGTTTAGTGGTGAGAAGGCGATCGAAAAGGGGGTGTTGTCGATGAATTATAGCTTGTATCGAGGCAGAACAGCGCGTCTTATGACATCATCACACAATTCGCATACGATTATCTCCGTGCACCATAGAACATACCTATAAAAAGCGAGAGACACGGTACTTCAGAATAGAACTCCAAGAATACGGAAAAGAGAGAAAGTCACTCTCCAGCTATCGATTTCTCAACTTCAGTTGTCCAAACAATGCATCATAGGCGATGAGCAACGTGCGCCCGCTCCGTACTTTGCCATGGATGAGTCGGCAGCTGTTCGCCAACCAATGATCGAAAGGCCAATCGTTCGAATGATCAGCTAAACGGTTTATTTGTGGAAACAAGCGATGAAGGATGTTTACGTTTATTGGAAAGAATTGGAATTGCAAAATCCTCAGGAATCACAGATCCTTGACGTCAAGGGTCTCGACAAAAAAGAGTAGTGACATTCTAACACTTTTTGGTCGCGAACGATACCAATGAAATGTGTTACAGCGCCATTGTTAACTTAGAGAAGACATAAGATCTATTGTAAAATATGTGACGCATAAACTGGGGAGTTTACCTGTAGTTACTGTACTTTGCCACATTCACTTTCAAGAAGCTTGTATCCCGTTAAGGGCCATTTATAGTCTGCGCGACACAAAACCCCCTTTTTTGTGTCGCTTAGCTTGTCTACGCGTGACTATATATGCAAAACCAAATGAAACTGCACAGTCGTGATGCTTTCGGATCGGGCTATCAAACCATCAAAAGAAAAAAATTGTGGGACATGACATGTAGGTTAACTTAACTGTCGCTTAGCTTTAACTTGACTGTCGCGCAGCTACGCGACACAGCTGCGCGACAGTCAAGTTGAAGCTAAGCGACAGTTAACTTAACCTACGCAAAGTCAACCTAAAAATTTTTTATGCTGATAATTTTATATCCCGATCCGAAAGCATCATCACTGTGCAGTTTTATTTGGTTTTGTGTACATAGTCACGCGTAGACAAGCTAAGCGACACAAAAAAGGGGTTTTGTGTCGCGCAGACTATAAATGGCCCTTTAACGGAAAAAATAAACTGTTTTGATCAAACGTCATTTAATATTTGCAACACCTTCAAAATGGATCTTTCACTCGTAATGTAATTATTTCACCGGGGAAAAAACGTCTCAATCAATGAGTCCATTTCAATGATTTTGCGACCAACGCTGTCAAATGCAACAGCCCGTCAAATTTTTGAACTGACGGAACTCAATACAATTAATTTATTCGCCAACCATTCCCGTTTATTTTTTGTAACCTATCCTCCTTTCACTTTTTGTGGTTCCTTCTACAACTCATACGCACATGTCTCAATGTATTGGGTTGAGTCGGTGAAAATTTAGCATTTTTATAATGAAGTTTTTTACGGCATATTACTCAATATTTTATTGATATGTTCACCATTCGAATGGGCAACTGAAGGCTACCTTGTGGGCAAGAGCCGGATTCCTCACTCACAGAAAATCTGGGGTTTTCAGTCGAAAACAGTTTGGGTCCAATTTTAGACTTCTTCATCTTATTAATAGTGGTTTCCTCTGATAACGTCAATTATGGATGAAAGTAGGTCAGGGTTAGACAGAGCTAAGAGAGTGCTATAAGAATATGCAAACAGGGTATCTCTCAGCTTAAAATGGAGAGCCATTGTGGGAGTCAACTTGAAAATGTCAGGTTTCAGGCACCAAAGCTGACGTGTGTTTTTTTCAACATTTGGCCCCAATTTCCTTAAAGTTGAAATGAGTTCGCGGAGCCGTTGTATGGGTATGATAGTCATGAGCCATAGCTACCTGCTATATATCCCCATTGCCTCTTATAATACAAAATCAATTGGAAACATTGGAGTTAAGAGAACATCTTGATTTGGCGGTTCCATCTTTTTGAGATTAGCTTCTGTTTTGATATATGACGACCACAGCGATAATTGCATCCGGTAGGCAAGATCTAACAATTTACTTGGTTGAAGGCAGTCACCGGCCTTCACACAATTACTGCTATAAGTAGCCGGTATATCACTTCGCATTTCGCTATTTCGAGGTGCCAAAAAATGGCCATCAAGACAGAATAGACCTCCATCATCAGGATAAATGGAATGCAGAAGTGGCCAATCATTGATAGCAAACAGGAACGAGGTTTGACACCACATCGAACGACTTGAAACTAAACTGTATCGTCAAGCAGAGCACACATTGTGGTCTCTGCTTTCTGCTTTGCTCACAGTTTTAAATTGATTCCGATGAAACGAAAAGTGAAAATGCATATTCTTTGCAGAAACACGCATCACAAGGTTCGTAAAATGCGCTGGATAACTTGGAATTTAACGATTTTTTAAAGATGAGTAGTTCTCCTTAACTGTAAGAACGGGCAGCACACTAAAATATAATTTCATCATGTTGAATACGAAAAGAGCGTCCGAACGTTGCTCAGAACGTTCTACAATTGTTCTTAAGCAAGTGTTTTTTTCATTGCTAACATGAGCTTCGAAACATTCGGCTCCAAACTTATTTGTTATGAAAGCGATCTATTGTGAAACGTGAAAGCTGGGGGTTGGTCCCGTTCTCGGCCTGCATATGTTAACCTTATCCATGGAGATGATGCCTGCAACAAAAGAGGGAAACTCCCAGCTCCATCGCTCAGTTTGTAGTTCAACTTTCCAAGAGATGGTCTCTTGCCTTCCCTGTTGGCTTTTATTTGCATGCCTTCCGAGCCTGGTGCTGCCGATATCGCAAAGTTCGTGCCTCTGTGGAACAGGAGCTACTTCTAACCAAGGAGAAATATGCTCAATTGTGGTAAATTTTCATTCACAAACCGAACGTAAAGATCGGTTTAGCTCGAAGGCGACATCCCAGTTAGTGTCACTGGATGCTCTTGTCTTGATAACGATGAAGTACCTTTCGTTGAAAAGCTTAGCCTAGACCGTGTAACTCCTAGCACGATTTCCTGTAGACTGGAAACCACGATTGACCCTTTGGAAGGTTTGTCACAAACCTTGTCGTTATTCCAAGAAAATTTCTTATTTAAGATGACTTTTTTAACACGACGAATGCCACAACCACAGAAATCCCCTCGACAACACCGTACATTCAGTTTGACAGAGATGTGAGCTTATCGCAACGCATACCAGTGGAACAAACCATTCCGCCGAAAAATGAAAAAACGACCGAATTTATCAAAGAACAATCAACGAAGCAGCCATCCGAAAAGCCAACACCGCCAACAGATGAAACGATACAGCCAACCAAAGAGCCTGTAAAACGGGATACAGAGCAGCCGGAGAAAGATGTTGAACAAACAAGCGAGGCCTCCATGGATCCAAAACGTGTGACCGCTGCACCTAACAAAGCCACGCAATCGACACCTTCCACTAGCGATGACTTCACAAATGAAGCGGGACGTAACCCAATCATCGGTGGAGGAGGAATATTTTCTGCTAACAGCAACGAAAGTAACCCAGAAAACAGTACGGAAGAAGAAATCATCCAGGAATCGCCTCACAGATGCAACAATACAGAAATCCTCCAGGGTGACCAAAGAAAGACTGTCAGGGCTTTACTGTACTTCACAACAGTTTGGGTTGTTCTTTGGTGTTTAATAACGATCGTCTGCAACTTTTGCTGGTATCGCGACGACTTACTGTTTTCCTGCTCCAATTTGGATGCATTTAGGGAGAACGGCCACCACCGCTATCTGAATTTCATCCAAGAAATGGCGATAATCATGCTTTTCATAGTAATTGGAACGTGCTCGATGCAATCCTTTCAGGAAAAAGTGCGTTCGATGCACTGAAAACAAATGTCAGTTCCGATTTTAGATATCGTGTCAGATCACATCACACCTAATAGCAGCCACTGTGGCTTGGCTCATGGCCAGCTTTTTCATGGAAGGCATCTCCGCTAACAGGCATGGTTTGACATTTTGCATCTTTCACTGTTATTTACAGAATTGTAAAAGGCAGAACTAGTAGAATTGGTTGGCTTGAGACCATAATGAGCACTGTCTTTCCTTTCGTTGTTGCTGGAGCGGTGGTTGGAGCTGGAGTCGGAGTTGCACCAAATGTCTACGGATATGCGAACATTCAGTGGGTATTTCAGCATTTCTATGTTACATCAAGAACCTTTAGTTGCTTCTGTTCTCTGGAAACGAAGCAGTTCTGGATCTTCGTCATCCCTCCATGGATTCTCATCGTTCTGTTCTCCTTCGTCAATCAAAACACAATCATTTCGTGCGACTTTGCTCGAGATAACGCGCATGAGCCTCACCTGTTTTGGGGAAGGTTATATTGTACATCCGATAGAACGAAATACGAAAGTGCGCTGTTTAGGAAATCGGCGAAATCAAATACTGTGCTTCCACTGTTCATATTTAGCGCCTATACATCTGCACTGTTCGGGGCTGACCTCCAGTTCCTTTGGCTCTTCGTTGTCTACACCATCATCTGCATCTTTCTAGGCCCATTGATCTTTGTCCTTCACACGTATTGCTACCTACGGGTTGGTTCCTTTCATCTGTTTCTTTCGTATGCGTGTTTTAGTCATCGACAAAACTTGGCTGCTCCCCAATATATGCGAAATGCCGGATCAAGTATCTGTGCAATCTTCCGGAACACAAAGAGTTCGCACCTGGTAATGGAAATGTAAGATCGTTCTCATGGATGCATAATGCCCCACTTTCGACAGGGCTCGTCAGAGGCCGCCGAAAAGCCAAAAGACCAAGTCGACTCGGGCAGCGAAGACGAATCCATAGAAAATCGACGCCCGGAGGACCACGCACGTGCAGAATCATCGCCCTATATCGCTTCTCGGCCACCGGTTGCTAGCGAAGAAGTTAATTTCTGCTAACTGACCTTTTCAGACTACTTCCAACCCGCACCAAGTATCCACTTCTCAAAACCTTTACGACTGGCTGTCCGACCGTAACGAGTGGAACATGCGTCAAGGAGAAGACATTTTGTTTCGTCCCCGAGTCTATGACTAATTATGTTCCGTAGCATTTGTCCCATCCACGATTTGTTCGAGAACGAAAGTTATGTTCGCATGCGGTCGACCTGCTTTGTTAAGGGGCACACTGGGATTATGTCATTAGCAGAGTGTGGACAGCAAAAGGTGCCGCCAACAGATTAGGATCAGCGCAACTATCTGAAGACAACGGTCTCAATGGGTGGTCCTTGTTTTAATTACGGTCAATATGGTCATGTTTGTGCCGCACAATTATGAGGGCATCTGAGCGCAAAGAGGAGACAATGCGACTTAACTTCTGAATTTGCATTGGACGAAAGGTCGATGGGGACACTTGATGATTGCTATATGATCCCCTTCTTGACGCCAATCCATCTGAGCGCCGCCGCCTTCGGCTTCCACTTATCGATGCGCGAAGCGATAATTAATTGGATGAACGAGGATTTTCTTTCCTTTCTTCATAGGGCCATAGACGCATTAAGTAATTGTCGCGGCTGATACTTGTTTCCTCACAGTTGGCCCAGACGCTAATTATTGTCATACGAGTAGACGTTCATCCGTCTTGACAGTGTAGCATTTCGCCCCTTAACTCGAGCGTCAATCTCCGATTCGGAGTCAAGTGCTCGGAGGACTGTTTTCAAAGCAGTGTGAGCGTCAGGCGGAACAAAGTTGTTTTCAGTGCCGCATGAATGTACACGGTTAAAATAAGAAATCATTTCAAATGAGCAGTTAATTAAGAAGATGGCATTACTTTCCGCAACCATGACTTTCCGCGCAAACCCATTGCGTATTCAAATGATTTACGTAACGCATTCGGCAGCACCATTTCTGCATAACGCCTTGTTTGCGCTCACTTCCTTCGGATTACGGTATTTCTGCGAATATGCACTCTGCAGGCAACTTTAGCGTAATATGTGCCCATAGCAGCAATAGATCGCCAAATTTCAGATTTAATTTTACTCGGCCTGCGGTAAAGTGCACATCTTACACGAACGGTGTTTGCCATTTCTACGATGCGTAATTGGAAAATAATCGCATTAGCGCTTTCATTGTCGATACTCTTCATTTTCCTCAAGATAATTGGTCTTCTCAAAACAGCACTTTCGCCGCCCACAGCTGCCACCGTATACTGCCCGACAAAGTCTCACGATGTCATTTCCTTGCGCACCTCTCGCTTCTTTAATTTGGCACATTCGCCGCTTCAAACTATTGTCCTCTTCCGGTCGCAATGTGGGAACATGACGCGAACAGCGAAGGTGTCTGTTTACTTACTGTCAACGGTAAAATCGACCCAGATTGATACTTCGCACATTTTGCCGAAGTTCCCAATTGGAACAATCGTGTTCGTTACCGTTTGAAGAAGAGACCGCTCGGGAGGTGCTATGTTTGTTCACACTGCCGACCGGAAAAGGGTGACTCCAGAAAGATCATCGACACTTCTCACTTCTCGAGAATCTTGCTGCTGTTCCTTTTTGTTTATGCTTCGGGAGATGGGAACACTCTTCTGGAAAGCAATGGATAGTGGGGCGATCTACAACAGGACCTTAGGCGATTTCTCAATTGGAAGCCTTTTAAAGGGTAAATGAGATTAGCACATGTGCATTTAGAAGCCGCCAAACGGCAGCGATAGATTTAGCGAAAGGCGTTTGGCCATCCCATCGAGCTCTTCAGCTTTCTTATTCCGTGCGCAGGCTCCTCCTAATTTGGTCGCCTCCGTCTTTGTTTCTCATCTCAGATACGGTAGCGATTATGTGCCACAACTTGCGAGAATGGACCGCCTCCCGCGCATGGAACCACTCCGCACATTCAGTTCTCATCTTCCTGGTCGTGCTCCGTATGTGAAGGCGCTAAACTGGGCATATAATCTATTGGAATTAATTCCTATAATATCTTTTAACATGCCTGAATGCGTAAAATGTGTTTCGCCCCTAGGTTCGGCATTCATTTCTACTGATTGGTTTCTTTTCGAATTGAGCGAAGCACGTTTGAATCAGAGGTTCATTTGAAATTCAGTGCACATTGCAAGCCGTCATACTTGTGAGCACCGTGTCCGTGTTGTCGCTTAACAACACTTCGTTGATTCATAACTGTTTGCCGCTTTGTGTCTGGTGACAGAGGTCGTTTACCTCTGTTAGCCGGCCGCTCACAGACCATCGTAAAGGAAGTCAGTCAGCTTCAGTTCGCAATTTTGAATTTTCAAACAGCAATTTCAACAAACTTTTCTATTGTAGAAAATTCTATCTGTGGGCATTTGTGCTAGAAGCCGAAAATTTAAGTGCAGTGAGTGAATCAGGGAGGTTGTCGGAATACAACAAGAATTTGCTAAGATTTCGCACTTGAACACCCTTTGCGATTATTTGTTTTAAGGGAGCGATCAGGCTGGTGCTCAGTCGAGTTTTTCATTCGCAAAATGAACCGTTAATTGATTATGATGGCGCTGATGGTCTTCTTCTGATGGAGTCGAGCATGCGTTTAAGTGTTCTAGTAACTTCACTTTCCGTATGGTCCAGATTGACGTCAAAAGTTCATCCACGCTGGATCTGCAAGGATGCTCTTCCCGTTTAAAAGTGTCTTGCCGCATATTCTCCAAAGGGTGCGGGCGTGGCGTCGCTCTCTCCGAGTGCCTACGGTCCCGCCTTTTTGAGACGATGCGCTGTGAAATCAACACTTAATATGATTAACGCAGTTTCCTGTCGTTCTTACGCCCAATCCTCTTGTTGTGATTTTGTCCAAATTAAGCACTTTAATTGGTCAAAACTTTTTCAAACACCATACCCAAACTTCTCAACAACTGTAGCACTCCATTCGAACTTCTTTAAATGCTCTCTCCGGGACATCGTCCCACGTATAGTTCGATGTGGTCAATTCTTGCGCGCCCTCTCACGCCTACCAGGAACAAGTTATCACAGCTCATCCGCTATTGCGCAGCAACCTGCAGCGCCCGAGCTTTAATCCGCTAATCTCCGGAAGACGAAACCATGACCATTAAGTGACGGGTAATTAAGGTGACCCCGATTGCATTACTTCCCTGGGCCAAAGTCTCCGAGGGGAACCGGGCACGCGACAATCCCAGGTGATGAACTAATAGTTATGTTATTCAATTCCAACAGCGCGGATTAACTGTCCACGACACTCCCCGATATGGTTTTCTGCTGATCCAGACGCGCACCTTCAGTTCATTAGTTGAGATAGTCCAGTGGCCAGAGCACTTCTTATGTAGCTCCAGTAGAGCATTTGACTTAATCGAGTGCAATCGGATAACTTCTGCTTAATCGCGATTTAAACTAAGTGATGTGTTAAGTGACCTTTGAATCTCTTCGAGTTATTTTCTCGTGCACTGTTCTTAATGAGTTGATTTTCAAGTTTTCACTTTTATCAGATGACCGACTTGAAAAGAAAGCAAAGTCCGGAGTCGTCGCTCGACGAATCCAATCAGAAGCGAAGGGCATCTGACGCTGACACTGACTGTGAGAGCAGTAGCGGAATTTCCTCCACCAACGGCTCCAACGGAGGACCTTCACCACCGCCTCCGAAGAATTCACGTTTCTCGATTCTGGATATCCTGAACGCCAACGCTTCTCCACAGAGCTCACGGTAAAACATAGTTTTCTTGTCTGCACTTATGAACAATTTATTGCTTCCACACTCTCAAATGTCAAATTAACGGGACGAATCGTTTTTCATGTGGAAAATTGAGAAATTTGGGACGGGCAAAACTTTTTACTGATGTGCTATCAATTCGAAAACATTTACCGTTTTCAGAGAACACAAAGATTTTGACGAAAGGGAGAAAGCCGACCGCGCGTTCACCGACGAACTGGCTTCCACCAATTCCACAGAAGATAACGGGGCTAAGGGAAGCGTTCGACCTCCCTTTGAAATTCTAGCCACGTGGAATCACATCCTTGCACAGAGTCTGCAGGCCAGAGGTCTCCATCTCGGCGGTTTCCTACCTGGATGGCCACAGCCGGAAGCCGTCAGTTTCGGGACCCCTTCAGCGACAGCTTCCGAATTCTTCGCCTCGTCCAGTCCCCAACAGACCGCTGCTTTTCTGGCTCACTTGCAGGCGCGCCAGAATCAATTGCAGACAGGAAACGGTAGTTATTTTGTTTTTCATTCAACCACCACCCGAAAAGATACGGTAGTTTGCGGAGACCTGCAATTAATTGCGGTCACTGATGGCGCGGTGAGCGGTAGCACTTCGCGCGAGCAAATGTGCGCCCATCAAGAGAGACACCGAGATTATCATCGGTGCGGTAGTGCGCGCGCTTCAAAACCTTGTTTTCTTTGGAAGCAACAATTAGTACCTCATTAACCAGGCTCAGAAGTTTAGCCGCGCGCATCAGGAGTCGAGCAGCTGCGCGCGAAGCCATTTAGTTGAGGCGCCACAAATGACCAAAGGGTTGTGCGACAGAACCGGAAAAATTAGCTCGAAATGAATTGTAATAAATAAGATCGCCTTAATTTGCGATTGCGATTGGCGTGTAAAAACACCACTTAATGTGGGCTGTTGGTTTAAAAGGGTCCTCGTGTGCATGTGTTGCTGCCGGGTTGCCTAATTAGACAAACGAAGATGAAAACGTGCGCGCGAATCACTCGTTGAATGAGCGAGCGCAGCCAACCAAAAGAAGCAAACGACCAATAAGAGGCCGTGCGGGAAATGGCGCCCTTTTTTGCGTCTCCGGCGATCACACCGTAATCTCTATGTGCTCGCTGGTCAAAACAATTGCGTGTGCTTCAGAGAGGCGCAAATGAACGTATGCTGCGAAACATGAACTTTTGTCAATTCACTAACTAAAGGGCGCTTCCAAAGTTCATGACTGCTGCACTAGCGAACTAACTCGAAATCGGAAGGAAGCACTCAAGATGAGATTATTTTCTGTCTATACATTGAATAACGCACTTTTGATTTTCCATAAAGGTGATTTCGATGTTGACTGCTGAACGAGTCGGCGTCACGAGACAAATTAATAAACCACATGCGCATCCGTAAGCAACGTGTGTACTATTCAGGATGACGGTCCATCTTGCTTACAAATAGACTCTGAATCCGACTGACAGTCCTTTGCTCAGATGTTCGAACGGACCACTCGTCGCGGTCAGAAATATTCAAGACGATTATAAGCTCTGTAAACGCCACTTCCGGTTGTGATGTTTCCCTCCGCGCTTTAAGTATGTTTTTGTAATGCATCGACCTTCCTATAATAGCCGCGGAATTTAAAACGTCTCGGTGCAGCTTTCTTCGCACATAAATCAAAGACATATTGCCAGCGCTTAGTAGAGGATGTCATAAACCGAACAGTAATAGAAAGAGTTATTCACAAAGAAACAAAGCGCTTCCCAGCAGACACATTCCCACACCTTCCCTGCAATTTGATCTCGGGTCAATCTGCTTACCACCCTAATTACAACTTTCTGATTCCAGACAAGGCGTTTGATCTTTCCGTCTCTGGCACCAACAGCTCTATACACAATGCGATGCCCTCAACTCCGCAGATGTTCCAGGGAAGCGCAGTACTTTGTGATACGGTAGGTTTTGAAAGTTTGTTGCACAGTCGACGATCTTCGTTTTAAGAGGAATGCCGAAACGTCGCGAGAACAAGCCGACAATTTATCAAATCGGACGTCACTCAATGGAAGTCCCGTGGAGTCCGAATGTGAAGAAAACGGTGATAAGGGAAGTGACGATGAAACCCTCCAATCAGGGGGAGATGGTTCGGCCGCCAACAGAAAGAAAAAAACTAGAACTGTGTTTTCTAGACAACAGGTACACAAATGACGTAAGAATGCTGAATATTGTAGCCATTAATAGGTCTCCCATTTGGAAATGATGTTCGACATGAAGCGCTACTTGAGCAGTCAGGAGAGAGCTAACTTGGCACAAACGTTGCACCTCACCGAAACGCAAGTCAAAATTTGGTTCCAAAACCGACGGAATAAGTGGAAGCGTCAGTCGGTGAGCGACGTGGATGCTGGACCGATGCAGCTTCCCACTTCGGCAAATCTCTTTGCACATACGATAGGGGCTCAGGCCGACAGGTTGCATTCAGTAATGCACCCCACAGCGTAAGTTGCCTTCTCTTTCTCTAAATAGCAAAATTTCGCAACAGTAACTAAAGGTAGCGTTTTCAGTATAACTCAAGCGAACGCAACGCCGGTCACTCTACACCAACCCTTCATGTCCTCCGTTGGATCTCCCTCAGTCGACCACGCAACGGCTGCAGCCGTTGCAAAACTCTTCTGCGGATATGCAGCAATGTAGTCGCCCAAGTGGCACTTGTACGGTCATCTCGCAAACAGTATATTACGCCACTTAAACAAATTTGTGAAAATCATGCTTTTCCTCTACATTATATTTATTCCTTATTGTTAATATCATCTTTCGATCTGTTCGCGCACGTTTTTGCTTGGCCCCGGCTTGCCATATGTCTGTCTGTAAATAATAATTCTGTCCCATTAAATTTTGAAATAGAGATACAGCGCCGGTTGGTGCATAAAAAAGGGCAAATCATTTGAAAAAATATAGACAATTTTAAACTTTTCAGACGGAATCGAAGTGTTCTTCACAACATCGTTTTTTCAGAAAGGACATGCTGCCGTCAGGCAGAGCTCTTTTCTGCATGTGCCGCTAACAGGACTGTCCCATTTTGAGATAGTTTTGAAATACTCGAAAACATGAGACCTCTCGAAATCGTACTTTTTTCAGATTTTTGTGTCATTTCTTCCACACTTGGCCTTTATATCCGTTCATTACAACTGATCCGACCTAGCCCTTATATGTAGGTGTGTCATCTGCTGCGCACTTTAACCACGCCACTGAACTACCAATTTACAGGAAGTGGAGATAATTTTCTCCATGCTTTTGAGATTTCTGCTCGCTTTGACGTTTAACGAACACAAACGTGGGTTCATTCGTTTGCCAAGTTCCTACCCGATACGAGATTAACTCTACTTATCGGCAATAATATAACACAATCCCTGATGTAGCCCTTTAAATATTGTCTCAGATGTCCAGGTGATTTGCGGAAGTCCGTAAAAATATATCAGTCCAGCAAAATCATAAGTCTCTCAATGAAGGGTCCGCAGCAGATAGCTCTGGGAGAGAATAAAGTAGATGTGACAGAGAAACAATCCTTTCAGCACTGCGAAATTTGAAGCTATTTACGGTATTTGCCATTTTTAGGCACTTACCCCACTTACCCAGCGTAGAAACTCCATGATTTTGCTCTATTTGCATTATCCTTTTTACTCTATATAGTTACGTTCAGAAGAGAGAAAAAGAAAAAATTTGTGCTCGCTGCTCATGTTCTGTGTTTAAAAACGTTTCCGTCTCATTTTGCACAACTACCTGTTTTGAATTTGTGCTCAAGAGATAGGTGGCTGTAACAAAACGGGGGAAGTCATGTGTCTTCGCACTAGCAATGGTCGTTTTGTTTATGACTCACAGTTTCTCCATAGTTTAGCGAACTCTTTTGAAACTTTGCACATTAGCGCAGGAAGTGTTCACAAAGTGAGACGTTCTACGAGGAAGCAATCTTGTGGTCACTTAGATTTACTGACGCAACCATATTTAAAATCTTGGCGTTGATCTTCGAGAACCCTCGCCGAAACAGTGCGAAAACCGGTTGAGATCATTGAAAAACACTTTATCAAGCAAATTGCGAGGCGTTTCAGGTTGTGTTACACTGCGAGATGTCTAAGAATCCCCGATTTAAGGAAGGCAGTGTGAACCGTCGGTGTCAGTAGTGATGCAGCTCAACTCGGTCCTTGTCGTCTTCTGTGCCCTCGCTTTGGCGTTGGCCTCCGCCGAAGAGTACCGGTAAAATAAAGTCATCGTTTGAGTCTCATCCTCTATTTCAGCCTCTTCCGTCAGAAGCGTGTTGTAGCCATCGTCCCTGGATTCAGCATGATGTGCGCTTTGGGAGGATACTGTGGAAGCAACTACAAGAACTTCCGCAGCCACCACCCCGACAAGCGCTACGGACCCTACTACCATAACCAGTACATCCCCCGCCACAGAGACGTTCAGCACGTCCATCATCACCACAACCACCGCGGTGAGCATGTCACCGTGATGACTCGTCTAATAGAGAAACTTTAGGATACTACTACGGCGGTCACTAAAGACAAGGCGCCGCTCGACCTCGGGATTGGGCCCCCGTCGTCGCTCCTCTCTGTCAAGTGCTCGCTTTGAAACATCATTCTGACCACGGGCTTTATTGAAAATTGTATATTAGTAATACATGTATAAACTGATCACCACCGCTTCCTTGTTTTTTCGTTCGTTGGTCAAACGACGCCAATTGCAGACAGAGCTGAACATGAGTGTGGCGGGCACAAATGGTTCAATTTCAGAAAAGAATGAGGGAAGCCGGCAGCGCTTGTTGAGTCGTAATGAAATACAACAGCTGAACGAGATTGTCTCATATCTTCGAAATGGCGTCGCCGGAGTGTTTGAGCTTTGCGCTCAGAATTTCGACGACGTCGGTGTTTTTGTGTTTATAGCATTCGGGCTAAACTCTGAGGCCTTTTTGATTTCTTAATAAATGCACAAACTCTAGTCAAAGATGGCGTCGCCAGAGTGTTTCCCACCCATTACTTACAATTTGCAAAGATGATTTTAGTGAACTATTTTCAACATAAAACACTACTTTTTTGATTCTTTTTGAAAACCTGCCGTTTGGACATTTGAAAAATCGGTTGTGTAATCATTCTGCGTGTGTGCGCTTGAATTTTGCACAACTCACTACTAATTGTAAGTCATCGTCGATTGCCGCTGCTCCACTTTTATTTTGTGTTTTTGATCCCGAGCAGTTTTTGCGATGACGACGGAAAAGATGTGAAGCTTTCATGGTATCCGTATTTACTGATATTTTCTGGGAATCTTACAGGAAAAAAATGAAAAGCGACATTAACAACGTTCGGAGCCGGACTTTACAATAGTTTTTCTTTAAGAATTTACTTGTACTTCCTTTATAAGAAGTCAAGCCCTCAGTGGTTCATTTCCATTTTCGGAATTGCACTGACCTTCGAGTCTCAGTCTACTCGCGTCGGCAAATTCGTCTAAATATTAGGTTTCCGCCATTCAGCAGGTAATTGATAGCCATAACTCTTGAAGGCCTCACCGTAGTGTCTTGCCCGTAGCGCGACGTTTGCCCGTTTTATATGCATTTCTTGTGTGCCAACTCCTCCGCTCCGCTATTTGCTTTTTGCGAAATGCAATGCTTTATTTATACTTCCATAAATAGGGCCTATAGTTTTTAATTTCTCTTACATCCGGTCGGTGGCTTCATCTTGAATTTCGTTCATAAAATCGAACAATAGGAGTTCACGCTATTGGATGAAATTTACTTTACTGATTTCTAGTTCTGAGGTTAACACCTACAATAGATACTGTGGCCACATTCTACAGTTTCTATCAGTATTTACTTTGCCTTGAGGAGCCATATGAGTTTGCGGAGCATCTTCAAAGCTCAAATGTGGTCCTCATAAACAATCTGTGTTTAAAGAGGGCGTTCTCGACCACCTCGTGAATCAGCCCAAGACATATGGACAACCCATATTTTCGTCTAAAATGGCTTCTTCGCTTTCTTCGTTGGCGTTTTCTACCTAATTCGCCTTTGTGCATAAACGCTTTTGCTTTCTAAAGTGGATTCATAGAAAAGAAATCGTTTCGCCTAACGTAACCCAGTTCGAGACATCTGCTGCACGTTACGCGAATTCCAATCGCCTTCCGCACCAACTACCACAGCTTGTCGTACGTTCACGATTTTCACTGTACTAATTATCAATGTTAGATCGCTGTAATTGGCTTATCAAAAAGTAAAACTTAGTTAGCAGTGTCGTGAATTCTTCTTTTCCACCCGAAAATCGAAAAAGCTTCGCGTTTCGTTATGATAACATTGTACATGAGTTTCTGTAGGAATAGAGGAATGTGATCGCCCTAGAGAACATGAATAAAGATGAAACACAGTCAATGGTCAAGGCCAATGGCACCTAACAACACATTAGTATCTAATAGCTAAGTTTTTGCTCCCCTTTGAAGTTTGTTATTTCGGCAAGAATTTAAGTACCTTAAACTGTGCAGCCTTCGCAAACGCGCGGCACCTCTTTCCCAATTTGTGCAACTATTATACAAAGCGCTATATATTTCTAATCTTCCACTTCACTGCTTTGCCCTCCGTCCCACTACCAGAAAGAGCCTCGTAAAAGTGAACTTTGGAGGAAATCTAAAGATCATAGGAAATTGCTCTCGCACGAGTCGGAGGACTGCGCGACTTGAATTTCACTCATTGGCGTGCCCATAACCGCGAGCGCAAACGCAACTGCCCTTTGCAGGAGAGCACCATTTTCAGATTTCATCGGTGATTCGCGATGAATGCGAGCAGTGCCATGATCAGCAACGACACAATGATCGACGACTTCACTCTGTTCGAACAGAGCTTCTACCTGGTAAACGGATTCCTCGGAACGGTTTTCAATAGCGTTGTTCTCTTCATTGCACTCCGCCATGTAGATACGTACGACAAGCCTCGACAGGTTGCGGTCCTCTTTGAGTTCGCTCATGAAGATGCGGAATTTAGATCATTGTCATGAATATGACATTTGCAGACCTTATGATGTGCCTCGTCTACATGTCCACAAGACCTTTTCTTGAATTGTTCCCTAAGAGCATATGTTCTGTTTACTACATAACTATTTGGACATGTAGTTTGTGCAGCATCGCCAACCTCCTTTGGTATGTTCGCAACGGTGGAGTTTAAAACAGCTCTACTTCGCTTTTATGACTTTTTCGCGCACATAACTCAGAGAACGGATTACGACAAGAGGCAGCAGGAAGGTCAATTGCAAAGACACTTTTTAGGCTCAATGTGGACAAATTCATCTTCATCCAGTTTCCACTTCACTACTACACAATGATCAGCCGAGGAAGAGTGCTTTTCATTACCGTTTTCACGTGGATTGTCTTAATAGCCATAAGCTTCTTTGTAGACAGGTTTATGGAAGTTAAGGCATGTTTACTATTTTAAAGACCTGTAAAAGGACCAGTTTTTAGGGTGGATGCCATGATGTTAGAGTCAAGCCGTATATTTATCTTCCCATATGCATCCTGTACGTTGTTATGATCATGGCCAGTTTTACTATCTCGGCAATTATCTACTTTATTGCGAAAAATTCGCGCAAGATGGAAGCCCGCGCTCGCCTGGTACACCGAAACAGTGCTAAATTTCTTTAGTCAAAATTTTCAGAAGATGTTCCAACGTCTATTTTTCCTCTTCAGCAGTACCTTGTGGACGTTTGTTACATGCCTCCCTTACCGTCTTCTGTTCTTAGTTAACACCTTCTGTAAGCAAATATTCACCATCAAATTTGATCTACTACCGTATTATAGGCACGTCTTGCTACAGCTACGAATACTTTCGCATTGTTACAAACACATTCTTTAGCATTCTCAACGTCGGAATTGTGATCAATCCACTGATTACGGTGGTTACTCAACGACTCTACAGGCAACATCTCTACGTCTACTGCAAGAAAATCCGCAATGTCTTCACTAACTTTGTTCAAAAAGAGGATTCGTTTGACTCTTCTGCGAATTTCACTTCTTCCACTGTGATTCATCGGTCCTCTAAATTAAGTACAATAGGAGCGCCAACGTCACAGGAAATAGAGAAGCTAAAGGAGAGTACAGAAGTATGAGCTAATTCTAGTACATGAGGTGTGCCGTTACACTAACTATCCAATTCACATCCCCTTCGACTCCTTTCAGTTCTCTTCGTTTAATGCAATATGTGCGTATCAAACTTCTATTGACTACTGGTATCCCGTTATGCACTCTACGCAGAACCGAATCGCCTTCCTTTCGCTTTCTTTTTGCTGATCTCATTTTATTTTTATTATGGTTGAAGTCTATTGAATCTCTTGCTGCTGCAGAACTAAGATTATTTGTTCATTCTCGGTCAATAAATATACAGACACATAACTTAGCCACAACCTTTGGGAATATAAATATTTTTGATTGCGAGAGATCATTGAAGAGAACCATTCATCGAATTTCACCCATGCTTGAAGTAATTCCACTTTGTCATCTCTTCTTCTACCACAAACGGGCTCATCTTAGGGCTCGGTGCTTTGATTGGGTGCTTTCGAATATCCGTCTTCTGTTGATGGTTAGAGCTAAAATTGGGTGGGAGGAACCGGAGTGGTGAGAGCGGCAGGTCTTCGACGCGATGTATCTTCATTACAAGACTAGGACGCTCCGGCGAACGTCTTCGCTGTTCACTTGGATTCGCAGGTTCCAAAAGTCGTTCAGCTGAGGTGGGGATCCTATTCAGGAGTTCATCTTTTTGGAGAGCAGTATTTGGAGAGGCGTGTGCTTTCGATCGGTTCGAGTCAAAACAGTCGAGCGCTTCAACATCGATTGCTCTATTACATGACCGAATTTTGTCGGTTGCTGAACAAACATTTTCACGGTGGTACTAATTGCGATAACCTACTTGAGCAGATTATTGTACCGCAAGACTTTGCGCACAAATGACGTATGCGTTGCCAGCTGCGATCACAGAAACCGTTGACCGCCCACTCACAACACTTTCTACTGTAGTCCCGCGCCTTTTCATATTGGTCTA
Source organism: Steinernema hermaphroditum (assembly GCA_030435675.1). Lineage (NCBI taxonomy): Eukaryota > Metazoa > Nematoda > Chromadorea > Rhabditida > Steinernematidae > Steinernema > Steinernema hermaphroditum. The sequence continues at coordinate 10,281,983 of CM059625.1, read as the reverse complement.
AATCACACGATTTGGCGAGCTTATATAGATGATCGAAGAATGAAGACATCTAATTCAAGCATTATTTGTGCTTTTCATAGCATCTTTAGGTCTGCTACATGTACTGTTCAAAAGACGATACGCATTTTGTTTAAACCATTACTGCAATCCACACTCACCATATTTGTGATAGAGCACATCATGGCTTTCCTGCTTAAGTACATTCAAGTTGTTGGCCGCAATTCGTCTAAATTAGACGTCTTTCAATAGAACTATCAATAGTAGAACATACGGTATGTCATGCTTGGAGTTCGAACTGAGACTTAGTGCGCGTGAAAGTATGCTGTTCGTTTCCGCTTCGACTAGGAGCGCTTGCTCGTAATCCGGCGGCATTGCTGCCGGGGGCTGTGGAGGCGCCGGTGGTGCGACGTCTCTTATAGGCGATGGTGGGATGACCGGATCAATTTCATTGCTTCTGTACTCTTATGTTATTGCCATTTACCTGAAAATACCTGTTCGCTTCATCTGCACCATATTCTTCTGTGTAAAATCTCATAGCTGTCGCTCTTCCACGGCTCCGATCAACTGGTAGACTTCCTAAAGTGATTTTCAACACACAATAATGTTAGGTTTCCGCACCACGGCCTAGAGGTATTTTTCGTGTTGTACCGTACGAAGACCAAGGAGCTGAAGAACCAAAGACGTTTTGTTGTTCGCTATAGGGGTCGTCGCCAAAGCTGGTGGAAGTCTAAACACCATTGGTGGGCAAAACACAATCAAGTTGTCACTCTACAGTGTAAAGAGGGTAGGCCGTTGTCGTGCGAAGTTCTGCGTAGTTTATCGAGGTATCGTCGTAACTGATGTACTCGTCATCTTTCGATGATATAACTCTCGGTGGTTCGGGTTTTGAAGCTGGTGGTTGGATGTGCTCGAATATACTCTTCTGATCACGGAACAACGAGACAGCAATTGGACGGCGTGTCGAGAATTCGGGCCTCCAATTAGCTCGTGCTAATGGAGACATTTTCATATTTAGAATCGTAGGGTATTTTCCAAAATCTTCTATTTCAGTATCCCCACTTCCAATAAGATTTGACATTTCGGAATTCCTGTGGAAAGAGGGGGCAAATGGCCCAGATGAGCGGTCTGGTTGACCGTAGTTCAGCATACCAAAATAGGATTTTATTGCGTTTCTACAAGCAATGGGAACTAAACAGATTCTTTTTGTTCTCCTTCATTTCATTAGTGGCCACTTACGTGATGTGCATTGTTGTGAACGATATGAAGAGTCGACGTAGGACATGCACAGTTGACTATATAAATCGCACTGAATCGCGCAGTCCGTATGGGCCGGAAGCCACTTCGGGTCAGCAAAAGGGTCACCGCCTACAGTACTCCCATCAGGACAACTACTATTTTTCACTTACATAACCGTTCGTTGTCATAAATGAACTTCATAATTTCAGCAATATGATCAGCAGTGACGTAATAAATAATACTTATAAAGTAAAATATGAAAGACATACGCCACCCAGTAAACATCTGAAATTACAGATGAGATTTTACCATGCGCACGATCGGAAACAAACAACGCTGCTCAACTGCTCGTATCTGACCCCATCGCCGATAATATAGCCCTATCCGAACTCTATTAGAGTCACTGCCACGAGCGCATGTTTATATGACATAATAATAGAATGCCATCGGACGTCACGTTAATCTGCGCGATAAGCGATGACCCACTGAAGCCCTGACAAGAAAAATAGCGGCTGCACATTACAGACAAAGTTGAATCCGTTTAGCGGCGAGATTAACGGGCAAAAAACGAACGTTCGCCGATATCAGAGCAGTTCGCTTTTCTGGATCAAAAAATAGAGTTGCCAGTGGTTTAGGACCAGCAATACACGCACGTACGAATGTCAGAAATATCTAAACAAACCGTCCGTGCACATCCGGAAGATCGTAAGTAAGCGCCGTTTTGAGTGTTGCCTCGTCCACTCATGGAAAGTGGTCAACAGTGTCTGTTCCGTTTGAGACCGAACGCGATTCTCCGCGCTGTGTTTGGGCTCAGTCGGAGAGAGGGAGATGATCCTTGCGTCGTGGCAGCATGATATCCTCAACCGAAATGAGCTCAAGTGGACTGCTCACCAAACAACGTGCGCCAATCATGCCTGACAACAGCCTTTATTACATAAACGTCGGATTTTTCGTCCCGGAAGGACTTGACAGTTCCATTGTGTATCTGAGAGTAATCGCCTACTAAAGCGATGTCGATATAGGCATTGATTCTTTCCTGAAGCTTATCATTTTGTGTTCGCAAATTTGTATGACAGACAAAACACCCAACGGTCATTTCCTTAACCGTCGTTTTTGTGTTAAAGTACAGTAAGAAAAAATGCCCTTTCTCGAGATACACCCCCAGAAGGAGTCGAGAAAGCCTCTTTTTGCATCTTCTTATCATTCCGCAAACGGGTCGCATTTGCGCCTATCGTTCGATGCGGTCGAAAACATTCGAGCGAATAGTGTAGTACCCAACGTCGGCTAGGAATGCGTGGCGGCAACCAGCCACTTCCCCGCATGCCGTGACCGGTCGCAGCTTCTTGTGCTCTTGCAAGCCTAGGTCTCTTCTGTTCTTGTGCATTATCGCGAACCTTCGCTTCGTCGACCGCCGCTCTTTCGGACATTTTTCTGATAGCTTTATTTACGTACTCCGTCTTACAAGGCCTTCCTTGCTCTATAACTTTTTTAAAGCCAGACGTATTGAACAAAATGTCCACCAAAGTGATTCCTGATTTCCTCATAATCTCTAGTTGTTTAACCATTTTGAAGTGCATAATCATTTTCAGTAGCTGTACTTCTTTAGAGGTAAGAAAGGGAACGCCAATAGCATCTGATGAAATCGAGCAATTAGTATAAACAGCTCTAACGTCACCGAAAGAGCGACGGTGGCTGGGCTGTTAGGCACCCGATTGCGTCTAACGATATCAGTTGGCTACCTACTTCATTTCGGCTATTTCCGCGCCTTCTCTCTTGCGCTTTCTACGAAAACTCGCTTCCCACAAGCCGAAATCGCTGTTCCTTTGCCAAACACAAACAAGTCTTGAAATTAAAGGTGCCAATAGGCAGCGATTACCTTTCCTTATACGTACACCGATAACGATCTACAGATGGGTGATATAGAATGTACGCGAGGACCGTGAAGCGAATACCGTCGGTGTGTCCTCTGCCCCTTATGTGATGATGCGTTCGCTCTTGGTGGATCACTTCTATGAGTTTCACTTTCTACCTTTGTTTTCTTTAGGGTAACCTACCATGGTAGGTGAGTAGAGCTTGCCGGCAGCGCAGAACAAAGCACACTACGAATGTTTTCCATTCTAACTACAGTGTTCTCAGACAAGATGAGTCGATATTTCTGCTTGGCGATCTTCATTGCAACTTCTGTGCTAGCAAGTACAGAAAGGCGAATGAACGGCGAACTCTATGAAAACCTCAAAGTCTCCATCAATTCATATAAAGGTGTATACGACGGGCCAGACGAACATGATTCTGGAGTTGTGTTCAATACTCAACGGTATGTCTTGTCAAACACCCAGACTCCGAAATGACCTTGAATTACAATTAGTAGGGTTTTTGTAATAGTGTTAATCATCAGACCGGTTTGAGATTTGAACGTTCAAAGAGTTGCTTGCAGAATTGTTCAGCGAAGAGAACTGAGAAAGAAGCCCAGGTGCTATAACGATGGCGTCTTCAAAGATGGCAAGTGTCTATGTGTTTACCCATTTACGGGTGCTAGCTGTCAAGACTATGCATGTGGTAAGCACGATATTTTATTTGATTTACTGTAGTTTTTAGTTAATGGACTTTCTACGGGGTCGCGTTACGATCCACATAGTCTGTTCTTCAACAAAAAGTGCATATGTAACCCGGACTGGGATGGTGAACTATGTGATGAGCCAATAGCGGATCAAGTAAGTCACATATGTTCTATTTTTCACCTTAAACTGAAGGACTTGAAGTAGGAAGACTATCACGAATACTTATAAGACGGGTTATGCCAAATTAAAGAGGTTGCGAGACAAAAATTGAAGCTAACTTTGTTAATTTTTCGCGCTGCTTTGATTGTGGTTCTATTCAAAAGTACTTTTTAAGTATTCTCGTACAAACATAAACTAATGTCGAACGTTGCACTTCATGCGCTATTCATTGAACGCAGAACTTTAGTGTAACGACCGAGGCCACTACGAAAATGGACACTGTAGTTGCCATGGATTCTACTTCGGCCCTGAATGTCAGTACGTCAATAAATGCGAATTCGGGTCGTTGAAGCACGGAAGGTGAGTGGTTCTGATGACTAGGGTCATCTAAAAGCCAACATTGATTTAGATGCATTTGCAACAAGGGATGGGAAGGCGACTATTGTGATCGAATCGTCTGTCAGAACGGATATGCCGAAATCAAGAATGGTTCACAATTTTGTATGTGCCCGATGAAGTATAAGGGCCTACACTGCGATCAGTGCCTTCAAAAAGGACCTAAAATCAAGCCATATCCAGCCTGCACTGTTGACATCATCCCCGCCAGCGCTCGCAGCACTCGAGAGCACACGAACACTCAGGTTGCTTCTCCCCATCTCTTCATACAAACGCTCTCAATTCTAGATATACGCCCGAGTAGTCATCATAAGCGTAGCGGGTCTGTTCCTCATGGGCCTTGTTGTGCTCATGTACATGTTGCGCTGGAGACGCGAACGTCACAGCAGCGAACAGTCAGCGCTTCCAGAACGCCAGGAGATGATCTTACAGACTGAGGACATCGAGATCGAGGGAAGGTAAAACCATGAATACTACAGAATTATCCCTATTTTTGCATTTGTAGGCAATCAGAGAAAAACAGAACTGCGAACGTGGCTGTTTGACTGCGACTTCATGCGGACAGTTTGGCCTCTCAAGGATGATCTAGTGCTTTAATTCATGGAAGAACTTGTGTTGAAAATCCGTCGTACCTCATTAGCACCTTGAGAGCTCAGAATCTCAACAAATCACATCATGGGCACAGAGTGGAATCGAACGCGCCCTGTGCCAGTGTCAGTACGAGTATTTAATCGCCATCTGATAAAAGTCTTCGAGCCACATAAGGTTAAAAACAAGTACAAAACTTATGAAATCATCCTAACAACAACATTGGTTAAGTAACAAAGTGAACCATTCACGCAGATGCGCTTGACTGCATGTCTCCTTCAGGTACACAATCGATGTCAACATCATAAAACCCATCTGTGCCAAATCTATAGCCATCGTAAATTTCGTTGAACAACGGTCCGCATGCAACCGTGGCCCTCAATTTCGTGGCTAACAGGTACGATCCCGATAACTTCCTATGCAGAGAATAGATTTCCTCAGGTGGAGATGTTAAGCGATGTTCCAGCATTACAGGAATGAGTTTATGAATCCTCTTAGTCACAGTCTGCAAAGGAAGCATCAGCAACATAACACATCGTCGCTCACCTGTTGCGAGAAGTCATACGGCACGTCAGAGGCTAGAGTTTCGCCCAAAATCGAAATAGAATCGCAATGAGCTTTCTCCATAATTCTTGATTCATATCCCGTAAGGAAACCAATGTCCCGAGAGTATTTGAGCATCTAGAATAGACGGGTGAGCGTTTGGAGTCGGTAAAAAGAGTACGTACCTTTTCTTCATCTTTGTCATAGGCAGCCCTTATAATATGCATATACCTGTCAACAAATAACTTCGAGTAGCTTCGAGACGCACCAAAGTCCAACAAGATAAGCCTCGGCTCACCCGTCTCAGGGTGTTTTCCAAAGAAAAAGTTCGACCAGTTAGGATCTGTCTGCAAAATCTCGCTCAGTATAACTTGAAGAACAGCGTGACGCAAACCTGCATAAACCTCCAGAGGAATATCTCCTTAAGGCATAGTTCTATAAACTTGCTAGCTATATAATCCCTAACAACTTGATTCTCTTCCATACATTTGTCAACCGGCTTGCCTTCGATAAACTCTGTTGTTAACACTCGTTTCGTCGAAAGCTCCCGAAACACCTAAACAGAACATATGAAAAGTGCGGCGCAAACAGCTAACCCCAGGAACGAAGAAATCCTCCTGATTTCCGAGCAGTTCCCGGAATTTAATCATTGCTCGAGCTTCGCGCTCATAATCACACTCAGCCTTCAGCTCTCTTCTAGCAACCTACAAGAATTAATTTAAAGTCCACATGCAAATTATTAAACGCACCGTAACAAAGTTGTTCAAGAACATGCCCTTAGGAAATAGTCGACCAACGTTCAAAATTGTCACAAGGTTGTCGATATCCGAGTCTATTCCTTCCGCAACTCCGGGGTATTGGATTTTCACTGCTACCTTTCTCCCGTCAAGCGTAGTAGCCTTATGAACCTATAAAACAATTATGAAAAACAAAAATAAGCAATTGCAATCACCTGTCCAATCGAAGCAGCTGCAAACGGGCGTTCTTCAAAATCGGCAAACTTTGATCTCCAGTCTTCGCCAAGTTCCTTCCGAAGCTGTTTGTGTACCTGTTTCATGGGCATAAAATCAGCGCTATGTCGTACGCGATCAAAGATCTCAAGCAAATAGGGTGGAACAGTATCAGAATCTAAACAGTTGCGGATAGATGACCGCCAACAAATGTGGCATTACCTTGAATAGAAAGCATCTGCCCAAGCTTCAGCGCAGCACCTCGAACTCGGCATAAAGTTTGCACAATTCTCTCGGCATTCGCAGGAGTCAGGAAAGGATTGGACGAGCCTACAACTCGTTCCGCAGTAGACGAATCATCGTCCTGAAATGACTCGTAATACGTCTAAGTTGTTTTATCTAGCGATTGAACCTTTCCAAAGCGAAAACTTCTACGAGTGATTTCCGCGGCTGCACCAGCTCCCAAACCAAGAGCAAGTTGTCCAAAGGAAGCCAACCGTCCGATGCGGGAGCTTGGAACTCGCCGTTCCACGCTGTCGCCGCTCAACGACTGAGGTGCGCTCTCTGCTAGCTGGACTCGATAACCCTGCACAAGAAGGAAAATATCGTATACTTCACATAAAATCATATACAAACCTTGGGCAAGCGGACGTGAATATCTGACTTTCCCGCTATAGCGTTCTCTGTAGGTCTAAAAAATGAGATGAGACTAGAACTCTGCAACAAACAATCATACATGTTACGTGCTGTAGCGCCTACTTCCGCGGCAGCTTTCAGCAGAAATTCCTGTTCCTCGCGGGTCATCGCGGAACTTTCTTTGCTGAACGGAGTAGTCGTTTCCTCATCCTTTCGCGGCACATGAGATAGTTTCGGCAATTCATTAGCTTCGCTTCTTACGACATAGCCTCCATGACCTAAATAGCACAAAATTTACCGACGTTATGCATATAAGCAAATCACTTATGTCACCAACCCGGATATTGACCACGCATTGCAAGCGAAGCAAACGTCTGCACCCCTTTCGAAATCACGTCCACTCTGCCGGCAATATCACTTGCTTGTGCGATCACATCTTGTACTATACCAGGGCTGAAAACAGATGAATCCATTCAAATGAAGCGGTCGAATGAAAAGTTACCGTGCTTCCTTCGGCATTTCTCCGACAGGTGTAGGATCGAACGGCTTCACGACATTTCCACCCTGCACTGCAGTAGTCAGACACTGATCGTAGAATTTCTGTTCGTACTGACGCACTTCATATCCAACTTGACTTCTAGCGAGCAGTCGAACAGTCTTCAACACTGGAATCGCTTCGGAAAACCACCATCGGCTGGACATGACAACATAAAACGAATTGCACGCTCTGAAAGGAGGGAAAATCATGAATATGTAAGCGAAGCAAACATTGAAAACACAACTAAATTTCGTAAGTTTTTTCGTTGTCACAATTAGTTAAAAGTGAAACAACGCCTTTAACAATCGTCAATGGCAATCGCCGAACTATAAAGTTCTATGGTTCGTTCGCGAATCAATGAATCGAATTGAGAAACGGAACGATATTGGAGGAACAGGAGCTGTTTCGACACACAATGGTTTTTGACATAATTTTGTAATGTATCTAATATATTTTAATGACATTGGAATAGTGACAAAAAATGCTGATAAGCAGCATCCTTCGGACCACTCGAAACCGAAATAAAATAAGAGCGAAAAAGAAACATCTGACGTATAAGATAAGAAGAAAAAAGAAACATATAACTCTGGAAATTACCGAAGATAAGCAACGATAAGCAGCAACGCCCATTTCTGTAATGAGGCAAACTTGTGCTTTTGCGCGTTCATAGAGGATGTCACCAAAAAATCCGTCCATTGTTTGCAATAGCACTTATGAGTAAAGCAAACCTTCCCAGTAAACGTTCCTGGATATCAGAGACCCACTGTTAAAGAGTGAACGTCTACATGCGGAACCACCTGTCTATCATCGGCCCCGAGACTGTCTGTGTCTACATGTGTCCATATATACCCCCGTGTGTTATGTGTATTACCCCTTCTTACCGAGAGTGGTCTAGTAAGCGGTTCCCTTCCTCATTCGGTCGTTCCACTTCACAACACTTCGGTGTTCCAAGAACCTCAGAGGGCTGCTGATAGCGCTATAAAATATGGGAGAAGAGCGAACAGGGAAAGAGACACGAAACACACAAAGACAGTAGTAACTAGGCTATACTGGACAAAACCATACTCAACAAAAAAAAACAACAATATATGTGATTAACTAGGCCTCTGTGGTCAGGCTTTGATGTGGGTGTCCTTCAGGCGTCCGAACGAGAGTCCATAAGTAAGATGCTCCACTTCGTCCATGGACATTTTCGCGTCGTCTTGCAGAACTGTGTAGCGCGGCACTCGAGTAGTTCCCTGGAATAAACGTATAAATAAACTGTAAATGACAATGTCCTTGGGCGGGCATCCACGCTTCTCCATGAACGCGTCAACGAACGTCCGGAGCACGGGCTGAATAGAAGCACATGGTTGCATGTACCAAAGATTGCGCGATTACTTCTTCCTCTGGAGCAAGTAATCGCCAATGAAATCGCCGGGATCGCTCTTGATGTTGACTGCGACACCAATAACGGTGGGAATCTGATCAGCTGTGCTCCGGCTCAGGTCACGGCGATGGCACATGTTCTCCATAGACGTCGCGATGCCAATAACCATACGATCGTTGGGAAACAGGTCTTGGGAGCCACTGATGCGGGGCATGTGTAATGTGTAGTTCGGCCCGCCATTTTTCATGTTAAACTATAAAATAGTCCGTACAAAATTTACGCACATTGACAATGAATACCTTGTTGACAATGTTCTCCAATATGTGCTTCTTCGAATGGCACACGATTTCAAGGGCGGTGCCCATCATGAGGTCTTTCGTGACAATCTCGTGCTCCCGTTCCAGGCGCTTCAGATGACCTAAACAAAAGCCTTCCAGTCACAAGCCGAATCTCAGGAGACCAACAATGTACGGTCGTTATTTCATTTGTGGTGATAAAAAATAGGAAATCGAGTGCTGATGACGCTGCTACTTTGAAGACGTAGGAGATTTCCTGGCACACTGGACTACCGTAAAGGAGTGAACGAGGTTCGTGGACTTCAATACCGCGAGAACGAGCTTCACTGATAAGGCTCTGGACAAACTGCCTAGAATGCGCGCTGTGAGGAATATGCCAGCAGAAGGAACACTCACTTGAGCATCGGCTCGCTGAGGAGTTCTCTGCTCCTTCCATTCGAGATGACAACCACCGACCATTTCGTAACCTTCGCGGGGTTGAGATATAGCTTGCGGTGCGAATCCCATCTGGCTGCAGCATCCGGAACAACTGATGTCGAGTCTCCGTATTCTATCGAAGGGTTGTGCAGTAGGCGACCTCGTGCAACAAGCGGTTCCGAAGTTATTTCAACGCCAGCGGAAGCATGGGCTCTATAGTACTCGTGAGGTTGAAGGCGTTGACTAGCTGCTTGATTTGTTGGGTGCGAACGGCAGGGGCGGAAGAGGCGGCGATTGTTCTCTGAACCTCGGTGCGAGTATGTTGGCTCGGCCGAACACGCTACCCATCCAGTACATAGACAGGTTCCATGGGGAGGTAGGCTAGATTCTTTCCGAGGTGGGTGACAATTAGTGGAGTATCCGGGCGCCTATAACAAACGCCAGTTATCTTATTCTTCGTTGTGTGGCACATACTCTAGTGTGAGGGCGTATCTATCGAGAAAGTACTCGCCAATACTTTGCTCTACACCAGCCGCGTTCCTGAACTTCTTTTGACGGGGCGTTTCTGATACGACGTTTGTAATAGGTGATATGACGGGCGCCTCCTGTGGCGAGTGACAACGCTGAGTCTCCTGTGGCCTCCTGTGGCGAGTGACAACGCCTTCAGTCCTTGCACAAGATGCGCTGCATCATTTGCTTTAACTTTCTGGCCCAAAATTATCCCAGCCTTCTCCAACATCCTGTTCTCGTGGTGAAACGATGTTTTCTTCACATCAAGGGCTATTGCCGTGCGCTGCGCACCACGTCCTTTAGGACCTTCGAACGTGCATTCCGTGCTTCATGGGGTTCATCAAATATGACGTGGCTGGGCCAAGCGTTAGAAAGTCATCCCTGAAATACAAGGCACGTATGAGTTGGAGGAAGTTGGAGACTTACGGATTGGTTAAAGCATACTGTGACGTGATTATTTCCAAGAATTGTTTCAGTGAGTTGTCTTCGTTAGGGCTGGTGGGCACTTTCTGTTCTGTCTCCCCTCCATGGATGATGAAATTGCGTTCGCACTGTGAGAGTTGAATAGTGATCGTTTGATATCTGTCACTGTACGGGCCCTGACCAAACTGACTGCAATCCCTTAGGGGATGTCCTGCAACGAAAACTTTCGAATTCGAACGAACGGTAAAACTCGTGTGTCAGCGGACTTCCTGCGGGTCGCGAGTTATTCTCCATTTCAAAGTTGTCTTCCGAAATTGGGAGGAGCGACCGTAAAAATTGCGGAGAATTTCGTTGCGGGACTGAAGGTTTCAAAAGTATTGCGCTGCATTTCGTGCGAAATACTTTTAAAACCTTGAGTCCCGCAACGAAATTCTCCGCAATTTTTACGGTCGCTCCTCCCAATTTCGGACGATAATTTCCCCCTTATGTGTGTGTGTGCTTTGTAATTTTTGTTCTTGAGATGGGGAATATCTTTTGATGTGCTTTTGATGACTTTCGTGAATTTCCGCTACGCGCGTATTCTCCTGATTAAGCAACCAACTTCAATGATTTCAGTTGAAATGGACCCAGAAACGCCATCTGCGGTGCAACGAAGCGCCCGCAAGCGTGTCTTCAAGAGATACTCACCGGAGCCACGTCCACCTAGACGTTCGCATGTCGGAAGGCCGCCTAAAAGTCCGCGAAAGACTCCGAAAAACGTGGTTTACATTCCACAGGCGTCGTCTGCCCCAAAGAAGCGGAAGCGCGGAAGGCCTCCAAAGGTGAAGCCACAAAGTCCCGTCGTCCCGGCGGCGCCGTCAACGGTTCCTACAGGTGCCCGCAAGCGTTTCTTCAAAAGATATTCGCCAGAACCGCGTCCACCTAAACGCTCGAATTCCCGAAGGCCGCCAAAATCTCAGGGAACTCCAATTTCTTCCTCACAGGAGTCTTCGACTTCTGTGATGCTTAAGCGTGAAAAAGCGCCGAAGACGAAGCCGCAGAGTTCATTTTCATTTCCCATTCGAAGTCATCCGGAAAACAACGCTGAAAGCTATAGTGTTTCCAGTGAGCAAACGTTCTTCCAGCTCGCTCCCATTGAAGGAAGAAGCTACTTGGACTTCGTCGAGGGCCGCCAGCGTTCGAGAGGACTCTCTATTCTCGGCGTTCAAGACTGGCTGCGTCCCACTGTCGGCGCATTCTACCGTGATGTTCTGATCCCACGGTAAGCTTTCTTTTGTTGGACCTTTGTCGACCTTGGAACTACAGAGAGAACGGCACTGATATGGTTGGAGAGGGAGCTTTGGAAGACCCTGGAGATTTTATGACCTGTCTCCGAGCTACAGCGCTGGCTGAGAGCATTGTCACCATTATGCCGCGTCCCCAAAGTAATCATGCTGAAGCAGAATGGTCGGTGGCAGATCTCGGAAAACTGTAAGTATTGAGCCACCACAAACTCTGCAAATTCTTCGTTATTGCAGGATAGACAAGGACAAGATATTAGCTCCGTACCTGAAGCTAATCCTCAAGTTGGTCGGCGAGCAGCACTCGATGGTAATCAGTGTTTTTGGACTGGATGGTGGCCCCGCTGTGTACTTCACGCACACGGAGGATAGCGCCACAGAGATGAAGGCGATCTGTGAAAGGGCATCTTTGGTGAGCTGCAAATCAGTCCAGGCCTGCACGCGATTTTTATTTCAGTACGGTCAGCAGCATCTCAACGTGATCCATGAGTGGATGATCCGACACTTGCCTACCGACTGGTTGACGAGTTACTTGGACATCGTCTCCCTGCTCAGCAGTACGAATATAGGCCGGAAGTTGGTCTCTTCGATGATGACGTTGGGCCGGGATGTGATCATGAATCAGTGTCATAACTGGCTGCTTGAATTCACCGTGACTGCCGTGGCCGATCCCTACTTGAAGATTATCGAAGATGACTTGACCGTGCGTGCTCAGACTGCTTTCTATTCTGTATCACTTTTTGTTCAGAAAACACAACAACTTGGCAACGTTGTCATGATCATCGTGGAGCCGAACATCTTCGCGATTTTCGGAGAGCGGACCCACTCCCACGACGCAATGTTCCGCTATATGCTTCCGGCCCTCGCACAAACGGTAGAACTCAAGCTCGAAGTTGTCGACCGGAATGTCAACCGCGGGAAGCTGGATATGATGGACATCGCCGACAGCCTAACGAACCACATCGCCGAACAAATCGAACAGATGCAGGACACGTATCCGGATTCGCACGTGGTGGTCGTAGGATGGGGGACGACGTGTCGGTTGGTGCAGCAAGCTCTAGAGAATGTTGGCGGCGTCACAGCAGCCATATTGTTTGCCTATCCTGAATCATCGATCCTAGCTGTGAGTTGCCCATCACTTGTAGCAGTAATGATTGTTTTCAGGATCCTGATGACAACGCTAATCTGACATACTGCCCCACTCTGTTCGTGTGTGGACAGGGCACAAGGGCTTCGTACATCGACGCGATCCTTAGAACGCAGGAGTACTACATCAGTAAGTCGCCGTTCTCCCTGTCACCTTCGCATTTCTCGGGTTTAGACAAAACAGGGCTCGTGGTAGTGAACGAAGCGGACGTCAATCTACGAGTGAACCGCAAGCGGCTGATGAAGGAGCGCCTGACACAGATGACCATCGACCGAGCAGTGCTGGAGCATGTGCGCGACTTCGTCACTCAAGTGGTCGACGCGGCGGAGCCTGATATGAAGGCCCATCGGGAATCAATGAAACCATTCAATGTCATTGAGTTTACAAGAAAGCGTAAGACGCTGAAGATGCCGCCGAGGCCATCGAGTTACCAGCCAAGAGGACGCAGAGGCAGGCCACGGCGAAGAAACGTGGCATCGGTCCACACTTAATTGATGTTTTTTTTGTTCCAAATTGTTTGTTACATTGTTATGTTCTCTGCAGCTGAACAGGACCATTTTCTCCCTTTCTTCCGGTTCTCTGCTGTTACGGGGTAGTCTAATCTACACTCCGATGGTTGAACACTGATACCTGTAAGCACCCATTGTTTTTCGGAGGCGGAGACTAGACGTCTAGAACGAGAGCAGGCTTACAAAGAGTTGTCATGTGGTCAGGTTTCCAAAGACACCGAACAACACAGAATCACCTCGTTTTCCGAGAATCTCTTCGTCCACCGTCCGCTTGAGCTCTTCATCTTGCGACGGTTGTGCTGTCGAACGGTTCGCGAGTTCTATCTGAGCGATGGCGATGCCGTCCCTCAGCTTCTGGACTTGCTTCTGCGAATGGACCAATTCGAATTTCATCCGTTCGATGTCTTCGAGTGTCGCTTGGCGAAGAGAATCCGCGCTTCGGAGTCGTTGTGGCACATCCGCGAGTTGTCCAGGTCTTCTCGTAGTTGCTCGATGATCTCCTTGTCAGCGTTCCGCTCAAGACGAATTTCTAGGGAGCTTCGCTGCCTCTGGCACACGCCGTATAACTTCTCCAACTCCTTGTATTTTTCCCTTTCGCGTTTCCTCGTGTTGCTGATCTTCTTGCGAAGCTCTGAAAGCAGTCCGACGAGCTTGTTGTTGTGCTCCACGCTCGAGTGGCGAAAAGGCGCCGATTCCGCACTCCATGGATGAGGCGGCCACATCGCTCGTACATGAGGTGTTGGTTCACGAGTATGAGTCGCGTCTTGAGTACTTCACACTATTTCTCAGGGCATTCCTTCCAGAAGGCGGGAGATATCGTCATAGATTCTGCCAGGTCATCTGTCCGTTCACGAAGGCAGTTGTGATGCTGTCCGCCGGCGTCCATGTACCTCTGTCGGCAGCTTTTGAACTCAACGGCTAGATCTTCGATTCCGACATCCAAAAGACCATAAGAGCTTGGGGTCCAAACCGCTAAGGCGCTCGGAGGCCTGCACAGGCGCGTTGTCTTCTTCATCAGATTCGTTGCCGTCGATAATCTAGACGTCGGTGCGGATTCGGACGCGCCTTCGCTGCTTCGGGCTGAGAACCGGAAGAGTTGCGACCGTTTTCTGAACCGTCTTCTGAAATGTCACAGAAAAAGGCGGCATTGTCTACCCATACATCCGCAGTTTATCCTACAACGGAGAATGTTTCGAAGAAATCATCCTCTACGATTGCGTCATCGTCCAGTATTTGCGGGCTAGCGTAAGCTGAAACTGTCTTTCATACCATCATACATGCACAAAATGAAAACCAAATGAATACTGATTAATTAACGAAGTCACCGTTCTCACTGTCGTGAAACATTCACTTTTCAACCGTAATTGAGTGTTCTTTATCACAATCTACTGAAAACAAGGGAAAGTGGTGCATTGGAATGAAAACGATTTGAATAAATAGAATCACCGCGTCCGCGTTCTTTTGTCAATTCTTCTTACGCGTCATCATTCGACAGAATTCTAAAGTGCAATAGGGTTAAGCTGAAAAACAAACGAGCTGCGTCACCTTCGAAGTTTATCTTTCCATCTTGATTGATATCAACATGCTTGTATATTGCTTTGATGTCTTGATCTGAAAGTGTATGACCCATCCGCTGAAATGCTATCCGCAACTCGGATCTAAAAAAACATTGTCATTCGCAAGTTTTGTTCATGTACCTTGTGATAAATCCATCCCCATCAACGTCAAGTTCGTCGAATACTGCGCGTAACGACAAGGACAGTGGATTGGCGTGCGCAATTGAGAGAAACTCTGAATGAAACGATGTGGAAAGATCCATTATTTGTGAGTACCATTAAAGTCGATATTTCCGTCGCGGTCTTTATCAGCGGCAGTGAACATTGCATTCAGCTCCTCTTCTGTAGGAGATTGTCCCATTTTAATCATCACAGCCTTAAGTTCATCTTTTTGTATATAGCCATCGCCGTTTAAGTCAAATTCTCTGAAAATTCCACGGAGATCCTCATCACGGATTTCGCCGACATCAGAAGCCTGAAAGAAGTATCCGCTATAAGAGGTAACATTTTCATCAGAGGTGAGAACACAGCAACTAATCTGATTTTATCTGATCTATGGTAATGGTCCTACCTCAGTGGCTGCCTTACGACGATTTTGCTTGGCGCAACAGGCACCCATTACCTTTAGGAAGTGATGCCGAAACGAATAAGCCGGGTTAATTAGTTGAGGGAGCAATGGTTAGGACTAGGGCGACAGTCGGCTGCAATCACTTTTCTCGCCTTTCCACCGTCTTCAATTTCTCTCTTCGATCGTTTTCGCGCCCGGCGAACAAAACTCGTTTCAAGCTCGGTGTTTCTCCTACACTCTGTACATACATTGAAAATATTTGTTGCGTATACAGACATTAAAGACCTTTAGCGTTGTGACGTAACACGTAACGAAACCTTATCGAATAATTAGCGCGGAAAATATAGAAGCTACCACAAATACGAGGAATCGAAGCTACAGAAAAAGAGTAATCAGGAATCTACAGTCAACAACGATCAGCAAATTCAATCTGGTCGAATGGTCAAAATGTATGATTAAATTTACCCATACAGGCGAGAAATGGTTTGTGTTTCGAAAAACAAGTGTTAGCGCGACTAATGGGACCGGAACATAGGCCGGTTTTTGGCATAACCTGTAACGACAACTTTCATTTCGCACTTCAATACGTATATTTATGGCACTTATTATATTGGTTTTAATTCAGAACGAACGCATGTGCGCGCTTTGTTCGAAAGGGACTCAAGGGCGGTAGCAAATATTTCCTATGAATATTAAATATAAAATGATTTTTCGATGTGTTTCAAATGCTATGCTAAGGTGGCAATGACTACTCTCACGCGGGATTACGAAAATTTTAATCCGATCTTTGAATTCAAGTTTCGGAAATCAAGTTTTCAAATCTGCTGGCAATGAAAACATCTCAATGACGCGCTGCTCTGATAAGGAAATGAAAATGGGGTTTTGATGGAAAGGGTGGTAGGAAACGAAGCGGGGGAGGCGTCAGGGAAAACATTGCGCATGCACGAAGGCGAAGACAGTCTTGGAATGAAGTGAGTCATGCAATCGGTCGGAAATCAATGCTCTCATAGACGAGTGCAGTACGTAACACTGTGCGCGAACGTGAGAAGGCGCTATTGGAAAGGGTTCCACCGAGGGGTATCGTCACCTTTGTGTTGAGACAAATCTGCAGCAAGCAGTGTTCAACACACAGAATAGGATTCATGTAATATGGGATGATGACAACCGACGCTCGGCGTAAATAGAAGGTGTCAGACGCGTCGGTGTATGCAGGAATGGTGCGAGTCCGTCTGTGGTGCTCCGATGTGCACTCAACTAGCGCGAAAAGCACATAAAATTCGGTTGGAATTTGTGTTTATTTTAACGATTAAGATCAACAACACCTTTCTGTGCATACTATTTACACTTTCAAACAGTTTCAATTGGTATACGTCTGCACTTCTCTCTCTTGTACAGATCACGACGTCCTTGACACGCATTCTCACATGCGTAGGGTTGGAACAACTTCCTGATTTGTTCCGTATTTCCTGGAAGAGGTTTTCACGTCGCGCGCATTTCCCTTCTGTATAAGACTGGTATTTTCCAAAGTACAACATCACAAGAAGCCTGCTTTGAGTCAAATCAATAGATTGGCAGTGAGATTGAGAAGTTGCCATCGACAACTCAAGTGATTCACAGCATGAAACGTTTTCTGTGCCAGCGACTCCGATGATTATTCATCTTCTCCGGCCAGAGAATACAGTAATGCAATAAAATACAGGCACAAAGAAAAGATGGAATTCCGAATTTCTGTATTAGACTTCGGCGCAAATACTGTAATCCAGTCAACTGCTGAATGAGTGTCGATCGACATGAAATGTACATCAGGGTCCAAAAGCGAAATGCCTGTGTAGAGTAAACACAGGTACAGTGAAGCTATAACTTTTGGTCTGAGTGCAAAATGCCAACATGTTGACAACGCGTTTGTTGTCTAGCACTTTGTATTATTGGTACTGGTTCGAGACATAGCAAACAACGCTTTAACACCGCTGTGTTCAGGGTTCTCGTGTCAAGACGAACCGGCTGACCACACTCCAGACAGCGGTCGTGTCTGTAGACAATCTGTGACGTCAAAGGTAAGGGTGAGTAAGGGGAACATAGTACTTTTTCCAGACTAAAGTTGCGTGTGATGCGCTCAGGCGTCGCTCAACCTCTTTTTCACAAATCATGCTAGCAAAACTCTATGACCCTCTAGGATTTTTTCTAACCTCTAGGCCTATTATTGTTTGCTTGCTGCAAATGTCGTCGAGTGCGATGTTTGCAGAAAACGGTAACATACCACAGCGGAAAGAACAAACAAATGTTCACAGAATATGGGCAATGCAGTGTTTATTACATTTCACATTGGTTGCAAAAAAAACTCGCCAAAGAAACCCCAGATATTTCTGAAAATAGCCCAACAAACGTCATTTGTCTACTGATTTCTTATGTATATGCTGCAAATCCGTAGTTTTACTGCCATGCTTTCCGCAAAACGATCATACGAACGTTTGCAGTCCTTGTTTTTTGTCTTCCAGATAATCAGTCTTTCCCGAAGATACTGATCGTAAGTTTAGACACTTAGGAACACATGCAGTGATGGGATAATCCGGACTGTTTCCTACTCACATAATCCATTTTTCAAGGCTTTCATGGGAGCATTACCTTCTAACTAGCAAGTTGCAAATTTCGTAGATCATAGATTCTCGCTGTCTGTTTATTTCAGAACTTTTGCTTGCTTGTATATAGCAAAAGCACCCGTGGTCTGGAGTGGAGTGTGTACAGACGGCCGGTCTCGAAATGATAACCCTGAAAACAATGTTGTTAAACCGTTGTCAACTGATGGAAAGGCGCTGTTGGCATTTTCAGGCCACGCCTATTTTGTTTTCTCTGTGCAAAAATCAAAACTGTAAACACACTTGCATGATTTCCGCTGTCAGCTGATTTCCGTTTTGCGTTCATGTCTCCTGTTATTATAATATTTGTTTCAGGCTTTTCCTCATCATGGCGCTTCGAGTAGAGCACAGCAGGAAGGCCTTGGAGTTTTTCATTAAAATGAGTAATGAAGGAAAGTATGTTTTCATGAAGACTAATCGCCGACATGTTTCAGACAATGCCAGAAGCGTTCTTCAGTACCGGAATCTTCCCAACAGCGTGATGGACATTTATCACACCGAAGTTCCAGTGCAGCATCAGGGGAAAGGCGTCGCCAAGATACTGGTTAATGTAAGTTAGTTTGTTGTCATCGCTGTTCTGCAACGTTTCGAACGTTTAATCGGAGAATTCAAATACTAAATTCTTTCATTGCTTCTTCACATTGCTCACGTTACTATTCCTTGCAGGAGGCCTTCAAGTACGCGGCGGAGAACAATTTGAAGGTGCTTCCAACCTGCACCTACGTGGAAAGATTCGCGAAGATGTTCGCAACCGAAGATCAGAAGCGCATCGTTGTTCCGCTAGATGCCCGATTATAAGGACGTGTGTTTCGCATTTTATTAATACTGGTGCAGAGAATCATTGGGTTGTATTATTTGTCACAAAATAGATTCAGATTTATGTCAAGTTCGAAGTTTTGTTCTTTGTGGAAGGCACTTCACTTCCTCTCTGAGACCATATGTTCTGTACACGTTGTAATATTTTCTTCGTTTCACAGGTAGCACTGTTCTTCGATGCGTTCGGGGTTGTTTAGATGACTGAAGGAATCTTCAGTGAGTGGGTTCTGCGTTGCGGGTGGAATGGTGTCGAGTTCGAGATGGAGGTAGGATTGAGGTCGAAGACGCTCGCGCTTACGTTTTCGGTGCGCTCCGCAGAACTGAAGTAGGCATTTTACTCAGCTGATTTTTGCATTGTTGCTCACCTTTTCACGTGATGTGTCTGTGAGGAAAATGTAAAACAGAGGGTTGACCGCGGAGTTGATGTACTGCATCGCGTAGGCGACATACGAGACGGGCATCAGAATCTGATGGTCGCGAGTCCATTCGGCGTCCGTGTCAATCGACCATTGAACGAGCCAGAAAGGTAGCCAGCAGAGAGTATACAGCAGCATTATGGCGACACTCATCATTGTGACTTTCTTCTGCGTGCGTCTCTTCCGCGCACTGACGTGTTTGAAGAGATGACCATGGTTTCCCCACATCTGGACTATGATACGACCGTAACAGTAGAATATTCCCCCCATGGGAATTGTGTAGGTCAAGAAGAAGCAGTACGCCGTAAAGAAACGCCGAGAGAAAATGAGATTTTCGTCGAGTGTGGAGTTGTCCGAATCCCAGTAGAGCATGCAACGCATGCTACTATGTTTGCTGTCCTCTTTTTCTGTAAGTGCACCTGACCTTCTGCTCAAAGTGAGGATTGCTCACCTGACATCGGAATGCTGACCAACTGTGCATGTTTCAAAAGGGGAATCATTTCCACGATTACCACTCCCCAAGCAACACCACATAAAATCACTGCTGAGCGCACAGTTCTGTACGTAGTTGACTGAACCGCATGACAGACTGCTAAGTATCGGTCCAATGCTAGTACAGCCATGAAAACAGAACTAGCAAATTGGTTAACCTGAACTCCCAGAACCAGTTACTTATGTATGTGTTCGCGTGTTACCCCGTTAACGATTAGGAAGGCCTTACACATGCTTTGACCGAAGATCCAATCCTTTTTTATGGACTGAACGACAAGAATGGGCGTTCCACAAAGAAACAGGAGATCGGCTATCGCCAGGTTTATGATGACTATGTTTGAAACGGTGCGGTCCCTGAAAGTATTCGAGTGAGCGAAGACGTTTATGTGAGCCATCCGAACCTGCAGATGAGCACAACCACGAGGAGATTGCATGGTATTCCAATGAGCGATGCAAGACCCCATGCAAGATTACCTCCTATCTTCGCCTAAAGACCTAGACATTACTAAGGCTGTAGGGCATAGTATTTTAACCATAGTACCATTGACTACAACTGTTGTCTTTTTCTCTGATACAGAATGAAGTCTGTACATTCATGGAGAAGTGGTACGACCTTTGTCTTTTACTTAATATGTGATATGACCCGGCATTGCCAACTTAAGCGACAAAGTTCTGTGTACCCGAATAAGTACCACCGTTTCTACTACATACCTTAAGGCGATACGGTTGCTCCTCCATGTAATCATCATAGTAGTCGTACAAACTTTCGTTCGACTCCATGGCCACTCGAGGATTATTTGGTTACTTTAGCCACTGTAGCTACAACGCGATTTTGACTCCAAAGGAACCGAGCTCTCACAGGGCATAGACTAAAATATACATATTTATGTTGAATATCCATTTCATTCAATGGAATGAAGGCGAATCGCGCGGGCCTCAAGCTCGTATACCAATGCAAAAACTTGTGATGAGAAACTCCTGGTGGTTACTATTGAAATGCACGAGATGGGTAACACCTTCAACGCTAACATCGCTAGGTAAGTGCTGCCACCGCGCATAGAATGGGTAGCTTTACCGCACAGCTGCCGGTCGCCGAATGAAGTGAGAAAATGAGCCACATCTCTCATGTACTGCGTGGTAATTACGGTAACTATGAATGCGCCGATTCCAATCATTGTTTTGAAAGACTTTCTCACGGCGGTCGCCGGTAACAATATGTATGTACAAAAACATTTGCCATAATACAAAATAGGTTAACAAATGGTACAAGAGAACACGCTCACACAGGACAAGTCAGCATAACAGCCAAAAGTCTCACGCCTCATTCGAATAATCGAGTTGAATGTCTCATTCGCTACTTCAATTTGATGCGAACAATGCCTTCTTTCCGTCTTTCGTAGTGAACAAAAAAAAGTACGATAGATGCTGAAGTTTGATTGACGAATCTGTCGCAAGGTGGAGGAACACGGCACTGTAATTGTCGACTCGGTGCAACAAGTCAACAGCAAGAAATGGCAAAAAGTGTTTCCGCCAACTGTCTCTATAGTCAGCATTGAAAGAGATGCAAGAACGCACATCTTGTGTACATACATAACAGCAGACATGACATCTAAGTGCTACTTGACGCAGTGGCCGCCAATAAGCGATCGGAGTGCGAGCAGAGCGCAACCTGGCCACTTACTCGAATCGGCTTTTATTGCTCATCGACGAATACCGTCGTTCTTCAAAGTGTGTGCGGAACCACCAAAGAACCACGGAACCAGCAACGAGCAATATATTTAAGCGCTAAAGTCACGGCACCCTTTCTTCTGTCGCCCTGGCAGCAGCTAACTTTATAGTCCTCGTTTTGGAAACGGATGTTTCTTTCTTGGGGCGGTTCGTCGAGTTCAGTCAAATTGTGTGAAAATAAGGAGCTCAAGCGCGAAATTTTTGATAAGTATGGTCAATTCGTAATGAGCTTCTCTGGAATGCTCCGCAAGGACTCATCAATGTTCTGTCCGTCTGGCTCTATATAGCATTCCTTTGGTATATTTTTTGTTGTTTCTACTGTCATGTCTCTGAAAAGATTCCGAATGCTTCTGTCTACGATCACTTCGGTGTTCATTTAAAGTTCCGATAGAGGGCGCGACCGCCTGCCTCAGTTGACGCTCTCAGTGGTTCACAAACATGAACCATGAGCATCTGTGGGAACATACGCAAAACAGCGGATACGCCCAAATCGGTGTGCGAACACATAATGTTCGAGCAGTATCCACAGGAAAGCGAGGAAGCCAAGTTTATGCAATAAGTGAATTTGTGGGCAAACATGACCCAAGTCTATTCAAAATTAATGCAATCTGTGTGAAGAGTGCCAAAGGAAGAGAATTGCATAGTTTCTTTGTATTTGTATCTCAAAAGCCTGCGGACATTGTCTTAAATTGGAGGTGGAAATCAAGTTAGGAATCCAACCATTTGCTTTTTGCAAAGCCTTGAGGCCTGTTCGTAGTCCGCAGAGTAAACCTCCTTTTTCTCCTTTTTTCTTATGCCACGTGGTATTTTTCTCCCCCGTGGCAAATGGAAAAGGACGCACGTGCGGCTTGCCCAGCGGAGTATGACTAGCCCTTCAGAAGCATCGTTCATACAAACAATATTGACAACGCAAGGCCCTACGCTATATTATATACCAGGGCAGAAATTGACAAATTCAGGTTTGGAAGTGCATCTTTGGGACGGTTCCATGAATTTTCGATGAGACCAGAAGAGAGCACAAACACAGGAGTGTGGGATGCAACAAGTCCGTTCAGTTTCAATACCTGATCACGCCGCTCCCTGGCCACTCATGACAAATAAAATGGGACCTGTTCAATTCCTAAAAGTCCCAATGGAAATGGTAATACAAAATGAAATGGGACCGCGCTGGTGAGCGGCAAGGTTACCTTGTATCTCGATGCACAGCAAACAAGAACCAATGGGAGTCATGACGTAGATGTAACATAAGTCGTGGGTATTTAGGCATTCCACGAATTTTTTGGACTATATTGCGACATTTCAAAATTGGGGGAAGCCTGAATTGCTACAAAGCTCACATGAAGCATTGCACTTGCCACTAATATCAAAAATTGTTCACAAGAGGGCCTGGCTGATGTATGAGCATCACTAGTGCAACTTGCTGCGGGACGTGTGAAAACGTCTCATTTTCATGTTAGATTAAACTGTTTGCTTAGAGCTAACATGTATATAATAGGAACAGTTGACAAAATTTTCGCAATAGGAGAACATCGCGCGGCAGCAAATGAACTCACTCAACGCTCGTCCTTCGAAGTTGTTCTGGTACAGTCGGAGGAAGTCAAAAGGATACAGGACGCCTTCAATAAATAGATGGGACTACTGAAGGGATAGGCTGATCTTTCGTGACTCCTCGTAGCATTCTATTATCCTAAGCGACTTATGTCAACTTTGAACACCGTTGCAGGCGGACAACTTCCACTCCGAGAACATTGTTCATTTACACATGGAACGACAGACAACAGGTGTGAGCAAAAATTGTACGCGAAAGCGGCTAAGTTAATTAAACGTCGGTACCAATTGTTCCATTCAAAACAAAGTGGACAAAAGTTGGGTCGGCAAGCCAACGCCATCAATTATGGCGGTAACGAAGTGCGCACATATGCACATATTTACGGCCAGGCGAAACGAAGAGCATCCTTTAAATTGTTTTGGTTTTCGGAAACTTTAAGCGACTCTCAGACAGTCAAATATGCAAAAAGTGGGCTATTTGCGTAGAGCAGCAATTACGCAACTGATGATAGTGTCGCATGTCGAGAGCTTCCCAAATACGGTATATGTCGGCTGCCTTGTGTTTCTCAAAGTTGTCTACAGACCACTAGTAGGACACCATTAATACATGATCCTTTATTGTTTATTACAAGAATCATGCGAAAATAAGATTGTCGTTATGATATTAGCGGGCGATTATTGTTTTTCTGTCTTCGCTTTCACGGCAAGCGTGGAAAAATCGAGCAATGCGCGAAAACAGCATTAGGCCAAAACCATTGGTAAGGACACAGCTAAGAGCCGGATAGATGTTGAGGCGATTTTCGTGGGCGTACACGGAAAGCAGCATTGTGTACCAGAGCAGAACGAATTGAAGCCCTTTGGTTGCGTATATTCGATACTTGAAGTAGTTCAACTCACTAAAGTAAACATAAGTAATAGTTCGGCTTCTATTATACTGTGCCTAAAGTGTCTGTAGACTAAATTTCTGCAGCCTGGATCGTCGTCGTTCTTTAGGCCTCTCCGCGACAAGCTGTTCTCGCAGCAGAACAGAAATCCCACCATGTAGAACACGAGATACATCAAGATTGCGATAGCCGCACTGAAGGATTGACTATACCAAAACTGCGCTAGACGCACCTTGAAACAGCGAGAATAAGTCCTGTAACTTTCAGTTGAGCTTGCATGTTTTTGAAGTTCGTAATATTTGACCACACATGTGACGCAAACGTTCCCAGTGTCATAAATGCGAAAAGTACCGTATACCACACGGACATACTCTGGCGGCCCGTACGCAGTGTTCGCACTTTTAAATCTGAAATTATGAAAATGATGACTAATCAATTAACTTGGTGGCTACCTGCCCTTTGCGCGGCTTCGAAATTTCCTGATGAATAATGAGCACTTGACAAAAAACGCACGAACCAACGCCGCGCGGCAAGAATCTGATCATCGAGTTGTTCTTTGCTAGCGATTATATCGACAACCTTCTTCATTGACACCTGATGCAGACGTTGTTTTTAGCAGAACAATATGAATGCGGCATACGTACCAACCTGCATCCTGTCTGGTCCGCTAAAGTGCGAAACGTTGATGAACGATTCATCGGTGAGCAGTCCGTCTTTGGCGCACGCCAACACGGCTCTCTTTTGCGTTTTCGTGAGGTCGTTTATGAATTCGGTCACGTAATCCGAAGCTGGCATTTCGACATCATGAAAGGCACTAGCATGCAAATAGTGCACGGAACCACGGGGATCTACTCCAACATTTTGTGCTGCAAGCAAATGCGTTAAGAGATTAAAAAACAGCGTATCACACCCGAGTGCATCCATCGCTGCCAGTAGGCTCCTAGTTCCTCCACGAGCTCATTAACTGTGAGAGGAATTATCATGTGATCGACAGAGAAGTTTCTAAAAAGAAACAAATTCAGCAAGATGAGACACAATTGCTTTGCACTACACGGTGTTCAAGTGAAGCACTGTATCCTCTGTGAGAAGGCCGTCTTTGACGGGCTGCAGGAGGGAAACTATTTCCTTCTTTGACAAAGTGCCGATGTACCGTTTAATGAGCTCCTTAGACGCAACCACTTGTGTGGAGCTACCTGAATCGGGCAAGTGCGAAGGCACTTTATAGTGCATCTGAAATTAAATACGGCTAAAGAGGTAAATTGAAAAGGAACAGTGGTTTCTGAGTAGCGTGACGCAACCATGCTGAGAGGAGCGCGGTACTCAGTGGTGAAAGCTTATCTAATCTGTGTGGAACGGCATTAGAAACTGAAACTGTACATGGAGAGTGGCGAAGGTATTCACGGACTCGTTTATTGGCAATCAATGTTGAGCACGGAACAGTAGTGTGCTGAGAGAGAAGTGACCAGTCCTTTGGTTCACATGTGGGTTTGATGAGATAAGAATGGTGAAGCATCCGATTTTATGACTGTCAAAATACGTATTACAACAAATCATAAACGATGTGAAGTGCTTTATGACGCTTAACGGGTACAAGGTTATTGCTCTGATTTGGCTTTGATGTCAGTTTTCTTCAAGTCACGCACGAGGCACCGGTGATCCTCGGCCTGTGTTGTTTGAGTTTTGTATCCTTAGTGATGATGGCTGTGGAACTTGTAGAAGTGGTCCATTGCGAGGTTGCGTAGGAGAAACTTGCGCCACCGACTGTTCAGGAGCGACAATGGTTGTCGGTTCGATAACTAAAGGCAATGTAAGAATTGGTGCAAAATAAAAGGTCACATAAAAAATCTTACCATGTATTTTAACATCGGCTTCCGCATCAAGAATTACCCTCATGCAGGACGCACAGCTGCCCATCATTTTAACCGTTTGGCAATTTGAATTGCAGCAGGTAATCCGGTGACGACCACCTGAAATCGCGAGAAACCACCTTTTCGTCGAATAGACGACGTAGAAGAGAGGTAGTTATTGCAAACAGCGCGAACAAAATGATAGGTTACAGTCGTCAAATGACATGTTGACAAAGATAGCGGTACCGAAAATACAATGTTGTGAAACTCTCTAGGGACACTGTGAGGGACAGCGGTTTCTGCCAGGTTGCCCTTCCTCACTTTGTTCCCTAGGCTTCCAAGATTATGTACAACAACTGTCCTGATCACTAGAATATTCAGAATAAGTGAGAGTAATCCTAGAAACACTCAAAGAGATCTCTTGAAGAGTTTCCGCCGTCCCTTTGAAGAAGTGCTCACAACCTTCCATGGGACTTCTTTGAGTCTCAAATGAAGGGAACCAAGGAAACCAAATCCCTCCCTTGTCACGCAATTAAATTTTTGTCTCCACTAAAGGGAGAATTCGCTCAGTGAGCACATAAGAACCGACAGTTGTATTACTGGCGAATGCGCTCAAACCGACTCGAAGTAGGGTGAACAGCGTTGCCTGGACAACCAGCTGGGCGAGTTCCTTGCTAGCCTGTGGTAGCGGCTTAGCTCTGTCCTCAGAGACTTTTGTGCGACAAACAGTCAACACAGAATCCTATGACGTCAATTGTTTATGAATGACGTCTTAGAAAAGACGTCTTTCGTAGTCGCTTTTGAATACGCTGCATTGCTCGGTCGCTATACGTAACGGCTTCTCAGAAAATTTACTGCAGTGAATACACGTTATCGTTAAAATACAGAGCAAAAGACTGATGAACAGTTCGTTATTGTGATCGGGGTTTGACTGCTTACTCTTCCTCTTCCTCCTCACCTAAATACGCACATTGAGCACTGCCTTATACTAAGAGATTGAGGCATTACCTTCTTCTCCTTCTCCTTCTTCCTCCACAACCTCTTCAGCTGGTGGTTCCTCGACAGGGGCTGGCTCTTCCTCCTTGGTCTCCTCGGCCTTGGTCTCTTCAGGCTTTCCTCCTTTCTTCGACCAGTCGGGTTTCTCAGTTTTGCTTTGCTGCTGAACAGAGAAAAAATTCCATTGGCTATTTGCTTTAAATCTACCTTGGTAGCTAGCTTTTCAAGCGCGTTCTCCTTTTTGACAATCTTGAGGTTGGCACGGAAGTCCTGTTTGTCCTCCTTGTTCGCAGCCATTTTCTTGAACTTGTTGTCATACTTGGACACCTTCTTCAACGTAGGCTTCACGCTAAAATGCGAATATGTGCAAAAGCCGTTTGAGAAAATAAACACACAATTTGCCACGGAGATCGTTAACGGCGATGGTGAGTTCGTTAATCTGAAGAGCGAGAGTTGTTCAAAATGTTTTATTTTTCGTTGCTCTAACCTCTCTGTCCTTCAGAAGCACACTTTGATTGATCTCATACTTCTCCTCCTCGAGTTGGCAAAGACGGCTGAACATCTCATTGAAGATTTGATCCAATTTTCCTGAAGCACATGATTGTAAACGTCTCCATCAAAGAGTACCTTTGTCATCGATGGTGTCAACATTAGGAAGGGCGATTGTACGTTGTGCCAGAACCTTCTGTCTCTCCTGCTCTTTGAGGAGTTGCTGCTGCTTTAGATCTTCAGCAGCTTTCATCATAAGGAGTTTCTATAAGGGTTCGGTTAGACTTTTAATCTGTAGCAATTTGCAGTACGTACACGAAGCTTCTTCTTTCGTTCGGGAGTCAGGAATCCTTTCTTGGCCTTCTTCTTGCTTCCGGCCTCCTCGAGGCGCTTTCGGACCTCGGCCTTCTTGCGCTCGCGCTCCTCCGCTTTGCGCTGGGCTTCCTTAATAAAATCTATGGTCAACCCTTTAGGATATTATGCGAATACCGATTCATCGTCGGCTAGTGGGCCTCCGTAGCGGAGCTCTTCGTTTTCGGGATAAAGATCCATGTTTGGAGCCTAAACGGGATGTGAATGTTATGAAGTGTGAAGAATCGAAGACAGCTGAACGGATCAGCTCAATAAACACGATGAGCAAGCGAAGGAGCCAATGACTGCTGGGGATATATGATAAGCTGCCGCTCGCCGCTGTGACCTGTGGTTCAAGCCGAAAGCATTCAATCGAGGCCATCGGATATTTTAAGAAACTCCTACGCCGCAGAGCGAAAACGTTGTAAAAGCAGGGAACCCGAACATCTGGCAATGTACGTATATAAAAAAAGAATGTGTTATGGACCACCGAGGTTGTCTACCAGATAATAATTTGGTGTGGATCATTTGAGCTCGAAGGCATGTTTTGCAAACATGTAGTTATTCATTTCTGTGGCAAAAATGCATGTAATTTAAAAATAATCAAATGACGACTATGATCAAAGAGAAACATATCTTTGTTTGTTCTCTGGTCTGCCTTGAAACCAACTTTGGACATGAAAAGTTCTCTAAATAGAAAGCAATGGCGACAAGTTGACATAATAGCAATATAATATAGAAAGCTAACTGCCATCCGGAAACAGACCAGTGAGTAGGCTTATCGAGGGTGGCTCTTTGGGCTCACTGACATGCTTCATTCTGTCGCGAGCTGTTTTGATGCTGCCTTTGTGTAAAAAGCTAAGATCCCACCTACGATCCCACGGATCGGCAAGGGGACCCTTCCAGTTGTTGTTTTTTTTCGCACTTTGGCCAAGTTCTCGAAGTCGCTTACACACAGTCGCTGTTCGTTTAACTGTTCTAACCGCTTTCGAGTCCCCTCCTTGGAATGTTTCGCCCACACAATTCCCAAAATAGAATTACTTTCATTTATTAGAAGCTTTTGAATTCATAAGCGAACACAGTGACAGTTCTGTTTTTACTCTTCTTCCTCCTCATCTTCCTCAAATTCTCCTAAAAGATCAAGACTATACTTGAACTACACGAATACACAATACCTTCTTCCTCGCCCTCTTCCGGATCGGCTTCTTCAACATGCTCTCCCTCATCGACTTCCTCCTCGTCGTTCTGGGCATCTTCCTCACGCCTCTCCTCGTTCTCTTCACGGGTCTTCTTCGACCAATCGGGCTTTTCAGACTTCTTCTAAACGACACATATCGAATGTGATCGACGCAAACTGCTTCACACCTGAACGTTAGCGAGCTTCTCAAGGGCGTTCTCTTTCTTGACAATCTTCAGGTTCGCCCGGAAATCTTGCTTCTCGGCGGACTTATCTGCCATCTTCTTGAATCTGTTATCGTACTTGGAAACCTTGCGAAGAGTCGGTTTAACGCTAAAAGAGAAAGAACTCCTTTCTCCATTGCAACACGATATACATACAATTTTCCTCTCAAATCGTTGACGGCGATGGTGAGTTCGTTGATCTAAGTACAAGGAATAAGGGAATCTTGCTGCGGATAACTCACTTCCTGATCCTTTTGGTGAACAACCTGATTGATATCGTACTTATCTTCCTCAAGTTTGCAAAGTCGGTTGAAAAGCTCGTTGTAGATAGATTCGAGCTTTCCTGAATAAAGAAGGTGCGTCTTTTTTTGTCAGCGACGCATACCGTGATCATCGATGGAATCGATGTCGGGCATCGGGACAATACGTTCGGAGAGGACGCGCTGGCGTTCCTGTTCCTTCAAGAGTTGTTGCTGCTTAAGGTCCTCAGCAGCTTTGGACATCAGCAGCTTCTGAATACAAAATAATGACCCTCGAACTTATGATTAAAGGACATACGCGGAGCTTCTTCTTGCGCTCGGGAGTGAGGAATCCTTTCTTCGACTTCTTCTTGCTTCCAGCCTCCTCGAGACGCTGTCGGACCTCGGCCTTCTTGCGCTCGCGCTCCTCAGCCTTGCGCTGGGCTTCCTGAACGCTTAAAATAAATTTTGCATGGTTTGCAGAGGCAATACCGATTCATCGTCGCTTTGAGGTCCTCCGAAGCGCAGATTTTCGTTTTCCATTATCACTTCTGAAAGTGTGGCAGCATGTTAAAGATAGGAAGTGGCAAAGTGTGTACAGAAACGCATTTGAAACATCTTTAACATTTAAAAAGTTTAATTGGTGTTTGGTAAGTTGGCGCCTTCCGCACTCGGAGGTGATCTATGAACGGGCACCGTAATCCCACTTTCGTCTCGCCCATGCACTTGCAGTCGACGGTTGTTGATCACCTCTGGCAATCCACCAATCATTTACCCGCTTCGCCGATTTTTGTGCACAGAATAACACTGAAGGCTCCGACGAAAACAACTGCGCTTCAGGTTGGAGGGGCGAATCACGAGCGAAGGGAATACACGAGCAGCCGCTTTCTGTTTTCCATTCGTCCTCTTATTCCCCTCTCTTATAGTGTGTAAGGATTTTTTGTTCGCATCTTCCACCTACGAGCTTTCGATGCTCGCGGAAAACACTGCGGTTCGGCGGATTTCTCGGCACTCTCCGCGATCGGCAGACTGTTTTGTTCAGTCGCGAAGCGAGCGGCGTCGTCGGTTTCCCATTGCGCCTCAGGACGCTGTTAACGGTACCACGCCTGCAGTCGGCAAGTACGTCATCGGCGAAGTCGTCTGAAGCAAATGACAGAACGGATGAGATTGCTTCGTCGACTATAACGTCGGTTTTTCAACGCGAACTGGAAGATATGATTAAGTAAATGTTGAAAATATAGTTTGCTTACGGTCTACGACGGAAATCCTTTCTACATCGTCTTTGGCGGTACGATGAGGTCTCCTGGTTCGCCTAAATACATTACTCGGGAGTTATTTAAGGGCGTTCGTTTCATGTTGAGATGCTTCTGGAACCACAAGCCAGAACCACTTGAAATTTATCGAAGAAGTTACAGTGAGACTTCCATGGAAACAAGAGTATTTGAACACGCATATGTATACCTTGCAATGACAGAAATCATAATGATAATCAAGGGGACCGCGTAAACAATTGTATACCCAGAGAACGCATAAGTGAAATTGAAAAAAATGAACAAATTCCTATCTATTGCTGTACATGATGAGTACAGAATTCACATTTTCGATCCAATGTAGGACGAATTAGACTACAAGACTGTGCATTTAAACGATACCAAATTTAAAACGAAATATCATTTATTTACGTTTGCAGGTATCATAGATACGAAGCTACGCACTCCATTCCATCGGAGCAGGTTCCTAGAATTCGTAATGAGGTTACAACGACTAAGATAGATAAAATTACTGGCGTTTCATATCGTCGATTGCAACCACGAATATTAAACCGGAAGTTCTTTTATAAAATTAGAAATGAGACACTGTTCGCCATCTCGTAGCTTGCACGAAGCTTAGCGGCATTTAAAGCGCAGTCCTTAAAGTATGAGTGCGTACGCAAAGAGGAGAAGGAGGCCGAGATTTAGCCTTTCACAGACGTTTTCGTAGAGCCATTAATTTTGACTCTTTAGTTCGTGGCCCATTCCATAATACATGTCATCTTGCTTATAATCTCCGCGACCAAATGGCCATCTACATGCGTACATTCGATTAGTGCCCGCCGCGCAAGCCCTGATGTGGCGATTTTACGATCGCGTCGGCGTCTTTCAACCGAGAAAACGCGCACAACTCCTTTAAGGTTTCGAAACGAAATTGTACACAGTTAACCTCTGTCTGCCGTGCACATCTGAGCAAGGTGTGTCACGGCTGAACGTATCCGTGTAGACATTGATTAGTGGCGTGAGTATCTTCGAGGACTCTTAACTTTGCGGAGAAAGGGAATATAGTCCCTCGGGAAATTGCCTAGTAATAAACGATTCAGTTGAGTAGATAACGTGATCACTTTCTCATTGCATTCCTTTTGTAGGTCGAGAAAAAATGTTAATTCAGTCTGGATTGTCAGGATCAACGCCACGACTGGGATGATATAAGAGGTCGGTAAGACACTCAGCGAAGCCGAGTCAATTTGGGGTCGCCATTAACAACTCATTAAGGACGACATGCTCTTCGCCGGCATCCTAAGGGCATTGTCCGTAACCGCAAGACGCCATTTGACTCTTCTTGATGAAATTTGATCCACTCAGCGAAGCACCTCTGGCCACTCTCCGAGACTATACACCCCTTTCAGGCGGCGCACACGCGTTTAAGATTTCCTTGTAATTGACATGTTCCTCTTGTATCCGTGATTTACATTCGTCAAATTTCGTTTGTACTTCGCGTTGTAGCAGTTTTGGAGTGTACTCTTTAGCAGTCAGGACCAATTTCGTACACGGAGCCGAAACGGCTGTACCTTTCAGCGATTTAATAGGATAAGTGATTGATGCCAAGGGCGACGGGCGTTTAATTAAGTTCGCGTCTCGGGTGATTGACTTATGGTAAGCGTGAAAATGAGCCTTCCCGCCAGGTTCACTTATAAACGGATTCGAGGATTTGCGCTCGTGTTATAGATCCATTTCCTTTGGTACATTTAGGGAATTTGGGTAAATTGATGCAATTTATACGTCCACGTTGCAGACATAATGGATGCGGTACGGTAGAAGCGTCGAAGCTAACGCCCAAATGTAGTTTTGCCAAATTGGTTCCATTTGCAATAGGCACTCCTTGCAACAATTGAGTTATAGTCGAAGAGTCGGGATGGTTTTAGAACGGATCGCTCAGAAGCGAATGGCCTTTCGACTCATTTTACCCTTTCCGATATCGCCCTCCACTTTATCTCTCTTCCTCACGCCTTACCCTTTCCAGGCATAGTGTCCCACTGTCACGTTTGTCACCTTTGGACAACCGTTACTACGTTCTCTCAATCGAGATCCACTCTCGCTGACAGTTTGGCCTGTGAAGACCTAACAGGTCGCTGACGAACAGATGGTTCTGCTTTTGCAAAGTTTTTTTTTTGCGATGGGAAAATAACGAAGGCCATCAGAAATTGTAATTGTAGTAACCGTCCGCCAGTCATCAACCAGAGATATATTCAATCCTTCCTAATCCCATTTATCATCATTTTTTTCACATTTGACGTGGCAGAATTTCCGTCTCCTATCGTTTCGCTTTGGACACGGCGCTGCGCTTACTCCGCCTTGCATATGGTCCAGTAGCATTCATTAAACGCACCTTATCACTTGACTCAATCTTTTTTAATTTAATTCGTCTCGAAATTGTTCGTTCTGCTCGGATTTCATCGCGCCTGGAAGAGCGATCGCCGGCTCCATCCGTTCAAGAACACGGGAAAATTGCCGGCGAGCGCCCAAAATTACCGCATTATAAGTTGGTGATTTATTTGAATTCGTATAATGGCGACATATTGAAGCCAGAATAATACTGCCTTACGTTGGTTGTCATCGTTTTTTAAGTCCGTCTGTTCTACTTGTCCCTTTTGCCGCCATGCTCATCTGCGATTTGTTTCAGATTCATGCTGCAGACGATGCGATCGTAGCTGTGTGACGCTCTTTGACTCCACTTTGCGGTGAGTATCTTCTTTGGCTTGTTGTAGTGAGTAGCGAAAGAAATTCCGAGCAACCAAGTTTTAGTGGTAGTCAGTAGTACCTCAAAGCACAGAATATTGTTGTTTAACAAACGAAATGAAAGATGTATTTTGTGAGTTATGACTTCCTCGACACGCTTGTCCGTTCGTTTCCCAATTGAGTCCAAGCGGAAATAAGATGTTGTGGAGTCGTCCACTCGAAGCCCTTTGAAATGACCTCAGTGGGTATCCGAAGTGCCGGGCAGATGGATTTGACTTTTTGCGCAAGCCCTGCTGCTTGAAAAGTTCAAATATCATCAAGTTTACTGCCCCTTCGAGACCATCCGACAATTGTGCCGGGCGTCATAAAGTCATTCCCTCTACTTTGCAGTCGACAAACACGCGTTCGACATGTTCTCTCCATAGCCAAGAGGCTGGTCGTCCCCTCACTTGCCGGATTTGCATAAATATGTCCTTGAAATCTTGTGCCGTCTTAAGTATGTCTAAGGCCCACCTTATTAATTCCCGTTTTTCGTTCAGTAGCCCGATTCGTCCCTTTCCCTTGCCTTTTCCACCCAAGCGACTTCCCGATAATTAGCAGTTTTTCACCTGGGAATTTACTTTCAAACCGGTAATCCAATTTGCGAACGTTGGACTAAAGCCACTGTTAGGCGCCAATGCGCGTCTTCGTCCTCTCCAAAGTGCGTCTGCATAAGTGTAGCCGTTTACTTCTGGCCGTTTCTTTCCTTCCTCTTTCCAACTCTCTTCATATCGTATGCCGTACAACGCGCTAGTTTAGCGCATTTGGCTGTGGGTGAGAGACACTATGACGCTAAGGTGCATTTAGTGATTGGTTCAAACGCTTTATTGTTTTGGCGGGGAAACAGACTCGTTCACCTCACCGCCTATCCTACATGGTCGTTAAGAGCGAATTATTTGTTTGTTTAGATTCGACTACTTTCCATTCATTTTATATTTATAGCGTTTTGGCGAGTGTCGCCATTAACAAGTCCTTTAGGTCTCTTTTTTGTCTATTCACGTCAGCGATATACACAACAAGCGTCTTCCGGAGAACTCCATACAAGATGCTGACCGACCAGGCGTCTTCGCTTCACTTTTGCGACGCGCGTCTCATTTTCGGAATTCACTCGCTTTTACATGTGCTCGTCGTTTTCAATTTTAATCTTGGAAAAACCGACGCTCGCAGACGCATAGGCGCGATTTGGCAGGTACTTCTAAGCGAGAGAGTCTGATGTATAGCTTCGATGGACCAGTCCCATCTCTCATTTATTTTTTAGTATTTTCGGATATCTTTGCCCGTTTCTACGCAACATGTTTTCATTTTAACAAGAGGTCAGTACACACGGTACTCTCGCTCCGGACAAGTTAGTCGAAATTTCCTCCCCATTTTGATGCCTTGCTTACTTCCGTTCACTCATAATATGACCTTCGCGTAGTAAATGTGCCAAAACAGCCCGATTTTTCTTTCTATGGACACTTTTGCCATTTTTAAAAGTCTCGTAAATTTCACGAGGCCATGAAATTTGAAACGCACTTTGAGTCACTAAAAGCGAACGTAAGTGTTCGCGTAGGAGAGTGCGCGCAAATTGGTGCTTACTCGATCGCTTCGTCCTGGCTAAATTTTTAGTTCTGTGCACTTAACGGATGACGCTTACAGCAGGGTTCATTCATGAGACCTCAAAATCAAAGCACGTCGTTCTTAAGAGGAGGCGCTGTTTATTTGCAGAAGTGGCCATTTGGACGATCGTGGAAATGGCTTGATTCGTCGAGAAGTACGCGATCTCGCAACTCGGTCCTCCCAACGCGGTTGCCATCAGATGGACCAAATTTTCCAATGGCTATATGCATACTGCGCATTATTCTGGTTTACAAATCGATTTTCGAATACATATAAAACGAGACCTGCAATTTACCAAAACATTTCCTTTTTCATCCAAATTGTTGTGTTTTTTATTTACGCGTCTCTGTAATTTTGCGTTATTACACCTCCGCGCTGCACGCTTTTTGCATATTCGCTCTTTCGATAAGTAACATTGGAGCATACCTCTCAGTGGGTGTGAGTTTACTGTGGGAAATGAAGGCGGGGAATCTATCGCAGCCAACATGAACTGTGAGTGCGGACCCCTTTTTGGTATGTTCAATGGGAACTTTTAGCGTGCTGTGTGAATACGTTCACTAGAAATGCCTGACTTGGCGAATTAGCCGGAGTTATGAATTAGCCGGAGCCGAATTAGCCTCCTCCTTCCCCTTCGCGCCAAACTCATTTCATTGCGCGCATAACTGATTTTTCGCTGGCTGCGTTTCGATATAATAAACGCTCATTTAGTAGTGTTACCTTCACGTCGCGTTGTTGTGCGCTTCCAGAAGTAGGAGATATAGCGTCAGAGTTGTTTCCTTTCTAGCGCTGTTTCAAAAAATAGTTGCCACTCCTAAACACTTATTAATCAATTTTTTGCCAACATCTTAATTGCCCCCATTCGAAGTATTTTTCTCCTGGAAAACTTGGCTTTTAATATTGATATGTATATCAGCCCGAAAACCACCTTAATCCACGTGTACCCTGTTCGATGTTAGTCTCTGTTAGTGTATTTGTTTTTCGCAAATTTTACTCCTTTTCGGGGTTCATTCAATTTGCCTACGTGTTTGCATATGTGTCGAACGGGTAATTCGGTCGAACGCGTCTTTTTGCGGTTATATTGTTCCTATGCTCATGCCCAGACGACGACTGAGTGGTCGATTGCACTCAGAACGAATCGGTGCTATTCGACGGCACGAATCGTCTTGCTGAATGTCGACCTGAGCACGGCAGGAGGCTCAACTGTTCTCCAGGTTGATGACCCTTCAACCAAGCTACTCGTGTTCGTTCATCAACCCCGAAAGTCGTCGAGTCCCACTCAGCGTCACAAGCAATCCAAGCTTCACCCGATCTCCATCTCCTCCCGTTACCAATCACAACCAAAACAACAATAATAACAACAACAACGATTTTGCAAATAACAACAATAACAACACCGATAACAATGACGAAGCGCGACCGCTGTCTCCCCCACCGGCACTAGGACCCTCACCTTCAAATAGTCGAAGCGAAAATCTCCCCAACGGCCGTCTCGGAACAGACCCTCTTCAATCGCGTCTTTGCTCACCGCCTTACGGCTACCGGAAACCGGCTCATTTCCTCTTTCCACCCTACCAAGTAAGTTCGGTTTGCAAAGAGTTAGCTATGTCTTTGGCACCAACTAGCGTCTGACATTTGCCCTTTATCCGCCCGACGTGTATGAATATTAAAAAATTGGTCACAGCTTTCTTAGCCGCAAACCGAAATGCGCCAAAGGCATTATCGTGACTAATTGAAAGTCCGCGCAGCGCTTTCAACTCTTTGTCGTAATTGTGGGAAAATTCCGGAGGCCGATTTATAGGGCTAATTAACTTACCACTAACATGCTTCGTACGCGTCCTTTGAATGCCGCATCTGGTAGCTTAATCTAATGCTCCCGCTACCCACCTTATTCTCGTCGGGTGTCCAGAAGCCGTTATTCCGAGGACGATCCCCTCATGCAACCAGTGCTTCTTTTTGCTCTGCACGAGTTCAGGTAGGAGAAAACCATTGGAAAAGTGAACTGCGGTTGACGGTGCCTTGCCATCATTAATCTCCAAATGAAATTAGCTTCCGGCTGCACCATAGTGCATGCATATGCATATGAGGTGGCATATTGATGGAGCATTTGCCACGTTTTCAATAGAATTAGCACGCACATGACTTACTTTCGTCGAACCTTTGCCAGAAATCACCATTTTTCACGGCTGTGAAACACTTCGTTGAGCTCAAAAACGTTGTGGATACATGTTTGTGATGTTTCCTTTATGCATATTCGAAACCAAAATTCGTTTTGGTTTTTCGTCTCCGTTAAGAAGCGAATGGGACAAATGCCACCACTTTATTGATAAATCGCTCGAGAACAGCTACAATGACGTACATAGGGCTTCCAAGTATTCAGATAATAAATACGCATATTCCTGTTGTTTGCAGGGGCATGCTTTCACTCAAGACTATCTTTCGTATCTGGACTCAAAATACACACCCTTTGCAGCCCTGGGCTTTCCCACGTTCTGGTGCACCGATGTTGAAGTTTCCAAGCGCTAAGATTTATTCAGAACTTTGTCGGCCTTAAGGGGCATAGGATGTTTTCAGCTGTACAAGGCTGCTTGGTCCTCTCACGCGTCTCTCTCCCACGTCCAAAGTTGTTTATAATCGCAATATAATAATACAAGTCGAACGTTATATGATGGATTAAATTAGGAAAAGCATAAGGCTTGTCAAAAAGTCGCTATCGGCCGGCTATATGTGTTTATTAAGCTCGCTTGCGTACAGACTTGCGCTTGCTGATTCTCTGCTTTTTCACCAATCTACCGCACCTGAAATGCGCAACGCCCGTCTCGCATCTGAACCAATTTTCTTGCCGGCCCTTTTCGTTTTGTTCATGCAACAGATTTGGTGCTCGCAATTATGGTGGCCGTGGCCCGGCGTACAAGGAAATAAAAAAACAACGCTTAAATTGTTGCAAGGAATGCTAACTCTCGAAAGGCGTTGGCCCTCGGTGGCGCGCTGTGAATGTCGCCACCTGAAAGTGCCTCTAAGGATAGTCGTATTCCCACATTTAAAATTCGGAGCAGCCGTGAAACGAATACCCATCTCCAAGAGTTTCGGATGGGCATTTGTTTAACGTTGCAAACTGAGGTCACCTCGGTGCATCCGTTCTGTTTGTCTGCTTGTCTCAAATAATGAGAGTGTTAAATGTGGGTAGCGATCAGTGATTCTGAATCAGAATCAACTCCTTCGAGCCTCGATTCGTCCGAACCAAAGGTAACGATTTCTATCTCCTCCAGTTAGTGAAAAACTGCTTCCACACCCTTTAATACTTTTTTAACAAGCAATTTAAAACTGATCCCACGTTACTAACTAAATGAAATCGCTAGAGCTAGACACTTATCAGATTTGCAAAAGCCGCAATCAGCGACCTGATTTACTCAGCTATACGTTAAATATACTTTTTACATTCACAGACAAGTGTCCGAACTACATTTCTGCGTCTTGTGGAACTGAATTGAGAATGCTTATTCGAAATGCATCAACTTCACTAGCGGTAGATGCATTTTAACTTTTGAGCCGCGACAAATCTCAGCAGCACAAAGCACTTTTATATTGATTTAGTCTGCTAACATAGTTGATGTCATCATCTCCTTTCTGCTCATGGCACATATCCGGAATTTGCTTGTAGAAGCTTTACACTTGTTTATAGTTTCATTTCTTATTTTGATCGCACTGTACGTAATATGTTGTCCAGTAGCTATTTTGGCGCAACACGTTAACGCGCCCACCTCAAAAACATGGCGGATTTTGTACACAGCCACGCGCCCCCATGCGCATTTGGATAATTTATTCAATCAACATAAAATAAACTTGGCCCTCTGCCGAATTACTCTACAACGGCCCATAACTTTGACGTACGCTTATGACTTGTACATGTTCTCTAAGTCGGTGGCACTCGCGGATTGACGGAGGCGTGATAATTCTATTATCGTTCGGTTTCCTTTGAGGTCGTTCACATTCGATGCTGACTCTGGTGGGTTAGATACTCTCGACACGCGGGCTCAATTTCTCGCTAAAATAGTCTTGCAACCACACTGCCACCACGCACTTTCTTCCCAACACTGTTAGTTATGTTGAAAGTTGGACGGTTACCGAATGATGACAGTAGCATATCCGCTGGACGGATGTAATGTGCCATGTTGTCGTCATGTTCCACCCCCCAAAGGTAAGTTTCATATCATAGTCCTCTTTCTACAAATCCTACGACAACTTCAAAATATAATTGTTTAATTGGTGGGGTATTATAACGTTCCAAAATTCTGGCTTCCGGTTGCTCGGAACTCTTTCGCAAGTTGTGTCAATGACGTAACTGAGTTTAACATACCCGTTCTGGCTGGATGGCTCTCCCCATTTTCCTCAGCGGATGTCACATTTTTTATGCGGACAACTCTGC
Source organism: Steinernema hermaphroditum (assembly GCA_030435675.1). NCBI lineage: Eukaryota > Metazoa > Nematoda > Chromadorea > Rhabditida > Steinernematidae > Steinernema > Steinernema hermaphroditum. Next base: position 10,242,414 of record CM059625.1, on the reverse strand, counting down.
ATGGTTTCCTCAGTGGGTGACCAAAAAAGAACGATTGGTGTGACTTCCATTTAATTGTTTCTTTCTCTGTCTATTGCAAATAACTCCGAGACACTCTGGGAAAACCCTCGTGGTGGATACGCAGTAGGAGGGGTACTCTACTTTGTAATTGACTTTAATTAATGACGATTTGTGGGCAGCAAAGTAAGTACGCGAAAATCAGCGGCGAAAGCAGGCAGAACGGACTTTATTTCGTGTCTTTGGAAAAGGGCAGCGTCTCTCTATTTGTATCTTGCCTCTGTCGCCCTGAAACGTATGCGCTATACGAAGGCGAATAATAGAAGCATAACTAATCACAAGGAGTGGCAGTGCGGGCAGGCGCTACCTGCGCCAAATGTCGCTTGGTCTCCCAATTGACTTCGTCTGAGAGCACTAATTAAAAATCTGACGGTATTTCAATGCGAACAGCGGCTCAGTTCTCCAAGCGGTCACAATTTACGGCTTATCCTAGAGTTATTAGTGCTATATTCTCAAGTACACGATCAAATCAAAACTTCGGCCTAAAGGTAAGTGGCGATTTCCACCCTGTCTTCCTTGAGTGCACGTCGGATTATCACGTAAGACAAAGTTGAATATAATAAAGTGGCACTAACCGCGCGACACTTCCCTAGTGACTAAGCCAAAATATGACAGATTTGTGGGCAAGATAAGCTGAAGCAGTTCTGTTCTGTTCCGCTCCGCTCTCTTTCCCCGCTCGCTTAGTGCATAATAGGCAACAAACGTTTCCATCAAGTCTTGTCCCCTCACACGCTCTCGTGTCACCACGTCCGGTGTCGCTGTTTCGGCGGCTTCGCGCCCCGGAGGGCCACACCTTTCCAAAGGCCTAATTTGGCCTCTTTTGCGCGCGATCATAACGGCGATTTGCGCCTGCTATCATGGTTTATTTTCGATGCGCTTTTTCTATATCAAAGACGCGACTGCCCTATTTTCTAAATCCAAATATCCTCGTCTATGGAAGCCTTGCGGCGCTCACGCGCACCGCTTTGCCATTTTTACGAAGGTGCTCAGAAAGGAAATGGACGAGATTACAAACAGGTGGCAGAGCGTAGTTGATGACAAATAGCCTTTAGGCCAGCGAACCCCGCCTCGAGCATGTCTCAAAAGGGAGGAGTACGCGCAGCTGAAATAGATTTCGCCTTTTGACTTGCCACATAGCACCTAATCAGGAGAAAATCCAAGCGAGAAAACGAGAGAACTAAGCCCGCAACTTCTTCAATGTCTCCTTGCAGCGTTGCTGCGGCACTTTGGGTGCGCATTGTTCGTGCTGTGGTCCTTTCTCGATGAGCGACCGCGTAGCTGATGAGCATGCCAACCTCAAGCGTGATATTAGCATTTGCCTTCTGAGAGGTGTCAATTTCTGTATTTTCGCTTAATCTGCCGTCTATTTCACTTACAACCATGTCTGACTGACTGCCCTGGATGCTTCGGACGAGAACTGACTGTCGCTCAGCGACAGTTTGAGAACAGACGTCGCGCCAACATCCCCGTGAGGACGCCGGGAGTTGTTTTTAAATGCACGGCCATGCGGCGTGGCAAAGACAATTTGCCAAATTAGGTCGCTACAAGGTACCTTAATTTCCCTGCTTAACAAACAAACAACAACAAAAATAGTCCAAAGCAGAAATCTTGTCGTTTTGATGTTGTCGGTTTCGAAATTTCCGTCTAGGAAAACGAACTGGAAGTAATGTTTGCTAACGGGTACTTCACTCATAACGGCCACCTTATGTATAATTTATTTAACTTGAAGTGCTCTCTCTACGGACTAATCGCATGCCTGTCCAAGCGTTTTGCCATTCTTGTTTGTACGTCCAACAATCACATTGCATATCGCTTTTTTTGGCAAATTCAAAGAACTCTTCGCTGATGTTCTTAGAGTGGAGGCTGCGTTCACTCGCAGCTTTCAATCTTGGAATTCGATTACTTTTGATAATGGAATCATTCTGGAGTAGTGTAAACGTAGCGAATAAAACTTATTTCAACGACATACAGAACAAACGAAACCTAATTGCTTAATTATCGCTGCACCTGTCAACAAAGACAACAAGCTGAGCAGTTGCTACGGCCGATTTTGCGAACACGTTGTTGATTCCACCGGCTTTTAACATCGAAAACCGTTTCTGAATAGGTTGGCATGTTTTAATAGCAATTAGCACCGCTATCAGCACTCATATATCACCTCTTTTGGATGAGATAAGGCCGAATATGAACAAGCGGGACTGAACGTCGAACGAATAGCGCTAATGTAGAAAGGTGTTTATTGCAAGAGCATATGCGTGTCCCATTGAGACAGGGAAACGACGAGTTGGCATTCGTCCGGGCCGCTCCGCTCCCGGCCTGGCGGCAGGAGGTGTCACTAGTATAGATATTTTTTCGCCTTTCTGTCAAAGTTTCGTGTTAAAGGCGCTTAAACTGGCCAAACTTTTCGACAAGGTTTGGTCAACTCCTGCGTCGTGTAAGCAAAGCGCCAGATATGGATCGCGCCGTTTCCAGGAGGCACCTGTCGAGTCTGAGCTAAAGGTAACGGCAATAAGTGTGCGCTATAGAAATCACTGGCATTGTTTTAACCTGGCTTAACGTACCCAACATCACTTCTTTTTACTACACAGCCTATGGCGACGTTGTTTGTTATGTCGACGAAATACATCGCTATTCTCCACAAAATGTTCGGTTTTTTTCAAACAAAAGAATTAAAGAATAGCAAGCCATTGGTTGCGGGCAAAATATGACCCAGCATTACTCATCCGTTTGCACATAACATCAGTTTTATCCCCTACGACTATTTTCCTACTTGTCTTAATTTAAAAGTGTGTTGTTTCGGTGATTCTTGGTTTTCGACGTCCTAGAATTGATAAACGCCAAAGAGCCGTCGCTCATCTCTTCTCAAACCGTTCATTTTTCCGTCGATCACAACACGCCGCAAGGGTCAGAAAAACGCCAAAACCCATCATCCGCGGGAAAGAAGAGATCTTGCTTTGGCGATTACTTCGCTTTCACTTCTCTTAAACGTATACTGTTTTCCTCTGTGTGGTCGCGGACCCTCAACGTTTCCAACAAAATTCATCAGCGCCTCACTCACACAATTAGCACCTTTTTGCCTTTCATCATTTCAATCTGGACGTTTAAACCGGTGATTTATGTGATCTCGGAATTATTCGTACGCATTGTCTCCGAATGTTCGCTTCGTGCGGCTGTTGTTTCCACTCAGCGAACGAACGCTCGAATTGGCGCTTGCATGAACATAGCCCTCTGAGGTCCCGCTCGCACCCTGCAAGTGCCCTTGTAGCGCGTTCACCCTCTTTACCTATAACTTTACTAAACTGATTAGGCCTATGCGCCCTCGACATGATGGAGGCGTCCGCCCATTGCACAACCCCAATACAACTTCCCTTAGGCACTGGCCCGCGACCTACTGCGACCAGCTTTGTTGTCGCGCGCCTAAACAGCGTGAGAAATGTTCTCTAAGGAACCACTCGAACTTGTAGCTCCACTGACCACCGGTCCTCCCAGCTGCTTATAATCGACCTTTCCATTTCGTCAAATCCTATTAACCAAATCATTCCCGGGTCATGGATATTTGGGCACCCGCCCCCCTGGCGATCTAATATTCAATCCATCTATTTTTCTTTTCACTTCTTCTTATTCAGCAAGTCCACTGGGAACCCCTATTTTTGACAAAACGGGTCTCCCGAAAGATCGCTCAATCGACCATAAGCCGCGATCAGCAGGTCATCACTGGACTTCACCTCCTTCTTCACCTCAAACGATTATACCGAGAGCCATCCAGCCCCTCAATTGGTGGAAAAGACTTTCCCACTTTGTTTCTACTGTTGTGTCTTATACCCACCAAAAGCACCACCACCAGTACAGTTACGTTATTGACGCAGCTAACGACTCACTCCAAACAGTCAACGAAGGAGTGCATGTTCCAGCTGTTGCATGCGCATCTTCACACGATTGTATGTTTGCGGCGCCGAGCTCACGCAGTGCCGGTAGCCCTGCCCCGAATCCCATCAGCGGTGGTCAGCCTACTACGCAGCCGCTGTTGGCCAGCATCGTAGGTATTCCACCTCCCCCACCACCGCCCCGAGCGAACACCACACAGCTCGGGACCACCACCCGCCTTCGCAAGGAACCGTTGGTCAAGGCTAAATCAGAAGCTAGACCTGTCCAGAAATTTGGCACTTCTGCTAATCAGTATACTACTCAGGCAAGATCATTTTCTTTTCCATTTTATCTCAGCGTTACGTTCTGTCTCCATGAGCACCGGGTATTGTCTTTAACGCGTGCGTCTATTTTGGCAGCGCTCCTTCATTAAGCGACTACGCCTTTGGCAGTGCCGCGCCGTTGTCACCTCGATTCGTCTAATGATGTGTTGTTTAGCGTTTGGTCCTTAATTGACGACAAATGCAATTTGGCCCACTTCTCAAATTAATAGTTGTGAACAGCGGGTCTTCAACTGGCATCTTGCGTTACGGCGAAATTCGCAGCACAGCCAACACAATATGTTCTCAAAGCATTTTTCTAACACAAAACGTTTTAAAGACTGATATCTTGCAAATAAGAATTTTATAACTAAATTAATGTTTGCAATGACCAGCGTTTACCGTTCTGTTTCAGAGAACACCTTTAGAAAAAGCGCGCCATTTGGACAACTTACCATCTTATCAGGTAAGCCGCAAAGCGCTTAGCTAAAACCACTAGAAATAGGGTCTCTTTTTTCGCATGCCATTTCTATCGTTCTGAACGCTCCTTTTGTATGCAATGGCGAGTTCTAGCAAACAACTTTTTCACAAGGTCACGTCAAGAGCCGATCTTTTGTCCTTAGTCACGCACCTCACGGCGCTCCGAATGCATTTTTTTGGTAGCATAGTCGCAAAATGGTTTTATGTCCCAGTAAGGAAACTGAAATATCTCTTTTATGTTAGCCGTTTGTTCATCTGTTGTAAAAAGACATCCTCTTGCTCACGTCTGTTAAGCACTAAATCTCCGCTACGCACAATTATGCAAATATGGCTGGATTTTGAGTTGACTTATAATTGCGTTTTCGTCCTTTCCACTAGCATGCGACAAGACGCTAAAAGGGAAGAGTGCCCTCAACATTAGGGATTGGCCACTACGAATAATACATATGGATTCAGGCTCAGAAACTGTTGGACGGTTCCCATCAGCTGCGCATCGACGGTCATCACGTCGGCGCTGGTGGCCACGCCGGGGGCCACGGACATAAAAAGGAGTTTGGACCGGCGATGATTCTGTACTATCTAGCGTCGGCTTTCCGTGCGCTTTACCCTCGTTTGGACGACGACTTCGTTGATAAACTGAATTACTACTACACGACCACAATCCGTGGGTTTACCCTATCTTATTTTATTACACAGCATTTCGGTTTCCAGTCGCATCGTTCGCCCTTCTGGTGTCCGCGAAACAGTATGTCGGTAAGCTTTCTGACCACTTATGATACATCGATGAGGTTTACTTAGGCTTCCCAATCCAATGTTGGGTCCCGGCTACGTTCACGGACGCTATGGAGCAATACACGGAAAACTACTGTTGGGTACAGAACACATACTGGATCCCAATGACAGAAGACATTCCTCGGGAAATCTATTCCCGGAGAAATCGGCAAATCGGGTATTATCAATGGGTCCCCTTCATCCTTGCTATCGAAGCACTCCTCTTTTACGTGCCTTGTATACTGTGGCGTGGAATGTTGTACTGGCACTCAGGTAAGTGTACAGTTCCTCTGTTATAGCTACATTGCTCTTTCAAGGCATAAACCTCCAAGGTCTTGTCCAAATGGCATGCGATGCGAGACTAATGGATAGCGAAGTGAAAAGTCGCACTGTTTATACGATGGCCAGGCATATGGAGGACGAAGTCCAGGTATACGAGCAATTCAGTAAATAAGGCTACTCGTGTTTTCAGTTGACGCATATCGAAAGACAGGGTCACAACAGAACATGTTTTGCATCGATGCATATTGGAAGTCAGTGTGTCCGGCATTGTGGGTGCTACGTCACAATGCTTTATATTGCTATTAAGGTTGGATTCGTGGCATGAAAAAATCAGGCAACACAGAATTTTTCAGGTGCTTTATTCTGCAAATGTTCTCTTGCAGTTCTTCCTATTGAATCACTTACTTGGATCACATGATCTCGCCTATGGATTTTCGCTTTTGCGTGACTTGGTTCGAGAGATTGAGTGGGAGCAGACTGGAATGTTCCCACGAGTAACTCTTTGCGACTTTGAGGTTTGACAGGCGGTTTGAGTGGGGCCATTGAACAGCCTATTTAGGTGCGAGTATTAGGGAACATACATCGCCACACTGTACAATGTGTACTCATGATTAATATGTTCAATGAGAAAATATTCCTATTTCTCTGGTTTTGGTTTCTTATGGTGGGAGTTATTACCGTATTCAATACGATGTATTGGATATTAATAATGTTCATACCCAGTCAGGTCTGTGTTACTGGTTATATATTTGTAAAGAGTCGATTATTTTAGGGAAATTCGTTTATAAGAAAGTATTTGCGAGTGCTCAGCGATCATCCATCGAAACCAATTGCGGATGACGGTTCGCTGCGGAAATTCACGCACAACTTCCTGAGGAGAGACGGAATCTTCATGCTTCGAATGATTTCGACACATGCGGGAGAACTCATGACCAGCGAGCTGATTCTGGCACTGTGGCAGGATTTCAACAACGTTGATCGATCTCCGACACAATTCTGGGACGCCGAACATGGCCAAGGCACAATAGATGCCTGACAGAAGAGTTCCTTGTCTGTGCACTTCCGTTTCGCCTCTTAAGGCCACACCATATCGTTGCTTTACTGCGCGCGATGTCTCTCTCAGTACAGGTCCGCAATGATCCTTTTTATGTCTGTACATGTTATGCGTCATTTTATCCTTGCACTTCCAAATGAGTCTGTGCTTTCTAGCGTGTCGTGCCCAGGGTAACTTTGTCCGAAGTCGGTTCGGCTTAGACAGAGTTCGTTTTGTTCAGGAAAGCTGCATTTTTGTAAATATTAGACAAGATTTCATGCTACTTCTTGTCTTGTTTCTTCCGGTGATTCTAGTCAATTTCTCAGCCTACTGCGCTCCTGGAACGAGTCGCTTGCCAAAACATTCGGAATTTCTGTTGACGTTTTGAGTAGCTTTAGGTCCCATCTGATGACTGTCGTCCCTTCACTGCCATCACACATACCAAAGTCTTCCACAAATGTTCTCTTTTCAAAACATCATCTATGCACTAGCCATGGGACTTTGTATTGCATACAAACTGCCTTTGCAGCTTACAGTTCTTTTGAAGTTCCTTCGCAGAAACTGCTTACTTTCAAGATACACATCGTTTCCTTGATCTGAATGGGTGCTCTGTTGCTCGACGGTGCTCCACTCGCGTCTCAACTTTGCGTTCCCCACTTTTGTGCACACACTCTAACATCTGCTTTTCCTCTCTTGTGCCCCGTTGCGCATTTGTTGTTCATGGCCATGAATTAAGATTATATAAAATCTATGTTTCAGTAGGCTCTGTTTAAAATGTTTATTCCTCTCTGAAAGCACTTATTTCGCGAGACATTTTTGGTCGTGGATAGCATTGTCTTGTCAGCAGTGCAGAATTCGACGGAAAGCCTTGCGGAATCTCTGATCGAATACTGTGTATATTAAAGGATTCAACGACGAATTTAAGCTGGAATGTAAATATGTAAATATGCCGATAGAAAGCACTTCTTACTATCCCAGCCATGTCGTTAAGAAAATGGCCAGAAAGTGCACACAGTTGTCTTTTTGTTGTAGCATGCAGACGGCGTTGCTGAGGTGCAGAGTGAAAAATGGCACCCAGCATCCCAAGAAAACAGCTGGAAGACAGTTATCAATTATCTCTTCCGGACATTCAGCACGCTTACCCATAACTACGGCTAAGGTCACTGTCGCTTTGTGTTCCCGTCTCATTTGCTTCGATGCCTTCTTCACCATTTGTCTCGATGGCCGACCTTTCCATCCTACAGTCATCTTTCGCCACATATCGCAACGATGCACACGAAGAGATTCTCCCCAATTCTCGTCATCATAAGACTGAAAATATTTGTATGTATGGCAAAAACACGATGTTTTATAACCTTATGATTGTCTTCGCCGCCATTGTTGAGCATGTTGTCGACCTTAGCTTGGTCTTGTGCCCGTTTCGAGTTTTTCAACTGGAAATTTTTTAATCTATTGACGTTCAACAGATTGTAGATGGAAAGCAAAAAAGATGTCTCGTCCGGATGGTTGTCACACACTCTTAAGAGACTGGGGGAGATGTTCGACATCATCTCTGATCCATTGCTGTACGGAATGTACTTGCGCAGTGCTCCATTAGAAGGAGGCGAGCAGACGTCCACTTCGTTCGTGATATTTCCCTCCGAGTAGCAATTATGGAGTTGATACCACTCGTTGCGTGGGCCATGTAGGTCGCGGCCGTTCAAGTTGATTCGTCCCATGGATGCGAATGCATGTGAATCAACGGTGGCAATTGGGGTTTCTGAACTCTTGCGGCCCAGCATGATTGGGGGCCTTGCTCGTTCATCGCTGGAATCGGACCGACTGCATCCGCTATCGATGAAAGGAAACAGTTCCTGTAGATGGTCACCGAACGATCTAATGGAAAGTGTCAAGCAAGAAGATCGTGAAGAAGCACTGCGATACCTCACAAAAGAAGTAGTATCCTTCTTGTTGTTTTCAGTTGAAGTGATCACACTATTGGCAGTAAAATCGGCATTTGCCGTTGGCGTGAGTGCGCTTTGTTCAAATTCGTCACCCGATGACGAGGAGCTCATAGTAGGGTATGACGATGTCTGAAAACATTCCCTTTCCTTCCCGAAGTTTGCTCAAGCCGGCTTAAAAGTTTAATTTTTGGGCAACTGAGTTCCTGGTCCCTCATTTGGCTGTAGACCTCCTTCGAACGGAGCGCCTGTTTACGACAACACGCGGCTAGCGTGCGCAAGCAAATAAGAAAAGGGAGCAACCCCAATAGTAATTAAATCGCGGCCAGCCAACAGCTCAACTCTAACCGTCGTTTAATCAAACTTGCCAGTGTCTTGGCAACTCGCTCTATCTTCCATTATCAGATTTGTATTTATCGCTACGCGCTCAGATGAAAAACGGAGCGTCAAAGCAAGTAGCGTTAAAATAGCACAGTTTATAAGCGAAAGGCCAACTACCAACCTGAAAGCTGATCTCCAGCAGAATTTGATCGGTGCGGTGCTTGAAGTGCGTGCCCATTTGCCGGGCAAATCGTGCTCCTCCAAGAAGTGCGTTTGAGATACGGTCGCACCGTTCATTGCGATTTGTCGACTGTCTCATCGAACGTGCTCTCCCGCGCTCTCGAAGTCGCCGGAAGATTACGGTATAGAGGATGAGCATCGCTATACACGGAACAAAGAATGAAAGGATTGATGAAAAAATGATGAAGTAGGCATTTGTGAATTCACACTGCTGAAAATAGATCATGTTACAAAAAAGGGGATGCGGCGACAACGGAATCGAGCACACTAAATTGCTGGTAATCAAGCGAACAATTAGCTTTCATTTAAAACACTCCTTGAAGCGACTTTGGAAAGAACAGTTTAATTGGTGCTCGATTGCGATGTGGTTAGATGAAGGAAGAGTTCGAAGGGAAAATTGTGCAACATACTCTCTTGCTGTAGTCCAACTGGTTGACTCCGAAGAGAATCGGAATAGCCACTCCTGTAGAAACAGCCCAGACGGCAAAGATAGAAACCCAAGCACGACCTCCTTTGATACCGTACTGAGCGTATACAATTGGATGACTGATTGCAATATACCTAAGAAAGTAAGTTGATTGCTATGCCATGTTTCTATTGTTACCGGTCCAATGAAATGGCCAGTAGGTTGAGGATCGACGCCGTCGAGCAAGCGACGTCAGCTGCGATGTACAGATTGCAGAGTACGGGGCCCAGTCCCCAGATAAACGAGTTCCACTAAAAAGAAAAATTGCCCTTGCGCAGACGAAAATAAGATCTCTTTCGTGGAGGGCTGTCATAAAATTAAACAATTTTCAACGATTTAATGACGATCTGCCAAATGAGGGATTAACGACGAGCTGACATATCAGATGGACGGGCTGCAGCAAAAGGATAGATGCTGGCCCTTCGCAGTTTCCGAAGGCATGGTTCGTCAGCTACATTAAGTGTTCCCTTGTTTTAGAAAATGCATCGCCCTGTAATTATATCACAAGTTGACTCACCTCGAAGTAGACAGCAAATGACATCACGCAGATCGCCACCTAAACAAAATGGAGAGACTTATTTACCGATTGTACGCATCAATACACTCTTATCAAAAGAAGCAGAAACGTATTCTGCTCTTCGTTAATTGCGATTGTTTGCTCCTTCATTCCATTTTCTCAGAGCTTGTTTGTGCTTTTCGTTTTGCCCTCCGGCGATCCCCCTGAGTACATAATCTCCTGAAGTTTATCTTTCTGACTAAACGCTTATGCAATTTGTGAACCCGCATCTAAAGGGAATTAATTAAATCTCTAGACTAAAATTTCCGGTGGGAACAGCTATTTTTTACGTCGGACCTTTGCTATACATTAAACATTTCGCGAAGGATGTTCGCTCTCAAGCGTTGCCATGTCAAGGGCTTTTATATAAGATGAAATATTTACCAGAAAATCGGAAACGGCTAATGAAACGATGAGCATGTTGGTGACAGTTTGGAGTGCGCGCTCTCGCCAAACGGCCAAAACCACCAGAGCATTTCCGAATACGGTGAGAAGTGGAATAATCAGCAGGACAAGGGCGTAGGGCTTCGGTCGAGGATCGTTCGATAGATCCGCGAAATCAGTGACGTTCATGGTTGTGATCGCATGAAACGTCAGTTAAACGAAAGGGGACGAAGGCAGATCTCCCGCCTCAAAGAAGGTGGAGAGAGGGGCGGCGCGAAACTCAGGTACCGTTGGGCATGGTGACCCGCGATTGGCCGAATTCGTAAAGAGCGCTTCTCGAAGGGCGAGTGTCGGCAGGAGTGCCGTGGTAGCTAGGAAGAACGGACACCAGAAGATTAGGCGAAGCGACCCAGGTGGAGGGGCGTAGGAGAACGCGCGAGGGCTCGGCGGCCGATAGACAGACAAGCAGCAGCGCTTCTAGCGATGAATGGAAGGCGTCAGATTTTGTCTTAAAAGCCGCGCCCTCTCAGCATCGCTGCATGGTACGCGACCATCTGTGGCTACAAAACAGAGATCAACTGGCCTCAGTTAAGCTGACAGCGGACGTGCGCGTCCGAAGACCATTCTGAGGAGAGTTGCTAATTGAGTAAGGTAGCGGCTTAATTAAAGATAGAATTTACGTGCATAAGCGTTCAGCTGAAAGCGCGCGAGCGCAGTGAACGTACAGACTCCAAGCAACTCTTCACAATTAGGCAAAATTATTGGTGAAAAACAATTTTCCTTTAAAAATGCGAATAAGGCTCGTTTTGGTTGTGTCACGTTTCCTATTGCGCATAGACTCCTTCACTTACAACCACCACGCGGCACTCTTCTGCTAACCACTTGGTTCGGCCCATTCAGTTAAGTTTTATGAATTTTCTGGCACCCAGACACTGCCAGAACATGCAACGTGTTTTTGAAATAACAACGTCCACACCTTACGTCATTTATTAGCCAACTAGATAGTGAAAATACAAAAATTGAGGAGACGATGGCGGTGGCGTCATATATTATTATGAAGATAGCATGCGATGTATACTGAGTTCGTCAATCACATGTTTTCTTCGCGCTCAATAACTTCGTTAGGAAAACTGACTTGGCGACCAACTCGTTGCTTCCTGCACGGTTCGGCATGGTCGTTCATCTCGATAATCGTAGCGGCCACAGTTCGTCTGCAAGCACATCTCTCATCGAAACATATAAGACTGAGCAGACTCTATGCAACTGTTGATTCCAATCGCTTATGTCAGCCAGTGATATTAATGAGACAAATTCGTTTAAAGCATTCGAGCGCGGAAGTGAATCGAAAGGGTAATAGTGTTTGTATGGATATTCATGAATGTGTGTGCGCAAATTTTATTACAGGCTCGTCATAGAGCCCAGAACAGAACGGATAAAGGTTCCTTTGACGCCGATTTGGGCTTATTCTATTGTGCGCATGATAAGAGTGTGTAGACAACGGCCAAACTGACCCAGTTGCGTCAACAATCCCCAAAAGAAAAAAGGGAGCACCTTTGGTCGTTGGCCCTCAGCGAACGACGCGTTATGAGCGATTTCGGGTCAAGCAGTTCGACGTCGACGAGAATCAGCGAGTAGCGCTTACCGCCGTGAAAGGTTGCCTGCGCCTGTGCCACAAACAGAAGCCGTGTACTGAAGAGCTGCCGCACGGTTAGCCGAAACTGCTCGGACATCGAGCAGTAGATGGCGAACTGGAGGGGCGACATGAGAACGATTAAGATGTTCCTGAAATTTGATTTTATCGCTCGTGCTCAGGTGAACATGTGTGTCTTGTTTCGTACTGCGCTTGCCCGATTGCGCCGAACTTACAATGGATAATGTTCATCACTGAACCCCCAATTAGACAGATTCAATCAATTTTCAAACCCATCACATGCATTCGACAAGCTGTCAAATTCGAGTGTGTTTCGGACGAGATACCGTAAATACGAATTGAACAAACGTTTTTTAATCGCTTCGAGACATTTTAGCGAATTTTCCTCTCAGCGAATTTGTGCAAGCGAAAGGAGTACCTTAAAATGAGTGCAATATTCAGGAGGTGGTAACTTGTACTTGTCGATGGAATCATATGTGAAGCCGTGAGGAAGTGGAGAGCAAATATCATTGCTGCTGGTATCTAAATGTCATTTGAATCTCTCGTCGGCAGTGTTTAGAAAAGAGCAGAACACTTAATTATGTTACCCGACCAATTTTAAGTGCATGCACACTATAAGAATGTCTAGTTGGCGGCCCACAGCATTGATTTGCGAGAGAAGAGAAGCACATGGATAGGCACTTGGTTGAGACGGAAATTGAAGTAAGTAAAGTGAGCATGTCCGGTAATTGATGACATCAATTTTAAACCGGAAGTGTTTTTAAAGAAAGTGAGTCGCTTTCAATCCCCTTTTACGCCAGGGAATAACTCCTTACCTCGATCGCCAGAAATACTGAGCATATCACAGAGAGCATACGATTGGTGGCATAGAGCGATCTTCCTGCTCCGCTGGAGACCGACCCTCTCCTGTGATCGGACATAGAGGATGAGCCTGCATCGAGGTTGTTGGTGACCCAACTGCGCTTTCGAATTTCCGCTGCTTTGATTGTTCTCCCCAACTTGCACGTAAAAATCTGCAATAAGATTTCATTCGTTATGATAACTTTAGCCAATGGTAAGTGATAAGTCTAACAAACTCTTGTTTTATTATTAATCAGAAGGTATTCTTGACGTCTGTACCGACATCCAATCATTCCATCAAAATTGTGTTTCTCGTGCAGTAGACCTACGGAATTCAAAGCAGTTACCCTGACACATGGTAATCCTCATGTTTACGGCAGCTATTAACCACATCGTTGCACATAAAGAAAAACTGAAAAAAAAAGGTAATAAAAGTTAATTAAAACAGAAAGGCATAATGGCTTTTAAATATTGCCAGTGCCGATAGTAAAATCGACGGTGGTCGTTATATTTGCGGATTTACTATAGGTGCGACTGCTCTCATGCTTTTAACAATCTTTTCACAATCAAAAATCTGCTTTGGTACTTTATCCATTGGAAACATTTCGCTCATTCAGATTTCAGAGAATTAATTAACTTCGTTTGTTTTCCGCACGATTATTTCTTTAATGAACCTCGAAATTCAACGTGTTTAATGTTTTGAGATGCTTAAACATTATGGCCTAGTGCTATCGCACGCACCAGTAGAAGGAAACAGGGGATTCCATGCACGAACGTGACGCGGAACCAGTAGTAGAGAGAGTAGAACATCTGAACGCCGACGACCTCCAGCACCCAGGGGGCATAACGCAAGTTGCACACGGCGCGATTGTTTTCGATACCATGTTCCAAATGTTTTCCAAGCAATTCGGGGATTTCCGAGATGAATGCCAGCTGAACGAGCGCATCACATCTCCTCAGGGATAGAGGGACTTACCAAAACAATAGTCACAATGCATATTTTCGTCGTTCGCGGAGTGCAATATAGGTGAACTGAGCTGGGCACACAAACGTACACGTAGCGCTGGATTGCTAGATATACGGTAAGCCAGATCGCGGCAGTGTGCCAAATTGTAGGCACCATCTGAGAGAGATAGGGATGTGCGTAACACCAGAACGGCACAAGTCCCCACGCTAGGTCGGTGATGTAACCTTTTAAGGTATAGTAGTAGACGAACCACGGGACAGACGTCAGACCTGAGAAATACTAAAGTTATTTGCCACCATAGCCCCATGTTTGACTCATGTGGGCTTATCATGCAATTGAAAAATTTCTCAAAGTGTGAACGCTCTACGTCAAAATCGAAATAGCCTTCGATTCTTGGGGTACACCATATCTTCGCTAATTCTTCGGAAAATATTGCTGAAAATGTACCCGTGAGCAGGTCTGTTACGGCCATAGACAAGAGGATGTAATTTGTTGGTGTCCGAAGATGTTTCTGGTAGAGAACAATAACGATGAATGAGTTTGTCACAGCGGTAATCGCGACCAACAACGGCATGACGTAGCCATACATTGGCACAGCCCATTGCTAGGAAACGTATCAAAGTTAGAATGAATTGGAAATGGTGGTCATACCAAAGGTACGCTATCGGAAATGTTGATCTGATGGACGCATACATCGCATTCATCGAAGGAGACGTTAGCGCTTGATCCATGACTAGCGACGGCAAGAACGTGTCCCATGGTCGACTTGATCGAAACGTTAAAGTCGTATACACATAGACAGCAGTTAAGCGACTATGAGCAAATGGCAAAGATTCTCGACTTCACTTGCGTAGCCCCACCAGTAACGACCCCAATTAGAGGAAGTGAAGAGGTTCGTCGACCCCCCGAGGATGTATTAAGCATTCGAATCAACGTGTTGAGCTGTCATAATGTTCACTTGTTTTGAAGAGATTAGGGTGATTAGCATTTTGCTTTCATGAGTTCTGAGCAATGCATCAAGTGTGGCCATTCAAGGAAAGCAACATTCAAGTTTCGCATCGAACATGTTTAGGCGAATCGTGGGGTCTTAGGACGTCCAAATATAAACGATCATTAGTCGGATTAGTGAGTGAACCTTATGGAAAACGCTATTCCCAAAAACTACCGAACAGCGAAACAATAATAGACAAAATGAAACCCACGATTTTCAAAACAGTGCTGAACACTGTTCACTAAAGGCCGGGCTATGCTTGTGAGACACAGGCTGTGTCTCGAATTTTTGTTCGCGGCTTTAAGTTTAATCTTATGTGGCTTGCTGAAATGTGAGCTAGGCGCAGGAATCACCCAGGAACGCTACCCTATAAAGATCACTCGAGCAGGAGCGGTAACTCGTGGGCTTGTACGATTCGTTCTGTGTCTCACCAAATGAGTCATGACTTATGCCTGAAATCCGTGAGACACTGAAAGAATCGCTCATAAGTCAGCAACCTTGAATCGCACTCCATTTTTTGCGAGAAAGGTGGACGAGTGACGAGTCACATTTCAGAAAGCATCATTAGAGTAAACTTAAAAATCGTGAACAAAAATTTATGCCAAAGTCTGTGTCTCACAAAGTCTGTGTCAGTCCTGCATGACATATCAGTAATCAGATGTAATTATATTATATTGCAACAAACGAATCAATTAACGATGCAAAAAGGTGAATAATAATCAACGCTTAAGGACAGTGGGTAAATTTATATGTTCAATAGATTTCAAATCACGGTTGGCATATGATATGTCCAGACAGAAATCTGAGTCGAAGCGGAAAAGCATGCATAAAAACTGAGTTTATAAACTATGGCGACAGACAGTTCACAGTTCGTGAAAGCTATAGATGGAAGACGACAAAAGTATCACGATGCGGATAAGAGAGAATTAGAAGGTTCTACTCGATGCAGTTACTTCTATGTTCGATTGTTGTCGTTTATCTCCCAGCAAACTAGTTTTTACCATCTGCACTACTGTAAAATAAGCGCTGATTATCTCTACATACTTGTAGACAGACAACAAAATCCGTGTACCCATGCGAGCAGCGTAAAACATGCACTGTGTCCCAAGAGGTTGCCTCAAATAATATCATAGTAAACAACAATCGTATTTTTGTTTTTTGTATGTTTGAAGAAAATATGTAAGGTTGTGGTGAACAGATCCGACTAAATTTTCCATTCTAGACTATCCGCATACCAAAGGCACTTGCGATTGCTGGTTGTCGTGTCCCAGGTATACATTTCGAGCTGACTTGTCTTCTGTTTTTCATAACTTCCGCTGCGTTAATTCTGGAATGTAATATGTTTACATGTGCCCACGACATACATCAAAAGGAGCAATCAGTGTGCAAGAACGAACGTCACCCTTTCCAGCAAGTGGAGTCTTCTGTATAAAAGGAGGAGAGCAAAAGACAAATTAATCGTGAGTGCAGTCTTTATCGATTCATTAATAACTCCGAAAGCAACAACAATTAAATACTTCAAAAGGAACGTTAGCTGCGCATCTCGGATTTACAGAAAACTTTTCGAACAGTCTTG
The DNA here is from genome assembly GCA_030435675.1 of Steinernema hermaphroditum. NCBI lineage: Eukaryota > Metazoa > Nematoda > Chromadorea > Rhabditida > Steinernematidae > Steinernema > Steinernema hermaphroditum. The sequence continues at coordinate 10,225,675 of CM059625.1, read as the reverse complement.
TTTAAATAAATCTCTGAAAGTGACGAAAGGAAAGCTGGCATAAAAACGCTGGGAACAGATGAGAATGATTAAGATCTACAGTTCGTTTGGAAAGCTGCAATGACCGAACGTTAATTGAGGATCGATGTCAGATCTTAGAGCGAGGAAAAACGTTTCTGAGCAAAATGATGAATGAAACAAAGTGTAAACATATGAAACAAACAATTGCATAACTCAATACAAGTAAACGAATCACATTGATAGAATGAAAGAGAGGAAACGTTGTGAAAAATTAAAAATATAATAATAGTGTTGTGAGAATGACATTACACATGTGATTAAAGCCAGGGAGATTCAGTGGGTAGTTGACGAAGATGTATGACAATGCTCGAGCGGAACGGCGCAAAGCGATGTCAGACGATACCTGTAGGCAGTTTATGCGCTACGATGTCCGAGTCAACATCGGGTTCGGGAGAACAGGACGAAATGTCGGTTTTGGAGACGAAGTATGGACGCACAAAAGTGGTGTCAATTGTTTTGGACGTTGTCCGGAACGCCGGGAGATGCTCACATGAGAGATCCTTCGAGGGCCCGGCGATGTCGCATCCTCGGAGGTCGTGAACACTTTTGTAGTTTTGAGACACGTATCCGTTGCCTGAGTTTTTTGAATTTTTACGAATGGAAACGTTCGAAGTGGAAGGAAAACCGGCCGATGTACACGCGCTATTGCTTCGACCCTGAAATTAGCAGTTCTATACATCTGTTTTCGTGGAGCAGCCATAGACGAGTCGATAGCGGTGCAAGACAGAAGTACTTACCGTAGTCTGAAGATGGCGTTTGGCAAGAAAGAGAAGAACACCTAGGGAGGAGCACACTCGGAAAGCACAACGGAAAAAATTATGCAGGAAAAATTGACTGAGGCACATATGCGTTCCGTGACCGTCATCAAGCCTGCAAGGAAGTCATTTGTAATCGCGGCGAATCGTTAGTAGCAAATTCAAAAGATACAGTGAATAGAGTGACAAAAGAGAAATTGTGCGTCACAGAGGGACAGTTGCTCTATGTATCCGGGATACGTGCACAACGGTCGTGCGGCTTACCTTTCTTTTGAAAAGGCGGGCGAAGAAGCCAGATTTGTGCGACGAGCCGACATTGTTTTGCTCGGAGCTGTTCATTGACTCAATCCGTAAATCCGGAACCAACTGACCATTCACTTCGAACACGTTCAGTTCTTGGAAGCATTCTGTCTCGATCATCTGAAACCGACTTTGCTGCGCATCCAATTCCCTATTCCAACCTCGTTTTGCCATGGGATCGAAACACAGCCGGTGTTGAACTTTCCGTAGAACTGACTGTCGGACGCATCTAGCCTTACTCCTTTTACTGTGCTGAATTGTTCGATGTCCAAAACGTCTTTTGCATAGACAGCCCGTGGGTCGGGACAGAAAGGTGGAGTCAACTAAATAGGCAGTGTTAAGTCTTTTAGTATGCTTAATTTTCTGAACTACTTTTCCCGCTTCCATTTTCTTCCACGGAACGGGTTCCCTGCCAGTTGTTGCATCGCCTTGGGTGAAGAAAGGGTGTGCTTTCATCTCGTCCGCTCCGTCCTCAGGCCGGCCAACACGACGACAACCCAAACGGAAGCTCGGTTCTTTGTGCAAAAGTCCTCTAAAAGGCACACATATCACGAAGCCCTCCATTGTTATCCTCAACCTGCAAAGCGTCCTTGCCGCCTCACTGAACTTGTCGGAATACTTTTCTTGGTCCTCGCGAACTCGACGCTCCACTTCTTCTCGTTTTACTTTTTCTTTCCTCTGTCGAAACGGGGCCTAGAGTGCATTGCAAGTGAAAGACTAATTGGTGATGACATCAAGGACATTCATAAGCAATTTTCGTCAAGAACGGAACCGTCTTAAAATAAACTTATGGTAATCTAATCAAAAACATGATTGATTCTCTCTATGGATACTGTTTTATTGATAGTGCCTTTCGTCAGTATAGGGCATCACCCTTGGTTTGCAGTCAATGAAGACTATGTCCCTTTTCCACTGCTGACCAAATTTGACGCCATGTTAAGTCAAGGATGTAAATATGCATTCGGGGCTCATCGGCGCATCTCTCACACTCTTGAGTCAACGCCCAAATAACAACGTTCATCAAAACAAAAATTTGCCCATATTCCGTAATTCTCAAAGAAGCCAGAAAAGCATCGAAAAGAAGCTTTTATCCTACATCTTGACTATACAGAGTTCTATTTGTACCAGTGCAGAATGTCGGATATCTCCTTTAGGAAATAGACAATGAATTAAGGTCGTAAAATGAATGGCTTATGCACGATAATTGTGTCCATTACAAGAAAAATTAATAGGTCGTCGGTCTGGGCTCATAGCAACGTCGTTTCCTGTTGTTTTCGTTTTCGTTCGGAAGACGAGCGGCCCTGGCGTTTAGCGCACGGGCCCCTCGTTACGCTTCTTCGATCAAATTTGAAGAAACAAAAAGGAAACGGAAAGTCGCGACTGCGCAAATTCGATTTGTCCAATATTCGCGGGCGAACCGCACGGAAATGTAAGATGTCATGCATATGCATAAGATGTGGACTGACGTGACATGGCGCAACCGGCTTACTGTTCACATAAAAGTAGTCAGTTCATGGAAAAAGGCATAAGAATTTCGATATCATAGTGGAGTGCTTCTATACGAAACAATCAACTTTGGTCTTTCTTCTATAGTATCGGTGGACTCACCTTTCCCTCGATCATTTCATAAATGAGGCAGCCGACTCCCCACCAGTCGACACCGTAGGAATACCGCTCGTTTTTAACAATTTCGGGAGCTACAAGAATTCGATGAATTCTCATCCAAAATACGAATGCTTACCCATGTAGCCAACCGTTCCAACGCGGCCCTTTATCGGTTCGTTATCTTTAAGCTCGACGGCTAAGCCCAGGTCCGAAATGCGAACGTGACCGTAATCGTCGAGCAGAATGTTTTCCGGTTTTAAATCCCGGTACAGAATGCGTTCTTGGTGTAAATGCTGCAGTCCAAGTGTTATTTCGGCGGCGTAAAATTGAACCCGTTTCTCATCGAATCCTCCGGGCATAAGATTGTACAAGTGAAATTTGAGATCGCCTGGATTGACGGCAAAATTGAGTGTGAAAACGATTTCCACACTTACCTCCATTCATTAAAGTGAGTACCAAGCAAAGAGCATCTTTGGTTTCGTAGGCATATGCTAGGCTGACCTAAGTACAAAACTTGAGCGTCGGAGAATAATGCCTTTTACTTACGACAAAAGGGGAGTTGATTTTCTGAAGAATCTGCTTCTCATTGAGACTGAGAGTTTCAGCGTGGCGCTTCTTCACTCTTTTCTTCTCAAGCTTCTTTAGTGCGTACATCTTGCCTGATGCACGTACTTGACAAGCGCACACTTCTCCGAAGCCGCCCTTTCCTAGAACCCGATAGAGCCTGAAGGTGTGTTTGTCGACGGGTCTTCTCTCCAGATGTTTCCATTGGAGATAGCGGTAAAAGTAAACAGACTCAGTAAATTCCCCAAACGGAACATCAGCAAGAAAGGCACGAACTTTTCTAAAATTCAAAATATACAGCAATAATGAAACGGCAGCAATACCTGTAGACCTCCGAAAAAATGTCACTAGACGGCTCTGATTTTGTGGTCGCATCGTCGGCAGCTTTAAGGCTCTCCCCTATACTTTCCTCGTCCAAAAAAGAGAACCACTTGAGTGGATACTCCTGAGAGGACTGAAACAGCAGAGCTGCATGAAATATTCCGGATAACATGGGTACTCACACAGGGACTCTCGTCGTTCGGGGCCAAGAGGGCAGCGATCGCCTTTGCGAGAATCCGTCTGCTCTCACCGTCGTCGTCGCTTGTCTCGTACTCCTCCACTTTGCACAGGAAGGTACAACACTGATCATACTGGGGGTTCTTCTCGCAAAATTGCTGGAAAAGCAGTCGCCCGATCGGCTGCTTTTCGATGACGTACCCGTAGCTGTAATCCGAGATACACAGGACAAGAACGGCGTTAATTACCTCACATCGATGTCTGATCGCAAACTAAGGCATTCAGTGTAGTGCGGAAACTGTAGATAATTTTTCCATTTCTTGCTTTTCCCCTTCTTCTGCCCTCCGCCTGCAACAGATCATAATTATCGCGCTCTGGAGCGGCGGAATTTTAAAGGCTATGTTGTTTTGTCAGCAAGGATGATTAATTGCGATTTTCAGCAATAACTTCTGAATCATTTCAAATTGCGTGAGAAAGTGCGGCGAGAGCAGCGAACGATGAGACGACGCATAACCGCATCTTTTCTCACGCCCGAGGGAGACGCACAGCTGATGTAAGCCTTTTGTTAGCCGTGCGCAAGAGGTGGGTGATGTGGTCGATTAGGTTTTCAAAGTGGGACAAGGAAGCAGAAATAAATGCGATAAAAACCTACTCTCCCTTGCCTTGATGTAGACAGTATTGGCGACGATATTCTCAATCTCCATGCTAGCGGACCATGCCGAGTTGCGCGATCAGCAGCATCAGACCAGCCGTCGTCGGGCGATCAGTCGCATCGAACCTCTTTGCTAAATAGTCGATCAATAACCGCACGGCGCCTCAAACGCTCTCGGCGCGTGTCGCATTACGCGCCAAAGTCACCCGCGCTTGTCACTCTGCTCGCCTGCCCCTTCCTACACGCCCCGGACTCGGACTCAAACGTCGCCTCTTCGCTCGATGATTGTCGCTACGCCTTTGGCTGCGCGCAAGATGGCTACTAGCCTGAACATAAAACGCAGAGCCTTTCTTTCACTCGTCCGTTCGTATGATACGGGGTGTGGATGGATGTGACGAAGAACGTAAGAGTTGGCGGCCCGCGACACAGACACTGGCAGTGCGCCACTGCGACACTGGGAGCAATCGGATGGCCAGCGACGACACCGACCATGTCTGCGCGAACAGAGGTAACAGTGAGCACAAAGAACTAGGAAAATGGAGCTCTCGTGGAGTCGCAGTACTCGAAGAGAGCATTACTGCAGCGAACTGCAACTCATGCATGTTCGTGCGTCGCTTGATCTCCCCCTAGCGAACCAACCTCTCGTCTGTCCGATGAAATGAAATCGGACAGGACGACGGGCTGCTGAATGGCCCGACCAAGACTCGGCGAACAAGAGGTTAAGCAGAAAAAATGAAAAGGACACATCAGAGTAGCCGATACACCGACAACGGAGATCATTTGTCTTCTTCGTTCGGGGGATTTCATCTCGCAAGAAACAATGGCAACGCCACGTCTAAAATAGTCGCCAGGCTGAGGACTATGCCGAGAGGGGGGGAAGTGCATCATTTTATTTATCCGTCCGACGCAACCAGCACTTTGAGAGTTTCAAGGCTGTATTAAGGAAATCTCGCAAGTCAATATGTACGCCGGGATACAAGAGATTTATAGGGTCTCGAAGAACCAATTATTCCATTTTATGCATACAGGCATTATCTAGAAGTGCGACGGGAGGCGATTAAGCTGGCCAAGGGAGGTGTAGGGCATCCCATCATGGAATAGAGTAAATTGCTATGGGAAAACGAGGCTAAATCACATGCTTCTTTCCTTCAATTTTCTGATCTTGGTATAGACACACCAAAGAGGTGAGGAAAACGCGAATTTTCACTCACAAGATACGCATTTGGCATGATTACCGTCTATCCGACTGTCGAAAAAGAAAGTTTTTTCAGTCCATAAGTACCAAAAGCGCACTGTTCATCGCTTAGCTCTAGGTTCTCGTCGTACCGCCCGAGGCTGGTTTGTCAGTTCAACGAACACTTCTCCGCGACTGGAAATGTTTTGCTTCAAGAAGGAAATGACACATCGTCTGCGACGAAATGTAAAAGGTTGAATGCCAGGTAATCTCAAACGCTACGTGGGTTACACTTTAAAAACGGGTTCTTCGCACTCATTTCTCAAACAGGGCAACTTGACACAGTCCGGTCACCTCGAAATCGCGGTGCTATATAAGCTTCATTTCATTTCCGCACCCTATTATTTTGATCGAAATGATCTCCGTCGATGAGTGGTCGGTTCCGGGGTTTTAGCCGTTCCCGGTAGCATGTCGTTTCATTCTGCGTGATTTCAGATTAGGTTAATTGGACTTTCCATGGATTCAATTAAATTGCTATTTACGATAGTTGTGCTTGCAGCGGTGTGCGCAAGGTAATCTCGTCAAGTCGGTCCCAGTACCTTAATCCCATTTTCAGCACTCCTACACACGAACGTGCAAAGCGGCAGAGCGGACTCTCATGCCTACTGTATGGTCTTTGTGGACAAAGCGCAGGGAACAACTTCTTTGGAAACTACGGGGGACACTTTGCAAGGTCGAACGAGTGGAACCGCGGTGGTGGCCCCTGGGGAGGACATGGACGTTGGCGTGGCGGGCACGGTTAGTGAGCTTCGGTTTGCAACCTATTCTTTCAAAAATATAATAACCCTGACGTCAATAGTGAATGGCGGCCCAGAACACTCAAATGAGGTCGTTGTTTCAGGACATTGGTATGACAGTCATAATAACGGACATGGACATGGTAAGCAAAATTCTAGCGCCATCTGATGTTTGTATGGTTTATTGTTGTAGGTGCTGATTACGATGATCATGGACATGGCGGCGGTTGGGGAAATCAAGGAGGGCAGTGGAACGGTGGCCATGGAAACCAGGGCGGAAATTGGGGAAACAACGGTGGAAGGAACGGTGGAGGACAGCGCGGAGGCCGTAAAGGAGGAAACGGTGGATGGAACAACGGCCCTAAAGGAAACCAGGCAGGCTGGGGCAACGGCCCTCAAGGAAACCAAGCAGGATGGGGCAACGACCCTCACGGAAACCAAGCAGGCTGGGGCAACAGCCCTCAAGGAAACCAGGGAGGATGGGGCAACGGCGGACATGACCACGATCACGGACACAATGAAAATATCGGCGGTTGGGGAAACCAAGGGGGTAACGGTAATTGGGGAGGAGCAGGAGCGTGGGGTCAGCAGAGAGACCAGCAGAGGGGAGGCAAGAACAACAAGCAAAACAACAACAACAACTTTGGACACCAACCCAGTGGGCCTCCAGGTATGACAAAGTTCTCGTTCAATGGTAAATCATCCTGTTGTAGGTACAAAGTAAAGAAAGTGTCCATCATTCCTTTTTGTATAAATGTGAAGATTTCTTTCCTTTACACAATAAATGTCTATTAGTGCCCTCGAAAACGAGCAGTTCTGCAGAAAGCGGTGAAACGGCTGCGAAGTGTAAAGGACACAGGAACAAAATGATGTCAAAACGTAACCTTACTCATAGTTCATCCCCTATATATAAATGGAGAACCGACGGGTCCGTTGGTCTGTGTGTGTGTGTGTGTGTGTTTTTCCGTGCGCACGGCGGAAACACCCACACAAAATAAGGACCCCGAGGGGAACCGAACCCGACACCGCCCGCTTACAAACAGAGAACGTTCGCAATGAGCCACACAGACAGTTGAGATGGTAGTGCTCTACTTCCACTATCTCTCTGGTGCTGCTAGGCTTTGAGTTTTTTTTTGCTGTTTTTGAGTGATTTTTTGCCTATTTTGTAACCAGCAGTGTTTTCGGTTCGAGTTTCCTGAAACTTTACAGTTTTTTCGCGCACTTTAGCCATTTACATGAGCGCCAATCTTGCCGCCCGCAGGGCTATGGTGTCTTGCCGCCCGCAGGGCTATGGTGTCTTGCCGCCCGCAGGGCTATGGTTTCTCGCTGCCCGCAGGGCTACAGTTTTAGGCCCCAACTTCAGCTTTTTGCATGAGCGCCAATCTTGCCGCCCGCAGGGCTATGGTGTCTTGCCGCCCGCAGGGCTACAGTTTTTTGGCCCCAACTTCAGCCCTATCCATGAGCGCCAATTTTGCCGCCCGCAGGGCTACAGGCTAATTGGCTTTTAGTACCTGGAGGGCGCGAATTCGCGCGCAGCCGGGTTTATTCATATTATGGCAGCGAGGCACAGGCACTCAAGTTTAACAATATGTTGTGATATTTCCGTTTTTGCTCTGATCACAGCTGCAATAAAAATAACCCCTCGCTTTCTAAGTGGCTCTTATGCAAAGAGAGGTTCGTGTCGGTCGTAAATCTGTGATATTGATGGAAGTACATGATTGTATGTCCAGCGAAATGCTGTGCGAGCACCTAGCGCGCACTGCCGGGCCGATCTCTGATCAACGCTTTTTGATTGCCTTCTGCTTAACACCGCTAATGACATATAGGAAGTCCGGTGGCCTTTCGGTGCTTAGTAGAAGCAGACTCATAACGATTAACGCATAGTAACTGGACGGCACCAGGAGCTTAAAAATGCCAAGGACAGTAGTTCTAAATCAGAAGTCACTCACAAGGAGAGGTCCCAAACAATTCCACGCCAATTCGACTGAAATTTGGCAAGGAGGTTAGCATGCCAGAGTGTAGTAATACCTGATAGGTTTCATCGGAGAATGGCGGGCTTAAGCTACAGTTCATTTTGTCCTCAGTACTTGTTAGGTCCTAACACGATGTCCTTGATGCCACAAGAGATACGGTGGTCTTTTCAGTTATTTGACCATTTCTTTGAGGTTTTGTGAGGCCATTCACCGATGAAACCTATGAGGTATTGCTACATTCTGGGATGCCAACCTCCATGCCAAATTTCAGCGGAATCGGCGTGGGACAGTTTGGGACCTTTCCTAGTCAGTTGACATTACAGACTTCAATAAGCATGTGTGTTGCACCACATGCGTGTTAATGTACAATGGTTAGGCATACGCTCCATCCTGAGTTAAGTCCGTTATCAGGCCACAAAACTAAGGGAATGGGTCGCTATGAAATAGGTCAACATAGGGACTCAGGTGGATCTTTTGAGTATTCAAATGAGTAAACACCATGATCTGTCTAGTCGGTCCAACATATACTTGGATTTCCAATTCATTTCTGTTTTCCACTGTGTATTCACTGCTCATTTGTACCGAAATTTATTGCTTCGGAGCCCTATAGTTTGCACTTCGTTGTTCTTCAGATCCAGATACGCATTCTCTGTCTCTGCTATCATACACGTAAAGCGATATTTGTAGATTATGCCTAGAATGTCTGATTTAATAGCAGCAAACATCATCGGCTCATCAACAAGCAGGTCGGTTTACCACCGCTGTCGGTAACGTCACATGTGTACCTACCGTAATCCATTTTCGATGAAAACTTTAATCTTCGAACCGACGTTTGATCGAACATTGACTGAGCAAACAGACAATGTCACGGCATCGATGCTCGCTTCTGCGGCATCAGCATGCCGCTTGATGGCACCACTAACGAGATCCTTCGTCCTGTAACCAAGGCAAACAGCGTTGCTCGAGTAGAATTATCTACATCTAGCCAGACATTTTGTGGAATTTCAAAAGTGGTGTTTGTCGGAAGTTGTTGATATTTGCTCAGATTTTATAACCTGAGTGCAGCAGAGATTACGGATGTTATGATGAAAAACCGAAAAATACACAATGACGCATCTCTTGACGCTTGAGACAAAACATAAAACAGGCCGCAAAGTGGTGTTGTTCACAGAGGTCAACAACTCTGCGTTTTATTGAATGTCAAACAGTCGTTACAATTTTTGTGGGCAAACGCTCGGTTTTGTGGGCAATGAGATCATGAGCACAAGAATTAAGAGATCAAGAGGAGCATCGCTGCATCTAAGTTCTTGACCAAACGAAATATCCGCGATCTTATTTGAACAGACATGTTACGTGATCAAAATCAACGTAGACAAACACCTCTTCTGTTTATCTGCCCGCCTCCTGCGAACGTCCCAAATACCGTATATTAGATGCAGGTACACCTTAAGGTCAATACTCTTTCCTCTTAGCTTTAACGACGAACGTCTTTTCAGAGATACGACGACCCTCAGGATGATAGGTTGTGGCCGAGAATCAACGTGCCTTATATTTGGCACTCGGACCAGGTTCGTCCTCTTGCCTATAGTTATGTTGGCACTGACGTCCATATGGTCCAACATCATTGTTTTCAATTTCGTACTGCTCTGCATGGCTCCTCCGGAAGCAATGTTGGTTATTTTCAACTATGCCAAACTACGTGACTGTTTCAGCAATTCTAGCAATACCTACAGAAACGAAAGCCGCAACGATGCCGTGGAGATCAGTGTGAGTCGATTCGGGGCTTGGGAGAAGAGCTGGATTACTGGGGCGGTTGCTCTCGGTGCTCTGGCCGCTCACTTTCCCATAGTCCACATCGTCAACAAGTACAGCCTCCGGATTCCTTTCTTCTGCTTCGGCCTCTTATCATCCATCACGACAATTCTACTCCCTCAAGCTCTCGGCTGGGGTAATTCTATTTCGTTCCCATTTCGTTTTTCGCAGCATCCGAACACTTTATCCCGCCATTGGCTTTCTCTTTCTCAAAACCGTCAAACCGACTATGGGTCAAATACGTATCACAATAATGGGCAAAATTTCGGTTAACTACACTTGTTTATAGGATACGGTTGGGCCATATTTCTTCGAGTACTCCAAGGCATTGCATTTGCTGGAAATTTTCCTGCAATCGGAAAATTCACTTCAAAGTGGACGTACTACAAACAAGTAAGTTTTCATCATACAGTCGGAAATAACGCAGATTTATACCGTTTAGAACGGAATGTTTGTGTCAACATGCGTTGCCTTCATCCAACTATCCCCTACGATAACCAACCCTGTTGCCGGTGCCCTCTGCTCCTCTGATATCGGATGGAGGTGGGCCGTATACGGTCACGGGAAAATCACTCTGATTATCTTCCTGCTTTTCTTCATGTTTTACCGTGATGAGCCACGTGCTCACCCTTTTGTGAGCGATATTGAAGCTTCTAAGATTGAACGACAGAAGTCCATCATCTTGTAAGTATCGTTTACAAAGACTCTCCTACGGATTGATTCCAGGAGCGAGCAAGATGATCGAGTCCCATACAAATCCATTTTAAAGACAAAAGCGGTGTGGGCCGTGTGGATGGCCGGCATTGGCAACTTCTTCTGCGTGAACACCATATTCCTTTTCTCCTCTGCGTACTTCATGTACGTGCTCGACTTCGCCGTAGCCGAAACCGGACTCAACGCGGCCATTCCATCGGTTCTGCAGTTCCTTCTCAAGCTGTTCTGTGGATTCATTAGCGACAAAATACGGTGCGTCAACGAAACGAACAAACTACGGATTTTCAATTCCATTGCGTTCTTTGGATCGACTATTTTCTTTATTACGCTGAGTTTCTTGGATTCCTCTCATAAGGTAGGAGACTTCTTTGATTTTTACACAAGAACATTACTGAATTCTCATGTGGGGCACTGGCGATATCCAGTGTAGATAAAATCCTCAATATAGCACCTCTATGACCTCTAAACGTGCGAACTATTACGAATATTGTCTAGATCTGTCATTGTTCCGATGAAATTCCATATCATTGTTGCGCAAAAAACAGACAAAAGCAACTAAAAGCAATTAGAACGTTGTTTGTGCTGCGGGATGCCGAACTTCTTTCCTATCTTTGTGGCACAAAGGAGATCAGCTCAACAAGCAGAGCTAAACGCTAACACTAACGTCCAATTTAACTTCTAACGTACTCAGCTGCATTTCATAAACGACAAAAACCAAAATGTTGAATTTCAGCAAACATGCATGATCTTGATGAGCATCGCAACGGGATTCCTTGGTTTCTCAACGGGTGGCTTCTTCAAGGCAGGAGCGATGATCTCGGGCAACTACAACCACTTCGTAACTGGAAACATCTCACTAACGAAAACCTTCACTATGCTCATAGTGCCATTTGTGGTCACAGGCATTGCTCCTGCGAACTCAGCTGCCCAATGGAAGATTGTTTTCTACATAATTGCAGCTGTTCTCGTATGTAAAATCAACTGGAAATGTTTATCTCAATGATACCATATTCACAGGTTGCAACAAATCTCTTCTTCGTAATATTCATCAACGCGAATGCTCCAGAGTGGAGCAAGATGAGCGAACAACCGAACGTCGTCTCCACACAGTACCGTATATTCCCACGCGAACTTCAGCCTGATCTCAAGCATACTTGCTCTTCTCCGACAATAATGGCAATTGATGTTTACTAGGTGCATTGTCAAACTTATACCGGTTCGCATATTATCAATAAAGTTGTACAAATAAATGTCATGAAATGTTACTTAAGGAAATCAAGCTATTTATATACTTAAGCACCATTGAACCCGCAATCAAGAGAGCGAACCCCGTTTCATTGAAATTGATCGCGCCGATCAAGGACGTAGAAAAAGGTTCAATAGCGGCTCTACAGTATGGTTTAACCAATCAAAGATAGCGAAATATTTTCAGTCCGTGTGGAACATCAAATGGTGGTCGATCACACATTTCGACACAATACGACACATTTTCGCTTTGAAGTGATATGGCTCGGATAAGAAGCTTCAGCTGTCGAATTTCAATGTATGTTACATTTACTGGTCAACAGATCTGAATACAAAAAAAATTGAAATTGATATCACGCTGCCGGTCATCATTGACTCAAAATGTTTAAAGTGAAGCTGTTTTTCCTGGATGAAAGCATTGAGACTCTCACTCGTGTCGCGGTGGCGAGCGGTCGGTCCTCCGGTCACTCTCTGAGTGTCTGGTTGGTCAGATGGCAAACCCCGTGGCAGTTGTGACTGTTCCGGCTTCCAGAGGGAATTGGGACACCCGGAAGCCGTAGTCCCACCACCGCTGACAGCAAGATGTCCGACGCCAGGAATCCGACGCCCAATGCTGCGTGAGATGTCATCCCGAAGGTCGCCGACGCTCTGAGGACCAGCGATGACGCAACTCCCGGACCACGGACCATCAGATGCAAGCTCAGAAGCGTTCGCTGTGCCGCAATTCCGCTGCCGCAGCTGAAGATTTGCCGATTCCCAGATGCCCCGTGAAGTGCGCCGTCTACGACCGGTTCGACATCTACGCCGCGCCAGAGATGAAGCCGTCTGCCAGACATCCTCTGTTTGTCTATTTTCGGTGTCGCGCAAAGCATAATGCTTTTGATTCGCGAAATAAAGTAAAGTAAAGTAAAGAAAGCATTGATCACGTTCTTCGCTCAGAGAGTGATACAAAGAGCACACTGGCAAATGTATTTTCGGAGGGATTTATAAAGTGGCAAGGCTTGGAACGTTGTCAAGCTTGACGGCATGAAGAAGTTCTTATTCTTACTGTATCTTGCTATACTACACTTGCTAATTTAGAGGACGAGCGTTTTTCCTTCTTTCTGAAGGTAATTTCAAACTTCTTCCGTGCGCATGACGCGTTACGGCTGCCACTAGCATAGGCTTGATTATCCTGTGATTGCGCTTTCTAAAACAATAACGGACGCGCTTTATATATGATATCTATGTTGTATGTTGTTTTCTGATGTCAGTTCTTTCTTTCAATTCTAAATCTTTCAGAGAAGGATATCTTCGTCAGTCATCAAGTTTTTTTCAGTAGTATACGAATAGTTTGTAGAGTGTAAAACGTGATGTTTTTGAGACTACGGTATCTCGTGAGGGGACAACGCAACATATGGTACATTAACACAGTACGCCGCACTGATCGCGGGCTTTTTACCCACTTATTTGGCGATGATTTATGGAGTTGATGCTCGCGCGGAGACAGGAGCGTTTCGTTGACACGAACGCACGTGTCGTCTCGAAAGAACCATCGGACTTGGATCTCGACCGCGATCTCGACCACATAATCCATGGTTCGCAGTGCACATAGCGAACCTCCGGAAATCGCACTTCACCCTGTCATTTCCGGATCAATCACATTGTTGTCGGTCCCTCCACTACCAAAGCCCAAAACAAATCTTACAGCGGAACACTTTTGATGGTGCCAAACAACGAAGCTCTTACCAGTTTAATCTTGACAAACACTACTTTTTTGCACAAACCTTTGCAAAACAAACACATTGTTTGTGTTTTTGTAGGAGGTAGTGATCAATTCACCCTTTTGCTAATCATTCCACCGATGAAAACCACGCTAAACGCTGGTCTGTTTTCTGTCTCTCCACCGCATCATGAGGTGACTTTGATAAGCTAAAAGTGCCGCCGTGCCTGCAGTAAGCGAAGCCGTCTCAGCAAATCCATTTCGTTGAAAAGGAGTACTCGCGTTGAAATGTGATCCGTCCGTACTGTTGACGCAAATAGTCCTAAGAAGGATTCGCACTCCTCAGTGCCCACGGCTCATCCTTTGATGAACAACTCCCCACGTGCCTTTAGTCACCAATTGACCCACGTGGCTGACAACTGATCTCTGTGTTGTTTGAACTCGGAGACGCTGGTCTCTTGATCGGAACGTCATACAGAAACCGCAAAATGGCAGCGGAGCAATCAAGAAATAGCTTCCAATGCAACACGGGGCTATTTTTAGAAATACAGTATCAGGACCTTTGCCCATTTCTGTGCCTTGACTGTAATGTGTGATTGTTGGCATCATCGTTCTATTAATAGCGCAAAGCATTTGTTTTGTTCGCAAACATTCTCTCCCATTTCCTGCAATAACAATTTAAGGTTTGGAACAGTACAGAAGAACGTGTTCTGGCAAAAGGACATTTCGATTTAAGTCTATCTCGGGTTGTTGCACTGTTCAAGGAAAGACAAATGTGCTCCATCGTGCAAGCGAAAGAGGAAAAACGCCGACGCGCGAGAGGAGTAAATGTAAGATCACTATGTTGCCCTTTTGGTGCGTTGGTTACCTTCTTTAGACATCTCTGATAATCAAGTTCTCATCGACGGAGACGCTGTTTCGCCGCGAACGGCGTCTTTCGATGAAATCTAAAAAATTCTTTGAAAGAATAGGGTGCCTCTTCCAGCGCAACAATGAATGTCATATGGCACAGCTGCAAAGAAGGATGCCTTTGACAACATTACACATAATACCATGTCTGTCTGTGTATACGGTAGCTACCGTATCTTCTGTGGGACGTGGCGTTCCGGCGTTGCTGTAGATATTCAAAGGGTAATGCGACAGTTAATTTCAGTGAAATAATTGAATCATTTACCGTCGTCGGCAGACTGGTCCACGATTGCAGCCCGTGAAAAAAGAATTAGATTGCATCACTTGTAAAGTAATGGATGTTGTTTACTTTTTGTGAAATGATGCAATGCTGAGGGACAGAACCAGAGACCGTGAACACGACTGACACGCACTAATTCCGAGCGCTTTTTGTAAACACTCTGTAACATCGGACACTTTGTCTCCGAGTACATTTGTTGTCCTCATTATCTTTGTAATCAGATCGACTCTGAGATAGTCGTTGGCTCTGAGAGAGCGTTCAGAGGACGTGGGAAGTAGCTGGCGTTGTTCCAATTATTGTGAATGTAGCACGTGTCTCCCGCCTTTGGAATCGAAAACCAACACGCGACGACCGCGCACAAGTAGTCCAGGCAGCGTTTCGTTGAAATGTGCACAGAACGTTCAGTATCTTGATTTTGGGAGCATTCCATCCAGCGCAATTGACCAATTCAGGAAGCCATTTCGGACTTTCACAGGTCCATTATCATTTGTACAGCCGAAGCTACTATCAACTGCGCAAATGTGTCTTAACTGAATTCGTTATCACTATAAAAAGTGACGCTAAAAACATACGAAACAAAAACGTACAGCGCCGTTTTTATTGACATTAATGTAAAGCACAATTCATGTGACAAGCATTAAATCTCGACTTCTTCCTTGGATTAAATTTTTATGGTCAGATCTGAGCACTTTTCCTGTGTCTATCATCTTCTAGGGTATACGGTAATGGGACAGTTCATGTATGATGAAATCATTGTGGGAATGATATCATTTTTCTTTAAGAAGTACAGCAGATCTTAAATGATGGAACTGACTCAGTATCGTACTGTAGAACAAGAGAAAACAATGTGATCCAAAACAGCACAGATTGTCACGTGTCAAAATGAACCATGGGAATTTTGGTTGCATTGGCGCGTAAATCATGACCGGTCCGCCTCCACGCGGTGACGAGAGCCACTCACAGGCGATTGTAAGAATGATGCAATGGCGGATTACTGATGTACTGCATACAGCGAACGCATAATTTGAAAACAACACCCGGTGATTTTAGAGTCTGTTCAACTATGTGGCCCATAGGATGCGAACGCCGGCACCGTTCGTTCGATAGACAGCCGTTGTGACGGCGCCCAGCTCGACCGGTGACGTCGACGGTCACGTTTGATCGAGTTTGTGCATTGACGAAAGAGCATAGCGTTGAAATCAGAGGGCGGAGCTAGCCCAAAAGAGCTGTCCATCCTTATAAAACGGTCGGCTTCAATCACTGAGTGCATCGTTTGGCACTTCGTCATGTATCGCTTGTACAGTCATCGGCCGACCTACTCTTGCGGATGGCCAATCCCGCTAGCGGTCACCTGAAGCAGATGCTCCTTCTTTGCATTTCCCTGCTGATAACGAACATTTCAAAGGAAATGTCCGAGTCGGACGAAGTGATAACGAAAAGCGCGCGAATTCCTCATTAGCCCAGTGCACTCTGCAAACAGGTGTTCTGTTACAGATCCAAACGCCATTCACTATGTATCCCGAAAACGTTATCCCTGGCAAAGATTCCGTCGACAGCGGACTCCGCAAGGAACTTCCTTCTGCTAAGCGTCATCCACTCGTGAATCAGATGGTTGCCGAGACTGTCTCTAAGACTTCACCGCGACGTCAAATCAAGACGTCCACAAACATTGTAAGTGGTTTACACATTCTACTGGAAAGGATCCTAAGGATAAAGAAAGAATATTCACTAAAACCTTCAATTTTAGAAGGACACCTCCGAACGAAAAGGATGGAATTGCCCCGTGTCGGAACATGCCAAAAACACAGTAAACCCCATTCGCAAGATTGTTGACCAGCTGCAAGTCTCTCCGAACCCCTATAAAAAACCGATCAAACTACATTTGGGCGATCCCACACTAACGGGCACTCTCCCTCCTTGTGAGACAGCAGTCGTCGCAATCAAGGAAGCAGTTGAGAGTCACGCATATGATGGTTACGGTCCAGCCGTAGGTATGTTTTGATGACGGCATCCTCTGTAATCCACAATCCGATCTTTCAGGAACACTTGAGGCGAGAGAAGCGATAGCGAAGCAGTTCACTCTGCCTGAAGCGCCCATCACAGCTGATGACGTTATTTTGGCTAGTGGATGCTCGCATGCTCTTCAGCTGGCTATAGAAGCTCTCGCAAATGCAGGGGACAATATTCTCTGCCCCCTGCCCGGATTTCCCCTTTACTCGACCTTGTGCCGACCGCATGGAATCGAAGACCGCTTCTACCGTCTAGATATGGACCGCGGAGCCGAAATTGACTTGTCCCATCTCGAGTCATTGATCGACAACCGCACTAAGGCTATAATTGTGAACAATCCCGGAAACCCAACTGGAGCCGTATTCTCGAAAGCGCATCTGGAGGACATTGTTACAATTGCCTACAATCACAAGATCCCTATCATTGCTGATGAGATCTATGGTGACCTCACCTATGGTGGAGCAACGTTCCATCCTATCGCCTCTCTGTCTCCAAAGGTTCCTGTCATCAGCTGCGACGGAATCGGCAAGCGGTACCTCGTGCCAGGATGGCGCCTCGGATGGGTTGTCTGCTACGACCGATATGGAGCGCTTGCTGAAGTTAAAAAAGGGATGGTTGCGCTGAGTCAGAAGATCGTTGGCCCTTGTGCCCTTGTCCAAGGAGCTCTGCCCAAGATACTCAAAGAAACCCCGCAATCCTTCTTCGAAAACATCAAGGCCGTTCTCGCCCGCAATGCTGAGATCGTCTATGAAGCACTATCCAAGATTCCTGGCATCAAACCCATCCGTCCTCAGGGAGCCATGTACATGATGGTTGGATTCGACACAAAGAATTATGGCGACGAAACCGCCTTCGTGCAGGGGCTGATCAGCGAAGAAAGCGTCTATTGTCTTCCCGGCGGTGCCTTCGGACTTTCTGGCTGGTTCAGATTGGTCCTGACCTACAGTGACGAGGTCACCCTCGATGCCTGCAACCGTCTGACCGAGTACTGCGCGCGACACTACAGAAAGAGCACTGTCGTTCCCATTCACGGTAAGCGTTGCGAGCTCTAAAATCAATGCTTATCCATTACTTTGCAGAAGATTCCGACAACTCCGAAGGAGACTCGGCATTGAGCACAGAATCCGACTGATTTTCCTTATCGTTGGCATAGTACCATCGGCATACAACTTACTTAGACCGGTAGCCACATCGGCGATTCATCTGTACAGTCTCTCTCTAGCTATATAATTTATCGTTGTCTGTATATAGTTCCTTAGTTTACCAGTGATTCCGACTTTAACTTCATCAGGTGATCAATAAGCAGCTTAGATCTTATACTGGTCTAAGCGGTGCACATCGAGAATTACACTTTGCATAATTCAGCCCTCTGCCCTGCTTGTTGATGTAGTTCTATCTCTTTTGTTGTTTGCTCAATATTTGGACCGTTAGTGTTTAATAAATTCTCCATTATCGAAATCACAAAGCCTTCCTCTTTGCTAACCCTCCACGCCCTGATCTGAAAATCTTCAAATCCCTCAATTAGCCCGCCAGCTACAAGTATACGGTATCCAATTTCTCGTTGCTCGAGCTGATCGGAGGCGCAGTGAGCACCGGTGCGTATTCGAACTGGTTATTGTTGCTGTAGCTGGGAGTCGACTTGTGAACGGGAGTGTATTGCGCTTCCGAACACCTCGGCGAGCGGTTGGAGTCAGTTTTGCGGACAGACGGACGCGAGGATGCTGCTGAGGGATTGAGGGCTCCGTTTAGGGTATCTCGAGAAGATTTTCTAAAACTCGCATTAAAGTTCCGTGAATGTTGGTCGGCCGAGTTACGGGAAGAAAAGAGCACGGAAAGTGAGCCGGAAGCTGCTGGACATGAAACAGTAAATGCCAAAGTTTATCGGGTAAGTAGCCTGAAAGAGAGCGGTAAGTAGAAGCAAACGTTGTTTACTCTGGTTACCATAACCAACATGTTGTTGGCCAGAAGAAAGGCTACCGGGAAGATCCCCTCGAGAAGCCTATTCGATATTCCGAACGTGTTACAAACGCATAACATTCCCATAAAAATGGCTTGTGGCAAGTTAACAATTAAGAAGATGCTGACGATAACAACCAACATAAGACTCGTCGAATTACTGTCGTTTTGGCGTTGAGCCTCCCGCGCACGTTTCTCCCTTAAATAACATGTCTAGTGAACTGCCAGAATGATGGGGTGCAATTTGGAGCATAGGATAACAACGGTGATCTTTAATTGGCACTTTGCCCAATGCGCCTGAGCTTTTATTTGGCCAAAAATCGTCTCTCAATTGCTTAGTGCACAATCGCCCAAAAATTGAGCCTCACCGGAAATTACATACACTTTCTGCTCTTCCAAATGTACTTTGAATGCGATGGTTAATTGATAATTCTAATTGATTTTTCACAACGTCTGCATAAGAAACTAAAGGGTCCTGTTCTATTCCGTTCACTTTCCCATCGATGGTCCTCTGCCACCCTCAACGGGTCTAAATGCGGAGTTGCGCTGGGAAGGGCATTATTAATTTGAGAAGAAACATGGGTACGACCAGATATAACCTACTTGAGAAGACGTTCTTTGCGTCTTTGAGCTCTGCGAATACCACGTATCAAAAGCACGTTCAGGATAATGAGAAGGAGACTTGGAAGAATGATGAAGGCGAGCACTCTTGTCCAAAAGTAGAAGTTAAAGAAGGTGTTCTGGCCGAGCAAGCGCACAAGAGCCGTGAATCCAGCTACACAGCTACTGTAATAACAAACACATAAGATTGCAGTGCGACTCTTCAGAATACCGAACGTTGATCCATTGTCCTGGAGGAACGAAAGCCCATCCGTCGAACATACCGTAGTAGTAATCAAAAGATTTCGGTAAACCACAGAGCAGCGAAGCTATAGTGATGGCTACGGTGGCCAGGCGGACGTTCCGGACGCTGCACAGACTGCGCGATTTGATGGGGTATTCAATCGAGATGTATCTAGAACACAATCTGTGAACCCTCACCTCGCAAGTGAAGTGATTCCTAACTTGCATTCTGACCTCAAGCTTCCACCTTGAGTACCAAAATCTTCTGATGTCACTCTCGATATATTCACAGTTTTTCAAACTATGTATAGTCGGGCAAGCCCGAAGTGTGTTAGCGATGTGCCACTCAAAACAGCCTTGAAGATCGAAGGAGCGCGTGGAACGATGTGTCCGAATTTTTCACATCGCCTCAAGCGATAAGCGAAGAGAGTTCTCATTTCCGTCTCTCCAGTAGCATCTCAGCTCGTGATGTGTTGTGTGCGTTCAAAAAGACATAATTGACTCGAGTCACACTTAGGCTTTTGGAAGTTTTCCTCTTCATGCCGCTCGCTGAACCTTGGCTATTGTCCTATCTCAAGAGACCAATAAACAATGAAAAATATGGGCACCAAATGTCCAAATTCTCCGGCAAGCGCTAAGTACTATGGTATCTCGCTCCCCGTTTCCGCCCATTACGATAAACAAAAGTTTCGGTGAAAACGCTAAAAGAGTCAAAACAGTTTTGAAGGATACATGTGGTAAAAAGGACGACAAATGGACTTTGTTGAAAATTCGGCTCTTCTACACACAAGCGTACTTCCTTCCATGAAATCGCAGACATGTCGCAATGCACACTCTTGATTTGTTTTGGAAAGAATCAATGTGAGGAGCAGATATGGTGATGATGTCTCTTCAAGCCCATTTTCCCTCATTCAATTCATATTTCGTGCGATAAAATTCGATTATAACGGAAGCTTTTTGACAACACCCAGAAGGTGCCACAAGTAATGTGCAATCGCTGACCTTTGCCCAGCAAGCAAAACGGTGAGCCACATGGCGACGTTGTGGCACACGGGCGGAACGGCGTCCATACTGTACTTGTACATGTAACACCACCACAGCTCAATGTCATCCTCGTGCTCATTAAATCTGAAAGGGCCCAGTTATGTAACAGATTCTAGGACAGAAACTGACTTCAAGGTATAGTAGAAGAACGTCCAAGGAAGCGGCACAAGTCCAACACAGAGATCGGCGATTGCCATGTATTTCAGGACGACGTTGGTAGGGGTAATCATGTGCTTCTGTGAAAGAACCACGGCGACAAGAACGTTTGCGATGACGACAAAAAAGATAAGAACAGGGAAAATCTAAATGTCTCTGGGTATTGTATGTCGCGGTTGTTATTTTTTTTTCTTTTGCAATCGAATTGGGCATGTAACGGAAATGAATAAATCATTAAAAGTGCGGAAGCTCTCGGAATGTGATGCATAGTTGAGAATTTCTGACTTGCTAATAAGAGTTGAGACGGATTAAACTCTTATAGATTGAAATTGAGCAAGACATTGCCTACCTGACCGTAGACGACACTTTCTAGCTGAAGATTATGCGTGAGCCGCATCAAGTTTTGGTCGGTGTAGCAGTGCTGGTTGCATCCGTCGTAGAAGGACCCTCCCAGGTTACGGAGACAGTACATGGCGGCCTCTTCGGTTTCATTCGACCACACACACCCCGGAGTGGCCGCCGTGCGCATTGTGCTCAGTCTTCTGGGACGGCTCTCTCGATCAACCTTCCAATCGACACGGACTACATGTCCGTATGCCAGAAACAAAGAATGTGTCTGGAAAGTGCGCAGAGGACGAATTATTCACCCGAATGAGGCCAAAATCAACTCGGAGCTTCCCGAAAGTAATCATCAATGCACACATCCGTGATAAATTTTTTCGATTAAAATTGTTTTCATGCGACACGACAGGGTGACGGAACGTCGCTTTAAGGGAGAGTCGACCGCATCTGGAGGTAATAACGATGCTAATCATAAGAACGGCGCGTTTTTCGCACACGACTTTGGTCAGATGATCCCACTCTAGGAATGTGGGGAGCATAGAAAATAGAAACCCTTACTACGAGGAGCGTTGCATCGAAATGACTCCATTGCAAACTTGTGGCATTCAAAGGTAAAGAAATATGAGTCGTTTCCAATATGTCTTAAAAACTGTTGATTTCTTGAAAAGCCAGATAAAGGGGAGAGTACAAAGGAAAGAAGAAGCCATGGGTTCGTATACTTTACAGAAATGGCACGAACTTGCCTCCTCCAATTTTTGCAACAATGGATGGAAACGCTATATGGTGTACGGAAATTGTGTCGTTTTAGGAGTCGGTGGCACTTCCCAAGAGGCAACAAATACAAAAAAATGGAATATGTGGAAAACTTAAAAAAAAGAAAATAGAGGCATGTTCCATTTCAGTCAACCAAAAACATCCATTACTGTAGAAGAAGGTAGTTCGCTACGCAACAGCGAGAACAAAAAGCACGCATGAGCTTATCTAAGAACGTTGATCATCATTATACAGAGCAGCCCAAGGGATGTCCTCAGGCAATCATAACGACGGACGAAAAGCTGACACAACACGTAAGGCAAACAGCAAATCCCTTGAGCTATTCCACCTTCTTCAATGAGGTCGTAAATTAGGAACAATGTGGAGAAGGAAATCACAAAGTTGTTAGGTATTGGGTCCAAAGGGAACGCCATGAATCTGTTGAAACTGACGGTGGATATCTCAGAATGAGGAGGGGCAGAGTAAGATATCGAAAGTAAATCGTCGTTGAGTGAGGGCGGAGTCTTCCGACTTCGCGCGGCCTCAGCGCGGCATCTGCATCATCGCGAAGCGCGTCCTTCAATCAGCGATGGGCGTAGCGCCTGAGGAAAAATCGCCAGGTTTTCCCATCAGAAAATGAAAAAGGGATTGAATGCGATTGGCAAAGTGTAAATACATTGTTCAGTGGTACCCTTACTATCTATCACAACTCTCCGCTCGAAATACAATTACGCTCCGAAAAGGCGTAACTCAAAGAAAAATAGCCAAAGCAAGACGAAAAAGATCTCGCGGGAAGCTCTCCTCCGCAATGCACACTCAACTCCGAGCGGTGTTGGTTCCAACCTTCCGCTTTATAGTCCGATTCTGTGAGTGAGTACTTTAAGTGCATGCTTAGAGGTTGAAGAATATCCGCAGGCCCTTGACAGTCATGCTTTCGGATATTAGTAGATTGGTTGTTCGTCTTTATATGAACGAAGTATGGCCTTGAATTGAAGATTATTCCGTTCCAAACGGTTAATCTTTCATGCGAAATTATTCAACTTTTTGGCAAACTATCAATGAAGCTCGGCTGTGAATATCATACGTGGACGAATTTTCAACCTTGATGCTTCTTTGGAGAGTTCTGTGTAGGATGTCGATGCTCTTTAACTTACCATAGGACTCCAAGAATTATTTTTCTGTTGTTTATTCTCTCATTCGCTGTTACCCTTCTCGATACATGCAGTTTAACCTGATTTTGGTTACTCACCGATTCATAATTGAGCTCCAATAACACCATAGTCCTGTGGAACATTTTGTGAGACAGGCTCTTCAGCAATTTTATTGCATCGGTCAGAGGCACAAATATCAAGAGCGCATAACGAAATAACGAAAATGCTGCTATATGAATAGGCACAAAGGCAAGGTGGACGTTAAGTGGGGGGCCACTCGAAAAAAAAGCCCTCAGTGACGACAATTACTGTCGTATGTTATTTTTTGACCTTTCCATTTCCTTGTAAACAGACAACACACGTCGAGAGGTGGGCCTACAGTATCAGGCTTTATTCGTCTCACGGGACTCGACAGTTGGCTATCAAAACAGGATTATCAGCCTCTCTTTAAAAACAAACTTGGATTTGTTGTAGGTCACCGACTCAGTTTAGCTCTGAAAACATCGAAACGGGCTTTCTCTCAACTGGTAAATGTCACAGCGAACATTAATAACGGATAGCAATTGCTATCATTGAAGGCAACATAACCTTGAAAGCCACTTTTAATTTGCAATGTTAGCTCAGCTTGCGAAGACGCCAACGCTGTCATAAATTTAGCATGGTGTGTGTACTTAGTTTAGTGCTTACTTTGAATGATTCATTATTACATTGCTGGTTTATATTTTCTCCACCAATAGTACTCTACAATGTTGTATATACTCGTTCTGAACTGGTCCATTTACTGCAATGCGTAATGCAAGTTGATTTCCCGTGCAATACATCTTGATGTGTGTAAAAACGGCTCTGCTGCTACAAACACCATCTAACAAGATGTTTTTCATTATGTGTATTTTTCAGACAAACAACGTCATCAGAATCAGTTTACTCGCTCTGGACCTCTTTTACGTCGTTCAGCAATGAAAAATTTTACTCATCACTGTTTAATTGAACCAGTTAAGAGCAGACTACACGTCGAAGAGGAGCCAGGTTCTCGCAACGATATTTGTCAATAGGAAATATCACACTATGGCGACGTCGCCTAACGGGCGGAATGCGTGTTCTAATGTACGTGGAAGTCACACATTGACAATCCCCGAAACAATGTCTTATTGTTACTGAATAAGCGCTGGCTAGCCGGTTGCGAATTGAGGCGGATCGCGCGCTGACAGGATGCTTCATTTCGGCGACCAAAGACTATAGAACTTCTTTTTGTGCTGTTTCAGATGGTGGCTGATGTCGTTCGATGGTCACTTCTCGTGATCTTGCTTGCGGGGCCATGCGTCGCACCTCCTCCTAAGCGGCCCCAGGCTGAGGAGCAGCAGAAGAATGACGAACACGTCCAGCAACAACAACAAGCCGAACAGCAGAAACCTGTACGTTTCCGGGTGTTCCTGAAATTCGGTATCGCTCATTATTGCAGCTCTATGAGTTCACATACTCGCGGTACTTGGAACAAGTGGTTAAAGTTCTCGAAAGTGACCCGAAGTTTGCTGAACGTTTAAAGCAAATGCCCGAGGCCGACATCAAATCCGGCAAAATAGCGGACCACATCGATGACTTGGGACCGGATGTATTCGAACAGCTCACTAAGGCCAAGCTGGGCGAAATTGAACGGCTGCGAGAAACCATCACAAAGCAAATCGAAAAGGACGGTGGGGCCCATAACGTAAAGGTTCCCGAACATCTCGATGTAAACAACTGGGAAAAGTTTGGAAAAGAAGACTTGCGCAAACTTATTGTTAAGGTTTTAAAGATCTGCACCAGGCAGTTTTACATTGTAGCGATTGTTCAGACCGTAAGCGACATGGACGAGATCGACCGTCAACGTCGCGACGAATTCAAGGAGTACGAAATGAAAAAGAAGGCCGAAGAGGACCACCGTCTTGCTCAGATGACTCCAGAGGAGCGAAAGAAGGCTGAGGAGGAAATCAACGCTCAGAAGCAGCGGCACAACGATCACGAAAAGTTGAAGCATCCTGGCAGTCGTGATCAGCTCGAAGAAGTTTGGGAAGAGTCCGATAACGTAAGAAATTATGTGCGAAACATTGTAAAACAGACGGTTTTGCAAGATGGACAAAGATACGTTCGATCCACGCACCTTCTTCAACCTCCACGACTTGAACGGTGACGGATTCTGGAGTGCTGAGGAACTGGAAGCCCTTTTCCAACTGGAACTCGAAAAGGTTTACAACGAGACAAACCCCGACGATGACCCTCGTGAAAGGTGAACAAACTGTGAATTCATCAATGTAAGCATTTCTGTATAGGATTGAAGAGATGTACCGTATGCGGGAGCACGTTGTGCAGCAGATGGACAAGAATAACGATCGCATGATTTCACTGGACGAATTCCTCCAGGTTTCCTTCTATGCCAGCAAAAAAAATCTAAAGAAACCTATCTAGGATACTGAAGCTCAAACCCCAAACAAAGATGACGGCTGGAATGATATAGCCAAAGAGCAGATCTACACTGACGAAGAGCTCAGAAAGTTTGAGGAAGAATACGCTAAAAACCAGGGTTGGGGTGATTCCGCTTATGTGTCAGCCGATGCACCTTCGCACATTCCAGCGAACGCTCAGCATCAGGTACCTCCGGCCGGGCAGGTTCCTGTTCAACAACAGCCGGTAGTGCAGCAGGCTGTGCCAGTCGCTCAGCACCAGCAGGTTCCTGTTGCCCAGCAGCATCCTGCCGCCCAGCAACCACCACAGCCAGTTCCTGTCGCGCATCAGATGCCACAACAACAACAAGGTGGCCACGCGCAGCCAGTGCCCGTCCAGCAGCAGCATGCCCAAGCCGCACAGGTAAACGCCGAAGCTATTTGGGTTACCGACAAGTTCCTCTTTTCAGCGCCAGCAACAGCAACAACAACAACAACAACAAATAAATCGGAACACCGTCGACAGAACCTATGGCGTTTAGTTGCGCTAGACAAACTCACTAATGTTGTATTTACTGTAAGAACTGTGATTGGTTCCCATACACGACACCAAGAAGCCGATATTTAAATTATTTATGAAACTTCAAGTGATTTCGAGATAGAAGAAAGCCATGATATGCATTCATATGACAAGTATTTAAAGTAAACAGATTAACTGAACCGCTGGGAGTTTTCCTGCATGTACAAACGTTGATATATAACTCGAACTTTCTAAAACGTTGAATCATATGAAGGTTTAGAATCCTAGACCAAAAGACTACTAAGATCAGATCGATATGCAACGCAATGCCTGTTTAATGACATCAAACCTCGTACTCCTTTAGCTAAACAATCGGTTTTGGTTTCTTCACCACTATTTGTCGCCGTGCGCATTTGGTTGCTAGGCAATACCCGACTGGAGAGAAGGAAATATCAGTTAAAAGAGTGTTGCGGCGTTGTGTGTACTTATAGTGATGCGCGCCTTTTATTTTTGCGTCTTATCGCTGGGATGTTTACGATTTATTTCTCGTATCGCCTCGTATATGCACAAGAGCAACATTGTCATTCCGTAGTCGTCAGTCTTCTTTTGGTCATTGGCACACGACATTAGAGTCGAACGCGGCGACCCCATCAATGTGTTAAAACAGTTTCTCTATTTCACTGATAGTTGCCTTTCGGCGTTTTGTCACAAGAACAGAGAAGGGCCGCGCGCTCCTCTTCATTATAGCGACGAACATTGTGTTGTGAGAAAATTACCATAAGCTCACTTCGCTGCGTTTATCAATAGCAGCTTCGAAGCGCTGCCTTCAGCTTGTTGTTTAGCGACTCATAATACTTACTTGGTTTCACCGCTCTCTCGCCACCGCAAGCGCGATCGCCTCCTTGACTTTTGCCGCATCGAAAGTCATGTGTTGATAATGTGATAGGGAGCGTATTGAGTTCATGGTTGGGTAGGAATTGCTTACCAGTGGCTAGGAGTTGATTATTTAAGACCATCGTACGTTATCCCACCATTATCCGTGCGAAAACATCTGTCGCAATATGGCGCGAAATTTGAAACACGGATGTTTTTAAACATCTGTCTCTTTTAACGCCCGTGTTCTGCAGGTAAACCTGGATGGAAAGCTGATGAAGAAGGAAGAACAGAAACACGTTAGGGTTTACAAAGGTAGGCAACTGTTCTGTACTGTTGTAGAACGTCTGTTTGATCGTGAAGGTGATCGTCTGGAAGACATATTCTTCGGATCAAGTGACAGTGAAAGCTCGGATGATTCCGCGTACCGATGCCGCATTAACACAGATCGACTGAAGACCAAACCTGTACCGCTTACCCGCAGACAGGCAAGATCTCAAAAAACATCTCGACCATCCGAAGCGGCTCTAGAACGAAGGAGAAAGTCTGATGCTTTGGACATGCATTCGAATGATGAATCCGTGGCCGAACCTGCCAACGATAAGCCAAGTTCCAGCCGAAAGAAGCCTAGGCTAGCATCAAGGGATGAAAATCAGTCAGAGCGATCTCAAAAGGATATTGCAATAGCCAGAATTGACAAAAAGGCGGAGGTACAATAATGAGAAAAGATGATTATTTCTGTTTACATCTTCAGAAAACTATGATAGTTCCACAAAGGGCTGAAGAACAGAATCTTGAACCTGACATCGACAGCGACATTGCACGAATGAGAGGTCCATTGGAATTGAGTTCTCACTCATAATTCATTGTGTCTGCAGATGCCATTCTTCTCTATAATTACATGTCTCTACCTGGTGGCAATACATTGAGTACGACAAGACCGGTCTACCGTCCCTATCTGAAGAGAACACTGCGCTACATTTGGAATGGAAATGCTCGCAAGAGGAGTTTGAACGAAGTCATAGCCCAACTTCACCACCGCCTGAATCCTGTAGGTGTTAGTGGTATTTAATTCAAAAGTAGGCCATTCCAGGAAGACGCGCTGTTCCCAATTACAAGTCGTAGAATCGATGGTGTCGATACGCTGGATTTTAAGCGTGGAAATAAGGATGAAAACGAACAAAACTCCTTCACTCTGATGTTTTATGGCATAAGAAACCGTAATCTCGCAGGAAACCGTGAAGCAACCGTAGATCTTTATCTAGCAAAGGACGTCGATGGAGAATTTCAGGAACTTGTAAGTCACGGTTTCAAAAAAATCAATCAGCGAAAATTCAGAAGCACCTCGAATCACGAACATTCACAATGGCCGTGAATAAGAACAAGGACGTTAACAGTATCGCTGTTTCACTCAAAGAGGAGTTTTCCCTTAGACTTCCAAAGGGTGTTTCGAAAATGTAAGGATTTGGGAAACGGTGAACAAAAATCGATTATTTTGCAGGAGTTACTACCTTGTTCTCAGAGTTTCTTTCTCCGAAGACCCTATGATCTCATCCGGAGGTACTGCTCGCTGTTGTATTATCAAAGTCAGAATCATAACCCTTAAGGACGAAGTTTGCGCAAAATTCCTGTCCGGCAGTCCGCTATGCACCTGAACTCGAAGGAGCTGCGCTTGACACTGACCCCCACAAAGACCAAAGGCGATCCTGATGAACTTGTCATGTTTGGAGCTTGCCTTATAACGTCGATATCAGAAAGTGGACATACGCTTCCGAAAACATCAACAAGAAATGGCATCGTATTACTGTATGTCCACAATTTTCGATTATGCTCATGGCAGTATTCTAGTGAAACGCATAAGATAAGTTGGAACGCGGCGCATTGGACTACAGATCCACAATTAGTCAGTCGAATGTTGAAGTTGGCAAAAAAGTTGCACATGAACCCGTTCGTTCTGGCAGAATTCGTCGAAGACGAAGATATCGTCGAAGAAGTAAGCGACACGAGCATCAAAGGAGAAAAAGGTATACGGTCGATATTCTGCAGCCAACCAGCTGAAAATTTGAGATGCCTCCAAAGAATTGATCAGCGACTGCAACGCCATGGAAGAAGACGGTATTCCTGCAGAAGCAGAGCATGTACAATTTGAATTTCCCGAAAAACTTGCGTGCGTTCTTTTTTCTTCAGTGATGTGAACTCCAAATATATGTGCTTACAGCTATAGATTCAACGCTCTCCCTAACACGAAATGTCCCCCTCTGCAGAATGCATTTAAGAACGGAAAGCGCGAAGAACACCCGAAGGACGAATCGGAAAATCTTCCAAAAGACGATTATCGATCAGTTCCCCTCACCGAGATTGCCGATATTCTGGAAACTTCTGGACGCGGGAAAATTTCATTTGCGAAGGCAAGCGAGTTTTGAACTCATCGATGCCAACGTGGCCCCTACGTTGCAGAGTTTGTCGGACGAGAAAACTACTAAGGGGAACACTCTCAAAAGATATAAGGCAAGGCACAGTGATGTGATTATATTCGGGCAGAAAGGAAACGCGTTCCCGCAACCAGACAGCACCAAGGTTGTTACGCGAATAGTTCAGCCTCCGAACCGCTGTATTTTCTGCAAGCAGCACTTTCCGGACCTCTTTGCACTCATTTTACACATGCGTACAGGATACCCACGCCTGGATTTTATTTATCGAGTAAGTTCGTGATCTTAATGCAGTTAAATGGAATCCCTCTATAACAGCGACGAACATCCATAACCTATGCATTTAGGGTCGTTTGAATGACACAGTAGCCTGTATCGACGTTCTCCTCAATGAGCACTTCAACGGCGATAAAGACACGCAGGGTTTGGAATATTCCTGCGATGTTATTAAGAAGTTACCCGCAACAGCTCCCATTTACTTAGTCTCTCGGTACCCAACATTTCTCTCTCAATGCATTTGCTTGATGTACATGCAGGTTCGAACGTCACGATGCAAAAACTCTCGTAAAGTCATTGGAACCATTCAAAACTCCATCACGAAAAGATAAAAGATTGTATGCGCGAAGCTTACCGTAAGATTGGTGAATATGCCGCTTGTATACGGTTGTTATTTTCAGTATATCTTTCAATCCGATCACCCTTCATCCCTACTATGAAGTACCTCTTAACACTACGAAGAAAAAACTAGACCAAGATTGGCGAATCGAATGTATGCTACGGGTAGGTTGATAAGTACGTTTGGAATTGTTGAAACTTAAACTTTCAGAGGCTACACGAATTTACCGATTTAACGGACGAAGAAAAGGATTTTATGGGTTTGTGGAACATGTTCTGCTTGAACTTGGAAAATCGGCCTACCGGAAGGAACAGTTTCTATGCGGCTTGTGTAAGACATACTGCCAGTGATCGCTTCACTTCTTTCATCTGATTGCAGAGGCGCTTTCTGAGAACGTACAACGAGCAGCTCACCGAACAGGCATTGCAATTCGAATGGTTTTCTCACGTTGCCTACTTCAAAGGACGCGGATTCATCGATGAAGACGAAGCCTATGATCTGATCGCACGATGTGACAACCCCGACTACAGTCCTGAAGAGGACGACCTTCACTTTGTCTCTCGTGATCGGCAGCGTCGGCAAGATGAGGCCGAAGAACGCAGAAAGAAACTGGAGGAAGCCGGGAGTAAACGGTTGAAGGAGAGCAACAGCTCAAGCGGAGGCCAAAAGGATAGGAAGGACTTTCGTCGTATGTTGAATTTTTGCTCTCTACAAACATGTTCATTTTTGGACTTGCATATTATTTGAGCGAAATTTGATGAACACCTCAAACTTTAGCGGATTATTCTGAAATGATATCTGCTAGCATCTAGAAGTTCTCTTTGTGCTTGCAGATCTTCTCCCCATGATGTCCACACGGACGGCAATCAAGAGAGCTTTCCCAGGAAGCCGCGATTCCTCGGTTCTGGAACGTGAAGAAAGTTCATCGGTGGATAGTTCGTTCGCTGGAAAGAGGAACAGCCGCCACTCAAAAGAACCCGACTACTCCCACTACCTAAGGGACTATTAGGATCTCAACAGAAAAAAAAGAAATATATTTATATCATATGCTATTTATACAACGTAAGATCAATAAATGCATTAGAACTGAACAATTTCAAATGGGGAGGGATTCCACGACATTGCGGACTTGTGCAACATGTCTCGATTTATGACCACTTTGGCTTGATTTCGAGGAAGAGCTCCTTTGTTGTTTTTCACTGATTTCTTCGTATAGGAGTCGCAACTGAAGCGGCACATTCAGCACACGATATCCACTATGCAAAACTAACCCTTCTGACCTGTTCCCCTGAGAAGGCCGGGTGATATCCATGGACTCCGAGTAAGACGGTGGTAAATCAACCCGAATGAAGTGGTTATCCCTGTAGGCGCTCGAGTAACGGAACTCGCTCCAACACACGTCAGTAAAAATGGGTTGGTTTTCCGCGCTGAAATTCCATTTCGTTCTGGATGGGAGACTAATATAAAAACATACACGAAGCACATCTGCTGGTCTAGCGATGTATACGATTGTTTACGGCATCCATGGCTGACTGATTTGCGGAAACACGCAAGAATTCCGAAAAGTGCAAAGAGCACTGCAGGAACAATAAACCCGACCAACAGGGAGATCATGTTGACGCGCTCATGATGTCCGCGTGTAAATCTGAAAGAAACAGAGACGTGAGAAACGGAGTTGAGCGTAAGCATATTCCCTTATAACCATGTAACAACACGGCGAAAACTGAAAATGGACATATTGAATAATGGTAGAAAATTTGATTACTTGATGCTCGGTCGTTTAGTTGCTCCAATATTTTAGGATCTCGAGTGCCAGTAAAATTTTATCGTAATTGGCTGTGAAAAAAAGGCTTCGAAAAATTATATAATTAACTGTTTCGTAAACCGATTACAAATGCTCACATACGAAAGCTAATAAGGGCTTCTGCGAGCAGTATAAGGCAGTTGAGCACCGCGTGGAAAAGGAGTATCAAGGATGGAAAATTTTGAGAACAACCTAAACGAGGCCAAAAAACAATCAGATACTCGATTAAAACTTTTTTCGAACAACAGAGTCGGGAACTCGGACGTAACGATGTTTTCGTGAACGTCCATTCTGCGGCGAACGGCCGCGATTGATGCCGATTGAGAAGACCAGGCGAACCAGAGGCCAACTTCTTCAAATGAATATTTGACTACCGAAAGCAAAGCGCGCTCATTTCCTACACACGCCGATCACATGTTACAAACACGCTGCGCATTCCTTGAAATGAGATTTTGAAGAGCTGTCGTAACACTCAAAGCTTCCTTCAGCTTAAAATTGCGAGTCATGGTAAAAATTTCACAGTAGTCATAAATCAATCATCATCACATAAGGGAGCAAAGACTTCGCAGGCGGTTTTAATCACAAATGTCTTCGATGTTCCGGCACATCACATAGTTTGGTCAATTTACTCACCATCGGATCCTTTTTCGACGACACCGACTTACTCAAAGCCCAGAGGCAAAAGTTTAATTGGGAGCGCAGATTGATGTTTGCGCACCCTTTTCACAAGCACTAGCGCTGAAATATAAGTCATCAAAAGCCGACTTTCCCTTTTTGATGCCCTTTCGTCTCTTGCGAAGGTGTTCTTCATTTCACTTCTCGTACTTAGTCCGGAATTGGCCTTTGGAGACTGAACTCGTCGGTCGAGTGCAAACAAAAAACAGATTGTGGCATGCTCTAGCACGCGACGACAGTTTACACAATTGCTTACATTTCGCGGCACCTCCGCCCTTTGCCACTAGAGCAACTTGGTTCTTGTTTGCCTTTTTCAGCTATTCTGTGTCGGAGGTGCGTATAAATCGAGGACTCCCGAAGTCGTTTCCGACTTTCTTCGGCATGAGACTCATCGTTCTGCTTACGGCTATTGGTATCATTTTGTTTTTGTGCTTGCATCCATACATGACGACTTTAGCCGTGATCGGTTCCGTGCAATGTGGAAAGGCGCCACTTCTTCAGAAGCGCTGGGCAGCTTTGAGCTACGGTGGCGAGCGCTATCAGGTTTGGAGTTGATTTTGCGGGAAGTCAATGTAAAACTCTTTTAGTTCAAACAGTCAGACGAGCCTACGGATCCCTACGCTGGTACAGCTTATGCAGGTCAGGACATCCCATTTCGGAAAGACGATCCAGTCTATCGCCAGTTCTATGACCAGCCTAATCCTTATGCAGTAAACACGGCTAATCGACAATTTTATCTTGAAACATCGACACCTCAACAGCAGTACGTAATGCGCGACCAACCCAGCCAAAGTGGGCCATACATGTACTATCCATATCGTACCCCTATAAATGAAATAACAAGGCCCAGACAATAAACAAAGAGTAATAAATCGTTTAACATTTTTTTTTGAAAAAGCAATAGTGCAGAAACGAGACGCATATTTATAGCAGGGATAGGCCAATGATCGAAGGAAGATCGCTAAAAGGGCGCTGACGGACGTTGGCTAACAACTTCGTTCCTTAGCTATTCAAAAAAGAAATTTTCGTTGTTGAAGAGTCAAAGGACATCCTTAAAAATTGGACGAGGACCGAAACGAGTTCGTAGCGTAGCTAAAAGAAAGACCATCCTTTTTACAATAAGTTGTGGGTCACAGTGTTCTCTGACATTTTGTTTAGCCGCTTTCAAGCGTCATTACGGTGTTCTGACGAAGGCGTCACTACCGCCAATGAAGGTAATTTGCTCTAACGGCAACGGAAACTTTTTTTCACCAAGTCAAAAGATCATTTCGGGCCAAAAAAAAGTGAGAAGCCGAGATTCGCCATCGAATTCTACGCGAGTACGATACATACGCATAATCCCCAACATTATAAGCCATTGACAAAGAAGCGTTTCAACGAAAGACCACAGCCAGTCTGACAAAAGAAAAACACCTTTTCGCAGTGTAGAGTATATGAAGTACTATGAGAAGGCCAGATCTGTACTAAGGACTGGAATTGAGGACGTTGAGACAAACAGAATTCAAAATAGCCTAAAGGCGAATTTGAGAATCTGCTGGCATGTCAGTCAAGTACGTGTCATGTAAAAAATTCATTG
Source organism: Steinernema hermaphroditum (assembly GCA_030435675.1). Taxonomy (NCBI): domain Eukaryota; kingdom Metazoa; phylum Nematoda; class Chromadorea; order Rhabditida; family Steinernematidae; genus Steinernema; species Steinernema hermaphroditum. The sequence continues at coordinate 10,191,470 of CM059625.1, read as the reverse complement.
GCAGAGTTGTTTACATTTGAGAATCTCTGTGATCTTCCGAGAGTCTTCATGCTTTGCACAAATTTCAATTATCTTTATCACTCGCAAAGAAACAGCTTTCGGGGCAGAGGAATTTCCACTTTAAATGTACTACTGTATTTCCGTTGTCCATAAGAATGGACAGCAAATATAAGGACGCAACAGAAATTTCCCAGAAGCAGAACGAGAGAAACTGAATAATCAGTCAACTGTCCTTATCCTTCTGAGAGAGAGTTTTCTTACGACATCGCCGGGACTTTAAGCCCCTAAATCGCAAGGAGATAATTTGGAACGTCTATCATCAATGCCGTTTACCATGGTCTCGACACGAACACCCTGACATATTCCTTTCCGCGTTTAACTTTTGCGTGCGAATACTTCCTCGAGTTATTTTGAAGCGCATCGCTTTTTTCTGACAATCGTGGATTTTACTGAACGCACCAGACCTATTGAAGCAACGCAAGAGGATCGCAAGATCCCGTAAGCAACAATGGGGATTGCCGATCTTCTTCTTTTCCTTCTTATAATTCACGGTTGGAAGATGACTCAACAAGGTTGTTTATCTTTTACTGATTTCTTGCAGGGACCTTGGGTTTGTATGAGCGTGTTACCGAACAAGTTAGCGTTGAACTCGACGGATTTCACATCTGCTATCAGCTGCTCAATGGGACACATCAGACGGGTTGTCAGTGTAAGGCCTTGTAATGTAATTCTTGTCCAAATCGTTTTTACTGTGTTCAGCAGATCAAGACGGCAATATGGGAATTGTCCTTTATCTGGAAGACATAGAGACAATTGAATATTACGAAGAATTGTGCAAGAGAGGCGATCGCTGCTACAACTTCATTGTTGTCGCCAAATTTTCTGATCTTCAACGGTAGGAAATGATGCTTAGCTTTCTGTAACTAGCCCCTTTCTAGAAAGTCTGTTGAAATACTTCGGAGCTCCACCGTAGTTAAAGGAATCATCCTTACTGAGAGATTTTCGCCTCATGCAAAAATACTCTCCGAAGATGCGTCGTGCCCCAATGAAGGGTTTTGTAAGTAATAACTTCCTTCCACTGGGTAAATTTCGATACGTTTTGTAGCTGCATACAAAACGAACACACAATGGAATCAGAATCACGCCATCCATCCAGCAGGATTCCGCTTTCTTAACTGGAATAAACCCATGTTCCATGTTGAAAATCAGTCCGACGTCCAAATCATCAATGACAATGTAACCATCCATTTCTCAACAACTATGAAAACAATCCTTTCCTCTAGTGTTACAGAAAATTCAACCTACCCGATCCAAACAGTCGAGAAATTCACCCCCCGTTCTGTTATGCTAAGCTAACGCAGTTTATGCTCAGCGCAGGCGATGCAAGAACTTGTGCGCGACGAGAAACGCTCTTTGGAGGATTTTCTCAAAGCAGGTAGTCTGGCGACATCGATTTCGATATCACCATGTCTTTCAGCTCCCATCTTTGCGATCCCATCGAGGATGAGAACGTAATCTCTGTACTTCCCCCAATGGAAATAACAGACACTGACCCCGTGGAAGTGTTCCTTCTTGCTGCAAGGGTGTGTTTCTTTCACCAACATGGCTTCAGTAATTTGATTTAGATGGATGCCTTCAGTGCGCTGACCACAGATTCGGGCGGCGATGTCTCTGTTTTAACCTCCTTAATAGCATCTCTAGCCGTTAGTGAAGCAGTAGGTAAAAAGATGGACCTGTTCATCAAAGAAGCTCAGAAACATCGTCGTCATCTTATGTTTGGTTTCTTCAATGGCGTAAGATGGAGCTGTAGTAAAGTTTTAATGTCGGTTCTTAGGAGAGTCTCGGATATATTGGCAGCAGTAGAGCTGTTTGGGACATGCAGCACAAGAGGTTCCCAGCACCTTATAACATGGATTACGATCGGAATCTACGACCAATCAATATAACAAACATTGCTGTCGTTATGGAGTTGCAGCAGATCTTTGCCGTCAAGGATAGAACATATTATGTGCACACCGATTGGAATTCATACATCACCCAAAAAGACATTGTTGGTTTACTTTTGGGATTTATTTTTCATCGTTGTGTGCTACAGGTTGATGCTATTGCCTATGCTGCGAAAAATGGTACCGAGAATGTAAACATTGTCTACGAAGAACCGACACAGCTGTCTCAAGTACCTCCTTCAAGCTGCCATTCCTTTTTGAGGGAAAATGCTTCGATACCATGTGTTGTGATTTCGTCTTTTAACAGCAGGTATCAGTACAAGTAAGAAATTATTGCGAAATTATTGCACTCCGTCAAATTAACATTGCTTGTAGCGCTGTCAATTCCATGAGTGATCGCATAACCCCGGCAGATAAGGAGCAGCTGGCAGCACAGATCAAAGCTCTTGCCTCATCAGCTCTCCATGCATCCCTGGGATTCGTTTTTAACAGTTCTGACTACACCACGTTGCGATCCGATTTTTCGATCAATGGAACTTACGTATGTTGGAGCAAAAGGCCTTCATTTCTATCATTTGCGCCCCTTTCAGGTTGATATTCTGATTGACTGCTTCATCTACTCCGAAAACTGGCATACATGTAAAATGTTCAGAGATCTGTTAAGTGACAGCAAAGACGCACTGAATATTGACGGTAACAAAAATATCTTATTTTGTAGTAAGGAAAACTGTTTAGAAAAGCGTGTATATACGGGAACGAGCACTGGTTACATAAACCTTGTGAAGACCTTAGTTGGTATGTTGCTCGTACAGGCAGTAGGCACAACAAAGCCCACAAAAAACATCACCTCCGCCGAGCAGTGTGAAGCCCTTAATCTCGAACAAAATGTGCGTTATAATCTTTATTTCCCTCACACAACTCTCTTTTCGTTAGGTGTATCGATACGTGTGGTTATACGATGCTTCTCGAAACGCTTCCTTCTGCTACCGGAGTAGCACATATTTGACCAAAGCAAAGTCGCCTGCTTTCGAAATGGAAGGTGAGCAGTGCAATACAGCGGTTCCTTGATTATGTTCGTTGCAGACTATGACTGGTCAACAAATCGCTATTCGACTTGGACCGAATCTGTTTGGCAGCCACCTAAATTAACATTGTTCTTGGTGGCTTCCGACGATTGGCCACTAGCTATAGTGGTGGCTGCGGTTGTGCTGGTATTGTCTACAATTGTTGCCTGGAAAGCAGACGAAATGTGGTTTGAATCAGGACCTGTAAGGAATGACGCTGCCTTGTAAAAGGACTACTGAATGTTCATAACACAAAATCGGGCATACTGTACCTTTGATCTCTATGTTTGTTAACTTGCATAAAGCACCTTGGAACTGAATAATTGCTACCCAGAAACATTCAAAAGTTTCACTTTTCCCCCTTGTTAGTCACATGACGAATGATTGAATTCAACTGTGACATCGACTGGCTCTGATGTCGCAATATGCAACGAGAGCCACAATTCCAGTCCTATCTGTCCAACCATTCACTAAAATATACAAATGGTTGTCAAGCAAATCAAGCCGAAATGTTGAACAAATTTATTTTAATTTATAAATAATGGATCTGCGCGTCTCATCCCGTGTAACTCTTACATAAATTATTACGTCTCGCATCTACTTTACAGCATTTTTGACCTCTCCATATCAGCCCGTTCCTTTTCGTCCTCATCATCGGCAAGCATATGATCCGCAAACGACATAGCGATATTGTTATCAATCCATTTTAAATCCTCCTGAAAGACCTCTGTTACCGTGAACATGGCAAATAAAGTTACCTCCAAAGCTTCATCATGCGTTTTTATCGCAGCGGCTTTCATTTCAATGTCCTCGCCTTCCGTTGTGATGTTTCTTTGTTTAACGAGATCAAACATGGGTGACTGACTATTGAAGAGTTCATCTGGAAACAGATTTAAGCACAAATCGTGCATTCTCTCACTTACCATCATTCTCATCTTCAGAATCATCAAGCAGAGGGGTGAACGCGTAACGGACGTTGTTCGTTGACGGTCTCCAAAGGAACATAATAACAACGAGAATGGTGCAGAACAACACATGCCAAAAAGCAGCATCCACCCACCTAGAATACGGAATAAGTAACGGCCCGATCCTTTGGAAACTCACATCTCTTTCCAGTCAGCAGAGCAACGCTGGAACGTATGAGCATAGAGCGACCAAACCATAAATACAAGCGATGCAATCATGGCAAAACCCAAAACGTTCGTGAAGTGACGGTAAAGATTGAGCTTAATAACATTTCGTCGCATGCGCAAAGTCCGCATAGTATTCGTAAGGCTTGTGAAAATCCAGTAGAAAATCACTACCTCAACGATTACAAGTGGAAGAGCGGCAGCCTGTTTTTGCTTAGCTCCCTCAACATGTCTCTGTAATAAAGATGAGCGTTCAATCTGTGGTTCAAACAACGAATCTTACCCTCGACACGCGAGACAAGCCCTCAATAGAACACAAGACAAAATAGACGAAACCGACTCCAGCAATTTGGTTCATGGTGGAGCCCAAACGGGGTTTGACTACGCCGAAACCCACTGATACAATAATGATGAGGACACGCGACATTGTTCTTTTGAAGCAAGAGAACAATTCGGCAACCTAAATAATGAACGTAACAACATTCTATTCGTCGATTTTACCTCAATAAGACCATCAACAGACTTTCCAGTATCGTTCATGTTAGTGTACTCCGCCAGGAAAAGGGCTTTTTCGATCATGCCAATCATTATGACGGCTCCTGAACATTATGCGACATATTGCGAGATTATTCGTTAGCAACACTCACCGATCCAATACTGAATACGGAGTAGATCCTTCCAGTGCTTCAAGCAAGCAAAGAGCCATACGATAGCCAAAATGATGTAAAAGAAGCACATGAATGTGTAAAACCCGAGTAAAGGATAATCGATTGCACTAAGAAAGCCTTCAGGGCCCCGCCACTGAACATCGATACTCAAACTGTAGTTTGATGTGGCCGTTGGAAGATCGACTCCAGAAAACTTAAGCACCAGGAAATAAATACCATCCATCGGAAGTGATTGAATAGGATGCCATGAGCTAGAAGATGAGGTAAGCACTTGAATTGGAGAAATGGAAACGTACGATAATGTATTCTTTGCTCCTCCATCAATTGTGTTTCCATTGATTCCCGGATAAGCCTCTCTTCTTTTTCTACCTCCTCCTTGCTAAACTTGTAAAAGAAAGTAGCAAATAAAATAAAGAAATTTTTACCTGAGTGACATTTACAATGCCCATGGGAACCGGTGGATTTTCGGGACTCAGCCAAATGACACCGTGCGATTCCTTGCAATTTATTACTTGTGATTTTGATTTGTAATAAAGTATCTGGTCGTAGTGGAAACCTTCAGGGATCTTGTTCGCTTCATCAAAATAAAAGTTCTAAATTGTTCCCAAAGATCAGCAAAAATCTGTTTGTTCATTTACCAGCAGCTCTCGAACACTATTCTGCCGACGGATATCAAAGAACTCCTTGTCACACGGTGAACTGCGTATTACATACTGCACCGTAAACTTGGTATCCACCTGACCTTCGCATTCGAGTTTGATCTCCACTTCTGTGCCTTTTAAGGCAGCTTGAGGAAAACCAAGGAACTCATTCTAGAAAACCGTGAATACAATGATCTCTCGCAGCAGACATACCGTGTCCTTCTTTAGAACTATATTGTCGTGCATAATGCCAGGAATCAGAAGATTAGCAGCAATACTCTGCGCCACCAGCAGCCAAGTAATTGGATATAAAACGGTTGGAGACATGCTTGAACTAGCAGAATAACATATCACGACACCTAAAAGAAAACACACTAAGACGTGAGATGAGGGGTACGTTGCCATAGACACGCCACAAGCATTGATGTATACGTATAAGTTGACCATATTGAGAATAATTTTGTTTAGCCTAACGATCCTGGCAGAATAAACACGAAAGACATACCAAATGACATGACGTGGCAAGCACAAGTCTGTAATTTGCGCCGTTAACTCAAGACAGTCGTGATCACAGGCAAGATCTAATCTGTCCTTCGACAGGAAGATGTATTCATTCTGGGAAAACACAGTATTTCATGAGGAATTGTGAGTAAACACTAGGCGTGCGACGATATGGATCGGTATGAAAAGAAAGCGCAAGATTTGAACGCAAAAAAAAGAAACTGGCACTGAAGGAAATACCGCCTCTCACGAAAGAACTTTTCTGAAAACAGTTTTCTTCCGCACACAGTCATCCCGCGATGCATATCAGAATTCGCGAAAAAATTCACCGATCGCATATGGCATCGCGGTTGCTGGGTGGTCGGCAAATGCAATGCAACGAGTCATGCAGTTCCGCAACGCGTAACCTGAACGCGCAGTCGCGAGCGCGGCTTCATATGGCCCATCAGCTGATAGAACGAAGCACAGTCTCTTCTGTAAAGGTTTACCGCCAATAGATGACGTAGAATCCGCGCGTCATGGCGCTGACTGTTTGGGATCGATGCAAAGTGGCGCAAACACGGCTGGGACATTCGATTGGCGGTGGCTTCTCGAAGCTAGTGGTCCCGAAGGAAGCGAAGCTGCTGTATCTCGCAGAATTTGATCCATACTTCACGTACAAATGCGAATCAGCTGTAGAAGGTAGTGAACGAAGTCGGGATGGCACGGAAGAGCTCGATATTCCTGATAAACTGCCGACGGTACTCTATGTTCGCCGACGAGACATATTCTTCTACTTCGTAGCTATTTTAACTTACATTTTCGATATCCTCAGCGATTGTTTCATAGCTTATTACCACTATATCAACGACCGGGTAAGCCCTTCCTAAGATTAACTGAATGACATTGATATCTTTAGGTGTTTGCAGCTTTAATCGTGTCTTTATTCATAGTCGTCCCTTCTCTTCTTTTGAATTTGATGTCTTACCTATTTTGGAGATATGACGAAAATCGACGAATCGAAAGACAGCAGATCGTCGATAAGAAGGCTTCGAGAAGAAAGACGCTGTGGATGTTGGCGTCCATCTTTCAGGTATTTAGTTTAGCTACAAACTTGGTCTTACCGTATTTTTCCAGCTTGGACCAGTTAGATGGTATGCAGAAGCTATCTACAGCGGAATCCAGTTTCGCAGAACTCCACCATTGGATGAGGCCGCCGAGGAATTGAGACTTCGCTGGTTTTGTCGAATGATTTCGGCCGATCGTGATGCTTCTTTATTACGATTTTTCGAAGCGTTCCTGGAGTCAGTGCCGCAACTAGTTGTTCAAGGCTTTCTTGCAGCCAATTATTTTTGGAGATATCACACAGAGCGAAGCGGCCATCCTTTGCCTCTGTTTTGTATGTTTCAATCTTTGAAGGCTAAAAGATATTCGTATGATTTCAGTGTACGCGCAACTAGCGTCGACGGCACTCTCTGTCCTATCGGTTTCCTATTCCATCAGTGTTCAGCACAGAACGTTAAGGATAACCCGGCCGGATAAAGCGAACATGGAGTTATGGGAGACTGCTATGCAGGTGCGTGTACAACTTTCTTTTCTGATAACGTTGTGGTGTTAAGATTATGTGGCGTTACTTCACTATCTTACCCCGATTTATATGTATAGTGTTCTTCATCTTGTGCTACGGGTATTGGACAGTTCTCTTCGTGTTGATACACATGCTTATTTCCCTGTTGCATATAATGAGACTGCAGGTATGTTGGGCTTATTTGTCATTTATCTAAATAGTATATTTAGACCATAGAGCACAAATTTATATCCCCTGCAACAGAATGTGGGCTTGTCTTCATTAATAGCCTTATTCACACCTTCGCACCCTTCAACATGACGGAAGGCCACACAAAGTGGAGATACGTGATTGCGTATTCAATTGAGGCCATTGAAAATGGTGTAAGTTCTTCTTCGTATTTGTGCGCACAATCTTCTTTATACCCTTTTCAGATTATTTTAACCGCATCGATTTTCAACGACAGTTTTAATTTTCCATACAAGTGTCAAATTTCAATCTTTTGTGCCATGAGCTTCGTTCTTGGAATCACTTTCATGGCGGCGTACTATGGCTGTTGTCATCCCAGTCGACGTGTGCCTTCAATCGCCGTAGGGCGCGCCAACGACCAGGAAGACTCCGCGTTGCCTTTGGAACCATTGTCTGCCAATATACGTGTGGTCGTACCGGAAGGTTTTGCTGATCCCACCAAGTCGAACGAGCAATAATTGTTTCCCCTCCTAGTCGCAGCTTATACCATACGGTTTTTCCCTAGATCTATTCTTCATATTGTACTAAACATATCACGCTCAAGCAAAAAATTAATAAAAACATCATTTTCATGTGAGATCTGACAAATGGAGCAGTTACCACATCTATAAATCAAACCTGGACATTTTCGAACGAGGGAAGGCACCAAACTCAACATTTAAAGCAAATCAATACAGTCACAATAAAACGTGAATCATTCAGCGCATCCATATATGGGTAATTTTTCAAGATCGTAAACACTTTTTCAAATAATAATAGATTTTGCTGTCTTCTGATGTTCAAAGACAACTTTTTAGACGATAAAATAATTGGATTGAAGTAAAGGCGACCGTATCTCTTAGAATTCACCCTGAATACGATTGAAAACAAGTCATGAATAGCTGCGGCCAATGGTTAGGATTGGCGCTGCTTTGATAATGTTGCGCAAGAACGGTAGCTTGAGAGGAGCCGCGGAATGAACTGACCATGTCGAAACAAAGGCCACCTGAGGACGTCCTCTTTGATTAGCATACCGAATAGGCGTCCCGCTGCGCAATCACGATCGAGAGCCGATTTACACCTTCGTGACGTTCTGGCTCAGCCCTTTCCCATCGTCGAAAGAGAGAACAGATTAGTGACATTTGACACAATTCTGGATTGGACCGCAAGTGCTGATGATCTCGTGCCGAAAGATACCAATTTGCATCTCACATTCAGTCAGGATAGCAAAGGCAGGAGTCGGAATTCGAGTTAAAGATTTTAATAACAAATTTCGTTATGAAGAATTTTGTACTACACAGGTAAAGCAAAAATTTCAGCCTATGTCGGCCAAGTGTCTTCAGATGAAAAGTTCTCTTTCTTTATTTGTTTCCTATTTGTTTATTTGGACAACGTGTGGAAAACAGATGCTCAGGTCTGCTAAAGCGACACAGACCGTGGGTCAAATTCTGTCGATCCAACGAACTGAGTGTATAAGTGGTAGGAGGGATGGTGAGTCTCAATACGTCCGATTGACGTCGATCACCTGTCCTTTGAGTGACCGACATCAAATGCCGTAGGTCAACAGCGAATGAGTCGAGGCGTTGGCGAAGATTTAGCGGATTAAAGTATCACGTTCACCGCTTTGTAGTACCGACTAGATGCGGACCGAAACTACAAATGGAATCTGACCGCAGCCCAGAAGCTCTGTTTGAAAACGCCGCAAATCCACCTCATCTGCTACCGAAACAATAAGGAATGACGCGTTCGAGTGGACGAACGCTCTTGATGTACGTCTGTAGACAGGTGGTTCTCTAAAGAAACATTTGCGGATCAAGAGAACGGTGATGCAGTCGATGCGAGCGGCTCCTTTGAGTGTCTTCCTTAATACCTTAATTATGTCGGAACCGCGCTAGGACAACCGACTATGTTGCAGCACTTTAATCTCAAGGAATAACATAGAGGAGCAGCTACTTGTATAGCGAATGCATATTACAGTTTTATTCACATTTCTATATGCAATAAGCATTGTTGCGATTCGCAAATATCACAGGCGTCGGAAGGGAACGATGTAAAGATTTGAGAAGACTTTTGAACTCATAACTAGGTGTCAAGACTCGTATATCCGGAACTTGTGCCCTAGAAGGCATATGTGGCTAATAGAGAAACCTCATCAGATCAGCCTGTATCTGTGATGATACAAATGCTTGTGGAGGGGATGTGGAGGGGGTCGTGGGTGAACTGACAACACTGGACGGTACGTATGTGCCAAGAGGACATGTCGGAGACATGGTCATCATGGATTGAACAAGCCCCGGGAAGCTGCTGTTAATAAATGCTTGTGTGACTGGGACGTGGGATGCGACCGGACTGTACAGGGGAAAGGGACTTCCATACTGCCTAAGAGTGTCGAAGCGACTCTTTGTAACGGGATTTGCTTTTCTTCTCAGCTTTCCGGTCGACTCGCCAATGAAGATACTGTCTTCTGCTGCCGCATCCATCATCCAATAGTTTCCTGAAACGAAATAGAGTGTTCATTCAAAGTAGCAGAGAATAACAAACCTTTTCCAGGATCGTCGTATGATCGTGGAACTTTCACGAAGCATTTATTGAGTGAGAGATTGTGGCGTATGCTGTTTTGCCAGCCCTGTTTGTTATCTCTGAAAGCACAGCTTTGTGTTTAAATAAAATAGATGGAAACCATTTCTAACCTGTAGTAGGGGTACTTTTTCATAATGTATTCGTAGATTCCACTGAGAGTGAGCCGACGGTCTTTGCTCTCGCGAATTGCCATCGTGATCAACGCATTGTAGCTGTAGCGCGGTCTTGCGTTTTCTCCTTCGTTTGAATTATTCGAAGTGCCTTCCTCGTTGGCGCTAAGTTCGCCGTCCGTTACCGGAGAAGTGCTGCTTTCGTCGCTTTCTGCGTTCCCGATGCTGGTAGTTGTACTCTCGTTGGCATCATCATCTTCTTTACTTTCGCCTAAAGAAATGCACTCACGTCAATATACGGAAGAATACAAACTTACAAGTAAAGGAAAGAGGCGACTTCTGGGAGTCAGTAAGCAAGTTGTCAATGCTGAAGCAAGACATTCTGAAGCGTGAACGGGTTGAACCACTTAAAGAGAGATGAGGTAACTTGTGTGAACAGAGCTGCCTCTTGCAACAAAGGAAGCGAGTCAATTTGGCCAACAGATTGAGCACGGTGATTACATGTTTGTAGTGGATGTGTTCCAACAAGGGGCGGCGCTTGGGGAGGAGCGAAGACGGAGTGCGCCAATGGTCGCGGCGCTCTCGTCAACCGTAGCGCCGATATGCTTGTTAACAAAGGGGCGGGTTCAGCAAATTGTTTCACCTTTTCCAACACAAATAGACAGCTCGTGCATAAATACAGAAGAATAAAAGAAAGGTGTTAGCTGACAGTCGGAATTGTTAGAGAAACTCGGAATCTGTTCGAAGCTTCGCACGCAATTTGGATCCGAATATCGAGTTTTGCCAACCAATTCAGACTGTTTTAGGCCTTGAAACCAACGGACAGATTTAATTTCTACGATGTGCGGAAGATAAAGATGGAAAAATACTGAAAATCTGGAGGTCACCCTATACAAATGAGTTGTCAGATATGAGCTACAGCGCCTGTCCGAATCGGTGTCTACGGCCGCATTAAACATCGCGTATCAATCAACGAAGCAACTGATGGCACAGCATGCCCTCGAGAGAAAACGCTCCAACCCTTCAAAGCACCGTGCTCCTTGTCACCACAGGAGTCATCAAAACGCTCTGTTTTCAAACAACGCCTTGCTAACGACAACAAGAAATGAACCGAGTGTCTCTCGACCGATACCAACCGAATGGGGAGGGAGAAATGGAATTCTGATGCAAATCGCGGTTTACGGCTGTGTTTGGGTCCTTTCGTCTGTTTCCGACACAGAAGGCAGGAAATACATTCGCGAAGTGTTATAATTGAGGTAAATTTAGGGATTATTTCCTTCCAAAGAAAACAGAGTTGTTTTCGACTTTACATTCGAATCGCTGTTTTTGCGGTCAAACAGATTGCCAAAATTATCGCAAATACATTTCGTCCACTTTCTGCTGGCAACTTTCAATTAAAGCACATAATTCGCAGTTCGACGCACACCAAAGTGAGCGCGAAGCCAGAGCAGAGGTTCACAGGTGGATGAGTCATTACAAGCTCATAAATTACCTTCTGTTAATTAGCCACGGTGATTAACGTCTTTTGTCACTTTAACGGCTAACTGGCGGCCAGACGCCGCTTCACATGGCGGTTATATTTTCCTATAATTAGCGTAAACAAATGAAGCGGTGTCTGTTGTTTAATGCGGTTACTGTTCGCCAGAACCGTCAATACTTGAGCTCCTTAAAGCGTATCGTATCTCGCCACTCTGAGACAATGCCGCTCACCAGACGTTTCGGCCTGTCGAAGGTCATTCCGCCGTCACTTCGCTAATTTCACCACTTTCGCCTTCTCACAATCAGTTTCTCAGCCAAATCCGTTGGCGCAGAGTTGCAAAAGAGATAGGTAAACAAAATGTTTTGTTCACTTAACACTTTCGCACTAACGGAAGCGCATTCCCAAAAGGACCCCTACATCGCGCACCGTTTGATGTCGCTAGGTGCGAAGCGCCTTTCAGTGAGGCTAATGTTTATACAAAACGCTACTATGCACAACGAAAAGCTTTTCTCACTCGGTGGCGGTATTCCTACAGTCCCTAATTGTTCCGCTAATTGTCCGCTTCGGCACGTGCGGCGCAGCGAAATAACAAACGATTAGCGCTCACGTCGCGATCACGACCGTTTCTTCATCCACCGTCCATCTCGCTCTCCATTAACACAAATGTTCGGAACTTTTTGTCTTATGAACAAATCGAGCGACTGCCTTCGGCGCATAGCCAATTCTAAATCGGCCGTACTTCCATGCCAACAAAAACTTTATTCACATTCGTGGGAAACCGTATATGCGATTCGAAAAACGGACAATCACTCTTTCGAACGGCTATCGCGCCGTTATGGTATGCGGATTTTCGGACGTTCTTGCCATAATCGCCGCTAAAGAAACGCATTCGGACGGACGGCGCCGCTTTCTGTCCTCAACTCGTTTAGCGATAATAATTGTCATCGAACGCAAAAGTGTTTATTGTTGTTTACTCGAGGATCACGGTTAACGAGCTTTCGCGCAATTTGGCCACATCAGTTATTAGCCCAATCGCCGAGGGCTGCGCAACGTCGTAAGTGACCGGTATCCGATTCGCGGATCATCAGACTAAGCGCTTATGACATTAATGAGGTCGCGGATTTACGGACAGCGACTGGTGCACTGGTCAAGCTGGCATAACCGAAAATAACAACCGACTACCGTATCGCGTGGGAATTGTTTATGTAAGAAGTGCGAGACTATGATCCATATTTGATAAATAATCGAGGCTTTTGATATAAAATTATAAATAAAGAGGGAATTAAGACGAAGGGATTAAATGAATTGACTCCGCGAGTGTCGCACAACTGTTGTTTGCTCCTTTCCAACACCAACCATAGGTGCCCCCGGCAAGTCCACACGCCGTTTTTGACGATCACAACGAGATCATGGGGTCATCGAGACATGTTAGCACATCGGCAGAGACGTCTATTTCGTCGAGATCGTCACAGTGGTGCGATATTTTGTCCAACAAGTGAGCGATAATCTCCGGAAATCCAGGTGGCCATTGTCCCAGAAGTGACCTTTGAGAAGTCAGTGGTGCTAGTTCAAATCCGACTAATCCCTGTCACAGTATCCGATGGGAACAAATTGCTTGATTGCTGTTCACGAATTGGGTACGATATCTCAGTCCGTAAAACACTCTGTCTTTGTGGCGGCCAGATGCGGTCAATCACGCTGTAAATCACTCAAACAGGTTGCCGACTCCGAGGTGGCCGTTCGTTGTGCAATCGTGCGGGCTGTTTTGTAGTAACACCACCAACATCGGCCAGACATTTTTCCAGGTAACAACGACATTTAGATCGCATAGCTCATAGGTACTTCCACTGGCACTTCATCTGCAAATTGGTGACTCGCTCTTGGGTAGCGCAGGAGACCTGGAACGACGATGGCAATAGTTCGCCCGAGATGTTCCGTTTTGGTGTACTGGTTGAAATAGGCATCCACCATCACAGCCACCCTGAAATACATAATTCACCATAGCTAGCGTCATGTTTGGTTACCACCAAATTTGAATGAGCGCAGCGATGGAGAAGAAGAAGATGATGACAAAGGCAGATGGCCACACAATCTGGAACTCCTCAGGAACACTCGAAGAAGAACTTTTAATGTGCGTGAAGACTATTTTGATGGTACCAACAATAACGCAGACAATGACGATCTGCAAATAAAAACGTTTTCAATTATGCAACATTTTGAAGATTTCTGGCTTATGGAAAAGCTCCTGGATTTGCAGAAGTGCATTGTTATTTCTTCTTTCCAAAGTCATTTTAATCCATTGACTTTCTGTTACTTCCTTGACTGCTAAGAGGCTATTGGTGAGCAGGAAAAAACGTGCCCTTAGTAGAAGAAACGTGCTGTATTGATTCGGAAGAGAGTGCGTTTCCTGAGGTTTGTCTGGATTAAATTTGCCCTTCACAATCGTTTTTATGGGCAATTTGGATTTGGAGTTTAGCTGGGCTGTTGATCTATTGTCCGTTTTGAGATACGAAATAGTTTAGAACGGCCCTACATCGCAGTCGAAAGTTTTCTCAATTTCTGCGACAGTGCACTTTTGAAAGTATGTTCACTTACTTGCCAAACGATATGAAAAAAATAGAGCCGAGGCTTGTGGTTGGCCCATGCATAAAGCGTGACACAGACGACAAAAACAGAAATGAGAACGAATACGGCGGTAGTGTAAGCGATCTGGGAACCACGGCCTTCAAGAGCCGTTGTGTAGAAAAGGTACCCATTGCTTACGGCAAGTTGGGCCCCAAGCAGTGAGACAATGGCTAAAAACAAACGTCATTTATCTCTCAAGACTGAAAGCCGAATACCTAATTGAATCAATTGGAAGACGCATATTAGAAGAACGGCGTCATCCAGGGCTATGCACCCAAGGCAACATCGATGGCGCGTGAAGGGGGCGATGAGAAGCACTTTGCGAAGATTCCGTTCGAATTCTTCCCGACTGGGCCAACCGTTTTGCTTGAGCAGACCGCCTGCGTAGCTGTGCGGTAAGTCGTGCGATCCACGTGCCGACGCAGGGACTGTCTGTACCGAAACGAAGATTTAACTTACGTCGAATGAATAGCTAATACTAAGAATACTAATGGGTGCCAGAATATCGCCACCGTTGGTTACGCAAAGGAAGGTAAGTTATTGAAATGCCGAGCTCAGTAAGCTCACTGATTATTTGTGTAAAAGCCATAGCACTTTGAATAAGAGCAATCTCCGGCGACCAACAAAGGGGGGCGCGGCAAGAGTGATGGAAGTACGATTAGCGTGGTACTTTTTGCAAAGTCTTAAAGGAGAATGCCCTACATCATGCTTATAACCAACAGAGCCGCCCACAGAAAGAAACGAGCACAACCTACCGAAGAGTTGAAGTACTGTGAGTTCAATGGAATTCCGTTCTCTTGAATAGTGATCGTTGGCATTCTGTCTGTAGATAAGAAGCTCTCGTTTTCTATTACTCAAGACCGCAGGAAATGAGCACACATAATCAATACGCGTTTATGAAAGTGGCAACTACTAGAGGGCGACGTATTTTAAGAATGAATTGTTGACCAGGCGACGAAAGCAAATTTGCGGTTGCCAAATGCGATTATTCTAACCGTTTTCAGCTTTCAGTTGTCAACAAAATAATATCGAGGCCCTCGACAGATAGCTGCACGTTGCCCATCTTGCGGAAATAAGTTCTGAATATGACTGTTAATACACACTGACAAGACGCATAGCTCTCCCTATCGTCTAGTTTAATTGAAATGACAACAATAACAATTTTTTGAAAAGGTATGGAGCAGAAAGTGTAAAAGCACCTTCTTAAATTGTCATCATAAAGTCCACTGGTAAAGAGATACTTCATGTCGCAGTGCTACTTACTCCACATTCGCTTTGATATGTGGACTACTTTTGGATAACTTCTCTACATTCGCTCAGCCATCGTGGTCAGCTGAGATATCTCGCATTAAAAGAGCCCAAAATGCATGTTTCTAAGTTAATCCATTGTGCAGATCTACAATTTCTGCACAACACGGTCGCTCACACCTTATTCAATTCCTATTTGTCTCTCAATGGGACCAGGCCATGAACGAAAACAATTTGAAATTCCAGACGTATCTTGCCAAAAAAAAAAACAATTCTTCCGAGACGCTTTTTTTTATCCTTCTAAAGTTAGAACCTTAGTTGAACGAGAATTCCATTCAGGGTTCAGGGATCCGTTTTAATGCCAGAAGACACTATGATCGGCTTTGGTATACTGAACAACGGGACAACGTTTACAAAAACTCTAAAAGACCATATTTCCCGTCGTATAGGAACCTTGAAAGATTTCTGGTCAACCTAGGGTTCCAAATTTAGAAGGATAAAAAAGCGGCTACCTTTGTTTCTGAGGTCGAACACGCCGAATGCTGAACCCAGTTTCCGGAAAAAGCTCATAGTCTTCATGAAATAGATCTCGTCGTGCAGTATGGACTATACTAGTCCGGAAAAATAAATCGTCGATCCACCGGTCCGACGTGCCTGCAGCGACGTTACCGTTACCGTTAGAGTTTTTTAGTTATTTACTTCGAGTTCCCTGCACTTAACAAATAAAAGCGAATCTGGACCCATTCATTCTATTCGCGCTAGAAGCTTTTGCGCAAAGTTATGCGCAATCGCTGCTAATTGTTGCTTTCATTATCTGCTTCTGATATTTTCTGTAATAGCACCAGGCAGCAGATCGAGACAACTAAGTACTTGGGGATTTTAATTGAAAAGAATAAAATAGATTATGAGTTTTCCCGGAAACTGAGTTCATCAGTCGGCGTGTTCGATCTTAGAAGCAAGGGTAGGAAAGATTTGGCGGAATTGAAAGTGAACACTGCTCAGCGCTAAAGAAGAAATTTCGTACGGCGTTTTTGGACAATTTCTTGTCATTTCTTGGAGGGCACTTGGTGTTTCGAGAAACCGATTTCAGCATCGTTTTCGGCGACCTCGAAAACAGCAGCGCACTCAGACATCAGGTCACATATCGGACGCTTTATGAAAGCTGATAAAAGTTTCTCATAGCGTCACCGACTGGCTTTCTTAAGAGTCACGAATGAAGGCCAGGCACATTAGCATGCGGAATTACTCGTATCGAGCTCAATACGACCGAAAACAAGAGTAGTCAGGCATTAAATCAAGTTATTTCCGCAATTTCTGATAACAGCAAATTAAATTCGCTTCAATATACATGCGTATTTCGTTGTGATTACACGCCAGGTCCGCGAAAAAAAGAACACACAATCCTTTTCGCAACAATTCACGAATTTTATATCAGCACGAATCATATGCTTTAAAATTTGAACCCTAGAGGATTCTAAATATCTAGGCATGCCTGTTAAAGGGGCCCACTACATTACACCATATATGGAATTGAAACATTCCAAATGAGCGTTTTTTTTTTCGATTGGTGCCTATTCTTACATTGTCTTGTCTGGACACAAAACCGCTGTGCGGGTTGTGTTCGTCACTCATTCTCGCGCCTCGAGCATGGTCATCTCTCATCCTTGTGTCAAATGTAATTTTTAAATCATTCATATCGCATGGCGTACAAGCTGCCGCATAGACATTGCGAAGTGCAGTGTTATGAACATTACATGTGGTACTAATTCTGCGGAGGATGGTGACTGCTTTCAACCATGAATATCGTTGGGTCTTGCTTACCTGCGCGGTGCTATCGCAATACGTTTCGCTTTCTATTGCGTTAATTATGGCAGTTTCCCTAAAAAAACTCGCCTCTGAGAAACTGCTAATTACGACCTTTTCTGTAATGTTTCTAACAAGGAAACCTTCCGAAGTGTCTGCCTCAGATCGAGCCGAAGTTTAGCACTTAGGTAGGCATTGATACATTAATTAACGTTAGGCAACGATAAGTCCGGTCGTCATTTCGCTCTCTCAGAAATGAGTTGAGTGATCGGTCGCTCTTGCCGGTGTTGCTGGCACAATGGATAACCCGGCTCCCAGTAGGCGTAGAACACCGGGATTGACATAGTACCATCCAGCTGGCCAAGAAACTCCTTCTTCCACGCGACTTCACTGCGCTAAACACTAAAGCTGGGGAACATTCGTACCAACGCCGACGTTCCTACGCTGCTAGTCCAAAGAAAGATGACCCTTCGCTGCGCTCCACTTGAACCATCCTCTTCGCCGTTTTGAAGCACAATGATGGGATCGCTACTTTCTACTCGAATATCGTGCCCAGAGCCGAGGGAAGGGGAAAGCCTCCAGTTGTGCCATTTGTTCTCCGAGCGTCTGGTTGGTCAGATGGCAGACCCTGTGGCAGTTGTGATTCTTCCGGCTTCCAGAGGGAATTGGGACACCCGAAAGCTGTAGTCCCACCACCATTGACAACAAGATGTCCGACGCCAGGAATCCGGCCACGTGAGATGTCATCCCGAAGGTCGCCGACGCTCTGAGGACGCCACCACCATCGAAGACGCAACTCCCGGACCACGAACCATCAGATTTAGGCTCAGAATCGTGCGCTGTGCCGCAAACGATGTTCCGCTGCCATATCCGAAGATTTGCCGATTCCCAGAAGCCCCATGACGCGCTCCGCCACCCACCGGTTCGACATCAACAGCCACGCCAGGAATGAAGCCGCCTACAAGTGATATCGTCTGTTGTCTATTTTCGGTGTCGTGCAAGGCGCAATGCCTTTAATTCACGAAATAAAATCGTGTGCCATAGTAAATCTATTGGAATTGGTTCGAAAAATTACGACTTTATTTCATGAATCAAAGGCATTAAATTATGCTTTGCTCCGAATAGTAGACAAACGGAAGATATCACTTATAGCTGGCTTCATTCCTGGTGTGGCATCGATGTTGGGTCGGTCTATGGCGGCGCGCTTCATGGGGCATGTGCGAATCATTGAAACTTCGAAAACTGTGGCTTATTGGGAACAGAAGCGACTTCGGAGCTCGCATCTGCTTCGAAGAGATGGATTCTTAATGCGGAAGTTGCGTCTTCGCCGATGGCGATATCCTTACAGCGTCGGCCATTTTCAGCATGACTTCTCACCCAGCTCCATTCCTATCCTCGTACGTTTTGTTTTCAACTGTGATGGGACTACTTGGGTGGGTTTACTCGAAAGAGTAAACTAGTTAAACTCGTATTGTAGTCTCTGAGGGGTGAACCGTTTAGCATATTATGTGTCGATATTGTATTTCGGATGGAGTAGCGACTCTGTGTGAAAAGAACATTCAACAATTTCAACACATTTTCTGCGAAGAAAAGTTACTTCAAACATTGTTCACGGCTGAAAATCACCGACCAACGAATGTGCCAACAGCAAACGGAGGTAAAGGGAAGCGTACTCCCAAATTTAAAGTCTAGGGAAACATCTTCAAAACTGCAGATTACTTGCTATAGTCCTTAGCTATAGTCCTTCGTCCCTTACATAGTTTCCGGCTAGTTTCAAATATGTCACAAATTCGCTTGACTAAACAAAATCGGCCCCAGCAACAAACTATGCATTCACTTTCTGCGAGCCCGCATTATCGTGTATTCAGTTAACAGAATCGCGAGCATACAATCATTAACAGTTCATGATCACGTGTATCAAAGTAGTCTTGTTATGTTCAATTCATTCTTTGAGGAAACAGTCCAAATGGTTTGCCCTGTTTGATTCGATCAAGTATCCTGCAAGATGCAAAGTGGACGATTGCAAATGTCTGCACCAAACGACGTCGTCATCGAACATTCGTAGTGCCGTATATGATTCAATTTTGCATGTTTCTCGAGATAAATTATGTCGAATATCCATGTTTCGAAAGTGCTCACGAGATAGGACACGACATTCCGCTTTAATGTGCATTGCCAATGTTCGTCATTTCAGACAAATGCTAATGTTGAAGGACGTCATTCAGTTGTAATCGTCTAAAAACCCCGCGGGCAGAAGTCGCCCAGTGTCTACAACTCCATACTGCAGTCCTTAATTAATTTGTCGTAAACCCATTATTTCGTTTTTTTCTGCGTTCTAGCACAATTCGAGGAAGGGGAAATGGTCAAATAGACCTGAAAAAGGGGCGTCATGTCCCTGCTGACAAAGGGAATGCACTGGCGCAGGCGTCCACCGAGGTAACTACTAGCCCAAAAAATATACATATATTTCTACAGATCTTGTTTTTTTTGCACAATCATTTTTCTGCGCAGCTCAATCAATTTGCGGAGGCTAATGGAGATCGCAAACAGAGGTCTGACATCATCTCGCTCGCATAGGTAAGATGTCCTGCTCGTCCTTTCATCCGATTTCTCGATGCAGGGAAAGCGCAAACACTGCTTTGCGGGTATAAATAATTCGAAGAGTCAAATGTTATCCAACCAAGATTAGAGGAAACGGCATGTTGACGCCCGGCGGCAGCCTAGTGGTAGAAGCAGTCGTCGCCAATGTTGTCCCAAAGCCATAATTAAAGAAAAGATGGCGGAATAGGGACAACTTAATTCGAGTGTACATCTCTTGATGGGGCAAGAGACACTTTACACAATTTGTAGAGGGCGGTCAAATCGTCTGCTTAGTGCAATGTCTGCTCATGCATGCGGGCCTATTATTTGAAAGAGATATCTGGAGCGACGATTCAAAACAGGACCCTCGCACTGATGACATTTGCCTTGTAGGAAACCCGCGAACCCAAGCAACTCATCGCGCACACATCCATGCATTTCCGATTAGTTTACATTTGTTCGAGTTTACAACCGTTTGTTCACAATTTTCGCGTGTTTTTGTCGTTGTTTGTAAGCGCACTGTTTTCACTCGAGAGTTTGAAGGAATCGCGACTCCTCGGCGCGGCTCTCGATACGAGGAAAATGGTTATTTTCAACATAGGTTAACGAGATTACGTATTTCCATTAATGACACCGGCGGGGCAATTGTTGGCGCAACGGAGAAGAAAAGCATAAATTACGCAGAAGGCTCATTAATGCCGCGGATTGGTCGAGGGCCAAAAACATCTGAAACCACTGCAATTCGATCGAGCGCTCTATCTCTTTCGCTGTTAGTCACTGATCTGATATGTGATTTCCTGCGAGCATTTGTAACAGTTGGTCCTCCGCTTGATAGTGTTCTCTTTATGTTTGGCCGACATTATCGCGTGAAAGTTTGAAAACTCCCCCACTTCGATGTGTCTGCTTGTAATATCCGGCTGAGCACCCCTTATCGATGGGGCTCGCTTGCCACCTTTTGTTAGAGATGAGAGTGAAGGGTTTATCTGTATGTCCCTGTTGACGTCACCTGATTCTATACATCACAACTCAAAGCGTCATGCACTGGTTTGTTGGGGGCGCTCCTCATTTTTTGCTATATCGCTTCCTCTGCCATTTGAAACGTTGCCTTTTGTACGGAAACTTGGCCTGGAAACCTAATGTCGGATATTCAACGATCATTCGTACGACCACAAATTAAACTTGAATATCATTTCCGGATTAGCGAATTATTGTCGATTATAATGCGCCCGAGTACGCATATGAGTTTTCCGGAATGAACGAGTACCGCGAAAAACTGAATGCCTGCGTGGAACATGATTGCCAAGCGCGCTATGCTCGTGCTCGACTTCTTCTTCTGCACTTTTACTGTTCGTTTGAATTGGAGCAGGTTATGGGATCGTGCTGATAGTAAGCAAGTAAATGGCGATTCCTATCAACGAGGATCCGTACAACAATCCACCTCTACTATTCCTTAATGGTAACTATTGAATTGGTCATTTTTATGAGCAAATAACGGTAAAGACGATGTTTTCGACGAGACTCCGCCAACCCCTCACTACCGGCCACAAAGCATCGATGAGATATGCAAGCTGACCAAGTTCACACGAAGAGAAGTGCAAGTCATGTACAGAGCTTTCAAACAGGTAAGGCGTATTGTGCTATCAACATGAACGTGTCTTGCAGGGTTGTCCCACAGGCACTGTAATGCTTCAACAGTTCCAAGAAATTTTCGCGCAGTTTTTCCCTTCCGGTAACGCAAAGCGTTACGCGTCGTACGTCTTCAACACGTTTGACAAGGACCGAGACGAAGTGATTAGTTTTGAGGTAGGATCATTAGATTAATGTTATTGATATGTTTAGTTTATTCTCTCGCGCGCAATTTCCGAAGCACTTGTCTGTAAGATCGGGTGAATTAAGAAGCCATTTGATTGGACATAAAGAGTTCTCTCGGAGTAGCACATAAAATAAAAATGAGTGCAGCAGTAAAAACGCTACCTCGTTAAAGTGCTCATATCCAATTTTGAGCAACCCCTTAACTGCTATAGCAATTTAGTCGATTGAGAATGTGCTTCCAGTGGTCCAGCATCACATGGCAATGCTATACAGAGAGTCATGAATTACTTGAAAACAAACGTATAATTACAGTCATCCATATAACTACATTATTTAGGAGTTCGTGGTCGGATTGTCCATAATCTCTCGAGGAACCGAAAGGGAAAAATTCGGCTGGGTCTTCGATCTCTACGATATTAATCGGCAAGGATGCATTGGGCAAAGTGAGCTGATGCTGGTGATCAATTCGATCTACGAACTGATCGGCAAAAACGCCGAACCGCCGTTCAATCGGAATACTGTCATCGAGCACGTGGTCTCTGTGTTCAAGGTTTGTAACGTTTTCCAGAAAGCATCCGAAAACAACTCTTTTTCAGAAGCTCAATAAACCCATGTCCTCAAAAATCTCGAAACAACAGTTCATTGATCTGTGCACGAATGATCGCTTACTCTGTGATTCGCTTAATTCTTTTAATACAGCACTGTAAGGAATAAATTTCTATCCGACTTTCCTTGGCGTCTCTGTTTGAGTGTAGGGAGCTGTCAATAAGCACTACGCTTAGTCTGCATTTAGCAGCCCAGCTAGAGAGCGTGTGAACTGTGAAGGCGTACAAAGAAGCGATAACGAGCAAGAAAACACATGATAACTGAAGAGAACAGTGGATAGCACTGTAGTGTCCCTTGACTGCGGATGACCTTTCTGCTGGCTGTTTGTTGTTGATAATCGTCCCTCTCCCTAAATACTCAATATGAGATCAGACCCATAGTCTAAGATCGTTTTGTCAATTCGTTTCCTTAAATATCGATAAGAGTAACAAAATTGTCTTGTGGTGAGCATCTGCTTTCTCACTTTTAAAAGTGTATATCGTATCACAGTCGATGACTTATCATGAAATTTGGCTATACGAATCGCTATGAAAATGTGTGTGCTTTTATTGTTATTGAAATCGCACGGATCGATGCGATAATGACATAACAAAACTAGCATAACTTTGGTTCAGTCAGTTTTGAGTAACTGATAATGTGTACAATATTCCCTGAATGTTTTACCTTATGGAAGAGCAATATGAAATGTATTTAATAGCTCAATGTCGGTGAGTAGAAAGCAACATGGTCTTTGCGGTTTAAACGAATTGAGCAAATTCGTCACAGTGGGAATAGATCTCAGCGCTGGCGGTCGCGTCTCACAACGCCTTCCCTTTGGGCGGTAAAACTTGTAGTATTTCACTATAAGAGAGACAAGATTTTTTCTGTTGTCATCAGAACAGCTGATTCGCTCTGAAATGTGTCATGATTTTCATTTGCCTAAGCTCTATGACACCAGTAGACAGTTGCTTACTTCGCCATCAAAGCAATGCGGCGGACGCAAACATCGCATTTGCACAGTTATCGGGTTTAAATGCGGAATTCTGACTAAAAATTACATATACTATGATTGGCAAGAAAAATAGAATGTCTTCGCATTCCAGCGTGGCCATCATGATCCCTTATGAGCCACTCGGGGACCCTCCAAGCCATTCATCGGAACGGCTGAATCCTGCTGAGCGAGGACATCGCGATTACGGAGGTAAGACTTTGTGACCAATATGAGATCGTTGAGAAGGTAAATATTATTCACATGAACAATTTCCTGTTGTTCAGTTCTTGGAAAAATATTTCTCAGTGAGTACTATAACGATGTTGTATGACGTTTTTGTCGATTTAACGATTTGCGCACTTATTGTGCTTAAATTCCGCTATTAGTCGTCAAATTGGGCGGTTACGATCGGACAGTTCCACTTTCGTAGGTGAGAGTGAATGAACAAACGAGAGTAGCGCGGTATCATGGTGACATATATTATTGAGAGCTGATCGATCCGATCCCTGCAGTCGTTGTTGCTTACCTTTCCGAAGTGCCTTTCTAGTGCTGGCTTCTATCGAGAAAATAAAATCCGACTATAAAAGGGGTATGATATCGATCACTGTTTCGAGGTGTTTATGAAACCGGTTCTCTGCTAGTGCTCACTGTTCTCACATGTTCTAGGATCATCTTGCACGTACTCAACACTGTTTTTCAGGGACTTCTCCAACCGCTATGCCTGAAGAACAAGAAAACACTCTGAAGCCGAATGACACTGAAGATGACCTCATCGAAACACGGGTCGAAATTCCTGACGAGCCTGAAGGGGTACCTTTTGAATCGTTTGGGAATAAGTAAAACTCTCGTTCGTTTTTAGAAGTTCTTCAGCTTTAAGAAACTGTGGGCATTTACGGGACCTGGATTTCTTATGAGCATAGCTTACCTCGATCCGGGAAATATCGAAAGTGATCTTCAGTCTGGAGCCATAGCTCAATATAAGGTTTACTTTTCTTTGTACTGTGCATTACCAATTTGCATTCCTTTCAGCTCTTGTGGGTGCTCCTTGCAGCCCATATCATAGGATTGCTTCTGCAACGCCTGTCTGCGCGATTGGGGGTCGTCACGGGGAAACATATGGCTGAAGTTGCGCACGAGGTATACCCCTTTGTACCCAGAATTGCGCTATGGATCATGATCGAAATAGCAATCATCGGTAGCGACATGCAAGAAGTAATTGGAACAGCCATTGCTTTCTACCTGCTTTCCAATGGAGCGTAAGTTTTTCGATCACAATATGTTTACTCAATGTACTTCTTCGATTTCAGAATTCCACTTTTTGTCGGTGTCCTAATTACTATGGTCGACACATTTACATTCTTGTTCTTGGACAGATACGGTTTCCGAAAGCTCGAATTTCTGTTCGGGGCACTCATCACTACAATGGCACTCTCCTTCGGATACGAGGTACGTCAGTGCAAAAGAAGTGCAACCCCTTTCAAGCTGATTTTAGTTCTTTACCGTGAAACCTGATATTGGCGAAATGGCCAAGGGAATGTTTATCCCGTGGTGCGCTGATTGCGGTCGCAAAGAGTTCATGCAGGCTGTGAGCGTGGTCGGTGCAGTTATCATGCCTCACAACCTGTATCTCCATTCGGCTTTAGTTAAGGTATTAGTTTACCTGAAGCGTACGAGTCCTTTAACACAGCAGTGCTTCAGAGCCGAAAGATCGATAGAACAAGAAAGAAGGCGGTCGAAGAAGCGAACTTCTACTACTTTATCGAATCGGGAATCGCCCTCTTCTGCAGTTTTATAATTAACGTCTTCGTAGTGGCCGTCTTCGCCCACGGTCTTTTCAACAAGACAAATCAGCAAGTTGTGAGTACTATTAATACAGAGAAATCGAAATTAAGCCGAACTTGCAGAGAGAACGGTGTGACCAACGACATGGCATTCCCGACCCGGGCACTTTCCCTTACAATAATGAAACGGTAGAATCAGACATCTACAACGGTGGAATGTTCCTCGGCTGTGAGTTCGGACTCGTCGCACTCTACGTCTGGGCTGTTGGAATCATGGCCGCTGGACAAAGTTCAACTATGACGGGAACCTATGCCGGGCAATTTGTCATGGATGTACGTTGAGAAACGGAGCGATATGTTCTTAACAAGCAGTTTTTTAGGGATTTCTAAAGATGCAATGGCCTCGCTGGCAACGAGTCTTGGTGACTCGGTTGATTGCCATTATCCCCACTCTCACAGTAGCGTTGGTTGCCCGTGGCGTTGAGAACCTCACAGGCATGAACGACTTCCTGAACTGCGTACAGATGCTCCAGCTGCCTTTCGCTCTTATCCCAGTCATTACATTTACTTCATCGGAACGAATCATGCACGAATTTAAAATTTCTCGGTATTTGCCAGTCAGTGAGCTAATCTTTATGCATTATGTTTTTAGAGCATTTCAAGGCTTTGCCCTCATAATGTCCGCGTTGGTTATTGCAATCAACCTCTACTTCTTTACTGACTATGTGACATCGAATCTTGGCATGTACTGGTATGTATGGCTTGGACTTTCGCTGCCAGCGGCGGCTTACTTCCTCTTCGTGTGCTACCTCTCATATTTCTGTCTAATTGCTACTGGACTAGTAGCCAGCCATGAGGTATAGTCATTTTCATTCGTTTCGGTATACGTATATGATTTCAGGGAGCCGTATTTACAATCAACAAACACGTTGCGATAGAAGCTCCGTGGCGCCGACAACAAGTGCCAACATCGTCATCGGCACAAGCACTAGATAACGATGGATTCTCCCACACCGAACAGCTGTAAATGATTGAACAATGACTACAGAGAGTCTGTGATATATTAAGAATATGTATATACGACTAAGATACGTGTAACATTCAGAGGCCTTTTTGAGAAGTCGTGAATAAAATGAATAAAGTACTTATCTTTCGATTTCGCATAGAACTTATAACTAGACAACGGTTAGAGTGGCACAATGATCGCCCCGGCCCCCAGAAGGCCTGGAACGCCAGGGTGCCGTAGTTCCAACGTCTTGTCAAGAAGACTACTGCCGTCCGACTCCAACAGCGCCGCCAGTCCAACCGAATATGGCTCTCCGTTCCGTTCTCTGTGCCCCACCACCGCGCTTCGCCTGGATGCAGCCTCTTCGACGCCCGCGCCAACTGATAGGATCGCCACAGACAGACTTGCAGGAATTGCTGAGTCTCAATCGTCTTGCGGAAGCGACCGGTTGTCCCTTCAACCAATCCGGTATCAAGCTGCGTGAGAACTTATCCTGAAGGTCCTGAAGGAACAACCGCCGTCGAAGACGCAACTTTCGAACCAAGAATTCATCTCTTCATACAGTGAAAAAAATACTTATCTTCACGGCTGATGTTCGAGTTTCTAAGGCCTACCTTAAGTTCCGTTTGAGTTTCAGATGTTGTCCTGTGTTTGGATTATCCATTAATAACCCTTGAGCTACTTACTGCTCAAGCTATTGGAGTATGATAGACAAGCGCAATCGCCATAATACGCAACAGGAACAAGACAAGTGCGATAGAAAACACCTCAAACACAGAATACCGAGCAAAGCGTGTCATGTCATATGACCACAGTGTGCATGGGAACAAATGAAACAGTGTCTGAAAGATGTTTAAAAAAGCAAAGAGAAAGAGAACATCTTTCATAATGTTCCTGAACGACTACAGATGAAGACAGCACATAAACGCGCATCAGCCACAGGAACAGTTTGCGCACGCAGAGATGAATAAAAATTCCAATTGATAGATGCGGCTCCGTTTCTGTATTTCGTCGTTGTCTGCGTGCATTTTCCTGGAGTTCTCTGGTCGTTTGCTGTGTACGTGGGTCTCAACGGTGCAAGATGTGAAGGTCAAAATTCGACGACTGAACCGTGGTTTCAGGGACGCTCGCGAGTTTGGTTGGAACAGACGGTTTTCTCGGCGCCTGAATGTGTCTCATTTGATGGATGTAACGTCGTTGGATCAAACGGCGTGAACAGCAGAGATCAAATGACGTTGCGAATAGGCAGCGCGTGTCTTCTACAAAAGTGGGTACCGCTGTCACTATTCTTGAAAAATCTTCCGATCTACACACAAAATTTGAGTCTGTTTTGAGGGCTCATTTGAAAATAAAAACATTTTCAGTCATCTTATAATATTTTGCTCATAGGAAGGATCCTAATTCAGTGGATTACCGGTTCTCGGCTTTGTCGCCTCGATCGCCATATTTTAAGGTTACATGATAAAAACATATTACGGTAGGGCTCGAGATGAGTTCCTGTGCTGTAATCTGACATCACAACTGAGATTATTTTGTCGGCGGTACTGATTGATGACCGATGAAAGTTCGCCTTGATTTTCGATGCGTTTTCGCTTTCAGTGAGCGCAGTTTCAAAGCGCTACTTTTGAAACCAGAGGCGTATGTTTCTGGCTGGCATTGCGCCGTTCGCGGTGACCACGCATGGGAATGTCTCGAAACCGGTTCAGCGGGCCCCGAGTACGCGGTTGTTGGGCATGGCACGGCCGTACTCTTCATACCGCAACAAAATTCGGATTTCTCCGCGAGTCCTTTGTCGAACGTATAAAAACCCCGAAAGATATTTTCAGATCGAAACATGTGCACTTTGTAGACGATACAAGTGAAGTAAACAGTAAAATGCAAACCAACCCGCTCCTGCGATAACCTACATTAATAATGTGTTTTTCATTGCATGTGACCAGGGAGAATAACATTATGAAGAGTGGCATAAGCACGGATCCGTCGGGTTCACTTTACCACAAACCGTAGATCACCGCTTTAAGCGACGTAGCGCAAATAGAAGAAGTGCTGAGGCGAGGGCGCGTGTCTGTGATTGTCTATAGGAAACGGTGAAGACGTTCCAAGCCCCACCACCGAAATATCGTATTCCCAAAGACGACAAACCGAAGTCCCGCAGTTCGCAAGAATCAACGATCGACGCCCGGTGGGCATGCGCGTTAACGGAACGAATACCGTAATCTGCTGATTTCTAACGCCTTTTTCCTGTTTATCTGCGGACTACACAGTGCTCATAAGGAGCTTAGCTATCTCATGCAAAAAGTAAAGGACGTGCACCATATGTACCGGATATAAGATAAGGATAACTAATTTAAACGTATACAAGGCGTCTTTACAAAAACGAAGTTCTATTTTTACTCCGGATGTTTACCAGAGGAGTGATTAATTCGGTGGTTGACGGTGAGTGCGTGGTCGGCGCCAATGATCCATTTCGTTTTGGTCTTTTGTCGTTCATCTATCAACGCGTACATCACGAAAGAAGTTGATAATCACGTTCAACGATCTCATATTACGAGATTTCGCCAAGCGGGATTTACCTAAATGACTCTTGAAATCGAAACCTGCTCTCTACGCGCTCACTAAGCAGTGAGATATTTTTGACCACGTCGTGATGCATACCGGACTTTCTGGCGTATACCAGTTGATTCTTTTGTGCGCTTGTTCCAAAACACACATCACTTTGTGCAGACGATACCGTAACCCGCCGAGATCGCGGTCATCTGTTCTCCGATCTGTTCGTTTTGAATTTGTCGAAAAGCACTTTGCTATGCAGATATACGTACCGCGTACCACGAGAATGTCGGGACAGTCTTTTAAGGCTATCACAGAAGAAGTTGATTCGAACATGTGTATCCGGGACGTATTTTTTGTAGAACTTCAGAAATCTCCTAGGTTTGTACGACATCATAATTGACTTTCCAATAGATATTTGTAGTTGAGTAACTTAAAATATGTCAAAAACATTACAAAAAGGAACATTGCGTAATAAAATAACATGTTATTGAAAACAGACAGAGAATGATGGTCCAAACTAACAAGGCTTAAAAGGAACTCAACCGATGAAATATGATGAGTGGACTTGTTCCTTAGTGTTACGGTGGTGGTATTCAGCCAACTCTATATAGTATTAGTTTTTGCAATGTTCTAGTGATGCGCCACCACTACCTTGTGACAAAATAGTCTTATGATCCCCGCTTCTGCAAAAATACTTCTAACATAGTGTCCCTTTTAATAGACATAAAATTTATTTAGGCTATTTATATCATATCGATTTAGGCTCCTATTATTATTTCAGGATGTTAAATTTTGATGTTTTCATTCCTGTGTTCTGGATAATGTGCAGAAAGTTTTGGTCATTAAAGTTCCCGGTTTTTTGTGGCATTTTCTTCTCTGACTGTCGTCCATGTACGCAAATATTGTTATTGGATAACTTTACATGATAGTAATGAAGCTTCCATGGCTAGACAATCACGTACTCTGTTTGTACCCTCATCTGACTACTTTTCCGAATCGGTTCACGAAATTCCCACATAACTACCGTACTGCACTGTCCACTAAGTCAATTTGCACCTAAGTAAAGGCGAAGACCATTACGTCATCTATGCGCAGAAACCACTCCAGGGGCGGGCACACTCTTATATAAGAAGGTCCTATCTTGTCATGACAGCACAACCGAATCGTTCGTTGTCTTCCCACAACTCACGCGCACAAACAGCTCAGCAGCGGCCGAGCGATAGTTAATCAGTCGCTCGTTACGCAGCTCCCGCAATGTCCCTTCCTGACCGTGCAGGATTCTGTTGAACTTGTACGAAAATCATTCCTCGCCCGTTCACCCCCACTTTACGGCTCTCATGTTACAGTGAGCCCGGAAATACCTGCCTCGCGAATTTAGCTTATGGTTTTCGCTGTAATCTGCCATTTTGTGGGTAGAAATTCGCATCATGCGAGGAAACGTTTCGGCGGCCGGTGTAATAAACCTTAGCTGCTAAACTGGTTTCTTCATGTCAAGAAAACAAATTTACTTTGGCGTTTCATCTACTGCCATTGCACCCCTGAATAGGTCGTGTTGCGGTCCACTCGCCCCATTAACCCGAGCTTTCATTTGTTTTTTTTTCAGATACAACAAAATGTCACAGTTCAGAAAGGCCCTCTTGCAGGCAGTAGTGGTCGTTGTCCTTGTACATGGTACTCTTCAGTTTCCGTAGGCTCTTTTACGCTGTCTGATTTCAGTGGTGCAGAGTATTACTGTTGAAGATGTTTACAAACGCCTGTTGGAACGAGAACGCAATATCGACAACACGTTCACCAGTCAGTTCATTCGGCCCATTGGATCGGTTGGTGGCGAACTGGTCAGTTTGTTCTGTGTAACCTGTACAAAGGTCTCACCGAATGAAATGTTTAAGATTTGGCCACGAAGCTACTCGAAACCCTCCTACCTCTTCTTCGACGAGAACGGCGCCGCATACAACGTGCGACCGGGAAGACCGAGTCTGCAAGAGATCCTCAGACGTACCCCATTCGCCTCCTTCAACAACAACGTCGAGCCGAATCTCTAAGCCTACCTCGAGTAACATCGAATTTGCATCTTGATTGATCTCTGATACCCGTGCAAAGCTTCGGAGAAACCTCAGAATAGCGGTGTGCGCGCCACTTTGCCAGATCGCTCATGTCCAAAATTCTATTGTCAAACAGGCTGAGGATTTAAAAAAAATGTGCGAACAGACGCATTTTTCCAGTTTCTTAAGCAATTTACTTTTTTTATCGTACAAGAGGCAATCTGAAGATGAGTTAGAAAAGTAGAAGTTGCACTCGCATCTCTAGTCATGCTTTAACACTTGTATATACTTTTTGTAAAACGTGTCCATTGTATTATATGCTGTCCATTTGAGTGTTGTCGATGTTAGTTGTACAATAAAAGTTTCAAAATTGGGCCGTCGACAGCGGCGCGAAGCCTAATCGCTGTGAACTTCTTCAGCGCGTCAGAAACACAAACTCCTTCCGAGCACGGGACTACTCAAGCGAGTCAAAGGGCCATGTGGAGGTGAGAGGGTGGAGGTGGGGAACTCGCTCGGGCGCGACTGCATGAGACTTCCATGGACGGCGGCGCCGTTCGTACAGCGCGTCGGAGGGCCACGAATTCTGATGCTTTGTAATTTGGTTATTATGCGCGCTATAAATTGCCAAATCAATAGAGGCGGTGATTTTTAGATGTTTGAATGCGGCCGAGTTTTTCGCGTGGTTAATTGCTTTCCGGTGGTTGATATTCGCTGGTCGCTGCCCAGTCGGTGTTTTCACTGCTGACCAGCATGGACATTCGCAGCAAGGACCTGCAATTACACTTTTTCAAAGGTCATTTGGGTCCCTTTTCCTCAACTCCACCTTTGGCTATACACGCTGTCGTACATACGTTTCATAACGGGCTGTTTCGTGTCGCTTACTCACTCGAGGTACAATCGCGAATCCCCCTCAAACTTGTAAATTGTCACTTTCCGTCGACGTAATTTAGCCGCACACTCAATTGTTGTGCGGTACCTTTTGAAACGCTTATAAAGCACTTATAACGCCTGTGTTTAGAACGTTTAGCCCAGAACATTTGTATGTTATGAATGAGGAGTCTTGCTTCTAACGTGGACGTTCTACTTCGAAGTGCATGTGGAACGTCGGTGGAGTGAGGAGGTATGCGACCGCCTTCTGCGTGGCATTCTGCTTTGTCGTCGTTGTTGAGTCGCAGTGGCCAAACTACGAGGGTAAGCCAGTCACAGAACTTTCACCGTATCAACAAGATCATACTGCAGTAGTGAAAACCAGACTTCCCGGAAAATGCGAACGTGGCGAGTTCGACTGCCTCTTTGGTCCGTGCATTCCTTCATTCAAATTCAACGACGGACATCCAGACTGTTTGGATGGCAGCGATGAATGTGAGCTCTTTTCAGAAATCCTTCACATTTATCTTCACTTTCAGTTTGTTTTGCGGGTCACATCAAATGCGGTCGACAATGTGTCGACATTTCGTACGCGGGAGAGTGTCTTGCAAATTCAAGTGAGCTTTCTAAAACAGCAAATCGTGCTTAGTTACTAGCCTTTAGACTGCGACGGTACACCTAGTGCGCCTTCTTTCTGCGCATCAACAAGTAACGAATAAATAGGTTTAAATGTTTCACAGTTTTGATAACTATTTAGAGACGAAACTGTGCGAGCGTTCGGATGTTATGCGATGTAAAGGCTACAATGAATGTGTGCTCAGGAAATGGCTTCTAGACGACAACGACGACTGTTTGGATGGAAGCGACAGCGGTAAGCAAAAGCTTGAAGGTTGTGAAACGCTGCGAATCACATGGAATTTAGACAGCGAGTATGTGGCGTTAATGAACGGAATCTATTTCGAGCATTATGTGACGGAGCCACCGCGAATATGGACTCTACTTCCCTTCAGGCCCGGATACCAACATACGCCAACAGCGCCAACAGTTACTGTACCACCCACTTCATTAGCATACTCATCGCGGTCTTCGCCCATATCTACACCGACAACCACAAAAAGCTTTACTACAGCTGCTATAGGAACAACTACAGAAACAACATCTACGAGTCCATTGACATCAACACTTTCTACAAAAGAACAGCCGTTTTCCGCCGTCACATGGTTACCTAGAGTCAGCGGGACATTCACAATTGGTTCGATGCTCTCAACAACTATAACTCCAGCTGCTAGAATGACCTCCACTGCTAGTGAACTGCCGACAGTTACTACATCTACAACCACCGCTTCTACTGCTACCATCACGACTGAGTACACAACTGGGACAGCAGAGAGTGAAACAACGCCGGGAAGGTTAAACTATTCGTCGGTTGGCGTTCCAAAGATAACACTCCATAAGACAACCATCACTTCTCCTCAACCTACGCTTTCCAGTCAGATACCTGAGGTTTATCCAAGTAACAAAAACCTCAGCTGTTATGAAAATACGACTCTTGACGCGATCTCGAGGTACCCCATTCTTCGATGCAGTTGTCCACCCGGAGAGATGAAAACAGAGAATGGGACATGCAAAAGTAGGAAGGAGTTTTTGAAACCCTACAGAATTGGATTTAGGTTTTGATGTTGCCACCTTCTCAGCCAAAATAACCAAAGTCTGCGATGCAGGAAATGTGAAAGCTGACGATGAACCGAGCCTTATTATTGCTAAGGTATGTATCGAAACCGTGAACTGTGAATCATATATTACTTCTAGCTTTCGAATGCGTTCAATAGGCCTGTGTGTGTTAGAAAATTTGGCACACCTCTCATTCTCAACACTCTATGTGATGGGTGCAACATCACTGACCTACAAAACATGCTTTCGTCCAGTAGAGGCAAGAACGATCCAGTGAGACTGAGGCTTTCAGGTAAAGCATATTCAAGTTGCTCTTAAAATCAGTTTATCAACGTCCAGAAGTAGAAGCCGGAGCATGTTATGAATTTAACATCAACGACTGCGACGAGAAGGCGCAATGTGTTCCCGACGGACTGCATTATAGCTGTCTATGCCTTCCTGGCACAAATGATACGACAGACGGTTCGGGTCGACACTGCGACGGCGTTGTCATCGCCACCTCGTAAGTTCAAATTGTCGCTAGGTTTGCTGAGTACCACTTCCAGATGCCATCAATTTCTGGGGGTTTGCATTCTCTTCTGGATATTGCTTCTCCTTTTATTGCTGCTACTTATCCCTGCCGCTTATATGGCATATCAGTCGTGCCGCAAAAAGCGGAGATCTGCTAAGAAAAAGTCTCTTCAGCATGTAAGTGTTTATGTCCGCTCTGCAAGCCAAACAAGAAGTGATCTTAGAGGGTGATTGAGGTCCGCCCTCTATCACCAAGCAAGCGTGGAAGTACCCAAAGTAATGTGCTGAAGACCTCATCAACCAGCACACTGCCAATACCCACTGCCACATCCACTCAATCTGCTCAAAAGCCTTCATTAGGGCTCACTTGGAAGCGACCAATACCGGAAACTATAATCACCGTACCCAGTACTTCGAGTAAAGACTACGAAATCATAGAAGACGCCGAAAGTGTTTCTTCAAGCGAACCAGAAGTTAGTAGTCTACGCAGTAACAAAAGCATTGAGTCCATGCAGAGAGCGGAACTCCGAACTTCTGCCATCAATGTGCCAACAGTACCCACGGTAAGACATGTTGTCGTCGTCACCGAATAGTATCAGAATTACAGAAAACCGAGACTGTGATCCCAGTAGAAGTTCACAGTGAAAGGCGGAGCAGTACTCGATCGGAAGGAGTTCCGACAATTTGGGAGTCCTTTAAGATTCTCGGGAAACAATACAGCCGTTTTGATTCCGCGAAATGTAGGCCAAACCACTGCGCAAGATTTAAAAAAAAAACTAACTTCAGCTCGAAAAAGCAGCTCAGCCTCTCTGGACTCTTTAATCCGCAAGAGCGAGATGTCCAGAGTACTGCGACCAATCCCTGCTCAAGCAGAATCGAGCAACCGCATGGATTTACTACGACTGCATTCTACTCCTTCTCAGCCGAGTATTACCGAATTTGCAATGACGCAAGAGCCTGAAGTGTTCGTCGAAACGTCTTCACCCAAAGAAAGACCTGAAGAAGAAGCGGAGAGCCAACCTATTCCAACAGTGCCCTTCGCGACAGTAGCAAGCGACGAAGACCAAGCCAAACTTGCTTCGATGTTGGGCATGAGTATATATTCATCGCAAAGCTCAACAGAATCCTCACAACCGCCCAAAATAGAGCACCAACAAAAGGATATCGAATCAAGTAGGAAAAAGAGTGCACGAACATACAGTAAGCCTGCAGATACTGTCGAAACGCCAAAAGTTAGCGAAGAACAAGTTCCGCTCTTTTCCGAGCCAGGCAACATTCCGACAACAGAAGATATTATCAGTATGGCAGCTCAGAATGTCGCACTAAAAGCAACCACAGACGCTATTGCGGACACCATAGGTATGACGTCGAGTGAAGAATTGTCTGGCGATGCTCAAAGCAAAGCAGAAGACGCAGAAAAAAAGGCGCCGGAATTGACTCGCCCCCTGTCAAAACCGACGAAAACGATTGACGTTCTGACCGACGAGTCAACTACAGAAGAACTCGGACAATCACTCCCTTTGTCCGAAGTGATTGACAAAGTGGAATCATCTCCGCGAATTGTTGCAGCCCAACAAGCACCTAAGACGGTCAAACCTAGGAAGCCAGCACTAAAGCCGGCGACGCAAAAACATGCTCCATCGACAAAGACTCAAGAAAAGCGTCGCGAGAAACTTCCTGAGAAATACCTTGAGAAAACTCCTGAAAAGAAGTTCAGAAGGGAAGCACCGAAGGTTCAAGCTGAACCAATGCATGTAAACAAACCGCCCGCACACAGACGAAGGTCGATCTCGAAGCCATCCAAAATTCTTGAACGGATTGAAGAAAGTGATTCTGTGACCACAGATAACGAGGTGAAAGTGGATCAAAATGAACAGGGAAAACCGGACAAAAAACAGTCTCCTTCACGAACACATCTGCCTAAAGTGAAGCCTCCAGCTGGACCACCTGGAAGACGTAGCCCATCAAGGCAACCTCGAGAAACGCGGGATGTTTCTCCAGCTGCAAAGAAATCACCCACCAAGACACTTCCATCGGTAAAAGGAAAAGTTCGTCGGCAATGGCAAACATCCGATTCGTCCTCGGTCGGAGAACAGAACACCACTGATATGGACACAGAACTGAGCGATGATTTGAAGCTGTTCCTCGGCAAAGTTGACTTAGGAGTGCGACCGTCAAAGCCGGCTTATGGAACTGGAAGGAAACCAATACATTCAGAGCCAGCTTCGAGGAGACTGTCGAAATCACCGGTGCTGAGCGACCGAACCCGTGGATACTCTAAAGTTTCCCTATCCTGCCCTCAGTCGGCACGACTACCAAGTGAACTTCACCCGTACAAGTCGAAAGATAATTTGTTTAAATCGCGACTTCCGGTGAGGCAAAACAAAATAGAAGAGAGCTTAGTACGCTTCAATTGTACCCGACTAGACGATGAATTTGTCGGAGCAGATATCGATATCGACCTTCCCGGACCTTTCACCATTCCCGTGGATTTCTCGGAACTCAATCGACGACGCTCTCTCCACGGTTCGCACACTTCGCTTCATGGATCTCATATTCCACGGCCTTTGAAACCTTTCTCGTCAGACCACGACATTCATTCAAAGCTTGGAAGTGACAACCGTCGATACATGTCGAACTTGGCCCGCAAGATCGCTAATCGGCGGAGGTCCGAACATCCAGCACCGACTAGTGAAGCGAGTACGGCAAGAACACCGAGGGCTATGTCGCAGCGTGATTTCGGAGAGCGGCCTCGCTGGGATTCGTCACCCTTACGCGAAGGGGAACTGGACAAAATCCCTTTGGATTTTGCTCTTCCTTCGGTAAGACCACCGCCGCCTCAAGACAGTCACCGCAGACCACAGTCAGAACATGCTTCAAGGTGGACGTGCTGTGATGAGTGTGGAGGTACGGGTCCAGCCCTCGAGAAGCAACTGACAAAGCGCTCGCGGTCGCTAACATCATTTTTTAAAAGAAGCAAAGTTTCACCTTCGGAAAACCTGTACTGGACGCACGACGTAAAACAACTCAGAGCTCATCACTGGTGGTCTGACGAATAGAACGAACAGAGAACATACATATATACTTTTGATACGATTTTTAATTCTCTTCAAAATTATGTGCCTTTTATACTGCGATTATTGTTGATGTGTGCTTTCAAACATAGTATTCAGGGCTGAATAATAAAACTTCAACGGTGACTAGGGCTATTTATTTCTCAAAGTACCGTAAACATATCTTACAAGGGAACATCCCCAAGTGCCCGACGAGTTAGGAGCTGAGATGTGGCGCGGCTTGTAGACGGTCTTCTAACTAAGAAAACGCACATAATCTCATCGGCCATAAATCAGTCGGGCTACCATAAAGATGGTCATGAAGTTGCATGGTCTCCTGGTGCGATGTCCCTGACTAGTCAGAATATACGGTATTTTTGTCAGTTTTTTGTCATTTTTTGACCCCTTTTCTTGCTAAAAGAACATGGTTGTTAACTGGTAATGTTAATTTTGGCTCTAAATGCCGAAATCCTTAAAAACCCCGTCCAAAATCGGACAAAAATACCGTATATTCTGACTAGTCAGGGACATCGCACCAGGAGACCTTGCAACTTCATGACCATCTTTATGGTAGCCCGACTGATTTATGGCCGGTGAGATTATGTGCGTTTTCTTAGTTAGAAGACCGTCTACAAGCCGCGCCACATCTCAGCTCCTAACTCGTCGGACACTTGGGGATGTTCCCTTGTTAGATGCCTCGTTTGCAAAATTGGTGTATCGCGACTATTTATTTGAAACCCGAAGACTGTCAATTCCCTCCGAAAAACGAAGTTATTTTGCGCTGTCCACTAGGGACTGCAGACTTCTTTTGAATGACGCTTGGCTCTGATTTCCGAGATTGTTTTTTGGGCTTGAGAGCCTTTGGCTGTTCTAGGCTCTTTCGCTTGTTATTTTTCACCGAAGACTCATCTTCCTGTTCATCATTCTTTTCTTCTATAGGAAACAGTTTTGAGACGGCCTTCCCACTTAATCGAGACTAAATTTAGGGTAACTATACCAGAGTGAGGATTCTGAAAACGTACCCGGCGCTTTCCTGTTGGTTTCCGATCTGCCATGTTTCTAATTGGTGTGGTCGATGAGCGCTTGGAATTTTCTGTGTCCTCCTTGTCGACAGTGCCACCTTGACTGCTGTCTTCGGCGACGGATTCAGAGTTGCAGGGTGTGTCGAAACTTAAATGTACGGGTTAAATGTATAGGGTCACCAAAAAGTGATCTTTTTATTTTGTTTACACCCACTTTCTAGGCAAGGTTTCGTTTACTCCAGCGGACTTTAGAAAGCTATCTGAATATGTATTTAAAACCTACTTTAAGAGTGTCGTTTGACGAAGAGTGGAATGCGCATTGTCGGCTTTAGGCGTCTCTTCCATGGCATTTGAAGTATCGATTTCAGTGACCGGTGTAACAGCTGTCACAATAGGTGTCCTGCAAGTTATATCTATCATAGCGAAAGAGGTCTTCACATACTTGAAGGCTGGTGTCGCATAGGCGTTCGACAAAGTCACAACATCATATAGACTTAGTCTGTCAATCAAGAGTCGGAGAACGATGTGGACATCTCTGATAAACTTCGGATGATTCTGGAATACCGTATATTTGTTTTAACTCATCACAAAGTTACCTGACTGGAAACAGATGAGTTTTTGCCAAGAATGGTAAAGTTTGAGACAACGCTGTCAACGTGTGACTTGCAAAATTGGGCCGCTCTATGAATCGAAGACAACACTTCGGACGACAGAGTGGACACGGAACGCGCCCATTCAACGGCGATATCAAGAGCCTTGAAGATATTTCGCTTTATGCTGATTTCTTCGCAGAGCTGTTCTTCAATCTTGTCCAGAGCTGCGTTGAAAGAGCGCAGAGTCTTTTCATGAAGTTTCAAGGCTTCATTCTCCATCTCTCTTCCATCGATTTCCAGCTTCATTAAGTAGGAAATGAGGGTCTAAACAAGGAAAAATGCAAGATACTGCATGATTTTTTTACCTGAAGAAGGGTGAGCTCTGAGGTCGCAGCAAGTCTCTTAGCGACAGGCAGAATGTCAGGACATACATTATGGAAAAGTCGAAGAACGGCAAAAGAGTCGGTGTTGGTAAGAGCTGCAGACAGCACACTGGAAAGAAGGTCAACTGCTTGTTTCTGGAAAAGCATCGTAGCTTGTGTGAGAGGGTATCACTTACCAAAAACACATTTTCAACGAGTTCGTTGTGTGGTAAGAGTGTGTCCTCCTTCAACTCGACTTTCAGACCGAGTTTCTCATCGATCCATTCGTTTTCGCGCTCAGATGATACTACCAAAGAGCGCTCCTTGGTGAGCAACGCGAACGAAGACCGATGCTCCTCCGTGTCGAAGACAGAGTTGACGAGCAAATTCAGATCCCATTCCCCGAGCTTCCACTTATCGGCCTGTTTTGTTATCTGCAAAAACAAGCCGTAAAAAAGTAAATGTTTTAATAAAACTTACTCTTTCCAGTGACTCAACCAGAGATCTGTTCGCACTCAAGATAAATGGCCGCGTATCGAGGGTCGGAGAAGATACACGATAAATCGTGAGGATAAGTTCCGTGTCGTTGTGACAAATTACCGCCATATCACAAGAGCACTCGTTCGCACTTTCACGCAGGCAATCATATGTTAATAAACTGCAACGTTTTCCCGCGCCAAATTAAATTTCGCGGCGAGACCTTATACTAAGCGTTTTGTGAGATTACCATGTTTCACAAAGTGTTCAGTTCTTTAAAGTTACCGTGAAAGATTTATTTTTTTTATATTGTAATTTGTTTTGCGGCTTATTAAACAATTAGATGCCTTTGGAAATCATATGCCGTATTTTAAAGCTTTGTGACTTCGACTTTTCTGTCGATGAGGCTTGATAGAGATTTGCGCAGTCGCTTCTTCAATTCTTTTAGGGGTCTGAATTCCGCTCTGTGGCTTCGAGCGCTCTTTTCCCGCATTCGCTAAAAAAATTTCTTTACTGTACATGCAAATGAGGCTCGGCAAACCAGGTAGTGATCGTCGTCGTACCCATCGTAGAAATAAGAAGTCGGCCTTGTCTGTGAAACTTCAGCAAAGTTGGACACTGTAGCAGAACGGAGTCGTGGAAGCGTCGTGGATCCTCCAGAATACGATGGTTTTGTCTCGGGGAGATAATCCCTGTGGTGCTGCAAAATGGGCGTCTGGGAGACAAACGAATTCTGAAGCGGTCGAAGTGACTGCTCCTGTTTTCGGGTAGTGACAGGCACTTCTTCCTGTTCTCCAACGTTCAGTTTTAAGACATATGTGTACGGCTTCACATATGGAGGCTGAAGTGAAACCAGTTGTATGAATCAAAGAGAATGATGTTACTTCAAACAAATCTTGTACGTGAGGCCTCTCCTTCGGACGCTGCACAGGCGCTGTTCTACTTGGGAGATGAGACGATTGCATATTACGGTCCGCTCCGACACCGATCTGGTCATAGAGACGCATACCCGTGAGCTTTGATAATGTGGTGATAGACTCGAAAGTTGGTTGTTTAGTGCGGGTAAATGAAGTCAATGCGAATTCCCCCCAGACAGCTAAACACATTGTAGACAGATTAACCGTTGTGCAATCAGAATTCCTTACCGCAATCGGCAATTTGTATATTAAGTGCATGAATCCAAGCGTCCGCCAATTTTGTACTATCTGTCACAATTGTAAATCGCTCGAATCCCGTTTCGGTAATGGTTTCGACTTGCAAAGTGTTACCAGGAGCGACCTTCGCGACTTTTGTGTCCTATAAGACATTTGCATGACGCACCATTACATAACCATTTGTCAACCTCGTTGATGACAAGCTGAAGAAGTGTCTGCTCGTGGATGTCGTTGTGATGGCGGCTATTGTTTATGTAGCACCGTAGCATCCCTCGCTGAAAGTGGAGGCGCACCTATGTAATTATTTTGGTAATAGTTCTCTCACCTGCAATCTGCACGAAACATTTTGCAGAAGACGCTTCTGGTCCAGAGCCTTAATGGTAACAACTCCACTGGCCAAACATTTTGACAGTGACTTTGGTCTCGCCACAAATCTACAGCAAAAGTGACCGTAAAGGGGTGGATTTCTACTCGAATCTGCGGAAGGTCGTATAAGACAAGGCACATAGTTACATCTTACCAACACACAACTTTCTCAAATCGTATACTTTCGATTCAAAAGACAAGTGCTTGTTGACGAGGGTTCCTTCTGCGATTAGTGTAAAAGCAGCTTTATCGCTGTTGTGGAGAGCCGACTGTGAAGTCGAAATCGCCGTTACAGTACCAAACCGATGGTCGTCGTTCTGAAATGTCCCACATCAAATCCCAATAAACAGCAGTATTGATAAATGCACAACTTCATTTAATTCAGCTGTACTTCTTCAAAAGAGTCTTTCATTTGTGTTCCCAGCGATCGGTCGGGTCCTCCACTCGCTCTCTCTCTCTCTCTGAGGCTGTCTGAGCCGAATGGGTTGAGTAAGCGGTCGTTCTTGGCCGTCGTTGTTCGCACAATGATCGCCCCGTTCCAATCCGTCGTGGCTGGCGTGGAACGTAAGCCGAATTATATCTCGCCAAGAAGACCGTCAGCATCGCCCGACCACCTGCGCCGCCCACTCAAGCCGAAGAATCGCCCCAACTCCGAAGTCTGCTCCGTCAACCGCACCGAAGACGGTATTCCACGTCACCTGTCATGCTCCACCACCGCGCATCTTCTGGATACAGCCTCTTTGTCGCTTCGAAGCCCGCGCACACTGATGGGATAGCTGCCTTCAATTCGGACGTCGCGCTCTGCGCCGAAGAAAGAAGATCAGCAGCTACTGCGGTGATATACGGTTCTCCTTTGAGCATTATGAGATATCTTGCGTGACGAATGTCACTGATTCAAGAGTAAATGTAAACTTCTTCAAAAACATACCAAGGAATTCGCGAACTTTCTTCCAAGCGAGCGTGACAGGAACTGAGAGATGGTGTGTTGGTTTTGACCGTATGATTCATTTTTCGCAGCAAATAATTGCATTTGAATTACGAAGTCATATGGCTCGTTGCGGCTAAAAGAATGGTACTTCTTGTATTCTATTGGGTTAATGCATTGAAAATTTCGCATTTTTGTAATGAAGTGTTTATGACATATTATTCAACATTGTATTTACTGTATTCACCATTCGAATGGTTAGCGTGAGCCCACCTTGTGGGAAAGAGCCGGATCCCTCTCTCGTCGAAAAAAGTTTAGGTCCAATTTCCGACCTCTTGGTCTTATTTTGAGTGGTTTCCTCTAATGTCGTTTGTTGTGGATGAACACAGGTGAGGATTAGGTAGAGCTGAGAGAGAGCTAGATTAATAGTAAAAAAGGAATCTCTCAGCTCAAAATGGAGAGCCATGCTGGGGGCCAACTTGAAAATGTGATTGGCCAAAAGAAAACTGGCCATCACAACAGAATAAACCTCCAATATCAAGAGGAATGCAATGGACAAGTCGCCAATCATAGTGTAGGGTGAGAATTTACTGTAGTCCACAACGCGCCCATCTATTTCACCAAGGACGTAAATATTGCGAAAATATGACATTTTTACGCTATGCGAAATCTTCAATGATTCAACCCAATCAATTTCCAAGGATGTCTACATTCGCAACAGCTCTTACCACATCTGCATAGCTTCCGAATAGATAGAGAACTTACAAGAGAAACGTTTCGTTGAATGTCACGTCGGAATCTGACCGTTTTATGTTGTTCACAATTTGACTGTCGATGACCTTAGTTTTTGTTTTGAGCACTACAAACATCGAGTAGCTCGGTCCTCCTTCTATAACGATTGCGAAATGGTTGACTTATGCGGCATCATTTCACACCTCTGCTACGAAAATAATCATTTGAATTCCATGCGAGCGGAATTGTCAGTTCTGATATTTCGAGATCCGCATGACTACATATTTCGGTACTCCTTGGGGCGATCTTGGATTGGGAAGCACTAAAACACAACGGTTAAAAAAGAAGTCGTTCCGCTGTTCACCAATAGTAGATGTACGGATCAAAGCAAAACATATCGTACAAAACACGCGCTCACTGGAAGCGGCGTCTTGCTGCTCGTGATCATTAGCATAAGCATTAATTTTCATGATTTATCATTGTATAGCAATGTGTTGCGGTCTAGTTTAAATGCCATTTTGATGCCCGTACAGTCTACAGTCGGCCGTTAGACAGGGCTGTACTAACCTTGTGTCAAGTGTGCTTCCTCTTCCCGAGTCTGTGCTCGTAAATGATAGGCTGCTTGAAGCGCTTCGCCGGTTTGGGTCAATCGGCGCGAGTTCGGCCCTCATATCGGCCACAAGAGCCGTCTTCTGGGCTTCCAAATCGTTCAGAGGACAAGGAGTCGAATTCTGAAATTACCCTTATTAGTCACCGTTGTTGATGGATGCCAGTGTGCAGCAACAAACATTGCGACGTCGATGCTTTCGGTACATGACAGATCTCGTAAAACTGAGCAGCAAAAGACGCAAAGACGAGCAGTAGTAGGGCCACAGATGAACGGTCGGCTGTTATTTATTTACTCGACGCTAAGTGACTCATGCGCAGGCCATCTTGGGATACCTACTTCCCCGACTGATAACAATGTTTGTTTTGTATGGTCGCGTCAGCTCTCAAAAAGTACAAATTCCTTAACAATTATGACACTCAAAATAGGAAATATCAAAGTCACTAAAGTTTCACGAGGTTCCATTGCAAAGGAATCAAACGGACAGCCACTGCTGTTGGAAGTCGCGCCCCGCCGCAGCGGATTACAACCGCAAGCACCGATTTAATTTGCATAAATTTGAGTGAACGGTATCTTTCGACGAAGTGACGAAGATACGACCGGGGGAACAATGCCTTTGGAGAGTGGATTCTATGGGGATTATATGGAAAAACAAATCGGCGGTTATTTGCTGATATTGGAAGGGCAATTAGCGTGTGGTGATTGATGACCTTCGTGGTGCAACAAGTTCTCGCAATTCTGTAGCATCTAGCTAGTGAAGATGTTGTTTGATCGGCCGCCTTAGAGGTACAGAATGGGAGAGCATAAACCAAGATCGAGGATGTAGCTGTCCGACCTTTTACAGGTAGGCATGCCAAAAATGACCGTCACGACATAAGAAAGGTATTGGTAGATCTTGCTAGACATCTACATGACCGCTGCTTGACAAAAAAATTCTCAATGCATGCGTAATAAACGCCATTAGCGTCAACTGGGCCGATAAGAGATGTCCACAGCGGGTGCGTGGGCGCGCAATCTCTCACTTTCGCCGGAAGTTGGTAACCAAGTGTCACGAAGTGAAAGCGAGGAGAGAGGTATGAAACAATTTACGAGATTGCGAGATTAGGCGATCGGATAAAGGAACGTGATGAAAGGGGGTTGTTTTTCTAGGACAGATCTAAGGAAAGGAAATTATGCAGGGATTTTAGCGGACTTATTAATGAATAAGAGTGACGAAGGAGCGGTGCGAAATAAGTCTGTGACCATCTTGGTATTTGCAGTTACGGTCATGCACATTTATATTTATGAAAGGAAGCATAGGATATCTCTCCGGAAATCAATTGGTATTTTTTGTTGGCCTTGTGAATCATTTACTGAATGATGCAGCATCTTTAAGGCGTTTGTTGTTGTTTTGTTCTGTAGAGAAAAGACGGTAGAGGAGCTCAACCGAAAAGTATTGTTGAGGGCAAGTTACGTTGCCTATAAATAAACTAAACTTTATGACAAGATAGTTTGAGTTCGTTGTAGGGCACACAATTTCAACTATATTTCCACTGGCAGAAGGAGCATGTCAGCACATTATGCGTTGTACCACGGACGCGAGCTATCTTGTC
The DNA here is from genome assembly GCA_030435675.1 of Steinernema hermaphroditum. Classification (NCBI taxonomy): domain Eukaryota; kingdom Metazoa; phylum Nematoda; class Chromadorea; order Rhabditida; family Steinernematidae; genus Steinernema; species Steinernema hermaphroditum. The sequence continues at coordinate 10,146,622 of CM059625.1, read as the reverse complement.
GCAAGATTTTAAATTTTGGACACGGTATATACAAGTTTGTAAGGAAAGTAGAGTGCACAAACAAAGTGGCGCCAAACACATTCCTGATGAATGGCGGTAAGTTCCGAATAGCGGCGGTGTGTAATTGCAAACGGATGCATAAAGCTTGCTGGAAACACCGCGACACCGGAAGAACAATTACCGTATTACCAGAGTACAATGGCTCGTTTTACGCCAGACGGTTGTGGAAAGGTCAGCTGTGGTCAGCCGACCTCGCTGCGCGGCGATCATGAAACCTGTATTGTCGTGAAGTGCAATAACTGTGAAATGAGCATCTTTATTCATTGTCTACACGTTTGGGAATGTTAGCGGGAATATGTTTAAGTACATGCAAGCGGCACGCGATCGTTCTCCTTGATGGAAGAGAGAATTTGAGGGCGAATCATGTGCTCTGTTGATCGCCGAACGATGAATTGATGCACACATAGGAAAGGAGTTGTGACCAGCTGATATGGTTGATGTGCGAGGAAAGCGGATTGCTAAGTGCAACCAGGTGCGTGTGCTTTTAGTGAGACGATATGTTTGGCAATGAAGGAGTCATGGAGAGCGTGTTTCACTACAAGTACATAAGTGTTGTTATTAGGCTAGCGGCTATGTCAAACAGAGAGTATTGCACTACACGTGTGACATGTGACGGAAAGATGTTAACTGTAAATTGAAAGTGCAAGGCAAAGGAAGTGTAAAGGCCAGGGAGAATTAAGGCAGCAAGGTGTGACCACAGATTGCGTAATTTACTGGGCAGTATGGCTGGATCGCTGAATGTGGGTGGCGCGTTCCTGAAAGGATGACTATAGTGTATTCGACTATAGCGCATTTGTACCTCTCCCTGAATGTTGTAGAGGATGGTCTGAACGTTGTGTCCGGTACCAAAGGAGTCTTCGCCGTCAAAGACAAGCTGGTCAGGAGGGCTGTTGATTCCTTGGTTACGCGCCCAGATCTGAGTGGTTCGTCATATGTAGACACAAATCGATTAGCAGCTATACCTTAACGCTTTTTCCAGGGCGGAGGATGAAGTCCTTGGGGAAGGTGAAGACGAGCTCTCGTTTGCCATCGATCTTGCGCTTCAGCTTCCACTCACCGATGTTTTCTTCGCGGGAACGGTGGGTATTCTCAATGATGATGAACTTTCCATCAGGCGAGGTTTCCTAGATGACAACAAGTAGAAAAGCTCAAGTGTGGCAAACCAACATGGATGGAGACATTTCCCTTGGCGGAGCGTTGGAACGAAGTGCGGCTGGACGTCTCACCCTTGAGGACGCGGAGAGACTCCGACTCTTGAGTCTGCGAGATTCCATGGGTACGAACGACTTGCTCGACTAGTTGGCGAAGGCCAGCGCGGTTCTCTTCTCCCTCGAGCATCTTGCGGTAAATGGCGATTTCGGCATCAAGCGTCTGTTTCGTGTCCAGAAGCATTTGGAGTTCGACCATGAGAGACTTGCATTCTTCGCGCATCTTACGGATACCAGAGTCGCGGTCGTTCAGAGCAGCTTCGTACGAGCGCTGGTCGTCCTCGAGTTGGTAGTTCAGCTCTTCGACTTGCTTCTCCAAGAGAGAGTTCTAAGAATACTCCGTTGTTTAGGAACGGTTTTAAGTTGAACTTACGCGGCCTTCGAGATCGGCCAGCTTCCCGCGAAGATCACCGAGCTGAACGCGAAGACGTTTAACTTCCTCCTTCGCGTAAGTTTGCTCCATGTTTTGGCGAGCTGACTGCGTCTGGATCTCCTGAACCTTGAGCTTGTACCAAGACTCCATGTCGGTGCGGTTAACACTCGAGATCTAAAAGTGCGTGGTGTCTCTGGCTGTGGTACATTGAATACTTACGCGATCGTATTCAGCGCGGATGTCGCGAATGGCGGAGGCGAGCTCGTTCTTGAAGAACTCTCGGTTCTCGGGCGTGGTGTCCCGAGAGGCGATCGCCTGGAGCTCACTGATCTCCTGGTCGTGCACGCGGCGAATGAAATCAATTTCTTCCATGAGGGTCTGCACTTGGTTCTGGAAGTCGATGCGGTTAAGCGTTTCGTGATCGAGGTCCTAAAAATGATAATTCAAATAAACTGCATCGTATATGTCGTATTACGGTAGTGGCTCTCTGAAGTTCGCCGATCATGCGATGGTTCTCTTTTTTGGCGCGGCTGACGTCGTCTTCCAAGTTAGCAATGCGGCGTTTCAAGAGGCTGATTTCGCTCTCCAAGGCCGAAAGTTTCACAAGAAGCTCGTCGATGCGTTCCTTGTCTTCTTCACGAGCACGAACGGCCTCCTCGTACTTGCGACGGTACTCTGACAGTTCAGCCTGGAGCTTCTTGATCTGACCTTCCATATCATCGCGCTGCTTGTTCGTTTCTTCGATCAAACGACGAGCTTCAGTCAATTCACTTTCATACATAGTGCGCACACTGGTGGTGTCCTTTCCCCAACGATTGCGAAGTCCATCCAGATCAGCAGCGAGCTTTCTGTTTTGGGCTTCCAAGAAGCGTACCTTCTCGATGTACGAGGCAAGGCGATCGTTCAGGTCACTCATCTCCTTCTTCTCGCGCTCACGGGCATCGCGGATGGACATCGCAGCGTTTTGGCTGAATGGCGAAAGGCTTCCCGAAATCGAAGACGAGCCCACTTCGGTGACGACTTTGACCACACGGTTGGTGGCTGAAAGTGATGAATTCTGTTAGTGAAGGCAACACAATGACGACATACTTCCATAAGAGGCACCACTACTGACTGGTGAGTGACGAGCGAAGGCAGGACGCGATGAGATAGTGCTACGGTAGTCGGCTTGTTCCATTCTGAAACAGTTTGCAGTTGATTAGAGGGAACGCATTGTAACAGTGAACGGCGGCTGACAGTCAACTGAATTTCGATTTGTTCGGAACCGCATATATGCAACGCAATTCGAATTTGGCGATTGGTTTAGACTGCTAAGAGGATTATGAAGCGAGAAAATGACTCGTTTCGGCAAAGCCGGTGTCGTTCCCATCACGGTCGCGTGCGAATTTCCGACTCCCCTCACTATATCAAACGACTTTCGAGAATCGCGTTACAACAGCCGGTTTGCAAAAGTCGATTGTGCTTCCATATCAGAGTACACTCACCTCGGTGTCACTCCGCTGCCGATAGTCGTCTTGATTTCTGTCTTCACGGAGCTGTCCGATGTGAACTCGCGGGTTGGGGCCAATTTCGGCTGCGCCTAAATCATAAGTACACCGATAAACTGTTCACGAATAAACAAAATGCAAAAAAGGGATTTCTGGCAAAGTAAAAGTAAACAGGAGAATCGTGGATCTGTCCTCAGAACATCGAGTGGATGGTAAACAAAGCGACGCACAGATGTTGTTCCTTGGACCGTTCCTCCCTCAAACAAATTCATAGCGCATAACTTACAGGTCGCGTTGCTTCCATGTCAGGCTGAACTCCTCAACACAAGTGACAAACAAGGAGTGCGTACGATTACTGACTGAATGAAGCGCACGTCTTTACTTGCTTATCACCGATCGAAACGGCACCGCCCAATTGACAACAGAGAGTAACGGTAAGGGAGGGAACAAACAATGCCGCCCACTTATTAGCAACTCTTCTCGGCAACTTCGATAAGAAAAACGCTTACCTTGGGATGAGGAGGAGGTCGCTGATGCTGCTGCTGCATGTCGCTCGTCTTCGAAATGTCTGAACGTTCCTGAAATGAAGATGTCTTTTAAGGTTCCACAGTCTCGTAGCGAGTGAAAGAAGCGATGACACATCAACGCCCGCGCTCAAGTGACATTTTTTGAGAATTCAATCAGCGTCGGCGGCATTTAGCATGTCGGAATTTCTTATCTACAATACCTCGCCCATCCTTTTTGTATTGTTTGCCTTCGATCGTCTCAATGACGCAGCGCGTCGGCACCGATTTTGGCGCATTCCTGTTTACAGTTGCTTGTGACATTAAAAGAAATCAGACGGAATGTGTATTCGCGATGAACGAAGAAATGCTCGCTTCAATCTACAGAGCGAAAGAGGAATTTGTCATTTGAATGATCATATGCTTAAAAAGCGACGGAAATGACAGCGGAACGATAAGGATCGTCGTGCATGTACACACTTGAGGAAGAGACGGAAGAAGATGCCAACGAGGACATCGTTCCATCCGAGCTGATTCTTATCAAATGATCCATCAAAGCAAACAAACAGAATTTGGCGCTCATAAAAAAGTGGAATAAAATTACGCCAGCCGTAAACCGTTCGCTCGCGAAAGTATACAAGGCCCACTGGTCTGTGTTCACAAGCCCGTTTAACCTTTTGGGGGGGGGGGGGGGAAATGTATCATAGCGCGAGCAATGGAAAGGAAACGGACTGACGTGAGAGGAAAATCGACCTAAAAGAGTGACAGTCTATCGAGTCGAAACCCGAGTTTCCCATCCACTCATCGCAGCCGGTTATGAGGAGGTAATCGCGTTTGCGCGCTCAAAAAAGGAACAGAACCAGGGCTGCAACCCCTGCTCGACGTCCTTTAGTGGAATACGCATGGAACGAACCTCAAATTCCCACTTTTTCGTTCGCGTTTCCGTTACTTCTTCGAACGTAGAGCGTTCATCCTCCGTCGGCTTCGACAACTTTTCCGTTTGTATGCCTTCTGTCGTCGTAGTAGCCTCAGCTGTGGATGCGCTGTCCACAGTGCGCACTGTGGCATCGATTCCGACACTCTCAGTCTCAAGACCGATATGAGCTTCAACTCCTATGTCCTTGCTTTCCACCTTCACAGGCTCTGGAAGAAGTTCAGAAGGAGCGGAAGGAGTCGACTTCCGGGTGACTTTAACATCTCGCTCGACGGTCGTTTCTATCTCATACTCAGTTGTTGTTTTCTCGACCAGCCGCCTTCTGTGCTCTTCGGCTTTGCGCGTTTCTTCCTCACTTTCTGCCTTTGACAGGTCGTCAGTGAGCTGTTTGGCCGGGAGAGGTGGTGGGAGATCTTCAACAACAGTTTCCTGTTCGCGATTACGTTCGGGCTCCTCTTCTTTTAGAGCTGGAACAGGCTCCGGAGCTTTTCTTTTGTAAACACTGCTTTCCACCGTCTCGGAGATTTCATATCTTGAGCTGATTTCCGTATGTGAGCTTCGTTCACTGTCTGGCCGCAGAACTTCTTCGGCCTCTTCCTCCTTTGCGGCGGGCTGTGGCAAAGGAATGGGCAACGCCTTCAAAATGTCCTCTTTCGGGATCTCTCTCGTCACTTCCTTTGCTCTGCTTGTTTCTCGCACTTCTTCTGTGAGCTCAATTTTCTCGGAAGATGGCAGCACAGATGGAGGGAGCTGTCTGGTCTCTTCGACTTCAAAGCCTTCAACTTCATACTGCTGATGGGCCCTCCGCAAGTCACTCAAACGCCCGTAGGAGGCAACTACTCCTTCCTCCGCCAAAAGACGATCTCGCTCTTGTTCTCTTAGCAAAGTTTCGGTCATTGTCCTCGACTCCTCGAACTTGCTTCGAAATGACTCATGCAACTCGGCTTCTCTCTGTCGCCGTTCTTGTTCGCTGCGTGTGACTGAAAAGTCCACGACCGCCTGACTGGAAGCCACTGGAGGTTCAGGACTGATCGTTTGGCGCACTTTTTCTATTTTGTACTGTGTAGGGGATTTCTGCTGTTGCAAGGCTGGCGGCGACAATGGTGGTGGCTCGATAGTCCTTGATGACTCTATTAGACGGCGGTACTCTGTTGTCGCTCTTCCTCTTTTTGTTTCATCTACTTTAGTTGGCGATGGGGGTCTTGCAACGGTGATTCTAGCAGGTGTCGTTATCGTTTCGCGCATCTCTCGGGTTGTGATCTCTTTGAAAACGGTGGTACGGGGTCTTATATCCTAGAAATCATCGGACTGTAGTCTACTTTGATTAGGGGTCTCACTTGGTAAGCAGGTGGCGGACTGATTGGCGTAGTTGGAGGAAGAGGAACAATCGTTTTACTCAGAAGTGCTTCCTCACTTCGTTCCTCAATCGATCGAACGCCTCTCTTGGTGCTGTCGTAGATTCTGGTTCTGAAAATTCGTCTCTGCTAACTACGATCTATTCCATGTGAACTTACTCTGTTATTTCACTCCTCACTGGTCCGTAGTCATAGCCTCGAGGAGGTGAGTAATATCCAGCGTCGATATCGGTCACAGTTCGAGTTCTTTCTTCCTTGGCGACGGGCTTCCTCTCGGTGGTTCGAGTGTGTTCGACGGGAATCGGTGTGCGCTGGGTATCAGCAGATGCACCTCTGCGTTCTGCTCGACGAAAGTACCCTTTCGAAATTATTCCGTTCGCTTCGAACTGCTTCCGGATCTCACTCACCTAGAACATTCGAAGTTTCATCACTGAAAGAGCTATTTCTCTTACATTTCGGCCTTGGGAAGGTTGGAGTGGGGTTTTCGGTGTCGGGGGAATCGTGGACTTGATGACAGAGTACTCCGGAGGAGGAGATGTCGGCAACTTTGGAGTTCTCTTCTCACTGTAACTCCGTCTTCTCATTTCGTAACGCGAGGATTCAGCTGTGCGGCGAATGGAAGTGGCAGTGGTGTCTCCCAGAAGGGAGTCCGATTCACTGACCAGACGTGTCGTCGCTCGGCTTTCTGGCATGCTACTTGCTGGAGGAGTTCCAATGGGACTGTGCTCGGATTCGGAGTCCTCCCCGGCGTAACCGCTTTCATCATATCGCCTTCCTCCCCGCGCACGTCCGCGAGCCAACCGGCTTTCGTATTCATCCAAATACTCACGCATTCCTTCTAAATCGCACTAAATGCATTAGAACTGTTTGTGCTTACGGCTTCTCTCCGCGTGAGTGGATTTGTACTCTTCGAAGAGTTTCTCTTCCCTTCTCTTCTCGGTGTATTCTCTTGACTTCGAAGATTCCACCGGGAAAGTGGTTTCGTTGGGTTTCGAACGATATTCAACTGTTACGGGACCACCGCGAAAGAATGTCGAAGAAGTACCTTTTGGTGTTCTTGCACCATCATAGGCCACCGTAATCTAAATCCTTCAAATAGTAAGGTCAGATTGACAACGGTTACCTCTTGCACCGTTGTTTTCTCATAAGATCCACTTCCGTCTCCTCGATAAGTAGAAATCTAAGAATGAGGTAATACACCGTATACACAGGCGATCATTACCGTTTCCACCAAAGAACTCTGACTTTTTGATCGAACTCTATCGGATCGTTGACGGTCCACCATATCCGATCCGAGATGACCTCCGGGAGCGCGTGCCGATCTCGACATAGCGATCTCTTCGCCTACTTTGACGCTTATCAAGTGAACATCAAAAGAGCGTTACCTCCTCGGGTCGTGTGGACGATCCTTCTTTTTTGCGGGTAGTGCCGCGGGTCGGTACTCGAGAATGTATGCGCTGTCGTTAGCAGATTTTGCTGAATATTAAGAAATGTTACCAAAGTAACCGAGAATAAAGATTCAGATTCTTTATCGTCCAATATAGCATTTTGCAACATTATGTGGATCGTTTTGCGTATTCGACGCTTTGCTTCCAGAAAATGAATAACTGTTATAGGGGTGGAGCGGCTGACAAGAAATAGCGCCGATTGTATGGGCGCCTAGCAGAAATGCTTCTTTTGAGAGGGCCGCGTTTGCCGAGCCGCGCTTGGAAAACAGTCGGATACGTGGTTCGATAAAAGCATGAAAACTGAGGGTATATTTCCACTTGAACCTACTCGAATTTTGGTAAAAGAGAAGACTCTTTAGGGAGAATAATAAGTTCTTGAGGGCCGCTGCTAAGGGTCTCAGAGAATCGAGTTCCTCGCGCGGTTCGCTTCCTCGCCTTACAAGTCATGCAGCGTCCGACGATCCAGTTTGTTCGTCTCAGTGCTTAGCGAAGGTGGAGTCGGCTTTCCGAGGTGCGGAATTAACAGATCATCGGAAAACTCGCCAATATGAACTCGCGCACTTACTCGTGCGCATACATAGGAACAGACGCACGGCTGTCATTGCCCTCGGACAAAAACTGGTCCGGTCAGATCAATATCAGTATTTGTGTTTAGTCGGTTCAAACGATCGATGCAAAATAACAAACAAACTCCTCCATGTTGTTTTTTGTGCGTCGATGCGCGTAACAACTTGTCTCCATTAGGTCAACAGACAGGCGAAGCCTAACCACTACTACTAGTTGTTTTACAGCAGTCGCGCGCCCATTTACAATAACACTGCTCAACGGATTAGAACCCCTTACGACGTAGCTATTTTCGGATATATTCAAAGCGTCGGTTTCCTGAACCATCTCAGCATTAGGCCATCAAATGCTTACTCCACAAGTGGGCATCAGCATCAATTTTGCAGTGTAAATTCGCTCACACTACCACAAATGAATGTAATAAGCTGATAAAACAACTTACCGGGTCATTTTCGTCGGCAAATGAAATAAGTAGAGTGCACAATTGGTCTGATGACATACCCACCTGAAGCACCCTTTTTGCATACATCACTTCGACCGTAAGCAATAACGGTAGTGGTCAGAACTCGCTCGCGGTTCGGCAATTTATTGAAACGGAGGGAATCGAACCAATATCCCCGAAAAGTGCTCGCGGATCGGCTGACCTCGAAATATTTCAGAACAAACGGCTCAACTGCTGCACCACGCTTTACAAAGAGTTACAAATTGCGGACGGAAGACGCAGACTAGACTCGATCGCGCTTCAGAGCTTACCGCGCTAGCCACATCGGCTCCGGAAATTCGCGATCGCGTTTCATCAAAGTGCAAATCGGATTATGGCAAATATGCTCCAAACTCTAAACGTCCGTCGCGAACCCGCCGCAATATTCGGACGCAATGTACAATTTTGAAATAATTTACCATTTACATTGGTAACTTAAAGCAGAAGTACTGTAGGTGAATGACTCTCCGGAAGTGACCATTTTACACAATTGACTTATTTTACACAGCCAGGATTATTTGTGAGTATTTGTCGGCAGTTTGTGGAGGCACACAAAACAGACGAGCAGGACGACACGGCTGTGAGAACGAGAGCAGAAACCGGAATTCTGAAGGGCCGATGGATTTATCGCCATAACAGAAATGCAGAGATGTTTTTGCATAATTCCAATCGCAATGCTCAATCCTTGATTTATGCTGCATCGATGCGTTTGATAATTCGCAACACTCTCACTAGACAGTGCGCCTATTTATTCGAGAGAACAGTACAACTTCATGAGATCATTCGCAGGGACAGAAAAAAAGATGAACGGCATTGGTTTATATACAACTTCATATTAAACAAGAAACGATTTCTGATCGCTTGGTTGATTAAACGGACTGTCACGGTAACCGCGGTGTCAAGCAGAGTTTCCTCTTCTCACTCTGTCGCGAAAGATCTAAAAAGGAGCGAATCAGCTGACAAGTGGAAATGTCACTCAAGGCGAAGTAAGCGATAAAAACCACAAAGGGAGATGAGCAAACATTCAACACGCAAGTTTTAAGACGCAAACAAGTATGTTACATCAGTCAACAATTCCGACAGTTTTATAACAGTGTTCATCGGCACGCGCACAACGAACACTTGAACCGTTCGGCACACAACGACGTGTGCGTATCAGGCAAACACTTACAGAGTCCAATCGAGATGCAGCCAAGTGCCAGAAAGAGCGCGAGGACGCCGAAACACGAGAGGATGACGTTCATCTGCTTTGTGCTGAAGAAACCCGTCAAGCCGAATACCGTGAACATTGTGCCGCTGACGGCTGAGATGCTTGACACCATATAGCATAACCTGCTGAAAAAAAAATGCTTATTAGTAAGTATAACTCGAGAAACTTCATTAGCGAAATGTTTAGATGAAGAGATGTTGCGGCTGTAACGCGAAAATTGAAAGGAAGTTGGGCTATTTGGCAGTTTAATCATATAGAGCTATTTTACCCCTTGCACGGAATTACGATTGTTTGAATTTTTCTCTGCTGTTTTTCACATTAGTCAGCTATGAATGACATGCTCGGTGTGCATGGAATTGTCTTCAAGTCGCACTGTAAACTAATAGTTTAAGCGCGAATGGAATCTAACATGATAAGGAGAATTAAAGGTGGGGCGCGTTGCTCTTTGTCGCAGCTATCAAAATGTACACGTAGTTGTTTAAGCTCTGCGTTGCCCACATATGACTCTACCTACCTGTACGGGGGACGGAACAAAATACACATCGCTTTGAGCACCTCACCAAACAGCCATTGTGAAGTAAAATACAATTTTGAAAAGGTGACAATGTAGTGTACGCAGCATTTTTATAACGCCCTCGCAGGGCTGTACAGTTTTTCTTTAACGCTTCTTGTGTTTTCTTACCTCCCAGAAGATTTTACAATGGGAATTGGCAAATATTTTCACCCAAGATGTCACACTCACCACAGACACGAATACTTATCCGTTGGATTGAGCGAGCCTGTATACATGTACCGCGCACGAGGCCCATTTCTTGACCGTCCCACCATAACAGCCTGAAACATTGAAATTGTTCTTGTGGAACAATTGCACTAAACAATACCTGCATCGTTTCTGTTTTTCGCAGAAGTACCTAAAAAGAGACGTTGAAGTTCACGTTGAAGTCCATGTTGGTTTCTGAAACGACCTTCTCGATGAAATAAGACAGCGAACTATTATGTAATCTTTCGCTCAATAACATGCACTTCGGCGTTGCCAGTGCGAATAGACTGTGAACGTTTGCTGCGTGGAAGAAGAATTCTCATAGGGCTATTGAATAGGACGCGTGTAACAGGCGAGTTGATTGCACGGAGAAGCGGGAACAAAGAATGTGCGTGTAAAAACAAATTAAATTAATGCGAATGAGCCTGAGTAAGCGTTGGAATTCTCAATAGTCCAGCAGTCCGGAATGGACCGGATAAACGTTAATGGCAGCACTCTCGCGCCTCCGCAACAACTTTCGACCGGAGGGGTCATGCTCGGCAATTAGGGCCTTCTAATTGCTGCAATAAAAAGCTTTCAGCGGTGTGCGTCAATTGCGGATGAGACAACGGCCTCGACCGGGAGCCAAGTGACCAAAGTCGTTAGCGGCTCTCGCACTCAATCCGAAAAAGGGCGATGTCACTGGGATATCCGAAGCCGTTGGCACCGCTGTGTCACTCCGATGGCAGTGAGCGGTTTTTCAACAACAGCTACCGATAATTAATTAAACCCGCGTTTGTTGTTTTGGAATGGTGCGCGCTCTCTTCCTAAGCGCATTTGGCGTCAGTTGGGGACAAGACTATACGGATATTAACCTCCTCGAACTACTGTTTACAGAGGGCATTTGGCATTCAATTAAGCACCAGATACAAATACAGCGTACAATGATTCCGGGGTTTCTCGACACGAATTGCTCGCTACTTACGAAGGAAAAACGAAAAATCGGCAAAGGAAGAATAACGAGCGCTTTTCACGAATCGCTTTCCGGTTGCGTAATTATTTTCGTCGAATCCGACCATGTCTTCGCCATGCTGTCCAGGCCATAACATCACGGATGCTGGGTTTAATCGGTTTAAATTAAACAAAGTGAGGCAAAAAACAGCAAGCCCCCATTTCATCACGAAGCAAGATGGATTTGTCTGTTGCATACCTAATGCAGTCGGATCTGATGCTGCCGCAATGCTGTGAATCAGGCGCTTTTATGCAATATACGTACGCTAGGGCATATAACACAACTCCAGACGGTCACATGCGTCAACGACAAAAGGACACCAAGTTCCATCCCTTGGGTGGGAACGAGAGCATTACATATTTATCAGCAATGAAAATTGACGAAATACTTATGCATAACTCGGCTTGATTGAATGCCTTGCCGTGAACCTTTGCGCACGTAGAACGGCAATGAGGTCGATCGTGAATTGCTTCCCTCACAATGTTGCGCATTTGGACTTTAAAGTGCAATTTGGAGTCAAATTTCGAAATAATGTTATTGATGTTGACGTTATGTTGACTACTCATCACAAACATCCTTCAATGGCAAGTGTCTAAAGTCTAAAAGAGTCTAAAAACGCATACACATTCAATGAGTTACAATGATGAGTTCAAGATTCAGAAGAAGTTCAAAATACATGCAACAAAATATTTTACTTCGTACGCTCATACACTGAATATCCTCGTAATAAGATGGAGATGATACCTAATCACTTAGTTGACCTTCTCGAAATATTCTTTCGAGCTCTTGACACCCGGCTTAATCGTGGGCTTCTCTTCTTCCCAGTCGGCCGGGCACACTAAAAGAGAATTTTTGATTAACCGCCATTTGGCGCGTTTTACCTTCTCCGTGCTTTTCAACAAATTGGAAGGCTTTAAGGAGTCGAAGGGTCTCGTCAACGCTGCGTCCGACGGGCAAGTCATTGACCGCGCTGTGACGAATCTGTCCCTTAGGGTCAACGAGGAAAAGGCCACTGAACACAACAGTTATTTAATTCAAATTGATCTCGCTGTACCGGTAGGCGAGTCCGCTGTCGCTATCAAGAACCCCAAAGCTATCGGCGATTTTCTTGTTAAAGTCAGAGAGAACGGGGATCTGCAAAGAAATATATATTTACACCGAGCTGTCTTGTGTGTAACCTTCATGTTTCCAAGACCTCCTTCCTTGCGCGGAGTCTGAACCCAAGCAAGGTGGGAGAAGTGTGAGTCGCACGAGCAGGCGACAACCTCGCATTGCAGCTTGCGGAATTCATCAGAACGATCGCTGAAGGCGATGATTTCCGTAGGGCAGACGAATGTGAAGTCCAGGGGATAGAAGAAGAAAACAAGCCACTTTCCTTCATAGTCCTTGTGTGAAATCACCTTGAAGTCCTCGTTGACAACAGCAGTTCCCTGTGACGGTTTTTTTTACTAAATCGAATTTCTCGTATAAAATACCTCAAATTTGGGGACAGCGCTCTTGGGACCGAGAGCACGAATGGAACTGAATCGAACGGAGGTGGTGCCCGCGAGTTCGGTCTTAGCGATTCCAGACGCAAGCCGGGTTGCGGTTCCGAGGACAGCACGAAACATTGTTATCTGAAAAAGCATTCGATCGGTTTGATCTTCGCTACTCATAATTAGATCAACGCGGTTGGAAATGTGCAAAATATAAACATCTTTGGCTGCAACTGTTTGTTGAAGTCAACAACAATATTGCGATGGGAAGTCGGCACGGGACCCGGTCAGGTTTTGACATTAGTATAACCATTGCACTTCTCCTCTTTACATGAATGATATGCATGGAGATGTGTCAATTTTCAATTTAGATCTTTACTTAACATTTCTTATGGCCCATAGCGCTGCTTAGTGCAGATGACAGAAACAAAAAATAACTGATCACATAGGAGATCGGTGGAAACAAAACACTTTATTTGTTTCCTCTCAAAGCATGCCACAGTAAGTGCAATCTACACCTTTGACGGAGAAAATATCCTAGGTTCGATAAGAATCCCCGAGGATCTGGAAGTCGCTACTGATCCTGAACTAGAGAGTACCGCTGCATATGAGCGAATCGAGGCAAGAGTCATTGTTACGTCTAACATCTAAGTTTAGCTTAATCTCCGTCATAAATACATGATTAGAGATTGTAAGGGCGGATTAGCTGACTTCGGAGAGCAAAGGTTAGCTATGCTCTCACATAATCAAGCTACAGGTATACCCTGTATCTGTGAACGGTTTCTTCTCTGTATGCTTGAAGAAAGCATTAAAAATATGAAATAAATGTAACACTTGACATATTGTTTGCAGTTAAGACTACTTTTTCAACAACATAAAACATGCGTTTCCGGTAATAAGTTGTTTTTTTTTTTCAGCTAAAAATAACAATCAGGTGCGCCTCATGTGGTACGTGCACAGTTATTACAACACCATGCCGCTAAGTGATGGGAATAAACTGCGTGATTTCTGTTATATATGAGCTGATTTGTCGGTCACACATTGGCGACCAGCGGAAATCATCGTTTATGTGAAAGGAAAATCATCAAGAATGCCTGACAAAATACAGATAATTGTTATTGTTATTGTGTGTTCATTTCAGATTGTCACTGAGTGAAGATCTCGGAAACTGTATTCACAAGAATGGTATGTGTTATGACAAAATACTAGAAACTATCGAAAGGAATTCGAGTTGTCTCTTAGACAGTTTATTTACTTTGCTCATAGCGCTTTAAATAACGAAAACCACTTAGCACGCAATTAATGCTAGACTGCAATGTTCTCGACATTTATTAAAAAGCTTGGGATATTGTGTTCAAGGACCGCTTATGAAAACTATACGCTTAATTGCCTGAGCCAGCTGCAAATAGAACACCTTCAAGTGCTTTTCTCCGAGCAAGTTGTGCCTTAGTAGATCACTGTTGCAATTTGAAGCCATTGCTCGGCGCCGTTCAAAGCTTGAATGATTTGTAGTGATTGGATTCTCATCGGTTGCGACGCTTTAACACTCTAAGCACCAGGAAATTTTATTCCGAGAAAGAAAGAGCCTCAGTGCTCGTTCACATTCGACCCCACAACGCCAACATCTGATCCAGCGGGAAAATAATTGTTTCTTTTTCGGGCGAAGCCATGGCCTTGTGTGTCCTTTAACTCACAAAAGGAAATCGATAAGCCATGGCGTTAGAGCGTAAATGCACGAAGCCTTAGTTGCAGGGACTGACTGACTGGACATGTGCTCTGTGTTTGTGCCAAATGCGCGAGGGCCAAGCCAAAGCGTCCTCGCGCACCCCATTTACTGCGTTTGAGGCGATCGAGCGATTGCGTGACGCTGATGTTTTGTGTGCACTTCTAGACGTCATTTCGTATGCGCATTTAAGAATTCTAAAAGAGTTTGTTTTTAGGTAATGCCGTAAACCAAGATGGACGCACTACAGGTACGGATTAATCATTGAATATGCAAAAGTAAAAGTGGTCTCTTTAGTCAGGAAGAACCGAAAGTTACCGAGTGGCAACACTTTCTCGACAACAAGTTGAAAACGAGAAGAAACCACAATTGGACGACCTACAGGAAGAAACAACACCAAAAAAAGCCACCGAAAATTCAGATGTTGTACCTCAAAATGACGTTGGCAAATCAGAAAAGCCGAAGAAAAAGGGCAAACCGACAAAGAAACCGAAACAGAAGGACAACCTCGAAGATCTTAAACAAGAAGTTAAAATGGCACGTGGAGCAATAGCCTTGTATATATGGACAAAACTTGCCTGTTTTAGGACGAACATACTATTCCTTTGGAAGAGTTACTCGAGCGGCACTCGGTAGATGCTGAAAAAGTATGCGTCACTGGAACCGAAACGCTAATTTCTGTTATGTTTGTGTTTAAGGGTCTCACCGCAGCTCAAGCGGAATCCGTTCTCGCACGCGATGGCCCCAACGCGTTGTCCCCACCGAAAAAGACCCCGGAATGGGTAAAGTTCTGTAAAAATCTTTTCGGTGGATTCGCGATGCTCTTGTGGATCGGCTCTTTCCTCTGTTTCGTTGCGTACACAGTGGATGCCCTCTCCATGGAATACCCCTCAAACGACAACGTAAGTGATTTCTTCAGCCAGAGTTAGTTCCCAAACTAGATCTCAATTTGCGTAGTTAACACGATTTGCTCTCGTGACAAGTGCAGAAGCAATTTAGCTATCTTATTGGACATGCATCATGTGCAGTGGCAGTAGTGGTAAGTGGCAATCCATTAGCCTCGAGCGTTGAAGGGATGTTGAAGGAAGCGCTCGCAGTCCAATTGCATAATTAAAGACGACATTAGAGATGTTGCACTTTACATTAACATTTCAGCTCTACCTTGGTATCGTCCTGGCCGGTGTGGTCATAATTACGGGATGTTTCCAATACTACCAAGAATCGAAAAGTTCAAAAATAATGGAGTCATTCAAAGACATGGTTCCAACTGTAAGTAAACCAGCGGCTTTCCTCTGGGAATTCTTGCAACTCTGGATTTAGTACGCACTGGTGTTCCGTGACGGAGAAAAGCAGCAAGTGAAGACGGAAGAAATCGTAGCTGGTGATATAGTCGAGATGAAAGGCGGCGATCGAATCCCTGCAGACGTCCGCATCATTTCCGCTCACGGATTCAAGGTTTCCAATATCCACAAACACTTTTAAGACAGTAATCATGTAGGTTGACAATTCGTCTCTCACCGGAGAGTCAGAACCTCAATCCCGATCGGTGGACTGCACAAATGAAAACCCTTTGGAAACTAGGAATCTGGCTTTCTTTTCCACTAATGCCGTAGAAGGATCCGCTAAGGGGATTGTGATTTCCACTGGTGACCGCACTGTCATGGGTAGAATAGCACATTTGGCCAGTGGACTCGATACAGGTAGAAGTAGAGAAAAGACTGCGGCTGAGGATTCTTTGCAGGCGAAACTCCAATCGCACGAGAAATTGCTCACTTCATCCACATGATCACCGCTGTAGCTGTAGTTTTGGGTGTGACGTTCTTCATCATTGCCTTCATCCTTGGCTATCACTGGCTCAATGCAATTGTCTTCCTTATTGGAATTATTGTAGCCAATGTTCCTGAGGGATTGATTGCTACTGTCACGGTAAGGCTGGATTGGTTTTTAATATTTGCATTGTGGTAAACTTAGGTGTGTCTGACTTTAACAGCAAAGCGAATGGCTTCGAAGAACTGCCTTGTTAAGAACTTAGAAGCTGTCGAAACTCTTGGATCAACTTCGACGATCTGTTCGGATAAAACGGGAACGTTAACTCAAAATAGGATGACAGTCGCGCACATGTGGTTTGACGAGCAGATCATTGAGTGCGATACTTCGGAGGAATCTTCGAGCCACAGAGCGTCTGAATCGCCTACTTATCAGGCCCTTCTTCGTGTGGCTGCTCTATGCAACCGCGCTGAATTCAAAGGAGGACAGGTCAGTTAGTTTTGGTGAGATGAATAGCATGAGATAATCGTAGGAAGAAATGGCTGTTCTCAAACGTGAATGCACCGGTGATGCCTCGGAATCGGCTTTGCTGAAATACGTCGAATTGGCTGTCGGAGACGTCCACGGTTGGCGAAAGAGGAACAAGAAAGTTTGTGAAATTCCCTTCAATTCGGCCAACAAATATCAAGTGTCTATTCACGAGTCAGCAAATGAAAGCGGCGGTTATTTCCTTGTTATGAAAGGAGCTCCTGGTATACTGTTCCACGTACAAGAGTTTGAACAACAATCTTTGATTTAGAACGAATTTTGGATCGTTGTTCGACGATTGTTCTCAACGGAAACGAAGAAAAGCTGACAACAGAACTCAAGGATGAATTCAACAAAGCCTACTTGGAACTCGGGGGGATGGGAGAACGCGTGCTCGGATTCTGTGACTACGAGCTCGATCTAGAAAAGTTCCCTTCTGGGTTTGAATTTGACTCTGACGATGTGAACTTTCCACTGGAGAACCTCCGTTTCGTAGGCATGATTTCCATGATTGATCCTCCAAGAGCTGCGGTCCCGGAAGCAGTAGCAAAGTGTCGTTCAGCCGGAATCAAAGTCGTCATGGTGACCGGTGATCATCCAATCACCGCCCAGGCTATTGCCAAATCTGTTGGAATCATTTCTGATCATACGGAAACGGTTGAAGACATTGCTATCAGGAAGGGAATTTCCGTCGAAGAAGTGAATCCACGGGAAGCCCGCGCAGCTGTTGTTCATGGTTCGGACCTTCGCGAAATGACGGAAGACCAACTTCAAGAAATTCTCGATAACCACGACGAAATCGTCTTCGCCCGCACCTCTCCGCAACAGAAGCTGATGATTGTTGAGGGATTCCAACGCCAGGGACAAATTGTCGCCGTCACTGGGGACGGTGTCAATGACTCACCCGCTCTGAAGAAGGCTGATATCGGTGTAGCTATGGGTATGGCATTGCAGTTTTCTGTTTTATGTGCTTTCTTTAGGGATCGCCGGTTCTGATGTATCCAAACAGGCGGCGGATATGATCCTCCTCGATGACAACTTCGCTTCTATTGTAACCGGTGTTGAAGAAGGTCGTTTGATCTTCGATAATCTGAAGAAGTCTATCGCATACACATTAACATCGAACATACCTGAAATCTCACCCTTTCTCACTTTCATATTGTTTGGCATTCCTCTTCCCTTGGGCACTGTAACCATCTTATGCATTGACCTTGGCACTGATCTGGTAAGAAATTAGATTCACAGCCGAATCTTCAAATGAGAGCTTTGCAGTGGCCCGCCATTTCGCTCGCCTACGAAGAAGCGGAAAGTGACATTATGAAGAGAAAGCCACGAGACTCAAAACATGACAAGCTTGTAAATGAGAGGTATCAATCGCTTATTTTTTTTAGACTATGTATATCGTGTTTAGGTTGATTTCCGTGGCGTACGGCCAGATTGGTATGATGCAGGCGGTCGCCGGCTTCTTCGCATACGCAGTTATTATGGCGGATAACGGATTTCTTCCTTGGGATCTTCTGGGAATTCGCGATCGATGGGATTCGCGCGCTGTTAACGATTTGACCGATAGCTACGGACAGCAATGGGTTGATATCTTGTGTGAAATCTCGAAAATTTGACGACATATTTAGACGTACGCAAACCGAAAAGTTTTGGAGTACACTTGTCATACGGCCTTCTTTTCAAGTATCGTTATCGTCCAATGGGCCGATTTGATTATTTGCAAAACGCGACGAAACTCCATCGTACAGCAAGGAATGTCAAACTGGACTCTTAACTTTGGCCTCGTTTTCGAGACCGTCTTGGCCGCCTTCATGGCGTATTGTCCTGGGCTTGACAAGGGTCTTCGAATGTATGGATTACGGTATGAATTCTTGCATACAGAGATTTGATTAACACCTATATTTAGGTTTACGTGGTGGTTTCCCGCACTACCTTTCTCTCTTCTGATCTTTGTCTACGACGAAGTTCGTAGGTGGTTGATTCGCCGTTACCCCGGAGGATTTGTCGAAAGGGAAACCTACTACTAACCTACTACTGCGGATGAGAAATACATACGCTTACGCTTTGTCACTTATGTTTCGCTAAGGCAGCTGATATTTCGCTTTCTGAATATACGAGGTCCTGGAGACCTATAAGTAAAATAGTATTTCGTCGACAACATCATGTTTGAGTTTCGAATCGAAATGACCGAAACGAGCGACAAGTACGCACTGTATGCGGTTGTCGCGAGGCAGCCGAGTGTTCGTTCGATCGCTGCGCGCTCTTTTCGCATTTCTGGCCGACAAGTCGATCGTAAGCGATACGCAGCACCGAGAATTTTCGTTCTTTTCCTTCTTCTTCCAATCGCTCGTGAAGTGTTATTATTGACAGGCGCGCTGTTGGGCGAACTCCTCCGTTTTTGACCCCTGTGTCACTCGCCGACGATGTTGCTTCCCTTCTTCTCCTCATAACTGTATGTCGTTTATTATGTCGCATGAGATCGAATCGAACGAATACAGAGGATAGCTGTCTGATCTTGATCTGTCTTCTCGCACATTCGAAACAGTTGTTGTCGTGTTCCCGAAATCCTCTAATGAGTCATCATTTCAACATATTGTTGACCCGAAAACGCTGTTCGACGTTTCCTTTTTAACTAATGGTCAATATAGTGCATGGTCCACTGATAACTTCATCTAGACCACTCCTCAATTGCATCGACACTGCTGATATCGGCGCTTAGTTCGTCGTGCTTATGGATTGCTGTACTATGATACATGCTTGCCTCCCACATGTTCTTCTGGCGTAAACGTTCGAATTTGATCTGTTTCAGACAGCCACCTATGCCCGGAAGGAGAGTTTTAGTCGTCCGGCATGGCGAACGATGTGACTTTTCCTTTAATGGCCAAGGGGACAAGAACTGGTACCGACGTTCAGTCGATTCCAACGGCAAGTACAAGCCATTTGATCTCAATTTGCCACGTAATCTTCCAATGCGAAAGGGAGGAATGCACACTGATACTGCGCTAACAGAAATTGGTTACTTGCAGTCTAAAATTACAGGTATAGCAGCATAATTCTCAATTCGAATTACACGGTTTTGCTTTCAGGGAGAGCTTTCAGAGATTACGGAGTAAGCATAGACTATATCTATGTATCGCCTGCGCTTAGATGTGTTCAAACTGCTGTAGGGATCTTAAAAGGTAAGTACAATGATCGAAATGATCTGCTGATAAGTGAATTCCATAATCGACTAATTGAACTGCTCATAAAACCGTTCGAGGAAGAAAAAACAAATTGAATCGCGAGTCCTTTCAGGCATGAATAATGAGAAAACGAAGTTGAACATAGAACCCGGTCTCTTCGAATGGATGCAATGGTGCAAGTCTGGACGACCGATGTGGATGTCAACTAGAGAGCTCGGCGCTGCTGGATATCCCATTAACTCCGACTACCAACCAGTAATGAAAGACGTCGATTTGAATCTAGACGAGTCGCTGAACACATACTATCGCCGGTCACATGAAGTTTCTAAAACTATTCTGGAAAAACACCCAAGTGGTAAGAAATCCGTATCATAAAGGACACTTTCACAAATCTATGGCTCCAGGCACAATTCTTTTCGTTGCTCATGGAGCCTCACTGGACACGCTAACGAGAGGTTTGTGCGGGGCACCACCACGCAGCAACGATGAGTTCTTCTTCATACTGCAACATACGCCATATTTGGCATGCACGGAAGTTCGCGAGTCATCCGAAGGACAATGGAGACTGATCGGCTCTCCGATTCCGCCATTGCACCATGCAGCAAATGCTGCCTACGATAGCACCCTCCTACAGATGACTCCGGCTGCACTTTCCGAACGGGCAGCTGCTTCTGTGCATAACAAACGCTTTTAAACTCATATGGATCTCGATGAGACTGTAAGCTCAACTTATTTCAAACTTACTCTCATTTGTGCCTTGCAGACAAACTTGTTGTAAACCCTTTATCTCCGTTGTAAACAGTAAAGTCACCATTTTCATGTTTGATTTCTTTATCCTACCATAGCTTTCACAGTTTAACTGGGTTCACAATTCAAATAAACTAAACTAGAGAACCTGACACTAAACGTCCACAAATATAAGGAGTGTAAGGAATTCGTAGCGCTTTCTAGACGGTCGCGCTGCTCCTCCAACAAAGAAGCTCGCTTTCTTCCATTGTGCCTCTTCAGCGCTTCCCTGTCGAAAGAACTTCGAAAGGATAACTCATTTAGCCTGGGGGCAGACGAGTGGTTGGTGCGCACGTTCTTATTCACTCAGTGCTTCGAGGGGCACCTCAAAGGCGGCTTTCACGACGCAAGTGATCTTCTCACTTATTCATTATTAACGCGCATGGCATTCGGACACTCCTGTCAACTGGTGATCAATGAACGAGAATGGCCGGCCACTCGACTCAAATCTACTCAACGATGAAATCGGCGACAATTTCACGAACTGGGCTATGCAAACGCGGCTCGGCGGAAACCGCGACTAAGGGATGAGCGGTCACTGTACTGTGTTCTGCACCATAGGTGTTTTGCCATGTAACGACCGGGGGTGGTCACATTGCTAAAGATGGCATCAACATCGCCGTTCATGCGCATAATGTGTTGCGACTGCGCAAGTCTTTGTCTTCCTCCTCTCCTGCAAACATTTCCATAATACTTTTGGAGTCGTTCTTCCAGCGTTCATCTGACGAGCGCCCGAAGGAATCATTTGCGCGACGCAACACTAAAACGCTTTCTAACATCCTCCAATTTGTCGACGCTACCCGGTTTTTGTTGTGCTCTGGCGACGCTGTTAAGGCTCTCGAATTAACCCATTTATTTCGCGCGACAAATCGAAACGATTGTGGTAATGAGTGGCAAAGTAGGTAGTCCTTCGCGCGATGTTCTGTCGCTTTTAGGACTCTGAACGCCTTTTTTCCGAAACATTAGTTTTGCATTACGGTTTCAAACCTAATGGCATTTCCACGCCGAAAATTTGCCCCTTTGTCTGCGGAATGTTAGTGCGTTTCACTACACACTGTGCGGCCTATCTCCGTTTAAACCCTGCACCACACTGAGACCTATTTTTGCCAGATACAAAAAGAGCGAACGAGGTTGCGTCATCGCAGCCAGTTCTTAGACAATGAAAAAAGCAGTTCACAGAGAGTGACAACTACTTCTCTTTCGCTGTCTTTGACTTTCCTCACTTATAATGACATTTAATTGGAGGTCGCGCAAAAAGATTGCGTAGTTCACCCTGGTGAATGTGACGGTACGCAAGCTGTGCACTTTGGTTTCATGAGTTCAATTTGTCCAACAATATCCTGTTTTGCAGACAAATGACTAAAAACTGTTCAAACCATCAAACGAGCGATGTTCCACTATAGCGGTCGTATCTTACAAACAACCCGAAAATTTGTTTTAGCGCCCCAAACGTTGATAACTTCGGAATGAATGTGTTCTGTCGCACACAGCTGTCTTCGTCTCTAACCAAATCTGTTTTACTTCTTTTACGATCTTTCTTCATTCCAGTTTCTCTTTTTATGCGCTACTCACCTCACTGCTCTAGAATAGCGTTCTTCTGTCAGTAAAAAGAGACATTCCCCTGTTGACCCCACCCTCCGTATTCGAAATCACTCTCTAATCTGCAACATCGGTCCACACCACCCACAGTCGGTTTCCGCGCACTCGATCAACAGCCGGTCAGCACCAAGTATTGAAGGGTCGACAGCGGGTGATGGTCCAGCTGTTCCCACAAAGCGGCTTCGTACAATCGTCAAATTGTCACCGCATGATGTGCGCATTGCCAAATTCGGTCGCGGTCCCATCTCATGCAAGCGACGTCAGCTCCTTGCTGTCAACGCGTTGTCCTCATTCTGCCCCTCCCCCACTCTTCTCTCTAATTGTACGCACGAGAATTAATGGCAGCAACGAGCTCGCACCTTTCGCAGGCTGCTTTGCGGCCGGTTGTCTAACGCGTGGAACGGAACAGTTCACTGCCGGATGCATGCACGCGTTCTCGATCTTTTTGGCTTTGTCGCATACCTCCCTCAAGAGAGCATCTCCTTCAAGGTGACTCGCACTACCATGTCGCATCATGTTCGTGATGCTGACAGTCCGCACGAGGAACTTGTTTTAACCCCTGTGAAGCATGGCTAGCCTCAAATGAATATTAACGGAACCGGTGCTAGCCATCTGCACGACGCCCAGTGCTATATCTTCTCTGTTTCGAGCGCTTGCATGGAAAATTATAAATTTCCTGGTTCAACAGCGTTATCTTCCTCTTAAATCAGATAATATCAAAACTGGAGTTGCAACATCTTTGCCCGTCAGGTTGTTCTATTCCGTGACGCAAAGAGGATTCATTTGATCCGTTGAACAACCGACGACGGGGTGCTCTGCATGATATTAATGTTTGCGCAGATCGCATTTGAGTTAAAAGAAAGTTTTTATAATTCGCGCGTCCAACGAAAATCCCGTTATGCGTTCATGCATTTGCTCGTATTCAGCAGTGACTTGCGAGAGAGTGTCTAGCCTTCGGCATTGAAATGTGACTTATGCGAGGAGTCAAGCTATCTGACGTGGTTTTGGAATTTGTTTTGCAGTCATCAGATGGTTGTTTTCTTTGTTGTTTTCATAGGGCGCCGCTATAGTGAGCAAGGCCATGCCGATTTTATCACTTCGTTTAAACCCGTAAAACTTTTCGCCTCCATTAAAGGTCTCCTCCAAATAGGCAATATTTTTGAAAGTTATCATGGGGTACGTCAACGAGAGATTTTGTTTATGACTATTGACTGATCCCTACGCGAAACTACAATGAGTGAAGGTCAACCGTTCCAATGGGATTTGGCGGTGCCGCGTTCATTGTCATACATTCGCCTCCGGAACAGTCCTTTTTTGCCGCCGTCTTCGGCTAATTTGTTTCGTGTACGTATTGCTCTCACAAATTGCTGTAGTAAAAGTAAAAAAATGGCTGCCAGTCTACGATGACATCGGGATGACTGACTCGTCGATGACAACAGTCAGCCCGATTATTGTTGCGGCGGCTTGCTCTAAGCCGACTTCGCGTTTTGTAGACAACCAAAAAATGAACAGAGCTAGAAAACGACTGCGAACGATTGATTCGATGAACGTGAATTGTGTTTGTTTGTTCATTAGTGTCAATAGTGATTGACCTCTTCAGCGACTGCGACCTTCGCTAGGTGTACCCTTTTGTCATCACCGCCTTTCGCTCTTCACTTCAAACGATGCGCCAATGATATCCAAAGAAATCGTTGACTTTCCTCCTTCCGCACCCATGAGCAGTATAGCACACCTTTGTCTCCTTTAGATCTTGCTGGGATTATCAGAGCGCGACACGTTCGTTCTGTCTCCTGCAGCGGTCTAATATCCGAGTATCGCGTTTTATGTTTGCGAACAGATAGGAGTGGCAAGACGCTTTTTGTCGGCTTTTCAAGTGCGTTCTGATCGGCCACAATGGCGGATTACTTTCAACGTGCTAATCCGATATCATGTTTTATATGCAAGGATTTCCGCTGAGGGCGCTTGAAGGTCGCACCCTCCCTAACCTGGCATGTTCGCAGTGATCGCCATAGCCACATGCGCCAAGATCTGTCTCTCAACAGCTATACGCGGTGTTCACACCCGCTTAATGTAGCTTTGTTCGCGTTCACGAGGGCAATGATTTCATTGCTAAATTAGAGAAAAGAACGAATCAGCGCTTTAATTGCATCGGAGGTGGTGGTGCAGCGACCCTCTATTCGCCAATTGTCCCTCTCTCTCTCCAGCAAGAATTCTGTGAAATGCGAGGGGCCGAGTCGTCATCAGTGGTCGTACATTTACAGACTATTGGTTCTTCCAGCCCATGCGCGAATTATACGGCTAAATGCAAATCAATATATGGAGAGCTCAATCGGCCATAGCCTCGCGCCGCAGATCTGAGTTTCACCTCCGCGTATATATGCACTGCTCAATTCGGTATTAGAGCATGTGTTTATGGAAGAACTACGCGCTTGTCTCAGTTTTAATTTGACATTTTATGATGTTCATTGTTAGGAGCCACAGGCAGGTGTACATATATCCTTTGTGTAACTAATTATGGCATGTGTCGACGAATCCCTTGTGTTCGAACCTTAATGGTTTGCAAAACGGAAACGTTTTTCAAAATATAGCGTCTCTTCTGTCATAAGTTGTAATTCACAGCGACCTTGTGGTAGCGTGCCATATGCCGCAGACGTAGCCGTTTGGCCGCTTAATGAGAACGACGCTGGACTTGTCATTCGGTCATTTTACTTACAAAGCCGATCCTTGGAATAGCTCATTTATCCACGTTCCTTTTATACAGTTTTTCGTCACTTTTAGTGGTCTACAAAAAACTGAATGACAAACCAAAGAAAGAGGAAACATCATTGCTTTGGTTCAGCTTTCGGTGCCCTCTCGCGGCAATTCCTATATGTTCGCATTGGTCTGCAAAGCCCATCCAACAGCCGATGATCGCTGCTGGCCTTTGAGCAGCGCGCGAGCGCCTCCCACATTCACAGTGAATGCGACCGATTCCCCGCGGTAAACTCCAGCGACAATAACCCCGCTTCTTGACTGTACTCTCTTTTTGACTAACTGATCCCTTTCGAACCCCCGAGTTTTGTTCTCGAGCGACTTCTACTCAGAACCACAGACAAAAGCCAAATAGAGGGCGCTGAGTGAGTGCGCAACCCGACACGAACACACCGCCGATTTCCGTCGAATGGTCACTGTCGTGTTGGTCGCCGTTCGTCCCTACTTTGCCTTGCCCTGTGAATGCATTGAGGGTTCTGCTTATTCTCGACCCACTCTTCCTCTATCTGAGTAGATTCCATGAAATTGCCTAAGACACTAAAGTATTCGAGGTACGTTCGCACCGCAAACTAAAATCATACCGTTCTTAATTACTCCCTTCCTGCCGACGAACGTCTCATTGCTTTCTTTTCTATTGCCTTGTTATCATAAACTCGCTCGCTTGAAGAAATATTAATCAAACCAAAAACTGATTATGCTCTTGGATTTAGGTACAACAATTGGAAGCACGGCTCAGACGCTGAACGTTCTGAGCTGCAACGCTTCTTGATGCCGTCGCGAGCCGAGTACGATCGGTTCGAGACGGTTGATGGCGGCCGTGGGTCTCGACCTCCCGATCATCGACGGCACAAGCCTCGTCAAGAAATATGTGCTCCGCTCAAATGGACGTGCTTCCTGCTCAATTTCGTCGTCTTTGTAAGTCGATATATTTATTTTTGCATACACGCCAGCTGACCGCGTTCGTTGCAGCATAGACTCTAACCCAACTGCCCATTGACTAATACTAGTGCCACAATTATGCAGAGTCCTTCGATTCGCTGACCACTCGCCCGCTCGCAATTAGATGAGCCCGAATGCGGGTCAAATTATGCGATTATCCAGATGTACCCACAATTCAGCAGTCAATACTGCCAGGCACATATGAAGATGTACAAGCAAAACTTTGAAACATTTGTTTTTATCCGCTCATTGCGTTCCCTGTGTCTTCATTATAGGTTTCAGAAGGGAATTGGCTTCTGATTAATCGCTCATTCATGGGTTCTTTACGACTGACGACCGTTTCTTTTGTGCGGCGTGCGCATACCTCTTTTTCCGATTCAAGGCAACGAGTTTTTGTGTTCGGGCAATGGCGAAGGTAGGAACAGCGCATGACTCGATGACCTTCTGCTTCATAGACAGCGGAAATTCTTGCGTGGTCTAAATTAGTCATCAGTTCACTTTCGCAATCACACGATTTCGGGGATCGAACGCCGTCCGCTTAACAGGATAATGAAATTAAATAGTTTCAAATAAAACAACTAAAAAAATAAATCGTAAAGAACGAATTTCATTTCAGCTTGTTGGCGTGACATGTCTTGCCCTTGGAGTTTACCTTTGCATCAAAGATCCGAGATCAATAAGCGAATGGGCCGACATATTATTGAATCCAGCCATTATGCTCACAATCATTGGTCTGGCTATTTGCATTGTCTCACTGTGTGGTGCCTTTGGAGCCCTACGTGATAACGTATTTTTGCTCAAGACTGTAAGTTGAAACAAGACCAAGCCTGATTACCGAATTTATCTACAGTTTGCCCTTTGCGTCTTTTTCTGCTACGTAGTTCTCGTCATCTCTACTTTCGTAGTATTCATGCTGTTCTATTCCGATACAACCGAAGGTTTATCAGCCCATAGCATTCTTCTGTATTCAATAAAGAAGTATCACACGAATAGGAACCTCGCCGACTTTGTGGATTACCTTCAAGAACAGGTAACGTTGATAAACGCATTTAAATACAAAATAGAACTGTTTAGCTTGAGTGCTGTGGAGTGAGTTCTATGTCTCAGGGCTACAGGGATTGGCAGCTGAGTGAACAGTTTCAATGCGAAGCCGCCAACCCCTATCCAGAGAAATGTGGCGTTCCGTTCAGCTGCTGCAAGCGAGCAGTAATCTCGGAAGCCGCTGGAAGCTCCAACCCACTTCTTCCAGCAATGAGATCATTACAGTGCTGGCAGAATGCTCAGACAAAACGGGTCCAAGAGCTAGAGCAAGATTTACACACTCGCGGGTGCCTGCAACCTCTTCGAACGCTCTTCGAATCTCACGCGGTCCATATAGGAATTGTGGTCGCTGTGGTTATCCTACCTGTGGTAAGTTTCAATTCTGATCAAAAAAGATGTGAATGGTGCGGTTCAGTGCGTTAGCGTATGCCTATCCCACGTTCTGGCAAAACAGATCGACCATCAGCGATATTTGCTGGAGCGGGAAGCAAGACGCTATGAGAAAAGGAAGCGAAGAGAACGCGAACGTCAACGACAACGAGACCTGGAGATAGCCGAAGCTGCGGCAACAACTGCAAATGATAAGCCAAGGCCTACTTCATCGAAGCCCGTGACAACGACTGTGGACGAGACCGCTAAATCACCAGATGGACCACCGAAACGTAGAGAGGAGCGTGGAAGGAGAAAAAAACGGTCCGCGAGCACTTCTCCAAATAGGGCGATTCCTAAAGTCGACTCCAGTGTTCCAATTGTACCGGAGAAGACCGCGCCGAAGAAAAAGGAAAGAAGAAGACGGCGATCGGTGAATTCTCAATCAACGCCACCAGCGGTATCTCCACTCGAGAATCGCACCCACCAGTGGGTGCTTCAACAATCTGATTTAGTCAACAAGGATCCGGTAGCCTAATGTTCTTCTTGTCAACTCACTTTATTCCAAAACCGGTTATGCCAACTTCGTTAGTTTACTGTTGACCAGCGAACCTCTGTTGTACAAATCTTTCTTCGTTCACTTATGCTCACAGATTTGATTCCATTGGTTGTCAGTATGACAGACCGTCAACGTTATTTGTCCTTTCAATGCCATGCCGTCTTCCGGAATCTCACTTTCGCATCAATATTCACTTCAACAAAAACGTTACACTTATACCCACTGAATACTCCCGAAACCGCCTATCCTCTGCATAGCCTGCCCCATTCAATGCAAACCTTTATTGTTGATGTTGAACAAACTGTCAATCGTACAAATCGGGTAATGTAATAAACGTGAAATGAACAGTTCTTCAAGCTGATACGATGCATTGCGTGTTGTTCACTTCACAGGCAACGGTAATTCGACTGACAGAAGTCTGCAAGGGGAAAGTTACCAAGGGGTGCTGACAGAAGGGAGGACACGGTGAGATCGTATGAAGGGACTAGTCCATTTAGTTAATTATTTTTCTCCCGAGCCTCTTAGTGAAATTCTGGAAGTCTTGAACGAAAATAGAAGCGGGCTATTGTGCTGGGTTACTCAGTATAGATGCTCCGCGGATCAATGTGAGCGGTAACTAGATTTTCGATAACTATGCATGCTGTACAACATGCTGTGTTTCATGTGATGAGAACGGATAAGAAAAGGGTCCCGTTCAGCAGCAGGGCAACGTTCTGTGACATGCTTTCCTAACTTTAAATACCTTTCTGAAACACCGTCCTAAAGAAATAAAACGCCCCTTTACTTATTGGAGGAACATTTACATTTTTAGCTAATCCTAAGGCAAACTTACTCTGTGTGCAGCACATTGCTGGAGCTATGCAAAATCCGGTAGATCCAGCGAGTTTACATATCCTTGGAGGACATACAGTGGCGTCGGTGCATGAAATGTCCTCGCTGCATGACGTCGATGTGCAGCAAACGCTCTCAGCTACGCAAACGCCGTTCATTTCGGATCCTACTCGGTAAGACATTCAAGTCCACACCTATTCTGAGCATGTCTTACCGCAATTCGAGCATCTTACGTTGCGTCCGTAGCGACGGTAGGGACAGGAACTGAGGAAACAACCCACTGTCCCACCGATTAGGATGAGATAGAGAAAGATGCATGTCATCTGCATGACGACGAATAGAAGTGAATTCGTACCGATGTACTCCTCTTTATACGAATAACGGAGGCAAGGTGATTAGAGGCGGTGCCGTTGCCACCAACTAAGCCTAATCCGACAACGACGTGAGACGAAGATGTCACCTAACACCCAATCAGAGTAATGGAATTCCATCATTCGTCCACAAAAACCCCTCTTTAGGAGCAAATCCCAGATAGAGAAGGCGAAAGCTCCAAGGTAAAGCAGAACAAATCTGCCAAACATTAAGTAGAAAAGCTCAAAATGGTCCAGCGGTTGCACTCACGTAACCTTACAAGCACAGAACGATGATGCAAAGCGTAGAACCTGAATGCACAGAAATGCACCAGAACGCATTCTTCCTCCAGAACTCAGTAACTGTCCTCCGGACATCCATGCTTCGCAATGTTGATGACAGCAACAAAACGATTTCATCAACATGAATAACAACAACAACCGTTAAACAACTTTCCATAAACCTATAGCAAAAGAACAATCACACCCTAATCATGATTAGGAGGAATGTTTATATTCTTAGTGAGATCGTCGAAGCCAAGTACATCACGGTAGTTCGTCTTATCAAGCGGAAACAAGAGTGGCCGTCCGTAAACAAATGCGGTGGCCAACGGAAACCAGAGCTTTTTGGTTTCCGGAGCGGTAGCGGCATCAGTAACATCTGCAGCCTTGAATTGCAAGCATTTCTTTTGCATGAAGAAGTTGAGATGCACCGTAGTGAAGACCTAAATGAAAGCGGGATGAAAAATGATTAAATACATCTGCACAGACCTTCGTGTCCCGATTGTAATAAATGTTAAGCACATAGCGTTTTACGAGAAATTGCAATAAAAATGGAGTCAGAGACAGAAATCCCAAGAATGAATTTGCAACAACAGCGAAAAGCATCACTGACGGTCGTTCGGCTGCAGCGGTCCACAGATATGATGTTAAAGCAGGAACCATCACAATACCAAGAGCGGAACTGCTCAAAGAAAGAACCTGCAGAATAGAAATATTTACCAATGAATTCATTTTTTTTCAAACCTTAGCAATTTTAATCCCTTTACACATAGTGTCAGTCGGTGTCGTTTCGGCTCCATTTTCACGTAGATGCAGTATGGACGGTCCCAAATCTTCCGTTTTCAGTGACGAATATGGAACTAGCGTTCTGGGCAGTTTCGAAGTTGCGCTGGCGGAGCAAAATCGTATAGTTCTGAGCGACACAGCTCGTCGTGAACAATGAAGAAAAATCATCTGAAACGTAATTACAAATACAGTGAATTAAAATTCTGTTGTGTCGCGAAGATTCGATGTGCACGGGAGCAATTCAGTTTAATTCAGTTCACGGAAAGTAAAAACTATAGAAAAACACGCAAAATAATATCATAAAGAGCGAATTTCTCAAAAAACGGCTTGGCAATGAAGAGGCTGCGAATGCTGCAAAAGTTTGCGCAAAGATTTATGCTGTTTAAGACGCTACAGAGATCATTCCGGGGTTCACAATGGGGAAGATTTACTGAACAAAGCCATCTCCAATTGCAAATGCTTTCCACATTCAATTTAAGCAGCTGAAATTTCTCAGCACGAATAGGAAATGTAGTCTTCGCAACGACAGGTCGGCAGTAGAAGACAGGGCGAGACAGTCTCACGCCAATGCGAGACAGTCTCACGCCAATACGAGACAGTCTCACGCCAATACGAGACAGTCTCACGCCAATACGAGACAGTCTCACGCCAATACGAGACAGTCTCACGCCAATGCGAGACAGTCTCACGCTAATACGAGACAGTCTCACGCTAATGCATGAGACGCCAATGCGTGAAACTGGATTTGCATTCCTTTTGCGGATATCAGACGTTTCGTATTTTTTGTGTTGGTATGTTTCTGCTCGAGGTTTTCTAGCGCTTGATGTGAATTCAACGATGTAAATTCACCGATGTCATATTATTTATTCAAATTCCAGTTGTGTGTATTTAGAACGGCATTGTATGGCGGATATTTTTCAGAAATGTTGTCATCACGAAATATTTGTTGTAACTGGGCAACCATTTTATGGTGTGTCGGTCGCGGTTTTGTTCGTTGTTTCCTAATAAACAGTGAGCTCTCCAGCGGTGGTTCGATAACGCTTTCCTTGCAGCAGGTCGCGACGCGTCGCTGGCGCCCCTGTCGTTCGTTTTCTTCAGTGGCGATCGCTCTTCGCATGACGACGCCTTTACAGAATGAATGCGGACCACCAACACATGTGCGCGGATAACTCGCTCCCCATCTTAAGATTCGCTGTAACACGTAAGAGCGGACACGTTGCAGCTTTTTGCTCGCGAAAACGCGTAGAATTAGTTGCCTTTAAGGCGGTTGATTGTTTTGATTTTTCTGCGAACTTACCGGTCGTTTAACTTTATCTTATTTCAGACACAAGCACTCTGAGGTTGACTTATCCAATCTCATGGGGAGGCTGCTCGTCTTCTTACTAAGCGTTCTAGCGCTATCTAGTGCAGTTGATAGATCAAACTTCAAAACATGCGATCAGTCAGGCTTCTGCAAGTACGTTCAACATTTTCCGATGTTAAGAATATTACATGTTTGACAATTTAGGCGACACCGCAATCCTGCAACCAAAGTGGAATATGCTGTCATTGGTGATTCTGTGAAGATAAATGAAACCAGTGTTAATGCCGTCTTAAAGAGTGCTGAAAATGAGCTGCATTTGTCAGTTCTATTTTTGGAAGATTCTACTATTCGAGTTCTCATTGATGAGAATGCTAACGCCCTCCGCGCACGTTACCAACCGCTTGATGCTTTGGCGAGAGAACCTTCTCAGCAAAGGTAGGATTATTGTAGTTCATATAAAAGATATACATGCTCCTTATGCATTTAGAATTGCGGAGTCTGACGTGACGAGAACTGAAGAATCGGTTGTCATAAATGCTCCCAGCGGTCACACTATCTCTGTACAGTTTAAACCATTCCGAATTGACGTACAGAAAAAGGATGAGCTTCTTCTCAGCTTGAATTCAGGCAGTTTTTTGAAGTTTGAACATTTCCGTACTAAGGATGAGTCACGTGATGACGGTGAAGGATTTTGGGAAGAATCTTTTAAGTCGCACACCGACTCGAAACCTCACGGTACGTGCACATTTGCAGTAAAGTTGCAAAGTATGTGCGATTACTTCAGGGTCGAGCTCTGTTGGTATGGACGTATCGTTTGTTGGATTTAAATTTGTCTATGGGCTGCCTGAACATGCTGATTCATTTGTTCTCCACAGTACTGCGTAAGTGTTTTGTAGCGGTAATTTCGTTTACAGTTATATATTGCTTTAGAGGCCAAGAGCCGTATCGCATGTACAATTTGGATGTGTTTGAGTTCGAACTCAACACAAATATGGCTCTTTATGGATCAGTGCCGTACATTATTGCTCACAATCCCAAACAGTCCGCTAGTGTTCTGTGGTTAAACGCAGCCGAGACTTGGATTGATATTGATTCTTCTACTGCAGACAAGGTAATACTGAATACCTCTTGTTGTCCTTTAATAAAAAGTATATAGGGTGTTCTGGCATCGCTGGTGGATAAATTCCGATCATCGCAAGAGGTTCCGCAGATTGATGCCCACTTCATGTCGGAATCAGGACTGATTGACGTGTTCCTCTTCTTGGGTCCAACTCCTAACGATGTGTTCCGTCAGTACTCCACTCTTACCGGCGTTTACCCACTTCCCCCGGTATGCCGAGCTCAATCTCTAGGATGTAATTGTGGTTTTCTCTAGCAATTTGCCATTGCTTATCATCAGTGCCGTTGGAACTATAACGACGAAGAAGATGTTGCCAACGTTCATGCGGGATTTGATGAGCATGACATACCTATGGATGTGCTTTGGCTGGATATCGAACACACTGATGGAAAGAAGTACTTTACCTGGGATCCAGTGAAGTTCGCCAACCCGCAAAAAATGATTAACGAACTCGCTGCCAAGGTGACGTGAGATGCGTGGACGTAAAATATTGTGTTTTCGTTTTAGGGTCGTAAAATGGTGACAATTATTGATCCTCATATTAAAAAGGACGATGGATATCATGTTTACAAGGATGCAAAAGATCTTGGTTTCTTCATCAAAGACAAGGATGGTGCTAAAGATTACGAAGGACACTGTTGGCCTGGTGCATCCATGTACCTTGACTTCGTTAATCCCGCAGTGCGAGATTACTGGGCAGGCAAATTCTCCTATGAACAGTATTCTGGATCGACGAAGGACTTATTTACATGGAACGACATGAATGAGCCGAGCGTTTTCAGTGGCCCTGAAGTTACCATGCACAAAGACGCCAAGCATTATGATGATTGGGAGCATAGAGATATTCACAATATTTACGGCTTTTATCAGGTATATCGTGCTATATTATTTCAATACTGTATTGCCTTTCAGCATTCGTCAACGTATCGCGGCCAACAAATGCGCAGTAATAATAAGCTTCGGCCTTTCGTTCTAACGAGATCTTTCTTTGTTGGAAGCCAGCGCACTGCTGCTGTATGGACCGGTGATAACATGGCCGATTGGGGTCATTTGAAATCGTCTGTACCTATGCTACTGTCACTTTCCGTGGCCGGAATTCCTCATGTTGGTGCTGATGTTGGCGGCTTCTTCAAGAACGTGGACGAGCAGCTTTTGGCTAGATGGTATCAGGCAGCGGCATTCCAACCATTTTTCCGTGCTCACGCGCACATTGACTGCAAACGCCGAGAACCGTGGCTGTTTAGTGAGGGGACGAAAAATGTTATTCGTGATGCTATTCGCACTCGTTATAGCTTCCTGCCTTACTGGTACGGCATTGTCCGAATAGTACTAGTTGTTACGAATTTGACTTTAGGTATACTTTGTTCTACGAGCATAGTATAGTAGGAAAGCCCGTGATGCGTCCTCTATGGAGTGAGTTCCCTGAAGATGAGTCCAGCTTTGATGAAGAGCGTGAATGGATGGTCGGATCTGCCGTACTTGTCAGACCTGTCATGGATCCGGATGTTGAATCCGTTTCTTTATATTTGCCGGGCCGCAACGAAGTTTGGTACGAGTGGGATACTCACAAAGCTCGGAGATCTCCTGGAGCGGTTTATGTCGATACTCCTATGTCGAAAATCCCGCATTTCCAGCGAGGAGGTACAATTATCCCAATGAGGGAACGCATTCGCCGTGCTTCGTCCCTTATGAAGGACGATCCAATCACGCTGTACATTGCCTCTAACTACAAGGTACATTTTGTCTTTTGGCTTTTTTCCAACAAATGTTGTTTCAGGGCGATTTCGCCAACGGATCGCTATATCTTGATGATGGAGAGTCCTACGAATATAAGAACGGCAATTATTTGTATTGGTCGTTCCAGTACAAAAAAGAAGGCGAATCACTTTACACTATAAAGTCAAAGAATTTGGACGAATCAGGCGTCTACGATCCGGATGTCTATATCGAGAAGATTGTCATTCGTGGAGTTCGCTATTACCCTCGATCTGTGCACATGTATTATGACGGTATGAAGCGACTTTATTTGCGTTAATAAGCTTATGCATATTTTAGACTATAATCCAGAGACTCTCGAATTCTCGCACGACCGCGACTCGCATGTTATGGTCATTCGCAAGCCCAGCGCATTTGTTTCGCGAGAATTCCGAATCGATATTCACACGTAATGACTGTTGCTGCTGGTGTTTTGTTTCTGTTTCTTATTTATTGAATTCTCTCTTGACTCTTTTCTGTTAACTTAAATTACAATGCTCAAGTTGTGTTTAAGGTTTTCTTATTGTGTATTGTAAGGGTATTTCATCTTGAATAAAGTTCATTTTATTCGCATTCTATTGAACCATATTCGTAATTGCGAAGGTTATTTGTTCCGAAGTTTCGAACCGTTCGGGGTTCTTCAGCCGTGATAGTCTTCGGTCGTGAATGGATTGAGATCGCCGAGAGATCGCTAAACTGTGCATTCAGATTATGTGGTTCCTGCACGAACGCCATCACTCTTTTATCGACCTACTGTTCCAGCGTTATGATGCCTCAACTTCAAAAACACAAAATGGCCAACTGGTCGTTGAACTTCTGAAGGTAAGTGATATCAGACGTAACTGAAAGCTTGATATCAGACGTAACTGAAAAAATACTTTAAGAAAGACAAAGTAAATCAGAAGGTGCTAGAGGACTGTCAAAGCGCGGTGCCCCGGCATTTGCCATTCTTCATGATCGTTGAGCGTCTGGATATATATAAACCCCCCGCTGTGAAGAAAGATAATACGGAATACCAGAAAAGATTGCAGAAGTTGCGTGAAGAACAACAAGAAAAAGAATACAAGCAAATGACGATGACCATCGACGCTGGTCAAAGATATGGTCGGGACAATCTAATGGAAAACTTTGGACAAGTGAGCTGTGTTATTTTCAATGTTTTCTGGTGTATGTTGTATTTAGGAGTTGCGATCGGCAAATCGGCATTTGATAGCTGTCTTCAACACACTGCTTACAGTCGGAGGAGCATTTGTATTTGGATTTTTCGGCATTGACATAGCATATCCACATCTTAACTTGGATATGACGAGACGCATGATTATTGGACTGGTGCTCGGCACCATAGTCTTTTTTGCTGATCTCTATTTCATTGTCAAAGGACTGGGCGATGATGTTGAGTCAACGAGTGTCCAGTCTACAACTGTACTCGATTTTAAAAAGGCTGTCGCCTCCACGGAGGCGTCGACATCCAGTTCCCGCGAAGCAAAGGCCAATGACGAAAATAAGAAAAGCCGATAGCATGTAATTGTTGCTCCCAGTAATATATTCATTGTCTTGTTCAATATTACGTGCGTTAGTTTTTATTCCCTTGCTCTACACAGTATAATTAGGAAGAAATGAGATCC
This sequence comes from Steinernema hermaphroditum, assembly GCA_030435675.1. NCBI lineage: Eukaryota > Metazoa > Nematoda > Chromadorea > Rhabditida > Steinernematidae > Steinernema > Steinernema hermaphroditum. The sequence goes on along the minus strand of CM059625.1, from coordinate 10,110,474 downwards.
AATCTAATTGAGCACACTTTCTTGTACTGAATTTCTACGTAGAAGTCGTGGACGATGTGCGGATGATGAAGTCTGCGAGCGATGATTCCAAAATGCCGTTCGTTCGTGGGTTCCGCTCTTGCAGAAGCTCAAGCTTCTGAAATGGAACATCTGTTGCAGAAGCCATGTTAAATTGACACCTACGTTCTCGTTGCACATATGTAGGAGGATTGTTAGAGCATTCGAGGGTTTCAGATCTTCGACTGACTCCTTATTAAGAAGAGCTGGAAGCCGCGCCATGATGTTTGTGAATGTGTGATGGCCCATGACGGGGAAATCAGAGATTCTAATCCGCATCGCCTAAAATTATGTTTCTTGTTACAACGCTCCATGGGGGCTGGGTGGTGTTACCTCCATCTCTGTGCTGGGATCTTCAGGAGAAGCGTCCACTTGCTCGATTTCTTCGTCGAGAACTTCTTGTTTTATCTCGCGAACAATGACAGTGCCATCTGGCATCTGTACGGTGGCCACTTCTGGTGCGTGCGCCGGTTCGTTGCTGCATTTCGACTCCGAGTCTTCTTCGTCCGAGGATTCCTCTGATGACGACGGTTCTGGGAGTACCTCCACTGGTGAAGGTGTGCGTAGTGTATCCTCAGAGTCATCTTCCATCTACATAAATATAAACTTGTTCCAGATCAGTGAACGAACAAAGAAAACATACATTGGCATTTGCCAGGATGGCCGCAATTGCCATTTTCACCAATGGGGCATTCACACGGCTTTGCGTGATCTTATACTTCCTCCCAAACATAGCGTCATCATCTTCTTCATCTGTCAGAACATCTAGTGGCTCTGGGTGAGAGACTTCTTCGATATGTGAGTGGTTGTCATCTAGTGGGGGATCCTCGTATTCTACTTCACCCTTTTCTTCGCCCTCATTGACCGGGACCTCGGCTTCAACCATTTCTTCCTCGTGCTGTTCGATTGCCGGCTGTTCGGTTGCCGGCACCTCTTCTTCGGGCTCTTTTTCCTCGCATTTCTCCTGGGCCTCCTGAGCTTCCTCGGTTTCCTGGGTTTCCTCGGCTTCTTGTTGTTCTTGTTTTTTGCTCACATCTTCGGGATACGCTTCGAGCATCGTTCGTGATAGAGATTCGGAGCGAGGTCTCCTGCAGTATTTTCCAAATACATCGTCAAATGACAGAGGTGACCTCGAGCGTCTCGTTTCATTCAAAACGAGGAAAATCTCAGGTAATTCTGTTTCATACTGCACCATGGAATTTGCGAGCTCCGTTGAAAACGTTCTGCCTTTGGGCCATATTGCTTCGAAATTTTCGCACGACGAGGGCTAAAAACGTATCTGTATTTTGTTTTATCGGAGGTGTGTCTGACCGGAATAATACAGTCGAACTCCTTGTACCGGAACATTTTGTGACCGCTCGATGTTCTCCTTGGCAAATCTTCGTCATCCTCTTCGGACTCTGATTCATCGGAAAACTCAACTGTTTTCCTGTTAGCGTTTCGAGGCGGCAGCGGATCTGGTAGTTCGTCGAAGAGCTCCCAGTAACCTTTGTCGCAGTATGTCTTCTCCAATTGCTCTAGGATTTTATTTCGCTTCTTTTTTTGTTTTGGCTCGATTTCCGGATCTGTAACTATGAGTTTTGTGCGTTCCTAACATTCGCATTACCGTTTTGAACTTTCCAGTGAGCATCGTCCACGATTATTGGTAAGTTTTCTTGGTCTCTTCCTTCCTGAAGATCTCCCAGTGCTTGTTGCTCGAAGTCGTTCCGATTGTCCGCATCTCTAAAATGGGTTTTGTTGCCTTACGTCAAAAAGAAGCATCACTCACGCTTCGCACTCCGTGGGTTTTATTCCTTTCTTCAGCAGTTCTGTCATGTCTTCACCTCTTTCTAAGCATCCTAAGAAGTCTGAAGAAGGACCTGCAGATGGCTCCGGATTATCGTCTTGGTAACTGGTAGATGCAAGATCTTGCATGTCGTCATTAAGCAGGATGTCATCTCCGCCTTCAAGTACCCGACGAACTCCTTCGCGAGGTCCTTTCTGTGCTACTTCATCAAAATCGTAATTTTCAAGTTGAAGAGGCTTAAATCCTTCTGGAGCAACCCAGAGATTATTTCCCCGAGTTGAAGTGGACGTGCGCCTTCCAAAAGAGGATTCGATGTGTCGGAATGCAGTGAAAACACCACACTGTTCAAGAGGCCTTCCATCTTCGAAGAACTCGCTGGTGTTCAAGCGAAGATCGCTTATCTTAGGGACATCGTCTACAGTCAGGGGTTGCATCTTCGGTGGAGCTTCAATCCACCGGAACTTTCCCGGGGCAACGTCACGAACATGCATCGTGTCCGTATTCTGATTCCAGTATAATGGCTAAATGATTCAACAATGCTTTTCTTGTCCTTAGTGGCACATGTTTTACCTTTTCGGGAGCTCCCCTCACTAGAAAATAATTGTAGACTTGTGATGTTTCTCTCGCTTTCGGGCCCAGTTCCCGAGTTTGAAGCTGAGTAAATTCATCTTCTTCCTCGTTATTCTGTGTTTCTTCTAAATAGATATTGGGTGTCGATCGCGATACGCAATTTGTTACCTGCTTCAATAGCTGCCACGTTGCAATGCCACATCGAGTCGAAGTCTGTGTAGTCTTCAGTAAAAGCGAATTTTGCACATTTCATTTGCTTTTCCTTATCTTGAAAACTATTTGCCTCCATCTTTTGTCTATCGTACGCAACAGACTTATCATCAAATGCGCTTCCGAAGACAAGTTCCAACAGCATGTTTTGCGAATGTGGCGACGTCAGTGTGCCGATTTTGGAAACGACTTCATCTCGGATCTTTCCTCCTGCCACGTCTTCTTTGATCATGTTTAGAAGCTGGGGACTAAGTCCGAGCATCTCAGCTTCCTTAGCAGTTAGTGACTGCACAAGATCCGCATTCACCAATCGGCGGTTTAGCTGGCAGTCCTCCTCCAAGAAGGGTGGTTGCTCCAATTTGCACAGGGAGCCAACGGCATCGTCAAAAGACATATGAGCAGCTAAGAAAGATCCGTTGAAAACTGAACTGACATCCTTTGGATCATCCACTTCCATACATTCTATCGAATCGTTTTTCTTTTTATCCTTCTTTTCTCCTTTGCGCTTCTTCTTGTGCTTCTTTCGACCCTTTTCTGAGCCACTAACTTGTTTCTTTCGTTGTTCAAATTCATTTGCCGCATACGTCGTCCTATGTTTCGGAACTTTCTTTGTTCCCACCTTAGCCTTTGGTGGTCGACCGCGTTTAGCGCCTTTGACGGGCCTCTTCTCCTCCTCAAAAATCTTCGGATTCAAAAGCTCATCGCGCCACGACATATCTCTCCTTGATACTCCTTCATGGGCTTCGTCACCAGGACCTTCTAACTGCTCTTCCAGCTGTTCTTTCAACAGCTTCAGAGCTTCTGCGCGAGCTCTTCTGTTTTCCATTGTTACCCTGAAGTCATCACGATTCACCGTTGGGAACAGATACCGCAAATTGCGTTTGTCAAGTGCCAGCACTTGTTGCATGATGCCTAAAAGGATTTTCTTAAAATTGCTTGGTTTCCAAAGTGGCTACCTGATACGTCAGTATTTACATTCACCTCCTCATAAGTTGGATGTTCCCCACAACTTCGCTTGAAGTATTTTTTAGATAACGTTGTGAATGGTCGATCATGAAGAAGAAGAATTGTGCCATTTTCGGTACTCTCTGCATTCGCCAGCATCAAAGCGGAAGACGAGGCGCCCATGCGTCTTACAGTCTTCGAGTATCGTGGATTGTAAAGCTCTTTCTCATCATTTTCGGGATCGTAGTCAACATCCTTCAAGATCAGCTTCTTAGCCTAAAATGCAGCATTCGTGCAAATGTGGTGCGACCGTTCTCTTACGTCTTGTTGCAATAAAGTGTTCCTGAATTGAACGCACTCGAAGAAATCGAAGAATTTAGCATCTCTCTCTTTCATCGAGCATTCCTCGTCGGAACTGTCCGTAAGCACCAATTTCTCACGCGGATTCCGCGTTATTTTAAAGCATCTTTGCCGAATCCGTTCGTTACGTTCCTTCACCATTTCGTACTCGTCGTCGGAATTCGGGGCTCCCGGTGGCCGATTCCTCTTCTTAGTCTTCTTCTTAAATAGGGAAAAATCCATTGGGATCTTGAAGTGTTTCTCCGACTTTGCTCCATCGGCATACTTCGGTATAAGTGGATAGATCACTGGTGAGGTTTCGCGGGTAATTGTGGTGTCGTCGTCTCTTGTAATGTGACGAAACATGTCTTTTTCATTGATTTCGTGCTCCATGTAATCGGGCTGAGTTGGGCCTGCTTCTGTACCATTTTCAAGGTTGGCTTCCCGCATTTTTTCCAATTTCCTGGCATTCTTTTCTGGTTCTAAATGCACGGCACAATAAATCGCAATCAGGGCGCAAACTCACTCTCTATGTCCCTTTTTGCATGACAGCAGTCTTGAAGCGTTTTGTCAACCTTGTAAGCGTAGATTTTTGCACTAGCGTCTAATAAAGTTCCGATGCTCATTAGCGGTTGCCGTTCGACTACATCAGGTAGCTTTTCTATCAGAAGAGTTTCGAAGTTATTGCCGATCCACTAAATATGTTTTTGTGTAGGTGATTTCCATGATTATGGCATACCTTTTTATTCGTTTGAGCGAGAAGCTCCGCTATCTTCGCGTTTTCCTGTTCTTCGTGCACTAAATTTTATGAGAGATGTCGTTAAGCCAACTGATCAATCATAAACACACGTTTTCTCCGTTGGCTCGGGGTCAGAGTTGATTCTGGGGGAGGCGGGTTTTTTGTCGGTGTCCGGAGTGCGGGTGTCGGGCTTTTATCTAACACACGCTTTTATAAAAAAAACTGCATTTTCCAATGGTGAATGTACCCTTGTGGCGATTGTGGCGCGTGGGGCTACCACTGCCCTTTATTTGAATTCCAAAGCGGATGCTCAGTGAAGAACGACGGTTTTTCCTTGCATTCAGAAATCTCCGATTGAAGCATTCGAAAGCGTTTTGTACAGCACACTCTGTTGCCATACTCTGCTCTGCAGATGGTTGAGCGATTGCAATCGGTGGTGCATCAGTCATTGTACCATCTGACTTCTGAATCTAAAAAGGCATTTGGTCACTTTAAAGTCAAAGACACATGAGAAGCAGTATGAAGCACGCTATCAGTTGTTTAGTAAATTTGAAAACCCCGCAAATTTCTGAGAAAAAATTCGCGGTGGGACCAACTTTAGATATGCGACACCATTGTTTGCTGGTTAGTTGCGATTCATGGAGTTCTGATTAAACAACTGGGTACTTTTTTGCTGATAGTTCTGATTAGGAACGAGCATGACGGAAGTGACAGAAAAGCCGATTGATAGTACATGTAGGACAAAGCTCTTTGAAGCTCAAAGTTTGACTCCAGGAAAAGTCACTTAGATATAGCGGGAATATTGTGCAAGCTGAGTAAGCAATGAACTGTTAACGTGACTCAACTACCATTGGTCATACTTGAGTCCCGAATCGGTTATCGGAAGTCAATATATGATTGATCACCTCACGCTGTGTGGCGTCTATAGTTATCCGTAAAACGTCCTCGAAGACACATCGAGACTACCGTGCTCTGTGTTATAGATCATGTGCTAACGAAGTAGTAGCAGAATTAGCTGTCTAATTTCATGAGAGACAACAACGTTTTAGCGCCTTTTTTAAATGCAGTAATCTCGCTATGAAGCCATTAGATCTACGGTTCAAACAATCTACAAAAGTGAATTACATAAGGGGTATCGCATTGGAGGGGATGCACTCTTAAAAATCGCGGCTATTGAGAAAACATTGTTCATTGACGGTTGTGGATCAGCGCTCGCGTTCGCGCCGAATGTTCGCACAATCTCAATGTGTGCATCATTCAATGACGCAACCATTGCTCATCGTGTGTGGTCTCACCGCTGTCTGCATCATACAAGGGATCAAGACAATCCGATCGTGTAATCATTGTGCGAGCGGTGTGGCTCCGTAATCAGCGAGCAGTCATATTCCGCTACTGCTGTGTTTTTTTGAGATCGCCGACTCCGCCATATCAGAGTGCTCGAGACAATCTCCTGCATTTGTGATGTCTTTGCTCGAGACAGAAGAAGTGTAACAGCTGAATCAAGATCACATGGATAGCGATCTCGAGCTTGCTCTAAAGCTCAGCAGGTAGGAGCATGTACAGCTGATTTCGTTGCAAAGACATCTAGACTGTCATATGAGCGAGAGCAGTCACAAGCAGAAGCGAATCAAGACCTCATCGCATTTGAGGACATCAGCGAATCTATTCGTCGTCAGCAAATCGAGGAAATCCAGCGTTTGTACAATGAAAGCCCCCAGTCGCGGCCAAACTTTTTCACGCCCTATGCACAGTACGTTATTTGAGCAAACCTTCTTGTAATTCTGGAACTAGAACCTTGTGTAGCTCTCACTTTCCGAATGTCGGCGGATCTGAATGGCGTTCTATTTCCTTCCCAAACAGGCTGAATAACGCGACCACCATCCCCACACCATCGAGGGAACTCAGCTGGCAGCATGATGGACTAGGTTACTTGAACTTATGTTAAAGAATATTACGGATTGCATTCAGGCAGTTCTGTGCCTTCCAGTACGCTGACGCAAATCTGTGATCAGCCAAGACCGAGCTTCTTGTGGAAACAAGACTCTTTTCAAGGGTAATAAGCCAGAGCGGTTTTAAGTTTTCTAAGTGAGAACCTTCAGAAGCGATGTGATTAGAAATCAGGCATCCCCTTTGAACAGCGCTCCTCTAATCGTCCCATTTCGTCCCATGTCGACACGACTGATCAATGGCGACTTAATTGATCTTGGTGAACCGGATGGACTGGATTTTTCAGCCGAAGGGGTTTGATGAAACGAAACGCATCGGTATGCTATGACAATATTTAGATCCATCAATTCGATCCATTGTGGAAACCGCCGGAACTTATAACCGTTAACGACGTTCAGCATTTGGAACGTCCGGAGAGCAGCGAAGCGGGATGGTCAGTTCCTCCAGGTAGTCCAATGATACGAACGATGCATCTTTACGAAACATGTTGAAGAGATTCCAAGCCGAACAACATCGCTGGTACGAGAAAATGGCAAGAAAACTCGCAAACCGATTCCAGAGAAGGCACCACCAACATGCTACAGTGCAGCTGACCTGTCGATACATGCCGTAGAACCCCTCTCCGATCAGCAGCTGTGCCTGTTACGCTCCTCTCATTCTTATCCCACGGTACAAAGCAACTTTCTCTTCTATGCAGCCGTCGTCGACTATTTCACAACAACGGCTTCCAGTGTTAAGATCACGGTTTTCAAGGATTACTCGTAAGTGCTCCTAGTTATGAGATTTCAACAAATATAATGATCATAGATGGCCGAGAAGTGTTAATTCATCGGATGACTATGTTTCGTTCACATGCAGCACGTCGAGCTTAATTAGCGAAATCCTCGACAACGTTCTCATGACTTTCCTGAGCGCAGAGGAATTAACTGCCAACTCCGGACAACTTCCCTCAGATCAGTACGGATTAAAGGTTCGACTATTCCTATGTGTCAGTGCATACAAAGACATTCAGATTTATGGTCTGGATGAATTCCTACCGAAAACATCCAAAGTTGGGCAATGTCCTCATCTTGGTAAAGCAATCACGTTTGGCAAAGATTATCGAATTGAGATCGGCAAACTGCAGACCTTAACGAGTTCCGTTAACAACACGAGAAACACGCCAAGGTGAGGCAGACCCCCACATGCAGATGATGAAGTTGTTATAGGAAGCACTTCAATCGTGCCTGTGTCCTGGAATCGGAGCTCAACGTAGTGCTCGAAGTAATAAAGCGGGAAATGAGAAGGGCGGAAGAAAATTTCAACACCGACCTATGTCAGTTCTATTCCATGCTTCTGTTCTTCAAACCGACTTGTTTCAGTCTCAGCGTCGATTCACGCTGTAATGCAGTCTCTGAAGAGTCTCTGCGTGCTCATGCACCGCGTTCAGCCCTGCGATTTAGTTGCAGCTGTGCAGAAGTATTGCAAGGCCGAGACCAAAGCCGAATTCATCAGATACACTGCTGAGACCTACGCAGCCATTCACCGACTTATCAGACTCTACACAAAATCATCAAATGCCAAATTTCGCTTGGATGCTGAGGTGCTCATCGTTTAAGGTCACTGTTTTTCACTTTATTCATTTAAGAAAAGTCCGACTGCAGAAGAGGCCCGCTCAATTTGCGATGTTGTCAGTGTACAGGAAGAACTGCTTCTATGTGTCGAATCGGTCCATAATCTCCCAGAGGAATGGGTTTCCGCATACGACTGTTTTTACATGACAGTGCATCTAATCCACGGGACGGCCGAGGTCTGCCGTGGTTGGCGGGAACATCCGCGGCCTCTTAGTACAAAAACCTTTTTCCCGGCAGTTAAGCTTAATCTATGGGTATCAGACCGTAGATCATAATGCCGGAGCTAGCGTTATTTTCTAGGTAACATTTGAACTGCCAATATGTGTTATGCCTCGCGAAGCACGCTTTGTACTCGTCCTATACGGCGTGGAGAAGGCAGATCCGTCGAATCCGGACGCCAATGTGTTGCAGACGACGACGACAACGTCCATGGGTGCTAACATGCAGCCGGCAAGATCTTCCGGCCCCATAGACCGGACCAGGACTGTGGCACAGCTGGCCTGCGCAAGCGTCCCGCTCTTCGATTCTAATGCGTTTGTAAAGTTCTTCCTATGGAATTTCATAGTTACGTTGCAGAATGTTCTCTCAAGGCCCATTTATGGTTCCCTTGAAAAGAGGAAATGCTGTCCATCCATGGGGAGCTCGGCCACTAGTGAGCAGCCCTGCCGACCCGGTGGCCATCGTAACGCTTCCAGAATTCAAATACGACATTCGCTTCCCACCTGTTAGCAATGTTGACCATGGGACAACACGGGACTTCGCACAACTTGATTGCACCACACAAGAATGCCTGCTTGACATCCTAGAAACGGCATCGACAAACAAGTATATCACAACAAGATTACTGTTAAAGCCACTTTTTGCTTTAGCTTGACATCTGATGAAAAGGAAATGCTTTGGGAACGTCGTCATTACTTGACCCACTTACCTCATGCCCTACCTCTTGTGCTCGCCTCAGCTGTTGGTTGGGATTGGGCCAGCCTCAATAACACTTACCGTATGACAAGTGATTGGACTGATTTGAATCCTGTTCAAGCGATCGAACTTCTTCTTCCACAGTAAGGGTGCCTCGAAAAATTTTATTCACGACACTATTGCAGCTTCCCGGATATAATGGTCAGACGACGAGCTGTAGAATGGCTCAGAAGCTCGAGTTCCGAATTCCTCTTTAATTTCTTGCCCCAGTTGATAGAAGCGCTCCGATTCGAGCCGTGGGAATGCTCAGCGTTGGCCGTTTTTCTCCTGGATGTATCCGTCAAGGACAATCGATTTGCCTTCGAAGTATACTGGCAACTCCAAATGAGAATCGAAAACTCGACGGATAGAAGCTACAGCGCTCGCTGCCAAATGCTTCAGGAAGAACTACTCCACACGATAGGAACTAACTTCAGTAGTGAGGTTAACAGGCAGCACGCACTGCTTGCAAAACTCGACGAAATTTCGCAGGCCATGCGAGTATGCCCAGAGGGAAGAATGGTCCGTTCTCTGTGTGTGATTCATAAAATGCTCAAACATCTTTGTTTATAGCTTCAAGTCCTTCAACAACACTTGAGTACACTGGATTCAGACCTTCTTATTGAAAACGTTCGTCTTCCACTAGTCCCTTCCTATCTCTGTACAGGAATTGCTGTTGGAGAGTGCAACTATTTTAATTCTCTGACGAAGCCGATCAAGATCGCTTTCAAAGGACTTAAAATGCACTACCAAACAATCTACAAAGTTATAAAGATTTCAGCAAGGCGGAACTAAGCAAATCCTTTAGATCGGTGACGACATGAGACAAGATGCGATTGTGCTGCAGATGGTGCGAATGATGAACCAGATCTGGCTTAACGACCTTCTAGACTTACGAATGGTCATATTCAGATGTCTACCTACTGGAATCAAAAAAGGTAAGCAAGACAAGATAGTTCTGCTAAAAACGTATTTTATTATATTGTAGGACTCATCGAGTTGGTCGACGATTGCCAAACTCTCCGCGAAATTCAGAGTGCTCAAGGGGCGACTGGAGTATTCAAGGACGACGTGCTAAACAACTGGCTGCTGATGCAGAATCCTTCCGAATTCCAGTACAAAATAGTATACTTCAGCTCAGACATAACATAGTACCGCTTGTTCTTTTAGGCACTGGAAAATTTTCAGCGATCATGCGCTGGATGGTGCGTTGCTACGTATCTTCTTGGAATAGGTGATAGACACAACGATAACATCCTTGTGACCACGACGGGCCACGTTTTTCATATCGACTTTGGAAAGTACATGGGTGACTGGCAGATGGCTGCCGGATTCAAAAGGTTCGTGACGTGCCTCATCTCAAATCACCATGTGATCCTTTTCAGAGATCGCGTTCCGTTTATCTTTACATCCGACATGGCCTATGTGATCAACGGTGGATCACAACAAAACACAGAACAGTACCAAATCTTCGTCGACAACTGCTGCAAAGCTTTTAATTTGCTTCGGAAGAAGCACTCTCTTTTGCTGAACTTAATGAAACTGGTACACAGCGAAAATGCACGCCTATCTTGACATCCATCTTTCAGATGGTCTGCTCTGGCATCCCTGGAATGGACAGTGCCGCTGTTGCGTTCGTACAGAACAACTTGATGCTGAACCTGACCGAAACGGAAGCTACCGTGCAGTTCAGTCGGATGATTCAGGAGAGTGTGCAGAGCAGATTTCCTCGCCTTAATTTCTTCGCTCACACCATCGTGCAACTCAAGAATTCATCGTCTATCATAACGAAGCTTAGTGGTGGCAGAGATAATCCGAATCTCCTTTCATTCGCACCTCGTTTGTACACGTAAGATGCCCAATTTCACTCTTTTAAGGCAGCTGCTGAAACATTTAGTGAAAAAGATGACGGTCGAATTGACAGCGTTAAAGTAGTCGGATTTGAAAAATGGATGATGCCCAACAAAACTTATGTAAGAAAATCTCGTGTGCTCTGCGGATATGTAGAGACACACACTTTAGATCTACCGCATTGAAGTGCGTAGAAAGAATGTAAATGTCTTTTCTACCGTCTACCGAACATTCGCTGAATTCCACGAACTCTACGTAAAACTGTATCGGCGTTTCCCCATATCCATTCTTCCTCCTCTCTCTCGAGGCACTACCATGGGACGATCGAATATTCGAGAAGTGGCGCAAAGAAGGCAGTTTGATATTCAGCTATTCTTGAGACGGCTCTTCGAGTTATCCGATGAAATAGCTCACGTACGTTTTTGCCGTTGCCATCGCTCTCTAAGGAATCGATTACGATTTAGTGTGACTTCATCTACACCTTCTTCCACTCAATCTACCGTGATTGCGATCCTTCTTCTGTCAACAAAGCTGGAAACCCATCACGTATGTAGTATTATATGTAATCGAATCATGATCCGTCATCTTTCAGAAGTTGATGATGGCAATGATCGTTCAAATGTAAATAGCGCTGGCAACATCTTCCTTCGTTTAACCTATGCTGAACTGCGGGGAACTCTCAGCATATTCGTGGGGCACGGTAAGCACCTTCCGCTGGTCGGCAATGGTCAGCCGCCCGACTCCTACGTGAAGACCTATTTGCGCCCTGACCTCCAGAGATCGAGCAAGAGGAAGACACAAGTCGTGAAGAATACACAGAATCCTACATTCAACGAAGAGGTATGCAATCAGAACAGTGCGACTAGCAAGCTAAGCTTTCAGATCACATACAATCTTCTGGGAGACTATCCACTAAACTCCACCTTGCTGAAAGTTGCCGTTTGGCACTATGGTTCGTCGATCGTGAAGGATAACTGCATGTTAGGATGTGTCTACATCCCGTTAACGAAGCTGGATGACGTAAAAGTTGACAGAAAAGGAGTGAAGACGCTAGAAAATTGGTTTGAGTTGTCGCGCTACGAGTAATTAGGAAGAGAAACTTATCAATCAAGTAGCCCGGGTACAAAGTTATCTATTACTGCTTTCTTTCAAAAACCGCCTTATGTAATTTTATTTCCTGTGATATCAATTTATCTCACTGATACAAACCCCGTGTAAACTGTTTAAATAGCTCTGCTCCTGCAGTCTCCAGGGACCACTATTTATTTCATATGTCCAACATATTGTATTGTATATAACGCGCTTCTTTTGACTGTTTCAGGAAATAAATTTAGTTAAAAAGAATTCTGCAAATAATAAGCAAAAGAGTTGTCAGATCTGAAACCTGTGGTGATTTAACTAAACACGTAAATAACTGCATTTAGTGTAGGAGAGAGCTTTAGTCGTGTCGGTAGAGATCGAGGCTCCCCATATGAGCTGAGCAACCGGTCGTTCTCAGCCGTCGTTGTTGACGCAATGATCACGCCGGCTCCCAGAAAGCCTGGAACACCAGGGAGCCGTAGTTCCACGATGTCGCTAAGAAGCCATCACAACCACTCAACCGCCCGCGCCTCCGAGCAGAACATGGATCCCGGTCTGTCCGTTGTGCCGTATCGACGCGTCTGGACTGGACTCAATCCCTTCGCCACTCCAACGCTCGCGCACACTGATGGGATCGTTGATTGCTCTTCTCGGGGACCATATCCAGCCAAAGCCAGAAGAATACCAACGTGAACGGTATATGACTTCTCGCAAGGCGTAAGCCTTCGATGCGAGAAAATAAACTCATAAAAACTCGAGTGTACTCTTTTGGCCTAAACGTGATCGTTTTCTTCTTTTCTTGATTGACTCATTTCGTATAAGCTTCACTAATAAGTGCGCGAGATCTATTTGCATGACGACACAAATTGTGAAACTATTCGAACTTTAAACGGAATTTGGTTTGAAGATGATCGTCTTCTTTGGCAGCAATTGACGAAGTGAACACGATGTTCTTTTCCACACCACTATTCACATCCAAGCTCGCCAACCTTTCGAAACCCGCCTTACTGGCGAAGAAATATTTCGCGAACATCTGCTGCGCTTCAAAGTGTTTGTTTTCACTTCTGCGTTTGCGTGGATTGTTCGTGTCAACCTTCGCGTTTCTATAATGGGAAGATACGAGAGCCGTTAAAGAAAATGAGTCACCGGAGTTTTGCTAATGTTGATATGATGTAAGGGTAACTGACACATTCGGTAAGATCTGCTCTATACGCTCCTTCTTGCTGAAAATAAATGAGAGATGAGGATAAACGATTGGTCAGCTTACTTGTAGTTGCAGGAATGTGACAAGTTGTTCGATCAATAGGAATCCTCTATTTTTCCAAGCGAATTGACCAAACAAGACGTATGACACTATCGTTATTTCAGAGAGAAGAGATTCAGGGCATCTGGTTGCGATCCGCCACAGACAATGTCCTATAAGTTCAACAACGTAGTTGTAGGCGAGTTCGTTGCTGATGACGCAGAGGACTTCGGTTGCTCCCTAAAGTCTTGTTGAAGTTACCTGTCAAGGAAGTGTTACCTTGTATGCTATTTCTTTACTCATCGTTCTGAAAGGCGGACTCTCTACTAGCTCAAGACCAAATTCGATGCCTCTGACGAAGTTTTCTATGAGCACATACAGCTGCATTTGGAAGACACCCAGCAACGCTCGTTCACTTTCCGGTGCGCTCTTTAGAAACTGAAAAAGCAAACAATTTTCCGCGTTCTTCGGGTCTGTTTGTTACCTTTTCAATGAGATTTGCTGCTTCAGAGGTTTTGCCATTGATCATCAAGTACTGTATCATCAGCGAGCGGCAGTGGTTAATTCCCATGTTTGTCATGGCACTAATCCAAATGTCACTATTTGTATCAATCGTCTGAAGATAGGAAAACACCGTGGTGAAAAAGTTCGCATCTCTTTTAGTGGATATTTTCTAAACTATTCATTTCAGCTGAGGCGATAAACATGTTTGACATACGTTAAGCAGTTTGCTCTCGCTGTTCCATTCCTTCGACGGGTTATTTGCTTTTATCCAGTCATTGTAAAGTGTAAAGGTGGGAGCCGACTTTGAAGGCGTCCAACAAATCAACTTGAAATCACCTACAATCATGTATTCCATACAAAAGAGAAGATACGTTTTGTCGATACCTTTTTCATACCAGCGGAGCTGAGATACAGAGTATCTAAGTACATGTTGCCTGATGGAATCCAAGAGCTCTGGCGCGATTTTGTCACCGTTTTCCTTCAGCCACACACTGACTTTGGGGCAAAACATGTCGTCGAGAGGAGCTGAATAGATCTTTCTGTCTGCGATGGACATAGGTTTAATGATAAACGCTAAAAGCCGATTGCAAAGGCCATAGACTTTACTGGCGGCTTCTCGCCAGCCGAACTTGTCGTCTAGCCTAAAGAAGGTTTACATATATACTCGCCCACAATTGCCAACCATTTGTAATGCGTTTTGGGAAGAGGACTGTAATGGTCGACGAAACAGGTCATAGAGAGCACATTCAGAAGTTTTGCAAGCTCGGTGACAGTTAGATCTCCAAGATTCGTTTCATCGATTGTGGAAACCATGTAAACTACAAGTGTTGTATAGTAAAGAAGGTAGAAACCGTGATTAACTCACGCATGACCACGTCATAAGGAGTGATTCCCTCGTGCTTTTCGCTACATCGCTCTCGTATATTGAAGTAGACCTCCAATAGCTTTCGCTAGAAGAAAAAGATTTGATGCCAAGCCTTTACTGTTCACTTACGCCAAGGTGCATAAATCCTTTTGTGCCCAGAAGAACAACTGTAGCATAGATAAAGAATTTCGCCTTTTCTTGATTCTCATCGAAAGACGAACTGCAAGCTCCAATAAGCATATCCGCTAGTTCATCCGAGTTAGCATGGCTTACAATCTCTAAACACATATTTATAATCCAAAAAGCAGGGCTTTCCTACCGTATGATTGTCGCCTGTTTCCAGACACCAGGTCAGAACACACTTTATAGACTCTTTCGAGTACATCTGGATTCTTTGGATAGCTTTTATACCTATACGAACTCCTTATATTACTAACACTATCTTCTGAACTTACAATGGAAGAAGGACGTTCAAGCAGGTGTTCCAACAACTGTTGTGATATTCAACGTCGAACTTCAGCAGACTGTACTCGATATGTGTTCCACGACTGGACAGCGTTGCCACCATGCACTTCGCTTGCCTTCTGGCAGAATCAGAGCACTCAGCTATCTCTTTTGTCAATGCCTGTAGCTCCTCTTTCGTGTACGGGCCTTGTTGAGGCGATTCAAGGATAGAAGCTGCGCTTTCCCTCTTCTCTGCCGCGACCCTTCCATAGAGATGGATTTGCACCACATCTTCGAATGTTATGTCCGGAGTTAGAGAGCGGCAATCTCTCGAGTCGTCTTCTTCGAGGCTTTGGCCGTACTGCTCTAACAGGAACTTCTCGGCATTTGCCGTGGAGTCGTTCGAATCCGTTTGGTGCTCTGATTCGTCGACTTCCATCGGCTCGTCCTCATCAACAGGAGTCTCGGAGTTGTGAGGTGCGGCATAACCCATGGCTGAATCAATTCGGAGGTGATCGTTTCCAATCAAACGATTCTACCACTGAAGCGAACAATTCTCGAAATCTTTACTCATTACAAAACGCAAAGCAATGCAACGGTATTTGGCAAAAAAATCAGGCATTTCGTTGCTGGACCCGCATCAGTGGCATTGTATGCCTTACCGCGAAGTGAAAAGACACTTGATCAGAGACAGTTGTTTATCGTTCACTGCCTCTATCCGGGCGGATTGTGTGTGTGCATCTAGCGACCAGCATGGTTCTATCCAATGCTCAAGTCGCACTAGGCAACTTATTAATACTGTTTGCCGTACTGTTGGTTTTGGTTACGGTTTGCGTCGAAGGTATGCTGAAGAGAATTTTCGTTTGGCGATTATTTATGTTATAGCCGATTTCTTCTTCACCATCGAATACCCTTCAAAACTTGAATACCTCTACCATATCACTCCGTCCTACGATTTAGGGACTCGATTCCCAGAGTATCCATCAAAGGTATGTCCCATGCACAGTCTGTAGGAAAAATAGAGAATCGTTCCAATGCCGGCAAGAATTCCGCAAATATGCAATGTCCGATTTCAGAGTAATAGCGTCAATTTGCGAGCTAGCAAAATTATTTTTGTATTTATTAAGTCAATGAAAACGATTTAAATGATAAGTCGGGTTTCAACGAGTAAACGAAGATGATGGTTATATCACAGACATATGCGCAACTATCGTCAACCCATTGCTAGAACTTAATGCGTGTCTATCGCGAATAGACATGCACCATGAGTTTTTTTTGGTGC
Source organism: Steinernema hermaphroditum (assembly GCA_030435675.1). Lineage (NCBI taxonomy): Eukaryota > Metazoa > Nematoda > Chromadorea > Rhabditida > Steinernematidae > Steinernema > Steinernema hermaphroditum. The sequence continues at coordinate 10,094,045 of CM059625.1, read as the reverse complement.
CAAAACAACGCGCAGCTGCTTAAAAATACATAAAAAAATATAGCCTACTTGAGCATCTCAACGTATTGCTGCTGCGTTTGACGTTCATTCGAGAGAGGAAGATTCATACAAATTATCTAGCTACTTTATGTAATCCACTTCAGGATGCGATAATGGTTCTAACCCACCCTTCTCACGCTTGCAGTCCTGTGAAGAATGTCGCTGATGTTTACGGTAACGTTGTTCTAATCGAAAGAGGGTTCGATATCCTATAAAGGGGCAAATACAACTGTTGTTTTTTTAGGAAATGCTCATTCGCAGAGAAAGCGACAAACGCAGAGAGAGCCGGTGCAGCTTTTGTAATTGTGAGTGACACGGTGAACGGGACAGAGGAACTAATCGAAATGGTCTCGGACGAAACCAATCGAAGGGTCGGAATACCGGTCGCTTACCTCAACGGTGCCTCTGGGTGTGTTCCACCAAACGATTGCTCACTTCGATTCTGTCATTTCAGGAAGAAAATTCGCGATTTTCTTAAACGAACCGACGATGTCATAGAATTAACCATTCCACTGAATTACACATATTTCATTCCAGGCGACGTTCCTTCGCGCCCTCCGTGGGAACTCTGGTAGTGTCGAGTGCTTTATGAGCGCAGTGCCTTCACAATCACATTTCGGGTATTTATTTATTGACAAGAGCAATAGAGACATATATTTGCGATGCAATAAATATCTATTTCGTAAAACACATAGTACTCTTTGATTTCACCGTTTATAGCATTTTGTACAGGCATGAATGCCCTCTCCGCCCAACTGTCAGCAGCTGCGCGCCTGCAAAATTTTTTCACATTTCTATACAATTCCTTTTTCACGTTTGCCAGATGTCCGTTTTGCGATTCGCTCTGTAGAGGCACATCAAAGGCTGAGAGGGTTGCTGTCGGAGTGCGCATCGTCATTGAAGCGTTAGCGCCATTCTACAGACGTTTGACCCTTCGTTCCAAGTGCAAACATCACACGGTATTTAATTAATAATTCTTGTTTGCTGTACAGAACAGTATGCCCGTCATCCGCCTCGGTGCAACTGTTGGTTGGATATCTACAACAAATCGTGGCAATTATTTTAATTGCGATCATCTTTTTGTTTAATGTGCATACGATAGACAACTGTCATACGTCCATCGCACTGCCAAACATTTTCTTTTAGCCTTGTTCCCGGTCGTTTTGACATCAGCTTGCGACGTACTCATTTTTGTAATTCCCATGGCCCGCGTCATCACTGAAGTTCTTGTTTACTTCTGAAACTTCGCCGCAGAGAGATGAAGTCGCCAGACCAGCTCTATATTAGAGGGTATCAAAAAATACCTTTGTTGCCTGTCTACACCACAAATAAAAGCGCCGTATGTAGTCGGAAAGTGTGCATATAAGCCAAGTATCATTTAGGTCCGAGAAGCTGCACATGCACAAAGTATGAGTCACGTGCCGTGGGCGATGTTGACGCTCTCTGCAGTCCAGGTAGTGCTGTTGCAATTGCTTATCGTTGTCTATCGATATTTTCAGTGCATTCTGTTTTGTTGGTACGTCCCCGAATCCACACAAATTCTGACACAGATATCTGATTCGGTTTGGCCCTTTTCTGCATCGCGGTCGCTAGAAGTATGGAGGCTTCTTAGTTACTCTCTCGTGCATGTAGAGTAAGTGAAATGTACCCCGGATGCAATGTGCTAGTTTGCTTTGCAGACTTCAACATCTCATCTGCAACCTATCCGTAGAAGTCGCACTTGGTATATACCTTGAAAACTGCTTTGGCCATTGGCACACATTTTGCATCTTTGCCCTTGGTGCCCTGACAGGTTAATTGGACTTTGACAGTCTGCCTTGCATTGCTAAAAGTCTAGGATCTTTGACGGTGGGACTCCTGAATGAAAACGACATACTCATAGGCGCTTCCGCAGGAGTGTGCGCTCTTATTGCAGCCGTGGCTTCCAAACAACTTTTGCACATCGCTAATCGTCACTTTTCAATTTGTACTATTTGGTGGATTGTAATTTTTCTCCTAACAGGTCAGTATTGATAGAGAAGGAGCGCGGAATTCTGTCCATTCTTTATAGTCATCATAGACGTGGCTTCACTTATGCAGGATTTCACTTCACTTTACTCCGAAAGGAGTCAACTTGTGGCGTACTTCTCACACCTCGGCGGGTCATTTTCAGGTAAAGTTCTAACAACTTTTTAATTGTTCGCTGATTTGATCGTTTTACTGCAATAGCTTTATTACGTTCTGTTGTGATACGAACCGTAGTGATAACATGGTTTGGTTCAATTTGGTGTATTCACAATTGGTTTATTTCAACAGTTCGCTGATCGTGTCATTTGCAAGCAGCTTTTCCATTGATCAAAAATTTACAGAGGCAATGAGAGTCTATCGAGATATTCTTTCTGTTGTCGCTCGACAGCGGATAGGGACTGTAGTTCAACCTGAAGACGCTGAAGTTCGATTGTCTTTTCATGGATGAGAATCTAAAGTGACCCAAATGATGCTATATACGACTCTTGGACAGACCATGAGTTGCTGGTTCTCTGATTGCTTCTGCGATCCCAAATTGCTCAGTGCACTTCGACTGGCCATGGCACGTAGGCGTTCTTCGTCGACCATATTACTAAGCTAAAAGACAGCTTTTAAAATTGCTCAAGTAAGAAAAAAACCTGTTCCAATGTTTCAACCACATTTTCAATGAACTCCTTGAAAGAGCTAATTTTCTCGGAAAAGTTTCTGCACTCGACTTTCAGTTGTTCAGATGCGTCACTTAGTTCTAGAAGCATAGAATATACAGACTGAAATTACGGTGCGATACCTGGTTCCAGAAGACGAATCTTATTGAGATCGTCAATATGAAGACCCGTTTTGGTCAGAAAGCTGTCGCCCATGTTTTTTGCACACTGACCAGGGGATATTGGTGAGGCGAGTGTGCGTATTGCGGTCGGCGCTCGTGCGGGGAGAGTGGGGCTGGACAGATGGAGGCTTCGTGTTGCCATGCCAACGCCTTCGACGTTTTGATGATAATCGCCATCTGATTGAGCTTTGTTGAGCATGTAACCCAGTTTTAGGTCTAATCTACGGTGCTCTTCTTCTTATGAATACACGGGAATCTCAATTGCAAGCAGCTGTCTGGTGGGCGCTTCTCTTCAGCTATGTGATTCTCATCTCTTGCAGTATTTTGTTCATTGTTGATAAAAACTCTTGGTGAAGTGCATGTCATTATGAGATTCAAAGCAATTGTACAATATCGTCCGCATAATAGAAGTGGGTGACTAGCGTTGGCGTTTGGGGTAAATTGCCGTCGACAGAGAGAAGAACGCACAGAAGCAGATCATTGCTAGCAATTAGGCCGATGTAATTGAGCCGGCGACTGACCTAAAACATCCGCTTGTAATGTTATTATCAGCCTAGGCCGTGGTCTCATTATGACATTTGGAGCGAAGCAATCACTCGACGTGAATTTTGCGCGGCACGAAATCCTTTATCCAGTGACTTTTTTCTTTCAAACGCTACAGTGTCATCTACGATCAGGCTAATAATTTATTGAAATTTTCTGTGGTAACTGGGTCGTGGTGAGGAGCGCTTGGCCCGGCAATAGCGCCTTTGGCGAAACAGCTCGTGCTCCCTGGAGTATAGTTTCGACCGAAGTCGCATGCCAGAGTGACAAATGATCTCGGCACATTTAAAGATTTTTTGCGCTGTTGTCGCCTTGCTCCACAAAACTCTTCGCACTTTCTGCTTGCCTCGTCGTCAACTTTTTCTGTACATTCCATTTTTCACTTCTCCGTTATTCCCGACTTCCACGGCTAGGCGCTATTTATTAATACTGCGAATGAAGCAGGACGTGGAAAACAAATTTTGGAGCAATTATTGAACGGAAGTTGTGCAAATTACCGTAATTGGTGTTATAAACTGCTGTTTTTCACAGACGTTACTGGGCTTTAAGATTGCCGCTCGGTTTTCAGCAAACTAACTGAGGGGTACATCAAAATTCATTGCCTCCGCAAAACTCTATTGCTTCGGCATGTTATAGCCTGTCGTTACAAGTAGATTGAAAACATTGGCCATGGATGTAATTCGTACCTTGCTTCAGACCGCAGCCACCTGCTGCCGCCCGCTTAAATCGAGCTCTCTCTTACGAGTCGTCTGCCTTTAATTCGTGGAGAGTGTGAAGAAAGGATAAATAAATACGCGCGATCTGATCGCCAATCTGCTAATTATTTTGAGCTGTGAATTATGGCGAGTCTCCCCGCCATTGAGTATTCAGTGCCCTGCCGATTCTATTCATCCATTAGCCGCGCCGTACAAACCGCATTGCTTCAGTTTAAAGCGTACCACTGACAGACAAGTTCGTCACCGCTGTTCTCGCCCTGCTTCTCCTCGCTCCGCTGAGTGACTGCGATGGCAAAACACGACACACGTGTGTATTCATACATTTCACATAACATCACTTCGTCGTCTACTAATTGACGTTTCCGACATCCCAAAAATTTTTCGAGTGCCTCTTGCCAAATCCAAGTCGTTGCTGTTCCAGAATCTAAATAAGAAGGAGCACATTCGCTAGAGGGTTCTTCGCCATTTTCCTGCATTATTTGTTAGATTGCAATCGTCTGAGTTACGCTTTGAGGGTTTCCGTATGGAAAAGTGTTTTCATCATTTCGAATTCATTGAATATTCTCGCCAGGGGAAACAAGCTCTGCCCTCAAGCGTATCGCCGATCCTCGGTATGGAAGCGAACGCGTACGCCATCGAAATATATGAGCTCAACTATAATGCATAAGATTGGATGCACAAATTAATTCTAAGTTTCACTTTTATTGCACTCCTCCGGTTCCTCGCCATATTTTCTTATTTTGATTAATGTCGCAACGTTCCATTAATGAATTGATCACAGAGCTTCTTGTCTACAGTAGTCTGTGGCATTCGAGTCCTCTCGTTCAGTTTTCGCTCGTCGGTCCCGTCACTTCTGGATGGATCAAGATCTGCGGTCACTTTTTGCACCTTTGGTGTTACGCTGAAAACAGCTTACCGCTTCAAGATGCCCGTCTCTGGAAAAAATGTATTCGGCGGAAAATGAGCTCGGAAACGACATCAAACAATCGCCTCAAATGCCACTTTTTGTTGGCTTTGATAGAGATGCGACTTTACTGCGGTTACCATTGGATTCCGCCGTTTCCCAGCAATATCTGTGACATATGGTATTTCAAAATGTATTTTTCTGTGGGAAAATTCCTGAGCGACGGGCTTTCAGTCTCTGAACTTCAGTGTTAATATTGTTCGGTGCTTCGTGAAACCCATTAGCGAACTTTTGTAAACAGTGAAACCGCTAACTTCCGCTAGTTCTCGCGAAACCTGTTACTCTACGGGACCATCTGTTAAGTCTCTCAAATCATGTGTGTTCCCAAGAGTGCAAAGCCGCGGTTTGAAAAGAAGCGCTGTCTTCAGGGCCACCAATTTACCACTCTCTTGCCGTGTAGCAGAAACCAAACAGATTGTAATTGGCGGTTGTCCATGAGATGTGTTCGAGTAACGAAATGCAAGAGGCCAAAATGTGAATAGGACGTGCGTGGCATTGAAGTATGTATATATGAATTTATGTGAGATGTTTTCGGCAGGCGGCACCTTCCTGCAGTAAGCAGTGGTGCCGTCGGCGGTACTCGCGGTGGTTCTGAAGTCGCTCACTTGCCCGTGGCGTCACTCTTGCGCGAATACTCTTCCAGAAGTGGCGGTCCGCCCATTTCGCGTCCCGTCCGTTCGTCTCCCGCCTTCGTAAGCGCTGCTTTGCTGCCGTCGGCCCTTTCGCTTGACCCGTTGTTCAGTGCTTAGGACAGCCGTTCCTAACTACGACAACGCCCTAAATTTTCAACTTGTCTTAATCCGCTTGACATGCTTCAATGCCATGCGAAGAACGCCCACCCCTTATGTTTCCGTGTCAACTTTTTGTTCAGGGGTTTAAAGGTTTTTGGGCAGTGATTCATTGCTAAAGTAGGCGACCATAGGCACTTGTCCAGCACTTGGAAGGAAAAAGACAACGATGACTACGCGACGGATGACTGAACACTGCTTGGGGACATCTGGAGGGGAGAGGCGATATTCGTGCTTGCAGGAAGAGTTGTTGTTTACGTTGTAGCCGTGTTTTTGAGCACTTTCGCTCTCACAAGTATGTCAAAGTTTTTCTTAGAGCGTCCTTTTCACAAAGTCAGATTCAGCAATGCCTCAGAGACACCTCCTACTCAAATAACCTCCGTCTCAGCGACCATCTTCTTCGTCCCTCTCACTCGCAAAATAGTCGATCTACTGTTGATGTATTTATCTTACGTAGTATCTTATTCAATTTAACTCCATTCCCTTAAACACTTTTGAATATGCTATTTTATGGCCGATTACGTGCCTCTTAATGGGTCTATCAGTTATTCATTCTTCTTTATCTCCCTTAAGGATTCTTTTTATCACAAAGTACAATGAAATTATGGATGCTCGAGACCACTTTAACTTTTATAGAGGCACAATTCGGAAATTCAACGAAATTATAGGGCAAAGGTCGTTCAATAAATATCTCAAAGTGCGAAAATTGGCCAGCTATCTCTAGGATGAAACGAGCCAGACGCTTCATCCTCCCAATTCAGACTTTTTAGTTTTTGGGAAGAAATAGTTTCCTTGGCGCTTTCGCGAGTTTTTACATATCCTAGACAGAAGCATAGGGCGGCTTTTGCGGTCTTGCTGCTTAGATCTTCGCGTTAATCCTGTGACGCGGACCCGCCAGAGGGCCACACCAACATGCATAGTAGTATGATGTATGTCAATGCATTCGAATTTTGGCCTGGTCGGTGCGCGGACGTCGTGACCAACGTATGTTAGAGCACGCTGCATGGAGAGGGCGCTGATTGTCTTCGATGGCCAACGGCGGTAATTGATTTACAACCCACAACTCCATGTGGCGTCCGAGGTCCGAAGTAAAATCAATGCGGATGAGAATGTCATATGCAAATTTCGATGAGATACCAGTTCCTGTCCATAGGGCTAGCGCACAGCCACGATAGCATCTTGGCCCGCGAGGTCGGAGTACTCCGCAGGCGTCTTCAGCTTAGAGAAAGTTATTGCGGATCGATCATGCTGAACAAAGTGCAAAGTTACGCTCGAGTTGCCGAGGCACTTACGACAGGAAACAGTCAGTGTTAAGGGTTTCAAGCATTTTTTTCTGAATGCTGTACTAGTAAAACAATTTGTCGTAAAACTTTTGTCGCGAACCTAGTGCACTCTATAAATTCATCGCCTTTTGTTGGCAGCGCTGAAACGAAGAGCTCCAATGAAGCATAAAGCAGCAATTCCATGCGGCAATGTCCTTTGATGCTGGAAAGGTCCTCCAGCATTGCGTGAAGATGGAACGTTTGTTCTGCAAAGCCTCTCGGTTATGTTATTCTCCTAAATTGAGCAGCCGATGCAATTTGAAGTATGTGAGAATTTGCAAAGTATCAGATGGGGTTGTTTATGGCCCAGGGGTCATAAAATAGACATATAAAGCTGGGAGTTGAGAACGGGTGAGTGGAAAATGAAAATACATGACTGGTTACTGAGCGGATAGTTAGTTTAGAACTTGATTGGTTCTACTCGTTCGTATAGTCATCTTTAAAGTTTTTAGTTCAACTGACGAGATTGAATTTCCACCGGCAATTTTCGTTCTAGTTTCATAATGGACGCCGAAGTCGTAAGCGGATTGTAATGCGATATCTCGTTGACTTGCAGTGAACAGCGGCGAGGACCATTCTAGGCTTTTTCTTGAATAGGCTCCACCGCAGGCTTTGTCCGAGACTACCAAAACGAAGGAAGAAAGTGTGCTCAAAAATAATTTACGCAGCAGCTTGGAAGGACTATTGCGCTGCTTTTCGCGAGCACGCATTCTAGAGTTTGGCCAAACGCGCATAGATGCGTGTGGAGGGTTTTTGAGTATTTCCATACTTCTCTTCTCGCTCCTCAAAAATGCTTGGCGAGTTCGTTTTTTTCCACCGACAAATAATATAACATTCTCTACGCGAACGAGCTGCTTTGTATTCATGCACCTTCCTGCGATAGGCAAAGATGAATAGAGCCGTTTAAGGGTTCAACGGCGAGGAAGAGATGCGGTTAATGATAGTCCCGAACGTCGTTTGATCCTCCGACGAAATACTCAAGTTGAGGGCGTTAGGGAGGGCAGCGAAACCACGAGCCAGAAACAGGTGGCGCTGCCTGAGGGTGGCAGAGCGCTAAGAAAAAGAGCGCAGATCAATATAAGCTCGCACTCGTTGTTATCTGTATGGAAAACAGCATGCTTGGTTCCGATTGTTTGATGAACCATTTGTCTAACTGGCAATGAATTAATTTCCACGTTCTTATTTTTAGCGCGCGTTCGATTTCCTATGACGTTGTTTGCTTTGACGCGTTCTTCGCTTACTACGAGTTCTCATTGAAGGTGCCTTCGTCTAAGTGGGCAGCGATAATGGTATGATAGATTCGGTGGCGCCGGCGCTTGGCTTCAACACTTAGTGACCTAAAGCGACCACCTATCTAACCAATAGGTGGTCCTGAATGGCCATGCTATTGTACTATTTTGCAAGCGCAGTAAAGTCAATCCAATTCCACGTTGACGATGATATTATCGATAAGCTCAATTACTACTACACCACTTCCATCATCACAGGTACGTCTTTTGAATCGTTTCATTTTACCCAATCCCTGTTTGATCTTTCGCTCGCTCTATGCCCGCGGGCAACACTTGAAACCAGAGATTTATAAATATGTATGAGGTGTCCAAAAAGTTCTTTGCTTTAGCCTCGCTTTAGAATGGCAAACTATTGCATTTCGCACTCGCCTGGGGGTTCGTTCCCAAGATAGACACGGAGAGTAATGCACTTTCTGCCTTCTGCATATAATCGAGTCCTGCGAAAAACTCGAAATCGCCTTAAGAGATGACCTAACATGCGGGACAAACCAAATAAACTGCACACATAAGGGAAAATTTCGTGGACTGCATTTTGCACTTTCTTTCAATATTAATGAGGCGATCTGTGGAAGGCCCGCAAAAGGCAAAATTTGGCATTACTCAATGTGTTGTTTGATCATCGCATCGTAACGCTCATAAACAACTAAATGAGGTCGCCTCCTTGAAAGAAGTCGAAATTCGTGCTTTTCACATTACCCACTCAGCTAAGCCGTTGAAAGTGCGAGAGGTCTGAACTTTCACAAAGCACAAGGGGTTGAATCCTTCGATCACAGAGGGCAGCTGTTGCGTTTGTTTTTGTTTATTTTCTATCAAGGGCGTTAGCGGAGGCAGAGGATATAGAAATTAGCAGCTCGAAAGCGACGAACTGATTTCACTTGTTTCGCATCCGAGACGCATCTATTATCGACTTTTATTTTATTCACTAAGCAGGATACTTCGACGTTGCCCGCAGAATGGGGAGCAGACGGGGGGTTTCGGCGAATTGTTTTCTTTCCAAAAGATGTGAAGATCACTGCTGCGTCAAGTGTTAACGGCGATTTAATACTCTTATGTGTAGGTATAGAACGGGAAGGTGAGAACAGAAATCCCCTTACCAAATGTGAAAATTGTTATTAGAGGGACCAGTGGTTTCTGGATGAAATTAGCACGATCAACATTTCCCGCTTTTAAGCGATGTTCCGAAATCGGAAATCATCGCCTAAAAAGCTAGCAGACAACATTAAGCGCCCCATTCCCCTGAAGCGCTTATTCACCCGGGAAGGTTGCATTCCGACGGCACGAATCTGCACTGCGGAGTAATAGAATTTCTGAGTGCGGATAAGAAGGCTTCGATGATCATTAAATAGCGACAATCTGAAAACTAAATAAGTCTTTTTCAGTGTTTGCAATTCTCGTCTCTGCCAAGCAATATGTTGGTGAGTGTTTATCACGATTTGTACCGGCCTCATCAACTCGTTTTCAGGATTTCCAATCCAATGCTGGGTGCCGGCCACATTCACCGAACCTATGGAGCAGTATACAGAGAACTACTGCTGGGTGCAAAATACCTATTTTCTGCCCCTAAGCGACTACATTCCACATAAAGTCGCCGAAAGAGAACATCGTCAGATCGGATACTACCAATGGGTGCCCTTCGTTCTCGCGCTTGAAGCGCTTCTCTTCTACGTGCCGACGATCGTGTGGAGGCTGCTTAGTTGGCAGTCAGGTCAGTTGTCGGATGCTTGCCGGATTGATGCGCCAAAAAAGCTCCCAGGATCCTCGCCATTAACCGCGGGAAACAAACGTCGAAAAAATAATTTCCTGTCGGATGGAGCGATTTCTGCGCTAGTGCATGTTGGCAAATGAAAGAGGCATTACTTCATGCCCCATGCATTAGATAGAATTTCCATGTGAGATATTTACTTTATAGGCATCCATGTGCAGTCGTTGGTGCAAATGGCGTGCGATTCCCGACTTCTCGACCTCGAATCGAGAAATCGCGCGCTGCAGACCATCGCCACCAATGTAGAAGAAGCGCTCCACGTTAAACACCAAGTGGTAAATCAAGCTAACTTCATGCAGACTCAACGAACGTCGACTTTCAGATGAGCGGGAACCGGCTGAAATTACTCAATTTAATAATATGCACAAGAAGTAGCGGTGCAGCTGTAACGTTTCTTTATATATCTGTAAAAATACTGTACACGGTCAACATAGTCGGGCAGATCTTTTTGCTCAATACCTTTCTTGGCAACCGAAGCAAGTGGTACGGCTTGCAGGTACGTCAAGATTAGAGCATACATGGGATTTAATGACAGTTCAGGTCCTCAACGACTTGATGAACGGGCGCGAATGGGAAGAATCTGGACACTTTCCCAGGGTTACGCTTTGTGATTTTGAAGTGAAGGTTAGTGCCAAAGCAAGATTTAGTTCATGCGAAATGAGTGTTTTAGGTTTTGGGAAACGTACATCGACATACTGTGCAATGCGTTCTCATGATCAACATGTTCAACGAGAAGATCTTTTTGTTCTTGTGGTTCTGGTATTTCCTTCTTGCTGGAGCAACTGTGTGTTCGCTGTTCTACTGGATCTACATCTCTGTCGTTCCAAGCAGGTACGTTTATCAGAAAATTATGCCGAATTCCGCAAAACGTTATGATAACCATATCTATCAAACATTTTTTCCTCATAAATCATTTTGTGGTACTATTTTCACAACGTCAAATCTCGGCAGACGGGTCACATAATCCCTCACTTTCAGGCAACTGAACTTTGTCGGCAAATACCTGACCGGTATCGAGGGATACAAGATGGTCGACTCACAGTCGCTGAGGCGGTTTGTTTTCCACTTTCTTCGCCAAGATGGAGTCTTTCTGCTGCGCATGGTAGCAACACATGCCGGAGAACTGCCATGCTACGAACTTGCCAAAACATTATGGAACAATTTCTGCGACAACAAAGAAGGCAAAATGCACGATGTTTAACAATGACCGACTGCGCCTCTTCCTTTGCACGGGTTCTTCTCTTCTCAACGCTCTTCCACAAATCTCCTGCGGACCATTTCTGTTTCACCCTCGATCCATTCTCTTTTTGAGCAATTAGAGTATTTATCGGAAATAACTCTTTTCTTCAAAATTGTTTTTGTCTATAGTAGTTTTGTTTTGTTTACTGACATCCACTTACCGATAGGCCTTTGAAAAAGTCGTTTTTCGTTGGCACCGTGCCTCAATTGCGAATTGATCGACGATTTAGGCACAGTGCGCGATGCCCTTTCACTTATTTTGCATAAACGACTTGATTCCAATGTCTCTTATTCCGCCCTACCGCTTCTCTTTCGTCCACTCCGTCACTCACTCCTTCGGTCTCTTGAGATTTTTGTCGGAAATAGTTCATTTCACTACGTGCTTACATCCACTTTCTCGATAGTTACCAACCGACTGCCGACCTACTTTACCGTACCGCTACTGAAACCATCGTTCTTTCTGCCGCAACAAAACGCCATAATAACGAACGCCCGTCTTCTCTTTTCGACCTAGTCAATCCACTTTCCTCGCACACTCACTTTACTCCCGATTTGCGGACAACTCTTCTCAACGTGACCGCAAACGTTGACACTTTCGCTTTTATAATAATTGTATAACAAGAAAGAATAAATTTACGTCTTGACAGGAAGGACTGTGACTCACGATGACTACATTATCATAGGGACTTCCGGCAATAAAAACGCGAACAAGCACCTGATGGATTATTATGACAGTTTTTGTCGCTTCGTATAATTTGGATCGAAGGAAGCATCGAAACGGAAGAATTATGGTTCTCTGATTTGCACTTTCACACCCAGCATTATGGTCTGTATTAATGGATCGCGTTCTTTGATTGCGACTTCTTTGTTATACAATTTGAGCTAATGAACTTGAAAGTAGCTTTGAATGAAAGCTTTGAAGTATGAAAAGCCGGCGTTAAATTTAATGAATGAAATCCTTTGCCTAACGGTTTGTTTGCACCGCTAAAATGAACCTCCATTGTATGGATTTATGGAATCCCGCAGATCGCAGTTCTCTTTTGCGCGTCGCCGGTATATCTCCATTTAAGCGCACAGCAAAATGGCAGAGTCCTAATCTGCCTGTGTAGCTGAACACACAGATTACAGTGTCGCATCGACCATATCCCAAAGAAAACAACGCTTTTTGCGTAGCAGCAAGATAGACCTCTAAATGACACCAAAGTTGACATAGCGCCATATCGAGGGAAAATCGAAATTCGAACATAGAACTTTAGAAATTTTTATGTAAAACTTTTGAGGTAAAAAGGAGCGTTGCGCACAGATACATAAAATTTAGTTGTAAAATTTTCAGTAAGGGCAGCGGCTATCGTAAAACGTGTTAAGTGGTGAGAACGAAAGTAAAAGCAAGTTTGAAGAGTTCGCAAAGAATGGCAACAAAGACACAAATACCGACGGCGGTACCCTAAAAGAGCTCTGCCGCGACGGCTCGAATTCTTTCCCATCTGTGATTGGGTGTTGAATGGACGGAAGGACTGTATTGTCTGAGGCATGAACTATCGTCGAGGAATAATGCGCGAGAAAGGGCCGCCCGCAGGCTGTAATTACCACCTTCGTTCTTCACCGCCTCGCCCACAATATGGCGGCAGCCCGTCCCTCTTTTTGTACTGTGCGCCATGTGGGATCCGCGACGCGACAGTACCCTCGATCCCGACCTCCCTAAATGAATCGGTAATTGCAGCTTGCGGGTGCGACGTCGGGTTTCCGTGCTCTACCTGGCATTTCCCCTTTTGCTTGACTACTAATCCGGCACACTGCGATATAGTCAATTATAATTTCTTATTCGCCAATTTGCTCAAGCGTTCTTCGTGGCAACGCCCGTGCTTCGCATGCAAACACCTGGCTGTCCCCATCGCACGAAGCGATATCCATGAATCCATTATTCTCTCTCCGAAATCTTTCCAACCCTTTTGGCGTCAGCTTCGTTTATATTTGTGTTATGCTTCTTCGATGAAGCTCACACTCAAGTTTACAAATGGCTTCTTGACATCTCTTTACCCAAAGCGCTATAAATATGCATGCAATTATAGATCGTCCGGTCATCTATGTCAAATCGTCCGTAATAGGTGGTCGATTAATTAATAATTATATCTTCAGCTGGTGCGTAGCATATTTGAAAGACTGAAGGATCACGAACCATTTGGCACCTTTTCCATTATCCCTTCTCGAAAGTCACTTTCTCACAGTGAATTGCCATAATTATTTACTTTCTGGAAGGCCATTACGTTTTGGAACTTAATTGAATTTAGTGATAAATGTTTGTAGTTTGAATTCCGATGCCTTTTTGGATGCCGTCAAGATTGAATGTCTTCTACGCCCTCTCTATTTTGTGCTTCCGCAGCTAAACTTGTAACGTGACACTATTGTCAGGTCCACGCAGAACACGGCTGTGGCCGAGTCCATCCAATTCTGTTTGTTCAGATAGCTGGTGGCCAGTTGCGCTCGCTTCAGCGTTCGTAGCCGTTATCCTCTTCAGCGCAATGTCTATTCGCCCTTTAATTAAACGATTCAGGTAGTTCGCAAACCGAAGGTTACTGTCGGCGCCCCTATTGCCCCTGTGGATCTACGGTTCCCCCTCACCACCATTAATTCGATCTTCGCGTGCATTCACTCAGGAGGGGCGGAGCTAGCTTAGGTTGTGGTTGCATATTGCGCATTGGAGAGGACTCTGTGCCGACGACTGACTCTTCTCCCTTGCTCTCTCAACGGCCACCAAGAGGCAGACACTGAGACAGCTCATTCTTGGCGTGTAATGGCTTTTGGCCCTATCACTATGGCCAAATTTGTAGCAACCCGACTCGCATTCTTTTTGCTGCTGTCAACGCTCTTCGTCTCAGCAGGTTGGTTTCTCTTCTCCCTATGTCCTTAAGGGTCCCTTAGGAGTGAAAGTTTGGAGGCGATCGGTGGCTCCAGTAAGTGTCCGAGGGTGGTTTATGGAAGCCATTTAACCAAATCCAATTGAGCAAAAGAATCCAATAAGTGTTCTTGGCTTATTTGGCAGTTTTCAATTTCTTTTTTACTCGTTAATCGCAAAGGAGAATTATATGGTTTCACTCCACTCATCTACAATTCCAATAAGTCTACCATTGACTCACTGAAATTTACTATGAGCTGGTATGTCAAGCGTATCTAATTAAAACTCGGAAAGCATTACCAGTGTAATTACGAGTGCGCAACATCTACTACTTAACCCTATTAAATCCAAATTTTCAAACGTTCTCATTCTCCCTCGTTTTTCTGTTTCTGCAATATAGTTCGTGCTGTTTCAATCAAAACCATTGAAAAAACGACTGCGCAAGATCAATAACTAAATCAACAGACGAAAACCCAAAAACTCCAAACGGGCCTCATCATGACAACATCCTCCAAGGCGGCGCCACATGAACGAAAACACTTTTAGCCGAATTCGGTTCCAAATATGTTTTCCCGAGAGGAAAAATAGACACTGGTAGCGACATGTTTCGCAATGTATTTGTATATTTAATATTGCTACAGGAATGACCACTTGAAGTGCGTGAAATATTGCTTGGACCTCTTAGTGAAATGGGAAACAATCGTTCTAGTCGCCTCCTACATAAGTGAGCGCTTAAGGGCGTTGTAATTAAGCAACACTGACCACCTACTTTGGAGAGCGACATGAAGTACTATACAGCGCTCTAGGGACATAGGAAAGTCATTTCTGGCCTCTATATCAGACTCCGTATTCGAAAAGGATCCCGATATCAATTTATTACTTAGATGGATCAGAGATTTCTCATTTCCTGTCCCCAAGAGGCTCATTAGTCTGGTGCCATGAAATGCTTGATGTTGCGCGCGCAGTGTCTTGCACCACTAGGGTCAGCCGGCAATGACCTTTCATGGCTTTAACTCCATATCCATGCATTATTCACATATCCCATATGCGTCTGGAAGCTCCTCCTTTCTATGCTTTTGTAACGCGGTCAGCAACCTGTGGACACCGTGTGGTCAATAGCTATTGAAGCGGCGCAGAAGATGCGTGCGGGAGGATTACTTGCCGGAACATATTGTGAAACAAAGCGCTTTTTGTCCCGCAACACCTGCTCGATGGATGAGGACAAACAAGTGCGCGCGAGAGCGTTAGCTAGAGGTCGGGTTCTCAAAGTTGGAAATAGGGGATGGTGCGACTGTCGATGAGGTCGCCGGCGTTGCAATCCGTATGTACCTGGGGATGAAGCGGAGCATTCAGAGCAAACAAGCCGAGTGGCAGCGATTGGTCGCTCAGCCGCGGTGGATCAAAAGCCCGGTGAAGCCCGCATCACGGTGTGAGGCTTCTTCAACGGTGGTGTCAATGGACTGAGAGCGGAAAAACACTTGATATGAAGTGTCATCTTGCACTTTCCGAAGCTAACAGTTTGCTTTCACACTTCTCCTCTGTTTAAATGATTCTTTTGAGTTCAAATTCACGGAGTTTGAGTGGGGCAAGATCTCTGGAAGCGATTTGAAAGCGCCATTGTAAAAATGTCGATTATTCGTGACACATCTGCTGATATGAATCCTAAGGATGTGCAAGCAAAGCTCTAGATGTAAGCTAATTGTGGACGAGATGGAAAGATGAATCAGAAGTCTTGACTGATTACATGCATATGACCATACGCTAAAGGCACTGATCGAAGGGGGTTTGCATGAACAGCAGCGTCCATACGACTGTTGTTTGCGTAACTCGATCTGTCATCAAGCAGGACACATTACCGTATGTCGCTAAGTGGACCGAAGCACAAGCTGCAAGCTGTTTGTGTGTCATCTTTTTTAGATAACGGCTTAAATGTGACCGATGAGCAGAACGCACATGCGGCCCGCAAAGCTGACCGGCACATGACCAGCTGTCTTTGATCAGAACCGACGAATACATACAGCCGGGTACAGCGTTCTGTCCTCTTTTTGTGTTCTTCCGCAGCGGAAATTGATCGTTGCGTGTGGACGTGGAGTTCGTTTTCCCGCGGGTATTTCGTTTGAGAAGGAATGACGGGAAAAGAAAGCTCCGTTCCGGCCAGAGTGGCACTCAAAGTTAAAAGCGTTCTCAACACTGCTTGAAGAATGTACTAAATTAATTCCCAAATTATGAGTGATTATAAGGCGCAAAGCATTAAATCGAGTGAATGGATAATTATGGTCGCGGCATTTCGTCGTAATTTGCGCCTTGTGCAGTCGGCAGCAATGAACTTCCATTAACTATTAAATCAGGGGATACGACATTTCCTTTTACACATGCGCTATTGTAGACGACGACGTGCTACGGCTGGAGCCCGAACCCCTTGAGGGTAAGAAGTACGTAGTTAGAGCGAACAAGACCTTCCGCGTTGCCTGCATCTACCGTAGACATGACATGATCGACCCACATCATCAACTGGTTTGGACCAATAGCGACGGAAATGTGATCGACGATGAAAGCAATGTGAGGTAAGCGAAGAAACAAAGGACGATGTTGTGCTCTGAGAACTCACAAGAAATGTTAACTCGGTTTTTTTGCAGCGTATTTACCCTGGGCTTGAAGGAAAGGACGACCAAGTACTGGAAGGAATCTCTCGTCTTCCGTCGTATTCAACCTCGCGACTCCGGTATTTACTCGTGCGTCTCAAAGGTTCATGGTGAAAGAAACGAAAGGAAGATTGAGATCGTGGTTCTCGGTAAGTACAGAACAATCAATGAGTGGGCAGCACTATTCATGTAGTTCATTGTACTCATGACTTTGGACAAGTTTCCGACGTTTCACTCAGTAGCTCGTTAATTTTGAATTCAACAAACAGAAAAAAACGTTTAAACAATAATTGCAGACAAGATGCAGTGGTCGGAGAAGGCCGACGTCGTTGGAGCCATGGTAGGAGAGCCACTGATCGTGGACTGTGGAGCTTCCGGAGACCCAAAACCGGACGTCACTATAACTGACGAATTTGGCGAGCCGTTAAATGGTCTGTTTTTCCTAAAAGCTGGGAGTTATAGACTATTATTTAGAGCAACTTTTCACTGTCGCTGGCGACAAGGTTACGGTAGATAACCTTTCAAAGGAATACCAAAATGCGAAAATCAAGTGTCTCGCTGTGCAAACGCTTGCCGATTTTGATACGACAAGCATTGAGGAGCACGAGAAGAGAATCGATGTTTGGTGTAAGTTATCAAAAGCTATTTCCAAGAATTATTGTTCACGAACTTTGCACTAATCTGTCTATAATTTGGTGTGCGGTGTCGGAGAAGGCCAACGTCGTTGGAGCCATAGTAGGAGAGCCAGAAACAGTTATTTCGAACGATTTCTTTACATACACTTCCCATTGACCAGTCTATAATTCGGTGTCAAAAAATCTTGAAAATTCTGGTCGTTTACCGCATCTATTATAAGCCGTTTTCAGTCGCTCCTGAATTCGAGAGTAAAGAACAGGAGGCCTACGGAATCATCGGCCGTGCTGCGACACTTGTGTGCAACGTCACCAATTCTAACCCTCCTGCTACTCATTTTCACTTTTTCAAGCTCGGAGAAGAACTAAGTGATGCAGCCAGGTACCAACTGAAAACCAATATTGCCAATCAGAATGCTCAACTCACGGTAAAAAGGATAGTGATTATGAATCTAAACAGCGCTACTGTAGATAATGGAAGTTAACCAAGACGACTTTGGAACTTACAAATGCGAGGTTAACAACGGAAAGGCGAAAACATTTGTGGATGTAAACCTGAAAGAGGCGAACCCTCCTGATGAAGTTCGCGTTTCGCTTGAAGCGCGCAATCGACACGCTATACTATGGAAAATCCTGAGTGACGAGACAGATGAGCTTCCAGTTCTGTACTATACTATTCAATACATGCGCAAAGAGCGTTATGTGAACTATCAGGTTCGTTCTGTGCAGTCACATTCGTTCAGTAATCTCGCTTTCAGGACAACAAAGATGAGAACTCGGAAGACTCCGTTTGGCAGACACAAGGAACCAGCAGCACTGTCACCAAAAGTAAAGACCCCCATTATTCTTGCAAATGCCTCATCCGTTACAGACTCGAATAATCTCTATGAGATCACCGGCTTGCTTGAGAACACAGAATATGTATTCCGCTTCGCTGGAGTGAATGCAGCCGGCTCAGGAGACGCCATGACTGTGACTGTCCGCACTTTGAGTGACGTCGTCTACGACGAACAGAAATCGTCCCACAACATCGGCATCTCAATGCCACTAGCGCTGTTTACTGCCTTTCTCATTGCACAGTAGAAAGCCATTCACACTTCTTACTCAAATTAATATTTGTAAATATTTCCGTGCAACTGCCTTTGTAATCTTCTCGTTCATCTTCAGCGACAATCGCATGAAAACGACTTCTACAACATCCAACTCTGAAAACCTTGAACGGATCTTTCGGGTATTTTCCTGTTAGCCACGTAGTGCAGCCTCTAGCAGTTCTCATTCAACTCTATTTTGTAACCTCCTATGCAGCTCAGTTAATATTTTTGTCCATTCAGTCCCTTGTTATTTGAAAATATCTCTAGTACTTCACTTAGTAGTTGGTCCAAAGCTTGGACATTCCAAGTGTTCACAAAAGCGCTCTTGAGGAGTTTATGATAAATAAGGTTTAATATGGATCTTTCTCTGAGTGAAGGGCGTTGCAATAATAAATAAGTATAACAATGAGACGAAGGAGTTAATATCCAGGAGCTGTCCTAGGTTGTGGACAGTGATCGCAAGAGCCGGTTTCGCCGCGAGGGCCGCTGATTCCTTGCTTTCCAGGAGGTCCAACCTTTCCTTCCTTTCCTGGCATACCCGAATCTCCAGGAACCCCAGGAGGTCCTACGCAAATAACAATACAACGCTAATTGAGTTGACGGACTTACCAGAATATCCAGGAGTTCCAGGCGGACCAGGAACTCCAGGTTCACCAACAGGGCCAGGCAAACCTGGAATGCCGGGGACTCCAGGGGGACCCGGTTGCTTGACAATGTGACCAGGTTGTCCAGGAGGTCCTTTAGAACCTGGCTGACCGGGCGTTCCAGGCGGTCCCATTGGTCCCGGCTCCCCCGTAGGTCCACGCACACCGCCGTCAGCATCCAATCCGGGGTCTCCAGGAGCTCCAGTAGCTCCCTTCGGTCCAGTCGGTCCTGGAGGTCCACTGGGTCCAGGCGGGCACACGAAGCAAGGCTCGTTCATGGAGTCAGCTTCGCTTTGGTGGGCATCGGCACCGGGAGCTCCGTCAACTCCAGGAGAACCGTCCTTTCCATTTACACCGTCCTTTCCATCTAGACCGGGAGCTCCAGGGGCACCATAGCCACACCCACAACCTTAATGGCCAATCTATCACGCTTATACAAGTGACACTTACAAGTTTCCCGCTTCTGAACACTTTTCTGGAATTGGAAGACATCCGATGTGGGGACGTACTCCTGCAGTGGCACGCTGCTGTAACCCGCTTGTCTTTCCTGTCTCTTAGGGTATCCACGCGTCACCTGCGCTTTGGAAACTTGCTGCCAAAGTGAACCGGATCGTGACTATAAATAAAATCTTGTGGAGAATATCACGAAGATCAGCGCTTGAGGGAGGTCAACATTTCAACAAGTCAGCCATTTTCATAGAGGATCGCAAAATCCAATCCTTTTATTGATCAAGCGTGCTGAGAGAGCCAGAATCTCGTTGTGCACAGATGAGATTTTCTGCGCTTTTCTTTTGTGTAAAAACTTGATGGTTGATAAATCCCTCTATCCACAGCTGACGACCATGTTGCGACAGTGCCCAAAATCGTAAAAAAGGGCCAGGAAATCCTTTTTGTAATTGTCATTTATTGTTTTGCCCAAGGCTGAATTGCGAAATTGGAAGGAAGCGCCCGCTGCGTACGCAAAGTGACCATTGAAACATAGTCACTTTTTACTCATCTGACATATTAGGACGGAAATTAAAATCAAAGTATGTTCGATCCAGGGGCTTTAATTTATCCAGATCGTGTTCGAATAACATATTCATTATGATGATTCAAAACCGCCAAGAACACATAAGCTTCTCGATCACTAACCTTACAGTACTCAACTTCGTGCTGAAGCTGAGACTCAACACGCTGCAGATAGTTGTACATAAGCGGTATGCTCATGGTGCATAGGAAGGTGGCCATAACGCTAATGGTCACTCCCGCACAGGCCATTCTGCGGAGCGATTCCACCTGTAGAAGCTTCCGCTTCTCTTCACTGATGAGTTCTTTCATCTGAATAAAAATACAACAACTACAACTACAACTACAGCTATGGCAAGGCTGAAACTCTCAGCGCAATGTTTGGAAACTCTTCGTAGCGCTTGCACAAAAGAAAAGAAGGACGATAAGAGCAAAAAGCGCTCGACGAACGCAATCAAAGATAGTGCGCGACGAGACTGGATAATAGCGGTTGGCGGAGGCAGACGATTTCGGAAGGCGGGAGCGCTTTGTTTCACGCGTGATCCGGTGAGCAGCGCGGCGATCCACGAAATCGCTACTGACTGAAAAGCGTGTCTTATCCCTAGGTCTACCCAACTTTTGAGGCTCTTGTTTTTTCGGTGTGAACAACAAGGTCAGATAAGGGCCATCGAGATCGGTATCTGTTGTGAACTAGGAAGAGGATTTTAACGCCCCAAAAACATAATCAGAATAACCGATCTGCAAGTCGAGACCCAGTTAGATGTGTCAAAAGAGCATTATTGAAATGCAGGGCTAGCGCTGATTTTATCGAATATTTGCTCATATACCGTTATAGTGATCTGGCTTACAAAGAGGAAGTGAAATTGCGCATTTGTTTCGTTTTCCGACGAAATGGAGACACCAAAACGAGTTTTGCGTTTATGGAAATTAACAATGAGTACAATTAAGTGTCATCGGCGCGTAGTCGGAGCACGATCCTGAGTCGTGAACGCTTGATAGATTACCCTTTAATCCAACTTGTTCAAAGAGAACGGAAGACGGCGGGGTTGCCGAATGATGTGGAGAAAAGTAGATTTATTGCCTTTTCTTATTATTGCTTTACAAAGAGCACATGTAGACTAGAGCTATGGTTTAAGTGACGTAGATTTGAGATCACGAAAATATAGATGTCCTCTAAAAAATTATGCTACAATAGATCGGTGTTCTGCACCGCTAATCCTAGTAGCCTTGGTAGAAGGAGGATGGATCTGGCATCTCCTTATTCTCGGTTGCTCCTTGGTTTGATACAGCGAACGGAGCATTTTGATACGAATCACCAGCAAGTGCTGAAGAAAAATGTTCTACATCTCAACAAGACCTTCCGCCTGCCTTGGTTTCCACCTTCGTATCCGTATTCACCTCCTTCTATCAGACTAGCGTCTGGATTGGCAGAGAAGGTGGCAGGCATGGACATTCCAGCACCTTCTTGATAACGTCGCCAGGCGAAAAAACTTGCACCTCCCTGCAAAAAGCTTGAATGACAAGCATGAAATAAACAAATACCCATGACAGAAGCGAAACAAACGCAAAAAAGATGGAAAGCTTTGCAGACTTTCCACTATACTCTTCGTTCAGTTCGAAGGATGAGTACTTAGACCAAAGGGTGAAGAACGTAATCAAGAATAGGAATGTCATGAATCCTGGAATATTGCTGTTAGTCTCGAACCAGTAGAAGTCCCCGCCTTACCGGAAACAGCAAGATCGACGAGGACGGCACGTCTTCGCGTCTGTATGGCGCTGATTGTGTGAAAACGGGCATCGAGGATTAGGAGTGCGGCGGCAGCCGCAACCGAGAAGAAGCCAACGGCACTTCCGAACGAGCACGTGGACAAGGAGTAGTTGTAAAGGCAGACCAACTGACCAGTTACTCGACGATGCCATACGCCGCCCGACACCCAAAGCCAAAGCAAGAGGCCGATCACCTGCAGGCCACAACGCTTAGTTACACTGACGACCCGAGCCAAAACTAACGAAAGCGAATATCCGGAAGATGACAGTCGGTTTTCTTATAAATGCCTGGGCATCGAACTGTCCCCCAGCAAGTCCGGCCCCATATGCCTTCATTGCCTCCATGACGAAACAAGTAGATTGACAATTATCTGAAATCAAAAGAGCTAATGGGCGAGATGGAAATTGAATGGTATCGATGACAGCTCTCACTCGTCTTAACCACAGACTCTTAGGGCATTGCTCGAAGCTGTACAGCGAAAATGCTTATTGACAATGAGTCCCTTAAGCAATGTCGCTTTGAAAATATCGATTTGAAGTAGCTGGTTCTTGCTGCCTTTTGCATGGGAGAAACGAGGAGACTAAACACTAGCGAAGACCAATAAAATACTCATTGGCCGCTGACTGCTTGATGCGGTTTCCGAGCTCTCATCTCATCATCATATGCCAGAAAATCGCACCACATGCACGCATGTACACGGTCCTAAACGAAATTCTTAGGAGCGGCGGTGATTTAAAAAGCAATAATGACGATGATGCACACCAAAGTCGACTTCGGCGAGAGTTTTGGAAAAGAGTTCCATCGGCGAGCAGAGACTCGAGCACAATGAAATTTGCTAAGCCCACTCTTCCAGCCCGCTGCCATCGATTTTCATGCAGATTTCCACAAGCGATATTTCAAAGCAGCGCCGTATGTACGACGAACGCCTTTCTTAGACAAAACAGCCAGTGAATGTTGGCAAAGAGAGTTGCTCGAACTCATAGATATGATACACTATTGCATTAAAATTTATGGCTATGAGAGAAGCTGTTTCGTGACTTTTGTTGCAATCAGCTGTGGGCAGTTTCTGCTGAAAAAGTGTTCAAAGGAATGGGGACGATCGCAGTTCGCCGACGTTCTGCGCCATCAACTCGGCCCGGCGGCTATCCGCAGATCAGTCAGCGGCATTCCAACAAACTTCCGACCGATCCTAAAGGACCTTTCGGTGTTTGTCGGCTGCACTATCCCGTCGTGTCTGACTGCCTGATGCGATCGGCCGGCAGCAGCATCTTGTGAGCTCGACCTTTGTTTTCCCGACCGCTTCGTCGTTAACCTTGCGGCTATAGCCAGTGGTCACTTTTGCTGTGCCGGCTGTACTCAATGAAAAAACGTCGCTATAGTTGCAAACCATGGAGCCAAGTTGTATTTTTCGTTTGACAAGGACGAGCTTGCACCAGATTCCCGACCTTAGCGAATATTTCAAGCTTGACTTTGGAGCACGTGCAAGGGAAAGGGCCTTCGACGCTTCTCGAGCGCCCTCTCCGCGCGACGATGTCAACTCCTCACATCGACTGTCCCGTTCCTCTTCAAGAGCCTTCTCCTCCAATAGGTAAGACAAATGTTTTCGAGGCACTCTGATCTCATATTTGTTGACGCGGATCTGAAATGCGTCATGTTCTTTGGATCGATTTTGCTTGATCTGATGATTCGAGCTTGTTGAGAGACATTGACAAATGGCAAATAGGGGTAGCACGAATAGTTCCGTGTCCCAAGTTTTTATGATTCGAATGGCATAGGATCGTTCAAATAAGAAAAAGTTAGACTGTTCTTATGTTCTTCCCGGAAAAACTAACAAATTCCATTTGGTACTTGCACAGTTCTCTTCTGGAACGCACAGTCGAGTTCGCAAACATAGGAGCACTCGAAAAATCGCATCGACTTAGCAATTATCCGTGATTCCTGTTTTCAATCACTGTCGTCGACTCCCAGCAAAATGCTCGAGTAGATAATCGCTGATCTTAGCATTTCGTTGCAATTCCTTCTTATTTAATTAGTTATTTGCGCCATTTTCAGGATGAGCCATCACACAAGACATCACTCATTAATCGCCATGCGCACTCATTACGCTTATGGAGCTCGAAGTGCTTCGCTTTCGTCATCGAATTCCGGACGATACTACAGTAATGCAAGCAGCAGATATACACCCAATGAACCCGTTTACAAAAGCTCCTATGATCCATCGCCGGCCTTGAATAACTCCAGAAGTTCATATGCACACTACCGTACTCTACCATTTTCATCGACGCCGTCAAGCAGTCCTATCACCTATGGCAGGAAGTCGTATTATCCACCAACCACAAACAGTAGTACCCTTCCTCGCCTATCGTATTCCCCTTCAAGCAACTACATTAAATCCTATGCCACAGACAAGGTTCGAGCGCTCTTCAATCGCCATTAGCTTAAGCCTTTATTCAGCACAGCAACAGTTTATCGCGGACCTACAGAACCCGGGCAGCCTCGCCAATCTATAAAACGCACACGCGACTAAGTCCCGTAATTAGATGCATTATGGAGTAAACATCGATAGGTGTAAATATTTCAGGTGCCAACGACCGCCACTGAGGTTCCTGCTGTCGAGAAACCGACTCCCGAGTGCCGACTTCGCACTCCCGAGGTAGTACTAGCAATGCTGTGCTGAATAAAGTGCTCTATTTCGCTATAGGCACCCCCTCTAGAACGCAGCATAGAAAAAGAGTTTTTCGAAAAATACGTCCAGACAGAAAAGTGCGAAGATGAGAAACCTCCTGTCAGGTCCGTGGAGCGATCGACTTCAGACTTAGATGAAGCGCAGTCCGAACTTCAATTCCTCCGGATCGAGAACGAGGTTTCGATTGAGGCCGTTTGAAATACATGCCTACAGCATACATTTCAGAGATTAAGAAAAGAGGTTAGCAAACTGAACGAGCAGTTAAAAGACAAGGAACGACTGGACATAGAGAACAAAAGGTATATGCTTCATCAAGCTCTAGAAACCACTCAATTGGCTTTAGGAAACTATTGGAGACGGAAGCAGAACTCAAAGTGTGGAGAAGCAAATATGAACTAAGCAAGCCAACCGTCGTTGAAATTAGGCAAGCATATTAAGGTGCATGAAAAACCACTGACGACATTTAAATATAGGGAACCTCCACCAAATGGGCTGCCATCCGAACTGATGGACCAACTGGATTCCGCGGCCGATCGGCTACACAAATTGAATGCAGTCAAAGATCTCAAGCTCTTGCAGGTATTATAGGCCTCCGAATATTCTATTCATTCCTTTATTTCAGAAAGAAATGGAATCGGCGCTGCTCGAAATTGCGCACAAATAACTCAGCACCTGATTGACTCACTCTCCTAATGTACAGTTCAGTAAAATCTTGAAGAAACAAAGGTTAACTGTGCTTCAACGAAATAATGGAACATAAGTTTTATCACAAGGAATCGATCAGAACATAATCAGATGATCCGATGAGGGGAATTTCTTTTGCTTGAAGCATAAGACCCGTGAGGAAAGGCAAGTGTCATAGATCGAGAACTGCAAAAGCCTCTGTAGATGAGAGTAGGTCGATGTTAATGACAATAAAGGGTAAATCGCCATCAGCACAAACAGGAGATGAAAAGAAAAGGATCGTTGTTGCCTTACTTGGCAAAGTTCAATTTAACAGTTTGAGATCGGCAGCAGAGCAAGGCAGTTGTCACGGTGGAAAGCAAGAACACAGAGGCCAGGAGGGCGATCAGCACACCGAAGGTACTGGGCGACACGCACATTGCGTTGTGGGAGAAAGCGGTCACCGGATCATCTAAGGCCCTCACTGATTTCGAGTCTAAATGCTTCTTTAACGACGAATCAATCTTGTTGCACTTACTGATAGGTTGATCGATTTCGAAAACCGTCATTGACTGGCTGAAAACATCGACCTCATGGTCAGAACTCTTTGAAGATGCGGCGTCGACTGATCGCTTGCCACGCGCGCTTTGTGGACAGGTGTCGCTGGTGCGCAGACATTTTCCGTCCTCTTTTAAAGTCAGCCTGATTTGGCACTGGAAGAAGAGGGAGGGCTGATCAGCAAATTTGAAAACCTGTACAAAGAGCGGTATATTCGAACATATGTTCCGTTTTCTAACCTGCGAAATCTGTCCTCCAGTGAGGTCTGTAGTGTAGATGAGGTTGTTCAGAAGGTACTTGTCAACAGAACATCCGTTTTCATCGAGAAGTTGCACTTCTTTGCCCGTCTCGTCGCGAACGTTGCAACTATGTATTGTGGCACAGTAAACGTTTTCGGCTGAAATGGATTCAGTGCCTCAATAACATGCATACTGCTCACCTGCAGGAACACCCTCGCTGGCACAGGACCATTGGTGGTAGACTTGTTGCCCGACGGTAGCAAACTTCACGGGTTCTCCGTCAGGGCCGTCCTTCAGAACGTGATACTTGCAAGTGGGAAGAGGAATGGCTTGGTTGATCACTTCTGTTTGCAGGGCACTGAATAGCAAGTAATGTTTTTTTAAGATTCTGATGTTTGTTGCATAAGTTAGTTTTTGTTATCATCTGTGCTCGGTTAACTGAAGACCAAAAATTATAGAGAGACACGCTCATCAGTTGTGATTCACGCTCGCAACGACCTTGAAAGTTAACTGGAAAAAAAGGTAAGAGGCATTACTTGTAGTCGTCAAGTGCAGTATTATTATCTGCATGCTTTCGCTGCGACGGAGCTTGTAGTTCGTCTTTTTCACCACCGATCACGACCACGATCTTCTTCTCTTGATTGCGAGCCAGGCTATAAAGATTTGTTAGTATCACACACTTCAAACAGTTGTAAATGGTTCCACAACAGCAACAAAATATCTGTCGAAGTAACTAACCTGACGTCTAACTGAGTGTTTACCGTCTTGTCAAGTTCAGTGTAAAAGCATTGAACATTGTATGATTTGTCAATTTTCGTAATAAACATCTAAAGTGCAAAACACTTAAATATGACGGCACATGCTGGTCCTTACAGGGTGAAATGTAATTATCATCGTGACAGACACGTAGAGGCCTTTTGGATTGCTCTAAAAACCAAACGATAGAGTAAAACTCAAAATGAGCTCACCGAACGCTGTCTTCGGACATCGCATGAAGTGAATGGAATGGACATGTTAACACGGTTCTGGAGTGTCGCGTCCACTCGACAGGCTGGGTCTTCATAATGTCCCTTCACGTAAACATGCCCTTCGAACTCCTTCTCTGTGTTGAAGTTCACGGTGAGACCGTCCGTCGCACACTCCACCGTTGGTTCGCCTGAAAGAATTTGCGAACTTGTATTGAGGCATTTTAGTCCGTTCTCATCTTTACAGTTTGAAGTTGAAAACAGCACCGAAGGCGTCACAACAACCAGTTTGTGGTTTTCTGCCTTCTTGACACCTCTTGAACGCTAGCTTTGTTCACGCGACCTTCCGCTCAATTATACACCATGCCCTTGGTCTTGTTAAAGGTAATTGTCACCTACCAGCAACTCCGTTGTCGATTGAGTCAGACGAAGTTAAGTGAAGAATGCCGATGAACTGCAACTCAAAAACCGTTAGAGGAGAAGGTTAATGCGAGAGAAGTCTTTGTGCCCTCGACAGTCACAACAATAAGGCATCAGTGAAGTGACCTTCAAAGTGCACGAGAACTCGGACTCAGATTGAGGGATATTTCGCTGTCAGTGCCATAGTCTGAGGTTGGTGTGATTACGGTAGGATAATTTGGGTGGGACGGAGTTACAGACACTTACCAGGAGAGCGGCAAGTGGCGTTCTCGACATTGTTCTCTCTGAAATAAAATGAAAATAATGGTGGGTTTGAAACTTATATGGTAGCGTTGACATGAAAATGAAATAAGATGATGACAGTCGACAATCACGAGGGACCAAAAAAGGTGGAAGTCATAAGGCATTGAAGCAATTGTTCAACAAACCGAATTGAAACAGAGGTAAAACAGGTTTAATGTTTTGCGGCCACAGAAGGTAGAAACGTCCACGCTTAGCATCGGAACACCATCGACTTCATAACCGACCCCGAAAGTCCGTTTGAACCTGCAGGCATATCACGTTTACCGTCTTAAATTCGAGTGACATTGGCATATTTCTGAATAAAACTGAACTGAGGGAATCTATGTCATGTTTGCGATGCCTCCCTTGTTGAGGGTTGCAATCGGAAATGACCACGGCTAGGCAAACATCAACGGCCTGGGTGAGGTTCCTGAGGGCGAAAAGTTCGTGAGAGCTCCACAGAAAGAAGGATTATGCAAATTGCGCAGCCTGCTCTGCTCGGCACGACCGGTGGCAAATCAAAGGATGGAGGCCAAAAGGGGGATGACAATACACGGCAAAGAAACGCGCTTATCAGATTCGCGCAAAACCAGTGGCACGTGAAGGAGAAGTCACCGGTCGAGGAAAAAGGGAGGGGCCTTCGACTTCAGCGCTCGCAACACGCTTCTCCAGCAGCTATTTGGTTTTGAAAGAGCAAGTTGCAATGGGTCCTTAGGTGATATTTCACAAGGTAATCAGATGATGACAGCTGAGCTGCCCGCGGCGATTTGCCACCCAAAATTGTTGTTGCAATGTGCAGCAGGTCCGAACATCATACGCTAGCCCCAGGGTCCCTGTCAAGCGACCCCTTCTAGGGGTATTTGCAACAAGTTTTCGCAGCACATCCGTTTTTTGGCGAACCCGTTTATAAATGGATTGAAAACAGACGGCTACAAAAATAAAATGCATAACACTTGCAAAAGAAGACTCAGGGCGACACCGAGGGAAGGGCAGACAGGCTTAATCTTCTGTCAGGGTCGGTCAATGCGCGAACTCACAAAAGGATTTGAGTCAAATGCAATTGCGCAGAAGTTTAGTGCAGCCACTGCTGCTGTCCTACTCAACGAGCCCTCACAAAAGCCTGGAGAAAATCGCATAGGTACTGTTTTCCTCAAACAGAACGCTCGAAAACACACTTTTATCATCACCCGTTACATTTATAACTGATGCTATCGGTTTTTATTTCGAAATTGATACTAGCGCTAACGGCAAAAACAGGTTTCCATACGCCAGACGGTGAACACGTTAGCAATGCAACAACACAGGGCGGCTCGAATAAAAAGAACGAAGAGTTCTGTATTCCTTTCGGGGGCAAATGACTCGTAAATTGGCTTACAGTGAGGGGGAGGGCAAAGAAAGCTGCGTGTTGAAATAAGTGGTACTCGCGCGTGACTCACTCTCAAGAAACGGCGTAGGAATTTGACCTTCGCTTAGTAATTATCTCCCACTAGAGATACCGAAAGAAGCATATTTCGGCTAAAAAGTCGAAGTAATTCACTTCGGCGAAGATGCCTAAAGGACCAGAGAGAGAGCTCTTTCCGGAGAACGGATTACAAGGAGCCAAAATGCCCACTATTGGATGCCACTCGTCGAAATGGCAAAATGAATTGGTAACAGCAACAATAAGAAATCGGATAGTCATGCAATCATCCCTCATTGCGCTGCTCCTCCCTCCTTGAATTAGCCTTGAACTCATTTCGACTATCGCCTTTTTTGTCAATCTGGTTTTCGCCTAATTTCACTTTCGGACCAAAAAAAATGTTCCTCACAAAGACCATAAAAACGTCCTTTGGTGCTCTCAAAGCATATGGCGTGTCCACGTAATAGCCGATAAGTTTCAAACGCAAAGGGGCTGTTGAGATGACGAGCCGAGGAGGTCGATGACCACCTTCGGCGATCGCGGCACTTCAACTTGCACATAGTCCTACGGCGCGCATCTTCCGCAAACATTTTCAAATGCGCAAACCGTATGCGCTGGGAAAATGTGTTTTTTATATGTTGGGATTTATTCAATTGAATCGTGCCAGGTGGACGTGCTTGAATGAGCCCATGCCGCATTTTCCTCTTTTCACGGGTCAAACGCGTACATCGGCCAATTATATCTATGCGAATCTTCGAACTTTCATGGTCATCGGAAACTGCAATGAAAACTTCCGATAAGATTTTCCATCCACACTTGGTGAAAATAAATATACCACATACTTTCGATAACAAGATGCTTATCGGTGTTTTCACTCCTTTTCGGAATGCCAATATTTTAATGGGCGCGACGATTTTTTCGCCACTGAACAAGAAGAAAACTCGTGATGTCGTAAAACAGACTCGTAAACGGGTGATTCATTATGGGGTGATTAAGCTATCAACGGTGTAATGCGCAGAACTCCTCTTTGTCATAACAGTTAGTTCAACGCTACGATCATTTCCGCTGCATTTCGTCATGAAGCACTGACAGTCCATCGACGATCCTGGAGATGGTATATTGTTGTAAAAGAAGGTGAATCGTCCAATCACTCTGGTTTTGGTGTGCCGAAATTTCCTTCTTTCCGAATTTTTTGCTATCAAGCTCAAAAGTGAACCACAGAGAGGCATACATTATTTAACGTTAACGCCAAAATCTCTCAACTCATACGCACAGCTGATTATGTTAAGACCTTACGAAAATTACGGCTAAATGATCATAGCCAAAATTTCTTTGATTCTTAAGGAATGTCGGTAACGAATGTACTTGAAGTGTTCCGCGAAGTGAAGTTTTTGATAAAGGCTTGGCATTCTTTTTATTTGACCAGGAGCTATCCAATTGAATTGTTCTTAAACATAGGCATGTGGATGTTTTATCCAGAAAATAGTCGAAAATGGCACAGTGGAAAATAAGTATGTATTTTACGTCATACGTTTTTGACGATAGACGACAATAGGCCTGAAATAATTGGCAATATACACAGCACAAATATATTCAAAAGGCGAAAAATAATACAGGTATTCACAGATTGTAAACTGTTTCGTTATTTTTTATTCCTTTCACGTCCTTTAGCGATAGCTTAAAGAAGCGTTCGGCGAAAAGACGTCCGTCTTCGGTGCCGAGTTCCAAGTGAAACTTGTGATAGTCTCCATCGTCCACTGAAAAAATGCATCAGATATTGTTCTAGAAAGAAAATAGACATACTTTTTGGAATTTGCGACAAGTCGAGGTATACCGTGTGCATCTGTTCTCGTCGTGACGGCAGGACCATGCCAAAGTTGAGCCGAAGTGCAACTCCTAAACACTTGACGATAGGTGATACTACGAAGTGGTCGCATACCTTCACTCGAAAAGGAAGTAGTCTTAACCAAGTACCTCAGTCCGTAGAGTACGGTATTGGCATAAAATGTGAGGGTGATCGAAGTTTCGTAGGCAAAGTCCCTCACGATGTGGAGCTGAGGGATTTCATCGTCCTTCAATTCCACTTCATGGTTGCCGATATTGAGCTCGATACGACCCACTTCAATCACTGGCTTCGAGATGTCGATGGCTTCGAACGATTCGGCCGGAATCAGTTCCTTCATGCGCCTTCAAATGTACAATTCGATTACTCATAAAATGTTTCAAACAAACATCAGTGTTTCGTCATCGGTAAGATCGGGTTCCTTAATACCACATGGGGAACCAGTGAACTCTTCTGAGGAGAAGTGAGATTCTGAAAAGACAGCTTTAGCAGGAAATAGCCAAATAGTTAGATCCATACTTCGAGCATAACGTAGCCGAGAAGCCATTTCCTCTTCATGAAACCGTCAGAAGTCAATGTCAAAAAGCTGACTAATCACACCTTTTCATTGCTTCCTGTGAGGCGGGCCTCCACTGTTCATAAATACAACACGTCTAGGACTTGGCACTTGGACGCCCTTTCGGACTTCTCAGACTTCATAAAAACAGACTATTGTCAGAAAATCGGCAAAATCAATCACCTCTAAGGACGAACTGCCCGAATATTTTGGGGAACAAAACACATTCATTAAAGTGTGACGGCACCTTTCTATAACCGATCCAATCATCGAAGTGCAGCCTGCAAAGTGGAAGGGTACCCAGACACATCGAGGCTATTTTTTGCTTTGTGTTTGTCTCTCTCAGGACATCATGTGAGCAGCTGTCTCTTCTGAAGTGCCCTCTCAACACTTTCTTTTCATTCGTGATTAGATTACGAAGAAATGAGTAATTGTCATGCAAACTATAAACAAAATGTTCGCGCCTTGCAAATAAGAATACGGAGCATTCGACCAAGTACTCGTTCTCCGTAGCGATTGACGGTGAGGCAAGAAGAAACTACAAAGTGTCCGAAAGCTAAAGTAGTTGCAGGCAATAAGATGGAAAGAATATGGCCATGCCTTGCTGCTTTTTCGTACCAGGTTCGAGCCTTCGAGTTTCACGGTAAAGCTTGACGTGTAAATTTATGTATCTACATAATAAGTACGCATACAATGGGTGTTAATATCTGTGTGTAATGGTTAGATTCTAGACTTCATAAGCAAGTACAGGACCCACTTTTGGGGCGTGTACAGACTGAATTCCACTGATAATTTTAAAAAATGCTAGTGTAATTACTGTCAATGGTTTTAATTGTAGTTGTATTCAATGTACATTGAATTACAGGATATGCACAACAAAAACTGCTTAGCACTCGTTTCGATCAGTTGATTTGACTTTGACACAAGGAAGATTTGTAGGCTTGCCACTGTGGAAAATCTCGAAACGGACTTACTTGCTTTCGGCTTTCACTTCCACATTTTGATTATCATACATATTGTCATGGCAATATGTACACCTAAACATGGAAGTTCCCACGCAAGATCAACTACCCGGTCGCGGGTAGTTGATTTTATCGTCCTATCGTTTGTACTTCTGAATCAACGGCTTATACAGTACATGGCGTCTTATATAGCCCAAAAAAGGACAGCGATCACACCGGAGTCATCGTTTCACTCTTTTATTCCATAAGGACCACAACTTCTGAATGCCAGGCGGCGATCCCATCAGCTTATGCGAGCGTCGAATCGACTCGAGCCGCGGTGGTGGGGCACAGCGAATGGAGCAAAATCACATCTTCAGTTCGGCTGGCGGCGCAAATTTCGGATTTGTACAGCATCTTCGGCGGCTTCCATGAAGGGACGCGGACAAAGCAGTAGAGCACAGTTAACGAAGTGAAAACTATATGAGCAGCTGGCAGCGCAGAGACTGTGTAGCGGTTCTTCGGCTTCTCGGGCGGTGCGAATGGAATCGAGCGATTGTGACAATCTGCTTGGCAAGACATTGTATCTACGACTTCCTGGTGTTCCAGGCCTTCTGGGAGCCGAAGAGATTATTGGGCCATCAATGATAGCCGAAAACGACCGCTTGCTCAGTCCATTCAGCGAATTTCAGAAAAGGCGATTGGACGATCGCTGGGGGCACAAATGTAAGACCCTGGTTTCTTATAGCAGTTATTGTTGCAAACAGTCAACAAAGTTATTCGACGATTCACCCTCTATTCGTAACAGCATATGAAACATCGCTTTTTTACCTGAAGCTATGCTAAGAGCAGTGCTTCCTGTAATATTTATATTCGCCACTTATCATGCAAATTTCGTGCGAATACAATTGTATGTTATGAGGAGCACATGGGCTACGCGTTTGCATTGTTTAATTTCCCGCGCGGCGCCACAGCGACTACGGGAATCAAACATCAGCTGGGTCCCACCGCGACTTCGTCGTTCACTGTTTAACCGATCAACTCGCGGCGTCTTCGTGAGGCGGCCGCTCGAAAGCCCAAGCGCGTGCCGCGAATGACAAAGCACGAATTTTTACGTTGATGCTGTTGTCGTGACGTCACTTCTGCGTTCGTTCCTTTTCGTCGCTCGTAGCGTAGCGAGCGCAGTGAGAAGCAGAAATAGCTGAGCGATGTGTTTTGGGACGAAGAGATATAGTGAGCAAGGAGACGACGATAAAACAAAATTAAAATGCTATGCGCACTCATGAAACTTGCGAAAATGGATGAAATGTTGCGAGGCAGCCACGTAGAACAAGTCATCTTCTCGAAAACAAAGGAGCAATTTTTTGCTCACATCCTTGCCAAAAAACTCTCACCGAGTGGTGTGTGTACTTTCCGCAATAGATGAGCACCAGTAAATACAATTCAATACTCTTTCTCGTACGCTCTCTCGCATCGCAAAAAAAACACGAGCGTGCTGCTAATTACATCGTCGATGTGCCTTATGTTTTGCTCCACCGTTCTCAAGATGCAGGATTATCGGTGCGTGGGCGATTTAGAAGGTGACGATGCGCTCGCACTCTTTACATGGTTTTCTGAGCGCTGCGTGTAAGCTGGTGTTAGTGCAACTATGAACGGCATTTAATCGTGCACGCTTTTAATAGATTAGAGCTATTACGGGTAAATTATGTTGACCGTTTCAGAAAGCCGCGCGATGGATATTGATGGCGACGTTGATGGAGCGTTGGCACGCGCGATGAGCTGCATGGCGACAAATGATAAGGAAACTCTGATCAGACAGTTCCAGTACATTCTCGGGGAAAACCACGCCGTTACTCCTGAAGCATGTGCCTTCTTCCTCGATATGAACAACTGGTATTGATCGACTGAAATTCTGAATCACCTTTAAAGGTTTGCAGGAATCTCCAGGCAGCGTTAGGAGCATATTATGACTACGGTTCTACTAATTGGCAAGGACTGCCGCCACCTGAATACACTGCCCAACTGCCTTCGATGCAATTTGTGAAAGACATTACTATAGGAGAAGGCGAAAGCGTCCCTCCAAACACCCGGTTTATCAAAACATGGAGGTTTCTGAACAGTGGCAGTGAGGCATGGCCACAAGACTGCTTCATCAACTTCATGGAAGGTATATTTGCAATAATTTCGAGTAGATAACATGTTTCCTCTAGGTTCGCAGTTATCTGAGCGAAGTAGATACTCGGTTCCGTCACTGCAAGCCTATCAAATGGGCGATGTAAGTGTTGAGATGCTGAGTCCTCCGGCGAAAGGAATCTACCAAAGTCGGTGGCAGCTCAACACCTCCAATGGCATTCCGTTTGGAGGTAAGCGCTTTTTTGATATCCCTTTTCTGACTACAGTCTTCAGAATCCATCTGGTGCATAATCGTGGTTGATGACATGGGTATCCTCGACATTACACAGCAAATGGCCTCGGCTCCATTGGGGCACGGACCCTCCAGGCACTCCTCCAATCCGTTCGCGTTCCCGGACACCGGCCGCCATAGTTCCACTGAATCGGTATAACATGTGCCGCACTGTGCTTCTCATAAACTTCTCTCGTTTAGATGAACGGTTCTCTCGTGGTGGAGACATCAAATTCGATGGATGGTATGGCTCTGGATGCACCACTGAGTCCAAGCAGCACATCTAACGATGTTTCACATCTTACGGAGTTCTCCAGCGTGCAGCATCACTTCTCCTCAACACCCGTGAATATATCGAAAACGGATGAGGCGCCAGAAGGACCTCCATGCACTCCATGCACACCCCCTCAATGACAGCTCAGCATACTACCTTAATGGAATTCTGCTCTTAACAGTAAATATACTGCTGCACGGGATAACTTTCTTATTTCTATGTAAATACCACACTTGCTCTTCATATTTCGCAGCTCTTGATGACTTTCAAATAATTCAGTGTACGAGTAAAATTACGCTATTTAAAACGTGACTGGTGCTCAAGTAGTTTGCATATGCGATGCAATCACGGCAACAGGCAAATCACTTTTTTGATCCCTCGACTCAAAAGTTCGAGGAACTAACTTATCGTTGCGTTTTAAACTTTGTTATTATCGAGTATCATTTCGTAGATAAAAAATCGGTCAAATTTCGTTTGTCAGCTAATTTACTTGAAATCAGATAGCTCATTTCTCTTTGCGCTTCACATGACACAGTGGACGTGTAATTGGCCCGGAAAAACAGGTTCTTGGAAGTTCAAGTTCTGCAGATCGTAGATTGCTTATGTCAGCGAAAAAACGTTGAAGTCCGTAGATCATTGGTACAAACTTTCAAACAATTGTAATAAAAAAATAAAGACAACCTGTGAAAACCATCACACCACTAAATTCAACTTAATTCTTGCTTTGTCCGCACAATTCAATTCGGAATGGGTGCGTTGTGACTGAAAAGTCCAGCTAAATTTTCTCCGCAGTAGATGCGTCTGCTGTCAAAAATGACCCTCTCTTATTTTTTTGACTCATGATCCTTACATTAGTGTCAGCGAGGATTATTAATAGAAGACAATTTTGTGGGTAGTCTCAGTGACCGTCGATGTCGGAGAGGATTGGCCGGCAAGGGCACGGAAGTGTTTGCCTTCCTCTCCTAAGTACACAATAGGTGTCACTCCATTCCTGACCTTTAACTCAACGTTTGCCCACTCATCCTTCCCGGACTTAGACATCGCCGCCGAACGTAGCTCATTTGAGCTCCTTGGCATACGCCGCCATGTGGCTTAAGCTAGCGATTTGTTTCTCTTTGATTCGGAGTATCCTTTCCATCAATGTGCTTCTGTTTTTGATCGGAACGACGCAGTTCGAACGTTCCACCTTTGAATATCTGGCTCAACAACTGGCGCTCCGCCATCACAACACGATTACTGTAAAGCCTATTCTTATCCCCGAAGAACCACGACTGGTGAAACCGAAGCTTCATCTGGTTCGCGAGAAGACTCTAAAAAATCTGCTGCCTAAGGCGCTATATAGGCCTCTGGAAACCATTGGTAATGAGAAGCCATGGCGTAAGGAATACGTTCTTGAAGAGTTCTATGAGCCTTATTGGGCAGCACACAATCATTCGTGTTACAAGGTATAATCGACGCTCTGAATGACACTCGTACGTAATCATTTAGATACTAAACAGCAACCTCATGGACACGCTGAAAAAAGACCAAATCGAAGTCGCTATCATCTACGCGGGAAATCCTTGCCAGCTCGCCGTTGCCCACGTTCTTGGCATTCCTTACATTTACTACGATCACGAGGGATTCACGGACGAAACACTTATTGCCTCTGGAACCCCTTGGAATCTCGATCAACCTCTCTCAAGTTGTGTCTTTTCCAATTACGAGCTTCCAAGACCGCTCAAGAGATTCACCAACGGTCTCTGCCTTCTCAAGGAACTTATTGCTCAATCCGGAATTCCTTCAATTGCAAGCGTTGTGTCGAAACGTTATCGTCTTCTCGATGGCCCCATCACTGAAATGTTTGCCTCCGATTATGAAATCAAGAAGCGGTTCGCCCATTTCCCTGATGTGAACAAGGTAGTGTATGAGAATGTGATCGCATAATGCGTACCTATTACAGCTGAAGCAAAATGCAGACTTTTATTTCGTGAATACGGACCCGTTGCTAGAAGGAAACACTGCTTTACCCCCGAACGTCATTCAAGTGGGCGGCCTTCACATCGATCACGTCAAGCCGTTGTTTTCGGTAACGAGCAAATTTTAGCTAGAGGAAGGTAACAATTATTTCAGCCCTGGAACTCCACAATCGCCGCAGCAGAAGAGGGTGTGATCGTTGTGTCATTGGGAACTCAGGCAAATTCGTCGGCAATGACTGAAACCCAGGCCAGAGTTATCTTAAATGTTCTAAGAAAGTTCAACAAATACCGTATCTATTGGAGGGTTGGACCGAGCATCCAACTACCTTCGATTGATATGGACAAAGTTCCCGACCATATCAATATTACCGCCTTCATTCCACAGAATGATCTCATCGGTATGCAGCTGCAATGAGGAGAGGCAAAGCAGACTCGTTTTAGCGATGAAGCAGACTCGTCTGCTTATTACCAACGGAGGCATGTCTAGCGTCATGGAAGCTTTGGTGCACGGTGTACCCGTTGTCGGAATTCCCCTTTACGGATCGAACAGACAAAATCTCCAGAAGGTTGCTGCCAAGGGTTTGGGAGTAGTCGTTGAAAAGTCCCAGTTAACGGAAACGAATTTGTACAACTCCATGAAAGAAGTCTTAGAAACAGCCAAGTATGTTCATATTTCTATGCAGCAATTCGACCATCTATTTACAGGTATAAAGACACTGCCAAGGATATGGCTCGAGAGTGGAAAGACCGCGGAAAGACGGCATTTGACAGAGCTCTTCATTACATTGAGCACGTAGGTCGTCATAGATCGGCAAAGTTCTTCAAGGAAAGCCACACGTGTTGCCATCTCGTCAAACATTTCAATCTCGACTTCCTTCTGATCATCGCCATTTTCGTCATTTTGCCATTTTACCTCATGAGAGCCATGCTCTCGCTCTTTTTTATGTCAACCTCTTCTAAGTCGCTGGCAAAATCACAAGAACGAGTCAAGTCGCTTAGCAAGGCTGGGAACCACTCTAGAGCCGATGAACAAGCACAAAAGGCAGAGAACACCGAGACTACTAGAAAACGTCAAAAAGCCAAAGAACAGTAAACGACCCCTGAGCCATTCTGTGCACTAATCGAAATGATCATACGAGTCCACTTGTTCGTTGTTGAGTTTTTTAAATAAATTCTCAGTGCTCAGCCGCGTTTCAAGCATTCTTCGCAGTGTGATGGAGTTTCAAGTGCCGACACAGCATAGACACACCATTTCTACACTGCTAATGTGTGTAATTGGGAGGTAAAACGATACCGTAAATTCAGAAATCGTATAAACAAAGCCAATATGCACTGAGTTCATACTATAACCACTTTGTAAAATTCAGACAAAAGATAAATTGTTACCGCATTTAAAGAGCATCACGGAACGTTTTCGCCCGACGGAAATCGTCTTCAACGCTAAAAAAAATATCTTTTAAATGGCAACAAAACACGCATTTTGTGCCCTTCTGGGTAGGTGTCCGCAGAGACGTCACAGGTGATATTTTTATTTTAGTCACACATATTAATATTCTATGAGATCATTTATTACCACCACTGAAGGCAGCTGATGAAGCGCGTCACTATAGTCCAATGAACAATCACGACGCCTAAGAAAAGAAACAAATAAAACGAAGTAACTTAACGCATTTAAGGCGTTCAGGACCAACGATCGTGTTGCGTAGGTGAGCGCATACGTCGTGACTAGAGGAAAGCAATCCTAAAGCGCATTGCCGGATGAAATATGCACTCAGTTATACTTACTCTGTGCTGTATCATCTGATCCCATTGTATTCCTCGTGGTAATACAATGTTACCTGAGCACAGGTCTTCCGCCTCAGGGTCGTTTATCCAATCACAGAACGGAGACTTGACAGAAGAGCATAATCTGAATCTGACACGTAGACGGCCAGTTGTTGTGTTTCAAGTCTCACCGAATGAGTTCCGTGTCCTCACGGTTTACGCAACAGCTGCGAGGAAATCGTTGAAGCGGATAGGTCGTCTGCCGCCAAAACCATCGGGATTCTCTCCAGAAGCTGATAGGATTCGTCGTACCCACACCACAACAAGAAAACTGAAGACGAGCTTATGTGTGGTGCCAGAATTTTGCTTTCCTACTTTTGTATGAATCAAATCAA
This sequence comes from Steinernema hermaphroditum, assembly GCA_030435675.1. NCBI lineage: Eukaryota > Metazoa > Nematoda > Chromadorea > Rhabditida > Steinernematidae > Steinernema > Steinernema hermaphroditum. The sequence goes on along the minus strand of CM059625.1, from coordinate 10,054,525 downwards.
TTGCGTCGGTTTCTGCTGGGAACAGTTTGTTGCCGTATGTTTCCAAAAAGACGTTTTTCATATGATCAGACTCAAGAGAATTGACTTCGACCAATGTAGCTATTGAGAACTCGGTAACCATAAACGAAACGAATGAACAGAAAAGACATAACGAACAAATCTGAAAGGTTATACTATAACAAATTAATCACTCGAATCATTTTAATACCCAAAAGCTCCTCGGAGTCTTCGATTCTAGATCGTTTTTAGATCGGATCATAGCACAAAGGGTTGCAAGGCATAGAAGTGATGTCACAAATGCAGTTGCGGTAATCCATTTGACCGGCACAGGGCCAAAAATAGCGCTGATGTCATTCAAGTTGAGATATCCGAGAAGGGCGTTAATGAGAATGCCGAACTCCAATACTATCAGTGCCACAAAACAAATTTTTTGGGCACATACAGGCATCCCATCCTATGATTGAGGATCGATAGACGACCTGCGCAAACGAACAGACGACTGTTTGTCTTGGTCGGCACTTCGAGGCCCTGTATACCGTCATCCTTCTCGACGTCCAGTGCAAACACACTGTAGATCCCACTTCCTCCACTGGTGTCACAATCTTCACCCGTCATTTTTTCAGCCTTCACGTTAGAACCCAATCCGACAACACGGTGTTATGCATCTCGAGGCACTCGCCAAACAATTAGGAGATTTTAATTATGAGATCGATGAATCAACTCATTGTTGCACAATACAAAACCTTGGTAAAGCTAAGAATTAATTACATGTCCACGCCGTGCGACTGTTATTCGCCACTTGCAGCTTTATCAATAGACGTTCATAGGAATGAAGTAGCTCACTCTTCCGGGATAACCGTAGCCGGTGAATGTGTCATCACGGTACTCTGCGTCAGCTCCGAAGTCCAGCGATTTTCTGCAAGAAAAAGTCATTTCTTATTCAGTAGTTTTGCAAGTATACGGTAGGAACCCTAACATGGTCATGAAACCTGAATAGCAAAGGAGAGTAACCACGTAATTACAACACAAAAAAAACCTCCCTGCAATAGGAATGTTGTTTTATGACTTTTGGGAATTGCAAACTAGTTCCTCTAACTCCCGACGCTCGGCGAATAATTAAGAAGAAGGATAATGAAACGCGGAATTTCTAATCACTTACTTGGAATGACTGATCTGCTTGATAAGCTGCTGTATAAATGCGGGCTGCGCATTGCTGGTTGGAATGGCCGTCGCTACGGTACAGTACAGTACCACCATAAGGGCCAAGATGAAAAACGAACGGCTACCGACTGACCAGTACAGCATGCTTCTGAATATGTCGCTACCAGGGTGGCGTTTGAAAGTGCCTAAAGCTTCAGCGATGCCGTTGGTTCGGCTTACCCATTTTATATGCGCTCCATGAGCTGGCCCCGCCTTCGAGATGAGGCTCCCCTTTGGTGGATTTTCTCCAATTTCCGTGTTTGTACGCTAATTACATGAATTAAATAAAGCGCTGAAGGTGTAGGAGTATAGTAGAGAACATTGTCATGTCCTTTCATCGCCCTAATTACCTGGTTTCACGCTCAGTGCCCAGTACAGTACAACATTATTCGGAACAAAAGAAAGTGTCTCTGCACGTGAAACGAAGCACTTTAACGGTAATAACATGTAAACAAGGTCAAAGCGCTGATAGCACAAACCTCTTTCTTCTTTGTTCATTATGTAATAAGCTTAACAATAAATGGTTGTAAAGCGAACATTCCAAAACATAAAAACAGCTCAACGTGTTGCAATTTGATTTAAGTAGGCAGTTTTCAACATATAATGTCTAAAATACATCTGTTCAGCTCCAGTTTGTGTGAGTGACAAGCGTTCTCAATTCAACGAAATGCGTTGAATAGATGTTCCGAGCGATGAGGCCGATTTCAATTGCCAATTCGCATATGCTGATGACAAGGTTGTCGCACTCAGAGGACGTGAAGCAAGCAACATAGCGCGAAACTTGAAAGATTATACTCTTGCACGTAATTGCACATTTCCTTTTGATAGTGTGCAAAAGGCAGTCAAAGCCGAAGACTCACTAGTAGAAAATCAGTAGTTGTGGAAGGTTACTCCCAACTGTCCATTCCAAGAATTTTAAGTTCCTGTGCACACTTTTTTTCAGTAAAAATCACCACAATCTATGCTTTTGTACATTAGCCGATATTGTGTTATTTTCACTCAAAACAGAGCCTTTTGTTGAAACAAAATGGGAAAAAGGAATATGTCAAAAAAACAAAAGGTACACGTTATGTTTTCCTATGTAAAGGCCAGTACTTCAAATTATTCCCAGTGGAATATGCCATTCAATTGGGACGGACAAACCGGAACTATAAGTATGGACCGAGTCAGACAGTCACGGTTCAGGGGCCTGCAGTTCTTGCCTCATAACTCGCTGACGGAAACAAAAACAATCGGCGCACTTTCTTGCGCAACGAGTCACTAAACACGTCGCTTATTCGTGACAGTGACACATATCGGCGGTAACCCACTTAAAAAGCACTGTTGAATGCCTGCTTCTTCTACATCAAGCACACCTCGTCTTCCTCCGCCTTACGACGCACCTTCTTGACTTTCACCCAAACAGGTTCGAACGGACGTTGTCTACGACGCTCGCTTTCAATTGTACTTGATCCTTCTCACCTTGTTAGCAGATGTTCTACTTGTTGTTATCTTTGGCTTTTTGCGGACGAGCAACGGCGGCCGGCCCTAACATACTCCTAATTTTTGCTGATGATCTCGGATTTAACGACGTCGACTGGCACGATCATAGGCAAGTCGGAACTGTGGCACACCAGAAGATGCACCCTGTTTTTAATAAGTTTTATCACGAAATACAACCAGTAATTGCAGCCTAAGAACACCATTTCTTCGATCGCTTGCTTTTAGTCGTAATACGGTACAACTTTCAAATTCATACGTAAACCAATTGTGCACACCGTAAGTATCTCAAAAAGATCTTGAAAGTAACAGAGTGCTTAACAGTACGCGATCCGCACTGATGACTGGATATTACCCATTCCGCACTGGAACACAAGTAGGAAGCGTTTCATATCTAGATTACATTTCTACTTGTCTGCAGTCAGGCGTTTTTCTCTACTTAGAGCCATCTGGAGTGCCATTGGAATTTCCTTTCTTACCATCGCATTTGAAACGGATGGGATATTTCACTTATCTGGTTGGAAAATGGCATCTGGGATATTGTCGTCGTGAGTTCCTTCCTACGGCGCGCGGATTCGACTATTTTTACGGGTATTACGGACCTCAAGCTGGATACTTCAACCACAGTGCGGGTCTGTAAGATTTGAAGGCTCATGAAAGGAGCATGTAGTTATAGATCAGTTCGACAGACACAGAAATACGATGGTTGGCGGTTTGGATCTTTTCATGGAAATCAATGGAGGCCAAAGCGCTGCTGACTTTACGAAACAAGGCGTCTATTCCACCGTAAATGCCTTTTCTTGTAGTGTTTAATTTCGCGCGCAGAACCTTTTTGCCGACGAAGCGATCAATTTGATTGCTCACCACAACGTCAGGATCCCGTTCTTTCTGTTCCTTTCATTTCAATCCGTTCATGCTCCACTCCAGGTTAGTCAGAGTTAACCAAGAGTTAACAAAATCCGTGCGCTCACATCTACACTATCTTGGTTTACCGAGATTTTGCACATCAGAGTCCATGGTTAAATATAGTGCAATGTTTAATGACACTCAGCTTAGTCTAAAATGCTTAGCACTCCATAATTTTGCTTTCTACCATTGGTAATGATTAAAACGTTCTTGCTAGTGCAACTCAACAACTAATTATATGCAATTACATGTCTAAATCTTCGTGAGATATTCGACGTTTCGTAACTTATCTAACATGCAAGTATCTAACATGAAATATGCGTGAACTTCAACGCCTCATACAGAGCTGAATAAGAATCAATTTTAGGCCCCAATGTTTTACGAAAATAAATGCTCCCACATTCGCCACCCGATGCGTCGTAAATACTGCGGTTTAATTTGAGTTCTGCGTCTGGAGCTCCACTTTTCCATTTTAGCGGTACTCGCAGCAATGGACGAAGCCATTGAGAGAGTTGTCCGTGAGCTGAAGAGAAGGGGATTGTACGAAAACACTGTCATCATTTTTAGCAGCGACGTGAGTCGAATAAGTTGTTTTTGTTTTTCAACGCACTAATTCAGTAATTTAGAATGGAGGTGCGACCGATTTCGGGGCCTCAAACGCTCCACTGCGCGGCGAGAAAGATTCACTGTGGGAGGGTGGAACGAAAACAAACACCTTTGTTCATTCCCCAAAGTACATTCGACAATTTGCCGTGAGAAACGAGTAAGCAAATCAAGGACACCAACGCAGCTACCTCATGTGATCAGCTTGTTTCATGTTGTCGATTGGCATGCTACGATATTAGGAATTGCTGGCAGCCAGGCGCAAACATACGGTATTCACTGACACATTGTTATTCAAGAATTATTTTTGAAAGGCGACGGCATCAACCAATGGGATATGATTCGCTCAGGAAAGGGTGCCCTTCGAAGGTTTCAGTTTGTGTACAACATCGCCGACCATGGTTCGGCAATTCGGTGAGCCTGTCTTTCAGGGCGTTACCTACTGAGCCCTTGCAGTCAGGGTGAATTCAAGCTGATCATGGGAAACGCCGATAAAAACTTTCATTTCGCCACCGACCATACAAGATTATTCAGATTGAGCGGTGGGCTGCGCTAAAGAGTTCGTAAACAATTTCTTCTCGTTTTTAGTGGATCCGGCGGAGCGGCGTGATGTAAGTCGACAAAACTTTGTCCTTGCAAGACAAATGGCCCGAAAGATAATGGCTTTGAGAAGAATGGGCCGCAGATCAATCAGACTTCCGCTCGACCCGCGAGCTGATCCAACGTTTCACAACGGAGCGTTTGGAAGCTATTGGTGCTAGCAGGGGTGCCAGAAAAAAGACCGTGTACGTGATTTCCAATCGATAGCGTCGGTCTCACTCACAGCGGCGATCGCAAACTCTGAGTCAAGGACTTGCACTTGTCTCAATAAACTTCTATACTGGAAATGCATTTATTACTTATCTCGTTTTTGATAAATTGTCGAGCAAAAGCAACTCTAATTGCGGATGATGGTTAGAGAACTTTGTAGACCTGTTCCCCATAACAAATGGTGAAATCTGTTTACCCACTGTTAGTTGTTTATACAGTAACCCGTCCACATAACGTTCAACCAAAAACCGAAATACGATGATTTTCGGCTTTGCACATGGAACTCGCTGAGAAACCAAAAGCAATACTCCGATCTCGCGAAGGGCGATAGGTCAAGGCAAAGTGTATCGACCGCCACGCACGTTACCTTGGCACCAATTTGTTTTTGTCGAGTGCGACACATTCCCTCACGATTTTGAAATTTTTGATAGAATCCAAGTTCGATGGAAGGAAATCGTGATTTGCAAAGCAAAACGGGCTCACATCAACAAAGGTTTTTCACTGTTGACAATGCGGTATTGTAAATTGGCGAACCACTTGACATAGTTGCACTGATCGCAGTGAAGGTCATCTACAGCATATACTTCATGTGTGTGATGATTGATAATCACAGTAAAGCGGACGTTTGATTTGTCGGCGTCTGAGTTGTAATACAATCTCAGCGAATGTATCTTGCGAATTGGTTGCTGGCAGAGCTGACACGAGGAACAATGGAAGTTTGGAGGAGCATTTCGTGTGAAATGAGTCATGCATGAAAAGGCAGGAAACGATTTCTATAATGGTTTCAGAATCAAATAGAAATACGTACAGTAGTGCCATGTGGGTTTGGTTAAGTGTTCGAACGTTGGGCACCAAGAACTCTCGTGTTATGTGCGGGAAACGGCGACCATCTGTCGACGGTGGCCGGAATTCGGCCAGCTCTGCGCAGCGATAGGAATGCAAACAATATTCGAAAAGGCTAACCCGAAAGGTCCAACCGACAGGTCTAATGGGACGAAACGGATGAAGATCGACAAATAATCTGCGGCAAACGCGTTAGCTGTGTTTGTTCAGCGCTTGGCCACTCTTTCGGTTTCCATTCTTTCCCACGCGGTGAGCCACATCGACTGTGTGCTTTTTTGAGACACTACCGGCGTTGCTGACCTTTCCCGTTCGTACAAATCAATCGCCGCGCGATTAGCGAAAGCCATATTAAATGACAGTGCGATGAACGACGCAAGGTGGAAACCTCTTTGTCGTCCTATGACGACAAAGGTCAATCCAATGAGAAATGTCTGTGGACGTCGACTAGTTTGTCCGGACGAGACTACACATTCCAGTACACATGAACGCAACTTCTATTTCTTGTAGGAGTTAATTTTATGCGCAATTTATACATAATGAAGAATACAGTAGGTACACAGAAATTTTTACAGAATTAAGCTTCTACTATCGATTAGAAGTAAACCCTCTTTGCGTCCGAAGCTGACGATTCCATCGGGCAGTAAGGACACTTAAGGCGTATTTGTCTGAAAGTTTACTGTCCATTTAACCATAGAGAGTGGTTGTCTCTCACCGACTGTTTTGAGCCAATTTGTTCAATGCATCTCGGCTGATAACGTGTCCGCAAGCCAGTCGCATGGGAGGATTATTATCGGTGCTTTGAATTTTCAGGATGGGACATGTAAACGTTGAGTGTACGTGTTTTTCAATTGGAATTTCGATGGGCAGTTCGTCGGCGAAGAAGAGTTGCTCTTGCCGAGCGGCCATCATTTGTCGCAGTCGAATTAGAGAAGGAACTGTTCGAATTCCCGTATCAAGGCTAAACAGTACTAGTTTCACTGTTTTTGTCGCTCTCTCGTGGTAGTGCTTAGATTAGAGTGGTTTTTCGCTCTTTCCATGGGAACCTCAGCACAACTAATCCTCACATCGCAGACAACAGAGTTTACGGCTCGCTGCGACGAACACCGCAAAAACGCTATCGATCGACCAGGTGTAATCGACGACGGTTATTCATGACCGTTAGACAACGCTAGCTGGAATTGCACCACCACCGCCGTTTCGATTACAGCGTCTTCTTCGCTGTGCGCATGGAAATAACCAAAACTGATAAGAGCGCTTTGAGTGACAGAACCGCACTTTCACTCTTCAAGAAGTGTCCAAACCTACATTTCACTCAGATGACTGAAAGTGCCGGAAAGGAGTCTGGCAAGAGTGTGCTCCACTTGTAAGTTGAGTGACTTCTGGCGGAGAATTGCATACCGCGGATGATCGCTTGGACTCACGATTGCACCTGACAAAAAGGCAAGCCTTTGTCCGAACTGTGAGTTAAAGTCACTCATTTGAGACCGAAGATAGTGAAGAGCTTCGGACTTTTTGCCTGTGAATGGAAAGTATGTCACAAAAGAGGTTGAAATTCCGAATACCGGCAGCAAGAAGTTGAATGGCATGCTGCTGGTGTAATTCAAAAAGCAAGTCAAGCTCCTTCGGAAATTTGGCTTCGATCCAGTGAATTGAATGCAAAAAATCGCCTTTTCGGTAGGCTTCCATAACGCCACGTACTTCCTCAGCATTTAACTCGTCTCCAGGTTGCACGTTCGCTTCCTGTAATTGTGATATAGCTGACTGGAGCGATGATGTACCTTCCGAAGACACTCCGCCACATCCACTTTGCCAACGCTGTTCAAGTAGTCGAAGATAAGTTTGTTTACTCGTGCCCTGTTGTCAGGGTCATCCTCAATGTCTTTCTGGTTCCTAATAATGCCGCACATATCAGCATGGAAGTTGCGTTCGATCTCTTTACCGCATCGAGAAATACTACTATGCACCTAAAAGATGGTCACCGCTCAAGACGGTTTTCTTTGAAGACGGAACCTGTTTGTGCTCGCTCGAAAGCTCGTCCAGTAAAGTTTTTGTTTCGGAAAGGACGTTTTCAAAAAGGTACTGGCCAGTAACACTCAGTTCTGGCTCGGCTTGTTCCGGGTCTTCCACCGTGTTGTCCAAAAGCAACTCATTGTAAAGAAGCTCAATCCTCTTAATCTGTTGATCGATTCGATCAGGCCACTTGCTTCTAATATCTCGCAGTTGAGTAATGGCGGAATCCAAGTATTTAAAAACTGGTTCCGACATATTAGCCTGAAATCATGAATAAGCAACGCCGATAAGCAAATCACTGTCCACGGTATTTAGTCGCAATTTATTTTCCTGCATTTCAAGCACAAACTACTCTACAAGGTGTTCCGTTATCCGTGAACTATCATCGAACTGCAAAAAGGGGCAACTAGCTTTCACAATGATCTCAGAGGTACTAAGTCTTTCTGCAGATCAACGTGAAAACCGTTTGCCCGTTCCTACATCACTCTTAGAGTAGAAGAAGAGTCCACGTGGAAGACCTGGTGAATAGGGTTTGCTGACTGACGAAGGCGACGATACAACACAGGAACAGTGGGTGGGGAAGGGAAGTTAAACACTTTCTGCTGGGTCCGCCTGGTCGAGAGAGGGAGAGAAGGGGCGCTCGGCGCTCAACTCCCGTACAACTGTCGACACTGCCGCACAAATAGTGCTTTGAGCTCATCCCAATTCGAAAGGCGGTCCCTCGGCGAACAGTACAGAAGCGAAAGCGGTGTATTGCAGCCAACCAATCACAGCAGCGCACGCGCAGCACACACGTTCGTGGATAGCACACATTACACACGTAGCCAGCCATCAACGTCTCGGTCACCGACTAAAGGCGTAGCATCTATCGATTTTTCGCCGCTGATCAAATCGAACTGGCATCGCGGACCCCTCCTAGTGGGGGTAGTCATCACTATGGGCTTCAACACATGCGAATCGATGAGGAAAGACTCCTGTTCGAGACGAAAAAGCACTCAATCAGTCCTACATTGATACAGAAACCTAGATCGCAACTGCAGTTAGATGGTATATACACTAAGTTTCCTCATTGCATATACACATATGTTAGCTGAATGTGATAAGTCTCGTTTAACACGTCCGCTGCACAATACATAGCCTCAAAATCGAGATTATGAAGAGCTACTCGCACATTCAGCAGTCTTATCTTCCATATTACCGAGTATGACAAACCTATGTCCTCCTGATCCGAATACTGTAGCGCAAGAAAATAAAGCCTGAGGTTCGTAAATGAACATATCATCAAGCCGTCGAATTCACAGCGATGACGCTACCTATCCATCTAGTGATACCGAAGGTGTCTATCGAGTTGCCCTTAATCAGAATGCGAGCAGCCCCTAGCGATACGACTATGAATAGAGCTCAAAGACGAGAAATGAAAACACCTGAGAAACAACCGCTTCCCTACATGCTCACGACGTAGTGCCTTTGATATCGTCCTTGTAAAGTCTAGGGAGCACAGTGAAATCAACGAAAACACGACAGTATGTATGGTGTATGGCTATCCTCAAATGATCAGCAACGACCAACAACTATCTTCACAACTGCATCGCAGTACATAGTGGAAGATCAACGGGCGTTGGATAAACCAGCCAGACAGTAACAAAAATAATGCAACTTCTCCATTATACCTAATAACGAAATGGGAAAATGACGCGTGTGCTTCGAAAGCTATATCCAAATGGGTGCGCAGTCGAATCAAATGCGGCACAATCGGATGGCAAGCTGGATTGATGATCTTCTCATGTTCGGTCAATTTTCGCCGCACTTGTTCCTCAACTTTGCACAACAAATTCACTTCTTTGCTTTTATTCCAATTTAATTTCTGTACGCACAGGAGCGTGTTTTATGTTTCTGCCGATCGTTATTTGTCACAAGAAGCGAAGGAACTGCTTCAGAAAATTCAACAGGCAACAAGAAGCGGTCCTCTCGAAATAATCTCTTGGGTGACCGCCAAATATTTCTCTTTCTCGCGCTACTGCTTCTTTCTCGCAGTGAAAAGTTTCGAAGGCCTGGTGCAAAACTGTAATAAATTTTATGCGTAATGTCGGAGGAAGAGTGCTTCTGCGCATCGCTTGCAGCATTGCATTCGCGCCATTTCACCATTAAAAGCTTAGTTCCAGCTTGATGCTGAAGCATGTGTGATATGCGGACTCCGCGTGACAAAGTACAGCGAAACTGGAAGGACCGTTCTTCACCACAGGTATTTATAAAGGTTATTTTCCTAAGAAATTTCTTTGATTCGATTTGTAGATGAAGTCTAAGAACAAAACAGATGAAGGCGATGAGATGGTGGTCTTTGGATACAGCTGCAAACTGTTCCCCACGGACGGCTCGTCTGCTTCCGAAGAATCACGTTTGATTTCGCACACAGTCGATGGCGAATCACTTAATGTTGACCGGTAAGTTTGATCCTCAGCATGGTTATATAAAATTATCGGTGTTCCATTCTTGGTCTATGCGTTTTCGTGGAATATCATGATTTACAGGCTATCATCTTCAATTTAAGCGCCTATTCTTCACTCCAGTTACAAGGGTTATTGGAAGTCGCCTTAAGACGATAACTAGGTTAGTTTCTTAGCTTCTAAACTTGCTTCCCAGACGCATATCCTATTAAAACACTTAATAAATGTTTTATATAAAATTAGGAACATTTCACCGGTCATGAGCTATTCATATCTGACTAACTCTTTTTTTCACAACGACAGAAACAAATGTGAGTGAGAGTCCTTCGTGAACTATATAAAATAATTCCGCATAACAGTTATCTTGCAGGGTCGTCCAGCTACTTGCCGAGGAAAATTGTATTCGACTCTATCCGCGAGGATGTGAGTATCGTAAGTTTGTCAGAATGATCCGCGAATTCCTTATCACATCATTTTCTTCCTGCCTTTCATCGGTGATCTTTTTAATTATAGATACGACTGTCGACTTCATCTTACAACATTCGCGAATGATCAACCTGGCAATGCGGTCGTCGCTGGGGATAATGAGGAAGCTAAGTGCGATGAGGAGCGATATCGCGACATGCATACTGATATCGAAATGGAAAAAGGTTCAAAACTTCAATTAGAATTTGAATTGACTAATTATTCTCGTCTTTAGATTGTCGACGCTCATGCCTAATGCCTAATGGGGTCGAAATCGGCTTCTCTTATGACAGCACTGAAACCACTGTTGTCGAAGGTGAGGAGTCCGAACTGGAACCGTACGAAATACCGAAAGGATTTAAGCTGCCGGTTGGAGTCACTAAGGTTTGAGCTGAAAAGCATCGATAAATCTTTAGCTGCATGTGTTTAGCCCGAAACACAAAACCAGCACAACGTTATAGAGAAGACCGCACGTTACGTCGTTAAACATGGACCACAAATGGAAATTGTAATTAAGGCGCGACAGCAAATTAAGTCGGATAAGGTAATGGACGTACTGTACGTATCGTTGCACTGGATTATTTTTTCAGTTTGGGTTCTTGGAGTTCGATAACCCATTGAATGCCTATTACAAAGTTGTCTTAAAGCACATGAAGGAGGGACGATATCCAACAGGAACTGAGAAAGGGAATTTAAGGGAAAAGCCACAAAGTCCGTCAACAGATAAACCCGTCAACGCCCTAGAAGCCATTGCATTTGGTATCGATAGATATTGATATCTCCTGCAAACGTTCCATATTTCTAGCCCACGGAAGTTCCGACTCTGAAGAGGAAAGCGATGAGGAAGGTTATTTACATCCGTCTCTTATGGCAGCTCCAAGAACAGTGCAAGCTTCCAATTCCGATGCTCCGTTAATCGGTCCCTTACCGCAACCGCCTGTGGTAACGAAAGTAGCACCAATACGTTGGTTAAGTTCAGCAAACAAAGTAAGGAAAAATTGTGAGGGAAATTATCGCATAGCTCTTTTTAGGAGTCGGTCTACAAGCAGCTGTCCAATCAGTTTATTGTCGAATCCGAGTATGTCCAAGAATGTATATTTAGGAAAACAAATTGCAATTTCAGTGCACGAGACCAGCCCAAGGACAACACCCCTCTTCCGAGTGAAAATCTATCTGAAAAGACGAAGTTGGCTCCGCATTCGGAACCCCTTGTACCGGACTTCTCCGCATGGTACCGCAAATTTTACGGTAGGGACTGTCAACAGTCCCCCTGCACCGACTGGAATTATTCTTATGAGCCCTCGCAGCAGACTGTAATGGATAGCACGATTGCTTATGTGGCCAAGCGCGGACAGTCTAGCGAAGATTACCTTCGTAAAAGTTAGTGTTTTTTCTAGAACGCGTCGCGAATTTCCAAATTCAGATGATCCAGGTCTTAAGCTACGGTTTCTGGTGCCAGAAGATCCTACTCACTCAGATTACGTAAAGCGTCTCTATATGCATTGCAAAGGTATCCGCACATGCCAGGTACGTTTTGTGTGAAATGGTATTTATTTTTGACGTCGGAATTTTCAGGAATCATCGACTGTGCCCGAGGGTCTTCTCTATTGTTACCAGAAGATCGGTTCACTGACATCTGCCTTTCAAGCGCGTAGGAAGCGGAAATGCACGGATTCACCGGATGAAATGTCTGACCTTCTCGAATGCCCCAGTTCATCGGATGGCGATCCCGGAGCTGAGCGCATACGACTGATGTTGCAACAGCAGAGAAGAGAGAAAGCAAGACAGTTTATGGCATCAATCTTGCAAAAGAAAAGAGCAGAAAAAGAAGAAGTAAACCAGACTCAGAGTTCCTCTTCCGCATCTGGCTCAAAACCAGAGGATTTAACTGAGAAAATAGCTGCGAATTCGTTGGGATGTCCAAACTCCGTATGGCGAGACATATATTGCTTCCTTTACATTGTTCGTTTTCAGGATTGCGTTTCATCCAATGTTGACACCCTTATTCATGACAAGCTTCGGAGTTTAGTAACAGGTACACATTCATCGCGTGATCCTGAGAGAAGAAGCAATAAAAACAAATAATACGTTGCGTGGAGAAACCTGTTGCTCTTAAAATGCCCTGCGCATTGTCGAGAAATTATGTTTGTTGATTAGTGTCTAAGCGAGCTGGTAGATAAAAATTTATTTCGTTTTGCTAAAATTGTGTGGTCTTGATTAGCAGACGAGACATGACAGTCGGAGAGAGCCCGTTTAACGTCACTTGGATGTGCTCCTTGAATAATTAGGGTTCCATTTAAGGCTGCGGCGACGGTTCGCATGCATTTTAAAGAGGTGGTTTAATTTACATGTGCGACTTCTAAGTTTTATTGAAACAATGCATAGCACCAGAATTTCAGGCAGTAAAGACTTGCAAAGATGAGGACCGACAAAGTGCACTAAGCGAAGTTCAAAGGAGGTCTACTATGTTTCACATCAAACGTAACGTCACCATTAAGAGAGAAGGGAAAATGAGCGAATTGACAAGTGACACACAGCTCTGAGGAACACCATTGCAGAGATCTGTTGTGCAGCAGCAAATCATTCCTTCACTGCCGTAGTCTTCGTTGTGTTTGCAACCGTCGGAGCTCCATCCGTTACCTCCAACTCCAACACAATCCGTTTTGTCGCATCCTAGAGAAAATCCGTTCTTCGAACGATGACGCTCGTCGGAATAAACAGCCTTTACGCAGTAGCCATTGCTGGCACCGCAGAAGCCTCTGGTGATCGTGCGTTGTTTACCTTCTTCGGAGAAATCGTGAAAGTTGAAGCACTCGAGAGCGGATACAGCTGACGGTGTAATAAGCCAGAACCCGTAGTGGAAGAGGAGAAAGAGGGTGAGGGCAGAAGAAGGGGACCGACCTCGGACAACCATTTGAATCAAGCCACACCAACCAGAGTGTGCGTGTGTTGTTGTGTGTGTGCGCTAAAAGAGAACACGTGCCAAGGATCTTCATTCATACTCAAGCAAGCACATTCATGACAACAGCACTCAGTCGACAAATTATGAAATGCGAGAGTCGAATTACGAGCAAAAGAGTTTCAGAGGAGATCGAACATCGAAATAAAACAAAACAATAGTACCAGACGAGGTTGCATAGCATGAGAAGACTAGATTTTAAAGGTCTTGCCGAGCCATTTTAAAGCAACAAAGGTTGAAGTATGGGAAAGGACATTTGGTAAGATCATGGGGAAATTGTGACATCGGTCAATTTAGTAAAGCGTAGAATCACTAGAACATTGCAACCCATGCAAGCGTGAACCTGCTCTGCGATTATAGTGCATGAAAAAGATTTGTGCGTGTTATTGTTCAACGAGAGATGGTCACGTTTCGAAAAGATATGAGATATCAATCACCATTGCACAGATGTGAGATGGAAAAGAAGATACAGTATGTACAACCAAATGCAAGATTCTACCAGAACAGTAAACTGGCAAATCAACGTTGAGGAGAAAGTCAGACGCACAGCAAGGTAATGTTAATCGCGTCCTATAGATGAATACCCCGTGAAAGCATGCAGCGGGTTGCAAAATGCAAACCTGTCTAATACGGTGAAAACCGGTTTAGCGTTCGATATGTGGCCACTGTGGGAAAACCCGGCAGTGTAGCCGTAAGACCTCCGGCCAAGTACTGTTCGCCGAGTTGTGGCACCTGCGCAGCGACGCCAACTGTTCTTGCTGCCGCTGAAACAACAATTCGGTATGACTACGACAAAGCGCTATACCTTGCGCAGCTAACTGAATCCGAGCAGCCTCGTTAAGAAGTGTAGTAGGGTCGTATCCGGCTACTGACGAAGGAATCTGCTGTGCGCTTTGTGCGGCCAATGCGGTAGCTCCTGTTCCAAGTAAAAATCCGGGAGCGGCAATGGGACTCAGTAGAGGAACTTGCGCCGCAGTTCCTGCGAGAAGTTGCCCCTGAAGTCCCAGATTTCGCAAGGCTAAGGCCTGCGCTAGAGGTGTTCTGAGAAGCATTCTGTTGCTGTTCACAGCTTGTTGGTACGACGCTCCATGCAGAACAGCGGCAATTGCATTTTCAGCACCTAAAAGCGTTACTCTTTGAACTGCCGTTCATACTATGGGGGCTTTCTTTTAGTATCTATTCTAAATCACAGGTGATTCACCCAGCGGTGCATTCATGCATGAGAAGAATCCATAGCTATGCACTGTACAAGAAAGTACTTTGCAAGAAGTCTTCTTTTCCACCATACTCAAATCGGTAAATAAACAAACATGAAAAGCTCACCAGTTGCCATTTTCGGTTTTTTCGCATGAATCCGAGCAGTAGCACAGTTCACCTCAAAAGGGCTTGCATTAGAAACAATGACATAGACGATGCAAACGGGTAAAAGGCATTAACAAGGAAAGGAAAATGGAAGGGATATGCCGAGGGCAGGGCGTCCGCATTCCGAAGGCACTGTGCTTGTAGCACTTCCAAACACATGCCTAGTGTATAGTTTCTCGTTCGTGCACAATGCAGAAGCTTTTAACCGGGAAACCATTCAGCGGCATTACTCCAACAGGCAAACCAATACACACACATATCACCGTACCTCTATTTTGCGCCCTTCCACCGTTGAGCCATGAAGTTCAATCCGCGCCTTCTCGGCATCGCTGGACTTCTCCATTGTGACAAATCCAAAACCCTGAAGCGACACAATAATCCATCATGTTCAATATTCCACGATTACCTTGCTTCCTCTTTCGTTGAATATGATTTCGACGTCGCTCACAGGGCCGTACTTTTCAAACATTGCTTTGAGGTCTGGATCGCGGAAGCGGAAGGGAATATTTGAAACGTGGAGACGTTTCGGTGCGTTATCAATTACGGTGTGTGAGGTAACGTCTGAGATTGGAGTCGACTGCGCACATGTGAACGCTTGCTGCAACATGAATGAGTTTTCGCATGGATCGTTGCAGATTACCGCACTATCAGTTGGAATTGGAGGTAACTGTGGGCCTATTGAAGTCGTCTGTATAGTGAGAGATTCTGTCTCGGTGACTGATGGAACCGGAGGAGCGATCAATTCTGTAGGTAGTGATTCAGTTTTGGGGGAGGTCTGAGGAGATGAGGTGGATATCTGTTCTTGGCTGCAGGAGGAGGTGGTCGTTGTGACAATGGGAATTGCTGAATATAGGATTAGATATGCTATGTAAAGCAACCAAACCATTTACTGCAGCGTAGGATTGCGCTTGAGCCTGTGCCTGTGCCTGCGCCTGCGCCTGCAGATGATGCATGAGCGCAACTCCATTGATGACTGGAACGCCACTGAGATTCGCTCCTACAGTGCCAGGCGTTTGAAAAGCTGCTGGTGTTGTACCCAACTGGTACAACGTTTGCATATTCTGAAAAGAGCCGATGACGGTTATTTTTGTGCGAACACCGGCGAGGTGCAATATTCTGCAAATGGTGTGTGCATGTTGTACATGAGCATCAGACAGAAGGTGTTCTGCAGGGAGGAGGTGTGATTAAAGCAATGGACAACATTAGAGTAATGTGCGGAAGACATTGTCGCACTGCCTATGATGAACAAGCAAGCCAGAATTAATCCAACGTAAACATGCAAAGAAGACAGTGGTTGACCGGCTCACTGTTGGAGACCAAGACGAAAGCTTCATCCAAACAAAAAAGCCGCCTAAGGCCAAACGAAATACATACCGCTGTCGTTTACTTAAATACGTCTGCGAAGAAATCTCTAAGGTTGCGCAAATCCGGGAAAGCATAGCTGAGAGAATGCGCGAGGCGCGCAACGAATGAGGGTGAATGAGCACAGGGCGACGGCGACTAAACGAACAAACGACATCGGGCAAGGGAGGTCGCAAGGATCTCGGCGCGAATTTCTTTAAAATTGAGCGCCATAGTACGCATCTGGCACCTTTCGCGCTTAAAGTTGCAAAGCTCGGGTGTAGTGAGACTATTATGTCTGCTGTTCTTTTGTGAATGACAGTAGTACTACCGCCTCCCCGCCCACCCCAACGCTCTCTCTTTACATGCTGCCGCCATGATATCGCGTCGTTCCCGTGATAACAGCGAAATGCGACACTGATACTCGCGTACGGTAAGTGTTCTTCTCCTTCAAACTTCTCATTTTTCTACATCGACTACATGGTGAAAGGTGCCGCGGATTTCGGGTCTGAATACAACTAACGAACGAACGGGATAGGAAAGAAGAGACTAAGCGTTGCATTGCGCCCTTACCGCCAAATCCAATCAACAATCACGCTTCGATGAATTAGATTAGGTATAAGAGAAGAGGAAGAACCGAGATGCATTAAGCATGGCCTGCTCCCAGAACATCATTTGGCCAATGAACGCAGCTCAAATTTTCGAGTAGGAGTTGCGGATGAACGAAACACGTGACATAAGCCAACATTTCTGCTTCACTTCTTATAATCAGAGTTTGATAAGTCCGTTAGAACGAAAAAGTCGAAAAATGAAATGAAGAAAGCCAAAAAAGGCAGAAACACTCCAGAAAATCGTGATGCGTAACTCATTGCGCAAGCACATGGTTAGCTATATATGGGCGAAGACCATTTGCAAAGTCGGATTGATGGAGTGCAATTTGGGCGACGCAACAATATACCTCAGCTTCTGCTCGTGTGTGTCATAGAGAAAGGAAAACAAATATTTGAGATAGGTTGAAGAGCAAAGTTGAGCAGAGTCGGCGGAGAGAAACCTTTTAATGTTGAACGGCCTAATGAGGCAAGGGTCTTGCCGCATCTTATGCTTAAGCATTTGGTCGCCTGACGCGAATCTCTCTAGTGGATATTTACGCCGAATCTCAGACCGAGTGCTTCCGCTTCTCGTCAAGGGCACTGCCTCACTCAAAGCGCAGAGACATTATCTCTTGGGAGAACAGCAGTTATGGGCTTCTACAAAGGTGACAGCATCAGCTCAGATATTAAATTTCACGATCGATATGAAGCAACTGGATACGGTGAGCAATAACTAACAGAAAAAATCCAGGCGCACACCGAGACAAAACGGCGCACTCTCGAAGTTTGCCGCTCAAATTTGGCGGCGGGGTCAGCTGCGCATGTGGCACAGTGCGTCTTATGGCCGTCTGTTAGCGACCTACAGAGCAGTTGGGAGAATTGTTGAGCCTCTCAAGACCGGCGCAGATGTCGCTTACGCCAATTAATCGATAAAGACCAGACGCTAGATCAGCCTTACGAAAACATTATCCAACAGAACGGCTAGTTTCACTCGAGCAAGTGCAAGTGGCGATTAGAAATGTATATAAAGATTAGTAAAATCTCACCATGTTGAAAATCGATGTTCACTGTCGTCTGATTTGTTTCGCAAATGTAGACCTTATCTGCAAAGTAAAGAGTGCACTTAATTTGAATAACGCTCGGAGAGACGCCACGCATACGCCGCAGACAAAACATTACAAAAACTGATCAGCAGCCAGAAAAGCTCAAGTGATAGGAGGTTTGGGATCTTGTTTCTGGAAAAGACGGTGAAAACAAATGAGGGAGGATAATTTGAAAGGGACAGGGACAGAAGAGAGAGGAAGAGACTATGTGAAGGTGAGCGATTTGACAAAGCGGCATCTGACAACTCCGACAGATGTGTGCTGACTCAGTGCACGAACGATAAATGTGCAGATCGCTGATGGCGTTGGCCGACTGCTGAAGCGATGGTGGGACTACTGCAAGATAAAAGCGACGAGTCAGTCGGCTTTCGCACAGTGCGCGTTGATCTTAAGCTAGTGCAATGGCCTCTCGCACGTTATCCGCGGCTATCCAGTTTGTTTTAATGTTTATCCAAGAGACTCTGACGGCTCTGATGTCGAAGTAACAAAAGTTAACCACGCAAGATCTGATGTCAGAAGAAGTAGGCAAATTCGGGTGATGAATAATGGAAGAGGGCCATTAAATCCCGCAAAAAGGATCTTAAATAACACTCCGTGTTTTGGAAGAGCGTAAGCGTCGTCGACATAAATGCGGTGATGGAGACATGTCGACCAAAAGTTGTACTGATGCTTTCCACAAAAACTAGAAAAATGAGCTCGGTGCCTAATTGGATATAGTCTTGAATCTTCATAACATACCCTAAGGCGTCGAACGAACCACTAACAAGCGTTCGCACTCAACGAAGTTCGGGCCCAAAGCTGTGTTCAGTGTTTTGCTAGCGACCGACGACATGACTGCTTCAAATAAACATTTTATAGAGCTAGTGCCAGCGAATGGCAGATGTTGGAAATGTGCTGCAGCAATCAGTGACTCGAAAGGGCAAAAGTACAGGAGCGTCCAAAAAGAAAGTAACACTGTCCCGTCTTCTAATGTTCGGTTACTTTAGGGCAATTAAGGAGGAAAGAATTTTCCACATGAATTAGTGAAGAAAAGCTTAGTAATTACACGTCGTAAACAAACATTCAGACTTGCTAAATTCAACAGTAGCTCACTCCCTCCCAAGGAAAAACTGAGGAAACGCTGATCGTGTCAGAGTGCTCGCGTTGCCCTCGTAACAAAGGATGTTCGAAAGTTCGCTGAAAGAGCAGAAATTGGCTTCATTAATGCAACGATCGGGGCGATGAAGCTAATCAAGACAGATCCCGCAACGTTTGTATTCATCTTTGTCGCTTCATTATGTAGCAGAACCTAAGGGTAGGAAGCTAGAAGTAAACAAGCCAATCGGCGACGGCAAACTGGCTGCTGATGGTTGGCTTGTGGCTAAAGATGAGTACATCGCACCGAGCGGTGATATTAACGACACGCACATAGACTTGAGTGGCAGCCGGAGGCGCGCCGAACTTGAGGGAACACGGGTGTCGAGTTTTTGTTGTGCGCCAAATTATGTCATGTTAAAAAAATTAATTTCGATTGAAGTGATGGCTGTTCGGCACGCTCAGATGTGGAAGCACGCTCGAGAAAACTGCGCGAAAAGGATTTTATGCTTCGTTAAGAACATGTTAATCTCTCCACGATGTGACGCATGAGCTAAGTTAAGAAGTTAGGGCTTCGCTGGAATCTGCGTCAGTCCTTTGTTGTTTTAAGCACTTTTACATTTATCTCTTTGTTTAAATGATGGCAAAAAAGACACCACACGCTTGAATCGCCGCGCTTTGCTTGAACACTACTAGATGAAGAAGGTTGATTGCGCTTAGTATGCCGACGAGTTTGGCAACACTTCGAAACAATTATGCGTAATGGGGCCATACCGAGAGGCATAAAATGCACGCGACGCAGTGGCTCCCTCAATTCATTTAGGCGAGAAACAGTGTTGGATTAGGGGTTTCAAGTGAAAGTGAAGCTCAATGAATACTGTTTACTAAGACTAGCACAACGCGTCGAAGGCGTTGAATGAGTCCAGTAATGTAGAAAGCAAGGTTGACACAAAAGAGACTACCAGACGAATGACGACGGAACGACAGGGCGTCATGTTGAGCCATGGGCAGAGGAACGAGGGTGACTAGCATGGCGCAAGGGGCTTTAGGTATATGAGACAATCCACGGGCATTAAGAGCTCCAATTTCTCATCTCTCCTTCATCTTCCATGGCATGCCAATCGATTATGGCGTTCTATTGAGAATAATTACTAAGTGAAAATAAGTCGCCACCGTTCGTCACTTCACTTTGGCACATTTGCCGCTGACAAGCCTCAACACTTTGCTGGTTGTCCTTTGCTGGCCGGATGCGTATCGCAAGCGGAAGCTGCTGAGCTTTCGTCACGACATGTTTCGTGTGTCAACGGTTCAGCAAGAAAATGCAAAATGAAACTAATGAGAGATTCTCTTGAACGACGCATAAATCGGCACGCGACAAGCGACCGAACGAGGCAAGTCGGAAGAAGCGTTAGTCGGCTATCAGCGGAGGAGAGGCTAAATCCGCACTGCTTTGCAAATAATTAATGTCGGTCACATCCACGTGTCCAATTAGAATAGGGCCCTTCATGCCGGCGTTCAGAGGCTCTGGCTAAATTGCGGGCCAGCAGGCGTTGCTTGCGTTGTTACAATCCTCCATCGATTTTCATAGCATTCGAAGTCGTAGATGCATAGGAAGCTGCGAAAGTACAGACATCTACAGGTTGTCATTGTAGTTAAAGACTGAATGGGTGTGTCGGATCAGGAAAGTACACAACAAATAAAAAATAATATCTTTAACGACGAATATCTTTCGGTCCAACCGAACAAAATTTTATATTCATTATCTTTAACGAAAAGTATCTGCGTCCACTAGATTAATGTGACAGTTCACAAGAAAGTGACGCCCTCCAAGAATAATTCAAGCGACAAAATGTTTGTAATGCCCTCAGTTCTCCAAAGCTTTAATGGAATTACCTCTATTACGTCATCGACAAAATATGGAACTAGCTTACGATCCATCTGTGCAAACATCTAATGTCATTAGAACCTTTAATGAATTTTCGATCTATTGTTTACCAGAAATGAGAAAAAGGATGAAGTCGATCAGTGTTGACAATGAATAGCTTGTCTACGAAGACAGTAAGATCAGTGTTTATTATTTGCCGGCACGCGATATTTCATAAATTTCTCCTTGTAAGGCATTCAGGAATGACCACAGTGAGCATGTTCTTGGAGAATGGGAACATAGGCTTATATATAAGCCGTGTGAATTATTTTTAATTATATACTGGAAACAGGAAAATTAATTTAGCCGATGAGAGACAATAGCGGCAGCAGTGTGTTCTTGTCTCAGCAAACACTTTCAGTGGCCTTATCATCATAGAAAAGCTGCATGTCTGCGAGTCCGATCTGTCCCGCATTTTGTTTAAATCTCCGCCTTGTCTGTGCAATAATAAAAAGCTGAAAACATTCGGATATAAACAATGCAAGCGCAAAAAAAACTGACCTTGTTCAGATTCGTGGGAAGCTGAACCTTTTCAGTAGTCCAACTGCGGCTCTTCAAAAAAGAATACGGTAGTTCAGGCTGAGGGTAACGATAAAAACATTCGTTTGCTTCACCGTCACTACACAAAGCCAGCTCTATTCCGTGAATGGCGATATATCGTCGAAATGCAAAGTAAAGCTTCTGGTTCGTCGAAAACTCAAGATAAGGTGATTCAAGGACGAAACGATTGACTTCGGAAGAGCGATTTAAGGAGCGGCTGCGAAACGGTGCAACAAAGACAAACGGATCTGAATCCCTTAAAGTAACAATACGTAACAAAAATAGAACGCACTCCCAGATGGTGGAACTCCATGCACACCAGTTAGCCGATTTGCGTTATTTAAAGTTACATCGACTACGTTCCATCCGCTTAGACCATCACCTCTCGCTCCTTCTCCTACTGGCGAGTATCCGCACATTGTTTCCTTGGATAATTCGCTGCCAGTGCATTTTAAAAGAAGACAAGACTCATATGCCACCGAATTAGAGTTCGATATGTCTTGGCTTTTCGTTGCATATTCAGGGAATTGCTCTATTCTTCTCACGAATTCTGCATTAAGTGTATTGCGCAAATTAGATTTTTCCATCGCAGAATCACTATCGATCAGCATTACTGTTGAGTTAGACTCGATGTTCGTCGAAGCAGTTGCCGAACGGTACTCTAAATATTTGCATTCATAAGTTCGCTGATTTTTTGTACCTGTAAAGTTTTGGACTATATCATTTTCTTCATTGAGAGGGACATATGGCAAGTTGCCTTCGAAATCACTTTCACAATTTGCAATATTCTCCACGGATGCAGCGTAGCTTATGTGATCGATAATGATTAGGCCGCCTTCGGGAGAATTCTCGAAGCCATACCCCTTAATCACAATCTGAACGAGAACAGCGTTTACAACAGCTACACGCGAGAGACCCACATGAAACGGAACCTGTGTAGGTGGAATTTGCGCGCGTATGAGATTCTCTCGATCAGGTTCGACAGTTTGACAGTATTCCAATTCCGTCGATCCAACTTTCTTAATACAGATGTCAAGATCGGGTTCTTGGCCAGGTACTCTCGCGCGACTCCTCCATAACTCCAAAGTGAGCACACCTTGTTCTTTTTGACAGCTGATAGGATCACTTATGAGGATTCCAGAATCAGACGGGTGGCGTGCGTCCGATGCCAAAATGAAGAAATCTCGACCTTTATGCTAATTGAAAGGTTGATATTAATTGTTATCGTACCTGGCAACTGGTCTGATCCGGTGACCATTTTTACTTTATCTGCATCTACATTTCCTTCGCCCAGAACCCAATCCAACTGGTCGTTATCGTCGTTTTTCCACTGACAACTTTTAAAATCCTGACAAAGAAGGTCCAAGTCTTTCGAGATGAAGGCTCCCTTCCCACCGCTGCTGTACGCCCTCGCGGTAACTCTCGATCCAAGAAATGCTAAAAAAGGAGATTGCTTGTAGTCGAAACTGAATCCTTACTATTGACGGTGTAATCAGATTGATACTGTGAGTAAGGAAGGGCAAATGCAGGACAATATCCGTTAGACTGACCACAACCCTGCGATACGCAACAACTTCCTAAAATTGAGTTAGAAATCTTGAATTTACATTACTGTCGTGTACCTCGTTGAGATAAGAATACTAACAGAAGGACAACAACACAACATCTTAGACCTATTGATTTCATGCCTTAGACCGCCGTAGTTGCAAAGACGTGTTCTAGTAAACGAATAGCCGCACTAGAGTGACCGATCGCGGTCACTTGGGTGTTGCATGAACCGATGACTCGCGCAAAGGCGATTAAGAAGTTCTGCAGCAAAGAGTTCCAGAATGAAGAACATCCCAATTAAAGGCACACAATGTCTCATCGGGAGGTCGACCAGCGCGAACAGAGTTTCATCCTTTGATGACACCTTTGAGTCATCATTTGCATACCGAAAGTCTCCAAGAACTCAGTTTCTTCATAAATTATTTTGTCATCCTTCTGCACCATCGTAATTCTAAGAATCAATGTGTTTGTTTATTTCAGTCAATTTGTAGCAGATAACAAGTAAATTTCAACAGCGAAACGATCAGTATGTGCAGACAAGAAATAATATTTCTTTGAACTTAAAGTGTCAATTAGAGTTGGAGATGTTCTGCAGCCACTCAGTTCAGCAGGCCGACTCGAGTCCGTCGTGATCTCGTGCCACGCGTGTGGGCACGAAGCCAACATCGCCACGATTTTCTCCCAAGTTCTCCGCGATCACATTCAGTTCGTATTGTCCCTGGGGAAGTTGAACGCACTTATAATTCCAGCGACGGTTTTGCTAAATCATTCTAAAGATACAAGCGGCAAGAGCGTGAACTGACGTCAACTGCTTGCATCGAAAGCGTTTTGCGTTGATAGAAGCAACGAGAGCCCTGGCGATCAGCACAGAGCGCCAAGCGCAGACCTTCTGTTGCCAGGTACTCATAAAAGCAGAAGTACAGACCACGATCTGCACCCTGCGGAACGTTGATGAGTCCGCTGCTCATAACATAGGGTCGCCGCGATGCTGTTCTGAATGAAGCAACCAAGAAACCGCTCTCTATAACGAATCATAAATGGACACATTGCTAACAAATATACCGTACCACCAGATGGAGGAACATGGACGCCTGTAAGAGGATTCGACATTCTTTGAAGCTGGGCAATCTCCCATTTGTCCGGACTTACCATGGACCATTTGCAGTCAGCCTCTAAAATATTCTTCGCGTATGTAAAACTGAATTGTTACTACCTACCGGCGGGATTGCAAGAGAGGCTTAAACATGTTTGGAAAACATCGTCGTGAGAAGCAAATTTTGTTGGAGAGCGAAGAGGTTCCCCGTGCAACGAGAAATCATCCACTGAATTGGAGAACTCGTTGCGCTCAAATCCACTGCGGCTGCTGACCACAGAAGCGGGATTGATCTGGGTTTCTGCATTTTGTTGGCAGCTTAGATAACCGTCAACATTGATATCCTGCAGAAAGATTGCTCCTCCTCGACTGCTGATAAAATTGTCTCCAAGAATGATGAGGTGCGTTGGAGCTTCAGGAATCTTTGGTAGGCGAAGCTTCACAGAAGTTGGAACCCCGTTTTGAATCGGGAATGCGACGCAGTTTGTTGGGACGATGTTTGCGTCGACGTTTTTCGTGCAGACCTGAGAGCGCTTGATCTATCTAACAGTTGTCTATAACCGAACCTGTAGTCTCGGTTGCTCGTATTCATTTTCAGCCAGACTGTGCCACACTGTAGCTGTGAAACGTAGAGGCACATTCATGCAGGGCAGAGAATCAGATACTAGCTGACCATTTTCCCATCCATTTCGAAGAGGCGAAATAAGGGCAGCAGCGCTACGGTCTGTGGAATATTTCGTTCGTTGACTTTTCACAGGATCTCCTACCTGGAAGTTTCGAGACCGCGAGTCCCGGCAACCACTGGTCCGCTTCGGGCGAAGATGAGGAAATCTTCCAATCCATGTCATCTTGGTTCGTGTTTGACCAACGGCATTCATCATCGAAAACTCGACAGTTTAAAAGAGACGTTGTGCCCACTGAGGAGGGATCGCGACTTTGTTGGGTACGGTAGGGACCTCTCCCGTAATATGGGCCAGGAGCACCATAAGTACCGGAGTAGTAGGGCTGATACAAGCCCGGTGTGGGAAGACATCCAAGGACTAAATAAGTGGATAGATTCTAATTTCGATTTTAGTTACCATTTGCAACGATAGAAAATTGGAAGACCGCTAGGTGGTAAAGTTTCCACATCTCCGCAAACGCAGTGCACGGTGAAGCTTACACTGAATGTGAATTTCCGATTGAATGAGGGTTTTTAGGTTAGCAAAGCTTAATCCCGTCATACTCTGATTCTTTTCCGGTGCGTCGCGTATGTATCATTTTCACTACATAATCTCCCGCCTTAATCCTATTCGCCTCGTCTGTGACGACCCGACGCCATTATGAAACTATTTCTGTGACCTCAAGTAAACGTTTTGGTCATTTGTTTTATTTTCTTATCATAAGTATGCATTTCCTGCTAGCTCGTCTATTGCTAGCAACGTATGCAAAGACGACTGAGGAGATGAGTGCTGACATCCGCCTGCTTCCTTGCATGTATCTGCGACAACAACCTGTACGGATTCGCCATTTTCGTTGTGAAACACGATCACAGGGTGTCTACTCTCTTGCTTCGAAACTGTCCGAGTGGGCAGCATTGGAGCGTAGCGACGTATGGTCTGTCGAGTTGTGGACCAAACTTGTTTCGCCACCGTGGGTTCAGTCTAAAAGTAGCCACTGCAAGTTGATGGGTAATCGCACCGGTCCGCTCGGGATTACGCCGCATCCGCGAGGATTTTACTTTCAATCACCAGCTCAGCGATGAATGATGCTTAGAATGGATCGTATATTTCAGGAAAAGACTTACTTGCTCGTCAGTTCCGACCAGACAGAACGCGAGTACCACAACAACCACAACCACCGAGACGAGTGCCTAAAGATCCGTACGTACTGACAGAGAGAATCACCTACCAAATACAGGCCTGAACCGTACAAGTCGAGATCAACCCAAGCGACCGATATTCCAAATAGTAAAAGCGCAAAACTGAGACAAAAAACAAAGATGAGCACGTTCATGGAATTTAGAGGAAATGGACCATTTTATAAGTGGGCGAGAAGCTTCGAGTGTCGCTGAAAGCGTTCACTTAGCAGTCACGCAAACAGAGGCACACGCGGCTTTGGAGAAGTGGATGGACGTGTCTGGTTCAAACAAATGCAAGTCTCTTCGCAAATAATTAACAACGGCATGGAATGGCAACAAATCCGTGCCACAGGCCATTTGCGCTCCAATAATGAGCATATTAATGAATCCGTTTGAGTGAAATGCCTTCGGGAATATTTTTATTGACCATCATCACTTGATCTCCTATAATAGTTTAAACTGTCAACGATTCTGATGATGCAATCACACATAAATAGCTTATAATTATTTCTGTTCGTTGAATTGAATGATGTATCCTTTCGAAGCCATGATCGATCGACGTTGGACCCATACGGTGTACCTAGAGAATAACTGTTAATTCTCTGCAATAGAATGGTTAAGTACCGAGCTGCCCAAACGAGTCCGAATCCGCATGGTTGTGAGTCACAACGATGTTCGCACACACTGGAAAAGACTTCCTTGACAGGGAAAGGACTCGGGTCATTGTGGGTTAGAAGTTGAATGTCATGTTCCCTTGCAAACGATTGGAGTTCTGGAGGAACCTGTCAACAACAAGTTTAGATTTAACAGCAGCTAACAAAGGCACTTACCACACAACAGCCATCAATATTGAAATGATTTACGCACGGCTTAACATCAGCTTCATCATATAGCTTTTCAAGCTGAGAGAGCTGAAGGTCCGCAACACCCGCACTGACTACTTTGCCAGAGTCGACCAAGCTTTCAATGTTCTTCCACAAAGAAATCAAATTTTTGCGCCACAATTTTTCGTCCTCATCGCTTTCCCCCTCCATTTCCGGGAAGGCGACGATGATCTGCTCAATGCTGTCCGTTTTCAGCTGGTCGAGAGTGGCTTCGATTGCATTCGTAATTTGACCGAAGTCAAACTCTGTCAAGAAGACCTTCAGTGAGATCTTAAGATCGTCACGTTCATACATAATGTCATGGAGGCATTCAGAAAGCAGAACGGTACCGTTCGGTCTATAAAATATTGGATGGTACTAACACGGTTAAGTAGTCATTACCCGATGTCGACTGCCTGATCAAGCTTCCCAAACTGGAGATCGAGGCAAGCTGACAGCTCTTCAGCCGAGTTCTTGAACCGTTTTAATTTTAATTCGGCAAAGCTGTTGATATTACCGGTGTGTATCCGGAACGACTTCAAGCTCTGCAGCTTTTGTAACAGTGCATTGGAGCACGACATTTTCTGAAAAGATATGGATTAGCACGGTATCGTTCAAGGGTTAGAGCAAATCGCGCAAAATCAGTCCCGAAAATAAACGAACGCTCGGTTTCTTACGAACCAAACAATGATACGACGACGCTGCGCACCTTCGCCTGTGCTTTGTGCGTAAAGCCGACGCGAGGAAAGAACATAAACTACAAGAAAAGCTCTTATAATGACTGTGTTCTCTTCTATCACCAATGTAGAATGACGTTTGGTCAAACTTCAAATTGCCGCTAAAGAATGATTTAGGCGTAAGCACATGAATACGCACGATATGTGTGAATACAGATTTACTTTGAGTGCGCGAGTCGTTTGCGCATTGCTTGGCAACGACATTTCTCTCTTTCGTGCTGAGATTCACGCCTAGAGGTTACAGTCTTCAAAAGGCATGCATCGTAATACACCGCTTTATATGAATGGCGTAGCAATAGGGTTAAAAAAAAGCTGGAAATAAAATTGAACCTAGGGAAATATACATACGATGACTTTTTGTTTATGTACCACATGTTTTTACCAGAGCGATGTGCGAATAACGTTACAATTTTTCAAAAGAGCATATTGAACTCGCTTCTTCTCTTTCATTATGGGGAAGGTTCTTTCATTATGGGGAAGGTACCACCAATTTCCTAAAATCTAAATCGAACTTCATTCGCGGGTGCAATGCAGTTCAGCGAATCGTCTAGGCAGTGATTCTTGGAACGATTAGCCTGTGCTATGACCATCATTGTCGCCGTGCTCTTCGGAGTTGGAGAACATTTGCCGAAATTCCTTTTTGACGAATTTTGCACGAAATTTGAACGAATAATAATAAATAACATATGTCGCTTGCTGAAAACGCGTTTGCGCTTCCCGTGATCGTCATTTTTCGATGTGTTCATTTCTTTTTTTTTGCTTCAGAATGCTCACGTTGGGTTGCCGTTCGCGTGTCGGGACGACAACACCCCTTGTTGTCAACGTCATCGCCACGTACAGCACTCAGGTGCCAGAAGTGCCCAAGGCGAAGGTGTCTAGTGTGAATGCCAGCTTCCGCAAAGGAGCAGGCGGACGAGCGAGCTTCTCCGGAAATGTTGTAACTGTTTTCGGCGCGACTGGCTTTCTCGGCCTCCCCGTCGTCAACCGTTTGGCTAAGCAAGGAACTCAAGTCGTTATTCCGTACCGATGTGATCCGTATTACGTCCGTGAGCACAAAGTTGTCGGAGAGTTGGGACAAATCCATTTCTCCCCATTTGATCTGAAGGATGAAGAATCTATTCGCCGAGCGTTGAAGTACAGCAATGTTGTTGTTAATTTGATTGGGTCGAAGATCCAGACCGGGTAAGAAATCTTTATTTGTGTAGCGATAATTTTATATCATTTTCAGGAACTACTCCTATTATGACGTTCACGAGCATGGTGCTCGTCGCCTGGCGCGTATTGCTCGGGAGATGGGCGTTGAACGCTTTGTGCATATCTCCGCACTGAACGCAAATGTGAATCCGAAAGGAACCGTCTTGAAAAATGGTTCTGAGTGGCTGAAGAGCAAGGCTCGTGGAGAACTCGCTGTCCGTGAAGAATTCCTTGATGCCACTATTATCCGACCGGCTTTGATGTACGGAGAAAACGACTCTTTCATCAAGATCTATGTTTCTCGTTACCGGAAGAGTCCTTTGGACTACGTGTGGCTTCACAAAGCTGGAGAACAAACGTTTAAGATGCCAATCTTTGTAAGGAAATGTCGTCGTTTCTACATTGTCAAGGGTGTTTTCAGGGTAATGACGTTGCTCTTGGCATTTCCAAAGTTGTTGGTGATGCCACTACTGCCGGAAAAACATATGAATTTGTTGGACCTCACTGCTACAAGCTTGCTGAGTTGATGGACTTTATGTATCAGAAGGCGCACTGCATCCCGAAGTTTGGATTCCATTACAAACGTCATGGCCTTTTCGATCCGTACTTCCGTTCCCTCATTATTGGTTGCCAGATGTACAGCAAAGTCTTCAAGTGCAATACTCCTCTGAACTGGGAATGGATCGAGTACGTGGTATGTTTTTCTAGTGCATTTGTTTTGAAGTTATTCATTAAATTGTAGGAGGGAACCAACGATATTTTGACTGGTGAACCGACTTTGGCTGATCTTGGAGTCCGTCGCCTGACTGAATTTGAATTCGCTGGAGGACAGCAAGCGTTCTACCAGTCATTCAACAAATACTACGAAGAGCAGTACGGAGATCTGCCTCCGCCACCTCTTCCTCTCCGTTCCCCTCCGCTTGTCCAGAAAAAGACAACTCTTTCTGGTGTTGCTACTGAGACGAAAGCATTCAATCTCTCCATGTCCTAGATTGTACTTGAGAATGTCTTAGTAAAGTAATTTAGACTGTGTAGATGTGTCTCGTCACTCTCTGGTTTTGTCCATTGCTATTCGAATTCTCCTGCCCGTCGTTGCTCAAATACCGCATATGATTGTGCTACTCTATTTTGATGACGGAGTAAGACTTTTATGAATAACCACTGTGTACAGGGTATGTACATGGAGAATGTGGCTCCCGTTATAGCGGATGTTGTTATGTTTTTCGCAAATTTGGTGGGTTAGCGGTGAAATGATGTTGCTGTTTTAATTGCGCTTCTATCCTATAAATGTCCAAGAAGGCAAACAAACGCAGTCCTAAAGGTTGCAAATATTTCAGAAGGAAGACTGGCATGAAAGCCTTTTAGCAACGATTTACAATGAACTCGCAGGAAGGGATGCTACCAACGCCACAGGTTCAGGTTGAGCCAAATGGACGTCCCACTCAATCTGAAGATAAAGACCCTCCTTCTTCGCCTTTAGCAAATATTCATATCAGTGGCGACAGCGATTCTTCTGAATCAACATCAGATGGGCCCAGTGTTAGCGTTACTAAACTTTCGACCTTGTATGAAAAATACAACATCCTGTGCACAGAAGTTGACCGGTATGTGTGATCGCAGGCGCATCATTTGCGTTAATAGTAACCTCTTTAGCCTCGAAAAGGAGAACAGCGAATATCGAGAGCGGCTGCTGAGAGCGCTCCGCGACCGCGATCAGATTGAGGAAACGATGAAGACAACTGATATTGCATGTTTTAAGTTGTTGGATATGCTTATGCTTCTGTGTTACAGGAGCAGATCGCGAAAACATCCGAATACGAACGGAAACTTTTGGAATGCGAATACCAGCTGAAAGCGCTGAGAGATAGGTCGACAGCTCAAGAAACCCAATTCAAGAACATGACTGCCGACCTCACGGAAAAGATGAACAGCAGCATCGCTCAGGTAATGAAACGCAAGTGTTAAAGCATAGTCAATTTTAATTGCTTTCAGTTAAACAAAAAGCTAGCAGCCAGTGAGAAAGAGAAGAACGACGCCGTAATAAAGTACGCCATGAGAGAAGCCGAGGTGATGAGAATGAAAGATTCAACATCGAAACTCACAGATGAATTACGCCTTGTCATTGAAGACCGTGATTCGCTTCGTCAATCCAGCAGCCAAAAAGCGTTGGAAGAGATGGTAAATTCCGATTATATTCATTGCAAATTAAAATGAATTTGTAGAAAACCATAGAGAATCAACTTAAAAATGAATTGTTGAGAGCGCAATCCGAGGGTAACGACCTAAAGAATCAGCTGAAATTGAGCGAGGCTCGCATCGAAGCTGGACAATCCACGATAATCACACTAAAGAAAGAAATGGATGTAATGAAAAAACAGATTTCTCGGCTATCAGAGGAAAGAGATGCCGTAAAAGATGATCATAGACATCTCATGGGACAGCTGCAGGTAGAAACATCTAAAAACAAATTTCCGCAACGCCCTAATTTCTTTAGCAATTCGAGAAGCAGTCGGCAACTGATAAAGAGGAAGCTCGGAAGTTCCATGAAAACAAGGAGGAACTATACAAAACCGTTCTCAGCGAAATGGCCCGTTTGCGCGAAGAGAATCAAGTCTACGTGAAAGAGCTGGAGGAGGCAATAGAATTTCGGAATAGCATTCAAGAAAAGCTTAACAAACTGCAGGAAGAGGCCACGAAGACACAGCATGATATGGAAAGAAAAGATGCTGAATTGGAGAGACTTCGAGGAATAGAGGTTCGAATCAATGAGTAAGTGTGGAATATGGATCATAACTGGACTAAATCGGAGCTGTTTCTTTCAGGTCGGTTGAATGTGCCTCAAAGGCATCAGCAGCTTGTGACGAAGCGCAGCAAGAACGCGATCAAGCGGAACGAGAAGCAGGTGAATGTCGAAAGCAAGCCGAAAGAATGCTGGAGATAACCGAACGCTTGACTCAAAAGAATGCTGACGTTTCCGCAGAACTGGAAGCTGCTCGGGCGAAGGTTTGTTCCAAGCAGTCTACCTTGTTGACAGTGCGTTTGTAGAATCTCGAACTTGCAAAGCGCATTGTCGAACTTGAAATGGCGGAATCGGTCATGAAAACTCACAACGAATCTCTGGTATATATCGATAATCACGACCTTCCCCATTGTCATTGTTTGCAGAGTAAAAATCTTGAAGAAGCGGTGCACTCGTCGTCTTTTGAATTATCGACTCTCAAGAAAGAATTGGAGGACCACCGAGAGAAAGGTTGAATATGCAGAAAAAAACGACCCGACTATTGATGCGTTTTAGTCAAGAAGCTGAACTCGTCGGTTGAAGAATTACAGAGTGAAAATGCAGTCATTAAGAGGAAGAATACGTCCTATGTTAAGGTGACTTTTGTGCTTAGGATGCAGCGTAATGAAATCAATTCAGGAGTTGAAAGCGGAAGTAACGTCTCTGCGAAAGCAACTCGCGGCGCAGCCTACCATTGAAGTTCGGTCTCCATCAGATGGATCTCCTGTCATGAATACCAATTCGCTGTCTGAACCTAAATTGGGTTTGGAGTCTTCGCGAGCTTCATCAATCACTTCCATTGAGCTGCTTGGTCGACACCATGTCGAAGGCGGACATCGAAATTTAGAACCTACCTCGAAAGCTAGCAGTGCTTCGGGACAGTCAACTGGTCCCCAGCTTTCCTTGAATTCGATGCCCACTGATGACAATGTGCAGCAGGTTATGATCGAGAAAATTGTGAAGCTGCAGCGACAATTAGCCCGGCGCCAAGAAAAGATTGAATTTTTAGAAGACCATATTAATCAGTGCATAGAAGAGTTACAGAACAAGACAAAGTAGGATATGTCTATCGAATTTCACGTACTCCTTAAGCTGTTTAGAATCATTCAAAGTTATGCTTTACGAGAAGAGGCGTCGCTGCTTCTACCTGCCGACGATGCCTTAGATAAAGTGAGTGCTTTTTTTAAATATCCGTTATGTACGAAACTATTGACAGCTATTGGAAACATGCCCTGTAGTTGAGGTAAGATTTCTAATGCATGTCTCTGTCATTGAGCTGTGTATTTTATGTTTTGTGCTTGTTGATTTTACGTACTATGTAGTCTTTTGCTCCACAAAACGCTTTATTGTTCAGGTCCCACTCGCTAGGAAAGGAACATCTCAATCTCTGTTCGGTAGCGCTTTTGGGTACGGTTCGGATAAGAAGACTTCCGTCGATTTGGCCACTGAGATCAATTCTCGACTACAAGCAGTTTTGGAGGATGCGTTGCTGAAGAACATTACATTGAAGGTACGGGTCGGATAACTTATATCATGTTACACGAGATGAACACTCCCACAAGACCACAATCGCTAACTATTGTAGCCAGAGGTTTCTTTTGTGTTGAATCTTCACATGTACAACTTTTCTTTTTTACGAAGAAACATTTACCTTTGCGATATATGGAAAATTTTCCGTCATTTTCAGAAAAATGTCGATACTCTGGGAGAGGAAATTTCGAGACTATCACGAGAAAATCGGCAGCTGTCTCTAATGAAGTAGAAGACAATTCGGAAGCCTCGTCCTCGAAGTCCTTGTAGTACTACATTGTGCTCCTCTTCCAATGTGAACTTTAGTTCAAGAAGCTGCCTTCTAATTTGCCCTCTGAGCTTGCGATCTGTGATACTCGTCACGTCATTCCAATGGATTGTGGTAACTTTTGTGCAAACTCGCTTATCTTTCATTGTGTCATAATCTCACAGGCATAACTTATAGCAACTGATTCTCATTTACATCTGCTTAACGCCCTAAATACTTTCGGGTAACACTTCCATTTCAACTTCATCTATCTGGTCAAAACTTTCTAGATTAATAAATTTTTATGAGTAAGTGTCGAAGTTTGTACACAATGAAAGCTTGTCTGACTATGCAGGAGGTGATTTATGTGAACTGGATATTGGTATGAGTGCACAATGACATTGAACGAGTCGGATGAAGAAAGGAAAAGGCGCGAACCGTTGTCCCGACGATATACGCCTTGTCGTGCGCCATGTGTTGAAGGAACGTTTTTTGAGTGTAACCTTGTTTCCGTTTCTCGCCGTAAATTTTTCCTTCACATGAATTAGAATGTTTGGCGTGAGACAATGTAGAATGAGCCATTTGCTATACAGATTCATAGTCCCTGGGAAAGCATTTCCCATTCGCGCAAGAAAGCAAATCCATTTGCGCTATTGTTTTCGGTAAACGCTCAAGTGAACATAGTCTGATTTTCAAGCGCATTCTCCGGCTCTGACGCAAATGCATATACAAGATTTCAGTAGCTGAATTAATATCTAAAATTAGCAGTGGCGATTGCGCGAAGTGAAACAACGCTTTAGTGCATCATCTTTCGACATCATATCGCTACTTTGTTTTTCGTTCGTTTTATTTTTAGCGCGCGTTTTTACGACCTTATTTCCCTCAATTTGCCCTTTGTTGCGCGTCTGGGGAGAAGGACGTCTGCGGTGGCAATAGTGCACATCTTGGTTGGCACAAAAAAGGCCAAAGAGGAGCCGCCGACTTTCGACGCTGTCGGAAAAAATACCTGCATTGAGAAACACTACATGAGTAAATCGGAGGAAGAGCGGTCGAAAAGATTAACGCTACAAAACGTTCTCAAATTCGTCAAATCCGATGACCGTTCGTACTGCGATGGTCTCCTTTTTCTGTAATGTTTATTCAACCGCTGCCTACTTCGCGTTATGTGACGTGACGAGCGGAAGTGTTTGGAAACGTAAGGTTTTTCGAACTTTGGAGGGTCGCATTTCTTCGTCTTTGATCTTTTTGGCTGGTAAGGGTTTTTTTGTGGCGATGGCGTCGCCGTTTGCGGCTACCAGACGTGGACTTGGATATTGCAGAACACCTTCCGTGAATCATCGTGATTCATTCTAGGCGACGACAGACTGCGTCGAAGTCGCACTAAAATCTATCATTTGCATTCCATACGGGTCTGGCACTGGTCTGCATGTCTTTCGTTAAGTATTCCACCTATTTCTTTGCTGTACTGTTCGTTGTTGCCGAATGCTCAACAGAAGGTCTGTATTGAAGACGTCTTTTTTCGATTCCAATTAGTCTTTTTAAGCTCTGAACGATGATCATGTCCATTCGAACAAAACTGTCAAGAGAATTTCGCTCATACACATGAATTTTCATCACGTCGAGCTCCCCCTCAACATCGCTATGTGGTTCGTTCTTATAACAGGGGCTAAGATATGTAAGGAAGTTCACTTGTAACTTCATTTTTAGACACTGTTTTAGTTTGTATAAACTTCCCGATTACAACAAATTACATACCTGAATCGGCCCTTCAGTTGGGAATCGGATTGCTCTTTGGGCTGTTTTTTCACTTCTATAGGCCGACTGATGTAATGATCGTACGTGTCCAACTCAAATATAATACCAACTTAGGAAGTGTTCTTGAAGCCCGACTGGTTTTTTCTGTATCTTCTACCACCAATCGTTTTGGATGCAGGATACTTCCTGTCCAGTGAAGATTTCTTTGCAAATGTTGGCACGATTATGGTATACGCCGTTTTCGGGACACTTTGGAACATCATAATGATAGGTATGCCTTGCACGATGCCTTGCTCACATAAAGTATCGTTTAGCCTTGACTTTGTACGGTTTCTCTGGCTACTTCTCTGTGAACACGTCGTTCATCGATCTTTGCCTATTTGCTACCTTGATCTCGGCAGTAGATCCAGTGGCGGTGATTGGTGTTTTCGAGCGTCTCCATGTAAATGCTCTTTTGCACATTTGTGTTTTTGGCGAATCGCTTTTAAACGATGTAGTCACTGTGGTATGTTGAATAGGTTAACGGAGTAAAACTCTGTTGCAAAGGTGCTATACAAAACCCTCAGCATCCTTTCGGAAGTTGGGACAGAAAATATGAAGGTCATGGACTACGCGACGTCTGCCGCATCCTTTGTCTTTGTTTCGTTCGAAGGAATTGTTTTTGGTGCACTCGCAGGACTAATAACTTCACTGGCTACAAAGTAAACTAAAATGAACTGAAAGTGCACAAAGTGCGTTGTAGATACGCTCGCGTTGATCCGCTCCAACCAATTGTTTTACTTTTGATACCGTATCTGAGTTATTTGATAAGCGAAGGCTTTGGACAATCGGGGATATTGACAATTGCCGTCTGTGGCGTTGTGATGCGGCAGTACGTTCTCAGTAACATGGAAAAGAAAAGCCAAATCGCTTCGGCAAATTGCTTCAAGATGCTTTCGTCAAGGTTTGTTTCGATCATTTTACGTCTTTTATCTTTGACTATTTAGCTGCGAAGCGATGATTTTTGTTTTCCTTGGAGTTTCAGTGGTTTCCACGAACTACGACTTCGATCCGGTTTTTATTATTGTAACAGTTATATCCTGTCTAGTGTACCGCTTTATGGGTAACAGCTAGTGTTCCATGCACTAAATACGCAGTTCTTATAGGCGTCGGAATCCTGACGTTCCTTGTCAACAAGCGTCGAGCCAATAGGATCAGTGGAGTTAATCAGTTTATCATGGGTTATGGCGGACTGCGCGGCGCCATTTGTTACGGACTGGTAATGTCGATCGACGAAAACGTCGTCCCATACAAGAAAATGTTTTTCACAACAACGATAGCCGTGATTCTGTCCACTGTTTTCATACAAGTAACACAAGACAGGGACATAACAAAAATAATTTCTTCAATCACAGGGCTTAACCATTAAACCTATCGTGGAATATTTGCACGTTAGCTTGGACGATCCTAGGAAAAACATATTAATGGAGTCGATTTTTGACCAGGTGATACTATATACTTGAGACAGCGTTCACGACATGTTTAGGTCAACACTGACCTCATGGCGGGAATTGAAGTACTTGCAGGCTACAGGGGGCTGTACAGAATTCAAAAACTTTTCGAGTCTTTTAACGAAAAGTATTTGAAAAAGCATTTGACGCTGCAGAAGCCAAATGCAAGAAGTAAGCTGGTTAAGAAATTTGAACAAATTCAGGTGAGAAATCCACCAGTCAGGTTTCGACTGTACCTCTATTTCAGATGAGAGAAGCTGCAAAACTTATACGAATGCACGGAAGTTTTGCTGGTTTACCCACAGTAAACAGCCAAACTACGATGGGGCTTCCATCCTCTCGTAGCGAGATCATTGGCTTTCATTCAAAGTAACTAAGGAAACATTTTAGCACGCAGCTCAACTCAATTTTAGTAATGGGTTCGAGTCGCCTGTGTCAACTCCTCCGCAAATTGCACGGAACCAGTCACTTTCGGTTCTACTCCGCGATGAGTTCGCAAAGGCGAATGGAGTGCGTTTAACTTGAAATATTTATTGTTTTGAATTTTGTGCGTTTAGCCAGAACACGGACCCTATAGCCGCCACTTCCTGGACTATACTAACAACGGAGTGCCCGCTATACTGTGTGCCGCCCTTGACAAAGTAGGAATCGTTATTAAATTGTATAGCGGATCCTTTGCTTTTAGAAAAATGAGGAAGAGGATTCTTTGGAAAATCACTACTTGACGTACCCCTACAGCCGTGATAATGAACTCGAAAAACTATTGACTTCCATGCGGAAAGTGCGTCAGGCGGGCGTGGAAAGGCAACAAAGCAAAATTCCGAAATGTTCGGAGATTTTTGCTCAAGGCAGTAAGTCTTCTTTCTTAAATATGTGTTACTTACAAAGGCGGTCAAAAATAATTGATTAATTGAAGGCAGTGCAAAGAAAACGAAATTCACTATAGGATGCCCGTCAGAAGAAGTCGAAATGTCGGTCCCTGCACAAAAAGGTAACGGCAGGTTGGAAAGATGGAATTTAAACCACTCTTCAGTTGTTTTCAAACTTGGCCCTTCTCCATCTCAGCGCAATGGAGGAGCAGATGAAACTCGGGTCCTCATGCCAATTGACGAAGAGCTCAGCGACATTGATGATGACATATCACTGTCCAGCATGTATTGATGCGGTTTGCATTTTTCTGTTATGTGCAATAACATTGTCATATTCTTCAAACGCTTTAAAGTGTCAGTATAAAAGTTCTAAATTAGGGCACCTATCTGCTTTTATCGACTGTATGAATTTTTGATGTTATTAAGGAATAGTAAATGGAGTTTCAAAAGTGACTCATCACGTTTGTATGAAACGCCGACGGACGTCGGTTTTTCCTGTGGTCGATTAGATGAATGCGCGTTGATGTGCTTGCGGAGGATGGAGCTGAGGAAAGAATGCTGGGCGCTCTTCGCAAATAGTTCGAAGGACCTAGAATCCCATGGATTGCCCATATTGTTGATATAGAAAGCTATTCACCAATGAGTTGCGGCAATCCGGTCTCTTGATCTTGTTTTGACTCGCTTTCTTCCTCTACTGAAAAGAGTCGCGTGAGGAATTGCTAAAGAAAACGATCATTTTCATTCAAGAGCATTTCGATAAACCGTTCTTGGCCGCAAGGGTCGTTCTGTTGGAGAAGGGCTGATCAGCGCGTTGCTACCTGCCTGCTCCACTGGTGTTCTAGGTTCTTCTTGCTCCGTTTTCCTCGTTATTGTGATTTTGCTAGGGACAGCTTCGTCGCTGACAGCTTCGTACTCTAAATAAAGATGCAAATAAAGAAACACACGGATTATAACCGTCTTCGGCAAAATGTCCGCACTGTCCACTCTTTCCAACAACTGTCTGCCACACCGATCTGGCAAGATAAACAAAAGTTTCCATAAGAGTAACACAGCTGCAGCCCAGAAAAAGAGACGTTCCGCCTCCTACTGCACCTATAATATCATGGATGCGTTACTTTCAAACCACAGTCTTGCATACTTAGTACGTCAACTGTTTGTATTCGAAGCCTTTGCACACGGTATCTCGAGTTTAGATTCAGCGTCAAATCGATGACTGTGAGACTGCAAAGCTTAAAACATATGGTTAGAGCAATCGTGACCAACCCGTTCGCTGTTTTTGAGGTCGTATGTTTAATTTGATAATCGAAAGTGTTACAGGACGGCATGCAGTTAATGACTAAGCGATCCTTCTGTAAACTGTTGGAATTGGGCGGCAAAAATTGATGCTTACCCATTGTTCTATTGGAGGGGTCGAATCCTTGATGTTTTCGCTTCATTTTCTGACACAACATTAAAGAGTAATCAAGATGTTCATCGAGATTTTCCTCTAGTCCAGTTTCTTTCCATTGGCTGTAGCAACGTTTTGTGTTTCGGTTCGGGATCCACGATGTCTAAACACCATACTGAACGTATTTTGTCCCAAGAGGCTTAACCGCCTACGGATAACGCACTGACTACGCCAGTTAGCCTTTGTCCCGGCTTCATTGTGACAGCCTTTGAATAGTCGATTCCTCGGGTGCGATCTTGAGGGTTTTGGAAAATTAAAGCATATCCCATCAGAGCAGTACCTGCAATTAGGGGATTACTTCTAATACCTGCTGGATCGTGCAAACCTATGAAAGGCTGTTCAAAGCTGATCTTTGCAGCTGCCGTGTTTCGGAAAATGGACCAAGTACTTTCGAATTTGTAGCAGAAATCGTCATTGTGCTTTAGCACCGTGTAGCTAAAGCGACTTCTGAACGTATAGCTAAACCACGTTCTTGTGTTGATGGAGGAAGGTCGGCGCAAACCTTTCACTTGATCGCTTTGCTAATTTGCGAAGTAGAGGACACGCGATGATGTTTGGGAATTGCGCTTCGTCGAGGGTGAACATAAATGTTTCCATTAAGGTGGGTGCCCTGTGAAATTTGTACAAAATGTTAGCACTCTAAATTGAACACTCTGCAATTATTGTGAATGCAATCTCTTACATATATAATAAAAAGAGTCAGGCAGGTTATGACAACTAAGCTCCAAAATAAAAGGGAGATCCATGTATGGGAATTAAAGATGCGGACCATGCCGTGGTATGTAGT
Organism: Steinernema hermaphroditum; assembly: GCA_030435675.1. Lineage (NCBI taxonomy): Eukaryota > Metazoa > Nematoda > Chromadorea > Rhabditida > Steinernematidae > Steinernema > Steinernema hermaphroditum. The sequence goes on along the minus strand of CM059625.1, from coordinate 10,014,693 downwards.
TATTTGTGTGTAGTTTCGACTTTCTTCTTCGTGAATATGCAAGTAGATGTTGTGGACGCTTTCAGAAGATAAATCCGAATCAAACTCCAAATCAGCGTCCGGCTCGGAATCGTTTGACTGCTTCGTAGCGGAAAGCCATGGGAGGTCGAGATCGTCGGTTTTGCTCTCTACTAGCGGGTTTTCGCATTTCTTTTTGGGCTTTCGAGTATTCCAAGCTATCACAGTGCCCTCCTCATCAAACTTATCTTTCTAAAAATATTTGTAGATTCTAAGGTCATGTGGTGTTGGATATTTAAAGGCCCATTATGTGAACCGCAAACAGAAATTCGGTTTTTGTTACACCTCTTAGCTAGCGGTATCACGATTTATAGAGCAACGTACATCTTCGTCGGAATAATTGGAGCACGTTGAAACACTTCCCCGGCCCGTCGTCATCTGAAACACACAACAGTTTCGAGCATTTAGTAACATATGAGATAATAGGACAGATCGTGAATGGCCTGTCCACCCTCGCGGAATGTTTCGCCGATGATAAGCTGAGAGGTCTTCGCAACCACTGCGAGGCGGCTTATTGATTTGACTGACCGGTTAAAGTGTATATCACGGGGTGTAGACTGTTATCACCGATTGTTATGAGTCCACGTTAGATCACTTACGGAAAACGGAAGAGACTCACTATTCCACGCCACTTCGTGACGCTCTTGAGAAGCTGTGTACTTTTAAAAGTCTTATACGACATCTGTGGTCGCACATTATGACAATCAGATGGCATCAAGAGATCTATTTTACTAATGTGGACAAAATGTACAACATAACACCTTCAGAATACACGAAATGATGTGGCATGAAACCCGTTGATAAGCGATGAGTCAGAGAAGTATGAAGATGAATCACGGCAGATCGGTAAACTCCGACCATGGATCATAAATTTCGTGCTGCATACAATTCGGCGAACCACTGAGCGGAAGTTTGTAGATCATGTTGGACCAGACGAGTGGAAGAAAGATGAAACAGATGGTCATGAGTAATCCTGTGACGGTCGATGCCAGTTTCGTTGCGTAATCGTTTTCGCTGGAGCGACGTAAAGAGGGGGGAGTCTCGTTTGAAGGCATATCTAAATTACCGTTTGAGAGGAGTTACAGAAGTGTACAAGTGACAACGTGATCGCGCCGACGAGCGAGGATAGAGAGAGGGCATTATGTGTAACCCCGATAATCCCATCAACCCTGCTTCGATGTAACCTGTCACGGAGAATTGCCCCTCAACGAAGAAAAAACGCGAAAACCGGCATCGATAATATAAGCTTAAGCGATGAAATAACGCTTTGTGACTCTGTAACAAACTGTCATCGCGGGCGCACAGTTTTCTAGGGCAGGAACCAAGATAGGAACGAACTCGCTTGCAACTGAACGGTTTTCAAATAGCACACATGTCCATGCCCAATGACCTTGACTGAATTCAACTCCTCGAAGGTTAGGGGTTGACCCAGTTCTCATAGACACTGCACAAAAAACTGTCGTTCCATTATTGGCAACAACTCATTGTTATACTTCCGGCTTCCCACGGGGGATGCTTCACGAGACTCGAACGTTTTATGCTAAGAAGGGATCAAGAAACACGCGCATACGAAGGTTATTGCCACGAAGGTCGTACAGCAATTGAAAGAGGGAAGAGGACGCTTTTGTATTTATAGATCCGGCGATAGATGCCCATCGAACCGCTACGGCACAATGCCAAAAGAGCATGTGACACGGCAAACAGCTGATCAGTGACAGTGACCTGTGGTGAACTCCGTTTTCAATAGAACCGTTTGCTCACTTTGACAATCTATTACAGTCGGCTACAGTTCTTCGAACCGCGCGTCCAATATGAAACGAACAATCACCCGCGGTCTTTGAATCGCTATCACCTAGAAGACAACCATGGTACGAAAACAAAATGAACTAACTTTACGAAAATCGGGTCACAAGATAAGTTTTCGACCCCACTTACTACACAGTTCGCGCTATTAAAAATATAAGGCGGCGAGCGGTTTTCTTCCATATACCATAAAATCTCCTTTGACTTGCGACGGTTACTGAACAAGCCGTCTGGAAAACAAAGCCTGCGATTGATATCAGTACCTAATGCCTGATAAGGCAGAACTGCCAGTTCGGTTACGCTTGTTCTCAATTGGGATGCACAACTCGCTGAAAAGATCAATGCACCGCGAAAAAAGAAAAACAAGTTAAAGGAACAATCGACACGTTCTGCACTCGAGAATACGTTCTTCGCTTTGCGTTCCCCATGTCGTTCGCTTCGAGGAAGTGAGCGCTGCAGCGCATGTCTCCGTGACTCATTGACCAACGTCGGACGGCTCAAATGGCTCTTCGGAAATTTGGCAGCTGAGCCGTTTAGACATTCGATAAATCCTGGCCGTATCGGACGCATCCATCTTTTAGGGCCGCCCTACGCATGCATACTTCGAAAGTAGGGAGGGGGCTTCGCGTCCACTTGTTTGGCCCTAACGCGTGCGACATCCAAATTGCGTGAAATCCGCAACTTTCTTTGTTTTCCCCCGGCACAGTCATTGCCGATGTCCTTAAGTGGACGCGACACGGACGCGTTTGTCGCCTGGAACGTGAGGATAGCTTGAAATGGCCGTCTTGCTACTGTGCGCCGCGTTTGTATGTGGCGTTATCCTAATTTCGCCCGGTGTTGGCGCCGGATACAAGGGCCTTGAAGGACAGCTGTACGAAGATCTATTGTATGACTACAATAAAATCCCAAGACCTGTCAAAAACAGTACCGACGTTTTAATGGTTGACGTCGGCGCGTCGCTCATCAGAATTATTGACGTGGTGAGTGAATTATTAAAATAATCGATGGTTTTTTAAACGTGTCGGCTAATTTTTCAAATTCGAAAAACTGCTTCGCCTTGTTGAAATACATGTTTGCAGCCTGCAATATTTCACAGCTGCAGTAGGTCGTTAGCATTGGAAGCCTATCAATCAGAGCTACGTAATTATTTTTCTTTTCCTGGTCATTCTTCTTTTATGGACTGATAACGATAAAGAAAACGCACTTTTCGATATGTACCACTAAGATAATGCATGATTGCAGGACGAAAAGAACCAAGTACTTACAACTAATTTATGGCTGGAAATGGTAAGTTTCAACTTGCTGTTTGTCTAACCAAGATCATGCTGAAATAGAAATGGGTCGACGCAAAACTACAATGGGATCCCAAGAAGTATGGTGGAATTACAACTCTTCACATTCCGAGTGATCTCATATGGACTCCGGATTTAGTGCTTTATAATAAGTAGGAATATAGAGAAGGCATGTAAGAAACTCTGCCTAAAATGATTTTAGTGCAGCTGGAGACCCGGACATCACAATTTTTACCGATGCTCTCGTCGCCTACGATGGAAGAGTGTTCTGGCAGCCACCGGCTATCTACAAATCGTTTTGCCCGGTAATCTTATTAGCACCACATCTTGTTTTGATCTTCGACCTAGCAAAGCGGCATTGACCTTGAAGTTCTTATATGTGTGTCGCGTTTCCGAGAAGGCGATGTTCGGTCCCACAATGACATAGACACTCCTTTTTCGATGACAAGACCATTTGAAATCCAGAATTCTAAAAAGGCCAATCCTTTCGTTGCAGATTGATGTGACCTGGTTCCCTTACGATCTACAAAATTGCAACATGAAGTTCGGGGCTTGGTCCTACACCGGCTACTACGTGGATTTGAGACAACTGCCAAGTGGTACTGCAGTCGAATTGCTCGCAAGAGGCCGATGTTCTATTTCAGATCAAGTGATCTTAACAAAGGACAGCGATGGCTCTGATGTTGAGTTTATGGAAAACGGGATGGATTTAAGCTTCTTTTATAAGTCAGTAGCTGCACCGGTTCTCTTCTAAAGTGATTTCCTTCAGGTCAGCAGAGTGGGATTTACTGTCATTAACCTCAGCACGGCACTCGGTGCTTTACGCGAGTTGTTGTGGTCCTGAAAAATACGTGGATATTACCTACTACCTCGTCCTCAGGAGAAAGACCCTCTTCTTCACCTGCAATCTTATTATACCTTGCTTCTTGATTTCCCTTCTGACCACATTTGTATTTTATCTGTCCGATCACAAAATTACTTTTTCCATTTCTATTCTTGTCACATTGACTGTGTTCTTTTTGGTAAGTTCGACTCCATTCCCCGCAGTTCATCTTGATTTACAGGTCCTCATTGATATAATGCCTCCAACATCTCTGGTTATTCCAATGTTTGGCCGCTACCTCATAACCACGATGATACTTGTCGCCCTTTCTACTGTAGTTAGCGTAGTGACAGTCAATTTTCGTTTTCGGTCTGGTTCGGCGCATAAGATGTCTCCATGGATACGTTCAATATTCTTAAAATTCCTGCCAAAGTTTGCTGTTGTGGCTTTAGTCCTATCTAAATGGATATTTATAGAGTGCTAATGATGAAGCGTCCTGATCACAACAAAATGAAGAATATGGAGCCTAACAATGGCCTTGTTGAACCTTCCGCCTTGATCACCCCTCACACCGAAAACTGTCGTCCTCGGCCCTCAGTGCACAAAGCTGAACGAAGAGAGAAGCTTCCGAATATTGAGATGAACTCATATGTATTTTCGAGACCATCCACCAGCATGCATGTGTCCAGTTTTGATAGTCGGACATTGCCCTGTTACTCCGAGATTTGTAACAATCACCCTAACAACGTAAGTAACCTACAATGAGCAATAGAGCAAACCATTTGATTTTAGAACCGCAGCAAAAACATGAACGAGACTTACGTTACGGGTCAAGCAAAAGACGAATCTGTGAAAAAGAAAACAAGGGTGAAAGATCAAGTTCACGATGTCATATTTACAAATTTGCTTCAACAAGTCCGGTTTGTTGCCGAGCACTTCAAAAGGAATGAACAGGAAGCTGAGGTCTTGTCACGTTTGTCAAAAAGGAATCTATAATAATGCATTTAGGTGTCTGACGACTGGACATTTGTCGCAATGGTCCTGGACAGGCTGTTTCTTATCATTTTCTCCGTCTTGAATGTTGCAACGTTTTTCATAATCCTTGAAGCACCGTCACTGTATGACACGAGGGAACCTCTGAACATAACAGTGCCCCATAAACCGTTAGGACAAGCAAATTTGTACAGTATGCGAAATGCTAGGATTTCATAAATAAAGTATTTTGTTGTTCGTCTTCTCAACGTCTCGCATTAGTGTCTCGAGCGTATTTTCTCGATGCAGCAATGAGTCTTGGATAGCGGCGTGGATTGGGCAATTAAGGGCTTCAAAGGAAGTCGATGTGATGTGGACGCGAATTGATTGCGCGCTAGTTTGCAACGGCGTCTCTGTTTGTTTGGAAGGCCCAAACTCATATTCCCTATCACTACGAAATCGGAATCGTCTTTGGTTTCTGTCTGCTGTCAAAGGGCAACAGACAACGGAATCCTGGCAATGTACGAAGAGCAGGTTTTGAATTGCGTTGAGATATCTCGGGTTCCCTTTGCTTGGTAAGGCCACTATAAGCGATGATTTGTGGGAATGTTCTTCTTTCAGGGGTATTCATATAGTCGAAATTACTGTTAGTTTGTTAGCTTTGATCATGAACTGTGCTGTCGCCACCTTTGTCTACAACGCTATACCGATCAGTCAACCACAGAGAAGGGCCCTGGTAAGTTGCTTGGTTGATATTCTAATAATTCCGAAATCTAGGCAGCTCTTACACTAAATTATGGATGTATCGCAGGATACCAACTGGCTAGGAACATTTACTATATGGTGTCCATGCACAGCGTCTGCATAAACGCCGTAACAACAGCAAGTTGCAAACTACAGGAATTTCCCATTCTGTTCGCCTATGTGCACTGCGTCTTTATAACAGCATTGATAGCTATGCAATCTTTGGAAGATTTACAGTAGGTGTTCACTTTTGTTGAAGCATACGAGTTGTTTTCAGCGAGGATAGACGGATCATACAGTGTGCCAGCACGTGTTCCATACAGCAGAGTATTTTAGTTGTCTTTTCCATATGTCTTTCACTTTATTTTACTGCCTTCGATGTTGAGAGAAGAACGATTGCAATGAGCGAGGTATGTTGCCATAAGAGAATTCACAATCACTATTACACAGACACCATGTAATTGACTAGATACGGTTACCTTTAACAAAAACGACTGCATGTATTTGATCAGGAGATCGTAGCGCACGAGCTTAAATATCTATGTATCAGCCTTAAGCTGAAGCCTAAGCGCACAAAAATGGTGCTCGCTTCGGCTGAGACTGTAGATAATTATAGGATTTTCTTCCAAATGCCACTTTTGAATGGACTTACAAGGGAACGGTCGAATATGTAACGCTAAGTATTACACAACACTAGGGGCAAATGCTAGGCTAAGCACGTCGAAAAAGATGCAGTATCCTTTCTCACCAACAAGGAACCTTTTCTGACCGACGATTCCCAAGTGACCCAATGTATACTGAAATTCACAATTTTTTTTTATTGCAAAATGTTCATAAGTACCCTCCATAGCCTAACAGATCAGACGATCAGACGTAAGTATATATTTGGGTAGAAAAGGATTATGAGAAAGGATATTGCATCGTTTTCATCGTACTTGGAGTGCCTATGGCAGGTAACTTTTTGTGAACAGTTTATATAGTAGTCCTATATTCACCTTGGCCTACCGTTTGCCCCTAGTCTTGCGTTGATCATCGCGCCACATGTTTGATCGTTCCCTTGTTAGTCAATTAGCTTTGCAAACGTTCTCACCGACAAACTATCTTACTTTAGTGCAGCCTACTGATGGCGATACAGGACGACATGAAATGCTATATCCTCTTGACAGTATTGATGTGCCCCCACGTCATCTACGCTTTTTTCTTCGGAATACTGAGGAAAATCCAGCTTCGCAACACAGATTTCCGATTACTTCACACAATGTCGATGAAGGAAATCATCGGCCTGGAGTCATCTTTCTGGATGATTCTCATGCTTCTTTCAGGAGCACTAACGCTCTCTAGATTTGTCGCAATGTACTCCAACGGATCAGTAAGTTGTGGTCACTGCTGTCAGGAAGCATAACTAATTTTGCGCTTTAGCTTCTTATCGAGCTTCTGGAACTAACTTTTGTGCTCGGTCCGCTAACCATTGCCTTCGTTCATCCGTTCCTTTTGCTCTGGCATAACATTTGTGTGCGCAATTCAGCAATTAGAATTTGTCCATCATTGAGAGCAGTTATGCCTTTGTATGAACCGGTAATTTCTATTTTTGTTGCTTTGAGAACTGTGCTCTTTAGGTGACGCCGCCGATGCCTCGTCGAGTGCACATGAACAACTCTTATGGGAATGGTTCGCAACATCCACTTCCTGTGATTAGAATGTCCGTTTGAAGACCTTTACGCATACCCTTAGCATAAATTCTTTCAACAACTGCTAGATTCTCGATATGGTAAGGCAGTGAGCATTACGGCAATTGCGGAGAGGCCGATCGTTTTTCGACGACTGTCAGTGGGGTTCGCTTTTGGTCGAAGTCGCTGTTTGACTTGGCCAAGAGGGAGCTTTGCTCATTTGGCTAAACGGTTTTTTATGATAGATATCATAAGGCAGAGCACACTTCTAACACCTGAGAAGATTTGCAGTGGGTCGACGCCGATCTTGAGGGTATGTTTGCTTGACTTGGCTGATTGTAGAAGGTTACTTCAAATCGACTGCTCCGAAGTTGCGTCTTGCAGCAACATCCAAACGAGCATTGGTATATTGTTAGTGTGATTACACGCATGAATCCCTTTCGAAAGTTTTCGGACATCAAAGCGTAAAGCAACGGATTAAGACACGAGTTCGTATACGCTAAAACTTGGCTTGAGATCTGGATTATAACAGCCAGTTTTCCTCCACGAATCACTAACGTGTCCGGGTAGACAAGACCTGCAATGGTAGGCATTTCCTGTATTAGTTATCACAGGAAGGTCAGTATACCTGAGCAGAAGAAGCAAATGTTAAGGGGCAACCAACAAACAGCCCATATGACTACAACGCACATAACGAGCCTTGTCACTTTCCGCTTTGCTTTCACTGCATCTGGACGGTTTCTTGTCGATCCGGCGGTCTGATGGCAGCTGCCCGGACGCGGAGTGTACCATAGGCGTTTAAGCATGCAGTAATACAAAATACATGTAATTCCCAGTGGGAGAATGTATCCAAAGACGTTGAACGAGAAGAAGTACGACCTAGCTTCGGCTCTGGTAGCTTCGCCTTTTGCGATGTCAACAATGGCGCACGTGGAGCGACTCTCGATGATGAACTGGTACTCGTAGATGTCATGTATTTTCGCTACGGGAATCTGCGATATCAGAATGACTGTGTACGTAATTGAGAGAAGGATGAGCGTGTTCCGAGTGCTGCGGAGAGTCATACTCTCCACCGGATAGCAAACGGCCAAAAATCTGTCAACGGCCATCAATGTCAAAGTCCAGACAGAAAAATACGCTGACGCATGCTTCAACGAAATGACGCTTCAAAGTTATTGAGCTAATTCTACAATGTATCACCTGTAAATAGTTTATCATGTTACACATCCAGTGAGGGAAGATCCAGACGGGTGAAGAATAGTCAATTGCGGTGAACGGGACGCAGAGAGTTAAAAACATGAGATCTGAGCAGGCAAGACCTAAAACCGATCGTAGAACAAATTCTTAAAAAACCTGGAACCTATGATTAAGGTGTAGGTGCTGTTTCTCATTTGCCGGTTCAGGGCTACAATCACCACGAGAAGGTTGCCGACAAGTCCCACAGCGATCACAAAGGCAAAGATCGTAGGGATGATAACGCCGATCATGTCTTCGAACTCTTTTGTTTCATTGTAGAAGCTCATTAGCTTGAAGATCGCTTCGTCACTCATGTTAGCAAGGGACAACATCGTTCTGCAATTTTTTTTCACAGGCGTAGGGAGAGGTTTCTGTTTCCAATTTCAACTCGATGGTCCTAAATTGAATTCTAGCGGGTAAATTGAGGGTTAAGGGAAAGAGGTCCGTTTCAGAAAACCTAACTGTAAAGCAATTTCCACGTTCCACGCGGGTAGATTCAAAGGGGAAGTGGCGGGAAGGTGCACGTAGGAGCTCGCAAGGGCGAATATGCGTGGTTCGTTGATCCCCTTAGCTATCCTAAGCAACGCTCATTCAATCGCTCCAAAGGGTATCAGCAAAAACGGCGGTCGCGGAAGAGATTAACAAGAAAGAGGAGAATAAGGGGAGATACGCGGTCAATTGCACTCTTCAACGAAGGCGCTAAAATTAGGGCGATAAATAGACGATGAAGACTGATGGCCAGAGAAGATTTGAGAAGGGGCTCGTGAGGCGTCGCTGAGGGCCGTCTGGCTTCCGGTTCAGTCGGACGGATGCTCGCTGGTGTGCTCAACCTAATCTCGGTTGATGAAGCGTACCACACATCGCGCACGTAACTCTTCTCCAGAGCATAAATCACGAGAACTACTCCGAAGGGAGTTCAGAGTGCTTACTTCTGCACCGAGGTCATTTGCCTTAAGGACTCCTTTTCTGCCAAATTCTTTGGCCCGCTAATAGCTAGTGCGTGTTTTCAAAACATAGACAACGATCCATAGATCTCAACTACCATCAAATTCGAACATAAATCAGCGTGCAGATTCAGCGTTGGCCGGAAAGCCTAAATAGTGGGTCAATTATTTAGAATAACGTGCAATTTCTCAGAGCATATATCGAGTCCCTGGACAAGTCTGGAAGACGATTTTGTTCTTTCGCTGAATTGTTTAACGCCAATTGAATTATCATTATAGAGTTGTTATAACGAGATGTAAATTGGACAACCCGCAGTACAAATAAAGAATCCACTGAAAGATGCGTGGACTAACGAGTGAACTCTTAGTTCAAAAGGTGGTATGCACTAAGCCGCACATAAACGGCGATGACTAACAAGGTTAAGGCTCATTCAGTGCAGTACTCCAAGAATAAGTAACCTAAAAATGCGGTCTCTACATGTTTGCAACATTGCAATGGTCAACGCATGGGGCACTTAAGAAAGCCTACTGAAGAATGTTAATAGAAAAGTGGCTTGGGCATATAGAATATTACAAGATTACGGTAAAAGAGGAACGACGATGGGAAGGGTTTGCCATTCTGTGGCCACCGAAGCATTGCGACGGGTGACGCCAAACTCAAGAAGGCAGGATTCACCCGCCCGGTTCGAAGTCGGAGGCATTAGCGCTCGCATACACACGGACACGCTCACACGAAAACATGTCTCGGCCCTAAATTAATGTATCGTGTGAGCGGTAGAAGGCCTATATGTTAGCGTTCCGTAGCTAGCCTCCGCATACGGCCGAGTCTCTCAGATTATCGCCCAAGGCCATGATCGTATGAATACCGCTTGACAGCTTGCAAATTGGATCAACCATCGCGTTTTAAGACAACAATGTTTGACGTTGAGAAAAGTAGCACTCGAAAACAGACGCCAACAAGGGGAACAACTTAGCTGGCCATGCAGCTTTTTCGTCCAATAGATTTTCTCTAATTCCCGTATCGATGACCCAAACAAGGTTTGGTGGAGTTTATACGTAGGTAAACATACAGAGAACATAAACTGGAATTTTTAAGTGATGTTACTAGGTTTACTCGTCGTAAATTAGAGCTCCTTCAAGTTCTCACTCGCTAAAACAACATTATTACGTCAGTGATTTCGCCTAGAGATACCCTACAGGGAAGGTTAAAGTCCAAAAGTCGATTCGGCCTTCCCCTTTTTATCACTTTACGCAGCATCGCCAACGAATATAGTGTATCTTTTAAGAGTATCGTAGTCAGCCTGACGCTTTGATCCGAAAGACCGGGAGTATAGATACTGCAACACACGAAAGAAAATGCGCCCTTTCGGAAGCTCTTCAAATAAACAAAGCGGAATATGTAATGGCATGGTTGAGGTGAAAACAGAGAGCGCCCATAAAACTCATAATGGCGAACGTCTAGGATGGGTGGGAATCGAGGAAAAGGAGATTTCGGCTATTGAGCAATCGGTATACGACTTTCACACGAGTCACATAGAGTTATTTTATTTAAATAATAAAAAAAAACGTTTCGTACCGGCAAGACAAATCGTAACGGAACCCGTTTAACGAACAATTGAACACATAGAAAGACTTCAAATCTTGAATTTGTCGTCATCCACAAAACCGTCGTCCGTGTCAACCTCTTCATGACATATCAATAGTTTTTCAAATTCTTCCATTTCCGTCGAACAACTCTGGTCGACTTGCCGATGAACGCTGGAAACAATTATTCATGCATTATCCTAGAAACTTGAGGCTAACCTTCGGTCGCTAAGGAAAAAGCGTCGGTTTGTGCTGCTTGGCCAGAACAGATGTACTAGGCACGCTATGACCGCGAAGTTGGCGAACGTACGTATACCTGAATACGCGAAGTAAAGGGCTGTTAATCGAACTTTTCTTACCCAGGATGATTTTAAACCTCCATAGCAATGATATGAACGAAGCAATCACGCCTAATGCGGACAAGTAGACAAACCACACTAGAGAAGCTGCACCAAAGTGGGCAAGGAAGACAGCGCGTTCGTCATTGAGTTCCCTGAAAAATACGTTTCCCATGGATTGCAGAAAGTAGTTCCCATGAAATAATGTTTATTATGTGTGAAAGTCGTGCTCTGAATTCGACCAGCTTTAAAATGAATTTAGCAGATGTTTGGCATGCTACGTAATATTCTACACGTCTTGTAATTGGAATGCAAAAAAAAAGCTTACCGGTTAATTGATTGTCGAATTGACGAGAGAAACCATATGGCCTGAATGATCCGTGTGACAAGAACAACGTAGCCGGGCCAGGAACGGAAAATGTCGACTTCTTCTTCAACAATACTGTGTGCGTAGATCTGCAAAAGGTCTGTAAGGAAAAAATGAATAGCGTTTGACTTACAAAATTATACGTGAACACTATCACTTGCACTGCCGTCAAAATACCCCAAATTACAAGGGTGGGTTTGTTGCAAGCCGTGGAATCACAGTCATTGAGTGACCAGCCGCGCGCTAGGAGAATAAGAAGAAGACACAATAGGCAAACTGCAATGACGCGTAGTACCTAGAAGTTATCAGAATAAAATGACATATGCATGCATTTGTCTCATACCTCTCCAGTGAACTTCGCAATAGAAATACCGACTCCATCCCAGGAGAAAACAAGCAAATTGAGCGATTGCAGGGTAAGTGCCACGGTCTTAAGACCGATAATCCAGGAAAGCAAACGTATTCGCGCGGGTACTCTCGACTGTCTCAATAACGCGACCGCTTTCACTTGGAAGATAACCAGGATGAAGTAAAGTCCGAGTGCAACGAAATAGATTTCTGCCAGGTTCTGAACGAGGAATAAGTGATGATGGGATCAGTAACCAACCTGCTCGTCAAAAGAGAACTGTCTTGTAAATTGGTTGTAGGCGCCTTCAACAACTGGGTTGCCATTTGTCAGCCACACATCGTATGAAATGGAGCCCGTGAATCGGGAATTCGTCCAATTACAGTTATCATTCAGAGTACAAGCGATCAGTACGACAAACCTAAACAACTGTCGAATTTCTCAAAGAGTCAATTTGTACCAGTATTCTGGCATTGTTGGTTCCTCAACTCTCATCGTCATTTGGTGGCCAGGGACCACTTTGCTTGCGTCATCTTCATCTTCACAGAGCATTCCTACTGGACAGGGTATCCATCGCATCACATCCGCAATACCTTTAGGAAAACACGTTGCATCAAATGCGTAGTATGTCACGTTCTACAAAATGTTCGATTTTATGCGAATTAGAGGAGAAGAAGAAACATACATGAAGCATCGAGCTACACGGCTGAGCGTAGAAGGAGTCGCTGTACAGCGTTGAAATCTGAGTTTCCGGAACAAGAAGCAACATCGCCCGTTCTAAAAACTTCATGAACTTATGTAATTTGCACTAGTTACCTAAGGTTGATGTAGAATTATCTTTTTTACGCTGCGGTTGTGCTGTTGTTGTAATGTTTCCAAAGAAAAATCCTCGGCTGTTGATCTTGTCGAATGGATCCAGTTGTTGGAATCCAAACTTCGTGACAACTTTCAATCGCTCCTTATCCGGAATCCACTCACCACGAATGTGGAAAGCTTCGATTCCATGTAGGAACAGCACAATCAGCAGCGGTGTAATACTCATTTTTGATCAATGCTTCAGGTTCATCGTCTAAACGATATCAGTATAGTCACTTTTGAGAGCATATGTCAAAGGTAGTCACACTGAATATTGATTGATATAACATTTGAAGAACTTGTGCAAGTTAAATATAATATATATTTAGAATATAAAAGACAACGATCAATAATTATCGGGAACTGAATTAAAGGCACCGGCGGGCACCATGTTTGAGTCACGAGCGAATCTAACGGGAATCTCTACAGAACGCATCCTACTTCGTTCGACAAAAAATCCTTTACTGCTGCTACAGAACTGAGCTCGTTGAAGAACCTCCGCTGAGGTGCGCAAAGAATGGGTCTGAGCATGAAATTGAGATGCTGATGGAAGATATCGAAGTTAAGCGACTTTGCTGCTTCCAGTTGCACCTGAAGTGTTACTTGTGATGGAGAACGCAACATTTTTTCTTACAAAATCAGATATGCATTGAAGCGGCGTCACGTTGTGCCCACCGAAGAGGGCGGGGTTCGTCAGCAGACCATTTGCTACCATGACACCTAAGCAAGGGTAATTAAGCACGGAGTTCAGTAACACATGAACGTACCGTCAACCTTGGTTTCTTTGGCCATATCCAACGCTCCGTCGAAGGATGTGACTCCGCCGTTTGCGAACACGGGAACGCTGACTGACGACTTTACAAGGGCGATGGCTTCTCTGTCGACCGGTTCACTTCGCATGTATCTGGTTCTCCCGTGAACTGCCAATCGGGTAACTCCCGCTTTTTCCAGCTAAACGCATATTGGGCTAAGAATTGTCAAGTACAATTGAGATATACCTTTTGACACAAATCTACAGTCTTATTCAGCGGATATTGGATGCGAATTTTAACAGATATACTATAATCCGGATCGCTTATTCTTCCTCTTGCCTGACGCACCATATCAGCAATCAGTTCGGGGTTATTCAGTAAATGCGATCCGAGGCCTGCACCGGTCACATCATGTTTTGGACATCCACAGTTAATATCGACCCCTGAGCTGTACCTGTAATGAAAAGGCAATCTCACTACAGTATTGAAATTGAGTGCAAGACCTACGGATACACTAATTCTGCAGCATCAGCGAATATTTTCGGGTCCTTAGCAGCAAACTGAACGATCGGAGAATCGACTAAAATATGCGCACAAGTGTTACTTCAAGATGCGTGAGTCTGCAGCCTACCACTATCAGTGGAAAATTCAGATTTCCTGCAGAGCTCAGAAGCACAAAAATTTGAGGCATAAATCATTGGGGTGTATATGACATCTGCTCCGTACATTCCAACAAGTCGGCGAAATGGTAGTCTAAACATTGCGTACTTCCAATAAACACTCATCCTAATCAGAAGCTCACTTGGAATAGCGAACCATTGGCGCAGCGACGAATAAGGGCACCGGCATATCGCGCTTGCCGCATTCGATCTTCTTGTCCTGAAGCACAAACTAAAATAAGAGCCGAAAAAAGTTCAGTTACCAAGATGCATCGCACAATGTCTGTATCAGGAAAAAAGACTGAAGGGACGTCGTCGGCAGTGAGATCATGAATGTCGCTAACGGTCATTTTGGCAGATGATATCTTATGTCTGAAATTGTTTTTAAACATGTGTTACCATACAAGATCAGAATTTTGCTTTTCAGCTGTTTGATGATCTATTTTCAACAACATTTAGAGTTACAGTGACCGTACGAACATAAATCAGGGACGTCGCGCTGAGACCATGAGAGGAGGGGACTTTGCGGGGGCAGCGGCTGGCGATTGAACGGCCGTTGAAAGGAACAGAAGGAAACTGATTTCAGTGTCGCTTTCAGTGACCCAGGAAAGGAAGTTTTTAGATCTTTTAAAAAGGTATGAGTGGAAAAGAGCGATAATTTTGAACTCATAAATGTATCTCGCTCTTTAATTTTACGAAATGTACGAAACATTGCTTCTTTCGTCTAATTATGTACATAGAAAGGTGTGAAAGAACTGATCTTTATGCTGTGCATAACTTAAGGCCTTCATGTGTAACACAGAATCTACACCGTTGATGAACACGCGCAAGTACAAGGAGACAAGTATTACGAATAGACAACTGATGAACAAGATAGACATTGGCACACGGACAGAAGGGAACTATTTGTCCGCTAGCGGCTTTCTCGCTGTGTCAGTCGACGAGTCTGACTGTGGCGACATTTGACGTAGAGGTCAGGAAACGTGTGAGCCGCTAAAGTACAGATTTCGTAAAGAAGTGCTAAAACCTCAAATCTCAGATCTTTCCTGTTATGGCAGACAACTTACTGTAAAGCTATGATGGATGTAAGTCGTGGATGCTCTCATTTTTTAATTAACCGAGCAAAAAGCATTGCTAACACCGCTGGTAACAGCTGAAAAAAATGTAATGTGCTTTCATGCAGCTTACTTTACCTACCATCGCCGCGCTGGACACTATAGACAGCCATGCTGCTACGTACACTACGGCAAGCAAATCTGTCCTTAGGATCATGTAACACGTCTCTGTATAAAGCAGTTCTGAGTCTGGCTGGCTCATATCAACGTTTAGACATTGTTCGTACTGGCCTGGTGCACAACTAAACACAGCTTCTTTCAATGAGAGCATTAAGAGCCTACCAAGATTCCGGCAGTCGTCTTTTGGGCTCCTTGTGGCGCATATACCACTTGGAAGTACGCCATACTCGATAGTCGTCTGTTCCATTTACTCCACAACATTTGAACTAAACATCAAATTGTGTAATAAGCGTAAATTACGCGCAAATACAGTAGACCACCTGGAGCAGGGCTCATTTATTGGTTATTGAATAAGACGCCACAGCGCAACCATCATAATGATGCTACTAACTACTGATACTTACATTTGCTTGCAACTCGTCCCACGCATTGGTGATTGCGTCCATCTCCGGCATCGCATAGAGTTCGCGAAGCGATGTGAGCATTTTGAGATGTAGAGGAATCTGATTTGTGAGCTTGTAGCGGAAGACAAATCCCATAATTCCTCCAATGAAGAGCATAACAAAAATGATCACACTCGCTATTGAAAACTAAGTGATAATCTGATAAATTTTGTAAACGAGAACGAAATACCATACCGAGTATATCAAACACCTCAATTCCTTGAGGACCGCATAAACGGCCAAGAGTGCGTTTGCGATAGACATAAGCGAGACTACAATCATAATTCTGCCGACGTCAACATACAGACTGGGGGCCAGAAGCTCGGCATACTGTGATCTGTTGTGCACTAACCAACATCCATAAACAAATACCGCAAAGGAAAGCATCTAAAACAATCGACTAAAGCACGACAAGTGTGGGCGAAATTCTTTACCACTGACAGAAGATTTGTAGCAAAAAAGCTCATTCTGAGGGACCGTCCCAACGACCCGTAGGCCGACCATCGTCCAAAGGAACCCATCTCTGAAAGTGAATGCGCATCGGGATCTCG
Source organism: Steinernema hermaphroditum (assembly GCA_030435675.1). Classification (NCBI taxonomy): domain Eukaryota; kingdom Metazoa; phylum Nematoda; class Chromadorea; order Rhabditida; family Steinernematidae; genus Steinernema; species Steinernema hermaphroditum. The sequence goes on along the minus strand of CM059625.1, from coordinate 9,998,025 downwards.
CCGCAAAGATCCGCGACTTGTTAAATCCAGGAAATCTCCGCGAACACCAGTTTCTCTTTCGCCAGACGTCATATGCAAAACCCGCTTGGAGGTCACTCGACCGGCGCTCGATCTCTTTTACACGTAAGCAACGCGAATTGATTGAAAAAAGTAAAGGCGATTGGCGTTCATACACCTCCCAGATTCTTGAGTGACAGTGAGAACACGTCCGAAAGAACAAGCACAAAGGAAAAGCTGCCGGCGCACGTCACGCTTCATGAGTAAGCCCGAAGCAATTTGGCGATGATTCGGTCTGCGCTGTGATTAAAGAGGTTCAAGGCAGTTAAACGGAAATTTACTACTGAATCCTGTGGATCTGTATTGAATGAGAAAATATTTGGGAAGACGACAGCGCTTCCTGCCTCGCTCTGAGCAGCTTTCTTGTGAGGACTGGGCAAAGGCGGTATGGCGAGGGAAACAGCCGGCCGTGCGATGCCGCCCGAAAGGATTGCTGCTCGCTCTGCTGCGGTCACATACTGTCGAAACGTGGAAATAAGTAACCTACGAGACACGAAGTTATTTCAGGTAAGAAAGAATTTGAGGAGCTTCAGAGGAATGCATGAGTAACGTCGAACGGAAGTATCAAAGCTGATTGTGAAAGTGTTGGAGACAAAGCCTCTGGAATGCAGTAAGAAGACCAGATAATGCAGGAAAGTGAAATCTGTCAAGCGACGGTCGGTTCGCGACTCCTCCTGGACTGGTCCTGCACAACTGGCTGCGCGACTGCGATTGCGAACAGATAGCTACTCTCACTCTCTAATACTCGTTCGTTTGTTTCCCTTTTGCTTCACTCTTGCCATCCTCATCTTACAAGGAACGGTGCTGTGGCGGCACGGCATTTAGAAAGTGGCTATTGTTTATTGAGCAGGACTGAACAACACAGGATAAGTATTTGAGAAAATCAGACCACGAGGGAGTACTAAATGCCATGAAATACAAACAGTCGGAAGTACCGAGAAAGCAGAAAAAATGCCATACGCAACGGTTATGTGGAACGGCAGCATTACAGGAGAACCAATTGTTGTGCTTCTTCCATGTGCCATGAAACCAGATGAACGCTTTCGAAACTGGTTTTCGCATACTCATGGTGTTGTTTCCAAATATATTCGAGAACTATGCTGACATAAGAAGTCCTACTTTTGGACAACGACTTGATGACAGCTTTCTGAGAAGGCATGTTAGGATAGTTTGCAAAAAGTGTCCGTATGACACAGTATCGTTTGAGGATACGGTAGCCTTCTCGAAACCGATAGCAATCACTCAATTCGCGTAAATAGGTTTCTATAAGCGTTCTTCAGCATTTCTAACCGAATTCATTTCAGACGCATATTGATGCGCCTGCACATCAGTTCCTTCAGATACGTCAATATTTCTCCTTACGGCGTGCCAAATTGAGTTTGGGTGTCGTATTATGGGAGAAGATTAATCGTTTGAATTACATTGTAATTTCTTCAAACGTAATAGATTCATCGGCTCTCGTGAGCACTTTCATTTATTTTCGTAACGGGTACGCGTTACGCTCCCGATATGCCTTCGGAATGCCTTCTTGAGGAATACTACTTTCTGGTTCCGACGATCTTTATGAATATTATCGAACCAGTGTTGATCAGCAGGATTTCAAGCGATTATAATTTAAGGGTTCGATGTACTGAAGCTCAGAAGTGGGTAGAAGCTGCCTACCATTTGTTCATTTTGAGGTTGTGATTATTGTTCTGAACAAGTTTTGCATACACTCCTTGAAATATCGCAATTCGGCAGCTCACAGACCCCTGGGAATTATAAAACATAAAGAGCTTTTTCAACTGATGTTGCAATTTCAGGAGAAGTGGACAAGCCGAGTTGTATCTTCTGGGACCGCTCGTCGGCCATGAATGACATCCATTTCACAAGAAACATGATGGATATCCATGCTCACTTATTCTCAGTTATACATCTTTCGTGCTTCTTGGTATCTAATCCGTGCATACATCCGTATTCAATCTGATGAGATTTATGGGCACACGGGAGCTGTCGAAGTGTTTCTTTCGTTTTTGCCGCCGCCCTTTGACTCCTTCCATAATATTTGCATTCTGGGCCGACTCTTTCGCTTCGGTGACTGATTGCAGCGCCGCACGACTCCTTCTGATTACATCGCCTGCGGATCTGAATATCCCTTCTTGATACATCGTTGTCGCCTTCTCCCTAAGGACACTTAATTTTGACTGAACCTTGCTTAGGCTCCTCGAATCTAATGTTACATCTGTGTAGCGCGTCTTGGGACGTGACTTTGGCTGATACGTGTTTGAACACTCGAAAGTCGAGACGAAGCAAGAAGACGCTGTTTATGTTCTATGTTTTAGTTTTAGAATATTATCCTGCTTTGCAAAAGTTTCCGGATCGTTCATTCATTCGAAATTCGTCACAATGAGGCACTGAGCCGAGCTGGATTCATATCACCCTTTCCAGGACATAACAATAACTGTTGTCTTTGGAAATGTTTGTGCAACTTTCATCGCTTTCTAAATGTTTTAGAATTGTAGTTAAAACTCAATTATCTGCCCTTTTTAATGCATAATAAAACGGGTCTGGGAAAATTGAATACGGAAACCACGGATGTGAACGACGACTGCACATTCAGTGGAGAGGACCGCGCAAGAGGGCTTGAAATTCGGCTCTGCCACTGGAGATTGTGTTTTCACTGCTGCTCTTCGCCTGCTTTTGCACTTATCGCGCGGTTTTTCACGACGTGAGAACATTGTTTAGCAGTCGGATTAGCAGTAGCTTTGTTCCCACCAAATTTTAAGCTTCTTAATGCTTGTTTGGTAGCCAAAATCGAACGAATTATTTACAAATATTGACAAACTTTCACTTCTTTGTTCTATGCTTTTTCTTATATGCATTCATATTAGCTGTTTTGAGTCGGAATTGCCAATTCCTGGCGCTTCAGCTCTGTGCCATCCTCCCCTGGGGATACTGTTATCCAATCGCTATCTTGTTTATTAATCGTTTTCGCGCGCCGATACTCAGTTCTTTTGGAGGCATCGGCCGTTTCTCGAGACAACTCGGTGTCGCAAACGTCACTCCGATCCTCTGGAAACCCAAGGGACAATTGACGATTTATATTTCGAATCAGGCGCGGAACAAATCAAAAGCGCGAAGTTAATCTTTGGTAATCTTCTAGGTTCTTTATAGCCTCTGATTTGTTTCAATGCATTTCGCGCTTCTGCCGATAAAATGTCTGTAAACGGTGCCTCGAGCGATTTTTTTCTGATTAAATGTTCTCTTTGGGGAGCGAATTCACTCACGACGCTCTCAATTGAATTGGTTTGCCTGCAACAACAGGTCGTACAACTCATTGCAATTGGCCGAGGATCGAAACGAGCTGCGCAAAAAAAAGTGACAAGATTTGCGCTCGCTTATGATGTTGTTGATTGGACTCGCAGCTCTGATTTCTAACAAAATTATTTACAATTGAAGAGGCTTTCAATGTGATTAGATGTCGCAGCGGCGCACCGGGTACTTTGCCTGCGCCCGAAAGCTCACAACTTTCTTCCGAATCGAAAATTGCGTTTATACACATTGTCCATCCCTTATGCGATGCCGAAGGGCCACGACGGGGCATTGGGAAACACGCGGGCATTAACCGATTCATCTCCCGGTACAGTGGCGTATCACATTTGCTTCCTCTCATAACATTAAAAAGGAAATTCGCTCTCCTCTGATCCTTCAACGAACGAAATTTTGTGGGAAATTAATTGGGCGAGGGAGTCGCTCGGCGCTGCTATGAAGCTCACCCGAATTGCTTGCAATCTGATTTATTCTAACAGTTGGCTCACGGCTAAATTTTCCAATTCTGCTTCCTTTTTATGCTGCGTTGGCAACGATTGAAATGCAGATTCGTGCGCCAATTAAATTAGAGCTCGCCAGTTCAGACACCAAGGAGATGTCTCAAGTTTTTGATCGGTGCAGTGGTCAAGCTTCAGCGAAACTTCTCTCGTTCTTCGCGTTCATAACGCGGTTCACATTATTCCCTCTGTATTGGCACTTTTATTTTGCGATCGGCAAAAAGATCAGAGTGAGCGAGAGATTGATGTTAGCGGCTCAGGGCGGTAAAGCTCTCTTCTTCGCTTCATTTCCGACTTTTATTACCCCACTTTTGCTTCATACATTCTGAGCGTTCCGTCGGTTGACACTTAGAACTTGAAAGAGTTGCAGTTTTGTCGATCCAGCATGGCTTCCTTCCAGCTGCGACTCCAGCTGTTCACTCCATCTAATTAATCCGTCTCTCCTTGATGTTTACTCGTCCAACACTGATGCTACGTCGTTGATCTGCTCGTGAAAAGTTTAAAAACCTCCCTTTTCAAGTATGTCATGCGTCGCGCTGTCTTACTAACAATTTAAGAAATACGCGTCGAGCGAAAGAAAAACTCAATAAACCAACAATTACGATTTTGGGTGTCCCGCTGAGTGGTGACGATTCTCAAAACTTCTGTTTTGCGAGGTAAATTTGCTGCAACAAATAACCGCACGAGAGCCGATTGAGACTCATGGAATTGTGTTGCCCTCAGCGTCTTCCATGCATATATTATGGTGCGCACAGTCAACGACATACTTTCTCATGCTGAGTCGTTTAACTGCTTCTTTTTCTACGTCTGTTTCATGTTGCGTTATGACGTTCGTTCTCATTTCATCGCATTGTGCTCTTTCAGTCCACGTTAATACGAACGCCGGCAGGAGGGAAGGAAGTTGGAGTACGGTGTCGGAGCGATGCAAATGCGCAGATGAGCGTAGTTGCGAATGTAACGTCATGGCCCCTTCTAGTGCTGGCGTTCTCTTTTTTAATCTGTATGGTCGCTTCCGCGGAGAAGCACCTCACAGAGCTGCACATTGGTGGGATATTTCCTATGGAAGCCGGGTCCGGTGGATGGCCAGGTGGACAAGCCTGCCTGCCAGCCGTACAGATGGCTTTAGATGACATTAATCAGAATGAAGAAATTCTGTCTGGCTATCGTCTTGTACTCCATCACTACAATAGTAAGGTAAGAGAGAGAGGGAATAGAGACACATTTAAAGCTGGATAGCGTGCCTACCTCTCGTATAATGAATAGCGCTCGTTGAGTGTAATGGGCTAATTTATGGTACCACATCCAATATGAATGATTCGTGCACTTTCGGTTGTTCTCGCTATTGAATGCCAAATCGTCAGCCCACTCGCTGAGCATTTGTGAGAAAACTGCATGAGAAAAACAATATAAGGCCAAAAATATCACTAAAGAACTTCAAAAATGAATAAACAAATTCAAATGTTTTTCTTTCAGTGCCAGCCGGGGTTGGCCGCTCAACAAATGTACGAGCTTCTGTACAAAAAGCCAGTGAAGCTCATGCTACTAGCCGGATGCAGTCCCGTAACAACAGTGGTGGCCGAAGCAGCGCCCGTGTGGAATCTTGTAGTTGTAATTCACAGATTACGGAAGCCATAGAATATTTCCCTTTTTTGCAGCTTTCCTACGGGGCCAGTTCACCCGCTTTATCGAATCGTTATCGATTTCCAACATTATTTCGCACGCACCCTTCCGCGAATATGCAGAATCCCACGAGGTAAAATGCTCTGCAGCTGCTCGATGGGCCACGAATGATAATCGTAGAATCAAATTGTTCGAAAAATTCCGATGGCGACGCATAACCATTCTCCAGTCCGTCGAAGAGGTGTTTGTTTCGACAGCCCGAGACCTCGAGGAACAATGCCGTGAAAGAGGAATTCGAGTGGAACGACAAAGTTTCTACGGAGACCCAACAGATGCCGTCAAAGCCCTCGTCCGACAGGACGCCCGCATCATTGTCGGTCTGTTCTACGTCACTGAAGCGCGCAGAGTGCTGTGCCAGGCATACAAGCATGGGCTGTACGGTAGAAAGTACGTTTGGTTCTTCATTGGCTGGTATGCTGACACTTGGTATATACCCCCAAAAGACGAATTCATCAACTGCACTGCCAAACAGGTAACTTCTAGGGTACCGTATTGGTAAACGTTTTGTATGCAGATGGAGGAGGCCGCACAATATCACTTTACTACCGAAAGCATTATGCTGAGCCGTGACAAAAATCCAGCGATATCGGGTTGGAATGCTGTTTACCACTTGACGTTGGATTCATAAATATTTAGGGATGACCGGTTTGCAGTTTCAATCACGGCTCACAGAGATGATCGATACCGATCCGGCGAACACGGGAGGATTCCCGGAGGCACCTCTCGCCTACGATGCAATTTGGTGGTGGCCAAAATCCGAATGGAGACTCATGACCAATGCATTTTAGGGCTCTTGCCTTGGCTTTCAACTGCACAATGAGTTCTTTGCCGGAGAACAGTTACCTAGAAGAATTCACATACAATGACACTATAATAGCCAACAGACTTTTTGAATGTGTGAAGAACACCCAATTTAAAGGAGTATCGGTAAACAAGCATCTAAATAAGGGTCATCATCTGATGTCTCGCTCTTTTAGGGACAAGTGATGTTCTCAGATTCGGGAGACCGTATTGCGAGAACGCAGATCGAGCAGATGCAAGACGGGAAGTACGTGGTTCTAGGATATTACGACACGACATCGCAGCGCTTAGATTGGATCGACAAGGAACTTTTCTTTGGAAAAGGTCCTCCTCCTGATGCCACAATTATAAAGGAATCGCTACTCACGGTCTCCAAGCATGTAGGCACAAATTTTTGGTGCGGTGTTAATCGTCGAAAATTTTAGCTCTACATAGGAGTGTTCATCCTCGTCGTGATTGGTTTAGTTTTGGCTATCGCGTCGTTTGCATTCAACGTTTACTACTTAGGCAGAAGGTAAAAATGGCATTTGCCATCAGATGAACCAACTGCACTGTTTAGCATCGTAAGGGAATCACAGCCACAGTGCAACAATGTTCTAATTGCCGGCTGTGCGCTGTGTTCCCTGAGTTTAGTTCTAATGGGTCTTCCGGCTGAAGGAGTCACCTTTCCTCGACAGTCGTTTTCCCTACTATGTCATGTGAGTGCAAGTTCGACCCTTTCTTCAACAATGTCGCGTTTAGTCTCGTATTTCGATTCTCATGGTCGGGTTTACTTTCGCTTACGGTTCAATGTTTGCAAAAGTTTGGATCGTCCATCGGATGGGGGCAAACGAGAATCACGAACTGGCGTCGTATCAGAAGGACGAGGTACGTGAATCTAGCTGTAGTAGCCCAAACGAAGTAGAGTCAGTTTCTGCATTAGCTCAGCAATCTAGTTGAGGCAATTGAGTTATCGTTTACTACATTTTTCCATTATTCGCTGTGGCAGGAGGAAGGTTCGCCGTGGGAGAGCATTCGCTTGCTTATCACGGCGATGGTCGGACGTCAGGCACTGGTTGCCGCGGCTCTCCGAAAGTTTTCAACGCACGCCTACGGGAGCATAATTGCGCGAAGATCATATATCCTGAATCAGGTGTGCAACAGTGAGGATTTAAGTTTTTGCCGGGCAAGCCAGCAAGCTAGCACGTGACAGCATTTGAGTTTTCCTTTCCTTTTACCTTTTTTAAACCGTTTGCTACAGTGTGCTCTGTCATTTTTTATGATATACTTTTGATCTGTCGTTTTGTTCGAGTGTCACGCCTTCTGCCCACAACAGTCTCCTGCATGAGTGGTTGTCATCATGCAGTGTTCGAACCTCTCTGTACAAATGTGTTTCTTCTTGTTTTACCTGCGTTGCCTCTCTTTCCCTCAGTCACGGCCACTTTCTTTGCGCTCACTTTGAATCACGCTAATCCACATGCTTGTAATTCACCAGACATCGTTATATTCCCGATCTTCGTGTCAACCTCCGTTGTTTCAGCCCATTCCTGCCTGCAAGTTCTACATAGTGATCGCCTGCCTTTTCGTCCTTGACGTCGTGATCATTCTCTCCTGGATCGTCTTTGATCCGTTGCAACGTGAAGAACAAAGATTCCACTTACAGGTAAAATGACTATGTGTTACTTTTAGTGAAGGTTTGAATTGCAGGACCCCTCAGATGCTGACGACGACGTTATGCTATTGCCAATACTTGAGCTTTGTCAGAGTAAACATCAAGAGGTGTGGATTGGTAAGTTAACTCTTCTAAATTGATCCTTACCCGAAGTTTTAGGCTTAATCTTGGGAGAGAAGTGTCTTCTTCTTGTCTTCGGTCTCTTTTTGGCGTACGAATCACGGAAGTTTAAGCTGAAATACGTAAATGATTCCCGTCTTGTTGGAGTGGCTATCTACAATGTGGCTATCCTTTCCCTCGTTACTGGTCCCATTGTCACGCTCCTCATTCGTTCGCAAGCTGACGCTAATTTCGCATTCGTCTCTTTCACCGGTACCGAATGCACTTTTCGCGAAAACAATTAGAATATTTCTAATTTCAGTGTTGTTGTGTACCTACATGAGCCTTGGTCTCGTATTCGTTCCCAAGATGCTTCACGTCTATCGAGTACCATATGTGAAGGACGACAACGCTGCCGCTGTGGGACAGCATCTCCTTACTACACTCACACCTTCAGAACAAAAACGCTACGATCAACTAATGGTGGAAAATACAGACCTGAAGAGGCAGATCGATTTGGTACGCGAGTCCACGTCACTAATTTTGCAGCAAATGCGTTGTTTAGAAGGAGAGGAAGATTTCAGAATGCCGACAGCAGCTCGAGAAGCGGTTGAAAGACGTAAATCTGATGAACGGCTATGGCGAATTCGTAAATAACAACAATTCGTCACGGATCTCGGAAGACGAAAATCCGACCTATTCATCGCCGACGACATTAACGACCACAGCCTTAATTGAAGTGCAACCAACAGAAACGGGTACTTGTTTGTTGATTGTGGTCTCATCTTGCAACTCGTTTCAGGTCAAGAAAGTGATTTTGATGAGGACAGTTCGTCGTGTTCAAACGAAATCCTACTGTAATGTGCTTTACTAGTGTGCTATCAATAAAAAGTGAAAATAACATCGTTAGAACTGCACTTAGAGGTACACGACAGCAATAGGTCAGACGACGAAGAAAGTATTAAAAGCAGTAGCTCCGCAGTAGCTCCGAGATCTATTAAAACACGCAGTGATGGAAGACGTATTTATTTACTTTATTGACATCTACTTAGGACAAATACAAAAGTCGGCTTTTTGGTGTTTGCACACTTCAGACAACAACCCGGTCCATTAAAACGCTTTGGGGTCACGCGTTTTGTATAAGACAGAATAAGTGTTCAATGCAGTCGATTGCAGTCGGATATTGGATATCGCGAAACTCTTTTCGAGAATCAGCTGATTCCCGCCAAGCCATGTCACTATCGATCAACGGCTGTTTTTCTGTTCCTTCGCAGTGTTCCTTTAGGGTTCAAACATCTCTCCGAACTCATTTCTGGAGGATTTTCTACATCGACGAATTTGGCCATGTTAACCTGTGCTGCTCTCTGCTTACTAGCTGTTCTATTTTTGATCGAATTCTTCGCTTTTTTTACATGCGCATTAAGGAAAACCGTCATAACGACAAAGAACCAAATAAAAACAACACGGAGAGGAAGCTTTATTCGCACAAAAATTGAGACGATGCATGACGCAGGGTTTGCTGATCGAGAATTATATGTATTGTAGCCCATTCCCAGTGTAGCTCCATAACTGAGGTGCCAGCGACTAAAATAAAAAAAACAGATGGGTTTCATCGCACCTGCTGCACTGAGATTGAGCAAAGCAGTTAATATAAAACTTGACAGAACATAGTACGTCATCGGGAAGAACCACCTGTGTTGTATTTGGCAACCTGTTATTCAATAGGACGCCTACCTTTCTCGAGACACAGCGAGGTGCCTCCATTAGACAGATTTGCGCGTTTGCACACCTCGATCTTCGGTGACGCATCAGAGAATTTCATCAATATGAACATGAAGAAATCTTTCACTACTTACGTACAAACTTACGATCAGCTGATTATGGCGGTGAAGGAGCCGCCAGGATGGCAGTGGTGATAGCCGTTGTCTGCAATTTCTGACAACCAGCTAACCACACTGCCTCCCGGAAACAAGCCCCTTACGGCCATATGGAGACGGACCATGCGTGCTGACACAAGTAGACGAGACACGAATTTGTTCTAAAAAACAGCTGCTTTCGACGGCGCCATGAAAGACGAAAGCCATGGTCGCTGTCGCCCCGGCGATGACAACCGCCGTCGCTAGAGCTGATAACAGACGACACACGGCGAGCGAATGAGTATGGAGGAGAGGATATAAGGAGTGAGCAGGGGGCGGGCGAGAAGAAATAGCGTGCCGCAGCCAAAACGAGGACTTTGGCGGCGCGCGTTTGCGTGGAAGAGCCGTCAGACGCGAAGATCCGCGAGGCAGCACGTGAAGAAGCGAAGTTCTAAAGGGAAAGTGAAAGGCGGCGCCGAAGGGCCGTGCCTGAGTCGGAGAGCGAGAGAGAGCCGAAGTGCCCATGGTTGATGGCAAGACATCGAGAGGAGCACCTCGTTTCCACGCCACCATTCCCACCACCACCACTGCGACAGCGAAGTCAACGTGTGTGGCACCACGAGCGTCCAGACGGCGAGAAATGCTGTTCCATTGACAGCAGTCGGCCGTTCGCCTCCTGGCTGGCTCCCTCTCTCCGGCAGTCTTTGGAGTAGTAAACAAAAAATAAAATCAGCAATCAGAATAGCGATGGACTGTTTTTTGAGACTGTCGTGCAAAATTCTCAGCTTACCATTTTTGATTCGTATACGTTTTATCCTTGCGGTTCTAAACTCTAGAAGGACGAGTGTCGAGAATAGGTGCAGCAGCGTAAATATAGGCATCCACGTGCAACTAAAGCGATTGCGCATTACGGTACAGCACCGAACAAGCCGTGAGGCAATTCAAGGGAATGTGCCGGCGAAATTCGATGCGCCAAAACAAAAGCCGGTGCTTTTGGAAATATACGCGAACGCATTCCTCGCTGTTCCCTCCCCTGCGACAATGTTAGAAGGCCCGGAGGTGTCGGGCACACCTTCGGAGGTTGCTATGACAGCTCCAGCTGTCGTTTGAGAGTGTGCGCAAGCCACTGATGAATTGCTACTATCAAGCGTCGTCTTTAACAACATCAGCTCTTGAGGAGATTGCATTAATGGCTAAGGTGGGAAATAACGCGGCCACTACAACTTCATTTAGAGAGAAAACATCCAATGTTGATTTGAGCGCACAGACACTTACAGGGAGCATGACAGCAGAATAGCGGCGTCTTCACTGAGGACCGAGTGACTCCTTTGACTAGAGGACTGGCGACCTTCAAATAAGTGTGACATCGAAAGGCTGGTTGAAAATTAAACAATTAGGAATCTATTAGTGCACATATTCAAAGAAATTTACCAGTTTCATCGCAAATAACGGAAGATCTTTGATATCACATGTTCGCAAGTGCGAATGCGTAAATCACGAGAATGTTCTTGCAACGGCATGCTCTCACTTTTGAGCAAATCACACGCACTCATTTGGAAATTGGGCCTTGCGGGACACGACGGAGTTTTATATTCACGAGCGCCAACACGTCACAAACCTTCATTCTCCTTTTACCACAAACAAAAACTGCAGACTCTGCAAAATGATGAAATCGAAATGGTGTCATATTTTAGGAGTACGGTATGTGGATGCGAACATTGAGACTCTTTTCGAGCACAAGCCGTTCAGAGATTGTATTTACTTGAAGTCACGTGCCTGAGGACACTTCTCGATGTGCTCGTTGATGCCCCAATCGAAAACAGATTCTCCTCTTTAGACGCTTAACTGATTATTGTGATATGGTAAAAATAAAGATCGTAAAAGAATAAGGTCTAATTGATGCTTTACTCACATGGAAACTTATGGGTGTGCGTCATATCCACTTCGTCAAGACTCTCTCATCAAGAATCGAAGCGCAGATTATACACATGTGCGAGGCTGCTCCGTCTCATTCGAAGTTCTGTCTCCGTGGAATACGTGATGGAGATCGCGAGAATGTCGCAACAACCTTGAAACTCTAGAACAATTTCACAATCTCGAGCGAAGCACGCTTATGTGACCTATAAACAAACAGCCGCAACCCATGACAACAATGCCAACTGGCGGAGCATTTCGTGATAACATACATAGAAGACGAAGATGGAATTCCTCAAATTGCGAACTTTATTTAACAAAAGACAAAGGCAAATACTCCAATGGTAAGACGATTTTCATTCTCAAAAGCAGACTCAACCGCTAAACAAATGGCAAACACACGCTAAGGGCGAAGCCCGGCCTGCTACTCCGATGGCGTCTTCATTTTGGCACTGACCCGCCCCGTTGCGTCGATGGCAGGAAACCGAAGACCAACGAATTCACGGACATTTCTGAACGCCCATCCGAACACTGATGTCATCGATGATGTTCTTTTCGTCGATCTAAAGCACACAATCATAACGACGTATCATAAACGATGAAGGCCGCCAATTCGCCTACCCTTGGTGCCGAGTGAGGAACAGAGCTAGACTGCATACCAGATAGGTGCATTTACAGCCAAATTCCGTGTTAATGTCACCTCTGATATGGAGCCACGCTCGATCCGATAACGTTCAGTCTTGCGCGAATAGTTCGAAAGTGGAATGACTAGGAAATAACGATGAGGTGTCAACACGGTTAGTGAAGAACGAGAAGGGGAGTGCGAGCAGGCAGGATTTTGGCTGTTCGAAAATGGTTGTTCGAAAATAAATACTATTTGTTAAACATCGCACAAAAATCGACCATCGATTTGAGACGCCATCTCCGATTCGATCAATTCGATTCGAAACGAGTGTGAACGAGGTGCGAGCGCGTGGAGTGCAGTGGAGTTGAACCGCATTGTAAGCTGAGTCTCCGAGGGCATTACTGCATCGAAATCGTGTTCCCATGCAATCGCCATAAGAGGCTTCCGATATGATCGCGAAGGCAACCGCTCGCGTCAAAGCGTATGCAAATCCGGCGGTGACACTCACGATGAGCTCAGAAGCCCGTCAGTGGAGGGTAACATTGGAGTAGCGCTGTGAAGCGTCTGACTTCGGAATTAGTTGATGAATGCTGCAGCACAATGAATAGCGCTGACTGTTCGTGTCTTCGCGATAGGAAATGCATCATCGGAATCGGCGCTGCGATTCGCTCCCGAAAATCAGAAGCGGGGCGAAAGTGGGAAGGCAAAAATGAAACAGACGCAGCGAAGATGTGGGGTATAGAGATAGGAAGGCGTCACACAGCTTGGATTACCTATTAGAGAACGGATTACAGACCGGTCACTGATGTAGGTCAGCTCGCAGCGCTCGTAGCACAGTTATATCTGAAGATTCTAGGAACTGCGATCAAATTCGCTTTTTTCCAAAGCTGGCAGCCGTTTTACAGAGATGAAGTTGATCGGCGTCGTCAGCTGAAGATGACGAAGACAAGCTGGGCAGTTCGATTACAGCTATGAGAACGGTGAATGCTGGGCAATGTGATATTTACCCGCTGATCTCCTTTTATATACAACTGATCTAGGGCGGAGCGCAAACCGCGGCCCCCGTGCCGGTGATAGTCGGTGAGGATTAGTTACAAATCCACTTGGGGGCTACCTCTTGAATTAATTTCTCGACACTCGTTCATTGTGATGCTTATCCTCCGATTCGCTCCCATACTGTACACCAACTCCGATCGGTACACGACACTTCTCCCATACTTGATCACCTACACATCTCCGACAAACGAGAAGTAGTGCTTCTGCACTTGATAAATACTGCAAAGGTCACTGCAGAAAAACGGAAAAAATTCAATGGAAAAGGATGGTTCTATTTTCGAACACAACAAAGATTTTATTGGTGCAGTCACAGTCGAATACAAAAAAGAATTCATTGATCTCTTTTTATCTATGAAAGAAGCACAACGGCCTTGTGCTTTGATTGGGTCTAGTTATTAGTTGCGAGTTCACATCGTTTCTCAAAGATTTGAATAATATTCGGTGTTCGTCTTCTGGACTCATGTTTATTTTGGCATTTTGTCGGTAAAATTCGCTAGTATAATGTTTTTTTACATTAGTTCGTCTAGGAAATTCCAATGATGTTTACTTAGTCTGACAAAACAATTTAAACCGATGACACTAGAATCGGTCGTGCTATTTTAGCGAAAATATAAATGGATTACCCAGCATTCCGGTCATACAAAAAGATCCAAGTACTTATCTTGTCTTTGCGATAACACATTGATATCCAAAACATTCTCTACCTTTCAACTCATCAGATTACGGGTCCGAAAATAACGATAAGATAATGAGGAATTCACACTATTTGCGTTTTTCGATTTTAGGGATATCGAATTACAAGGAGCAAAGCTATAAGGACAGTGGGATAAGTGCCTTTTCTTTTTTTTGTGGAAAGTAAGTTCAGTTAAATAATTTGCTCAGCAAATTGTTATTGACAATGTTAAGCGTTATGCTTCTCATTTTCTGCTTCAGATGGGTACACTCAGTCTGCCCGACTAACTCTTTCACCACAGAACGTGGGGTACTGGCGTGCATAGTTTTCTTTTTATTCAAAGCATTTTTACTACACTGAACGATGTTAATGGAAGCAGATCTGAAGTCTCTTGAGTGACTAAACGTATGTGAGGTTCGTTGTCATTGATTAATCGTCTGTATATTGCTATAAAACAGTGTTTGCTCTAATCATTTCTCGTACATGATCCGTCATGGGTAGTTGATATTTTAGCGAGTTACCTATAGCCTGCCAATTCCCAAAGTTTGAGCTCGATCGGCCTCTAACACTTCGAAATGTTCTCATGTAATCTGTGTGCTCATTTCCGCTCACCTCGTCGCTGGATTGAAAAAGAAACGTTCAAACAACGTTTAAGTAGGAAGGCCATCTTGTCAAAAAATTGCAGAACACGCAAAACGCGACTTCAATATTTCATCAAATGACTTTTTTTTGTAGCGACTGATAAAGGTCATGTGCTTGTGCCTTGATTTGTAATAGCAACGCACAGATCATTGCAAAGTTCGAAATTTCTCCTGCGCGCAAGTGTATATTTTCTTCTTTTGTATTGTATGCTTTCTTCTTGAAATGCCCGGAATTGGTGAAGAATCATGTTACTTCTCGTGCATTTCTCGTCAGCTGAAAGATTAATAAAGCTTTTATTATATACATATTGTTCACAGGAAGAACTCAAAATGAAAACATCTAGAACAAAGTTTGCAAAAACATGTCGAATAAAAATCTGTCTGACGTTTCGAATGTTTGTTGCTACCTGAATTGTTGTAAGTTAACGAATATGATACAGAAGTGTGCAGAGGGAAACGAGCTATGTCTAGAATGGTTTTCTACTCATCAGCAATAACAGAACAACAATATGAGAAGAAAAGAGAACCAGTCAGGCAACCGTGGATGGAAAGAACTCAGTGGTAGGAGAGGGAACTGAGCTGGGAAACGATAATGAGCTGGACCGAAGTGTTCTGCGCAGAAAATGGCTAGGCGAAGTTCATCTTCAGGCAGCGACGGCAGTGCAGTAGCATTGGTCAGATTCGCGTTGCACAGTCGGCTTCGTCCAGGCACATCGCTCCGCACTGGTTCCCATCGTAACATGGTGATGAGGAGAACAGAACAACGAAATGTACATCAACTGGATTGGGAGAATTTACAAGGCGCGTAAAAAATAATGGCATCTCGAAATAGAAGTCAAGACTATGTAAAGGAACGGTCCCCGATTTTCCACCAAATTCTAGCTGTTTACGCTAATTGACAGAACTACATAGGAACGAGAGAATATTGTTCAAAGAAAGGTACAAGAAAAAAAGAGAAGTGTAAGTTGGAGATGTAGAGATAAGCATATGCGTCAGACAAGAGAGATAGACAAGCCCGTAAGAGAACTCAAGGAACACCAGGTAAGAAGGGTTGGCAAATCACCAGGAGGTGGAGCATATGAAGAAGAAGGAAGAGATTTGATCAATTCGCAAAGAAATCTTGTCCGAGCAATTGGGCTGTTCGTGTGTAAATGCTACCGTAGAAGACAAGAACTTTTTGAATTGCGAACGACAAATGCGATGGAGACCATTTCGCACACTCGCGAAAAGTGTGTCACAAATAGATAGGAAGAGGAGATGGTGGACGGAAGGAAGGAAATGAAGTGTGATTGGGAGGAGATGGCGGAAGGAAGGGAGACTGCCGACTTTTATGGCACTTTCATGCACAATTCCTTTACGAATCTGTCGATTCTCCAACTGCTTTGAAACACTTCCATCACTTGCATGTTTTCGTCATTTTGAGCAATGATATTCTAAAAAACAGGATTACGAGAGCAACATCCTGAAGGCTCACTTGAATAGACGCAGTCATCATGAGCAACGTTCCGTAACGTTGAGCACCGGCAGAGACCCCAATTTTTGAAGTAATCAAGTGGAACAAGGCTGCCAAATATTTTAACCTTTCGTTCGTCACCGAAAGCTTCGCCTCTGGCGACAGATCCATCGCATCTAAAACGTGAAGGGAAGAGTTAGCGCGGAGTTGAAATGCTGCACCTGGGTTAAAGAATATCGCTGCTTTGAACGCAGCGAATTCTACCATATCGATTTCAAGCTGTCGGAAGGGGATCATAATTTCGTCCATCTGACGGTGATAGATCGAACGGCATCCGGGAATACGGACTTGTTCCTGGGGCTGTCTGAGGATGTACGCACCGTTCTGATACACTATTTTGTCTGGGCCTGCGTTCTGAGAGTAATATACTCTATTCAGAATGTTGAACGTAAAGGCGAAGTTATGCACAAGTGCCATCTGAAGAAAACACATCGTAATAAGGGTAGAATAGGACGGCTGTACCTGATCCTCTAGGGTAAGCTTCTGGAATTCCTCGAATGTCTTCACCCACTCCAGACATAACCTTAGTTCTCTTTTGTTCCACATCTGAATGTCGATCATGGATGCAGGGTAGTGGTCTTTGCAAATTGTTTGCTGCTAAACAGCATTGTGTTTACTTCTTCGCCTGGCTTATCTACGATGCTTACGTCAATTTGCAATTCATTGACACTGTAGATTAGACTGGGAGTGGTGATCACTTGTCGAACGGAATCGACCGGTGGCAACAGTCGGGAACGCAGCTGATTACAAAGGTTTTCGGTGCCTCTTAGGTGCTCGATTATCTTATCGTCAAACGGCCTCTGTGGCGACATCGAAACCCAATCTTCATCCGAACTCGGCCGTTTCTGAACTTTCATTTTTTTGGTCGGGCCAATCCGATCTCGGTCGTTCTGAATGGCTGAAAAGTCAGCTGATCATCGAACTGATCTCGCGTGAACAACCTTTGGCGTCCATTCCGACAGCGACGCACTTGTTGAATCGACAGTGCCGACATGCACATCGGATATCTAAATAATCGAAGTTAGCTTGCTGCAATTAGTTGTTTCCATTACTCTTGTTTACATCGCAGTTCCCTTGATACTGGCAGACAAAGGAGTGTTCGGAGACGATTGTCCTTCGAAAGAATGTTTTGCTAAAAGTAATCATCATTATGTATTCATCATTGTAATCGTTTGATGCTGATTTTGAGATTATAAATTCGTGAACAAATATCTTTACAACTCGAGGGTATAATGTGGACGAATTAGCCAGAGGAAGTGATTAATATTGCAGGATTTTAGAAGGTTTTAACGTGAGGAGAGTGAAGAGAAAAATAAGTCTTCATAATTCAACTCACCATCCATTGCAGCTGGCAACACCGTAATGATATCCGGTTGCAAGATCGGAACACACTGCACAGAGCTCACCTTCTGGCACTTTTCGTCCTAAACAACCACAGAATGATGTCAGTTTAGCTGAAATGCTCGTGATGCCATTTACTTACTTATTTTCTCTTTCATTGCGCTTTTAAGTGATCAAGTGTATGGGGATTAAGGGGTAAATAGTTAACCACCAGCGATCAGTAGGGGCAGTACTGGGAAAGGTTCTAAAACGAGGCGCGTCGTCATTAACGATGTTCTACCAAACAAACAAACAAAGGAAACGAACGGAGCGACTCATTTCGACAGACAAATAACATTTGACGAACACAGAATTACGGAATAAACACTGATCCAAACATCAAATCCACACGAAATAAGCAAATTCTTTGAGTATCCCGTCAAACGACGTGCACTTCTAATTGGCAGACGCTTCCGCAGCGCGATCGCCCAGTGCCAATGGGGCTAGAAATAGTGATCGCGCATTGCAGCATTCTTCGGCTGCTTCAGATTCAATAACATTAAAACAGAAAAAGCACGAAAAACAGTGAGCCCAAACAATGAAAGAGCTAAATAAAACCGACTACTAATTATATTTATGTTAAAAACGTAAAGACGACGAAATCGAAAGTTTTTGGTAGCATGGAAAGAGTGAACGAGCATAAGCTACGTTTGAGCAGCAGGGAAGAAAGGTCAACTCTATTGTGTCGGAGACGTCGTCGTCGATCCAATCGATTGCGCTGAGATTGAGAACATCCGACGGTGGCCGAGCAGTGACTAAGCTAAACGATGCCGTAACAGTGCTCGCACAAAAAGCGAGCAAAAAGCGAAACCAGATGGCCCTCGGCTCGGAAGTTCTCTACGGGATATGCGTAAGGGTGAAAGAAAATTAAGCGATATTGGTCCCGTCGCCTGGTCCTCGCCGCTTCGTTCGCTCTCGATTCTATAGGACCATAACGAAGCCAGACCGATGCGCACAACAGGGCTAATTTCACGAAACCAAGATGCAATTAAAGTGTCAGAATGCTGATCTATAGCATCACTAACGCAAGAGACGTCACGAAATATGTTCAAACAATATTGATCGCTTAAGCACCACTAAACAAACAGATAACGTCAAACGACTCATGCCAAGTATTCTTTGCTGTTCGATGTCTTTCTGTGTGACTTACGGGTAAAACGAGCTACCGGCATCGAAGTGCTAAGATAATTTCCTTCCCAGAACTAGGACCTCATGTACGTCAATCTCGGCAGCTACTCAAAATGAAGTAGTCTACCTTTCGCACTTAGAGAACTCTTGGTACAAGGCACGACTACAACATGGCACCTATCTATTCCGTATGTGCACTTAAGCCGTTTCCAATGCTACACCCGCATAATGGAACAGCTGCATTCCTATTACTCGCCTATCCGATAATACTAATCGTTCCTTATTTTCTCATCGATCGCCGGAAAATGATATATGTCAAAAGCGCGAGTGACCGCATCCATGGTTGAATTGAGAGGTCGCCTCCGAGCAGTTATCGTAAGATGCTGTACGTGCGAACGCGAGGGCGATGAGAAATCGCATAAACACCAAAGAGTAAAAGTGCGCGAAAAAGAGTGGAAATGAAATAGCGAAGAACAGAGAGCGTAGAGAGAAAAGAGAACGAAACGATAAGCAAGTACCAGCAGAGTAAGAGAGTCACATCTCGATCAGTGACAAAACAACCAGCGATCACCAGCCAGTTCTCCAGTCGACCGATGAAGGCATAAATAAAATAGGAAAACCCGCCAGGTGGGGTAGTCCACAAACACGTGAGCGACGGTGACGATTTAGGCGATGTTGCGATAATCTCGACGGACACGGCTTCCGCAAAAAAGTCTGCGATTCGATGCGAATTCTAGAGGGATCGCAATAAGACAGCAAACAGCAAAGGTGGTCGCAGCGCATTATCTCCTACTGTACAGGACAGCACCGTCTATCGCTGTCCGTTCAAATGTGTTCGCCACACGCTCAAAGTCATATCAGAACCTTGTTTTTGATAAGTGTCAAAGAAGCAACAGACCCAGAAGTCCTTAAATTGCAGAATCACAACTTCAGCGACCGGTGAGCGTTTTAAAAACGAATTAGAGTAAGCACGCATAAAGAATCTTAGCAAAAAACTGTTACAAGCGGTCGGTTGCTTTGTAACGTCAGCTTAGCGCAGGTGGAAATGATGGAGATTAGTGAACAAAGATGCGGATGTCTGATCGGCTTAATTGTTTTCTGGTTTGACAAAAAAAACATTTCTCGGCATTGAATGCCGGTGACGTTCAAAGCAAGCTGTGTGAGAGGTAATTACTAATTTCATTTTCTTTCAGTCCCTACGTAGTGATTACGAGCGCGCATAATTAAGAAGTGCATGTGGCGGGGGCGCTGTTACATTAAGGTGTTGTTGACGAGGATCGGACATATTCTTTTAAAGATTGGAAGAAGATAAAAGATGAACAATCGTTCTAGCACAAAATTCTGGCGCAGGCACGACGATGACGCTATAGGTGAAAAAAGGATGCGTTGACCTTTGCGAACAAGAACAGCGTTCTGAGTGCGTGAGGGGAAATGGCCGTCGGCAAATGAGGGACGAACGTGGTTGGTCGGGTGTTCTACCTTAGGTCGCATGCGCTCATGAGAAATGCTGGCTTGTTTAGAATTAGATTCCATTTTCAATTACTGTCTGCATTAACAACAGCAATCGGAGATTTTAATTAAGCCAACTTACTTTGGGCCATCAAAACTACTCAAACACAGAGGAGTAACAACGGCGTGTGTGTGTGTGACGACAACTCACGAATCCGTCCGAAATATAGAATGCAGGCCCTCTGGATGTCTGCTCAACGACTCGCGCTTGTCTGGGTCTCCGCCTCGAGCTCACTTCTCTATCCCCACCACTTTTCTCTTCGATCGATCAATAATATCACGAAAACGCCCTACAGCGCTCTACGGCTGATGCGGTTGATGTGATGACGACGACAACGACGTCGGCGCGGCGACTGGTAACAACTCAGCTTGGGAGAGCATCAACGACCAAGTAGCTAAGACACCACCGGCAAAGACAACGTTGCGTTGCCGCCAAGTGCAATCGGCCTGAGTAACCATCGACCACCGCCGCGATCCACAAGCGTAGTGCAAGCGCCGACGGAAAAGACATTTTCCTATTGTTCTTAGGCTGTCCAACGAGGCGGGCTCTACTTCAGGGGCGCCAGTTTATTCTTTGCCCTGTGTATCGCGAAGCATGTCGTTTGATAAATGACGAATCAGGCCCGCGAGCCAGAGTTAATTTGAAGAGTCGCCGTACTGTGCATCTGTGCAATATCTTCCCAAAAGATCTTCCGAAGGGGTCACATAGGCAGCGCTCGCGCTGTTTCTCGCGATGGCGTTCGACGCGGCGTCGATCAGTTCTTTCACGCTCGCCACCGTTTTTCTATTTTTGCGCGCCCAATAAATGAATTAGAACTATGTGAATGGATTCGAAATTTGGCAGACGGTTTTGCGGATGGTTTTCGAAGCCGTTCTAACAGCTCTTGCGGGGGAGTCAAGTGGAGCTCGACATCAGCACATTGCACTTTCCAACAAAGTGCGAATGACAATCGCAAATATCGCACAGTTGAACAGCGCCAGAGAAGAAACATTCCCGTCACTGGCGTTTACGAGCACGTGATCGCGAGCGATGATCACTGATTTTTGCATTCTGTGTTTGCGTCGACATTTGAGAAACAAACAGTTGTGGGGGAGAGAATGCGCGTCATTTCAGCTGAGACACCTGATTAAACAGATTAAACGATACAGTTAGCTCATTCACCGAAGACATCCTTCGCTATCGCCAGTAATGAAACAAAGGGATGCCACGTATAGCAAAGCTAACATTCGCAATGCGGGGTTCAGCCGGGAAGCTTCCATCGAGAACAATAACGTCGTAAATAAGTGAAAGAGGCGCAGGAGGAAAGCCGGAAAACAAAACAAAGTAACATCAAATGAGTAGCGTGGAGCGGAGCACAAGTAGAGGTCTCAATGCACAACTGAAAACGACGGCTGCCTGCAAGGTCAACGGAGGCATACACTTCTAGTTAAAGAAACTTGAAATGGGACTGATACAAGAGCGATAACGAAGGAGCCGCTGGCAAAATTGGGTTAAGTTATTTTAACGTATGAATCAGAAAACGTGTACGGTGCGACAACAGTTTGAAATGTTCGATCGAAAGTATGACATCCATAAGGAAAACTTCTTTTCTTAGGATCCTCCCGTTTGCGTGCTATTTTGATATGGCTGCAGTAATCAGTACGTGCATATTAAACGATTCCTGGCAGTGTAATCACTAAACGTTGACAAGCGCAAAACTTGGGAAATAGACGAAGAGTAACGCGATTGCATCAGTGATTAAGCAAATTACTTTTGGCAAAAGGACATTTCAAATGAACTTTGGGAACATCGCCGCTAGCGTTTGGGACTGGCGAGAGGCGGAAGCAGAGTTTTGGGGTCTGAACGAGCGCCGGTGTGCGCAGTAGTGAGATTTTAATTAACTAATTTGCATTCAAATACCGTAGATAGTGGTGTTTGTTTATTGCCATTTGGCGCGTTGGCGTCCTGTGCGTTCAAGCTGCTAACGTCTCAAAGACCAGCTGAATGAGTTACGTAATAATAGGTTTTTTCGAGTCACATGGGCAACTCGTTTCATAGCCATGAAACATATTCGGTAAATGGTGTAAACACGAACGTTCTGCCTGGAGATAATAGGGCAGATGTTGAAAGTTGTTTCCTGACGCGGGAAACGACGTTCTCCTGTTCGCACTGTAGAAGAGAGAAATAGGTGTGGGATGGGGGCGGAGCGTTACACGAAACGAAACGCGCAAGAGGTGTAACGAAAGTGCGGAAGGCGAGTCAAGGAAAATGGTAATGAGCGGACAGCGCACAAGAGTTTTTTTTCCGTCATACGCGGCCAAAGGGTGAATTGCGTCTTACACTTTGACCATAACCGCGGAGTTAGCTCCGCGACAAAATGTCACTGATCTAGAAAAATTCAATGACATCATGGAGCCTGTGTAGCCAGTGTTCACTTTGAGTCTGACAAAGTTCCTCTAAGCATCATGCTAAAAAAAGAAGTTGTAGGACACGCGGGTCGGCCGCTGGCTGAAAGCGAACGGTGACGTCTACGAAACTGAGCGGAATTAGTAGTTGTCCGGTGAATTTAATCGGCTGCCTCCAGGTGTAATGGCGTAGACGCCCATTTTAGAGTATTTTTCAAGATGTAATTACCAACAAATACGCGGCAAAGAACAAGTTACGCATGACAACCACTGCAGTCATTAGGAGAAAAACTGAAGGCAACGAGCAGTTTTTCTTTGTGAAATTAATTATACTAAATGTACATATAATCCTACTACAGCGTCACCAGCATAAATGCGAAGATTTTGATTTCCCTTAATTGAAGATGCTAGAAAATAGAAAGAACATTTCTACTGCTGTGACGAAAGCATTGCGGCCAATTTCTCACATTGGCTCAGCCAAGTGAAAGCATTACATCAGTATTTAACACAAGCTGAAGTAACGCAAATCGGAGGAACTTCGTGACAGATCTGTTCCTAGAACACGTTAGTTAAAGGAAACGAACATGAACAACGAAATGAGACCCAGGCTACGTTTTATACGAAAGCAGGCCTATTGCCAGCATATTCATCATTAGAACTTTGGCTTTAAACAAGTAGTCGAAATGCAAATGACATTATATATCGTGCTAGAAACCTGCATCCACGGCATGGCGTAATTTGTGTCACACAGTCGTCAACAGACCAGATCATCCGCTTTATAGAGAATACGGTAGTCATATGAGGTTGTCGGATCAAATCTGACTCATAGGTAAGGGAAACATAAACCGTCAGTCTGGTAGTATTTGTGTTTGCTGCTGGGACGCTATGTCCTCATACTAAAAAGGTCAGTAGATTAATCTATTCCCAGTAGAAATGATATTCTCTATCCACTGTGAATTAAATTTGGCAGCACTAGACTGCCGACCGAATATCACCAGCTAATTTCATATTAATCGAGTTGATACAGCGGCAACCTTGGCAGTTAGAACAGATATGAATGGCAGCTGAATATTTCGCTCCAGCAGCGCACCCACCTACATGGATCAAATGTCATGTGCCAGGGATGGTTTAGTGGAATAAAATCTGTTTCTAAGCTAGGCCAGGATAAGAACATAGCAACGAAGTATATGGCTATATAGTGGAACACGTGGCAGACGTGACATTTTCTTGCTCCAACAGCCATTTATATTTTCGCGTATCCACGCCATCCTGCCGTCAAGACGTAGATCATTTAACAAAGCGGCTAGACGGAAATGCCTCACACACTCATCCGGTTTTGGGCTCAATTCAATCCACATTACGGCTTTAACAACATAAAGGCAGATTCGAGTAGCAGTTTTCTTCGCACTTTCTCTTTGCGTTTTTTGGAAGCTGAGATTAAAGTTCATCTCTCATTGTACCTAACTAACGATATTCAAACACAAGCTATGTGAGGAAGTGAGGAAGTGCACGATTTATGTGTTTGAAACATTGAAAATATGCTTCTTTGATTGCACTTATTTTCAGACTGTTTGATCTGGACGCAAAACCGGTGTGCGGGTTGTGTTCGTCACTCATCCTTGCTTGTCGGTCGAGCGTGGTCACCTCTTATTCTTGTGTCAAATATA
This sequence comes from Steinernema hermaphroditum, assembly GCA_030435675.1. Taxonomy (NCBI): domain Eukaryota; kingdom Metazoa; phylum Nematoda; class Chromadorea; order Rhabditida; family Steinernematidae; genus Steinernema; species Steinernema hermaphroditum. The sequence goes on along the minus strand of CM059625.1, from coordinate 9,973,584 downwards.
TGTCTTTTGTCATTCATATGACATGGCGGTTAAAAACTCAACATCCGTCATTACATTAGCAAATCTCAAAAACATAGATCCGGCCGATCACCACGGTCTGTTATCAACAACGTTTCCAAATAAATCAGTATTATAACAGACCATGGCGACATGCGGTATGAGGGTGACAGCTACTATGCCCACACAATGACTCCACGAGCTCATTTCAATTATAGGAACATACAGACCAAATGTTGAAAAAATAACGCTTGGATCAACAAACAAGAACGATTGCTCGAAATGTTTCCATTTCGACTACCAGATTGTCTCTCCACTTTCAGCTTAGAGATTCTTCTTTGCTGTTCATATTGTACTCTCTATCTTACTGCCATCCGCACTTGACCACAAATGACAGATTAGAAGAAATCGGTCAGAATGAAACAAGGTGGGCAACCTGTGGACCAAACCATTTTCGACCTCAAACACATTTTTTTCTATGAACCCAAAGTCCGGCTCGTGCCCGAAAAGTGGGTTGAAGTTGCTCAATGGAATGGTGAATACATCTCATGAAATGTGCGTTTTCAATGTTTCAACCCAATAGATAGCGACTTGTACTTAGAATGACGACAGCACTGACCGTCGCACTGCCCCAAGTAGCTCGTTAGCGCCTATGGTTTGAGGCGATGACGATAGCTAAAGAACATGGAACCGGGTACCTCCTTACTATCTCATAAATCTTTGTTGCTCTGCTGTGTACTACTACATAATACGCTGGAGCTTTTAATTATTTATGAGAGATGTGAGAAAACTCATTAACGAGACAAACGAATAGGTGGGAATTCTCTCAGTGCCCAATATTAACGTGAAACGATCCACTGCGTTGTATCCGTCGGGTGACATAATCGATTTTCGTCTGTGTAGGATCTTTTCTGGCTATATGAGGCGAGGAAAGAGACAGAAAATGTCGGCCTCTTCGGCCCAATTACCAAAGGAGAAAACTCTCCAACACGTTTCTCGTTATCCGTCCTACGTGACCGTTAGCCTCTTCCCATTCATCGTGGTAAAAAGCAATCCTCTTATTCATTAGTCTCACCAAGACAACAAGCTTCTTGGATTAGCTGTGGGTTTTTGCCACTAACACATTTGCATGTGGCTCTCGACCATTATATCCATTTAAGGAAAGCTGCGTCGGAGCTGATGTCATTTATAATATGCTTTTCTTCACCAATATAATATTGTTTTGTTGCCGCTCATTGTCGTCATAAGCAAAAGTACTAATGGAGGACCCCTTTGCTCTTGATGTTCTTAGCAGCTACAAGATCAAGTTAGTCATAGCTCATAACGGTGTTCAGAAAGGTCGGCATATTGAATCCACAATTTCTTTTTCACCTTTCTATATGAAGAAAACGGAAGTCTTTAGCGTTGATGGCATAAGTGAAAATCCGGAGATCAGTGAATCCCTTCAGAATCTTCGGTAGTTTTTGTGCTGAACGCGATTATGAAGGTACGCCAATATTAGTCTTCTTGGGCGACCACTTCTCCAAAAATTAGTAGAAGGCTGCATTGTTTTCTTCTGGAAGTCGAGTTTTAAAAGTTACGTTCCTCGTTTGATGTTTACGTCTTCGATTTGAAAAACCTGATTCTTGCTCTAGGCAAATCTTTAATTTGAGTTTTCCGCTATTTGCTGACGTAATATTTGTGTTTTTAATTGGGCGATGCGCGCTGTGGAAAATAAACAATTAACTCTCGGTGAAGCAGTGGACTCGCCTATTTCCAAATGTTTATCTAGATCTCGATATGCTGTCAGGCCCCAGGCGTCCTGAAAATGCAGAAATCAAACTCCCGATTTGCAACGGACATTAAAATAGTTTATCGAATTGCGCTATTTGACGCCCGGTCCTTGTCGTGTGGGCCGTCTCCGGCCGAATATGTTTTCCTGAGAGAATGTAAAAGCACTTTCTCCAGACTCTCGATAGAAATCAGAGCGTCTGAAGGATAAAGAGATCCCTTCACGATCTGTCGAGCAGCTCCTTCACGATCGTCGTTTCCCAGCAGAGGGCTAACCGACCGGCATTATCGCCTGCATGTTCGTTTGTTGTTTCTTTTCAGCCGTTGTGCTGACGTCGTTAATTTGCGAATTTTCACAAAAAAACGCTATTCATTCGAGAAGCCCTTCATTTGTCGGTCCAAATTTAAGTTTCTGTTTTTTCGGTCATCGGTCCCATATTCGAAAAAGTGTTCCCACGTTTCGAGACCGCTTTCTGATTTCTGGCAAATAGTTGTGCCGCGTTTATTCTCACATCCGGTCGCCTCCTTTATGCGACAAGTGGGCGTCGTTGACTTCTCGACGGTGGCAACGTTCCTTGCCACCGCCATCTTGGAATTGTTAACCCGATGAGGGCCTGGCGCCGTTTTCGACAAACACCACATTTAACGTCCCCGCTGCTGCCCTCACACAGCGAGTCAATTTCGAAAACTCATCGCAGGGCTGAACTCATGATTATCTCCAATTAAGCCTTTCACTCGCGTAACACAGACTCTCCTTAAAAATTACTTGTGATGTTTCTTCGATAATTTAACCGAGGATTGTTCAAGTAGAACTTTATTTTCTTACAAGCAGAAATCTTCGAATGAATAGGATCAACTGTTGAAGATTTATTGCTCAGATAGCGATTATACTTGCGTATGCGTTGAGGGCTTGATAAAGTACACAAAATCTTGGAGTTTTATGGAACGAAGAGATCTGACCAAAAGGTCGAAATTGTTTGCTTTTGCGCCAAGAGGATAAGGACAGAAGTGCACTTCGGGATAGCCTCGAGGTCAGCCGAAGCTTCTCGTGAAACGGCCTCTTGTCCGCGTCCAGGCCGAGCGAACGCTGCCACCACTAATCGCTTTGTACAAACGCCTCTGTTTTGTGGGAACACTTTTCCACTGTGAAGAATAATCCACGTTCACGTTCTAATTTCCATTGCTAACGCGTCTACTGAGCCATCATCGGTTTCCACTTTTCTGTTTTCCACTGAAACTACTACAAAGTTCATTTGTCGACGTCCTCCAGTCAGCGGCCACACAGTGCGCGGTGAAAAGTGCCATTTTGTGATTGACGTTGAGAAGCGAAAGTCAAAATGCGCTCGACCAGTAGGAAGTGTCGGGATAATGACGAATTTGTGAGATATCCGGAGATGAGCCCACCCTCACTCACCCCTTGCGTAGAGACATGCGCATTCCCACGCGCAAAAACACGTATCTGCCATATCTTTTCGTCTTTCCCGTGAAGGCTTTCGAATGCAAACATTGCCTTCTTTGAGATCATCGGTGACTCTCCCATGAGTCGCGCTGTTGTGTCATCCACGTTATCCTGTTCGATCCTTATAATAGCTTGAACTCTAGTGTTTCGAGAAGACGCAACTCGCGACTGGATATTCTATCGCCCCATTTTCACTTTACCTAATTAGTTTCTTTCAGCTCGTTCCTTGTTGCATGAGCGCCGAGGGAATCGACTCCTGCGCGGAATGTTTTCGTGTGCACACACCTTTTCGCGTTCAGTGTCCCTTTAACTTTCAACTGCGTCTCGATCAAAACTATTGATGTAATTCCATATGTATGTTGATGTACACGCATACGAACAGCTGCTTCTTCACCGGGAAGAAGATTATGTTCTAAAATATACATTCTAATACATTCTAATCTTCTGTTTTCGTCAGCCAAAATCCCCTGTGCGCTCGGTTTCGCGAGAAACAGAGAGACTTTCATTTTATGAAGAAAAACTCAGGATCGACGCCTTAATTAGAAGAAATAAGTTCCGTTGTGTGGGCGCCGTTTGGTTGACAATATCATCCCCACGACTGCCTCTAGCCTTTGTGCATCGGAACGTGTGGGCGTCAAACTCACCTTAAACTCACATTTCGTCAGATGTTTCTTCATTTTGTACGGTTAAGATGAAGCAACCCATTTCATGCTAAGCCTTTCATTCGGTTTTCCGTCCCGTTTCAGAGCTGTTTTGAACGAGCCGTTAATCAGAAATTCATTAAGTATTTTTGATTGATTCGCTCTAAATTAATCTTTATAAGGTGTCATTCAGTTTGGTTGTGGCACAAACAACGTCCTTTTCGCAGTCCGTTTTTCTGTCTTCGCTTCTTCCTCTTCGCTCATTTACTTTAAGCGCTGTTCGTGAGCAAGGCGTTGACCGCTTGTCAATTGTTTTCAAGAAGATCTTTCATTTACAGGGTCGTTTTTCTCACAAACAAAGATAAGGTGCGATGGAAAGGAAAGTGGGAGGATCGCAGTGAATGAAGATCGTACTTTTTCCGTCATTGGCATGACAATGAGATTTTTTCCTCCGCAGCCTTGCCAACATGCTTTCCAATGTTTCTCAAACTCGTACGCAGCATCATTTGCAATTCGTCATTTTGACAAAGGATAAGTCAAAATAACTCATTTCGAATTCAGACCCTTTCTAAGGCAGTAATCCGCATAATTCGCGAAACTTGTTATTGCCAAAGGCAACCACATCCGCTAGGTGATCAGTCGTCAGCGGTCGTAATACTTTTATTATTTATATTTATTGTGCGGTGCACGAGCAGTAGTACATTCCTTCAAGTGAGGAGATGTCTCGATGTGCGACTCGCGAACTCCTATCGCTTGTTTACTGAAAAAAGTTCGTTCAATCGAATTAGAATTCATAATGTCTTTGTTTGCACTTACCGAGTGTGGTCAGGTGAAAGTCTCATCAAGGTCAACTCGTTTGCAGTTCATGTCCATTAATTAAATCGATTCCAATACACTATAATAGTCACAATGTTCTTTGATCATTTATAATCAAGTTCATAAGTCGCCGTTTGTCACGAACGGTAACAATCTCGACCACAAAGCTTCCATCACACTTGACAACTCTCACCGCCTTGTCCAATAGATCTTCATCATTTCTGAGCGTTTTTTCGCATGGCCCACCCGCATGGTGTACCAAATGTTTATGTCAACGTAGTCTGAGGGGTGACGTTGTCCCATGGTGTTCTAGTGTCCTGTACCCGTACTAGCTCTCCTTGAATATAATTTTTAGTCTCTTGTTATCAACTGGCAACATAACCAGAAGTTCTCGAAAGATAGCGTAAAACTATAGTACGTGTTTATCAGTGATCATATCGAAATGGAGCTCCCAATAGCAAATGTATGTCTGGTTGCCATATATTTAATTTAAGAATGCATTATGGAAAAAACGAGAACGAAACGCGATTTGGGTTATTCCATTGAACTACAGTTTATTTGCGCGTTTATTAGATAAACGCATCTATGTATATTATCCACGGCTTTCCTCTCTCAAAGGCGATCGCTTCGGTCTTGCAGTCGGCCCCGATCGTGGCAAATGCGTTTTGAATACATTTAATAATTCCATGAGTGGACTAGTGGCTACTATGTTATTCTGCAATGGTGTTTTCCGAGAATTAATCACTGAAGAATGAAACTTTTTCATTTCCATCGATGCTTTCATAGTCGTGCGCCTTTCTTCTTTTCGTCTTGCTGTGTCTGAATAGAATTTTAGAATAAATTTTGACCGTATTCTGACCGTCGTCGGCATGCTGTCAAGACGATTCGGCCGTTTAATCTGTAGTAAGTGACATTCGTGAGAAGCCTGTGCTGTCGCCTCGAGTTCTCAGTTCTTCGCAGAATCCGTTTTAATTACATTTCTGAGTCGTCGATCATTATTTTGGATGAACACCCCCTGAAAACGAATAACATCAATTCTTTCTAAATACACCCTGCGCAGTGTTGACATGAGTATTTAGAACGCTTACGCGTGAACTCACCGTCACTTGGTCACTGTGAGCTTTTTTAGAGAAATTGTAGGAGTAGCGTGTTCGGTGCTTGACCTTTCGAAAAGTAGCCCCGTACGCAAGGGAAACGTGTAATTATTTTAGTTGGTCGTTACGTGTCCGCAGAGTCCAAACGACGATCTGTTCGCAGATTTAAAAAGTGTCAAGTAATTTTTCTTATTTTGAAGTCTCGATGACTACTTAAAATGTTTGTTTCTCCATTAGATGTGAGGTCAAACCGATTGACTGCGCAACGAATCTGTTTACTTCGGAAGAAAGGCAGCCTTTTAACGAACTGGCACATAAGTTTTCCTCTTAGTGACTCTTCTCGGCAAGCGTTAATGGTATCCTTTTACAACGCGCTCTTTTCATCCTCGCTGCAATTATAGTGTGCCTTGTGTTCGTTGGTCTTGACCACAAAAAAAAAAAACGAAATATCGGCTAAATGGATGCTTGGCATGCGAACTAGTTTCAGCCATACAGAGTCAAATTGCTTTTAACCTCTCTGTTCGTTTCAAATTTTTATTTTTTCCCTTCAAACCGCCAGCCTGCTTGTTTATACTGGCTATTTTACATGGTGACATATAGCAGAAAGTTTACGTCAAGCTTGCTGTTATTTGAAATTGATGATCCTTTACGCTTACTCAGTGGAGCGCGGCTTGAATCCCAAACAGCCATTATTTTATGTAACATTCACACAGCGGATTAGAACTCCGAGACGTAGTGTTTGCTGGATGCCCGGCTGCTCTCACGTCTTGTCCCAGCAGACGAATGACTTTCGGTGTTTTGATACTAATGAGAATCAATCGCGCTTCGCTACGGTTCGTATAGGGTTACAAAACAACCGGAGGATTTACCATACAAAAAAATCCATTTGATGCCATCGGCATAAGCACGAGTGAACGCTGTAAAGCAGAGCTCATCTGAAATCGGAGAACCACGGCAAAAATTTCCCCCTTTCAAGCATGTTTTCATGTCGCTTAACATCTCTTCTAATACAATTGCGAAGGTGACCCACATGCGTTATTTCATGTTTGACGCTCTCCTTTTTATCGTTTCGGTGTTGTTTTGGATAGGTGACAGCTTTGCTCTCGTCCCATTTACTCTCATTTCAGTTTTTGACATCGATAAAATATGGGGTCGTCACATTCATACGATTTGCCCTGGGGTCTGTATGAATTATTGAAAATGTTTTGACGAGTGCCTCTCACAGTTAGATGACCCCATGTGGCTGCGCTGCAGGAGCGTTTAGAAGCATAACGTTGACGTATTCTCTGTTGATCATAGCGACAAAGATCGTTGAAGTTCTCTTAGTGAGTTTATTTCTTTTTTTTGCAGGGCATTTCTGTCTGCTCTTTTGTGGTCTTCTTCGCACAGCTTGCCTAGGTGATGCTTCGCATAAGAACAACTCTCTAGGGTTGACCGCTGGACCTCCCCAGGGGGTGCCAGTGGCATGTTTTGTATTCTTTGAGTTGAGCGCCCCCACCCAAAAGATATAAAAGAGACGAAGCCAACGTATGATAAAGAGATTTTCAAAAACGTTCAACAAGCACGCCAACTTTCTGGCCCTGGTCAACAATCGCTTAAGTTGTTTGTCCCGACAATCGACAGGTTATTGCTTTCCGTGTGCCTGCGAAAACGCTCAAAAACTTCCCAACAGCGAACACTTTCCCATTTTGCTCACTTGGACGAACTCCTTTTGAAGTCGGCAGGAATGGATAATCAAGACCACTTTGACTTCCGTTCTTTTTAGGCGATTAGCAGTTACTTCGACGCCGACGTCTGCGTATTTTCGTTTTTTGGACGCAAAATTCAATTGGCGAGGGTGTTAAAAAGAACATTTACACAAATGGATCCAGTAGGATCTAGTGGTTTTCACATAGTATTCCTTGGAACAGACAACAAAAAACAAAAGTTACAGAAATTGATTTCTATGTTTCCGCATCTTAATGTTTCTTGAGCACGTTGATATTATCCGTGAAAATCCTTCTTATTGGTCATCATCGTACACGTAGTTCATCGAGCGAACACCTGAACTCTTAACAATCCACTTCGTAAATTATCTGCGCCGTGCATCTAGCTTTGTGTAGTTCTTGGATCGGCAGGATTTCCTGGTTTAATTGACTATTGAACAGTGCCACGGACTGTCCTTGCATTTCCGGTTGTGTGTAGCTTTAGCGAAGCTTATTCTTATGCATAGCTGTTGTCAAATGAGTTGTTTGGCAAAAGAAGTTATTTCCAAACAACAGTCATTTTGGATTCACCCTTTGCGAGGACTCATTGCGTGAGCACGCAATCGCATGCATTATTCCGGAATTTTACCTTTTTTCGGCTCTCAGTTTCTAGAAGTGGTCTAGGATATGAAATCAGCCGGTGTGTTGAAAACAAAACGCAGGTCGTCCTCTTCCTAGTACAGTGCAATTAAGCGTGCATTGTCCTAACGTTGTCTTTTAATTACCTGTCCTTCACAGCTACACATTCCCTGGAAAACCTAAGACTTGTCCCTCCTCGAAAGGAGACCATCTTTTTCTTTTCTGTTTCTTTTCTTCATGTCTTAACTTATTCAGCTCCCTATAAATGGCAGCGTGGCGTAGCTCCACCATACGGCTAACAGTTATCTCACAGCGGCCGGAAGTTGCAAGTAACGCTACAGCGACTCCACTTCCCCGGCATCTTCACGCGACTGGAAAATCGCCGCTCAGTATCCATAACGTGGAGTGTTCCTGGTCTCCGATTCCGGCAGCTGAGATGTTTTAGTTTCTGGTCTACTGTCCAAATCTAAGAAGGTTTTCAAAGAGTGCCATAATTTTGAAGCTAATTTGTTTTCGAAGTTTTTAAGACGCGACCGCCTCCATTCAATTGACCTCAGAATGTTTTGTGTACATTTCGGCCGTGACTAGGCGCATTACTTACTTTTGTTGAGCAGTTGCTCTGGAGTGAGGTCTCTATTACTTGTAATTCGACACTTAAGTGTTGAAAATTTAGCGCACAAAGTCTTTAATGCTGGAGTTCGCGAATTTATTTTCGGTCGTTTCGTAAGATTATACGTAAAGTTAAGTGTTTTTGTTTTGTTTCAGTCAGTGCGACCATGTACTCATGACTACGAGCTGGTGATAGAAAGGCTATCGGGAAATATGGAAATGCTCGACAGATTCAACCAGACGTGCGATTCGCCCTGGCCCTCTTGTCTTTCATTGGGGACTGCTCTGGTCACCATCGCCTGCATGCTCGTAGTGATGCTTGTCATCGTCCTCGGAAATCTTCTTGTTGTGCTCACAGTTAACAACGACCACAAACTGCGAAGTCAGAGACAGAACTGGCTAATTGTTTCACTAGCTATCGCCGACCTGCTCGTAGGTCTACTGGTAATGCCGTTGACCATGGCTTACGAGATCATCGGTGAATGGAGACTAGGTAAAATCACCTTCTCCTTGGTAATACTGGTAGAACTTTCTAGGCAACCTTCTCTGCGAGCTGTGGCTAGCGCTCGACGTTCTCTTTGTCACTGCCTCAATACTCCACATTTGTATCATATCTCTGGATCGCTACTGGTCCGTTACACAACCTCTCAGTTACCCTAACAAGCGAACACCACTGAGGATGTCAGTCATGATCGGTAATTCTTTGGTCAATGTAAACACTTCAACCGCAATTCAGGAGTGTCGTGGCTTGTATCACTTCTGATATGCCTTCCTCCGATCCTCGGTTGGCGACCACAGCGTGCTCCTGGAGAGTGCGCAGTGAGTACCGACGTCGGATATGTTCTCTATTCGGCCCTTGGATCATTTTATATCCCAGTCATCATCCTGGTCATAGTGTACGCGCGCATCTTCAGCATCACAAAGCAGCACAGCAGACAAAGACTGAAGGAAACCGAACGAACCGACAAGACACTGTGCCAGTTAGCTGCCGCCGCTGCCACAGCTAACAGCCAGGTGCACAACAAAGCGGCCGGTACGCTGCCGTTTATAAGAGGAACGTAGTTGATGTTAACACTATTCAGTGACAAGCTTGCTGTGTTCCCCGGGCAGCGTTCGCCAGACGACATCCCTCAAGGAGAATTCGATGCCCTTAGTAATGGTTAATGCCGATCCCTCACGTGACTTCTATGTTTAGACGAGAACGGGTTCCGGTTGGGAAGGCAATGATTTCCGCGCCATGAACGGCGGAAACACCGAAAATGAGTCGCCGACATCTCTCAGTAACGGAGGGGGTGTTGACACGAAGGAAGCCGAATCCAACAGAAATCCACTCATACCCAAAAAGTGCATAGATGTACGTTTCCGTTTTGTTCGCACGTTCAGGCATCGTCTCTCTAATGTAAGGACTTGAGATCGATTTCCTAAGATAAAGGATGACATATGCACTTAAACTAAATTAGCATGATGGAACGTTTTCACATGAGGGTCACGTAGTGATGGTAAACTTGCTCGCTTTATTTATTCTCGTAAGCACTCCTGAGATGTCGTCACTTGCAGACGTCCAACCAGTGTGGCAAGAAACGTTCCAACTGGCTATCGCAGATTGATAGAAGCGAAGACAGTACCGATGGAAAGAAATCTACCGACAAGAGGAGGAGACTTCTGAAGGCGAAAGAGAGACAAGCCACAATGCTTCTTGGTTTGATTCTCACTGCCTTCATCGCAAGTTGGCTTCCCTTCTTTGTAAGCAACTATGTTCAGGAATGCAACACTTATCTTATATTTAGGTTATGTACGTTCTCGGAGCTTTTGGTTACGAAGCACCCGAGCTAGTATTCAAGTTTTTCTTTTGGCTGGGATACTGTAAGTTCACTCGTTAATGCAACCAGTTCATGAAATGTGGTTCAGGTAACTCGGGAATTAACCCTGTGATCTACACTGTATTCAACCGCGAGTTCAAACGTGCTCTGTGCCGGCAGCTTCGCAAGCAGCAGCGCTACGTCATCTCATTGCGCGAGCACTTCCTCTAAACATATGTCGATCTGTAATTCTATCTCATCTCCACAGTGCGGGTTCAGCAATATAATAAATTATTCTACTAAGAGAACATCACATGTTAGCCAGGCAATATTGCCTGAATGAAAATCTTTCAGAATCCAAAGGAGCAAAGACATAGTCCTCAAGGATACCTGGTCATTGAACCAATGGCCATACACAGTACTCCTGTCTGTGTAATTTGTTTATGGTCGTTTGTACTCTGGGATCGATCGGCCAAATTATCAAACTGTTGTTGTAGAGTACTTCCTGCAATGGTGATTTACTCTACATTTTCAAACGTGTGTCCCAAAAAGAGCTCGTACGTCTTTAATCTCCATAATAAATACTTTTAATTATATTGGCACAAGCACTTGAGTACATTACATTTAAAACAAAGCCTAACGATCAAAACATTTCCAATGTACCCGTGCAAGACCTAGACCTCACTGATGTCAACGGGACTCAGCAAGCTAGCATGTCCATTCTTGATGAGAAACCGTTTGTGAAAGCGTTCCCAGTTGTAATCCACGCTGCCCGAACTGTGTGAAGACGGTTGATTATGACCGAGAGAGATGTCATGTGCGGCGACAGCTAGCCCACAGCTTCCTCCATTGGCTGTGGTTGTCGGGTCGTTGTTGTTCGTTATGCCATCCCGATTCATTTGTGTGTGCTTTCTACGATTGGCCGTGTTAGTTACTGTAGACTGTCGGCACAGTAGGTAGTGCAGCTCGCGTCGAAGTTGAGTGTTGAAGAGAAGATAGACAGTCGGATTCACCGAGTTATTGATGAAGAACAGAGAGGTCATCACAAAGTAGGCCCATTTGGATTCAGACATGTGTGGAAGCCACTGCCACGTCGTCCATGTCAGCAAGAAGACAAGCGATACAACGAAAAACTAGAAATTGCTGCTTGTGTCTGCACAGATGGATAAATCAATTACCTGAATGAAGAGTCTCATTTCTTTTTTGCTCACTTGAGAACGTGGCGGTCGCACGGAACATGACCGGCTGCAGGAGCCACTTCCGTTCATAGCCTGCGCTTGCTGCTGGAAAAGAAGCTAAAATAAGTTCTCTCCCAGTGCTTGGCCAATGGGAACTCACTCTCGTTCGAATGGTCAATTGGTACTTTGCCATCGCCTTACCACTTTCGCGCACTTTGTATATGATGACAGCATACGACATGATCATGAGCACCAAAGATAAGCTGTTCACGCTCATGTCAACGTATTTGTACCTTAATTTGTTGTTATTGCGCACAGCAAGTGACCTCATTACCATGTGTCCATAGGCTCATAGACAGTAATATAATAATCGGAATTCCAAAGCGTGTGACAGCAAGGAAACAATGTTGGGAGTGAGACCAGGAAGCCAAGAATGTATCCGAACAGAATAATGAGCACTGATCTCTTTTTTGAAAACAGCCACTTGTACTCCATCGGATATACTATGCTCACAAATCTAAAAAACAATTACCTTCTCATTTACGCTAAGAAATTGGATTGGAAATTGGAAAAGAGTCCCAAAATAACTTGCCTATTACAAGCCATTAGTCCAAGTTGAAGGACAGCGGTGTACCAAAACAAGTCGTAGAAAAAGATCATGAGCACGTTACGGGCTGAATGAAATTTTACGTAGGCGTTGTGGAAGGCAGTGGCAGGAACCAGGTGCACAAGACTGATTATGGTCATGACGATGTCGCAGAGAGCCAGAGAAATGATGAACCAGTAGCTGTAAAGGTGTTCAGTGTGACAGTACGGCCTACAACTCACCTTGTAGCCGTGCGCATAGTGTTGCTTCGGACAATTCCGATGAGGATGAGAATGTTGGACACCAACGCGTAGCTGAGCATCAGGAGCCAAACGCTCACCACTATGAGGTCGTCGCGCCGTTGTTCCCATGTTCTGAAAGATTTTCTAAGAGTCCCTCAACATTTTGATCTCTTAATGAAAGAGACATGGGGAGCTAATGTCTGGGGAGCTAATTTCTAATCTTCTTCGTGGGGCATCATTTCACAGCGCTCCGAGCGGGTGGTCATGTTGGATTCCGAGAAGATCGTGATAGAGATGCTGCTGTTGTTGTGTTGGGATGAATCAAAAGACAAAATAAGCGAAAAAGGAGACATTTGCTTTACGCTACATGTTTTCAAGAAGCGCCAATGGCATTATATTCGTCTGTGATAAAATGTTGCCAATTTCCGCATCAGAACCGAGGCTTTGAAAACGGAACATAGCACAAATTCCTTTAAAATGGGTGGTTCACTCCTGGCAACAGCCGTCTCCTGATGGAAGCCCGTTGCCGCCGGCGGTCGCTACAGGAAGAACGAACTCCTTTCTTGAATGATAAAGAGGCAATAAATAATGGATCGTCCTTCCTGGGAATGTTGCCCGTTGTGTTGCTAATTTTAAAGGTTACGCCAGCCAGGCAACGTCTGTTTCTCGCATTGGTGATAAGGTGTGCGCTCAAGTGGCACGCGGAAGGGTAAGGCTCTCCAAGAAATAATCTCTCCTATCAAAGTGCGACCTCGTTCTGTTGGCTCATTGGTAATTATCGATGTATGGCCGGATTTCGACTTGACGACACTCAGGAAAAGGAATTAAACCTCTCGATTTAATTACTCTAGATGAGCTGATAGTCTTTTGCATGGTGTCGGTCAACGAGCGTGGTAAACGTTCAGGGAAACGCATGAATCGATTAAGTTTTGTGGGATCCTTCCGAGCTCGTCCATAATGTCGCGCATGATAATTCTTGCATAACGCCTAACGCTCCTCAATTCTATGCTCCCTAATTAATTAGCGAACATTACTGTGTGGGAAAGTGTGGGGATTGGCAAAAGAAATGAAGTTTCGAGGGTCCAATAACAAAGCGAAGAAAACATTTTTTAAACGAGTCCAACCATTCGTGGAATTTCAAACTTATTAGGTCACGCTAGTAAATGACATGCGCTTGTTCGCTTGAACAAAAGACTACTGTCGTTCAGTTTCAAACGGGGCAGTTACGTTTGCGCCGATGTGATATACAATGCTGTATGGAACATACCTTCCATCAACTGCAGTCACAGCGCCATTTGGCACACCGTGGACCTTCATCGTAATACAATCAGGAAGCAAACTCGCTGACAATAGAATTCCCTCAGACTGCGGTGAAACATGTGAATGGGTGGGAGAGTAAATTAACTATCATACTGTTGGCGAGTCTTCAGACAGCATTTCCCCATTGAAGAGAGGAGATTACTTATGGGCGTGGCGCCGAGATACTTCTTCACCCAATTTCATGCAACTCTCAGGGGCAGTAGCTCCTTCGCCAGTTACTGCTTACGAGAAGATATGATTGAAAGGTGTCTAAGGACGTGGGAACATGAGGGAGAACTCGATTTGCCCGGTTTGGAACGAACAAAACTTGAGCGGTGCTCCGCCTTAGAGCAACGGCGATAGCAACCTATGCCGGAATGAGGGCGTTGGCTTTGGTGGGAAAGGGAACCTTCAGACCGCGCAATATACTTAGAACTCTTGTTTCCCAAGGAACCTCGGGTATCGATAATTCAGAGACGGAAACGGATAGTGAAACACTTAGGAAGTAGTTTCAATAATGTTTGAAAGGAGTGCCAAGTGTCAGCTGTGGACACAAAGATCATTTTGCATTCTCTATTCACGAATGTCTTATAACAAAAAACATACAAAAGTTGACAGCTCTAGTCTTCAGTTGTCATCATCAATTGGATCCCATGACTACCTACACTATGACCACGTTTAGATTAGCCGTATGTTGAAGAGTTTGCGTGTTGAAGAGTACCTACCTGTGTTCACTGTCGGTTGGGAGATCGTGAATTATCAGAACAGTTGAGTTCATGGGAACCAAAGCAACAGTTTTATTCGGGCGCTTTCTCGGAATACGTTTCACATCAGTGTGAAAATGATGGCAGACCTTAAGTATGTCTTACTGAAGAGAGGAAATTACACAAATTATAAGCCAATACTATAATTCCAGTTGGGCAACGCCGAACCTTAACGGAATTCACATTCGCGTCCACGTTCTCGCGCTTCTTTCGTCCGATGGACACCGTATCCGATTTCATCTCAAAGTGGCTGAAGCCACTGCTTGAATCGAAGCACAGAGGTCTTTTACAAGACATTCTCGAAAAGCGCAAACTCCAAAACATCAAGAACTTTAAGTGGAAACCATGCTGAATAATTCTGACAAACTTCGCACTCCAATGGTAGGAGATGGAACGAAAAAATTTGCGTCTAAAAAAGAACTGCACGAATAAATCCTAAAATCCGAGCAGGTCCATTAATCACGCAGCTTCGTAAAAATCCTAATGCTTTTTTCCGCAGAGCTATTGTTTGAGCTGACTGCCTCCTTTTCATTTCTGAATTCTCTCTTTTAAAGGCACACCCTTTTTGCTGATACTGAAATTGGACGTCCGCTTTCGATCAAAATCACTGCCTAACGATAGTAAACGGGAGTTAAGCAGAAACGGAACTAATAAGTCAGCTTGATGATAACCATTATGCCAAACAAAGCGATCATTTTAGGGATTTAGATGATTGCTAGGTGGACTGATGGACCAAGCAAGAAGGGTGCGCCGTCCGGGGCACATCGGCTAATTGCTGACAAAAACAAACAGAGAACACTGCGAATCGCCCATGGCACAAAAGCAGAGCGTCGAGAACGCAAATAATATCCGAGATTAATAAATCTGTGGACAATATTTCAATTATTTGAATTATTCTTCACATAGCGACGTCGAGCGCTTATTATGCGGGTTTAGAATGTCTTGATTGCTTACTTTCGACGGGATGTCAGGGTGCCGGACTGCTCTCTGCGTTCAGAATCCCCAGCTCCCGTAGATGGCTTATGAACAAATAATCTTCTGCTTTGAAGAGATTTTGGCAAAAACCGCTTACTAGTAAGTGGTAGATGGGCATAAATACACTTGCGCGCTCTGGTTTCATTGGCACTAAGTAAAGGAAGGAGTGATGACGATCTGAAGCTACACAAGGCCTCCAGAAAGTATGGGATAAACCTCACAATCTTTTACAGCTCACTCATTCACGGCGTCTTCTAAACGGAGGTTTTACAGCTAACAACGGATAACTCACTAGATTAGTGCCACACCTCTGAATGACCAGACGGCTGACTAATGTAAGCACTACAATTAGCCGCAAACAACTAAATTACCCACTTCTACATCAGTCGAACATTACGCGCACCTTTCTATTGAGTTCAGAAGCCACGTACGAAAACACCTTTCAAAAGGAAGTTCTCACAGAAGAAACGAAAACAAAAAACGTTTAACGGAAAACAACGCTTACTGTTACTAGGTTAAAGTGAGCACAAAGTTCGTTCAGAACCATTGTCAAACAGCGGAATCTACTTGGGCAAATTACTGAGATGAGCAGCGATCAATTGAGAAATAAGGAAATAAGGACGTGCGTATGCGATGAAAGCAGAGCTCGGAGCTGTGGTAATCTATCCACTTAAGGACACTCAAAATGCCTAGAGACAAATTAGCTGTTTACGATTATATACTTGGAACCTCATCTGACGGTTGCCAGCATGCGGCATTTCGCCTAGCGTTTAGCAGTCTCATAGTCTACTGCTAAGGCTTTGATAAATGAAATAGGGCAGAGACTGAGAAAATAATGGGAGAAAATGATGCCAAGTACCACTTTGTCACACTCCGTCGCAAAATCGTTGCGTAATAAACGAGCGCATAATGTTCAGGAAAGGTTCCGTATTTAACGCTAAACACAAGACTTCGTCCTTTCGATAACGCAAGTTTTGATCAGTCGCGAGTTTCACTCAGCAGTGGATTAATGATATCTGACAGGACTTTTCTAGCTTGACATCACCCCCACTAAGATTTCCTCCTTATGTCGCGAGCAGAAATTGAGTATATCGGGCAATATATACTAAAAGCGCGTTCAAACGAAACTTCAAAACGCTCACCTCACAAAGAAAGAGTACCTTTGAGAAGTGGTTGGTGTTATTTCTGTTTCATAAACACCTTTTTGTCCTCGTGTCGTGCATTCAAAAAAATATCTAAGTAGGTCTGGAATGAAATGTTGACTTTACTTATGGGATTGTTTTCATGGAACGTCGGCACTGTTAGAAGGGAAAAGAGCGGTATAAGCTCTTGACGGAAAACAAAAGCGGCCTACGGACATCATTTAGGGAAGCACCACATGAACCGGGGCCGGCGTTTGGATTAGACGGGCATCATAAGTGGACCATAGCCTACAGCACTCCACGAGTGGACGGGTAGAAAGGACGATTGAATAACAGCTCCGGGAAGCAAGGGCACGACATAATCACTGCTGGAGGCTGCCTATACCATAAATGATGCTTCGACTCGACTACTTCGACATAGAACGAGTCGGCTGAAGACGAGCAAACTGCCGGATGGCCCATAACACCCCTCAGTTAGAGACGCATTAGCAAACATATATAAACAAAGGCACCAAAAGTCTCGCTCTCCCATTAGCGACGAAGAGTACTTCTTAGGATTGTGTTCTTTTGTCTCCAAACGGCACTAGGGGACGTCAAGCTGGCCTCCAGTTAGTCCAGGGAAACATTTTCTCGTGGATGTTCGCCTCACGATCTGCACACTTCCGTCTTAATTTGCAAATTAAGGGCTAACACTAGATTTGTTTCGAAATTTCGCGCATTCGACTCTCCACTAATTGATCCGTACGCACACTTTTTTGCCGCGCGCAAACGCATGTTCCGATCAATTAAGGATTCGGTTTGGGTGGCAGCGTAAAACAGGTACGTAGTAAAGATGAAGCCGAGAGTAGGTCTGCCAACTACCGGTCTCTGTTGTTTGTGGATGGTTGACATGACGAAAGCAAACAAGCTTCAGTGCCGGGAAATGACGCGCGTGAGGAACAGAGTTATAGTACCAGAAGGACACAGATCAACGTGCAATTCATCAGATGTGCTATCAAGTGAGAAGTCTTTATAGAAGGCGTTGTTGTTTTGGACCGCGAATTGCTCGCGCGTAGCTGCCATCGAAGCGCAAACCGTTTAATCAAATAAGTGATCACGACTGAAACGTTTAGTTCACAACCTAATGCAATGTACTAAGGGTCCGGGCGACCATTTTCAGGACTAAAGAACGTGTGGCAGTCGCACTCGCTTGGCACCGAGCTGCGGCCTGCTTCCGAAATTCAGAGAAGAGAACGCTTCAACAGGTAAACTCCAAGACACCATCGTCGTCTATTCACGGCAAGGGTGAAACACGAAGGATTCATCTGAATTATGTATACGAATATAAGGTTTCGTTTGTCCCTTTACCAGCACAGACGACAATCGTGTTTCCAATTTGTCCAATTTTGGACAGAAAGCCGTGAAAACAAGACGAAACACTTACGGTTATGGATTCAGAAATAACGCATCCAATTATTGTGCCCGGAAATGTGGTACAACACATAAATCCACCAACATCAAACGCGTTTCGTGCCGTTGACGGAACAAACATGTGATTCCAAAACCTTAATGTGTACCCATGGTTGGTATAAGTGTCCACATGAGACATCTTCGAGACATCAACACTTGTCTGTCTTTCCAAATGCCTAGAACGAGTCACCCACTTTGCGGACGTTCTATGAGAAACAGAATGAGCCGTAATTAGAAAATTATTTATAAGGAATCAGTCATAAACAATGAGTAGCGAGTAGAAAGGACTTTTTATGCAGGTTGTTGTCGAAACGTGGACAAATGTTTTTACCGTTCAATGAAGAGTACATCTTCCTTGTACTTGTGATTAGTCTCTCCATCGTTGAAATCCAGAGGGCTGTTTTGCGGGCGGTTAGCTGATTCGTCACGACACTTCAACGACGACTCGACGTCCGGGGCACAATTGTACAGCCTCGTCGTGATTTCATCCGGTCAGACACTTAAGGTGTTCCCATTAACACGAGAATGGACAGCCTAAAGCTTTCATCTTATCGCTTTTTAATCCCATCGCGATGTGATTACACGCCGTGTTTTCGCATTTGTTGCTTTTCCGCAACCTACGTTGTTGGAATTCCACAATCAAATGGGCCGAAATAAAGCAGTGTGCAATAAACTGAAGCTTCGAAATGTTTATAGCTGACAGGGCGGCTTCTGTGCCTTTGTGCCCGAATATGTATGAGTGTCGCGTCAAGGGTTTGTGACTTTTGCCATTATTGATGTTTCCTCCTCGCCCTGCAAGACTCTCTCACCGCGCTCGTCCTCCAACGCTGATTTAAAGAGGCTGGAAGCTGGTTCCACAACATCGTGTTGTGATTATTGTCTCCAAAATATGCTCACGATTTGCCTTTTGCTATCCCCGCAGCGAGTCCCAGTTGCCGCGGAACTGGAACTGATTGCGAAGCAGAGGTGGGGCGTGCTGGAAACCCTGGTATAACGTGTGTCTAGGTCCCTATGGGCACCTCAGAGAGAAATAACGAAGTTGACCAGGGACTTCCCACCGGCTACGCCACATTTGCATAAATTCAGTCGTTTTCCTAGGACGACTGCCAAAGTGCAACGCAGGCATTTGCACCATTCATTTAGGGCTGCTTTGTGTGAACTCTTACATTTAACAGAGCACCAAAATGACTGCTTTGAATAATTTCGCCCACTTTCGCTCGCTTATAAACTGTGACCTTTATCGATGCCTTAAGCAGTCAATTGTTTTTGCCAAACCCGTCGTCATCGTCGCCAGAACGAAAGCGAAGGGCACCACAAATCCCCAAACAGAGCCACGTCCCGTTCGAGTTGTTGCCGTACGCAGCCAATTACGTGAACGATAAGTTGTATCGCTATTTTCCAGAAGAGTTCGTTAACAAATTTTCATGATTGGCTTTTTTTTCGCAACGATTTGCGCTTAATTTGTCGAACTTCTTTTATACGGTCTACTGGGACGATTACAGGCAGTTTCAATTCCGCTCGGTTCCTTATGTCAACACAAATGTTCGATGGTGTCGTCCTTGACGTAAATGAATTACTGTCCGCCGGGGCATTCATCGTTTTCCTGAAAGTGCGTCGGATTTAATTTTTTTTTTCTATTTATTTGCACTTTGTTGTGAAGTGATACAATGCGGTACTTGAAAATTAGCTGCGATTTCGTGCACATGCCCAACATACTTTGGTTACAATGCCAATTTCCGTCGCACTACGCACGACCTGCGATTATAAAACTCAATACGGAGCAAACTTGCGAATTTTTCCTTGTTGCTTCTAAATCTAACAAAGTTGTCTGACTACCGGAGTGACGTATGAATCTCATCAAGGATTCGCGCTGAGGCATACTTGAGGTTCTGCTCCCATGCCTGCATGCCGTCTGCCTACCGACTCATCCCCTCTTTCCCATTTCGCTTTTCGTGGCTCACCGCAACAGCTGCACTCAAAAAATGGGTAGTCAAAGATGTCCTTTCCAGTACAGGCTCGTACACCAACAATGACGAGTAATCCTCCAATACTTGGTGCAAGCAGGACACATTTACTCGAAAAGTCTTTGTTACTTTAATTGAGTTGAACGTAAGTGTGCCTTGCTGATATTCTCACAAACGGCGAATTCAGAAGACGAATTAGACATTCCCCCTCTCGGCGACGGTCCGTCGATGGTGCCTTTCTTGACTTCTTTCCTCATTCATTAGACACACCACCGCTCTACCAATTCGCTGTCGCGCTTTTTTCTCCCTTTTGAATTCATTCGCACGCCTACGACCTGTGGATCCGTGCAAGCGCCTTTTAGCCAAGACTCACAAATGAGCGTATATGAATCCCTGCCTCCAAATACGACGCCGTCTCCTCCTTTCGCACCCTCACCACCCCTCATTTCTTTTTGCGCCCTCGGTTTTAAAAAGTGTGAAAGGACCTCGATCTCCTGGTCCATTGTACTTGCTCGGATCGCTGGCCACCCTATGTTTTCGGACATTCTTCCAAACAAACGAAACACACGTGTTTCAGCGGATTCACTCAATCGTTTCCTTTACTGTGTAAGTACATTTCTGCCCTCGGTTCACAGGGCCACGGCAGATGTATCAGTTCCTTGTGACGAACACGCTTACTCACTGATAACTGCTCAAGGCAAAAAGGCAAAGATTTTTCTATTTCTGGCACACAGCTGCTCATCGATGCCATTAGTTGTGCCACTTTGTTCTTGCGACAACGTGTGTAGTTCATTCAGCTGACAACCCTCAATTTCTTTTCTAGTGCCTAAAATGTGGTTCTTGTATATCGCAATCCGTAATTAGATGGACTAAAGGAAAATGAGAACGAAATTCGTTCTCTGATATCATTTGCTCTGTGTATCCGTTCAGTACGTTAGGATTCGCACTTTCTGTTCATCTTTCGGAACTTCCGTATCGCATTTCGCAGCAATATCTCAAGTGCTTAATTTCGAAAAAGCATTTCGTCGTCTTTTGTTTCTGTATGACTTTATTTCACCTGCGTATATGATACATAGATCAGTCGAAAGCACCATTATTCTGCTTGAGATTCATTGCCTGCACACGTGCGTCATCTGGACCGCATTCATCATTTCGGTAAAAATTTGTGTCTGGTGTCAGGCCAAGTAGCGTTCATAATGTAGCAGAGAGCGATTGTTTTCGACGATTTATTTTATGTGCCTGAGTGGAAGCGCATAATGGAGAGTTCTGGCGGTCGACGTAGAAAGTGTTTTCTAATATGAGCAAGAAATTAACTACTTTCTGACTTCTCGATTGGTCAGTTCCCATACGCAGCTCTAGTCCTAGTTCCCTTTGCCGGTGGTGCACTCACTATGTGGAGCCTTTTAAAGGAGCCAATAAAGAGTCTAACGCACTACAGAGCAAGTGTTCCGTGAAGCTGAGGCACAATTCATCGACAATTCATAAGAAAAATGCTCAATCCCATTCTGGCCGTCCACATCAATTATCCTTCTCCCGAAGAGAAGCGTGCACGTCACTAAACTTACAGACAACATGTTTTAATTGTGGTCTATTTAAATATGTACTTCTATGACTAATCACTTCTAGAACAGCATCAGTGCTTCTGCACATGTGTTCCCTAGACATCGCGTCGCGGAAATGGATATCTGATCATCTTGCAACCTTTCTGAACGGCACGAGATTAGAGTGCGGGAATCATGGAAGTAATTACTTTTATCCCGCAGTCAACTGGCCCCTAGCTTCAAGTTCTCCCTCAACCCCTTAACATACTCAAACTAAAACTTTCTTCTCTTTCACCGGATTGTGTGCGCGACTGAACACAACCAAAGGCCCTCTTACGGAACGACTCCTCCCTTGTAACTCATCTGAAAGTGACATATCTGCTTTTGGAGCAAGAACTGCACCTGACTTAATTTACTTCCTCAATGCCCCTGAATACCGCTCGCTTTCCATAGTTCGCGCTCTTGAATTTGAAAAAAGTGGAAGAATAAGCTTTCAGAAAAAAATCGTTAAACTGGTTTCCAGGTGTTTAAGCGTCTATTATCGACGAAAGACCTACCAATTCCTTATTCACTTATCTTGTTAAACACAAATTGTTTGATATAATCGTTGGCCGACAGCAGAGTGAAAGGCTTCTAATGCTACTACTATTCACTGCAATAGTTGGATGGTGGCTAAGCTCTTCCCAAAACTGTAATAAAACACTGGTATTGTGCTATGTTTTCGCCATTAAAACGAGAATTATGCTTTCCCGTTATGGCGACAATGTCCATATTTCAACGAAAGCAAAGTTTTTTGCTTTTTAAATCAATATTGTTAATGTGATTTGAGCGGCTAACCGGGACTGCCTCAACCACCAATTATCAGAGCTTTTACTCTCAAATGAGAGATGTCGCCGCCCACGGCTGATTCTCAACGCATCGACTGTAGCCACTGCTCTCTTAGCCACTTTCCGAGATTCATGTGTATGTCTTCCATAATTTTTGAGACGGAAATTAGTTTTTCTCGTTTTGGAAACCTATCATCGTCAGCTTGTTTTCTGTTCCCTCGGTTTCGACTATTTTTTTCGCGAGCGCCGTTTGGTTGTTGTCAAAACTGAGACGTAACAGTTTTGCCGCAATATTTTTATGCGTCTTCATAGCAATTACTCCTCTATTAACAGAACGATCTGCGCTAATGAGCTTTGATAATGAGGACTCCGGGCTAAACGACTCGTTGGCGCAGCAATTTGGCTCTGTCACCTGGCAGTCGGAGGATGCTACCGTAAGACCACAATGGCGACATCCCGCTTTGGCACTCCTCTTCGCCTCATTATGTATTTTAACTGTCGCTGGCAACTGTCTTGTTGTTGTGGCCGTTTGTACAAAGAAGTACCTACGGAATCCGACTGGATATTTGATCGTCTCTCTGGCTTTCGCAGATCTGATAGTCGGACTCGTGGTAATGCCCCTCAACAGCCTCTTCGAGATGACGCGGCAAGTCTGGATCCTTGGTGGGTCTTTCCTTACACATCATCGACGTCACAATTTGTGCGCGTTAAGGGCTCACCATGTGTGATTTGTTTCACGCTCTCGATATTTTGGCTTCCACGAGCTCCATCTGGAACCTGTGCGTCATCAGTCTCGACCGCTACCTAGCAGGTCAAGATCCAATCGGGTATCGCGACAAGGTTTCCAACGTCAGGATTACGGTAGCTATTTGTTTTGTTTGGATTATGTCGGCATGTAAGTTAACGTGCTGAAAAGTAGGTAGACGTTGTTCAGGTCTTTCATTTCCTGCGATTCTTTTCTGGCGCACATATTCGCCTCATCTTTATACTGATCAGGTACTGATCTTCTGGAATCCGTTGATTTAATTGTTGCCTTTTTAGTATCAGTGCCTTTTTACGGACAGTTGGGTTTACGTGGTCTTCTCATCACTGGTCTCATTCTACATACCTTTAATTTTGATTTTATTCGCCTACGGGCGAGTCTTCCTAATTGCTACACGTCATTCGCAGTCGCTAAAAAGTGGAATTAAAAAAGTAATTCGTATTCATTTTGGTACATGAACTCCGAATCTCGTCATAGGTGAAATGCAAGCGGAAGAAGGCGGAATGTGACAGCACTCTGTCGGAAGAACAACTTCCGACATTGAGAATACACTGCGGGCGCACGAATGCCCCACAGTCGAACGGTACTTCGCCGAGATCGATTCTAACCAGCAGTATGAGAACTCCCATCGGACAGTTCTCCACACCAAATATCACCCTAAGTCGGAGACTCTGGAAAAAACAGGTAATGAAGGGGTTCCAGTTCCCTTGATTAATTGAAAGAGACGAATATTCCAAAAAGTGTGGCAAAATTCACGAAAGCGGACGCACAACAGCACGACTATTTCATACGAACATTTATTGATATTAGACCTCTAGATTTATAAAAACAGGACATTTGTAGGAGTCCTGTCGTTCATTAATGCTAGAACGCCACCGCGAAGACCGGCGCAATTGTACAGCGAACTCGCCTCTTCTCCGTCCTGAATCCGAGACCGGATTCACGTCCTTCAACACATTCGGCGTGTTCAGACACTCCACACGTAGCCGTCTGCCTGGTAGCACGCGACCCTCAATCGACCGAACAGCCAGCATGGTCACAGTGTTTCCATCGGTAATGAATTGTTGACAATGGGGAAAGCGCAACACAAAAAGTGAATTTCAGGAATACGGAAGGGAATCGGCCAACAGTAACCTCTCGTCCTCGCTTCAGCCGGTCCCACCTTCACGCCGGCGCCTTGGAGTGCGTGAAAAGTCACGTCAAATGATGAAGTACGTTCACGAGCAACGAGCGGCTAGGACTTTGTCCATTGTTGTCGGCGCGTTTATTCTCTGCTGGATGCCGTTTTTCATTTTTTCGCCAATTATGGCTCTATGCCACTCGGTGAGCTAGCAGTTAAATGTACAAAGCATTAAAGACTAATTTTAGTGCATAGGGAATCAGGAGGCGGTTTTCTCAATAATCACATGGGCGGGTCATCTGAACTCCATGTTGAACCCGTTGATCTACTCGAGATTCAGCCGCGATTTCAGAAGAGCTTTCAAACAGATACTGACATGTCAACGAGAGAGACCCACTAAGAAAGCTATCAAAACGCCGCTAAGTCTTGTATTTGCTCAACTGGTGTCGATTACTCAGTTCTGGGATCAAAATCATCCTGGCTCTCTATCAACTATCGTCGACTGACAATTCACGATCTCTGAACTTTTGTTGAACATGATCTCTATGTCGCCTTTAAAACCTGTTTTCACATACCAAAGGCCGCATCCAGCTTGTTTTCTAGGAAGACTTTAGCTTTGTCCCGAGCGTTAGTCAATTACAGCGCGGGAGACGATGATGTACCGATTCCGCTTCATTTGTGTCTGTTTTGATGATGTCGGAATAAACTTCAGAAATGAGAAAGAAATCTTCACGGGGACATATGAGCAAAGTTTCCAATAAAAACCGCTTCGTGAATTTACGTACATACACATGTAGAGCTGATGTAAAGTAAGCCACCTTGACTTTACTGCATGACACGTTCGGCAGCGTTTTCACAAGCGCTTGACAGCCGCTTTTGTCACTTAACGACGAGGAGGCGTCGAGATCTTGGTCTTCAGGAAGGAATTCGTTGTGAAGTTAATCAAATTTGATGAACAGCATTCCCAAACAAATAACAATAGCAATCGTAGCTAATATACACACAGTGATTTTAACAAGTAAAGAGGGCTGCTCCATTACGACTTCGTTTTCGCCATTTTCGTTAAAAACGATCTATGATCATCCTCAATTTTCTACAACATAGGGCATAAGCTTACCGTTTGTTCGTTTTCATCGATCATCTGAAGTTTAGCCATTGATGGACGTCGTCTAAATTAGTAAAATAACAACGTGATCACTAGCCAACGGTTGAACTACAAACATGGAGGCTGACAGAGCACGGCGCGCCTTGGTTAAAGGAATGACCGAAAATTGTCATGCAGAAGACTAAAGCAACCGGTTCTCATGAAGTTCGGTCTACTGTCAACCCTGCGTTTATCGGAAAGGGAAGGCTTTACCCTAGGTGATCTTTGAATCACAAACCAAGTGATAGCAAACGTGTTTACTCACAAATTGTCAGGTAAACTCGCTAAACCACTCACATCGATCCAAAGGAAGTATCCACGGACAAAGGTGTCGGTAGCCGACGAGAGGTGTCCAGAGACGAATCGCACGGACCCCAAGCGACATTTGTCATTCCTGGGTTTTGATTAACGCGTCTGCAAAAAGATTTCCACGATGTAAAAAAAGTTACAAAAGTGCATGCAAGTACATTTGAAATTGCAAACAGTCGAACATGAGCGCTAATGACAATGAATGCTGTAAAGAAACGCAACTGAGATCAGAATGCAATCGACAAAAAAATCGAACAGTGTCGGCTACATACAACGCAAACGAAACACTAATTACATTCCAATCCTGTTCTTCTGTGGATCGCTCACTGTGCGAGTTTATTTACGTTTTCAGTTTAAGTGCACATCGTAAGACGAAGTCTATCGCAAGCGGACGTTTCCATATGGATGGACATTCTGATTGCTAGCGTCGCTGGAACGACTGTCGAACGACCGTCTCGAGAGTTCCTCCATAAATAGTTCGACGACTGGCGCTCTAAGTGCTCGTGACAATACTATATGCATTGATTTTTGCTCGACAAACATAATCACCTCCATGTGGGGCGCTTCAAGATTGCACAGTGTAAGACAAGCAGCTCATTGTCTGCACTAATTCAGAAGTTCGCTGTTTATGAAATTATCACAACAAACACTTGACACAAAGCTCAAAACAAACTTATTGCTTGATGTGCTTTATGTAATTTGTGTGATATTTTGCAACAGTTCACAGGTTTCAAACGGTAAACAACGATTGTGAGTAGACATACAGTTGTTTACTTGACAAACAATCTCTTTATGATTTTGTTTCTCGCATGATATTAGATTACGAAGTGATTTTAAACCACTGAACGCGATGATTGCTTGATAGACCATCTTCAATGTGATAATCGTACGAATCGCGTGAACATGCTCAGCATCACGGTTCGGATTCGTCTCTCGTCAGTGGTTCAGTTAATGCCGATGTTATGACAAACTACATATTTATAATACGGCGATACCATGGTTTCACAACCTTTTCTGCTGTTGTGACTAGCGCTGTTGAAGCTTTTGGTTTTTTATAAAAATTCATCTGACCTTTTCTCCTTGGTCTCCTTGTGAAATCATATTTGTGTCGCACAACCCTGATTTTTGTTCCCTTTTTACTTGAACACCACCAACCGCAATCCTTCTTCAGCAGCTTTGCAGGCTTATCCACAGCCTCAGTATGTTCCTGCAGTTTATTACTATTGACGGTTGCATAACTGCTGGTCCCTCGGAAATTCTCTGCACACACCGCTCGAGAGCCCTTAATCTATCGATCGTAAAAAAGTTGTTTGTGACCATCAGGCTTCGTGACTGAACATTCGCACTTATGTAGCCTGGTATTGATTATCGATTATCGATTCGTTTTTGATCTTTGGTCTTTCGGGATCAAAGCATTTCGACACCATGCGAAGATATGTGCAGGATGGGCAAAGGGGCCGATGCGTGGCACTATCGGTCACGCGACAAGGTCGGAGGCCCAAAAATCGATAGAGTGTGTATACACAGAGAAGGGAAGCGAGTGACGACGCCGAGGATCGGCGACCACCGCAATCTTTTCTGCACTTGTACCCAAAAAATGAATATGTAACTAGGCCCAAGGAATACTTATTTCAAGATGTAACATTCAACCGCAAAGAGATGTATGTATGTCACCCTTAGGAGAGTCACACCACCTAACCTAAGAATCATATGCTTTGAAGTTGCAATGACATAAGCAATAACTCAGCATTCATGGCGCAAAGGGGTACACACGTTCTGCATTTTCTCATATTCGTCTCATTTGTGAGCACTGACTGGGTAAGTCCAGATCTGCTTAGGTCTATTTTTCTGGATGCTTATCGACCGTAGTACAGCGACCTACGGCGAGGAATTTGATATGCGCTGGACGAAACCTGGTGCCCTGCACATAAGTGTTTTAAGATAAGAATCGGGGAAAGTATGGATATCACCTAGTGACCTTTCCGGCTCTAGTGTAGAGCCTTGTTTACAATTCCAGCTTTGGTCTTCTGCATCTGCGTTGCCATGGTACCGGTGCCTGAGGACGGCAAGCGGTAGTAAGTGCCTCGCTATGTCGCTTGCGCTAAGTGAGGTTGTCGTTTTTTTTTTGTGAATTTTTCGTTTAAATTGCTTCCTCTCTGTTAATATGCGTTTAAATTCATTTGCTGGTGGATAAATTCACTCGCTTTCGGCGCATGGGATGAGGAAGGGTGCTGCTGTTAGAGCAAAGGCGAGCGTATCGCCCTAGTGTTCGCCTGACTTTCACGGCAACCTATACGGTACCATTGTTTGTGCGGAGCAGCGGCGGACGACTATGTCGCCGCGCGGCTCGTCCGCAGTCCATCGTCCGTTTGTCGTTGTTCGTATGAGGCGGACTACAATAGAGAGATACAGAGATCGACCGTCTCAAAAATAATCGAAACTTCATCACTAGCTACATAGCCTTTTCAAACCTCCTTGATGTGATGATTTTGTCGCCTCGGCTTGGGTGTGAAAATACATCATCGCGTTTGAATTATTCGCAACTCGAAAATTGCGCGCCACTTCTGTGCTATATTTTTATGGCCCACTTGCACTTTCCTTGTTCCGTCTGCCCTTTTTATTTTTACGCAACCTGAAGCGACGTCTAGTTTGCAGATCGCCATTGATGCCACTGCAGCAGCAATGTGCTGTCTGTCAGGCGGCTTTTACAGAAGGGAAAGACTTGCCATTTCTTCTGAAATGTATGCACCGACTGTGTAACGACTGCATCGCCGGCATTTGTAAGTCGTATCAGTGAGTATGTGTGGATGAGGTAGAGTATTTAGCGCAAGGTGCAAGTCTTGTTTGCAAATTCTGCGATCTACAAATCACGGAGCCTCACGCAATGTTCGAAGTGCCTTCTGATCAAGAGCTTCTGTGTGCAAGGTAGCCAGAGTCTCATAACTCGATCACTATTCCGTTCTAGGCAATGCGAAAGTGATCCGTGCCCTTCCATGAACCAGTTAGGTTTTCGCCCGCGCGCCACATACCAGTGCAAAACATGCAACAAGCTTCTCTGCAACTTGTGCAATGACATTCACTTCAAACTCATAAGAGAGCAACATGAGATTGTGAAGGTACCTAGTCATTTCTGTTCAATTAGACTCACCCATTTAAGATTCCTGAACATTTTCGGAACTTGTGTCCCCTCCACAATGGCCAGGTTTTCGAAAAGAGATGCTCCTGTGGTGCGGTACGAACTACTTTTTCGAGATCGCCGTGTTTAATTATTACTTTAGTTTATATGTTCTACATGCGAGGCAAGTGAAACTCATTCTGGACCTCTGCACAGGCATAAGGAAGGGATTGAAGCGATCTTTATGGCAAGTAAGGCGAAAGGCCAACAGATTCGCCAAAATTCTGCACTCAAACTACAGGAGTTCGAAAGGCTGTAAGTGCTAATTGCGTTTTTCTCCTATTACAGCATGTTTAGTGAGAAAATGATAAACGAAGCCGGGATGAATTTGGACAAGGAACGAAACAACACTATTCTGGAGCTAGGACGCATCGTTGAGGAACACGTCAAACTGGTATTGCATGCTTGAGCTTCTATTTTAGAACCAGTGTTATTTAGATTAGCAGCAAAGCTTATCAGATCCTTGATGCTGTTAACGGATCATGCAAAATATCGTGCGAAATGCTTCTCAAGCTCAGAAGTGAACTCCGTATGAACAGAAGTCGATTCGAATCGGTAATTTCCCAGAAACATTTTACAAATGTACAACTTGCTTCTTCAGACGGATCATATACTAAGGGACACATCGATGGCTGACCCTGTTATGCAGATCAACGCCATTCAATTCTGTGAGCACTCCTATCAATTGGCGGATGCCGAATTTCGAGTGATGGATGTAAGCACTCTCTCTTTTACTTTGCTTTACATCACATACTTTTCAGGCTCAAGAGAAACTGAGACAACATCCAAATAATGTGAAAATTCTCTACAACCTTCCTGCGATGAAAAAGGCGATCGAGGACTTTGCGAAGGTGGAAATGACAGCACCGGTATTGTTTGCATGTTTCTACGTTTATAAGATGAGTGTCTTGTAGCCCGACTTCCATCGAGCGCTTAGTCAACCCCGAGTGGGTCAGCTCCAGCAGTTGCTTGCTGCCCAACAGCAGCAACATCAGCAGCAGCAGCAACTTCAGCAAAATGGACGCAATCATCCCCGTACTTTGAATTGTGCTCCATTGCCTCGACAAGCGATGCCGCAGTCAATGCCTGGAACTTCTCAGTTTGGAGTCAACGATATTCGTTCTCCGCTTATGAGGCCCATGCATCCCAGCATGTTGTTGCCCGGATGCCCTCGACCGGCTGGCCCACCAGGCATGATGATCCGGAATGCAGTGCCGACTCCTGTACGACCGCCTACTCCCCACATGATGCGACCGGGTTCATCCAACGGCCTTCACGGCCACGCCAACCTTCCTGGCCCGTCCAATTTGCCTGGTCCCTCAAATGCCCCTGGCCCATCGAACATTCATAACAACATATTTGCCAACTTCAACTTGCTTAACTCTCAAATCATGGCTCTTAGACAACAGCGCCTCCCGCACCCTGCAGCCCCGGTTGCACGTCTCCCCAATATGAACAATGAAATGATGCAACAACTAGCCAGATTGGCACAGGCTCAGCAATCTCCGAGGGTTTGTAAACCATTCAGTTCAAGTCATTATATATGTCCTTTATAGACTCCAACTGAACCACGATCTGCATTCAGCTTAGC
Organism: Steinernema hermaphroditum; assembly: GCA_030435675.1. NCBI lineage: Eukaryota > Metazoa > Nematoda > Chromadorea > Rhabditida > Steinernematidae > Steinernema > Steinernema hermaphroditum. The sequence goes on along the minus strand of CM059625.1, from coordinate 9,943,006 downwards.
CGACTTTCTGAACTGTGAAGCTGGTTCGTTTTCCACTCTTTCGTTATGTAGTCCAACCATAATTTTTAGCTGCCGCTCTATTCAAGCAGAACAATCTATCCAACAACAACAGAGGCGTTCGGCGGCCGCACCCCAACAATGGAAACATAGACATGTCTTCAATAAATGACTTGAGTCGTTTACTGTAAGTTAAAACCATCTGTGCTCAACTTTCAACAATGATCACATTCAGAGCGGCTCAAAATAACCTTGGAATGCCGTCTAGCCCAAACGAACCAGTTGCCAAAAAGGCACGATCTTGCAATCCTACAGTTCCGTCTGGAGATGGTAACAGCCGTCCTCAAAGTCGAACGTGTCACAATCGTCCTCAAAGTAGAGCTGACACTATTTGCTCAACAAGCAGAGTCGAGCATCATTTGCCAAATCTTGGCATTGCAAATTCTCAGCTTGAAAACAGAGCTTCAGTGATTGCTTTCCCTCAGAACAGCCCTGTATCGATCGCACGCTCAGATGGCACTGGCACTGTTGCTATGGTCGCCGTAGAAGACCTTAATACTTCTGGTATTACTGCCGAAATTGTTGAAAGCAACCAGGTGATCGACATCGCAGCAATTATGGCTTCGCGAGGCGATGGAGCCTTAGCTGAAAGTGGGCTTGTCGAAAGTCCTGATAGCGTTGCACCGACTGAAGCTCAGCGAGAAGTGCAATTAGAAGTTGAACCAGAAATCCAGGACGACGTACAGCAGGAAGACCAGACTGACGCACCAGATCAAGCTTCACCCGCAGCTCAGCCTGTAGTCCAGTCTGTTGATGAAGCATCCCAAGATCAGGAAGCACGTCAAGTAGTCAATGTGGAACAAATCAATATAGACGGACCAGTGGAAGTTGTCGACAACGACCTCTTCACTCCAGTTCAAGTGACAAGTCGAGTTCACTTCCTGAAGCCCGACGAGTCAGAAACGGCAACAATTCCGCATATTATTACTGGCGAACCTGCATCTCTCGTCGTACGAATCGTCGCTCCGAGGAAACTGTCTTCAGCTATGTCGGCGCCGTCTCGTAGCAAGAAATCTTTACGATCGCCCTCGCAAATGCAAGCACCTACGCCAAACCAAAGTCCATCTCCCGCAAACAACCACCCTTCAGCACACCATCACCAAGCATTTACCGTTACAGAACAGTCGAATAGAAACCTGACTACTCCACTACCTGCTTCCGACGTCTCTTCTGCAAGTGAAGCGGACAATGGACAAGTGCTAAACAACTGTGCAAACAAAATGGAAAGAACGTCAAAGGCCGCCAAAAACGGCACGCAGAGTGCGGTGAAGACGAATGCGCAAGACTCTGTCACCCGAACCATCAGGCCACTAAGAATTGCGAAGCATGCTGAAAGCCCAAGGCGCACGAGGCTAACAACTCCCAGCACCTCTAAATCAGATTCATCTTCAACGCCCAAAGTTTCCAAAGAATCTAAGACAGCCCAGGCACAATCGGTTGCAAGTAGGGCAAGCAGGGCGTCAAAGTTTGATGCATCCACAGCAGTGGCAAAACAAATCGACAAGGAGCAGCCCGAATGCAGTAGAACGCTGCGAATGGACATTTCGAATCCTGGATCTTCGATGGACATTTCGAATCCTGGATCAGTGGAATCCGCAGCTTCTGAGAATCCAGCGCACATTTCGTCACGAAGGAGGAACAAACGACAAAGTGTTGTTGAATGGAGCATCAAGAGGCCAGTGAACACAAGCGCTCCTAGCGGAAGTGGCCTCGTTGTTCGTCTACGCCGCAACGAGAGTAATGCTGAGTCTGATGCCTTTGTAACGCCAAAAGAGGAGCTGCTCGACGACAGCTCGGACGAGCTTGGCAGTCTCAGTCCAGCACGTGAGAACAAGGAAAAGGAAAACGATCGACCCCCGGAGGAGTGGGAGGACTACTGCTACGTTTGTGGAGAAGGCACAGAAGAAGGAAACGACTACGACCAGCTCGGGTGCTGCGATTCATGCCCTCGCGTTTTTCACGGATACTGCCATCTGCCGCGCATAACACAAAAGTTCACGGAACTACCGTACGTCTGCTTAACGTAATCATTGAAACAAAATCAATCTTAGAGACGATTGGAGATGTAATTTCTGCCAAAAAGTAAAGGAGTACAAATTCTCCCATAACGGAAAGATGAACCGACGTGCTAAAATGGTATGTTTCTTCGGCTATGAGAAAACAAAACAAATGTATTTTAGCTGTGTGGCCGTGTAATCTTGGAACTTTTTGCCGAACGCGACATGACAACAGCTTTCTTCGAGCCTGTCAAGCAAGCCGAGTATAAGTCGGTCATTAGCAATCCTATTTGCCTTTTGGAAATTATGAACCGCGTCGAAAACAACTACTATACAAGCGTCCGAATGTTCATCGAAGACGTTAATCTACTATTTCAAAACTGTTCTCAATTTAATGCCGTATGTTTATTCCGCATTCGACTAGAATTTTACATCTGCTTTCAGCCAGACACACCGGTGCTGAAATGCGGAAAGGAGCTGTACGAGCTTTACGTCAAAGCTGTGAAGAAGTGGATCCCATCGGCTACCCGCTTCGTTTGGGTATACATTCAACTTTATAGTACCAACCCTGCCTCATCAAAATAGCTAAATACACGGTATAAATTTAACTGAATTTCTATTGTCCCAAATTAATCATGGCAGTCACTTCGCGACTGCTTATTTGATCTCCCCTATCTTCTCTTTCTAACCGTCGTCACTGACATTAATATCATGATTTGTACGTGTTCCTCTCCTCGTGTCCCCTGATTTCATGCTCAATTCTCGTCTCCGCACCGAGTACAAATCGCACTATCGTTTGAAACTCCCCCTCACACAACTATATACTGATTTTATCAATAATACTTCTGCAACATACACGACTGAATAAAGTTGTTATTCTGAAATACAGCGGTATAACTATGATAGCAAATTATGTTGTTTCTTTGCATGTGCATTGAGTCGATATATATCAGATTATTTACTATGACATTGCACAGAGACATAATCTTGCAGCAATTCTTATTGTTTACTGACCTTGTTCGCCTTTTCTTCTATTGTTTAATTGTGAGACACCTTCGCACAACAGTCAAAATCTGGGTCATAGCGCTGTACGGACGAGAGCGATGTTTTCATAACTTACCGTAACTTACCTAGATACAAAATATTCAGTCGGGCCAAAGCCCACGAAATTTAAAATAATCATGTCAATTCGATCACTTCCGCAGGCTCTGTTTGACTAACAGCCTACCGTCATATGTTAAATTGAATGCCGCAAATGTCGCAGAAGCCTTTTGCAATACGCGTTTTCAAACATTTACTCTTGTGTTTGTACATGAAAGCAACATAAGGACGGAAAACATCGAAAGTTCACACAATCACCATCCTCTTCGGTTGGAAAGTCGTCGCCCTTCTTCCACACGAGTGGCAGATTGAGAATGCAGTGGGGCACCCGCTGACGCAACACAAGAAACCGTAAACGATCACGTGTTTCTTCAAGATTTGTAATGCCAGACATGAAAAGCCGAAAGTTCAATCCGCGGACGTCCAGCGCTTCTCGCGTTGTTATGGACTCAATATACCCTATGGAGACCAATGGGATTTTCAATTTCTGTTTGGGAACAAGACCACTCAGAATGAGCTGCGAGAATCGTACTTGAGCGTTCACATTGACGTTGCCTTTGGGCAAGATATGGTGGTCATGCTTGTAAGCGAAGTACTAAAACCCATGAGATATCGCACTTCTGAGTGACTCACCCTACAGGTCCACCAAGCGTTCAGGCCGGGCTCGAGATTGCTGAAATCGGGTAAACTTTTCGGTCGGCGCAGTAATTGATACTCAGCAGCGTCTTCAGTTTCGCACATTTCAAACCCGATGGCACTGCTTCATGTTTTCCGATCTCGCCAATATCCTGTAATATGGGACCTAGTGTATTCATTCGTGAGGAAAGAACATAGGTTTTTATCATTTTCAACGAAAATCGGATAATCTTGAGTATTTATAAGAAAGAGTACTGAGCAACAGACGAAGTTAAATGCGAACGTAGTCCAGAAGAAAAATTCGAATCAGAGTAAACCTATCTTGAGCATATACATACACAAAGATCTTTCCTCTTAGATATGATGGGAAAAACTACTAAAAGTGCACTTAGACCAGTAGCAAAAAATGTTGTGAGCATGACAACTAATAAAATGTGTTGTTCAGTACTTTGACACACGTTAATGAAAATTTCACTCTTATTTTATTTACACGACATTACTACTTGTACGCAATATCGAAGAGTAGTTTTACAACACATGGCTTGCAATAATTTCTTCAACATCTCCATCTACGTAAGAAAGGAAACAAAAAGCTTGAATAGCATATCTCCAACTCACACTTGTAATTTGTCAGCAGTTAGCACTCAGAATGAAGAAGCGCAATGTCGGTGGGCACCGCGCATAACTAAGTAAACTGATGCTTACCACTTGTTTGTTTAGAGAGCACTTACTGTACGCGCGACTGAGCGCCTAAGATTAAATGTTTCTCTACGTAGTAATCCAATTGAATGAAGTCACGAAGCGGGGAGAAGTGGTCATTTGGCGATTTTCAGTTAGCTTACAACAGAAAAAAACTGGCAGTAGTTTGAAAGGAAGTGAAACAGCCACCTATTGTGTTATTAAAATGGCTCCTACATATTCATTGACTTGTGTTTGTTGCAAGCAGGACTTGCCATTATTTGTACTATCACTCCTGGAGCAACGATCTATAGACCTGTCACACAATCCAGCAAGAAATCGGTCTAATTTGGCATCGACTATATTGTTAGTCTTGCTTGAGCGATAACGGGATTAACGTCCAAACGGAACCACTTATCGACTACACTGTGTCGGGACACAACAATCAGCTCTTATCAGTGCCGTGCACATGGCGTATTAACTTTTATCAGCATACACATGCAAATAAAGTCACCCCACAGCGTTCAGTGTTTCTTGATCACCCTGCCATGATCGCCGAAGGTTAGTCGGGAATTGCAAAAATACACTTTTCTTTGTTGTAGCCTTTTTGCTTGGGCTTCTTGCCATCAGTTGCGTACAAGCTCAAAACCCGTAAGTTCCATCGAAATCCGTGAGCACTAATGCGTAAGATACCAGATCATGGGGAGATCACCTTGTCGACATGGGCTACGAGAACTACACGTGCGACAAAGTCCTCATGGCACCAAGTCTTTCGATTCCAACCAATGTGAACTCTGTGCGCCCTGCAGATATCAAGCTTGTTATGTCCCTTGGAGATTCTCTTACCGTAAGATCAAACTATCAGCGGCGAAAACCTTCAACAATGTTTAGGCCGGCAACGGAGCGGGAGCTGAAGATCCGTTGGCGATCGTTCTCCAGTACAGAGGACTTTCCTTCCAATCGGGAGGCGATAAAGGACTTGAAAAGCACGTTACAATTCCCAGTACGCTTTATCAGTGCTGAAGAAAGCCAATATCCAATTAATGTTTAGATATCCTTCAGAAGTACAATCCTAACCTCTTCGGTCAGTCAAACGGAATCGGTTCGGTTAACGTATGGGAAGTCACACACCTGAACGCCGCTGTACCAGGTGCCCGGGCTCCTCACCTTCCAAGTCAGGCGCACGATTTGATCAACAAGCTTACAACACACAAAGAGGTACTAGAATATTTATTCATAGCTACTTATTCATATCAGATCAACATGGAAGAAGACTGGAAGTTGCTGAATATATTTATTGGAGGAAACGATGTGTGCGGTTACTGCAGAGATCCGGTGGGACGCGCCCCTGACAAGTTTGCTGGCTACATTGCTGATGCCATCAGAATTATCAAGCAGAATGTACCGCGCGTCATCGTCAGTCTGACCACGATGCTGCACCTCGAGATGGTCCGAAGCATCGATAAAGGCGAAGGATTCTGTGATTATTTGCACCTCGCCGAATGCCGATGCGAAGCGGACAAAAATCTGACAGACGCGGAAATGAGCGAAGTCTGTACGAAGTACCAGAAAGCCGAACAGCTTCTGCAGGATTCAGGTGAATTCGAGGCCGACGACTTCACTCTTGTGGTCCAGCCTTTCTTTAACGACATTACGACTCCACCTATGAAGGTACTTTAGAAAAGTCAGTAGGAATTAGTAGCATTTTGTCTAGGACGGAAAGCCCGATTTGCGATTCTTTGCCCCCGACTGTTTCCACTTCGCTCAATACGGACACGCAATGGTATCTACTTGGGTGTGGAAAAATATCTTGGAGCCAGTCGGTGCAAAAACGACTAAAGGCGATCTTTCGAATCCCGCTTTCCCTCTCGCCTGCCCCGATCCTGTAAGCTCGATAGCTTTCGACTTTGTAACGAACCACCAAAAAATTTAGAAGTGTCCCTTCGTACGTACCACGAAGAACAGTGCTAACTGCGCTGCCTACATGACTCCAGCGGCATCCAACTAGGCGGCCACGTCGAAAATTCTAAACGATGAGAAACTACTGAATCATATGAATCAAAACAAATAAACACTTTGAAACTCACGAGCATTTCCAGTAGGATTGCACTATCATTCCAGCCTGGATCGGTCGCAAAGTGGTATGCAAAACAAACTTTGCTACAGATCAATGCCGAAACGACAACGCAATCTTCATTAGTCGATGAAGCACAACTACTGTTAGCCTTGTTTCTTCTGACCTAAAAAGCAGTGGCGAGTGAGTTGATCCCTCCCTCCTAAGAGTGTTAGAATGCCGTCAAGAAGTGTGAAAAGCGTTCATCCGGGAACTCCCACTTTCAGGGTAGGGACGCGCGCTGCATAATCTCTGAACAACGCTTCGATAATGCACTACATCCACGCTCAAAGAAACGCTCTCCATACGCGCAGAGGCCAACTGAAAAAATCTTAAACTCTTAATTCTAATAAGGAGGAAATACATTTTGCATAAGTGGGCGGAGAATCAATTTGACGTTCAGATTTTCAAAGACATTCCTAATTGAATTTGCGAGAGCGAAAGTTGGGTGGAGAGAAAAGTTTTCGTGCCCAAGGCGCGTCTCACGCCGCTAACAGCTTTGAGGTGGCCATCTAAGTACTTCCTAACTTCGTACCATCCACTAACGTTCGACTTAAATTAATTTTTGACCAACCACGCTTGATACTCGACGCGGAAGTAACGTTCCTTGTTCCTCAAGTAGACGTCAGAGGGCTAGGGACGCTACGGGAATGCATTGTCAAAAAGTTGTTTCCTTCGAGCTGCGTTTCTTTTCTTTCAGATGGTCATTCCAGCCTCTCAACACAAACTCATCAAGATAAGTGAACATAACCGAAAGAAGTTAATTCAATACGGCGTTTGCTGTTCCTTTGCTGCGTGCGCTTCAAATGTCATCAGTGAGTGAATGGCCCGCAATATAATACCCGATTTTAACAGCTTCGTCCACAAACAACTGGCTCTACACTTCGGAAGTTCTTAAGTACTATGTATTCCCAAATAGAAGTGACAATACCGATGACTTGATAAATCAACCAGTCTACTTCAAAAATGCTACCCTAGGGCCGTGGTTCTTCTGCTGGCTTGACCGTATGTGAGCTTTCAATGTGCAAAGCATTTCTGTATTCAGCCATTACCGAGTTTCACTGCAACAAGCTCGATTATTTCTCCGTGGAAGAACCTTCCGACGTAACGACATCAGTGGAACGTAGGCGAAGAGCCTATGCTAATGTTAGTAGCATACCGCTTTTCAGAATCTGTGAGACGGGCATTTATTTTTATCGCCATTGGGCTAATCCTCGACATTTTTGGAATCTTCAGCATACTGTACTGCTGCATGCATAACACTCCCTACCGCTCACTTTTCGTCACAAGTCTACTTCATATATTCGCTGGTAGAGTACCCTTTTGGGACACATTAACTCTCGATGGCACCTATAGGGATGGCCAATTTCGCATGCATCATCGTGTACATGTCGGCTGTATCCAAGGAAGTGGGCAACAAGATTTACCCGGCAACGGAAATGGACGACCCTCTCTTCCACTACTCCTATGGATTTTCCTTCATCTTATTAAAAGTCCGAATTCAGCAATCAGTTTATTACACACGGCTGCTTATTTCAGATTTCCTTTCTGTGCACAGAAACCGCTGCCTTTTTTATTGTTATTGTGTATATGGCAAAAAGAGACGAAGAAACATACAATCGCTATAAGATCCGAGCCCTCGTCAGGAGTCTCTACGTGTCAAACGAAGGAGCGAACGCGTCTTCCAACGGCACTATGATAACTTCAAGAAGAAAATCGAGAGAGTAAGTGGCAAGCATTAATCACTTGTGAAAAGTCGCACCTTTGCAGTGACCTGTCAAGACATTCCCGGTCTCGATCAACGTTTCTCGCAAACATCGACAATCCACCACGCGAATTGTCGCAACCGAAAAACCTTTTTGTTTTGGGAATGCATCAGAGCCCTCAAGCCGTTTATCATTTCGTCCATCCAAATGGTAGAGAATAAACAGAGTTTTAACGAGATCTCCCTTTAGATTATATATCAGACCCTCGCAAAAAACTTACAGGGGTCCACACAGAGACAGAGCGGGTTCAGAGCGTAGTCATGCGTGTTAACAAATACGTCAAACAACTCTCTAATGCATATTTGTCAGACATGCATGGTGTGGTGTGGTGTAGCATGTGGGAAATGAATAATTCATACTAACTTTTAAGGTTAATTTCTTGGAGAAGTCAGCATCGTCGAACTGAAAAAAGCGTTCAAATCTTTAGACGATCACATCTTCTAATTTTTTATTTTTTTTTTCGCTGAAAACAAAAACACAATGAATTATTGTCAGCATGACCTGACTTCTATCTGAACACTCTGAGTAAACTTCTTGAGGAAGTATGTGAGACCAAGTCCCGCTCTCTTTGATCGAAGGCTTTGTTCCAGGTACTGAGTTGGAAAGTGGGTAATTTCGGGCAATTCGCTGACTGTGGCTGCGCTATCGAGGGCCTTGCCTGAGTCCGGCCCTCCAGCTATGTAAACAATTGTCTCTGACAGCCGTTTTATTTTATTGTCAAATATCATGTTTGCGATTGAACTGAGCGCGCAGTTCGCCTCCGCAAGAACCAAAAAATTACCATTTTGAAGCGAATTACTTACACTTAACTACCACTGTCGCTCTTGCAGATGATCACCCTATCAACACCTAACACATATTTGATTGCACAATTTGAATAGTCCTCTGTAGAAAGTCCTTTCATATATATTCGGCTTGAAGATCAAATCAATGCGCCATTTGAGGTTGGATATCGCTATATTATATTGGTTATATCTCCATTCAACCAAGCAGAGTCTGGAAGCAATGTGCTCTATGACCGGTCAACTTTCAATGGGACAGACTTCACCTAATCGCTTAAGATTGTTGCAATTGAACGGGACCTGAGAAGAATGTGCAGCCTCGTGTTTTCGGTTTACATTGGCTTTTTGGCTATTGGTTCCTAAATAACATTCGTTTCTGCCGCTCATTAAATATTCAGCTTTTAGACGAACAAGTATTGCTGAAATCGGAAATATTTAAATATCGCTGTTCATATATAAATCATCTAACAACAAAGCTGTGTGCGGTCTCTTCCTTAAACGGATTACGTACCTATCTCTTGTAGGCTAGAAAATCTCATACGGTTGGAGACAGAAAATGTCCTGCTTCGTCACCAAAAGTGCCTGTGGACCGCCTGCAAAACATTTAGAGCGTCGAAGTGATCGATTGAGGATGGATGAAAGTGCTTAGCGCGGCTCGGCATAGTCTCAAAGCGTTTGGTAGCAGAAAACTATTGATCCATTCGAAAACGATCGTTCTTTCAGCTGATTTTCGGTATTTTCGTCGTTGACTTTGAACTACTGTTGTGTATAATATTAAATACTGTCGCTTTTACAAAGAAACGGTATTTTTCATAGCGGGAAATATTACTGTGACCAAAACTGCTTTATCTTTCAAAGCACTCAATGGCGAAAATGTCATTCGTGCGCGTTTGAGCTGCGGCTAGGCAAGGGTACCCATTGTCGAATTAAAAACTCGACCTTCTAATCTCAAAAGAAGCCAAGTTAAAAATTCCAAGAAGATCCTCGCCGAAGTTCTTGCCGTAGCGGATATGAATGAGTCGCTGACCGAACACTCTTTATATTCTATCCACAATATTACTGTATTTTTGGAACATTAATGCGTAATACCTTATCTGCAAAATGGAAATAAAGCACGTATTCTGACAGTAAAGGCGAAACGTCTGATTCCCTAGTATTCTTAATCTGAATAGTATTCTATTCACCAAGAGTTATCTATGCAGTGCACGTCGTTTTCGTGTGCCTGCAAGCTAGAACACGCATCGACCCCGTTTATTATCCCGCCTTTCAATTTAGGACATCCATTACCACCGCCGCGAATGCATCTTCGCGATTGTGACGCTCATTTTGTGTCCTAAGCGTTTGCGCAATCTCGAAATATTCATCATAGGGCTGAATTAGCACATCGTTATAGCGTTGGTACGACACGAGTGAACGGCAGTCCGTCATCAGCTCGATTGTTTGTAGTGGCCACATATAGGCAGACAGACACTCGAGCGCTGCTTTATCCACTTCGTCCAGGATCGATTCCGGCCGCTGCCCGGGCCGCGCTCGACGCCGATAATATTCAATTTGACATTTCCATAGAAGTGAGCGGGAGGGCCAGCGGGTTTGAAAGAGGAATAATCGTGTGTTCGAAGCCTCTGGCCGGTTGCGCGAGTGGTCACGTTGGACCGGAGCCGCCTTGCTCTTCGTGCATGAGTGGACAGATTGGAACTGCGGGCAATCGAGTTGGGAAGATTTTTTGGTGCACATGCACTCAGCCGTCGATAATAGCATTTGCCGACGAATCGGTCTTGCAACATCTGACCCCGTGAGACTTCCCTCGGGGCTTTGTTCTTATATCATTCCTCCTTCGAAACACTTTGTTGTTCGCGCTCGTTCATTTTGTTTATGGACGCCGTGCGTTGTTCCATGCATTATCGTTTCTACTTCCGCGGGCCTCCGTTCTTACCGTTCGTTCATTCGACGAGAGGAGGCGGTTTGCTTAATCAGTGCGGCAATTAGATTGAAGAGGTGAAAACGAAGCACTTGTCTGTGCGCTGGATCTTCGGATTGTGCTTCGAACTCTCAGTGACACCCAAATGAGTGGATGAACCCATTATTGGGCTGCGGTCGCTCAGCTGTATTGCGGGAAACGTATGTGGATTCACAAGCACGCGTTTTGAGTGTCCGCTTTCCAGACCTCCTTTTGCCGTTTTATTTGGCGCACAGTAAGTGTATCATTGCGACTCGAGTGGTTTCTACTATTTGCCTTTCACTTGGCGCGTTCATTAATATCCCGCTTCGCACTTGTGCCCGACGCGCCCCGTCTTCCCCAGAAGCCGTTTCATTCTCATTTAGCTCTTACCTAGGAGCAGTGTTCACCCCTTCGTTTACCCATTCGTAACTGCACTAAGCACCGTTTGCTCAAAACTGAAACTTTCGCAATGCTGAGCTCCTTCTCACACTTTCTTCTTCTTAAATACCGCACACCCCGAGGATATGAATTGTGGCTGTTCCTGTTTTCTTTCAAATAAACCTCATCTGTAAACACGTAACGTGATTTGCTCCGGAATCTACTAAACCATGGCAAATCCGTTTGAAACTGAGGCCTTACCAAAGTAGGTCCCCATTTTATGTGTACCGTGCCAACCTAGGAACTTTATTGCTGTCTATGTCACTTGTTTTACTTAATCATCGTCATATTTCAATGGCGAATAATGGTAACCGGCAGTAAACGATGTTTCAGATGTCTCTGGATTTCTGTCTCTCCGCATTGTCTAGAAGGACTATTCACATTGGCGGATTAAACTGGAAACCGATATAAAGTGAGATATAAAGCGCCAAAATGCTGCGATTAAGTGGCTTTTAGAGACAATATTTATGCTCAAATTTTTTGCCCAAAGGCCCTTCCAAGCGCTATTCGGAGTGTCTTTCTTTTTCAACGGTTTATTTCCTTGCACAAGGCAACGCGGTGCCGTCCAGAGAAGTTCCCTAAAGCGCACCAATGCATTCCCACATGTCCGACTTCTTAGCGTCGTTCAACGAAGGGTTCCGCCGATTTTCATGCATTTCAAATGAAGGCCGTCTTCGCTTGTCCACCTGATCAACTCTTTTGGAAACGAAAAAATTGTGCCGTTAGTGAAAGAAGACGTCTTTAAAATTTAATTATATTAAAGGGGCAGCCGCTTTCGTGCTTTAAACTAAAAAGTGACCCACAGTTCCAATATTTCTTCAAATTCTACGGCGCTTTCATGCAAAAGACGCAAAACACTAACGCCTTCTTGAGTACGGTATATAAGTGCCGCTAATTGTTTTTATTCTAGCCCTCGAACACCATCATCGCACGTTATTTTTTTGACGGCCTTTCCACACAACCCCCTTCTTGCATTCGAAGCATCCATTTCACTGAATGTATGTTTACGCGGAAGCTTTAAATCTGGGCTGTCATGCAATCACCACTCCCTTACAAGCCCAGGCCTTTTTTCATCTCTTCGGGTAGTCCCTCTCGTTCCATGCCAGAGTTATTCTTCGGCTCCAGAGCTTTACAAACGCCAATCGCTAACAAACACGCGTTAACAACTTCGTTGACATATGGTGTCAAAACGTGTCTTTTTCTTCCTCATTTTCTTGCCGTTCTGGTCTGTTATCTCTCGCTTAGAGTGTTCATGTGTGTGTTTGTGCGAAAATTTTGGCACGCCATTCGCTGCCATTTGCCTGCGGCCACAGCTTATGCGGTTCTACGACGTCGCCTCTCATATTCACACTGCTTATAAAAGCAGAAATGACGTTTAGAGGGTGAAAAACCCTAATTTCACATCTCTTCATAGGTTGCCTAGAAAGGCTTAATTTTTGGAATATTGAACGTTGTCACAGTTTTTCTACTTGTTGCCAAGGGCGCGCGAGTGCGCCGTCATTGACCAAACAATTTATCCCATGAATAGATGTGCCAAAGAAAGTTCTGTGGGCGCAATAATAATAATTATGTTGTTGATTATTTTATTGGAATAACAACTGCGGTTGTTCTCTAAATTACAGGAAGCGGGACACGCGTGAGGACGCCGCTCCGACGAACGGCGCCCGTTGGCAGTCAATCGATCGTTGAATTATATATCTCATTTGATAAGTAGAATTTCGGCACGGCCGATATGACTCTTTGGGTTGTTTTTGACGCGCTTTTTTATTTCAATGTCATACCACAAGTTTGAGCATACTTTAAGGGTTATTTTGCACCATTGAAGGGCAACCTATCTGCATTAGGACAACCTGCTCCTGATAGAATTTACAATTCGTAACTGTGAGGTCGTAAATGATTGTAAAAAGCGGACGACTTCTATTTGTCCTATCATATGATTCATGTAGTAGAGCGTATCCTTCGGGTAGAAAAGAAGGATCAGATCAAAACAAAAAACTTAAAGATTAAGTATGTCAGACATGCCCTCAGATGCTCTCCGCGAGGACGAATTGGAATCCAGGCGTTATCGGGATAGATACCCACACCGCAAACGATCGATTCGCAATTGTTTTGGGAGAATGGGACTGGGCCTCCTTAGTAATATGCTCAACGCCCGAGGCATGCGTCTCGCAAATGTCGTTACAAGCTGTCGACAACTGTGACAATCAGTGCGCAACTGTTCCCAATCTGGTAGTCCATCCGTGCAGTCAAAGTTCGCGTAGCACAGCTTCTGAGTAAACTTGAAAATGCGCTCGCCATATGGAAATAACAGTCGTTAAGCAGTTGCTTCCAGTGACCCGACAGCGGCCAAGTGCATTGTAATCGGATGCCCATCGGTCGTGTCAGGTTATAGGTAGTTTTAGCCTAATTCTTCAAATAGCATTTTGGGAACTTAAAAGCGCCGACCGATTCGTAATGCATGTCGCTTTTAGCGGGAGTACCGCATAGACTCGCAAATTATACGAACTGTAAGTCATAGCAGAACATTCTTGATGAGCTTTGATAGTGTCTGAAGATTTCTGTACTTCATTTGTCCCTCTGAATAGACTGATACTTACTGTCGTATTGTTTGCGTTGGGTGTGCTGGTCGCGATCGTAAGCAATTTCATGGAGACAAGTAAAGCTTCAATCGGACATGCGCTTTTCGCTTAATTTTGGCGTGCAAATGCTACGAGCCAGCGAAAGCCTTTTCAAGATCGGAAATGAGATAAAACGCACTTCTTTCGAGATGCCGGTTGAGTGAGTGTTTATCGGTTTAATCTACTTCAACTCCTCACAACTAACACGGGTCGTGAAAAATGAGTACGATTTTCTCAATTTAAACAACGGCTATGCATAGGTATTTCACCAATTTCAGACTTTATTGGCCCTTTGCAATGCATTAATATGCGAGGGAGAGTGGAGCCGTAAATTCCACTCAATATTGTTGTTGTGAAGTCATCCTTTGTCTCTACGACTGTTCCCCAGACAGTCGCCCTTCCCGGTAATGAAAAACTGCCGAAAGTGCTTGGAACCCGGTTTCCAAGAAGCGTAATTTGCTAGAGGATCAGCGGACAAAATGCTTCAGCAACCTGTAGCCAAGGAACTGCGCTCCTTCCAGTCGCTTTCCAAATTCGCTGGTCCTGCACAAAAACGGTTCGTTTGATACAATCGATATCGTCTTGTGGTCGTGGTTACTGTTGCTTTATCTGTCTCAGATCCACCTCCTGTAGGCGGCAGTCGTCAGTGAACGCCTCCGGTCGACGTCCATCTCACTCGAGAAGGAAAGCCCCCGACGCATATGATGAATCCGTAAGTTCCTGATGAAATAACTATTAGCACATTTTACGGAGTTCAGTCGACGGCTTTGCGCCAAGCAGTCGATTACAGACCATCAATCTCGCATGAGGCAAGTCCCATGCACCCATGGTCGGAATCTGCTGCTCATGGATCCGCTGCTGAAATGCAGCGACAGCCACAGGTTGAGTGGGACGAGAATCCGGACTATTTCGAAGACGAAGAGGACGATCCAGACCTTCCTTATCCCGGGTACGGAAATATTATGAAAATCGATTTCACTGTTGTTTGGTTAGGTTTGTGGAAACATCATTAAGATGCTTCAAACAATCAAGGCCTCCAAGGTCCTGGGCGTTGAAAATGGTCACGAACCCTTGGTTCGACCGTCTTACCATGGGAGTTATCCTGCTCAATTGCATCACCCTGGGGATGTACAGGCCATGTGAAGATGGTCCCCACTGCAACACTTACCGATGCCAAGTACTCTCACTCATCGACCACACAATCTTTAGTTACTTTGCATTGGAAATGGTAACTCTCGAGTTCAAGCCACCAATGACAACGTTTTCAGGTAATAAAAGTAGTCGCTCTTGGATTCACCGGTCCAGCTGCGTATCTTTCCGACACGTGGAATCGACTTGACTTTTTTATCGTTATTGCCGGGTAGCGCAAAATTCCTCACTGAGGTCAAATAGTTTTGTGCTTTAGGTGTGCTGAATATCTGCTTCAAGAATATCTGGGTAATATCAACCTGACAGCAATTCGAACAATTCGGGTGTTGAGACCGCTTCGGGCGGTCAATCGAATACCTTCAATGAGAATTCTAGGTTGCGAATGTCTAAAAAGAGTTCAACCACCATACGTATTTCAGTAAATCTTTTGTTGGATACGTTACCTATGCTTGGAAACGTGTTATTGTTATGCTTCTTCGTCTTCTTCATATTTGGAATTGTCGGCGTTCAGTTATGGGCCGGCCTACTGCGGTATGTCCTTAAAAACATAGCAAAGCAGAAGATCTCTTTTCAGGAATCGGTGCGTAATAAACATGCCTATGACCAATCTCACAGCAAATTTAACGGAGTCGATATTTTCTGACGTATCGTTAACAAGGTTCCAAAAAAATGTCGAACGACTCTTTTCTTCACAACTATCATTTAGGTACTACATTCCAGACGACACTTCACTCGACTACATATGTAGTCAGAGTGACGCAGCAGGCATCCACACTTGTGACGACTTACCCGCATACACCTCAAGTGGGAGAGTGTACGCGATTGCTGCAATTTTTGTAGCTTATTTTTTCATTTATATTCAGTTGCAACCTGACGATTGAACAGTATGATCAAGTATCGAACAAATCGTGCATCAATTGGAACATCTACTACAACGAATGCAGAGTGATGCATCGAAACCCTTTCCAGGGATCTGTATCGTTCGACAACATTGGTTTTGCTTGGGTCGCAATATTCCTGGTAATCTTATGTACCTAGTATCTTACCTCTTTTTCTCGCAGGTTATCAGTCTTGAGGGCTGGACTGATATCATGTACTACGTGCAGGACGCACACTCGTTCTGGAACTGGATCTATTTTGTTTTACTTATTGTGGTAGGATTATAGTTTTGCTCAACACAGAGTGATAATCTCGTCTAGATTGGTGCTTTCTTCATGATCAACTTGTGCCTTGTTGTTATTGCCACTCAATTCGCAGAGACCAAAAGAAGAGAAACGGAGAGAATGCTTCAAGAAAGGAGAAGAATGAGATCTTACGGGTCTCTTTGTAAGTTTTATGTTGATATGAGGATTACAATGTCTTAATTATAGCGGGAAGCGAGCAAGGTGCTGCCACTTCCTCGAGAGACGGAGGTGGAGACACTGTTTATGCAGCATTTGTACGATTTGTAGGCCATACTTCACGAAGAACGCAGAGGTATCTGCGAAATGTAAGAGTGCTATTCCGGGAGTCCAATGAAGCCCACTTCTTTAGAAATGGCGCGAGTACCGTGAGCGGTGCGCACGTCGAGCGATGGCTAAGGACGCAAACAAAACAGTTGTCAATTCTGATGTGCACCCAGCGGTGGATCATGGAGGTACCAGCGTAGCGCTAAGAAAGGTGCATAGACGTAGGCGGCGAAGTAGACAGCCCACCGAAGAGAGAAAACTCAACGGTAGCGTTAGAAGTTCGTTTGTTTCTCTGAACTCCTTTACCCCGTTCCAATTAGGAAAGCCGCACGTCGAGAGCCTACACGATTCCGAATATCTGAACTCGATATTGCCGGTGAGCGACTCCTCAGGAGAAGAATCGGATTGGGAAGAGGACGGACAATGGTCGTCAGACTCTCTCCCGGCTTCCCGACCAGAAGTGCGCTCTTATGAAAGGAGAAAGGTGTGTGTGCCCGTACAACGTTCCTCCAATTCAATTTGTAGGCGGAAGAACGAATGACAAAAGCGAAGAAGCAGCAAAAGTTGTCCACCTTTGGGTGGGTTCGCCAGAAAGTTAGAGCGTTTGTCACATGCGACCACTTCACTCGCGGCATTCTTGTTGCTATTCTCGTCAACACTCTGAGTATGGGAGTTGAATATCACCTGCAGGTAACAGTCTGCAATCGTAAGGTTAAATCGAGGTTTGTTTCAGCCCGAATGGCTAACAACGGTCCTCGAGTACAGCAATTATTTTTTCACCGGACTCTTTGCGTTTGAAATGATTTTAAAAGTGTTCGCCGATGGATTATTTGGGTATCTTTCCGACGGGTTTAATTTGTTCGACGGTGGGATTGTTGCCCTGAGGTCGGAGAGTCCGAATGCTAAAGCAATGTTTCTGACGTCGACATTTAGTGTGCTCGAGCTGTTTCAAGAAGGCAAAGGAGGACTTTCTGTCCTCAGAACATTTCGTTTGCTGAGAATTCTAAAACTGGTACGCTTCATGCCGGCCCTTCGCTATCAGCTTGTTGTTATGCTACGGACCATGGATAATGTTACCGTATTCTTCGGTCTTCTCGTACTGTTCATCTTCATCTTCAGGTACACCAAATATCTGTCACTTCCTCCGAAATGAATCCCCAATTAACATTCCCCATACCTATGCATGCCGATCAACATTTTCTTTCTAGTATCCTTGGCATGAACCTCTTTGGTTGCAAATTCTGTAAAGTCGAAGAGAACGCGATGGGAGCTTTGGTCAAAAAGTGCGAGCGAAAAAATTTCGACACGTTACTTTGGGCCCTGATAACAGTGTTCCAGGTTGGTTACTTGCGATGTCCTTCTGTCGTCCTTTTCCGTTTTGCATGCGTTAATAAACACATTATTGTAGTTTTTGTCACTGTGGTTGTTATGCGTTTTTTAGCATTTTGGGCATGGTCCTTTTTGGATGCAAGTTCTGCAATCATCACGAAACCGGCGAACAGTGCACCTGTGCTCAGATCAAAGCAAAGGAGTGCGAATGCGACAGAATGAACTTTGATTCAATATCGCACTCGCTCTTAACCGTGTTCCAGGTGTTGTCATTGCTTTTAGAAACTGCATGGCTGCATTCGTGAGGGAGGGATTCTCTTGACCGTTGAATTGTAGATTTTGACACAAGAAGATTGGAACATGGTACTTTTCAACGGCATGGCGCAGACAACTCCATGGGCAGCGCTTTATTTTGTTGCCCTGATGACGTTTGGTAACTACGTTCTCTTCAATCTACTGGTCGCCATTTTGGTCGAAGGATTTCAAGAAAGTAAAGAGGAAGAAAAAAGACAATTGGTTTGTTATTGTAAAGGGACAGTTTTGGAACGGGACTACTGTAGGAGGAAGAAGCTCGACGAAGAGCAGATGAAGAAGAACACGAAAGGAAAAGGGAACTCGAAATGCTAATAGCTAAAACATCGTCCCCATCTTTTATCATGAAACAACGCGAAGATCGAAGAACGGTATGCACCTGTGGTTCAGGTAATCTCAACAGCGTAAGAGCGCAAATGGAAGGATACCCACGAGCAGTGTCTTCGTTCACAAGATCTCCGACAAATCTCATCTCTGATGTAAAACATTGATCTCTAGGTGAACAACCTACAGTTCCGTATATCTTCTAGGTTGACTTTCCCACTGCTCATCCATGGTATGTGGAACGTGGTGAAGGAAGCCGAAGGACCAGTCAGCAGATTTACGAAACGGGTCGATTGGACACCTTGTACCGTGCCCTTCTCCCATTATACGACATAGTCATACGATTTTCAGACACAAACCGCGAATTTGTGAACCATCAGCTACTCTAGCCCCCCAAATCCAAGAGCATCGATCAAAAAGTGATCATGGTGACTCAGATTCCGACTTCGACGACGTCATTATCAGAGAGAAATACGCAAATCGCTTGAATCGACATACATCGCTCGTACTCCCAACAACCAAACTTGTTGACGCACATGGAACTGAACACAGAGTTCAACAGCGACAACGGATGAATAGCTGGTGCGGATTGCACACCTTCTTCAATCCTCACTGCGCTATACATGGAAGAAGAGCTTTAATCGAAGCGTACGCGCGAGACAAATTCATAGAAGTGAGATACGACAGCGACCGTTGTGGAGTTTATTGACGCGGTTTCAGGCGAGTCAAGAACTCCAGCAAGTGCTTGCAGAAGAAGAACGAAGGGCCGAGGAGAGGTTGAACACAAAGTGGCACAGACTTCTACGAAAAACCTGGATACACACAAGATCCGACTATTCTTTGTTTCTCTTCAGTCCAAACAACCAACTTCGTTTAAGGTAATAATGCTAGTCCTGTTGAGTAATTCACAAGGCTGTTAAGGTGTTTGAAATTGACGCAAAGAAAGTGGTTCGACTACACTATTCTCATGTTCATCGGCATCAACTGCATAACCCTAGCTATGGAGCGACCCTCAATTCCACCGCATAGTGCAGAGCGCGTGTTCCTCACATTCAGCAGTTACGTCTTCACTGTAATCTTTACTATTGAGATGAGTTTAAAGGTACAACCCTTGCATGTCAACGCAAAACAATGTTATTATTGTTTTTAGGTCATTGCTAACGGATGCCTACTTGGCCCTGGTTCTTATTTCAAGGACGGTTGGAATATTCTTGACGGAACGTTAGTAATCATAAGTTTGATCAACGTCATTTTTGAGCTTTTCGCCACGGGAGGTTTGTGGATATCTGCAGTAAAATGAAACAAGTGCTCATCAGATTCGCCTAAGATCTTTGGTGTCATCCGTGTTTTGCGTCTTCTCCGAGCGCTCCGTCCCTTACGAGTCATCAATCGCGCTCCTGGTGTGAAACTTGTTGTCATGACGCTAATCAGCAGCCTGAAACCTATCGGGAACATCGTTCTTATCTGCTGTACCTTCTTCATCATATTTGGAATTTTAGGCGTCCAGCTATTCAAGGTGAGGATCACTCATGAACGTTTCGTAAACTTTATGTAGGGCATGATGTTTCACTGTATTGGTCCGGAGATCGCAAACGTAACAACGAAAGCTGAATGTCTTATGGACGAACGGAACAAGTGGGTAAACCATCGCTACAATTTCGACAATCTAGGACAGGTATCTGCACTGCATTAAACCTGTCGGACACTATCTTTAGGCGTTAATGTCGCTGTTCGTTCTATCCAGCAAGGACGGTTGGGTTTCCATCATGTACCAAGGTATCGACGCTGTTGGGGTGGATATGCAGCCGATCGAAAACTACAATGAATGGCGAATGATTTATTTCATTTCATTTCTGTTACTCGTTGGATTCTTTGTGCTCAACATGTTCGTCGGAGTGGTCGTCGAAAACTTTCACAAATGCAAGGAAGCGCTCGAAGCAGAAATGAAAGAGAAGGCACGTCAGAAGCGACTAGAACGAAAATTGCGCCGCCAACAGTACGAAGATCAGTGCATTAAGAAAAAGAAGCGGGAGAAGCCTCATCCATACTGGTACCACTACGGACCGACCAGACTCTTCATACATAACATTGTCACCTCTAAATATTTCGATTTGGCCATAGCTCTCGTCATCGGAATCAATGTCATCTCAATGGCAATGGAATTCTACATGATGCCTGCTGGACTGAAATACATCCTCAAAGCACTCAACTACTTCTTCACAGCTGTTTTCACCCTCGAAGCAGGAATGAAGTTGATGGCTTTGGGAATCCGCCGATTCCTCAAGGAGAGGTAAACATTGTAAATGCGCGCAAAAAGACAAGATTGCCCATTCTAGGTGGAACCAGCTCGACATCTTCATTGTCTTTTTATCTATCGCAGGTATCATCTTCGAAGAGTTCGAAGCACTCGAACTTCCCATCAATCCAACAATCATTCGAGTCATGAGGGTACTTAGAATTGCAAGAGGTAAATTGTCTTCATTTGGATAATCTGCATAATTATATTTTCCGTATTGAAACTGTTAAAAATGGCGAAAGGAATCCGATCACTTCTGGACACTGTGGGCGAGGCTCTCCCACAGGTCGGAAACTTGGGCTCTCTCTTTTTCCTGCTATTCTTCATTTTCGCAGCTCTCGGAGTTGAGCTTTTTGGCAAGCTAGGTAAGCCAAAAAGATTTTTTTGAGACTCTCAACTATGGCTTTTAAGAATGCTCAGAGGAACACCCTTGCGATGGACTAGGTGAACATGCTCACTTCAAGAACTTTGGTATGGCGTTCTTGACCCTGTTTCGCATAGCTACGGGTGATAACTGGAACGGCATTATGAAGGTTTGCGAGGATAATCGTCCAGATCAACTGAATGTTTCTTTTTATTAGGACGCCTTGCGCGATGACTGCGATCATTTTGACAATTGTCAGTTCAACTGCTGTGTCGACCCCATATTAGCCCCTTGTTTTTTCGTTATTTTCGTCCTCATTTCGCAGTTCGTCCTGGTCAACGTTGTCGTCGCTGTTCTTATGAAGCACTTGGAGGAAAGCAACAAGCGAGAAGAAGCCTCCAGCGAGGCAAACGCAGCATACACAACTGATGCAGAAATATATAAAACTGATACTGAAATCGAGGATAACGTCGACTCTGATAGAAGAGATTTGGTATTGACCTTTCCCGAGTACCAAGCATTACCCACCTTATTCAGACCCTCGAATATCTGGAAAAGGAGCTAATCGATGTTGAACAAAAGATGGTGGAAGAGGGAAAACTTGACGCTTCTGTGATAGAAGGTTAGTTTAAAGCAAATACAGAAATAGTAAACAACAAAGTGCTTAAGACTATCAGCACTCTGACTCCGGTCAAGTCAGCCCTCACAAACGCAGCTTGCCGGATATCAATGTGGCAAGGCCGTGTGCACTTTCACCACGACGCTATCTTTCGTCCTCGAGCATGAGAATAGCTCGCGACCGAAGATCGTCGCTTCAGAGAAACACAAACAGAGGCGGCAGTTTCCATCTGCGAAGTGCATCACCACGATCGCCTTCGCTTACGTATGTCGAAGACGAAATGATGGCACGTAGCAGATCCCTCCTACGCACGGCCATGAAGCACTCCGCACCCGGATCAAACAAGTGCTTGTCGATCGACGAAACGATTCCTCTAACGCATCCCCGATCACGCCTGGCGTCACGAAGTTCCGACGGTCCCTATAGCGACATAATTGATCTTCCAAACACACTGCCAGAGGAACCATTGGAAGAAACAGAACTTGATAAATAACACTTAAATCACGGGTATCACCAAACACAACGCAGTTCGAGCCTATGTTAAAATAGCATGGCTCCATGTTAAAATAGCACTAATCTGTTCTGTTTAATCGCTTCAAAGTTGTTTTAATACGGCTGCATTGTGGATCTTAACTAAATCACACACTTCCTCCCATATGCCTTTGTTAGTGTCTTCAGGGTACTTTATCGTTGTCTATCTGTAACTAAACTATGCAAATATGTCCGCTGTCTTCTTGTTTTATATAGTTGCGAATATTTGTTGTAAACGCCATGTTTCTTTGCTTCCGCCGGCAGCCCTTTGAAAGACGTCTCATTCTGCATCACAGACTTTTGCATCATGATCATCGTCTGTCGGTGCACGTCGGTCGGGGCTTCTCATGTGATATGTTTCCTTTCCTTTTGCTGCTTGGGCAGCTCGTCCTCCTCCATATCAAAGCAAATTTTTTTACAGTCGTCTACTCCCAATTCACTTCCGATGCATTTCGCGGCACTTAGGTCTCTTGAGTTTTGTGGCAAACCGTAATGAATAAATATTGATTTATACGCGTGCGTGAAGATTTAAATTTGGAAAACTTTCTGCATCGTCTATCGCGCAAGAATGTTGAATGCGTCATTAATGGTAGCGGCCCACAGCGACCTTGCCTCCGATGTCATATGTTGCTGCTCGCCCTCTCTAAAACAACAACGGAAGATGGCGTATGGCTCACAGGGGTATGGATGGATTTTACAACGGCAACAACGGCGTTTACCGCGTTAGTCACATATGCTGTCTTAATGACAAAATCAGCCTGTTTCTGCTCTATTAAGAGATCACTTGACTTTGCCTTAATCGTTCTTGCGAACATTTCTTACTGTATAAGTCATGTATTACGACGCAGGCTCTGTTGTAAGCGTTTTGGGCGGAAATCGTATAACATATAGCATAATTAAGAGTTTTTTTTCATCCCACATGCGTCAAACTCAAATAACCACCCGAAACGATTGACTTCGCTCGTCTGCCCGCAGCGCCTGCGGATATATTTTTCGCATCGTACGCCCACCTGTTAGAAACAAGTGTGTCTCGACCGTGTTGCACACATTGTGCCGATGTCGCTCGGCACTCACCCTCATCTATCCCAACCTCCGGCGATGTATAATCGCCCACATGCGTTCACGCGTCCGCAGTAAAACTTTCTGATCAAAATGATGCCGCGCTGATCCCCGACATGAAAACCATTCGTTTCTTAAATCTGCTCTCTTTCAGTTCGCACTCGAGTCCGCTTCTTTCTATTTCAAATGTCACTACCGCTTTCTATCGACACTAATGTTAGTTTTAAACACATTTCTGTCCACGTAGTTGGGAGTGAACGTTAACCATTCCCACCAGCTGATTACATTTCTGATCTTTTCTGGTACCCCTACTAATGCTCCTTTTAACGGACCCCACAGGTTTTTTTTCGTGAGTGTAGATATGCTTTCTTTCTGATTCTTTACTCAACCAATCAGCACGCGCTCTTTAGACACAGATCGTGCTGAATGGCGTCGAACTGGTGAATCGTGATCAGCTATCGCCCTCTCAAGACCGCGCTTTACAACAGTTTATTGACGCAAATTCGCACCTTCTACAGTACGCCGATCGACCGCCAATAGGTTTGACACTACCCACTAACTGCTGCTGAAATGCATATCTTTGGTCTTAAGCACCCCAATCGAGTCCGGGAAAGAAGTCACCGTCCAACTACAATAGCCTTAGACAGCGCCTAGGAGCAGGTTCCCCCCGTACAGCTGACACTGGGGGATATAACACAATCGATAAATACTTCCGACCGGACAGCAGCGCATCGAATCCCTCCTATCAGGAAAGGAACCTTTCCGTTGACAGCTCTCCGCTTCACCGATTTTCCTCTCTGCAGAATTCGCCGCGCGACCGAACTTCAAACTTTGGTCACTTTCCCTAAACGGCATTTTTACTAATTACTATGGTTTTGTAGACCCAGACCGATATTCAAAGTCGCTAAATCGTGTTCATAGTCCTCACTCAGACATCGTCAACGGAAAACGGTAGACGGTACCGACCATTCAAAGTCTATATCAATCTCTTCAGGAAAGAGGTTAGTTGGTACGACGGAGTTTCTTCGGGAAACGCCAGAGCACGTTCTCATTCGCCCACATCGGCTTTGGTCAGTGAGTCATCGTGTAATAATTTATAATTACCCCTTTTAGAGACCTCTTGAGATGTCGCAATACGGTAGCACGGGCAACTTAAGCTATGCTGGGGCTGGTCATGGATTCAATCGTGATCAGACGACGAGTCCCGCTTATTCGACTCTCGAGAAGCACAAGGTCGGTGTTTGAGCGAAAAATTGGCTAGGCGCCATCTCCTATGGGCGAAGTGTTTCTTCTGATCCCCTCGTACCGACATTTATTGTTTTCAAAAACTTTGCCAGCCCGAGACTTGGTGCAGCTGTTACCTCGCACCCTCGCTAGCTAATATCCCTCGAACGCGGGCATAATACCAAACAGCTGTGCTGGCATCCGCTGGTGCTTCTTCGAATCTTTTTGTTTTCCGCATGCAGTCCTTTCTCGAATTTTTAATATTGATTTTAAGAGACGAAAAATGGTTCTGTATATTTCTTTGTTCTACTATTCGATCAATTTAACATAGGACTATCTCGAAAAGCAGTTTTGTCTTTAGGACGATTATAATAGATACGACACTGCACGGCACGCTCACCGCCTGGAGATGGAGCGTCGTATGAAGGAGGATGATCAAGGCCGCTTTCATGGATATGGAGACCGACCAGGAGCCGGTGTCGAGATGGCACCTTCAAGATGGAGAGGTGGCGAGGTATGTGCCAATGTTGGCCAGCGTTTAACTGTTCCAATGCAGGTCATTATGGACCGAACTCACTTGCCTAAGGGAATTCAGCCACGAAGAATTTACTATTCGCCAATCGGAGATGGTGTTGTCGCAGCAGACGGCGTTGAGATGAAGCGAGTACCCGTCGAGCAAGGGCCAAGAATATCAGTGACGCAGCAGCGGATGGTCGAACGTGGCAGTCCGGGGCACGCAGGACATCGTGTTTACGAAAAAACGTGGACATCCAGTAGGGCATAATTAATCACCCGAAATAAATATATGTTTTTAGGTGGAGACGGAGACTACGGACTCGGTGCCGGACAAGGAGCCGGAAGCGGAGCCGGAAGCGGAGCTCAGTCTCCGTTTCGAAGTGCCTCAGCTGGACCTCACGGAGGCGCTCCCGGAGCTGGCTACGGAGATGGTGCGCCTAGTTATGGCGATGGAACTGGTGGTCCTGGTGGAATAGCTGGACATGGAGGAGCTGGCGGACCCGGCGGACCCGGCGGACTCGGTGGACCTGGCGGGGTTGCGGGCCATGGTGTTCCTAGCTCTGGCCTCGGACCTCATGATGGACGAGGAGGTTCAGCCGGCCCTTACGCCAGTAACGGCCAAGATCCTTACGGATCCCGCGGTTCCCATGACCCATACGGTACTCTTGGCTCATCGCGATCGGAGCCCTTCGGAGATGGAGGTTTGATGAATAAATAGAACGAGGCCACCTCACATTGTTTTTAGGGCGTGCCAATGGATTGGGAACCGGAGGGTCTGACTTCGGAGGTAGCGAAGGTCCTCGCTCTGGTCGCACCAGTGGTAACTTAGATTGTTCTTATGAAAGTTCTAAGAAGGGTTCGTACAGCGGCGTCTGGCATATACGGCCCTGATTCGGATAGGCGCACTCGATATGAAATCAAGACCGACTATATGATCACCAATCCCCGAGAGCTCATTCACCAATACGCGACTACAACCCCTGTGGCCGTTTTCGACCTCCAAGATCGTTCAAGCTCTTCGACTCGAACCGTCAAGACGACATACACTACCACACAAGAAGAGTATGGTGTTTTCGAAATTCAGTGAAGGCAAGAGATTTTCAGCGGAAGCTATTCTCCTTATCCTCCTTATCACGGGCGTGCAGGCTCAAAGACTCCAACTCAGTTTGTTCGACAGATCCGTGACGAAGGTATTTCGCATCTCATTGCGCGTTGTGCGAAGTCACGTAAATTACAGGGCTAACAACAAGTCAGAAGGAGGCCAATCAACGAAGTGCCCCATTAAACGAGACTTCCTCATCGGACACACAGAAGGTGGAACGTATCCGACAGCAAACTGCACGCTTGGGAGGAAACGTCGACATCGATGCGCTTACCGAAAAGATGATGTTCGGTCTTCAGACAGGGCACCCAACTCCTCCAGCCTTCTAAATCAGCTGAACATCTTTCTACGACTCGCTCGTGCTAACTGTTTTCAGCAACTTTTCTCTTTCATTTTGCCATTTCTATGCTAACAATTGACACCAACAGTGCCTATTTTGCCCTTTCGTCTTAGCTTTCCTTACTGTATTTTCATGTATTTCGACCGAATGTGTGTATAAATAACTTTGCCTTTATTCGCTACAAATTTGCAGACATTCAAATGCAGGCTATTTAAAATTAGCTTTCGAGTTCGTTACAATTAAGAGGAAGAGTTTAGAGCTTCGCCTTCTTCTTGTCCGCAATTACACTCAATTTCTGAAGAAGCATGATGTTTCCTTTCACCTTCAGCTTTCCAGCCATGAAAGCCTTTTGAGGGTTAAGCTTTCCAGTCGAAAGCTGAACAAAGTCGTCGTCAGCAACAGTAAGGGTTGTGGTTGGCTTTTCTCCGTTTTTGACGTCTCCTTCGTAAACGCAGAAGGGCTGATTCTTCAAATCTAGGGCTGAAGGAAGACCGAACCGTATGTATATCCATAGATAAGTACTTACTGAATCGAGAGAGTTCCTTCTTTCCGTCCGTAATGATGTACAGTACGATGGCCTTAATGTTCTTAACCAAGTTGGCATTGTCTTTCAATCCATCGGACATTTCTTTGAAGAGGGCAGCGCTCTTGACATTCGAAGATCCTACTCCAGCGGACTTATCTGTATTCTGGGCATTCTTCTCCTTCAGCTCGGAGGCGACAGTTATGATATCCGCGCTGACTTCTTTGCCGGACTCGAAGTGCCGAGCGCCGTTCATGTTAGCGATCTCATTCCAGTGGTCGCGAACTTAAACTATCGTTTTAGGGGTCTTCTTTCCGTTTACTCTTACGGTTTTCGGCTGTCGCACTGGGAATAGCTTTGCCCACGGAGCGATACGATTGAATGGTGCCATACCATCCACCGCCGGCTTCGAAGATTTGTCCGTTTTCTTGGCATGATTCGTGGGCCAGGTAAACGACAAGAGGAGTCACATATTCGGGCTTGAGCATGTCGACAATCTCTTCAGGCATGACAGTAAGGGTTAGACGGGATCCAGCGGTGGGGAGGATTGAGTTTGCAAAGATATTGTACTTGGCACCCTCAAGCGCCAGCGAATTCGACAAGCCGATGAGACCCATTTTGGCTAAAGCTCGCTTTTCAGCTCACATCCATTTACGATAAGGTTACCAGCAGCATAGTTTGTCTGTCCGAAGCTACCGTACATTCCGGAGTTGGATGAAGTGTTGATGACACGTCCGAACTGCTGTTTGCGGAAATGAGGCCAGGCTGCCTTGGCAACAGAATATGCTCCTTTCAAATGGACCTTCATGATAATATCTAAGAAGAGTCGGTAATCTAAATTTGTCCCCTTTGTACCTACCCCAGTCTTCCTCAGACACGTTAAGGAAGGATTTGTCGCGAAGGATGCCAGCATTGTTGACAACGACATCTTAAATGTGATTTGATACCTAGTAAATGATTGCTGAAACAAACCAATGCGTCCATAGTTGTCGATGGCAGTTTTAACGATCTTCTCTCCAAACTCCACACTGTCATAGTTTGCAACGGCGGTACCTCCAGCAGCGCGGATCTCCTGAACAACTTTGTCGGCCATCGAGGTGCTGGACGATGTTCCATGAGCAGTACCGCCGAGATCATTGACTAAAGACGTCCGATAGGAAACGCATCACAATTTCGCGAGCTCACCCACAACTTTAGCTCCTCTCTTGGCAAAGTCGAGGGCATAGGTCCGTCCGAGGCCGCCGCCAGCTCCAGTGACGATGACAACGCGACCATCAAATCGAATTGAACTCATGTTTTATTGTTCTAAACGAAATGCGCATAAAAATCGACAAAACAACTGATATGGGTTTGGTGTCGCGTGGGGAAGGATGCACAGTGCGGCGTCCGCGCGGTCTCCCAGTGTCTTTGAGAAACAAACTACACTTTATGTAGCAACCAGTTCGTTCGCTTTCGTTTGTGGTCAAAATTCATTGCAGCAGCAGTACATTGTATAGCAATAGGTTAGAAAAGGTGTGTTAGAAAAATGCAGTTGAAAAATGGTGAAAGCATTTGTGCACGAAAAACAGCGCGAAGAGAACAGACACGAGTGGACAACAGTACGTCGAACGGCGGAGCTAACTCACCTTATATCACCGTGTTTGAGTGATAAGACTACGCTACACATAATACAGTCTCGGAAGAGCAAAGGCGTGTTGTTGTCACAAATTGTGTAGTCCATGCCAAGTACAATGGCTGTCTTCACGTACCTATACGAATTCTGAAAGCGGCTAACGTAGATCAATGGCAGCTGTCCACAATGTTCTGCTCATCTGGTACTCACTTATGCTACTAGATGAGTAAATTGCTGAATACCTAGACAAGTATATCCTTTTTCAATTGTGGAAAAAAGTAACAGAAAACAAGCGGTGTATTCTTTAATGTGTTGTACAGCAGTATTTACCGTATCCCCGCCTCAAACTACTAACAAGAAACAATGTTCGCCCGCCCCACAATTAATGTCACCAAAAGAAAAAAGAGAATATTTTAAAAGTGTTCGCTGCACAGTCCAAATTTTTCCTGACCTCCGTTCTTCACTTTGAACACCATCGATTTGCATGAGATTTTCTCCGACTTCCCCGGGATTCACACAATCGGAATCGAGCGCTTAAAGAGCGACGACTGAACAACCAAACGGAAACGCAACTGCAATTGTCATCTATTACAGTGGGGACGAATCGCTTGGAGATGGAAAGAAAACATAAAAAGTGATATTGGTACTTTTTATTGGTATATTGATATTTTTTTTCTCCAGTTTTTCTTTAATTTCAATCTCAAAGACCACCAACATCCCAAGATTCTTTAAAACTGTATGTTCTGAAGTTGGCCCTTGTATCTGCTCCGTGCTTTGTGCTCGGCATGTTTTGTTTGTAAACCATACGGTCTCCACTTACATCTATCTCACTACCACCTTTTCTTTTCGAAGGACTACGATATCGCCAGCAAACGCTTCGAAAATGTCATGATGGTAAAATTTGGACCAACAAACGTTTTGGCTATAGATCGCGCCTACTATCCAAAGGTAGAACCTGCATTCCGAATACGACGACCTTTTCGACGAAATAGCAGCTAAGTCGTTCATAATCAGATAATAAATGAGCCATAGAAATGAGGCGTCAATAGTTATGGGATAACCAGGTAAATCTTAGTATGGACACCATTTTACTTCTTTCAGATTTCTTTTGAATTCATGCAGCAGGAAATCCTGAAAAAGCTCCTGCCTTTTCATCTTGTGTATTGTGTCAAGATATATACTGATACCAGAAAGAAATTGTCAAAGCTCACAGTGCCCAACTCGACTAAAAGAGGATCATTCATATTATGCAGAGGTCAACGATATTCGACATCTACGGTGTCTGCGTGTCGGCATTGCTGTTTCTTTTTGTACCTTTTCCTGTAGATTTTCTTAAGCTTTTGTCGTTTGAAATGACCGAATGGACGCGAAATTGCAACTGCGATTGCGTGATGCGCTAGCTGTGCGCGGAACGTGTGATGCATGCTCGATACCTACATGAAAGTAGAGTGCCTGAGGGGAAGCAAAGGAAACTTGCTCGAACAAGTTCGCGAATCCGGCGAGCTTGGAATTCGATCGTGGACATCGTCGGTAGAGGAGTGCTAGAACGAGATGGTTAATGGATTTATTGTGAATGACTGTTTCCGTGAACGCCCGGTACCTAAGCACGCTTATTGTCCTGTAAGGTTACTGTGATCGTTGCACAAACACTTCCTCAGCTAATTAGTTCCCGAAAAAGAACTGCGTCAGGAAGTACGATTTTCATTATCTTCCCTAATTGGTGCTTCAAGTTGCACTTTCATTTGTCTTTTGATCCGTTATGTAGTTCAACGGACCGAATCCAGAAAGCCAGTCCCTTATCGTTACCTGGGATACCCACAACATCACATGTCTTAACTATCGTTCATTACGGCAATGACACAACATTTCTTCGAACACCCGCTCTCTATCTCTGAGGGAATCGTTATAAGAAGCGCAGCAGTGAGGATGACATCGGAGGATATCACAGCGCGCTCCCGCTCATCTACGGCGGTCGCGGAATCAACCTTCGGCAAAAAACGGCTGCGTTCCAGGCGACTCTTCCGTGTTTGTTTACGTTAGCTAACGCCACAGTCTACTGTTTATCTCCAAGTTATGCCGTGGATATCTTGAGCGGCTAAGTGGTGTTCGCGGTAGCCACAGCTGATTAGCACGTGTGATCGTCATCCCACCAGAGCGGCCCTGACCCCGTACTGGCCGAACTCGACGATGAGCCGCAAGATTCCTCGGTTCCGGATAGAAAGAGGATCGACGACAATTTAGCGGTGAGCGCACGCAATAAGAGTTGGAGGTCATTTGTGGCTGATAAGCCCACGGTTGCGTCCGGAGTTGCGTCCAAGGTCAAGGAAGGTTTTATCGGCCGATAAATCCAGTCAGCTCGGACGTCCTCAACGCCGTCTTCCCTGCCACTTTCTTCTCAGCCTTCGGGATTCGGCGAGCCCTTCGCCGTGACCTACCACTTTCACTGTTCTCCTGCCGAGCAACGTGTCACTTTCGCGGACATCCGCGTCGCTCAAGGTCGGATTTCTACCTTTCGCGTTTTTTTGTGCCAAACATGGTTCTCTTCGCAGCCTTCTTTGACCCTGCTCAAATTTGCGTAACGAAAAATGATTTGCACATGACTTTGAAGCCTTCCCCTTCCTGACTCCTCCTGTCTCATGCCGCTCTTCTATCACTCGATGCGTCTTTGCGCACCTCGCGCATCCAGACTGTGACCTTTTCAAGGCCGTCAGCATGAAACCCGCTAGTAGTCTCCGATTGCCCTTGGGGAAGTGATTGTTTTAACTTGCTTTCTATCAGGAACTTTCATTATGAGGTGACACCCCACCCAGCACTCTTTTTTCACCTTCTGCTTTACTCCCTATTACGCAAAATC
The DNA here is from genome assembly GCA_030435675.1 of Steinernema hermaphroditum. Taxonomy (NCBI): domain Eukaryota; kingdom Metazoa; phylum Nematoda; class Chromadorea; order Rhabditida; family Steinernematidae; genus Steinernema; species Steinernema hermaphroditum. The sequence goes on along the minus strand of CM059625.1, from coordinate 9,911,279 downwards.
TTTTAATTACTAGCCGATCATGCTTATCGGGACATTGTCGAACCTCTCCTCTCCGGAGTCTCTTCAAAGTTTTAGTTCTGTTTGAAAAATATTCAAAATTTCCTCTTAGTTTGTGGAGGAACGTTTAAGCGTTTATCTCGTCCTTTTATCGACGCTTATGATGTGAAAGGTGAAATATCTATAACGCAAGCTAAACTGACTGTGGCTTGGATGGAACCCACGTGGCCCTGATGCCGTTGTTCAGCATTCACTTGGTTTGGTTTTTACATATGGTCGAACTTGTGCCTCGCCACTTTATAGTCTCGATTGCTTTGTTTATTCCAGCCAGAGACGCTGATCCACATCCGTTCCATAAGGTTGGTTCTGTATCTGCTCAAAAATATTCCCTTGTGCTGAACTTGGTCTGGTCTTTCAGGCACTTCATAGTTACTTGACGGTGGTTTGATGCTCACATTTACCTTTGGCGTGATTGTTCGATGGATCGACAAAACCGCGGACAAAATCCAAAACAAAAGTCTAGTGGAGAATGAGGGAGTCCTGGGATCACTAGCGGCGAGGATGAGCGCGATCTGATTGCGGGAACTGGAATGAATGCAAAGCGATATGCGTTATCCGATTTGCGGGTTTCATGAATACTCCCATCAGGGCGAATGTCCGGTTTACTTTATACGGAGCTTTCACTGGATCCATGCAACTCCGTGAACATTCTCTTACAACGGCATCGTTTGTTTCCCTTTCCAACGACAGGATGACATTTCGAAGCGACTATCGTAGTCAGAAACAATTTTTTGTATTGTATTACAGTCGTCCGCGACGGCCCCTATCGCGTGGTCCATCTCTGCCTAGGGCTTCAAGCCACGGATGTCAGGAACATTGTGGTCCCAAATGAGATTTGTTTAGTGATTACGGTGTTTGTCTCAAATGCATTTGCATTGTCCGGTGCAAAAGTGATCATCAGAAGATTTCTCCCCAGGTTCAGCACTTGGTGCTGATTCTTTAAGCGAGCTCTTAGCCGAAGGCCATTTGAAAGCTGCGCACGTTTCGGGTTTATTCCAAATCCGAGTGACGAAAAGTCGGCTTCGCCGCTAGCCAACTTCCGCGAAGAAAGGGATTCGAACCTGTTTCGCATCTCACTTGCGCCGGCCGCGCGCTTAAGGTAGGCTTATTCCGACGAAAGCCCGAAAGTTTATTTCAACTTTCGGTTGCGCGACGGGATGCGCGCGATCTACAACTACGGGCAGTACCCGAGACGCTCGACGCTTCCTTTCCGCCCTCTCGCCTCGCTGCTGTCACCACACGAATCGGCTGTCTCGCCGTCTGAACGTCTCCCCGAAATCGCAAGTTCCTGAAAGATGACTGGAAGTATCCTCGGCTGGCCTTCAGCGAACACAATTTGTTGTCCTTGAAGTTTCTTCGCGGTGTTCTTCTTCACTCGCCATTGCGCGCAAACGTGGATCGTTTTCATTATATGATGCTATACTTTCGCTTTGAAGTTCTCCTTTTATCCGCTTTCCTACTGTAGTCGGAACGATTGAGTACAAGCACAAATGGAGCCCCTTAAGGAGGATTCTTGCATGTACATCCCCTACCGTATCCTCTTTCTTCTTTCAATGTCCACTATATTTTTCTCCTTTGTAAATGGCCTTTAAGCCACTCAACCATGAATCGCGGTCGCTCACAGTAGCGCGACATTCAAGGAACTGACTTACCATCTTTGGAATACAAACGTTCTGGAGTTCCCCTTATTTATTGACAGTGCCTCTCGCGTGCCCGAAAACTAGCACAACACCGAGCGATTTGTGGAGAGTATTCTCGAGGTCAGGGGTTCAGGCGTTTACTCCTTATTTGTTACCGATGCCGCCACCGACGCCAAGTGCTGAACGCTGTTTGTCCTTGATGGCCGAGAATAAGGAGAACGCAAACGATTGAGGTTGGTCGTGGCCGCCAACCCGGAAAAACTCGGTCCTCTCTCGCGACCCTTCCTTGTACGATGGCCCGCGCGAACTCGCCAAACATTGCAAACACTGGAGTGTCCATCGCGACCGGCTAAGTTGACAGTAAGTCTGGCAAGGTCATTTCCTCTGTTAGCACTTGGACTTAGCCTAGCATAGCCAGTGTCCGGCTTTTATTCCGGACTGCTCCGAATATTCACCTCGTGCTCGGATCTCTCTGTATTCATTCCCGATCTGCGCAATGGTATTCGCGTTTCGAGAAATGTTTCCACTTCAGTGTCTTAGACATTATCTACATAATGCGAAAAAAAACGTTTCAGTTGGGAAAGTGAAAGCGGAGCCAGCCTTTTCTGAATTTCGCTAAGTCATCGGAAATTTCCGAGACCGCATCTCCAGCTGAAGCCGCTCATATTCTTTGAACCACTCAAACAGCGGTACCAACTCTCACCATGGATGACATGAATGCTTGCGCCTCCTGTGGATACACCACCAAAAACCTGTCCGAATTCACCAGGCATATCGAACAACATGAAAGTGAAAGTCACAAAGAGGGCAACAGCCCTTCGCCGGTAAGTGCGACGGCCTCCAGGAAGGTTATTTGAAAATCTTTCAGAATCCTATGATTAAATATGAGATGATCGAAGGAGATGAGAGTACAGGCAGCTCTCCATCGTCCGAATCCCAAACGACCTCGACTGATTCCGGCTTTTCCATGACAAGGTCGGACTTGTCAATAAGCCAGCCTTCGCCCGAACGAAGTGCACCGAGCAAACCGGAAAAGGTTATGCACTCTTGTCCCCACTGCAACTTCACTACCTACATGTCACAGCACATGAAGAGCCATTTGGTTGGTAAAAAAACTGAACGTAATGTAGCAAATCTTACATCTTTAGGAAGCCCACGAAAGACACCAAGGTCAAATGTTTATGTGTGACATTTGTCAGATGCAGTTCAGTCAGAAGGCGAATATGCATCGTCACCGGATGAGACATACAGGTGTGAAGCCTTATCAGTGCAGATACTGCTTGAAAAAGTTCTTCCGGAAGGATCAAGTAATTATTTGAATCAACTTAAGCCAATTACTGAGTACTCTCTAGATGCAAGAACATTCCATGACGCATATCAAAACAGGAGACGACTTCGACTGTCCAGTCACAATGTGCGATATGCAGTTCAGTCAACATTCGGCACTCCGCAATCACTTGGACGATCATCACACAATCTCTCCGGCATCGCCCGCGAGCTGCAAAAGATGCGCCTTGCTCTTTTCTAACTCGCGCCGACTACTTTTGCACTACCAGACGAAACACGATGATCTCGAGGTAATTTTCAAAACATGACACCCTGTGACCATTCCGTTCCTTTGCAGAGCATTTCCGACAAAGTGAAATCGGATGCAAAATCGGAAACAAAATCAGAGGACGGCGTCACTGATCTTCGCACATCGATCGCTGATGACTCGAGTGGCACGGTGTCGCCTCGTCTGCGCAACGGCCCACCCGCCAAAAGAAAGCGAACACAGCTCAATTCTTCTGACAGCATCCAGGATTCGTTCAGCTCGCTTCTTTCACCTGCGCCGTTCACTGTCCTGCCAGAAACTTCGATGACCGAAAGCAATGATCTTGAAAACGTAACACATGATATCAAAACGAAAGTGTCTGATGTTTGATGTGTTACAGAAATACCTACCGTACAACAAACGGATGACCAGCGAAGATTTCCTCCTCTCGATCTCAAAATCAGCCACCGAATCGCTATTTGCCGTAAGTGTACGTAAATTTAGTTTGTATAAATACAAAACATCCTTTTAGGATTTCATGAAAGTCAGCGAAAATGCTCAATCTCAAATGCAACTGTGGACGTCAACAAACAGCACAGATACGAGTCATTCAGATGAGCAGCAATCGCATTCCCCGTCGGACCACTGTAGCAGTGGCTCGAGCGAAGGGGACGAGAAAGAGCAGCTCGAGTGTACCCATTGTGGTGTCATCTTCCTTGATCAAACGATGTACCTCCTCCACAAAGGTCTACACTCAGACTCAGACCCGTGGAAGTGCAACCTGTGTGGATACGGATGTGGTGACAAATACATGTTCACTACCCACATGATCAGCTCAAATCACAACTGACCGTACTGAGCCTCAGAAGCACTGCTGATCTCGTTGCGAGGCCCCTGTGCAATCCGCCCCTCAAGTCCAACTCAAGCTGTTCGAGCCGGTTGCCATTGACGGCGCTCTGATGACGGTTTTGTTTTGTAGTTTCGTTCCCTCTACAAGATATAACATAATTTATTTCCATGTGTCATAACTGTACCACTAAACTGCCTTAGGGTTCTTTTTCGATTCGAAAGTCAGTCTTATTTTTGTAAGAAGTAAGTCACCAACCTACTCATCGTTAGCACTTTGTAGATTTTTATCTATTATTCGGTGCACAAATGTGCTTTTGTCATTTGATTAATACGCCGGTTCAATTATTACGCATTCACTGTTCATCATATCCATTGTTTCATTATCTCTCCACATACTTGCTCTCGAATACGTGTTTTGTCTGTACAACCTCGATTCAAACATTGCGAGAACTCCACTTTCACAATTCCCAACCACTACACTAGTTGCATTTGTCTCTGACTGCGGTTGGCGGGGTACCCCTTGCCCATTCTGCTGCATGTATATTTTGTTGAATTTTGTCAGAAGAGTACGTTGTCTCCTAAATGGCTTTCAATAAAAAATGTGTCCATACAAGCTTCTCGAACATCAAAGTTACTGTAAAGGATGTGATTGGGTATATCTGTCACGTCAATCATCTGTACCTAGATGTTGCTCAGAAGCTTAACAGCTTACGTAGATTCAGCCACTTTTGATAAGACACTACATATAAGTAATTAGCTGCTTTCTTTCACAGTATCTACCTAGAATATGACCTCGGAAATTGACGTCGCTGTGCCATGAGAGAGAAAACAACAGAACAACAATGGCTAGTCACTACAAAATTGGCATTTATTGCTCGACTTCCAATTAAGCCGTTTACGCGCTGAAGATTCGGTGAATTGATGATTATAACCCTTAACGACACTTGATTATCGCAGTGCGAAAAGTGCATCCAAATTAATTTCCGTCATCAACCCACTACTTTCGCTCAAGCGTGTTGGTAAAGCGAAAAATTTCCTCTACGAGCTACATCCTGGAGTACATGATTCCAGTACGAGCGGCGTGATTGCGTGTCGTCTTCACTAATCGACCGAAAAATCGTCTTAAATTACATCGCTGGCCAAGGCGTGTACCAATAGGACAAGCGGACGCGCGCGCAGGAACCAACCTCACGCAGTGTGCATCACTTCTAGCAAAAACGGCCGCATTCAGCTGCAAATTATCGCTTTAGAGACTGCGTTGTTTTGTTAGGTTCGAGATAAAAAGTAAATTGACGTTGTGGGTCCGTGCCTCGCGTAGACACTTTGACTATTTTGGACAAATTCTTCTGAACGCTTGATGACTTCGCATTCGTTTATTAAAGACTGCGCAATTAGCTGTTGACGACTTCGTCCTAGTCTCATTGTGACGACGTTTGATGGGACAAACTAATTGGTCACCCCAGTGCAGGCCGGAAGTTCCCTTCGTTTAAAAATAGTCCACTGTCCAAATTGCCCTACCAATTTCGGGCCATTCCAGTTCGGACGTTGTAATTAAATGCTCGGTTCAGAATGCTTACAGTCCAGAGGCATTATTTTAATTCTTCCATCCTTTCTCAGCACTTCGTCGTTGTCGTTGCGAAAAGGGCGTTTGATAATTAAGATCCGCAAATCCACAACAAACTCGCATTAATCATGAGAACAACGGAATCATATTTGTTCACCCATCAACAGAAGCTGTTCACAAGGAAGGCATTCCGCTGCGTGTGGGTGTGCACCTTCCAAATACGAAGAAATGGGCGACCCGTGGAAAAATGCGCCGTTATTTTCTCAAGAAGGCATAGGGCACTACCTTTCAGAAGTCACTATACCTGGGAATCTGATATGACAGCTCGGGTAAAATTTCGCTTCCGTCCCGTATTGCAACGTTTCAAGCGAACGAAAACGAGCTGTCGTCGGGGATCCTAAGAGACAAACTTTTAATTGCATTGAAACCGTTCTCCGCGCTTGACCGGAACCAGATGAAAGCGATTCCACATCTTGTTTTGCTCTTTTTCGTTTCTCTTTTATCCAATCATAAATGCACAACTTGTTTTTAAACTCGTCCACCAAGCCCTATCACTAGGCGTTTGGTGGAAATTTGATTTATACATAAGCATTTAGTCAACGCCAATAACGCATATTTTTCAATATTTCAAAACAATTAATGGTAATGTCAGTTTCGTGAGCGTATTAACAAAGGCAACTAGAGACGGAAGCTCGTTTGGTTACACGCGGATTTAAAAATGACGCGCTTGCATCCATGCTATGGCCATGTTGAAAAGATGGGAGTCAACATGGCGATGAGACAATTACTCACGCGACGTTTTACTCGGTTTGTTGTCGATGTTTTCAGTGATCTACAAGCACTGCTCTCGCTTGTGTCATTTCTCACCAGGGCCGATTTACACGTCCTTCTCCGAGCGAAGCCGTCACTTGGAAGCAAACCACCAATTATGTATCCCCTTTAGACGGCGTATTATTATTTCAACTTTCCAGTCAAAACAGCTGTAATTTCGCGTGACGTCTAATAGTTGCGCTATTTTTATTCGTTATTTATAGCGATTTTGCAGTATTTTTAGAAATACTTTCAAAGATCTCGCGTGTAGGCTTCAATTCTCGTCGTATTGACTCAGTTCACCGGAAAAGGAAGTGTTTTCACAACGTTTAACACATGACTGTCAGTTCATTTCTGAAGGCTAAACTAAAACAAAAGACATACGACATCACGGGTTGGCATCCTCATGTTTCAATTGCATAATTACTCAGACAATACGTGGTTATTTGTGGTCCCATAGGTCACTTCAAGCACTTCCATCCCTTTCCACTTTCTGGACAAATTCTGCTGCAAGTACCTTCTCACATACGACAATATCTATTTCGAGTGACTGACCTTTCCCACTGAATTTATAATGAGGGCAATAAGCGGCCTATTTAAGTAAACAGTTAATGTAGGATCGTTTCGACAGAGAACTTTTGAATGTCGCCACTTGTGTACTTACGCGTCTTGTTATGTAAAGTGGTGAATTTGAGCGTCTGGTTTGAAATGTAGTTTTGAATGCTGTCTGCACTTGGCGAACGGGTAGTTTTTGTTGCCACAAAGGAACAAAATCTATGGCGCGCCTTTTAAATGCTCCGCTTCTTACCAGCGCCGCTTCATAGCTTTCAGCATTGTGACTTAGTATTTTGTGAGAGAACGTCAATAATCGCTGAGTTTATGAAGACGCCCATCATTATCTTCGTATTCCTTTTTCGAGTCTCGTCTTCCTTTCCGCATGTCTTTTATCTTTTTTGCTTCAGAAGCACAACTCGAAAAATCATTTAATGTTAGCGCTAACGCAATTTCTTGTTTGTTTGTGGGTCTTGTTTGTGCCCTCTTATTGTTACGCAAATGGATAGATGGATCTTATTGAACGCCTTAGAGGCTGACGGTGCTCATTACAAAACCAATTGTTTTGCTCAAATTATCTTTTTGCGAACGATTTTCTATTTCGCGCGTTTGATTTGTACCCATTCGGCCGTCATGGTCGCTCGTTTAGTGTCCGTTTCGGTTGTTCGAAATTAGTTTTAAATAAGAATCGGATTTGACGACTTCGATGAAGACCTACAGACCGTTATTCGCCTTCGACGCCGCCACCGCTGTGCCGATAATCTTAATTTTGTTATCCGGAGCGGAACGCGTTCCGGGGACCCACCACTGGGCAAATGGCCAAAGGGCTCCGACTTCGCCGCCAGCTGATCCGAGATTCCGCAAATGCACTACATATCGTTTCTCTCTATCTTTGTGAGAGCAATTGCCGCTAATGAACTTTACATTTTTTATAAGTGGACCATATTTGGGAGGGCGTATTCTTGTCTGGCACTTGTTCGCCGCCCTAATGACATTAAATGTGTCGGGTTTTTTGACGGCCCTCTTAGTGTACTACTAGTTTCGATGAGCGTAACTTGTAGTTTTCTCCTTTTGTGTTCAGTTGTCCAGTCAAAACACCTTAAAGTTGTCATTTAGTTTGTTTGCTTAGCAGGGTTGTTCTGATAAACTATGAAATATTTATTACAGTATTTCGTCGGCAGAGCTCAGTGGCTATCGTTTGACTTCGCTCTCCGTCAGTGGTGTCTAAGTTCGCGCCACCGGCAAGGCTGAACCACGATTAATGACTGTAAGCTGTGGACAAAGACGCCAAAGAACTAAATCAAATGAACGTGCTTTGCTATGTCAGTCTAATGTGCTTCGCGCCATATGGATGGACGCTTTGCCGCCCACCCCTCAGTACCGTCGCCTTAGTTACTTTTTACTACAGCCCTTTTGGCCCGTGTTTTCACTAAGATCTTGCGATGCTTCATATTTACACGTTTACTTTTTGAAGTTTTGACGGCCTTTACGCTTCGCGAAAAAAAGACTTATGAGCTGTTGCGTTGGGAGGGTGAGGGTGATCCCGCGCCATTACATCATGCGCACTCGATGTGGCAATATCGGAGGCGAATTGAATGTGTACAAGAGTCAATCTGTTTTCAATAAACTGGTTCAAGTGAAGCCAATATGTCCAAAGCGCGCCGTCATTTTTATTCCCTCTGTCGTCAAGCGTCAGTTCTAAGTGCATATCGTGGCATGTTCGATCGTTGTGGAATTTTCTTTTTAACGGATAGTGCGATATTTTAGTGATTTTCGATGGTTAACATCGACGGAGAATATTTATTATGTGCTGAGGTTGACAACATGCTTCCTTCGACCTCTTTGTCCAGCTGCATCAACAGAAGTCTATCAAGTCCTGATATGCAGCCTGAGAAAAGGAACGGACATCATCGAGGCGGCACTGGATGTGTGCCTTATCAGAAATCTCTCGATTTCTGCGGCACTCTTGGTTGTGACGAGACGAACCTTGATCAAACGGCGGTGAAATCGCAGGGACGAGACCAAAAGAATGGAGCTCTGTTAAAGGGAGCTTCAAAGATGATATCTTACAAGAAGAGAATTAGCCTGAGCTCAATACACTCCGATTCCAAAGGGCATCTCCTGCACAACGTTGGAAAGACTTTGCAGAGAACGCACAGTCATCTGAAGCGAACGAGGCTCTTACATGTTTTCTATCTTTTAGCCTTACCCGTCTACACAACATTTGGCGCTTTTGTTTTCCAGGTATTCAAGTCGCGACGTTCCATGTCCTTGAATAACATCTTTATAAGGCTTTGGATGGAGAGCATGACGACATCATGAAGCACTTTTACGACAATCGCTGTCAAGGCGACAGACACGCACGTTTACATCAACTTGAAGAGATATGTTCGAAATCTGGAGCTGAATGTTATTCGCAAATGACCAACTTTCTCTTGGAGGTCGAAACGTGCTACCGTAGGTGGCATGAAATTAATCGAACGATCACGCACCCCATGTCTGATTTTTCAAATGCCTTCATTTATGCCTTCAGGTAATTGTTGTTCGTAACGACGAAGACAGCTTGTATCTTGCAGTGTTTACACAACGATTGGATACGGTAATATGGCCGCCGATTCAGTGGGTTGCCGCATTGCGACTCTTATTTACGGAGCATTCGGGATTCCTCTTTTTTTCGCATTTGTGAAAGAAGAAGGCAATTTGTGCAGAAATTGCTTTATACGTGCATACAATGCCATACGAAAAAAGAGGTGCTTTAGGGAAAAGACGAGTAGGGAGCTTTTGTGAGAAGGAAGGGCTAATTGCAATTTTTCAGAATGCAAACAGCTGGTGGTATCGGACGAAGAGACGAAGTTGAAAGGAACCGATTTTTCGGACTTGCAAAAAACACGAACAACGGTAGCCATATTGGTGGACAACGAGAGTCGGGATGGAAAGACGCGAAAAACGAGCAGGAATTCGATTGCAGGTAGAGTATCTGACGAGCAGATGCAGAAAATGAGTTTGAATAGTAGACAACAACAAATATTGTTCGTCATCGGCCGAGCAGAAGCGCGTCTTCATCTGCGGTGTTACGGTATTTGTACTCTATCTTCTCGCTGTAAGTGGCGTCTTCGCCTACACCACCGAATGGGACTTCTTCACCGCTTTCTACTTTCTTTTCAACAGCGTTGCTTTAATAGGTAACCTAATGAATGTCTTCTCTCTCACTTGTTTTTGTGAAGTAGTTGAAAATGAAATTATATCAAGGCACATTCTAGAAGCTGCATATCTGAATATGCTTGTTATTCCTGAATTTTAGGGTTCGGAGATGTATTCCCATCTCAACCACGCATCATCCTTGTCAACATGATTTTCATCATACTCGGCGTCGTTCTGTTCTCCATGTGCTACTTCATACTGCAGGAAGAAATCCGCGAGAAGGCATTCGAGGCGTCGCGCAAGGCCAGGATGAGCATCAGCAAATATTCGCACACAATTATGCAACACACGAAAACCCAGTGGTCCAGACGAAATTCGCCCGCATTTGATGGCGCTGGATCAAGTCCGGAAGAACCGACAAGTTTTGAACGATTAAAAAAACGGCGCCAAAGTGCACCGGCCGTCTCGCTCAACGTCCCTCTTGATCTCAAACTTTGTACATAATTACTGATCTCCTCTCAATCCGGTGTTATGTATGGGTGTAAACGGCTGCTTTTCCAGCGCTGTGTTTCATTTGCCTTATAATCTGTTTATCGTTATACTGAAATGGTAAATGGTTAAAAGTAATTCGCAATGCAATGCAGTGAACAATAACGCAGGAAATAAGAAATATTCGAAGGGTGTATTCGCATGTTTATTTAGCCCAATCAGCTTTTCCCTTTTCCTTTTCCTAAAGTAATATTAACTGTTCCACAACACTGAAAGCAATGATCACCTCCTCAAGGGCAAATTTGTTCGTGTCCACGGTTTTCAGATTTGATCGGAAATCCACCTTACCGCCTTCCTTCTTCTTCAGTTTATCGAATCTGTCAGGAAACGGTCATTTGGAATTCGAACGCAAACAAACTTACTTTCCCTGCATCTTCGACACTTTCTTCAAAGTCGGCTTGACACTGAAAAATTGCATTTTGGAAGCAAAAACATTTAAAGAACCAACAATTTTCCTCTGAGGTCGTTCACGGCAATCGTTAGTTCATTTATCTCGAAGTCCTTCTGGCGCACTGTGTAGTTTATGTCATAGCATTCGCTTTCCAACTGCATAACACGGTCAACCATTTCTTTGGCAACCGCACGACAACCGTCTAAAAAGGAAGTATGTTGCTACAACAGCCGCTCAACATCACCTTCGGAGAGTCTTTCCAGGTCGGGCAACGGCATGATTCTTTCCTGAAGCGTGTTGTGACGCTCTTGTTCTCGATGCATCTGCTCGCGCTTCAAATCCTCGGCAGCCTTTATCATCAACAATTTCTAAACTGTGCCGCTGGTTTATAACGCCGATATTAGTCTGGATCACCCTTAGTCTTTTTTTACGTTCTGGAGTAAGGAACCCTTTCTTTGCCTTCTTCGCCCGTCCTGCTTCCTCTAGGCGCTTCCTCACTTCGGCCTTCTTCCTTTCACGTTCCGCATCTCGCTTAGACTAAAACTCACATTACTCGTGGATTACCTTGAAAAACATCCCATTTCCTTGTCGTCATCCGACTGCGCAGCTTGAGTTCCTCCAAGATGGAGAGCTTCGTCAGACATGGTCCAAACACAACTAAAGCGAGAGGTCTACGTGTCAATGAGGGCAACAATGAGAGAAGTGATCGCTTACTGTCAGGGTGTGAATGTGAACTTTGAGACGAACGATATCCTCTACGCAAACCGGATTCTCAAATATATTTGCGTTGGCCTAAGTGAAGGGTTTTAGCGCCACCTCAAGCCCTTCGCATCATCATTGAGAATCATCGGTCGATCCCTCCGACCAAAACAAGACGATAGAGGGACACCGTGGGTAAAGGATTTAGCAAACGCGAAGAATCTAACTGAAAAGATATTACACTTATTCACACTTATTAAAAGAGTATTAAGCCAATCGAGTAATATTTTACTGAGATGAAATAGAACAAACTAGCGGAATACTGTTTGGACAGCCGAGAACTCAGTCCCGATCAGACAGCTGTATATACTGCAGCCCACAGATCTCCTATCTTACGTGTGTCCAACAAAATTGTTCAGCTTTTACATTATGGCCATTCATCGTCTGCATTCAGCACTTAGATTTGCGAATCTCTGCCCAATTGGTTCCTGTTTAAGCCAACGTTAGCAAAGCTCTTCAAAAGTGTGGAGGCTCCGCAGAAAGGTGACCGACTCATCTTTTGTATATTGACACTTTCTCCACGAGCGGGTGTCTCTTTGACCATCTGTATTGACGCTGTATGCGGCAGGGGAACTGCTAGCAAACTCATACTTTATGGATTCAGGTGCTCCTTCGGTCAGCCATCTGTGGGCGGGTCCAGTTGTGATGATACAGGTGCTCGCAGAAGCATAATAATTACCTCACGAAGTTACTGCTCTCGTCCATTTCCTAGCTCCTCTTCTGCATCCGTGGTCGCTCTAAGTAGTAGTGCCGCAGGTAAATGTGACTGATGCTACCTGCTCTCTACTGCTTAAACCGAACTCGGGGTACAGCCACAGCGCTATTGGAAATTCCCACCTATGTGTTCTATTCGTCAGCGTACGTCCTTTGAAAGTGCCGGTGGGACTATCAACATAATAATCGGCTATCATTTAGCAGCGATTTTCGATCTTCATCACTGTAAGTCCGCTTAATACTCTAGGGTTTTTTTAACACACAGAAATTACCCCGAAGTTGCTAGACAGCCAAAAATAACGATTCCTGCAAGTTGTAGTGCATTTTTCATAACGAAAAGTGACCGGCATTTAGTATTCGCCTCATTTTCGTTCAGTACCACCGGAGCGATCAGCATAGTGGCGACTGCAGTCGCAACTCAACGAAACGAAGTTCGAAATCTGAAATACGTGGCGCATTGTTGCCAGAATATGCACTGGCAATGCTTAGAACTAGCATGAAATCGCTCAAACACGGCACCATGAATTTTTATTGACTTAAAAAATATTTTGTACTTCGGTGAAATATTTAGGAGTTCGCTAAAATGCATAAGAAATATTTTGCAGTTTTGCAGTTTGGTTGTTACGCGTCTTTTCACGAAGTATTTGAAATATTTGCGTGCATATGAGTGCAAAGAGTATAGTTCTTATGGCAATGATTATGAGTGTATTTGTTAAATTTTTCCGACACTAGTGATGCGACGCTGAGATGGGAGCAAATGTGCGCGCGTTTTTTTTTAATCAACCAATTTCGTGGCCGTTATTTTGAAATCTCAGACCTAACACGCAAACACATCTTTCATCATTGTTTTGTGACTTCTTGCTGTATGATGGTCTTCCGTTATCATGTATTGTGCGTTTGCATTCACTCTGGAATACCGTCGGAAACGTTGCAAGAGCTCTATCATCACAATTCTTCAATATAAAGACGTCGCCGATAAATTGCGACTGGGAGAAGGGTGCACTCATTTCGCAACGAAACTCGTAAACATAGTGCATCCAAAAATGAGCCCATCACTGGCTCTCACAGCTGTCGTCTCGCCCGCCGTCGCCTTTTCAGTCAGATCGAGTGAGGAGGACCAACAATCTTGTTTGCTAAGCAACATCGATAGGATGCGCTTTCGCACCTTCGTTGTTCTACAATCAGCGTCGTTGCTCTCTGCTTCAAATACATTGTGATTCTTATTTTTTCATTTCACTATATGTATGTGCTTACTAATGTTTTTTAAGCCCGATGTCCGTGCATGATTCTATTTGTATTTGAAATTGGGCTGGATTTTATCGTTTCCCGACCGGCATGCTATTTATCATTATGACGTCGGAGAACTGTCGGTCGGCTGCCAACGATACAACCGAATATGAATCAGCACGATCGGAAAGCTCTCATACAATAGTTGACTTCGAAATTGCGTTCGCTTCGAGCTGTCACGCTAGGCATTTCTGTTAAATGCGTTCTCACAAATCTCGTATCTTTTCAGCGAGAATATGGAGCATGAAATCGATGAAAACTTCAATGGCGTTGGTGATGAAGTTATGGATTTATTTTGCGTTTCTGATGACATTCACACTCCACCGCCATCACCGACTATTCTGCGTGAGTCAGCAAAACCCGGGTAAGTTGATTGATACCCGCCTCCTGCTTTTTTAATTGATTCTCTGTTTTCAGGCTTTTTTCATTAGCACAAGTCTCTGTTAAACTTGGTGAACTCTGGACTTCTGCTCGCGAAAAGGTAATTTTTGAATTTAGCTTCTTCTTTCTTCATTATGGATATTTCGAAATTTTACGATTATTTTTAGGTTTTCGGTGAAGACTATTGGATTCCATCTGATGCATACGAAGTTGTGCTGTTTCCACCAGATCTCTTAGATGCTCACCGAACTGTTTATCCCCCTATTAATGGAAAGTCTCCTGCATCTCTTCGCGTGGTACAAGGATCTATGAAAAATGAACCGGGTACATCTGTGCATCACGTTGTCTATACGTACACCGTTGACGAAGAAACGAAATCACTTAGTATTTTTCGTTCTGAGGATATGGCTCAGGCGATTGATTTCTGTCGGCGGTGTGTAGAATGTAGAGTTCTTTTGAAGCTCATCGGTAAGATGCATATAATCATTTAGCAGTTTATGACAGGGTTGCTATTTCAGATAAAAGAAAAGATGTCAAACGGCAAATTCGTGACATGACAACGCAATTCGCTCTTCATCCCCTTTGGCGCATGGTACACATAGCTATAGTATGTAATCGGGTTGACGTTTTCGCTGAAGACGGTAGCGCAGTGATGAAGAAGTACGGGTTATCGCTCTCAGAGTAAGAATGCTTCACTTTGCTCTATTTATGAATAATTTACCTTTAGACTGATTAACGTAGCATCTTCACCGGAGTGTTGCTATCCGCTGATGCTAGCCATTGAACTAAATCAACCAACTATTGTCAAAAGTCTGCTGAAATTAGGAGCTGATCCATCGGTACGGGATATGAACGGAAACAATGCTATGCACTACGCTGCCTTGGCTTCGGTACAAATGATTGAGGTAATCAACTGTTTTTTTCGTAACATGACACATACATCCAGATAATATGGGAGAACACTCATTCAAAGGAACTGCTCAATTCTCTTAACAACGCAGGATCTTCGCCGATTGTCCTTGCCATTCGAAATGCGAATCCCCGTTGCTTAACCACATTGCTCGGTTTTGGTGCCGAGCTTAACATTCGCGGAGCAGGAAAGAATGCACTGTTTGAAGTTATGCAATCAAAGGGGAAAGGAATTGAGTATACCTGAAGAAAAGCTTTGCACATTATAATTTTTATTTACAGAGTTCTCAAACCTCTTCTTGAAGCCTCGCCCAATTTACTTACAGAGCGCGATACTGCAACGGGAAATACAGTTCTACATGCGGCATTGTTTAAGACTCCATTGGCCGCTCTGCTGTGTTTGAAGAAAGATGAGTTAGATATCAACGCGAAGAACGATACTGGTCAAACTGCACTGCATATTTATACCCATCGGGGCGACATAGGTATGGCCGTAATCTGCCGACCAGTTATTTTCAAAAAAATTACAGGCATGATTATGACGCTGTCTTCATACAATTGTGATCTTGATGCAGTTAACTCGAACGGAAATACGGCCTTACATGTTGCGGTATCAAATAAGTATTTGGAGGTCACTCGCTTGCTTTTGTGCCTTGGGGCTAACCCTAACGTTACGAACAATCATGGCGATACTCCACGACATCTGGCGGCACGTTTACAAGAGTATGTTCACCTTATTGTATTTTGACTAGTAAAAGTTAGGTGGCAATAATTTTGATAATGGAATTTAAGCGATTGCTGAAAGCCGTAATATTTATTTCAGATGGGATCTTCTGAAGAGCTTGGTTATTTGCGGAGCTAAACGATGTGCGGCAGGTAAAATTGGCTGTGTGTCTGGATGCGTCAATGAGAGAGCTCAACGCCTGCTGGAGAAAAATTCATCTTCGAAAGGCCCCGGCGATCTTGTCAGTCCCCGATCGTTTGCATCCATTGAGCAAGTCGAAAGAGGCGATACATGCTCAAGCGAACAAAGCACTCATCCGCTGCAAGACTTCCAGCAAAACATTATTTATGACCATATGATGGACAAACTGCAGCAGTTAGCTGAACGAAAAGAAGACAATAAGAACATTATTAATTTACTTTCCTTGGATGGCGGTGGAATCAGAGGGCTCGTTAGTATTCAGGTTTGTTAGTCATGAAAGAAGTTCTTTTACAGTTAGTTTCAGATCTTGATGCACGTTGAAAAAATACTTGGTGAGCCAATAATCTCGTATTTCGACTGGTGCGCAGGAACGTCCACAGGTGCTCTTATTGTTGCTGCCCTGTCTGCAGGTGTGTGGCAACCTACAACAGATTCTCTATCTAATATTCTAGGAAAAAATCTAAGAGATTGCCAGCTGATTTACCTTCGATTCAAGGATTTAATATTTGATGGATGGGCTAGACCTTATAACTCGAACGTTCTAGAACAATTCATACAGAAGGAGATGGGTGAAAACACGACCATGGCTGACTTGAAATGGCCGAGGTAATAAGAACGTCAAAGATGATGATATCTTTTTTTAGAATGATGATATCGACTGTTCGTGCTGATTGCTTCCCGGTCCGCTTGGAATTCATTAGAAACTATAGGTTGCCGTTAGGTGATGCTGAGAATGATCAACTGGGGTATACGGAACCTGGCTGTAAGTTTAATGTATCGATATATGATTTTATAGCTTTTCTTTTTAGCTGTTCATGTGTGGAAGGCACTGCGAAGATCTTCTGCAGCACCCACGTACTTCTCTTCCTCTGATAATTATATCGATGGAGGCATTATTTCGAACAACCCAACATTGGACCTATTATCGGAAGTTCAACTATGGAATGAAACTAATCGTTACCTAGTATGCTTATTGAAATCTTTGGGATGTATATCTAATTTTTATGATCGTTAGGCTCAAAAACGAAATGTGGAAATCGGTTGTGTTCTCAGTATAGGAACAGGTGCCATTCCAACCATTCCGCTTGATCCTATGCATCTAGAGCTGTCGACAAACATATATGCAACAGCAGTTGCAATCAAAAACCTAGGAGTTATACTCGTCGATCAGGTATTTCAACGGCTAAAATACGATCTAAATACGAAATTAAGGTGACCGCTACTGAAGGAGCTCCTGTATCGCGTGCGCAGGGATGGTGCAATATGACCAACGCACCGTTTGTGAGGCTTAGTGCACCACTCTTTAAAGATATTGCCATGGATACGAAGGATGACCACGATCTAGCGAAGATGATGTGGAATTGTGTGGAGTATACGTACTACTCTCAAGAGAAAATTCACAAGTTATGCAAATTACTGAAAAGGATAGGTCCGTCATGGAAGAGAAGAGATCTTTTCCTTTCTTCCAAAGAAAGCACTCATGACATGCAGACGCAGACATCAACGCCGCCAACGCCTGAGTGATCTCTTACTTCCTTTGCTTTACTAGATTTATACGGCTTTAAATCTTCGGAGCTCGATTTCGTGCAACTCAACGTATTGGTTGCGGTTACTGGTCTCATATCACTTCAATTTCAGATTTGAGTTGTTCACTTTATTTGTTGATGTACATATGCACATGACTTTGTTAAAGTGATGTTATTAAACTATCTTCACATATTTCACTCATTGGGTTAGGGTCCTATTGGTCATAATCGAAGCGCAGGGTTTGTACTGAGTCCCGTCGCGATTGGGAGAGCACTGCAGCCTAAACATTCAAAAGAAGTATTCCGTCTCTCGCATGCATTTTCGAAATTGAGTCGCCCGCAGGCGGTTGGTTTGTTTGTGTCTAGACTTTGTGTCTAATGGAGCGAAGTTTTGGAACCAGCATGGTGTTTTTTTGTGAAGACTCATTTTCAGAGCCTCGTATAGTCACTGCGATTCCAGCTCTTGGTATGTCTGAAGTGCCTTTTCCTAACGTGGTTTGGTCTTGTGATTCCGCTTTTCCAACACATATAAATCATGAGTGTTTTTCAGAACACAATGAATACAAAATTCTCTGATGCACTGTGTACCGGCGACGAAACGAAGCTCCACTTTTCGTTTTCTGTTTTTGTCGGCGATGTAGTCCGGGATGAAGAAGGACGATGGGAAACGTCGAAAGTGCCTTTCTATGAGAAGACGTTGTCCCTTCAAGTGCTTCAAACATCAACTTACTACAAAATCTTCGAGAAAGAACTGAAAAAAGAAGAAACCACCATTGACCTCGCAGGTGCTGAAACGGTTGAAGAATGGCTGGCCAACCAAGTGTTCAAAATCAATGAAAACAACGATGGGACGTTTGCTGTTATCGATGGATACCTTCGCCTCAGAGCAGTCAAGCTTACTCGGCCGCATAACTGGATGGATCTACAAGTCAAGTGCGAAGTTTACAAGAACATCGACCTTAGAGAGGTGGCAGCTCTCCGCTTTCGACCGCTAGCGAGCAGTCTGCAAAAAGCAAACACCAGACCATTCGATCATACCACTATGGTCGATTGGATCGTTACGGTGATGCCAGAGCTGCCTCGCGAACGGACAGCACTAAAAGAACATGTAGAGAAGATAATTCCATTCTTCAAGATTCAATCGCAAGCGCAGATCAAGGCATTCCCGTCCGAAACGGCGCTTGAATACATGCTCTCGATGTTCAACGACAACCAGAAGAAACAGTACCTGCCAAAGATACTGGACGCTTTTGAAAAGTGCAAGAAAGACACAAACTTTTCGTACGGGATCTACACTGCACCACTTTGGCGAAGAATGGCAGCGTTATTCGACCTGGACAACAATACAAAAATTATTGCCAACAAATCAAAAACCACAACATCTCTCGCAACAATGCGCCTGGAAGAGCGCGAAAAGCTGCTCAATCAGTTTCTGGAGGAAGTTCCGAAGCAAAAAGGTCGCAGGGGGCTTGAGAACCTGCTTTTGAGCTACACGGATAAAATGGGGCTGTACATGACGCGATTATCGCTGTCAACATCAAGTCGAGGCGAGTTCATCGATGAGATGTTTTCTGGCCAAAAAGAAGAAGGACTCGAGCGGTTACAAGCCCAGGAGCCGGAAACGATTGCTGATGATCTGGGCGAAGAGTCAATCGTGTCGTCTATCACCGCACCAGTAGGAAACGACTTGGAACGACTCGATGTTTCCGAACCACTTGAAAAACCAAAAAAACTTGATTCTGCGCAAACCCATCTGAACCGCAAACGGAAGAGAGTAGAGAACGAGAAGGATGCTGACGAACCAGCGCCGAAAACGTCAAGCCAAGTGCCTGTAAGAACGAGGAAAACCTGCAAAACTGTGGAGGCACATTACAAAAAACTGCTTGAAGAAAAGGAGAACCAAATTGAAAAACTGAAGAAGCTGCTCACTTCAGCTAATGTTCCCATTCCAAATTACCTCTGAATTGTTCAGTTTCCCAATAAAATGACTAATGTTTCATTTACATTTGCTCATGCTTAAGCACAATGCATTTAATTAAGTGAGGTGTATATTCAGTGTATATAGCACATTGAAATCTCATATATCAACCATTATATGAGTTAGTTAAAACGATCCTATATATCTGCACCCTTTATACATAGAATCGATCCAATTCGACAGATTGATCCCAAAATAACACTCATAAATCTCATATATCAACCATGCATATGAGTCAGTGAAAACGATCCTATATATCTGCACCCTTGATACATAGAATCGATCCAAGTGGACCGTTCGATCCAATATAACACTCGTAAATCTCATGTATCAACCATTATATGAGTTAGTTAAAACGATCCTATGCATCGGCACCCTTGATACATAGAATCGATCCAAGTCGACCGTTCGATCCAATATAACACTCGTAAATCTCATATATCAACCATGTATATGAGTCAGTGAAAACGATCCTATATATCTGCACCCCTGATACATAGAATCAATCCAATTCGACCATTCGAAGTCGATCGACTCCTTCTCGTGGGGTTTGTTGAAGACTTAGTTAAGGTGTCCATACGCCTCAATCGACGCGCTGTAACCGCGGTAGAGGGCCCTTAGGAAGACGATGAAGACTGCCATGACGCCTCCGGCGAAGCAGGAAGCTTTTTCCTGGAGAACTTGTGGCCGAAGTAGGCCCCGCCTTGAGTCAAGGCATCGAGGGCGATGGCGCTTAGATGGCGATGAGTGCGTAGATGGGGAAAAGGAAGCGCTCCTCCTTGTGGGGCTGTTTGAAGAAGATGAGGAGCCAGAGACATGATGAATG
Organism: Steinernema hermaphroditum; assembly: GCA_030435675.1. NCBI lineage: Eukaryota > Metazoa > Nematoda > Chromadorea > Rhabditida > Steinernematidae > Steinernema > Steinernema hermaphroditum. The sequence goes on along the minus strand of CM059625.1, from coordinate 9,890,887 downwards.
AAGACGACAGGGAGGAAGCGACCTCATTAGCGGAGTGAGAATTCCCTTCAGGGGAACACTCGGACGTAGATGAGGGCTTTGAGCGGGAAGGCCAGGGGCGCCAAGAAAACCAAAAGATTCGAGTTAAGGAATAGGTTCTTCACGTAGTAAATCCACCGTTCCACGCCGTAGAGGTCAGGACCGTTTAAGGAGAGTACGTTATAAAGAGTCCGTGTGGAAAACGGTATGAACTCACTGTCCTAATCTGTCCGTTATACGTTCCACGCAACCGATGTTCACTACGTGATAGGATGCTCGCCAAAACAGGAATGAACGTCTTCAAACAATGAAGATACGTAGATAACTGCTGCCACGCGGTAAAATCCTCAGATGTAAGACAACAATGGTGTGGATCTTGCTCCAAGCACCGTGACGAAACACAAGCGTCACAAAACAGCAAACGGCTTCACAAACGACGACGACAACAACAATATGCGGACACTGGTCGCGCACTACAACGATACAACAAACGACAACGGTGCTTATCTTTTCACTCTTTATGAATTGTCCCTCTGGACTGCACCAAACTACAACAACGAATCTACAGTGATTCACACAAAACACAACGATCCAATGATCGAACAACAAGTCCGAACGGCTTGGACTTCAGTCGCTCCAGCTAGCGCGCGGCTTCACGGCAAATCTTCTCGCTGCAGCGCGTAGAATGTTCTGGAATCCGTCGACGGTGGAAATCGTGGCGGGACCAGGCTGACGCAATCGAGACGGCGCTTCGTAGACATCAGATGTTCGGCTTCGGCGCGTCGTAGACATCGTAGGTGTGATGGAACATCCATCAGCAGGTTAATACAACAAAAACAATGCACTAAGTGTGCAGATATTAGTCAAAACACAAAGATAAACGATAGAAGGGAACATCGCGACAGGGTTGTCGCGACAGTCCGTTCGAAGGGTCATCAATGATTTCGATCCTTGGGCAGCCGCCCAGTTCTTCCGGAATACCCAATCGTGGTCCGATAAGTGGGTTTTGGCCAAGGGAATCAGATACATCGCCAGGATCTGTATACGTGAGAGTCGATTTTTACAACTTTTTCGACGAAAACCAGGGAAATTTTGCTGGTTGCACAGATTTCGCCCTAAACCATCACAGATTCGGAGAAATGACTTCTTGGTGTGCCTGGTGTGCATGTGGTGTGCCCTCCTGCAGCAGATAGCGATGATTCTGGCTGTTGTGGATCGCTTCAGTCGCAAAAATCTTGTCATCCCAGAAGACCACATTTGGAAATCCAGACCTACTATGTGCCTCGTCCTTCAGTTTTTTTAATTCTTCGGTTTTTTATTCTTTTTCTGGTCGGTTAGAATATATCCACGCCTTATTTTGTAGGATTCCAGCTGGGGATCTTCACTAATAAGCGCACGCATCGATTCTCGAGTAATAAACAGGAATAAAACAACGAAAAACACGCGAATAACATTCGGAAATATGGCTGTCCAAAAAATTTCTCGTATTGCAGACCGTCTGCAGGTTCTTATAGACAGCAAACAAGCCTCAGTATGGTGAAGGACGTAATAGGATAATATTCATTAGGCTTTCTAGGATTGCTTACCAACTATGTGTAAGCTTTTACTGTCTACGTAGTTGACCTGATAAGCCGTGTGATAAATTCCGATCGTGAATACAAGCAAGCAAGTGGAATATAATTAGCGAATCTCCGATAGGCTCAAAATTCGTTTTTAAAACATTCCATGCCCTTGTTTTCGACATCGCTGAACATCATTTTGAAATCGGTTTCTCGATAAACCTAGCAGTTTCTAAGAATTAAACCTTTAGATAGTATCACGAATTTTCGAAGTCCTTGAATCTTCGCCAAAGCTGACAAAAAGGACCCGGCGCTGTCAGAACACTGCAAAAAAAATACTCATCTTGATGCAACAAAGAAATTCAAGCACGCAACGCGCCTGCAAAATAAGTCCTGAATCTTCACGAAGCATTCCACGTGGGGGTTTTGAGAGCGAGGAAGATGTTGGCTAAGTCAAAATGAAACGACCTAGGAAGGAATGATGCTCGACTATTTTGAGCGCAATGGAATTATGTACAGTAACCCGCAGATGTTACGTGTCACTCGTGTCGCGGTGGCGAGCGGTCGGTCCCTCCGGTCGCTCTCTGGGTGTCTGGTTGGTCAGATGGAAACCCCGTGGCAGTTGTGACTGCTCTGGCTTCCAGAGGGAATTAGGAAACCCGGAAGCCGTAGTGCCACCACCGCTGACAACAAAATGTCCGACGCCAGGAATCCGAAGCCCGATGCTGTGTGAGATGTCATCCCGGAGGTCGCCGACGCTCTGAGGACCAGCGAAGACGCAACTCCCGGACCACGGACCATCAGATGCCAGCTCAGAAGCGCCCGCTATGCCGTAGCTGAAGATTTGCCGATTCCCAGATGCCCTGTGAAGTGCGTCGTCTACGACCGGTTCGACATCTACGCCGCGCCAGGAATAAAGCCGTCTACAAGTCATATCCTCTGTTGTCTATTAATCAGTGTCATGCAAGGCATAACGCCTTTGATTCGCGAAATAAATTCGTGAAGTCGTGAAGTCGCAGATATTACGAGGAAACTTTTGATTCCGGTCGAGAGTATCCACGCCCCGAAAGGCCAGAGGACGTCAGTTTGTGTCTTATCTACCTTCCAAAAACGAGAGAAAATCCTTTTTGTTACATCTGGTTACGGATGACGGAAAGTGGATGCCGATTAACTTCCGAAAGAAGTGGAAGTAGGTGGCTCCTAACGTAAAGCCTCATCCTGATCTCAAGCCCGAACTTCACCAACAGAAATGTATGTCATGCGTTTGGTGAGATATGCAACTTTGCGTCTATTGAGAAGTCCAGGACTGAGGCGCCACTCTCACAGTTAACGTATACGACTTTAGAAGGTCGCGGCAGCTTTGCGAGAAACGAGGCCAAACAAGAAGAAGATCATCTCGTTTGATCACTCTGAACTTCATGCTGAAAAACTCACCAGTCATAAACTACGCGGTTTAGGATGGGACATTCTCACCCATCCTGGCGTTATCATCGGACGTCGTTACGTCTGACTTCCCCTGTTTCGATTAATGAGAAATGACATCGAAGGAAAAAAATCCCGAATCTATCGAAGAGATCAAAAAGTAGATCCAAGAATATACTATCAATTCCAAACACGCGGCATCCAGCTCTTGCTTGAGAACAGGGCTCTAGTCAAACGGTGAATATGTTGATCGAAATATGTGTCTTTTTGGTAACAAACAGTCATCTTCAAATCTTCAAAGCTATGTGGTACAAGGTTTGTGGGTTTGATTCTCGATTCGACGTCGACTGCAAAACTTTTCTCAAAAAATCACGACACATCGGAAATTCAGAAAAGCACCTTGATGAACGTCTACATCGTCACAGTGCTCCCGATACCTTAAAATTGTGCGATAAAATGTTTTGAAAAAAAGATGAGTGGAATCGAATCCCTGCCCCCACAGTAACCAGATAAGGCTGTTATTAGTTGTAAGCAGATTTCTCAGACTTTCAATACCACTTAACAATATTGCTTAGTTATATGTCCTCAGTTTGAATCCAATTGGCGCCTCACTTTTTCATTTTCTTGTAATTCCCCCAAGTTTCAAATCACTGGCACCTAGAACAAATGCTTTTGAAATTCCAGGGCGTCTTTTGAGGTCCGGAGGTACATGCTAAGAACATCTTTCTGTTCTTTTTTTTCTACAGAAGCCTAACACTTGAATGAAAGAAGGTCGTCAGAAAAAGATACCAACGCTCATCGCACAACATACCGCTTGTTGTGCGACGAGTGCGACCTTTTATAATGAGTACATAGTTTTACCTTGTTTCTGTTATTTTAACAGGTGCATTAAAACTGCGTTTCGCTGGTCTTTAGGACTGGCTATGTTGATCCTTCACCTCGCTCACACAGCTATGAGTGAGGATCGGCCATCCGCCGCTTTGTAACAGGAACAGCTGTTGGCTCGCACGCAAACTTCTTCCAAAGACTGGCTCTATTCGCCAATGCCCCAGATCCCTCCAGGTCTCTTTGCTTGCCCGATAGAAGTTCTTTTTTTTGCTCATTTAGATAATTATGTTAAGTGGAGAAGCGTGCTAATCATTCGTTGCGGCAATTGCGGACTACTATGTCGTAGCACCGTTCAAGCACTTTTTTCACGCTGAGGCTATCAAGCCGTTAGCGATAGCGATCCATTATTTCTGGCCATCAGCAATTTATCAAACACTGTTAGGTTTACTGAGAGGTAATTGCGCGGAGATTGTTGGCATGTTTGCTCGCCTCGACACAGCAACCTCAACACGTTCTTTGTGATCCGGCTTGCTTCGAAAAAGATCTCTTATTCCTGGTTTTTCCCGCGCACTTCCAATGTCCCTTTTGTTTAGTTTGTATAACTTACTGTTACCAGCTTGGTTCATTCACAGACAGTTTCACCGAAGCTGTTCAGATCTTGCAGGGGTTGATCGATTATAATAATGCAATAGCCGATAATTCCTGAAATTCCAGGAACAAAGCATGGTGCGTTCAGATATCTCACGATTTACAGCATGCATCATTTCTTTCGACCGTGACGCGATGGCCGCTTGGTGTTTCAGTTCTCACCGGCAGTCGTCCTAAGCACTCTTGCGTTCAGTCCGACGATGATGTGTGCAAACTTTTTGCCCGACTTTTGATGAATCTCCTAGTGAATTGTGGGGATCGGCTAGTCTGCGCTTCCCTTGTGGACAATGCATTTATCATTGAGTTTGTGCAGCTCAATGAACAGGCGCGGCTATGTTGTATTCGATCAGTTTGTATATTTCCGTAAAATCTTTTATGGATCCGTTTGTGTCGAGTACTTGCTGACGGCGTTAGTAGTTGTTCGCGGTAATTGTCCATAATTCTTAGGTGACAAATGAGTGGAAAATGTTTTTTCCCGAGATGAATAGGGCCGCGACACTAGACTCGATTGGTCACCGACGCCGTCCACGTTCCACCCTCAGATCTTCGTCTGTTCAGCGCAGTCCGGTGCCTAATCATCGTTCAGCGAGGTACTACCCTCTGGTGTACGTGTCCTAAGTTTCGAATTTCAGTATTTTTAAGCTGACCGAATGCAAGCATTTTCACTTCTTTGTTGTTGAGTTAGGACCCGTGAAAGTGGACTTTTTGGGGTTTAAGCACATTTCCGACGAACCTTCGTTTGAAACCCCCATTTACAACTGGATTCTTTGCCTGAGTATTGAAAGCAATAACAAGCAATGGTAAACGAGTAAAAAAAGTTTCTTACGTAAACCTACCACTTACAGGACAATAAAACGCTCTTTGCGGGAAATGATCGAATTCGATTACCAGCTTCACCGATGCATCTTTGATCGGAAGTACAGTCGATTACATGAGATCGAAGAGTTGGTGGAAAGTCAGCAGGGTGCTGTGAGCCCTTCAGATCTGTACGTAGAGCTGTCGAATTACGCTGATCGACTTTCCCGACTAACTGGAAGTGTTATTACTTGTTTTCCTGTACTACGATTTCTCGAGGTTTGTTATAATCCCCACGCACGAATCCTTGCCAACAAAACGTTCGGATATTTCAGTTAGACAGCCGAGGAAATCACTTTATTCCAGCCGAATACACCCCAATCAACACTCCTGCAATCGCAGCTGCCATAGTTGTACGCAACTACACTGCCGAAACACCCGACCAACTCACAATCAGGGTAAGTTGATAAAAATGGAGGCTAACCAAAAAAGAAATAACGTTGTTTTTTTAGATTGGAGACATAGTCTCTGTTATTGAAATGAACTCATCGGAACAAACGAGTAACAACTTCTGGAAAGCGAAGCTGACAATCAGTTATACATCTCCGAGCGACTCCAGTTACGACGACGTCTTCCCTCATCAGTTTGAGGTACAACTGCTATCTTGTACTAAATAAATGATTTGCGAGTTTCTAAGAAAAACTACTGAAGAAACTGCACTAAAAGGTTATTTTTAGAATTAGTCATGGAATATTTTTCTCTCGGACAATGTGTATTTAACAAAGCTAAAAGTATTGGAAAGTCAGAAATTTGGAATTCAAACTTTCAAAGAGTTACGATAGTGAGCTGTCAGGAAAAGCTATCAATTTAGGTGGGATACCTTCCAAGTGACTGTGTGAAGTTGTTCGTGGGAAAGTGTATGGTCGACGAAGAGACACGCCGCGGAAGCGAACGGTGGGAGCGTTTCAAAAGAAGTGGATTGCAAGCTCAAAAGTCCATAAAGAAATTTTTATGGACTACCAACTCGTCACCGCGTGTTTTTGGCGTTGATTTAGAAAAACATCTCTCGGAGAATAACCGACAAGGTAAAGCTTGTACAACTCAAATGCTCAACATGCCTTTCAGTTCCTCAGATAATAACCACATGTGTGGAGATAATCGAAAAACATGGAATCGTCACAGGAATCTACCGTCAATGTGGAATACAGTCCAACATCCGTAGACTAAGGTTATTCCTCTTATCCTTCGTCTTTGATTTTATGGTTGTAGACACGAATTTGACATGGGTGCCGTGCCTAACTTAAACGACCCAGTGATTTTACATGACATACATTGCGTTTCGTCCTTACTAAAGCAATACTTTCGACAACTTCCAAATCCTCTGTTCACTTTTGAGCTCTACAGTGACCTAGTGGTGAGTGATAACACAATAACGTTGGCTGCTGGAAGGCGCATAATCAAACCTCGGCGGTCACTGTTTATTATTTAGAGTTGTTACGAAAAAGAAACTACGCAAAAGATCCAGCGATGTAGATCGATAATTCGGAAACTTCCTCCGGGCCATCTCAGGACCGCCGAATACTTGCTGACTCATTTGTCTAAAATGTGCAATTTCACAAATCTCACTGATATGACCTCACGAAATTTATCTATTGTTTGGGCTCCTAACCTTATCCGGTAGGTGATATTCAGGGAATACTACAGTAATCCTATTATAGATCTCCTCCCACTTTGCTCAGCAATGATTCCCTACTTCTGCATGGCCTTAATGTACAAACAAGCTTGTGTAATTTCCTTATCACAAATGCAAAAGCAATATTCTCGGATGATCTCAGCGAGGTTTCAGCCCCGTCAACATCCGGTAACTTAGAATCTCATAGCATTTAAACACAACCTGTGCTCTACCTTTAGAAGAGCGGACGTGCCTCGAGGTTGGTGGTATCACAAGTGCCGCTCCCGTAGCTCGCAGCCAAACGGCTCCCGATCTACGCAACAGAGATTGTGTGGAACTCGATGTGGAACCCCCACGGGGGTCGCCGGTGTTTAATGCGGCTTTCGAACGACCACCTAGGAAAATCTCAGATCATTTTATGGCATGGAAACGTCTCCTTAGAGGACCATCCGTCGATCGGTCCATTTTTGGAATTGTCACGCGAAAGAAAGGCTCGAATGGAGAACCAGAGAAGGGTGTCGACACCGGTGGTCATGTAAAATGGAGGCGGTGGGTTTACGTTCAAAGCCCGGTTCTCAGAAATATTAGTTTGCAGGAGTAACTCAACTGATGTGTTCCGTGGTATTCGGAACAGCGATTCTGTGATATCCTTCGTAACGCGTCGAGCGGAGTACTTGCGAGAAAAGGGTTGGCGCAGTTGGTTCAGCCGAAAAAACAGTAAGAAATCAGAGAGCCCATGTGAACCCGAAGATGGAGAGCCTCAGCTGATTCAAGTACGTTCCTACTTTTCTCAGCTATGGAAAATACGTCCTTTTTTCACAATGATCTTTGTCGTTATCTTGAACATAACAAGCGTAATTCAGAAAACAGCAATCGATATGACGCCACCAATTGAGTCATCTTATCTCTCTTCCGGTCTACGATCGCTCCAAGTGACGCCGTCGTTACTGAGGTAAGGAGACTGAGAGACATGCGCAAATGCTGACGCTCGTTATCTAGCCCCGTCATTAACAACGCTGAAAACGCGTCCACTCTGACATTAAAGCAGTCGTCCGATAGTGATGAGCCGTCGCCTCCCAGGAAAGAACGGCGCGTTGTGTTCCGATCAGAAATGGGACGCAGTTTTGAGGCAGTCAATCAGATAATTGATCATCTTGAAAGTGAAGAAAAATCTGACAATGAGTGGGCCACGACGGAGGATGAGGAGGTGGACGACGAGGAGCGGGGTTCATCACCTTCGCTTTGCCTTGACATGAGTCGCTACGATAATGTCTCCCCGACCGGTAAAGATTAGATTTTCATTAGAAGCAGCCGCAGTGATTGATCAAGTGTGCTCCCCAAAGAAAATGATTCTCACACGCAAGATGTGCATTTTCAGGTTCCATAACAGCAAGCATCCAGTCCCGCCATCAAAGAAGTGTCAATACAGCTTTGTTTCATCACTACAACAACGCGTGTACTGACGGAACCGAGTCCTCAAGCGGTGTAAACCATTATCGTTTGTGAGTAGTTAGCCGGTAAAATGACATTACTCTTTGAGCCGTGTACCAATGGAAAAAATCGTGTAACAATGAAAAACTTTATTGATTTACAGAACTTTGTGTAGCAAAATGATGATTACGACGTGTGAGGTGGACATTCTTCTTTGATCCCAGCAACTGCGTAGTACGCGTTGGGCACCCCTGAATAGAAGTAAGGATTTGCTGGGTGATGAGCGGTTTGAGGCCAGTAGTTAGCTGCTGCTGGCGGAAGAGGCGATGCTCCTCGTTCTCCAGCGGTTGCAAGGTTAGACGCCGCCAGAAGCGATGGATACGAAACTACTCCCGAACTCGTTGTTAACTTAGGAACTGCTGACTGGTAGTGTTGAAGAAGAATGTCGTGCGACGCATACCCTGTAATTTTCGATACGTTAAAGTTGGAGAGTCATTAAATTGTTTTTGACTATTGCTAATTGCAGGCAGGTGAGGATGATTGCTGCAATTATGGGTGCTTAAACTCTTCGAATCGATGATGGACAAGGAGCCAACAGCATAGGGATTTCGGGCTTGCGTTCATAAAGACAAAAGGAACATACCGTGTTGATAGTTAAGGCCTGCTGCGGTCAGTTCTGACGTGGCTGAGTTCTGACATGCTTGTGCAAGTCCATTAAAGTCGAACTTGTAAGCGTATCTTTTTCCATGTACCTTCGTCATAATGTTTTTATCATAGTAGTAGCGGAGAGCTCGGCTCAGCTTATCGTAGTTCATGTTTGGTTTGCTAAAGGAGCTCCTACCGTACATACGCAATACATGGGGTTGTTACCTCTTTCTTTCTCCCCACTTACGGGCGACTTCATCGGGGTCCAGCAGTTTGAACTCGCCATTTCCACCTTCCCACGTTATGCAGTGAGCATTATTGCCCGCATCAGAAAGAAGTTCAAGGAGAAACTGCCACAATTGAATTTGTCCGCTATCTAAGTAGAAGGTAGACAGATTAATCCCACATTCAACCTTACTTTGATTTGGAAGTCGTGATAGAAGCGATCCGTAGTGAAAGCAATCTAAAGACCAAACTTTGTAAAGAATTACATATTTTTGTAGAATTTTCCTTTCATTTTCCTCCCCTTAGCGTGGTGACTCTTTGAAAGACTCGAAGCAAAGGCTATTACATGCATGAAGGCAGGAGAGCCGCGCGTTATTCACCTGACCGATCGAAAGCCATTAACGCCGTTTCCGGAAACCGCAGGCGGTCGTCCTTTCGGCCCTCACATTGTGAACCGAGCTTTAAGCAGCAACTCACTACATTTTCGAGAAACGCTTCGACATGGCTTTTAACTAACGTCACATCAGAAAGCATCACTAGTCTTGCCTTGCATCAGAAAGATCGGTTTCCCATATAGACAGTCGGAGAAGGGGTAGAACAAAAGTGTTTCCAGAAGCCTACCTCTGTTACCAGCAGGATTTCGAAACGTTGTTTCTGTGTTAGAGAGTGGGAGGGCATTGTCGTGCCAGTGAGGAGCCCGTTGTCGAAGACTTTCGTATGTGCTATCTGAAACAGTCACCTTACGATTCGTCGGTATCTCCATCATGTCTGTGCTAAACATAAATGGAAAGTGTGGTGCACAGTCAGTGAAATGGCGCTCAATTGAGGAAATCCGGGGCTGGCGCTACGCTCTTCCGGCCACCATTTCCGTTTGAACCACAAAGAGCACATTCCATCTGGGCCAAAACAACGTCGACAAAAAGGCATCAAACGTATTCACCTGTAATTGTAATCCGTTCTAAAGTGTTGTTTCACATCACACCCCTCAACCTAATTGTTTCCGTTAAGAGCAATTTCCGTATTCTTGTCCGCGACAAATCTTATCCGGACTTTCAGAAACAGAGATATATTTTCCCATATCACTATCATTCTGAACCCGAAATGCTGCAGAGAATAAGTTAACAAACAATTTTCATGAGCGATCTGACAACAATGAACTTACTGAAACTACTCGGATTCATTACAGTCGAACCCTGGAGACGGTAGCCACTGGATAAAACACTATCTCGACCTTCACCAATGCCAGAATTAACACAATTTGTCTGACACACTGGATGGCAAACTTATGTGCTCCCCCTCCTACCGTAGCCGGGGCCTCGCGAAGATGGTCGTCGCTATGGCGACCGATTATTAAGAGACATCCCCTTCAGCACTCTTGACGACCAATCCAACACCTATTACGCCCGCAATTCCTCTCCAGCATAACAACACACGAATGCACCGCGAAATCATTTAATTTTAACTGAAAATCTATACATTACCGATAAGGACATATATACAACATCATTAACAACCATCTTGAGCGCCTTTGGCACTTACTATCACAGAATTTACGATACGTACATACTTACATATAACCAACACTGATAAAATCACAACTTATTAACAAGTAAAATCATCCGATAAGCCGAAAAAATGTCTTATCCGATTCACACAAACTCTCGAACCGTCCCGGCATTCAGAAGACATAAGCGTGAAATTCAGGAAGCCATGAGGCAAGCCTTCCAGGATATCCAAACTTTTCACATTTCCTCCTGCATCTCGTAATTTGCGAGCAAACTGGATGGTGTCGTCCAAGAGTGGGTCGAGATGGCACGCCTAGAATAAAAACGAAGGTAATGAACAAGCAATCACTCACATACAACAAAGGAAACCGGAGGTAGCCTTCTCAGAAAGTCTGACGACGCATACATAGGCGATATTAAGGGATCTCTCGGAATTTTGATCTTTAGCAATTGATCGAACGGAGATTCACGACTGGCAGCCTCCTGAAATAACGTCAACAGTGGTCAGCTAAATAACCAGAAAGGAACCTCTTGTGGCAACTCTTCTATCATCTCTGGTGTCAGAGATGTCGACCGCTCTAGTTTCACTTTGTCTGAGAAACCAACAGGCATTTTCTTCTCAAACCACCCAGATAAATTGTCGAAAGCGTGTCCTGCAGCTGAAGCGGCAGTATCGGCTATATCGGCAATGCTCTGGCTCAGTGAACGTCGGTGGGTCTTAAATACAAATACTAACTTGACAACAGACACATAACTATACCAATGGCTTGTGAAGAGTAATGGGTGTGGTTGGTGCTGTGGCGGCAACCGTTGTGTGAGAATATGATGAATCGCAATTAACGTCTCCCGAATCAAATACGGAGATGGAATTCGGACGGCTGTCAAATGCTATAGTGGATGTCTCGGAAATTTGCGAGACCAGCGAATCATCGTTGTTATTAACAAACACACTTGAGCAGTCATTGTCATCTTCGCAATTAACGTCCCCCGCGTATGCTTCAACACAACGCAACACAACTCCCATGTGAAGCAGCGGATCCATAAAGCTTAAAACTCGGGAGGGAGATGGCAAATACTACAAAACTATACATGAGAAAACGCAAAATAATTCGTTCCCTCTTACCTGAAATAAGAATGGTGTGTAAATTGGAACGATGCCATCCGGCATGCGTTTTACATCGAGTTCAATGAGACGCAAATTAGTTGACATAACTAGATTGCCTCCAGCTGAATCGCCGGCCATGACAACTTTCTCTCCTGTCCAACCTGAAATAGTGCATTCGGAAAACTACAGATCGCACTGAACCGTACCAACTTTCTCCGGGTTTCTGACCATCCACGCATAAGCGTAAAGCACTTCCTCTGTCGCTCGAGGAAATGGATTTTCCGGAGCAAGAGAATAATCAACAGATACGACCGTACAGTTCAGAGACTTAGCCCAAGCTCGCAAATACGTCTAAAATAAGCAGAAGTGAATTAGAGAAGTAAAAATTCGAGTAGCATACCTCGTGAGACTTTGACGATGTTGCCACATAACCACCACCGTGACAGTGAATAATAAGGTTAGGTGATAACGGGAAACGCGAAGGGGCACAGCTCTGAAACATGCATAAATAAAGCTAGTTGTGAACTCTTTTAACTGACCACTCCCTCACGATGCGCGTAAGAAATAACTCTTATGCGAACAGGCCTGTGTCCTGTGTGTGCAGAAGGCTCGGGGATAAGAACTCGTTTGCCGGAATTAGTTTCCATAGATATCGGACCCACGAAAGCAATATCTCGCAGATCACAGATGGCCATATTTGGGCAAAACCATTTTCCTACCTAAATAGAGCCAATGAGAATCGAAAATGATGCACAACTTACTGATCCGAGCTCTGATAAATTCCAGAATGCTCTGCAGAACTCTATATCTGCTTCTCGTGTGATCTATAAATATACATATAATACGAAGAAGTAATTCAAGCCAGAGCCATACTTTTATTATTCGTTCCGCACGTTGTTCAGGACTTAACAGAAAACGCCCCGAATGCAGAAAAGTCCCAAGTGGGCCATGACCGTCTTCCCAACTTAGACTGTAGGTTGCCAAAACAACTCCGATAAAACGGAATATTTTGCATACAGAAGGAACGAACTAAACGGAAATAAGATCAGGCCAACCATACTGAAATCAGTACCTGAAAGCCAAGAGCTCGCGCATAAAAGCAGGAAGCATCAAGTGATTCAATGTTCTTGAAAAGACTATTATATTTTGAATAGTCTCCTTCCAATGGTGGGAACAAGGAATTTTTCTCCAGTTGGCCAGAGCAACCTATGACCTAAAACATGATGGTATAAAATGCAATTGGAAGCAAGCAAAAACTGCAAAAACTCCAACTGATTAATGTCTAATGCAAACAAACCTGTTGAGTGGAAAGGACTAAAAACCTGAGCACCGCACCAAATCCCTCAGCTTCCTTGCAATAATGAATGACGCGAAACATCATCATGCCTCGGATTTCAGTTATTGTTCGTAAAAGAGTGATTGTGTGCATGACAACTGCATCAGACACATAAATTAATGATCTGAAAACAAATCATAAGCAAAGTATAAAATGGAATTCAAACATGCCTGAAGCCGTTTCCAGGAGTTTCTGCATCATAATCGCACTTCACGGCAAGATCCTGCAGCTTACTACCAAGTTCTATTCAAATGCGTATCAATCATTGTCGTTGTGTCAGCGAGGAACAAACCTTCCAGCATATCGGTTAAGCGAATCATCTCCTCACAGCATGCAGAAAGACGCTGCGAATATCCGCAATAAGCATTTTGTCTGAAGTAGGATTCGTTGTCTCTCGCATACTGAAATGCTCAAATTATGGCGTTCACATTCTACAGCAGCGACAATGGACTAACCTGCTTCAAAAGTAGGGATGAAGCGCTTCTCATGCTTCGATCGCGGGACGGCTGAAATTCGCGACAGAATTAACGATCGATAACTAAATCACAAAGTTACATTTAGCACGCCTGGGAACAGAAATGGGCAGAGCGCAACCCGACGGATATGACGAACTTTGCCGCGATCATCCACTAGCGAGCGAGTGCGACAGTCGGAAAGACAACGCTTGCCTCTTCAATTGCTCAGGCAGTGCGCGCCAAGATTTTGAAGTAATGGGGTCTTATCTTCAAAATGATTTACAGCTTTTTTGCATGTTTTAACGAACAACCAGCACACGCGCGCGAGAGCAACAGTTCGAGTTTCACCCAAAGGCTCATTCAAACTGGTTCGTTAGGGACATGTCTTGTACTTACTATTTATTCGCACAAAAATGAGTCGCGATTGTGACGAGGGTTTTATTCGAAATGAGGGTCATTTGAACGTAATCACTTACTATACTTTTTTCTGAATTTTCTTTCTTGGTTTCCGTCCGTCAATAAGTGAATAGCAAGCCGTTCTTAAGCGCTATTGTACATAAGCTGATCTGCAAACTACGCATCGCGAGCAGTGCATCCTTCAGTGGCATCACATGCAACAGTTTCAGGCAAATCACACAAAAGTGGCCATTTCTACCACACGTATTACAGTACAGCAAGTACGCAAGCATTGCACATATGCGACCTTGGAATGTTGCTGGCGATAATTTGTCATTTTTGAACACTGAGAAGATGTATGAAAACGTGAATAATATATTGTGCTGAGAAGAAGAGCAAATCACCGACTCATAGGAACACATTTCAAACTCTTTATTATACCTTGCTATGAAGAATACAACATGCATCCCCTAGACAACCAAGCAAAATAGGCACCCGGAGGGGGACGAAATCGACACCGACCGATTACGAATGAAACACGTTCCCAATGAGCCACAGAGACAGTTGAGATCTCATCGCTCAAACCAGTACTATGCCTCTGGGGATGGTAAGACTAGCGTTTCTTCACAGTTGTTGAGTCACTTTTATCTTATTTTCTAAGCACCATTCATTCCAACCACAGAGCTATGGTGTCTCCAACACATGCTTACTGCCAGCAGGCTAATATGTCTTACCGCCTACGGGGGGACTTGGCCTTAGACTGTCCGACACATGAGTCCTGGACAGTCTGGGACTCACATGTCTGAGACTCAAATGTCTCAGCAACGCAGTAAAAGGTGCACAACCGCATTTATAATGGTTGCAAGTACAACAAGAACAGTTCAATAAGTTGGATGCAATGAGGTCCCATACTTGGAATGTCCAAGCATGATTCACAATGGTGAACCACCCATTTATAAAGAAAATGTGACAGACATAGACTCGGTTGTGACACAGTTCAGGAACATAGCAGTAGGAAGAGGGCCATCGGTAGACAGGTCACAAAACCCTTACACACCATATATGGTCACAACTGCGGCTACCTGATCTGCTTCTCAACTAATTTGTTAATATTCACGCTGAATATGCTTCCATTGGGTTATATTTAAAGTTTTATCTGGGCACGTTAACTTTTTTCAGTGTTCTGGTTTCGGCACCCACGTCAAATGGCGTCAGATAATCAATGAAGCCCCGAAATGTACAAGTGAGTTTATCCTTATCAGTTTCATAGCGCAGTTGGGTGGGGACCTAACGTTGCGACTGATAAGAGACTAATTGGAATTCGCATACGCACACCGCACCGGATGCACTTCCCTTTCTGGTGTTATGCTTCAATTTTAATTTTTTTTGACACAAAAATATGAACTAATGTTTCAGATGTTGCCGTCAGTGAAAATACGCTTACGGACAGCCTTAGCTTTGCTCCTATGTTTTACGTCATTAGGAGGTTCGATAAGCAATTGTTTTAAATTATGCGTCAATTATATGTATTGTTTAGCTGATTTGACTTATACTTCTCCAACTGCCACTTTGGCTTCTACCACAAGTAGTTCATCTACGAATGTAACACCCGGAAACACAACACCAAGCTCATTACTGCCAGTGACAACAACATCACCAACTCCCAGTACAGAAGGTTGATATTTCACGCTATTATTCGCATAAATTTTTTTCTTAATTTTCAGTGTCGAAGTGTCAGAACGATGGGCTTGAATACTGTGGTCAGTGCCACTGTTCTTCAAAGTATATAGGCCCAGAAGGCGATGCCTCTCTCTGCAATAACTATGAGTGCCTTAATTACGGCATTCTATCAAATGGTGTATGTCACTGTCCGCCGGGCTTTCTGGGTTTTCACTGTGAACCAGGTACATAATTTCCCGATTCAGCACTTATAACAATGTGTATTCAAGTTCGGTGTGTGTCTGAACAGCTCCACTCAGTTGCAAGACCGCAAAGCCTGTCATTATATGTCAGCTGGAATTTCGCTCTAAAGAGCAGTTTTGACTATGTTAATGAAACGTTCTATGAGTTCTCAAAGAACCACACCGATGTCACAATCAACATTATGTTCAACGAAGATTCAGTGCAATGCAGCACTCCAAAGTGCGTAGCTGAAGCATTCCAGAAGAACCATGAGTTGAAGCAACCTTCTGAAATCCCTATCGAAAGGATAAGACAACTCGTGGACATCTCGGACTTTCAATCTCATGTCATAATTTGGACCGACGTTGCTCTAGCGCAAAATAACCCTGAAGAACTCAATGAATTACTACAGGTGGCCATAGCAAAAAGAGTAAAAGTAAGTGCAAAATATTGGAAGATGAACTTCGATGCTCGTATTCAGATAAGTGCGTACGTGTACCGCCCTAATCTCAAAGTCCACCAAGGATGTATAAGTTCGACCGCTTACTTATGCGATGACTTCAAGGATCTTCGACGTGTCGTTAATTCTACGCTTGGCGTGTTCTTGGCTCCATACAGGCCACTACCTATCGCAACGACCTTTACAAACGAAACATTGTCTTCGGTGAGTCGGTAGAAGATCATTTCCATTTTAACGAAACGTGCAGCTCTCTGAAAAAATCGTTTCTTCACAATACGCTCATACGGTACTTAGTACAGCCGGAGCAGCAAGCTGTTCGAATATATTTGTCCAGCATCCAATGGGAATATCGAATACTACTTACTTAGCTTTGACATCATTGTCAGACAACGCAGCCAACATCATGGGTTCGTCTCAAATATTCATAGCGGATTAATCAATTGTTGTTCTAGAGTATGCTGGAGGAACCGCGGACGTGGTGGCAAATGCTGGTCGGTGGATATTATTTAAGTTGAAAGAGCCTGGTACCATCCTGACATTCAAAGACAATTTCCCTTGCTATTATGAAGTTTGGGCAGTGGACGCCAAAGACAGCTTAAGTGTAGGATTTACCTCGAACCCAGACGCTGATGTTACATCAACAGTACCGTTCACCGGTAACGATAAGCTTGAAAACATAAAAATACATGTATATATCACCAGATTTTCAACAGAACCTAATTGTACTCCTTTACACTGGTGATGATATCAAAAGCGCACAGGTAGAGTTAATACGTGGCGACAACGTCGCTTCACTGGATAATGGAACGGAGACTCAACTTGCAGTCCGTCAATGTCAGTATAATTACCTTGTACCTTACAAGGTACAATGTTCAAATGAAGGAGAATCACAAATTACTGTAAGCTGATCAGCAAGACATGGCAAAGTGACCCATTTCAGATCACTTTAAACGGTGGTCTTTATTCGGAAGTGGTTCCATTGTACTGCTCGAAGCCATTCAACGACAAATACTTTCCATCTTTATCCGTCGATCAATTCGATTACGATTACGAATTTGATCAGGACAGTACGAATCAAACATCGACAGCAGAAGTATCAACCACAGCAACAGCAACGACAGAAACCAAGCCCGTGCCGCAAACTCTGTGTCCCGAACCTAACGCTAATAGAACATTTGCACTTGTTCTGGCCAATGATTATCATTTGGTACAGTCGCTCTTCAATGTATCCGATCGATCGTCCCTCATGAAACCACTTCTGACGTACCTACAGAATGTGCCATATTCAAACTATGCGATCGGATTTTTGAATGACAACTCAAAATGCCTTTTAAAGGTAGCGAACTCTGTCCTGTTCTTTTTAGGATATAATCATTCAGAGTGCTACTGATCTTCGCGGATTTAAAAATATCCTCTTGAACAACATAGTCGACAGCAAAGCCTCTGCGAGTGAATGGGACTTTGCCGAATGCATCAAAAATGTCTTAAATGACGCATCTGTGCAGAGCTATTCGGACCTTTTCGTAATTACGCCGAATGGAATTGGAAAAAGCGCAGGTTATGGAGACACATTGAAAGCAATCTACAGCAAACGAATTACGGTGTGTTCGAGTCAGTTACTTGTGTGCAAAGATCTGTTTGAGGTTACTACCATTTCGCAAAATATCTCGGACTGTCATATCCAAACGGCGGGTGATAACATGGGCATTATGGCATTATCCACTTTGAGTGGCGGATTCGCTATGTGCTCACCATACACAGCCGAGATCGGAATGGTAAGCCACAGCTGTTTTATCGAAGACCCTTGTGTACCTTGTTTAGTTCATTTCGAACTATCACACAATTTCCAATACGCCATCAGTTTTTATTAACATGGAAACTTCGGCAAATAACTTTGCGTACACCACGCAGAGCTTTTATGTTGCGAACGACTCGGATTTCATCTTCTCCACAACGTGCACGGCTGGTATTTCCGTAGTGTCATAGGTCATAGGTTGATATTCACTTTTAGTATGCCTATTAACGGTGGATAATTCAACGACACCGATCTCTCCTTTCAGTGTCACGACTTCCATGGCATTCTTTAGTGTTAATCTAACCACTGGCATGCATAGCCTTTCCATACAGTCGGCGTTTACAACAGATATCATGTACAAATTAAGCATACTGGGTGAAGAAACAAGCGATCTTCGGCTGGCTTTCGAAGCAGAAACGCTAGGAATTCAACCCTATCTCACTTACGGAAATGGTAGGCGTGATAACAAGCAAGAGTGAATGTTGGACTTTAGGCGTCAACCCGGTCATTGGAGGAAATCTTTCAAGCAATTTTAACCTTGCAGTCACTGTGACTACAAAAGACTCTATCGTAGCCACTAATGTTCCATTTAATTCCGATATTAACCCGTGTTTCCCTCAGAAGTTGGAATCAAGTTTCATTTGCAACGATGACTACAAGATTTACTATCTCGAGGTAATTAAAACATGTACTTCATAGTATCTCTGCCAATAGATTTCATCGGAAAATTTCACGACGAGGACTTACCCATTTGCTTGCGTTCCATCGGAGAAAGAAAACATTTGCGTACATGGAGAGTTAATTAGCGGAAAGTGCGCATGCTATCCAGGTTGGAAATTGCCGCACTGTGCAGAGCCGGAAATATGTTTGAACGGTGGCACTCCTGTTAGTTCATCTTGCAAATGTCCGCAGTATTTCCATGGAACACAGTGCGAAAAGTGTAAGTCTAGAAAAAAGCTAGCTGCTTCCTCTTCTATTCATAAACTCAATTTTCCCACCCGATTTTTAGACTCGGGTGAATGCGAGCCGACAGATGTCGCTGAGACGCTTCGCTACGACTCACAGTTCGGAACTGTTACGATCGTTGTACAAGACGATATCATCCCACAACTGGCTTCCTTAAAGAACTTAAACATCGGCTTTGCACGTCAGTATACCCTCGTTCGATTTAGTTGTGACAGTAAATGTAAGCAAATGTGCCTTATACCCTTTAAAGCCGATTTGTAGCAAACTGCTCGGTGTGTTCGCTGTTCACAAATGATCGAAAGCATTTTACCGAGCTTTTCAACAAAGACAGTGAGGCTGTGCCGAAACAGTGCAAATATGAAATGAAGGATCCACTGGAAGTGGCGCTGGATACCCA
Source organism: Steinernema hermaphroditum (assembly GCA_030435675.1). Taxonomy (NCBI): domain Eukaryota; kingdom Metazoa; phylum Nematoda; class Chromadorea; order Rhabditida; family Steinernematidae; genus Steinernema; species Steinernema hermaphroditum. Next base: position 9,871,327 of record CM059625.1, on the reverse strand, counting down.
AGTGAGATTTTGCATAGTTTTTGGTGTAAAGTAAAATAATTTTGTAGATTTCTACACGAGGGCTACTTATATTCATCGCAAATAATGCCACGTTTTCGGATTATGCTCCAACAAACACAGTATTCAGGCTAGCAGCAAAGCGCCGAGCAGAAATCAGATTTGTTTCTATTAACGAACTTCCAGACGACGGAAAGTTGAAATCAATTTCGTTGAATCCAGTCGTTAAATACGATGCTAACGTAGTTAATTTTTATGCAATTTATTCTTAAAATTTCTTTCAGTACTTTGATGAGTATATCAATGGCATACTTCCGACCACAAACTCTTCGGACAAGGCTTTGTATGTTGTGACACGCGGCAGCGAGGATCTTGAAATCTCTGCTCAGTCGGACAGCGTTTATTTCCTATCCTTTGCAAAAGACATGCCAGACATTCCAGTTGTCGGTGTGTTTGTTCATTATGACAATATATTATTATTATTCATATATTTAGGCGCTAAGAAGGTCTCTGACCAAATATTTGTTGTCAATGCTTCCAGCTTAACAGAAAAAAAGCTCAACATTGTTGCAAAAGGAATCGAATATACCGTCGAAGAGCTCACTACACAAAAAATCGCTTTTGCTCTGAACAGAGATGTTCATAACGAAGAGCGCGAGTTTGGAATAATTGCGACCAAGGGTAAATTTTATTTTAGACAACTACAGTCGGTTTACTCGACAATTTCTATCAATCTACAAAACATTTCGCCTTTTTTGCAGACATATTTCCAACACAAACTCGTGATATTGTTCCGCAAAGGTTTTTTTTTACACAATCCACAAATCTTAGAGTCAACCTAAAATATCGTAATAAAATTGGACTTATGTCTCTAGCTTTGACGCATAACGCATCATTAATTTGTGATTGCACAGATAGGTCCTGTTCTGTTTAGGTAGCTACTTCAACTTCTACAGTTCTGCGGTCACAAGCGAAAACGTAACTATTGTCTCTTTTGGAAATTTCTCAGCAATGGCAACGCGAAAATCTACAAAGAACTGCCATTATAAATGGACTTCATTTGTGACTTGCGACACGCCGGGAATCAAATCAGTGACGGTATAAAATTCTAGATTCACAGCGTTTGCATTTAGTGTATTCAGATATCTTGGATTACTGAAAAACTGCAGCACAATCGCACAATCGATGTATTCTGTATTCCCGAATCTTCTGATTTGTGTTCTACGAACCATTCGAATGAGACAGACAACGGCTGTGTGTGTGACTCGAATTGGAGCGACATAGATTGTTCAAGGCCATCGTGTAACGGTGGCATTCTCGATGGCACAGTGTGTAACTGCAAATTTCCACTGTTCGGAGATACATGTAGTTCGCCAGTTCCCACATCTCCGGCCCCTACATCCACAAGTACGCTGCCAGCAACATCTACCACTAGCACATCTTCGACGACAGTCGTTACAACTACAAGTGCGTTTCACTTGCCCCTCAATTTGATGAAACTGTCATTATTTTAGTTCGCCCAAAATCGTGTGTTTTCAATGTCAATATAACACTATTCTTGTTCTATGACGCTTCAAACGCTAGCGAACCATACATAGACCAGGTTTTTTGAGCCCAATTTTAAACATGTAACGGTGATTCGGAGAATTTTCAGTATAGGAGCATTTTTAAAATGTTGGTATCGGACTTTAACTTTGGCTCCAATAATAGCTATGTTGCTCTTTATGACATGACGGACTCAAGACCGAGTGCGTACGAATCACTTTGCTCAAATGGAATGAACATAGATGCATCTATCAAAGACATCAGAAAGTCTCCGGCAAAGCCGGGAGTCATTCAAAAGTAACTTGTGCTAGATTTCCTGAAGTACATTACATTTCAGCGATTTATCGATCATCAATAGGCTGACCAATTATATTGTCAATAAGGGATGTCAATCGTACAAACCTCCAAAGTCTATTTACGTGGTCTATTTGGCAAGTGGCAGCTATGGGTTAGAAAAGTGTGTTTTGTTGTAATTGGCAATTGGAAGTGTTCAGATCGGGAAGCAACGTGAATGCCTCAGTAAAGGAAATCAAAGATATGGAGGGAAAGATCATTCCGATAGTAGTACCCTTCAGTCAGACAGGAAGCTTCTGGCAGAAATTTGCGAATCAAACTGCGCTCGAATCTAATCACGATGTGGTATACTTTCCCGGAGAAAGTGATAGCGATCACCGTAATCTGGTCGACCAGATTTGGACCAGAGTTTGCCTGTTAGTGATTCTTTCCTGTTATTCTATCATGTAAATTTACGGTTTTAGTGATAGCCACATTATTGACAGCACAGCAACGGCACTGCCTCCAGCATCTTCCGAATTACAAAAGGCGTCCCTGTCAACATCGTAATATTCTGCCACATGTTTCCCTTCATAAATCTGTCTGAAAATTGAGAATTTACATAACTGTCTCGACGCCTGCATAGTTTGACCGAGTGGTCGGTTCGACTCATAGTTCACGACATGAGCGAGATGCTTTAAATTCTCACAAAATTAACCCAACTACCACGTGTAAATGTGCTAACCATCGTTTTTTGTGGAGGCTGAAGCTCATACAAAACTCGTAAGGGCGATAAGTACGGGCTTTCTTCCATCGGTAGGTTTACAGTCAAAACTGACAATTGTCACAGTTTTTCTCACTTTTCGCGTGAGCTGCTTTGGCTGGAATTTCTAAGCGTCCGAAGAGATATAGAGATATAGCTTGCGAGAAAAGACTGTGATAACTGTGATAATCTCCAATTTCCATTGCAAAGCTGCCCGAATTTCTCGTGGTGGGTCCCCTTCCGAGTTTTGTAAGAGTTTCGTAAGCATATAGTATATAGTTCCTGTAGGCCAAGTTTCAGGTTGATCCGAGGCGGACACTTCGGAAGGCCCCCTTGTAAAAGCACAGCTGGAATGTTTTATCGCGGGGATCATTTCCACAAAATCACTTAGGTGAATAAACACTTATTGTCTAACACCGTAAACTTTAATTTATATTATGCACATACAAAGCATAAATAAAAAAATGTCAAAATGACACCCGAGATTACAACGAACGACCCGGACACATCTAAGGTCATGAAGTGTAAACTTCATTGCTGGAAAACATAGACCCGCTACTTTGTACAGCCTTCCAACGAATCCCCACTTCTCGCTTCCTAGAAAATGATAACATGCGTATTCAATGCTATTAACACCAAACGAACCTTAATATTAGGATGAGGAGTTTCATTGCCCTGAGAACAATTTTCGTCGTTATCCTCGACCACATCTTCAGGTAAATCTTGCAAAGAGAATTCAGCCTTTGCGACGAAAGATATAGGATCTAGAATCACCACTGACTTCAGGGAAAAGCACGCTTTAAGGCATACCCTCATCATCATCGTCCACGCTCAAACATTGCGACACTTCCTTCGGCTTCTCGGAATAAGACGTGTATCTCGCCATTCGATGAAAATACCTTAAAACGGGAAAATAATATGATGCTACAACGGCACACAGCATACCTGTCCTGCTGCTGAGTTACCAACTTCTTTGGAACTTTTGCTCTCTTCAGACCACCATCCCAATCTAAGTCGACTAGGCCGCCTCTTTTTGCGATGGTTTTCTTAACCCTATTTGCGAAATCAACTGCGTCTTCACCGTCCTTAATAACGCATAAGTTAGCTATATGAAAAAATCTAGCGAAATGTACTTACCAATTTTTCCATCGCTGGGAGATACCAAACATTGCATATGATTGCCCATGATGTCATCATTCGCATCAAGTATTCAAACCATCCTTGTTCGCTTGAATTCCAGAAAGCGTCTCCAAAGCGCGAGTCATATTTCATGGCAATGGGGTAAATTTTGGTCCCAACCTAAACTGGTCATCAATATTAAAAACCAAAAAAAATGTCGAGGTAGAGAGTCCAACTAACCTCAAAAGATCCTTTTTTAAACATCATAACGGATGTATTGTTGATACACGTTCCCTCGGGAAAGATCAAAATAGGGAGCTTGTGTGGGTCATTCACGTGCTCACGCATTCTATAAAATGGTAGGTAAGGCAACGCTAAGGGAAATTGCTACTTGCGTTGCAGTGACGAGTGCTCGATCGCGAACTTCGCTCCGTTCGAAGAAGATGTGAGCACTGGCCCTACTGATTGCTCTCTGCATAAGACCCAGTAATCCAGGTTGACGCTGACCAATGAGGGCATAAACATTGTCAGTGCTGAGAATGGTGACATCCAAAGGCGATGTATGGTTGGCAACGCATATTCCTGAAGGAACAGGTGAAGATGAAGAAATACTATAGTCACGAACCGCCTTCAGAAGCTTTGTTTCGTTGATCATGGAAGTAAACGACTGCCGAGAGTGATCGAGACAGAATACGATGGCATATGAGCATGCATCGGTTATTCAAACTTCTTTTTAGTTCTCCTTCTGGGACGAGTCCAATCATAGCTGTACTGAACACTAAAAAGACCAGTCCAATGCCAAAAAGGCAAAATCGTAGCGGTAAGAGGCAAATGTAGCGGAACAGAAATCCCAAAACCCAAAGAGCAGTCAATTTCCAGCTGAAACGAACCACATATTGAACAAACGAACATATCCAAACTACTTACTTGACGAATTGATAGAATACAATACTATTACGAGTCAGCATATTCCATGACGCTAACTGCTCTGCCTCAAAGCGACTTGTTACTTCGTCCTCAATAATTGCTTCCATGCCAGCCTATAATTAGAAAGAGCACTTACATTGTTTAGGATAGCGACTTACCTTAACGAAGTCCATGGAATCCTTAATAACTGCCCACCCTCTACTGTTCACGACTGTTTCTGGAGCATCAGCATCAACTTCATTGAAATGCATTGATGCTTCTCGCCGAATAATGCCTAGAATACAAAAATAATTACGCGCACTGCTAGATATGAAGCATACTGGTCCCGGACCCATGCCTTCGTCTTAAGCTATTACTCGACCCGTGTGATGTAGGGGATCCAAAGGTAACTCCGGAATCTGACGCGAATCCTCCGTCAGACTCAGCTTCCAGCCTATGTCCACTCTGGCGATTGTTAGACACATTGTTGTTCACATTTTTCTGTTGTTCTTCGATTTTCTGGTCGTCGTCGTTTTCATCATCATCCTCTTCTTCAGAATCATCGTAATCATTCAACTGCGATTTACTATCTCGCTTCTTCTCCTGAGCGGTAGTATGAATTTGCCTAGCACCCCACTAAACAGCAACTATACCTAGGCAGCTTATAAACAGCACTTACCTCAAACAACCTGATAAGAATGTCGACGTAACGCTCGCGAATGCCGAGCGACTTCCCAAAACTGGCAAGAATCACAACGACAATTACGATAAAGAGAATGGGAGGAAACAAAAAAGCGGACAAGAAGAGAAGCAGGTGTTCAGTGCCAGCAGCGATGGACATTGGTAAAATGAATTCCCAACGTTTTTGTCCAGTAGTTCTTCTTGATCCTTCTTTGTTGTATGGCAGCCAGTTCACAGGTGATACCCCCTGGATATCTGAAAAGAAAGGTTGGTATAAAAAGGCGCACAATAAAAGAGCGGAACAGAACTCACGTACAAAGAAGACGTATCGCGCTCTTATTTCTCTGTTCGTGGAAGAATTGAATAGTCATGATAAAATGTTTAATCTTATCATAAAAAAAGGTCCAAAGTGCGCTCCAATGTGCAATGAAGCCATAACAGCGTTTCCACCAACGCTCACGCCATGCTTCATGTGATGGCGCGTGTTTTGAACGACAACCATCGACGAACGGCCTTTCTCACTGCAATCGTCAAAGGCATAGCTTTCATTTTATATTTATATACAGTTTACAAACAAAAGCACTAATGCGTAGCAAATAAAAAAAGCAGAGGCGAATTTCCAGAAAATGCGGCGGCAAAATTTTACCCTAGAGCATGAAAAGTCAACGAATTCACAAGAATTCACGAGCGCCAAAGAGAAGTGAGTATTTGGGCCACACACATCGTTTTGCCGTTTAGATTAATTGGTGCCTCTCACTCGCTTCACTGTCACTTCATCGACCTTGATCGGATCGTTTGCAGCACAGAACGAGTCCTCTGTCTTCACACCATGGCTGTGTTGATTCTTTTCATTTAGCCCATTAACTGTCCATCAAATGGCAGCCGAATAATGAAATGCAGAGAGTAGAGAGTAACAGTACAAAGTCTCGCTGTTTTTTTGCGCGTATTTTTATATCTGAAGGCATTCGCATGCTCACAACTTAAACGTACTGTAGTTTCCAATCAAGCGAATGAGGGCAACGGAAGCTAGCACTGATAAAGTACGAATGACTTCAAGACACTATCGATCACTACCATATCTTATAGGAGGCTTGATCCGCGGATTCTCGGATGTTATGATTGCTAGACTTGTGAACAGGGAAACGTTGAGTCGAAACGTCGAGTATCTGAAGACGATTTATGTTGTCGTTGTATAATCGAGATTTTGTCCCTACCAATTATGGCGTGTAATGTTCTTTTGAGCAGGAAGCACTGTGAGTACTCATATTCCCTAGTCGGGAATATGACGCGCGACAAGTGAATGTCGGGGGACAAGTGAAAAGTTTTGGGTTAACGAAAAATCTAATCTTTCAGCGTTAAGTTTGAGCCTGACCCTAAGGAAAATCGCTGGGTTCGCCGGCGATTTTATGCATATATATTAGTTAAAGCAATGCCACATGTGGTCGATTCACAGGATTAGTCTTTATCGTTATGGGTACGGTACATTTAAATTTAAAACTGGGGAGGTCCACAGATTCTTGAGCTGACTACGTTGAATAGCTTCGGTTTTCCTCCTGTTTGGGGGTCTTTTGGTGCACAGACACATAGAGTCCATGGCTGAAGACAGCATTGCTTAGGTGCATTCCAACCTTTTGAGTAGAAATCACTGTGAGTAATCATATTCCCGACAGCATATTCCAGTGCTTACACTGGAGTAGCAATTAATATCAAAATCGACGTCACAAAACTTTTACCACATCGTGTAATTATGTTTCGGCGTTTCATATGTATGCATACCAGTATTCAAAATTTCATGTGTTTTTGAAACCGGGACACAAAAGCGTCCGCGCGTGTGTTTTCAGTTTTCATGGGCCTCTAATTTCTCGTAGAGTGCTGCATTATCGACACACAGGAGGTTAAATCAAAATTTGAACGGTGAATTGATGGCAAATTCTTTGCTATGCATTTTGTGACTCGGTTTAAGAAGAGTGTATGCGAATTAGGAAACTTTATCCATTTCTACGGTCTGGCTTTTGCCACGGACGCAAAAATGTGCGCCCTGACACGCCATAGTCCGAATTCATTGCGGAATTTTTTCTAACTTCACTTATTATAACTGCATTTGTGTTAGCTGAGAACTGTGAACAAACGTTGCCCTCGAAACCACGTTTTGGAGGGTATTATAATTCCTAATCTAAACGACCGCAGGTACAAAGTGTAGAGGTGTCGAAGTGGGGCTGTGGACAATAATCAGTCAAGCGGTCATATCGTGGTCGCCGGCACACACCAACCTACCACTAATTGACTTCCTCTTCCGTCACTCGCTCCCATCGTAAGTAGCTGCGCCGATCGCCTAGAAGTCAACGGCAAACGACGACTACCGCTGCCACTACCGTAGTCTTATCCGCCGCGTTGTCGCGCCTTCGTTCTGTAATGAAGTAGGGGGACACAAACATGTGGAGAAATCAACGACCTATCATTTTCGGATTGAGCTCGACGAAGGAATTAAATTACTCCTACTGTGCAATTATCCGCGTCTTGGCGCACGTCGAAAACAACTCGATGTAATCAAGTTCGTCTTCGTAAAATTAGAAGTAGGGAGGGAGAACTACTTGACACAGCAAATACCATGGATATGCCAGAGGTGTCTGATTTTAATCCATCTTTCCAATACACATGTGACAGCTGGGAACGATTAAAAACATGTCGACTCATTCAATATGGATTGAAGAGCAATTACTTCCGTCAGTGGTTTTCACAGCGTTAGGATGCGAGAACTATAAAGCAGAATATGCATCACAGGAAAGTCTTGAGACAGAAGAGAAACAGCGGAATTCAAAAAAAAAGTTCTTTGCAATAAAGAATACGATATGAAAAAAATTTTCGGCTCCGGGCTTTCACAAACTAACATCAAACACTTCACCTGTCATCGGCTCTGCCGATCCTTGTTACGATAGATCAGTGCGGACGAGAGTTGGTTCAGGATAGCCCTAAAGGGCCAGTTTAGCCGTCGCGTACATGTGACCCATTGGTTGTTATTCGACGCATTTCGAAGAAATAGGAAAAATACTGTATAGCAGAGTTATCGCAATATATAAAAGAAAGATCACCGGTCCGATCATTCCCATGTTTGGCTTGTGTTAAAGCGTGACGACCTTAAAAACGGGCAAGCTCTGATCAAACATAAGAAAGACGGTATAGTTTCATGCCAAAATCGTTCAAAAGGGTTCTCTGGCTTGATCAATTTTATATATGAAATCAACTGATAGAGAGGAGGCAACATCCGAGTATACTCTTCGAATAGAAAGATTCCAGAGAATTGGCATTGCTGCCGCTTTGTGTGTTCGCATTGAGCACTCGAGCGCAACGGTCCGGTTGAATCACTGTGAAATATGCGGAAAATATTATTCGAACGCGCGAAGCGTACTTACTTATTCATTCAGTTGATCATAATCAGTGGTTGGAAGTCAGTCTTTCAGGATGGCGGCATGAAAGACGGTTTGCGTCTCTGCTGGGTGTCACTTATGAGTCCTTCTAGCACACTTCGGCTGTAATGAAGTTCCTTGTAGCAAATGATAGGTGCCGTGTTCGATTGGCACTTGTTGCCCGATATAATGTCTTTGATAACCTTTGTGGCAATCCTTTCAGCGCTGCAACATGATCGCGTTCGTTTGCGATCGACGATAACGTCGTTTTTTGCTGTAGTGCTAGGCTGTCAACTGGCAGTCGAAGTTTGACCTCAAGCAGCCGCCGACCATTGACACTCGACCTCAATCAACGCGTCCACCAGGTGGTTGGCTGTATTGCGGGTTACGGTAGCGCCCAACAAGAGGGGCTGCGACCGCAAAATGGCGTACGTTTTGTTCGATTCAGTACGCTCGCATGACTTTTCACAATTGACAAGCATATTGCAATTTGTCGCGCACCTTTCAACGTCGGAGGACAATTCGACGCCAAGACGAAAACCACTCCCACTGACGAGCTTTCGGCCAATTGGCAGCCGAGCCGTTGGCGCGCGTCTCCTCCTCCTTCCAAGCGTGCCACCGGAGCTGACTTCGGAGTGGATGTGCGAAAGCCACGAAGGCAATCTTTCAGTCGACTTGACTGATTTTACGCCTATTCGCCGTTGTCGACCGGTTGGTTAGCTTAATTCGACATCAGCCCTCCCCTTGTCGCTTGAAGTAATCCCGATCCAATTTGGAGATTTACATACCTTATTGCCAACAGCGGCCAAATCTGAATCGCAGAAAGAAAAAAGCAGAGCAGAAAATTGGGCGTCACGAAGAGCAACGCGTATCTTCCCGGGACTTCGGTCACGTTTCTTTCCTTACTGGGTGAGTGTGCTTTACCTGTTACCATACCACTCTTGCTTCCTCCCTGTGCCTTCGGTTATTCGAATATGATTCATAGTGTCCTCTTCAAAAACGTCTTCTCGGAATTCACGTCGAGTTCTATATACGACCGTATTCTTTACCGAACTCATTATTTTCTTATGGATCACTGCACTAACATCGAAAACTTTTCAAATATTATTGTTAATTCTAATTAGCTGTGGTGTTCGGTTTCGGCGTCACCTCATTACCTTTCGTCGGTTTCCAGCTTGTCTGAGCGTGTGAGGAACGGTGTCGCGCGATATTGGCAAAACGATGTTCGCACTGATCAGGTTAGCCGTTTTACCTTTTCTTACACGTGAAGTGTTCAAAAAAGAAACTAACTTCTGCAATCAGTAGCCTCTGCATAGGAGCTAATTTCCTCCGCTTCTACTTAACCCCTTATTGTTATTATTTCTCGCAATATTCATTTCTAGTCTTTCACAGTTTACAAATGCCAAGCTTTGTTTTATTGAGTGCTTGCCATCATTCGCTTTAGCACGGTTTTTATACGAACGCTACGCTGGTTTTTGAAATCTATTTAACACTGTTTGAAAAAGTGGCTGTGCATGAATTTTTTGATATCTGCATCAGTTTAGTTAGCAGAATCTTATCAGCTCTCTAGAAAGGTTTGGAAAGGTAACCTTTTTGAACGAGGAACCTTTTAAGTTCAGGACAATGCAAGTAATTGAATGGATATACCCAAAACAATTGATGCTACCCAATACACCGCCAGCTCCATTCTCGTACCCCAGAGATGTTATCGCGGCGATTCATCCTGATTGCTACTTATGTGCTTGTATTATGTGACTAGCAATATGCTAAGATTTCAAAATATGATAAATGCCGAGCGCGCGCAATGGAAACGACGACCATTTTACAGCCATGTAATCTGGCTTCCCTGCGAACACCGGGAGTGCAGTATGTAATTTGTCCAAATATGCGGCGCGGAGATGCTCGCGCGACCTTTTGTGCGAAAACTGTCGGAAAGGCAAAGAAGAAGAAGAGCGGTAAACTAGTTGTAGGTAATTAGTTCTTGTCCACGAGCTTATTAGCGTATTATCGGCGGAACTCACCGGAAGACGGCGCCTTTGACTTTGAGCACCTAGTGCCCTTCCTAATTCGCTAATTTGTGGGTGGGCCGTGTCAGTTGCCCAAAGCAGGCGGGCGATTGTGCTTGATTGCGGGCAACATGTGTTTTCGCGGTCGATCCGCTTGCGGCAACATGGTAGAACATACGGCCGGCCAAGTAATCCTAATTTACGGATTAGGGAGTCATCCGGTCGACAGTAAGCTACAGTAGCTGGGCCTTTTGTCTGCGCGTCCCTGCACAAAGGAGGTTAATTGGCGTCAAGAGTCACAATATTTCGAGGCTGTGCAATTTTGATTTCGATCAGTCAATCAATTAATGGAACATTTTACTTTCCGTCCGATACAAACTAGAAGCTATTGCAATTTAAAAATGAGAACGAAATTGGTGAAATTCGGGCTTTCTTTAGCCTAGTAAAGAAACACTATTTTCCAGCTGGCACATTTCAACAGATTTGCGACTTATGTTTGGGAGCGCGCAAGTTCGAGGCAGTTGGTGACTTCAGCTAATGATGTGAGGTCAGGGACTAATTTGCTGGCGATAGATAAGCGATATCCTCACAGATAGAGTTCATAATACCTGTGCGAATGCGATAGTAATCTAATACCGTAATTGGTAAGATGCAGAAACCTCAACAAGTCATATCTACCGTATTCGCGTGTTGACACACGTTTTGACGTCGGATATTACGTCACAAGTTTTGTTTTCTTTCGATGCATCTTATTCCTCGTCTAAAATTAATTACCGAGGGTATTAGAACTCATGCCTTCAGTTAATAATGTCGCGATTGTTATTGTTGACCCCTCAATTATCCTTTGTCTCTGGGGCGCGTTAAGGACAACGAATTTATTACACCCGAATGAATCCTGATCTGGTAAACAAACTCGTCATGGATTCTTGAGAGAAGTCATCATAGATGCTTTTGAGTTGAACAGCTTCTCAACAAGAAGAACTGCTTCTTTCGAGAGACTGTAGAGAGCCCGTTTGGAGGAATGTCGTCACGGCGTGCGGCGAACGGGAGAGTGCGGGCGCGAGATGTTGGGCCCTGAGACGTGGACAACAATTCGCAATTAGATTACGGTCGACTGCATCGGTCGGTGGATTTGAAGATGGCGACGATGACCCACCCTGAGTGTTGCCCTGACTAACGGACTGGCCAGCCACCTGCTACCTGAAAATGATCGCTCGGCAACAGGGAGCTAGTAAATTATTCTTTGTTGGAAGACTGTTTTTGGAAGCATTACAAGTCTTAATCCCCGTCCCGCGTGGCGCACCGAACAAAGGCTCAATTTCGGCCCGGCGGCGCGCTTTTGCCGAGCTCTCGTTTCGACAGCATCGATTGGTCACTTGCTTCGCTCCTGGCAGTTACTTGTCTTCATTTTGGCAGTAGTGCAAAACAGCAAACAGGACGAATTTTACCATTTATGAATTTCCCCTGGCGACCGGAAGATGAGGTCGGTCTGCGCACCACAGCGATGACATCTTCTCCGACGACGTGCGATCTGATCAAAATCTCTTTTATCACAAGATCACATCTGCCCACCTATACGACACTTACATGACATATACAGTAGACGAGAACTTTCCGTTGACGCGGTAATTGACGGTCCCGGACAAATTACTCAACAACAAATAGGCGTCCCTTGGTTACGTTTACCTCGCCTTCCCCGCTTACTTTGACATTTCAAAAGCGACGGCAATCAATCTATCCAATAGACGGTTTAGCCATCTTTTTATCTACGCTGTGCGTTGTGCCGTTTACAATTTCATAGTTAACTTAATTTTTGCAGTTTGGTTAATGCGATCGGTTAGTAAATGCTTCTGAAACGTTTTGAAGCATTCTGAATAGCTGCTTGCGCCTTTTTGAGTAGGCGAATATCTGAATCGCGAATGGTGTGAAACAACTCGAGCAACTGTCATAGACGCGTTAACGAGACAACTGGCGGCACAACATCATAGAGGGTACGCGCCGCGTCCGGGTGGGCGGGGCGAGTTACCGTACCGGCGCATCGACGATTGGGCGGCTGGAGGTGCCTCTGCCTTTAACGTTGAGGAAGAGGCGGTTCTAAGCTGAACATCACCAAAAAAGGCGCGTGCGCCGCTGTGCGCGTTTTCCCTATCAGGTGCATGCATCACACAGCATCAAATCATTCGTGTCGTTGCGCATTCAAGCAACAACTTTTTCTGTCTCTTATGCAAATTTGCGTTTTGATCTAATTAAAGGTATTATTTTCGGGTGAGTGGAAACACCCCAAAGGGGCAGGGAACTGGTGGTGGCAGGCTTGGAAGCGACGTAGCGGTAGCGTAGCCCGAGCAGCACATCGGAAAACTGACTGAGGCCCTCAACGCGTCGAAGCTCCGGAGGCATCGAAGCGTTACGAGAATAGCGCGCGCGAGTGCAAAAAGAAGGAAAAACAAAAAGCGGCGTCGCGCGACCGTTTTGGATTACGGATCTGCTCGAATACGCTTGATTAGTTTGCGTTCTCGCGCTTTCAGTTTAGTAAAATCATTTGATTTTACGCCTCAACTGCTCAAATACTGAAATCTCTATTCGACGTCCAGTGAGTGCGAAAAGGAGGCCCTCCGAGTGAGTGAGGATGGCCGCTTCTCGCCCTACCATCTTTCCATGTACCACACTCACATACTTTTTTTGTGCTTTATCGAAGCGACGCTATTCTCGGCAAAGTCGGGCCGCTTTCAGTCAGCCATCTCAAAGCTGGCCCGATCTAAGTGCCAGCATGGCTGTGAGCCTTATCGGCGATCTTGCCCGATTTATGCTCACGCCGACGGTGCCACCGCTACGAAAATGTTGGGCCATTTGCTGAAAGGTACTCCACCACCATTTCACTCCAATATTCTGTTAGATACTATTTTTCTGAAATGATTTCTCCAAATACATTCTTGTCTTTGTAGGGAAAAAAACTTCTGTGATATATAATGCCATGCTTATTAAACCTATGAATTCTTATTTCAGCTTAACATCCGATGGGGAGCTACCCTAACGAACATGACCAGAACGTGATGCCTTCTCGAGGTTGGTTTCCTCTTTTCTGGTATCTATTATTCGCTGACGATGCTCGGCTGTGATTATATGTTACCATTGTGCTCCCGTTACCAACTGCGATATTGTGTTGGACAAAATTCAATTAATCGTTAGACAATTTATTTCGATATTTCGCTCTATCTAAAATTCAAATTTTAATGCAAATTAAACGAAGCGCTAGCCGTTTGACGTCCCTTATTAGAGTCCGTCGAGGTGACAACATCTCGTAAATTAATAGTCCTTAGATAGTCTCTAGGGATTTCGCCGTAACTCTGTTATCTCGACGTCCCAAATATATATGGTAATGAAGTGTGAGAGGTTAACAAAACGGAATCCGCTAAAGTGAAGATTGGGGATTTTGTCAACTTTGGGTATGGCGACAACATGCATAATGTATCAATGTCATCGGAAGCGGGAGAATGGAGACACGTTCCGTTGTTGAATTGCTTAGAGGGTCGAGCGGGCGAGGAGAATGTGAAAGAAAAGGAGGGAGAGACGGGCTTGTCGACGCCTAATTGGAGCTCCAATCTGTCGCTGACAGCTTCCGCGCGTTTCACGGGTTGCGATTTGCGAATCGCCGCCGTCGATTGAACAACGAAAACGTCGCGAAAACGACCGTTCTCCTCCAAAGATGACGACAGAGAAGAGGTGCATGCGTGTTCCCAGAGTTCTCCTCGCCGTAGAGCACTTTGTCTCTTTTTCCGTCACACGAAGCCAATAAAAATGAACGGTTATTTGTCGCCTTGAAGGCCGTTAAGTGGCGCTGCGATTCGAATTCAGCCACCCTCATAATTTGCATAGGGGTGGCATGGTGGGGACCGACTGCATTGCTTTTATCAGTCGAAGCTTATCGTACTTTATTATTGGCGGTGCTAGCAGACAGCAGAAATCAAGAATTCAATCATTTAAAAAACAATTTTCCCGTGGACGGTATTTATCATTTCGTTTGCGACTTTTATGCTAGAAACGATTACCGTAGTCGGGGAGTTGTCTGTGACAACGTTTGTGTGAAGTTTGCAAGCCGCGGCTTGGATCAAACGCCGATGTGGCGATAATGGCGCTGACGAGAGAGTCAAGGCTGGCGGTAATTAAATCCAATTAGCTGATGGGATATGACCAGTAGACCGGAGCGCTCTCTCATCCCTCCATTCATCAGTTATTATGATGAACTAGGCAACACAATATCACCCTTACTCACGCGAGCCTTTCTGTCTACCGCGCGGTAATTACCAACGCCAATAATAGTACGGCATTTCTATGATCTTAGTTGATCCCAAGATTAGCGGGAAGCCAGTGAAATTCGATCCTTGCAGTTGTAGTCGTCGGCGGGAGCCGATCCCAAGGACACCGTTGCAACAATTGCGTGCAGCTACCCACACTATTACTTACAGTAGCGTTTTGTTTTGGTGCGAGAATAATCACAATTGACTTAAGTAGTTACCTCAAGAGGGCTCTTCACCTCGCCCGCTTGTTTATCGCTTAGCCGTTACGCGAACGACCACCTACTGAGAGTCGGAAGCTATCGATGACAATGCGGGCCTCACGTGTCCGCACCCCCGCAGCGCCATCTTCAATCGCAGCAAGGCGCCGCAACTGCGCAGCATACGGTCTAATCCTGAAAACGTTTCCTTAAGTAATCCGCTTAAACATACGGCGACTCTCTTTGTCTTTCCGATCGCAATATGGAAATGAATTTGCTTCAACCTATGTCGGTCCTTTTTTAGCTTCACGAGGGACCTATCGTCTATGAGGAAATCTAATTTGAGGGGTATTAGCTTTTCAGTATAGTGCGCCATTTGTTCAACACTATACTGTATTACTTTGCAAATCCTCACATTTTAATTTGCACATTGATATTTAAAAAATTCTAAATTGATCATTCATTTATTCTCTTTTAGCTTTATTTACTTGGAGTAAAGCTTATTTATGGTGCACCATTCCTAAATGGCAAAGAAAACATTTCAACAGATGAGGGTGTACGATAACTAGTGTGAGGCAGTGGTGCGCGCGGAGAGCGCACGAGACAGCAGCGAGAGCTTTTCGTGTGACCTGACCCGGAAACGCAATCCCATTAACAAAAGCGGCAGGTTGACTCCATTATAGTTATCGCTCGGCTAACGGCAACAACCTGCTGCTTTGGCTAGACGCGAACATTGAAGAGATATCTGATAATTGCAATTTGACTTGGTAGTTAATTCGAAAATCCGATCGGATTACGCGGTGGAAAACCATGACGGGCATCGACTCACTCGATGGTCATCAATCAAGACAACCCAGGATTACGGATGGGAGGCCACAGGGCCTATAATCTGCTTGACTTCTAAGACAATAGTCGAAACGCAGTGTGTGCACAAACTGCGGGAACGTCATTTGAAATGAATGAAATGATTTCAAGCATAAACAAGGATAGTAGCGATAATTTGCGAAAGCGTTACAAAGAATCAATTCGCAGACTCTTTGTAGTTGCTTGTGACTCATTGTGTGGTGCAAGAAGCCGTTTTGATATCGGAGTTCGATTCCACCTCGGGGCATTCATGTTCTTCTGTATTTTACGTTTACCATCTTATAGTTTTGTTGCTCATGCAAGGCCAACAAGGAATATAGGGTCAGCTAGGGCTCGTCCAATCTTGTTTTCAAATAAAATTCGTACTTACAAAAAATGTTATTTTGGAATTGACCAGAAACAAAAGAAAACGAACTCCAATAGGAATCGAAACTAGATGTTAAAAGCCAGAGCCACAGCTGACGTGTAATATACAAATGGCAGAATACAAACAATTGCCTCCGGGTAAGGGGTATTATATCACAAAATCTTGGCAATGTCGCGACATCTGAGTTTGCCAATAATTTCCTCGAAAACTGTTACGAAAAGGTTTTTGAAAAATTGTTTATTCGTGACACTATCCGCTTAATATGACTTCTAAAGCGAAAACCGGCTAAAAATCGCGGCCATTCTCATCTTCATTTAGATTTACGTTTAGGAGTGAATCGTAGGTGTTACAAAACCGTATTCAGCTAATAGGAATCGAAACTAGACTAGTTAGAAGCCTTGAAAACATTGTTCATACGGAAAACCAAAAATAATTTGTTTGTTCGGAGTGCTTTGCATACTGCAAACGAAACAACTCATAATTCTAGATATTTGTCGTTGCATTTTGACAATCTAACCATGGATATTTCAGATTCAGGTCACACTGGAGTCAACCAGCTAGGTGGTGTTTTCGTCAACGGACGTCCACTACCGGATGCAACTCGCCAGAAAATTGTTGATTTGGCCCATCAGGGTGCTCGACCATGCGACATTTCGCGCATTCTCCAAGTTTCGAATGGGTGAGTCCATTTACGTTCCCTGCAGAGAGCAAACCAGCGGAAGCACTGAGCAAAGGCGTTTGTAGTTTAGTGGTATGAGCAATACTACAATTAGCCAAGGCTTATTTATAGAGCAACATTGCATGAAATGTGTCGGATAGATTGCGTACTTTTTAAACGTAGTTTAAAAAAGATAGATGAAGAGTATAGTAGGATATTCACCATAAGGAATACGCCCTGTGCAACAAAACGACACACTCTTGAGCGTATAGCTCATCCAACTCTTTCTCTTATTTATTCACAATTTGTGAGCTGTTGAGAACACTGTATGTTGCTTTTTTTCAGATGAGGCCAGTAGTTTTTTGTCTTACACAGAAAAAAACGTCTTGTATGACGTCAAGGCGGTAGTCGAACGGTCAATTTGAGTCTGCACACTTTGAAAGGATCACGCGATATTGTGTGTCCACTCAATTAGGGCATTTCTTTTTGAAGCTAAGAGCGTACAAGCAGGCACGTCGAGCCGTTTCGACCTCTTACTTGGCATTTGACTTCGCTCGGAGAACTTCCCCTTCCTTCAACGTTCACGTTTCTTTCTTTCAGCTGCGTCTCCAAAATCCTTTGTCGGTACTACGAGTCCGGAACAATACGACCTCGCGCCATTGGTGGATCAAAACCTCGCGTGGCCACCAGCAGTGTCTGCGCGAAAATAGAAGCCTACAAACGGGAGCAACCGTCAATCTTCGCGTGGGAAATTCGTGACAAACTGTTGGGCGAAAAAGTGTGCTCGCAAGACACTATTCCGAGTGTAAGTCTTTAACACGCTCTTTAAAGCTTTCTGTTGCGTGTTAGTTTTTTAATCTAATTTACGCGCATGGAAAAGAGAAACCTTATGTTGCATATTGCAGGTTTCGTCGATTAATCGAGTCTTAAGAAACTTAGCCGCAAAGAAAGAACAACAAGCAATGCAGAATGAGTTTTATGATCGGGCTCTCAGGTAAGCATTCTTCTACACGAATTATTTCAATGCGTCTCTTTGCAGGTACTCCTCCGGGCAGTGGTACAATCAGTGGTCGATGGGAATGCCTGCTGTCGGGTTAAATGGTTTTCCTTCTATAACGCCTGTGAATCCCGTCGAAGGCAAGAAGGAACCGTCGGGTAAGTGGTTTTCCTCCGCACTGCGGCGACAGTAATTAGGAGTGCTGCGCGAGTTATGCAACCGTTGCACAACTTTCATCAACTCGTGACGACTTCTGGTCCTGATGATCAGATTGTTAGCACTACAACTTGAGATTAGATGCCCCATCTCGTCCCCTTCCTAATTTGGGTAAGGACTTTGGGAAGGCTTTTGCCTGGGGCTGTATTCTTACAGTATGACATACTTTGACCGTTGATTGCAAAGCGATCTCACAACGTCAACATCTCGCGCAGTGCCGGAGGCTGTTTTCGTTCTGTTCCCATCACGGACCTACCGTTCGCTGTCGCTCTCACGTTCTCGTTTACTAGTTGAGATTACGGTACTCCTAATTGGAAGTCTTTGATGAAGTGTCACATTGATCCAATAGCATCGCAGACGATAGTTTATGATCTCGGGACGAGGGGCTGAGTCATATCGAATGAAAGACCACAAAAAAAAATGAAGAGGATGTTGCGTTTACTAGAGACGAACGCTCTTCTGAGCGCGAACTTCTCCGGTGATCGCGAGAATTAGTCGCCGTCGATTTCATTTTCGCTACAATTCATCAAACACTCACGTTAATTTGATCTAATCATGTTAAGTGTTGAGATAACAAACAGTGGTGTAGCATTAATTCGGATAATTGAATCAGCGCCTTCTTAAAGGTGGCAAACCGCCGCTCAGTGCAGCAGATCGTTTTCAACCCGCGCTATCGTCTCGATCGTCCTCTCTTCCTGGCAACTCTCCCTCGCTCATTTCACTTACTCTGTTCGTTGAGCAATATTTCATAATTTTCCTACTTGAGCGCCTGCAGCGAAGTTTTACCGTAATACTAAAACGTGAGTGGGTTGTTATTTTAGAAAGGTGCTGAAGAAACATGTTAGTATTCTCCGTACAACCTGTTTGCCGCTAATGGATTTTGATTTATCACCATCCGTTGCATGTCAGTTCACTGTGGCACCCTCCAGCGAAATGCATAAACAGCGACTTGGTAGATCGGAACTGCGACACTAGGGGATCATGCGGGAACGTCTCCACTGACTCATCTTCAACATTGTATAGCGGTGGTTTTGTCGCGAGAGGCAATCGATCAATGTAACAACCTGCTGATAACGATCTCTTACTTCTCTCTAAGTGGATATAAGGCGTAGGTAGACCCTCCGTCTTCGCGCAGTCACCATCGATGCATCGTGTCGTTTCATCAGGACATATCGGTGTCTGCACAGAAAGCGTTATTTGATGACACAAAAGAAGCTCGGGGGGTTTAGGTCTTAGTGAGCAGTGGCAAGAGAACTGTATGATTTCCTTAGCGGTTTGACATTAATTGACTGTGACTCCAACAATTTTTTGAGCGAATGGAAGGCGAAGTGAAGAGGGGGAGTTGCGATGTGCGAACTTTCCGCTTCATGAACATCACTCCGGTAATTAGTGCGGCGGAAGAGATTCATTTGTCTGCTGACGCGATGTCTTCTGTCTCTTGATCATTCATTTGCACTCTAGGTTTGATGCTTTCAACGGGTAAAAGGCAAACTCATGAGGTAGCCACGCGTCGTCAAGGGGCTCACTTTTGTGACGCCATTGTGCAAGCCAAAGGTTAGGGGCGTGTCGCCTTTGGGGCGTTTCACGCGCACCACAGAGACAAGACACGCGCGTTCGAACGACGCGCACTTCGCAAAGACGAAGATTGATGAGATTCACAAGTGTTGAAGACAGTGTCCCATCAGTTCGTGTGTGTGTGTGTTTCGAACCCCCGAGGAAAAATCGGTCTCCGTGTTGACAGCTGGCACGCACGCCTTGTCACATCCGATCTGCGTACGGTAGCCTTGCGTTGCGTACGTTTTGCAGAGCCCAGCAGTCAGCTAGACAGGACCATCACCTCCTACAGTATAAATTCGCCCCTCATGAAAAATCGGCTCCCTTGTGAGGTGACCGAGTGATTGCTAGTGTTGTCAGCTGAACATCCTTTCATCCAAGATTTTCGGCCGAAGCCATCCATATCACTTAACACCCGTAACACTGACGTCCCAACAAGCGAACCTGGGCCTTATTTCGCCGATTCCGCCCAGCTACTCGATTCTGCCTATGCACCGTTAGTTGTTTTCGTTTTCCTTTAACTTCCTCTTTTGATCGAGGTTGATGATTAATTTGCGGTCGCACGTCAAAATCACCTCTAATTAAACATGATCGCGACGGTCGCTAAAAAGTGTTGTTCGCAAAAGGGTTTTAATAATGACCGTGCGACGGGGGTGCCGAATGATTACGGTAGCTGATAGCGCTTTCGCTGTTAGAGCTTTGCATCGCAGAGACGCTGAGCGCGCGGTCGATGGGGCTGTAAGGAACGCCTATATTTCGTTGTGATATCTTTCTTTTCTCGTACGCTCTCAAATACGTTACTCGCCCACTATCACTGGCTGACTGCGTTTTCCCAACGTATATGAATGCGCAGTACTGAATCCGCACAGTCAATTAGTGGGAAGTAAACGTCCAAGTCCCTTAGTTGTCATGATGATGTCGTCCGAGTGCATTCAGCCTAACTTGGGTAACCGTAACTTCCGACGTGGCCCCAAGAGATCGACAAAATACGGTATGTGTGCGCGAGCGCTATTCATCACTCTTCTTCACAGCTCATAAATCTTTATCTCGCCGGACTTCTAGTATCTCTCTTAGGTGATTGGCAATAGGCGGCGAAAACGTACTATGCGCGTCGATCATTGCAGAGAGTCGCGGGTAACCGGACAAATATCTCCCTTTTGTATCTTTGCTATGTGTCAGATGCTTATCTGGTTGTTGTTCCACGTTTCTCATGCACTCACACTCAAATTCTTCTGCTCTAAGCTACTCATTGGCATACATATGCTTTAGGCAAGCACCACACATATGTTGATATCAAAAGAGAAAGAAGAGTCTTCAAAGGGGATGACGATCTGATATGCGAATGTTTAGATGATGACCAAAAGCCCCCGAACGACCCCGACGAAGATGCTGCGGCCCGACTGAGACTTCGAAAGAAGTTACAGCGGAACCGCACCTCATTCAGTCAGGAGCAAATCGAAAATTTGGAAAAAGGTAAAAGCGTACACAGAACGCAGCTGGACTCACCTTCTTCTGTAGAATTCGAACGAACTCACTACCCCGATGTCTTTGCTCGTGAACGACTCGCCTCGAAGATCGGTCTTCCGGAAGCTCGAATCCAGGTAAATAACACAACCGCCTCACGCCGTGTGCAGGCGATGGAGGAATTCGTGTTGCATAACTAACTCTAATTGAGTGCGCAAAGTTTTTACTGCTCTGTGTAATTGCATCGCCATAATCGAATCATCCTATTTGAAACAAATGCTATTCGACCCTCCACGCCATTCAGTCTGCTCCAGCACACATGCGCAGTGAACATGCTATGGTTTCCCTGTCCTCCTTTCTTAAATTCGGACTGAGTTTCCTAAGCTACGATTTTCCTTAAATTGACTCCACCATTAATAGCCATCGTTGTCGGCAACGGTAATGCGATAATTGAGCAAGCATGGCCGGCGTGCGTTTTTTTCTCCAGGCTTCTAATGACGGCGGCCGGCAATTGCAGGGACAATTAGAAGGCCCGCAGTGTCCTTTTATACCGTAGGAAGAACTGAATCAGTCAAAAATGCCTGTTTTAAGATTGCTGCTGTGCTTGGTGATTGGGTATTTTCGTGCGACACACTTATCCCGAGATAGGTGTTGCGACGCCTGTCGTTCCCAAGTTCACATGTCATTACCGCACATTCCTTCCCATCAGAACTCGACAATCTCTTCGTTTAGGTGTGGTTCTCGAATCGACGTGCGAAATGGCGTCGAGAGGAAAAGCTTCGGAATCAGAAGCGACCACCGGGAATGGACACTTCCAACATCAGTACGAGTTCAGCGACACCCTCCGGCTCTACCGTAGCACCGACAGAAGCGGTTTCCCCTCAGAGTTCGATGATGACCGCAGCTAATGGTGCAGCTCTGGCAAACACGAAGTTCGAAGCAGTGACCCAATCATCTGGAGCCAGTCCCAACGGAACTCCAGTGCCACGGTTCAGTCACAACCCCGTCCCCAGCTTCGTACATCCCTCGTCACAAATGTACTCCGGTCTGGCTCAGCCAACAATGGACCCCTATGGGTAACGTTCCACTATTGACACCTGGTATATGACATTTTGTTTAGTTTTGCGCATGCGGGCTTGGGAATGCCACCAACTCAGCAGGATTTCAGCTCCTATCAAATGTTCTCAGGAGCCACAAGGTCACCGTACGACGCGTTTCATGTATGTTTGAATCAGTAAAAATATTTTCATTTTCCAAGGCCACAATGCGACAAAATTCCTGACTAAAACTTTTTAGCCGTACGCACGAACTATGCCACCAACCGGAGCAACGTTTCCGACCACCATGAATCCAACTTCGATCTCAAATCCAGTCCCTGGTAAGCTTTTTCGCCATCTCTCAAATGTTTTTGACATGTGCCCCCCTTGGAGTTACGGTATCGGCGTATCGATGTCTAGCTGTGGTATCCAACATAGACTACGGTGACGGATGATGAATGGTCGAAGCGCGCGTGTGTCACCGCCGATCGGCGACGGCTGCGACTGTCTATTATTATGACGCGCACAGCAGGTGTCTCGCAGTCGCTTAGGGACGTTCATCAGTATTTTCGCCCGCCGTTCACCAACATTGCCTAAGCCTCAACTCACTCAAAAACCATTTGCGTAACAGGCGTTCCACACACTGCGGAACGATAAAACAATAGGTTCCCGCTGCGCGTCATTAAAAGGAGACGAACACTTTGCTCATTAAAACTTTACCTCCGACCACCAGGAAGCAGAGAAAGAAACGCCTCGACAATGTTGATAAGATCGTCAACGGTGCGCAAGCCATCACAGTACATACTGCGTTCGGCAATAAACCAACATTAAAGAGGGTTAACGAGCTCGTAATTTATCCAATTTGATTGCATGTCTCCCACCAAAATGCAAAAATTTTATGACCGATTCAGGTAAAAGGGGCGCATGCCTGCGCTTCCTCTTCTCTTCATAACGGGTTCAAACGACACTTTTTCTAAAAGCACAAACATTAACATCACAGCACATGCCTACGCACTCATAAAATCGTAATTACTTAGTGTAGGTTTCCTCATAATTGTTTCAACGAGAATTCTTTGACTAAAACGAATCTTTTTTAAGGCCTAGGAGCAGGGGTCAGCCTGCAGGTGTCCGTCCTATCAAGCATCGATCAAACGCTTCCCCAACAGCAACAACAGCAGCTTCAAGACCTTACTGAAGTCCACCACGACCCATCACAGTATTGGCGACAATGAGCGGCATCAAACGAAATCGACTTTCACATATCATCTCTGAAATAAGTGTGGTTACATCGTCTTGTCTGCTCCCCTCAACAGATTATCGTCATAGCTTTACTACATTCTTTTCTATTGCTGTTTTATTCAAATGATATTTTTATTGTTCTCGTCCAGCACACTTGTCTCACCCCTTCTTCTTCGTCTTCCGAACATTATATTCTTTCGAAAGTAATTTATTCGGTTCTGTTTTCCTTGAAATGGAAACGTTTTCGACTTTCCTTCAGCGTTTCCAAACGATTGTCGCACTTTCGCCAAATTTTGATTCGACGACGCTTACACTTATCTTCCTTTCTTCCCTCATGTGATAGAAAGCCAGGCGGCCTCGGTTCGCAGCAGTCTGCAGAATAAGTCTATTTCTGTTTTGGGCTTCTTACAGATCCCTTCTTGCGCAAAACGATACTTCAACTCAGTTTCATATCAACGCGTTCAACTTTGTACATTACTGTTACTGTTTGTATGTAATTTTACGGATTGTCCCAAAAATTTCCCCATGCGTTTTGAAAATAGTAAATGGTATTCTACCCTTGTTTCAAGCGTTCAGCACTCACATTTTCACAATCCGAGCGGACTTATGATGTGCGCAACGTATTCTCGGAGCTTCTTTCCCTCGCTGCGCTACCGGTTTGCGCCCGAGCGTTCTCCCGCTAATTCGATTTGACAGCTCACCTTCCGCCGGTCTCGTCACCATATATTTTGTCGCTCGCAGGCCGCACACTTTTCCAATTACAGTGGGGGATTGCTCTTTGTGGTACTGTAGGACGACCACTTCACACTTGTGTCAGAGGCTGCATTGTCGGCGCTGAAAATTCTGTCAAATAACTACTGTGATGGCGAATGTTGGGAAATGTTTTAAATGCGAGGATACATGAATGCACGCATTTTTCTCTGAAACACCTAACATATTAACAGAAAATAAAATCACATGGCAAGCCTAATAGCTTAGGATTAGTCAAGTTAATGTTTCTGCAATCGCTCCATCATCATAGCTATTAGATTTTCGAGAATAAATTTGCATTTAAAAATGATCGGGTAACTGATCTTTGTAAGGTAGTGTCCAACATGTTTCCGATAGCATAAACAGAGATAGACGGTGGGACAACTACAGGACTTTGAAATATACATTAATTCCAAGCGCGGGATTCCTCTTTGTGTTGAAATGTTGACAGCTGCTTCCCATCTACTTCCGAACGGCTGCCAATACGGTAATAGTAGTGCTAGGATAACAGCAATGTGAGCAGTGGAGTTCGCGGTTGTCTCTTGAAAATGGACCAGAGTTGTTCTGCTTATCTGTTGTTCGCTTTCAATAAATATTTTCCTTATCATGACTTCTGGAAAAGAAAGGAAAACACCGATTAGTAAACAATGCATATGCTTCTGTCGTTCAAATTAATCATTAAATAGAGAATGAGTAAATTCTGGTGTGAGTTCCACCACGCCTGGAAATTATCATGATATCGTCATCACACGTATTGACAGTTGCTGCCCGTCTGCTTTCGAACCGTTGCCAGTCACCACCACTCTCTGACCAAACATTTCCGACCTCCGTTGCGAGATTGTCTGTCGCTTATTTCATGTGCTCATAGGTGCTGGTCTTTTACTGTTAGTAGATGATATGTTCGACCATAGATGAGGATATGCCTGCATGCGCAAGTATACTATGCGCGACAATATTTAATACGTCAATTCAAATGTAAAGTATAACTTACAAAATTTGAATTAAGCCTTTTAAGAAATATTATGTGAATTTATGTTATCAACACTGTCTTCTTGTCTATTAGGTGACGATTGACTTGCTAAAGCCTGTGTTGAACATTGATCGAAAACTATTCCTTTTCGTGCCTTACGTTTTATTTATAGCAGCCTCCGGCTAATCTGAGAACTACATTTCAAATGATGAAGACATTTCAGTCAATTCAGAAACAATTCACTTTAACGCTTTTGTTTGCTGAAGAAACTTTGTGGATTGCAAAGTTTCTGGACTTGTTTGATGTTTAGAAGCATTAGATAACCTTTGCAGGCAAAAAGATTCGCTTTTCACGTTATTCTTATAAAGTACTTAAAAAGATTACGATACTTTTCTGTTTCCGTACTCGAGCTAATAAAACATTCCATCCATGCATTTGCTTGGTCGAGTTGCGTAATGGATGGGTTCCCGCAACTCTTTGCATGAGCGCGCGTACATGGGTGTTGTATGTCAAAACAGCTGATTCACGATACTGCCTTGCTTCAAACACAGTTGTGGTCTTGTTTATGGGTGGTTTTCATAATTAGCTGCTACCAAAACTTCCATTCACACAGATACACGATGCTACAATGTGGAAAGCTCGGTTCTGGACATATCCCTGTAATCTTTAGCATCATTTTTACTTTTATGCTTGGTAAGTGCGAGCGTGCTATGAAATGACTGTCCCAGTTCAGGAACAACTTATGTGTTTGCTGTTTGGCACCGAGACGTTGATCCGGTATTCCCGTACATTTCCTCTTCGGGCGACCAGAGGCCTGAGTCGTGCATCTTCAGTTTGCTTTTGAACCTGTGCGCAGTGTTGATAGCACTTATCATTTATTTGCGGTATGCGCAATTGTAGAGGATTTATTTTGCAGTCAGAACTTTAGCTTTGGCCTCGTGAAAGAGTTAGATCGCGACTTCCATCGGAACACAAATCGTCTCAACAATATATCGCTATGGATCGGAATTGCATCAAGCTTTGGAATGTGCCTTGTCGCAAATTTTCAAGAGACTGCCGTAATCCAAATTCACATGACAGGCGCCATCATATGCTTCGGTGGAAGTTGCATTTATATGTTGCTCCAAGCGATTATAACATGGTTCATGTATCCGACGTTTGTGCACGGAACTATTGCCTTCGTCCGAACGGTTCTAGCACTCGTTGCCTCGGTCCTCTTCGTTGTTGGTGAGAACAACTTGTCTAACGAGTTCTTCATATATTTTTTTCAGCGCTTTCATGTGGAATTCTCGCTGCTCGTATATACCACGCTGCCTATCCAGATAAGCCAACACCTCGTCCATGGTCAGGCGATCCAAATCAACCGGTAAGTGCTCACATACAAAGCCTGCTTTTTATTTTCACCTAACCTCTTTGCACTCGTTACGTTTGACTTCATTATGTGAACAGGGAACAACAGTGATCGCAGATGATATCAGTGTTTCTTTGCAGGGTTTCGAGCTGCACTGCATTTCGGCAGTCGCAGAATGGGGGCTTGCTATCATCAACATGCTCTACATTTTCTCCTATTCGCGAGATTTTGAAAAGATTCGCGTTCAGCTCCGTGTCCAACCATTGGTTTTCCATCTCGGACAGAGCCCTCTCTATAATTCTTTAGAGGATGTTGCTATCTGAACACAGCAAGAAACGCATCCTCTCTTTTTCTCTCTTGAAAGTATTCAACTTCGCCTAAGTCCTCATGTATCTATTGTCTTTCGCCCTGTTTTAATTACCGGTATCCATCAATGCAATTTCACATTGTAAATTTAGTACTCACAACAGTTTTAACGGAAGTTCAAGTGGTCTCTGAAGCTTCTCGTAAGAGAAATTCCGTCGAAAATAAAGACGATTTACGACAGAAAATGCAATGGTTTCATGTTATAGTGCTGGACAGCAAGCGTGTAAAGTGGTCTCATATCTGAACTGCTCCACAGCAGCAATACAAGTGGGTTTTGAGCGGAATCTAGCAATTATTAAATAGCGCCCATTGCTCGACGTGTCGAGGAACGCCTGCTAAAACGGCTTCTGGAGTTAACTGCTCGTCGATCAACGACACCATCTGCCTCTTCATTCCAATGCCCCCTTTCGTCTTCAGTGTAGGGCTCAGAAGCTTCTTCAGCCGCATCGCATCTCCTCCACCGATCGGATGTGACTGATTGTAAACGGGAACGAAGACTACGCTAATCGGAAGATATGAACTCTCCACGAGAGCGTTAACTGTCGCCTGGTCGTCTTTCCGATACTTCACACCTCTACTTCTCCAGTGACCACTTTTCGCGGATTGGTCTATAATATTTGGGAGCAAAAAGGATCACTATACCCAAATCCAAGTCATGTGAAGAAGGTCGGACATCACGCGGAGAATATTCTTTGGCACATCGTGCAGTTACCTCATAGCAGAAGCGCTTGATTGGTAAACCAGAAGACCACAACTCTCGGCATCATTCCGTGAAAAATGCGTTGAGATACAAAACAGTTAATGCATGGTTTGCTTCCGCTGACAGAACGACGTATGAGATGTGAAAATTCGAATAACCGTCGGCATGCAATAGCACTCATGTAAGGCAACATATTGAGGAGAATAATGCAAAGGATCGGTCATAATACGTGGAGGTCGATGAAGTACTCCGGCTTCCAGAACGTCAGAACACCACGGAATCGTAGTTCCACCGTCTTGCCAAGAAGACCGTCATCACCGCCAGATAACCCGCACAGCCGCATGAAGTCGAAACTCCAAAGTTCGCGCCACTATCTCCCTCCAAACCCTCCATTCGCCCGTTGTGCTTCACCGTCTGCAAGTCAACAAAAATCAGCTCTCTTCGCTTTTCCAATGCCTGTGGAAAGTGATGGGATCATCGTCTTCGACTCTGCTGCTTTGCCCAGAAGGAGATGGGCACTACGACACACTGCTCTAATGTGCTTACAAGACGGCCTTTTACATATTATGGGATGGTCCTGTGCATTATTCTCCTCAATGTGCCCACTTAAGACATCCTGGCGACTGCTCGGGTCGTCTGTTCGTTCTCTCAGAAATAAGTTGAATGAGCGATCTCATTTGGCCATCGTTATTGGCGCAATGATCGCTCCGGCATCTAGAAGGCATCGATCGCTAGGGAGCCGTAGTTCCACCGTATCGTCAAGAAGACCGTAATAACCACTCGACCATCCGTGCTGCCCACTAAAGCTGAACCAAGCTCGCGGAAGCTGAACCAAGCTCTTCGTTGATGTCTGCTTTCTCGTTGCAAAACTGGTGTCCTGGTTGTGTTTGTCACTCATGTGCGTGCTTCGGTCAGGCATGGTCATTCTTGTCATATATGGAAGTTAAGTAATTTCCCCTGATCAGGCAACAATTTCGCTGCGGGACCAAACGGCACTCATTTCGTGGTGGAAATTTAAATAGGGACACCTCCTAAATACAGGTATAATTCGAGTTTTATGAATCGCAAAATGCTAAGAACAGCTATAATGACGCTTACTATTGATATTTAGCTGGTTTAAATGTGGTTTGGACAATCCCCAGGTGGTTAAGGTATTCAAAACTCTTGAACTTGTAATATTACAGTGTGAAGACGAATATCGAGTGTTTCTATGTAAAATTCACCCGCAAAATCGCCAGAACCACGGCTAACATCTTTTTCTCCGTTCAACATAACACGAGTAGGCAAAAACGCTAGTTTAGTTGGCGTCTGGAGACCTTTTGTCCTTCAAAACTTAGAACGTTACCTTACTGAGCATTCTTATATGGGTCCCGAAACGATGTAGAAGACCGGCTTTGCAGCCTTTTTAGATTACACTACGTTGTAGAGCGTGTAAAATAACCCTTAATTACTATCTTCTGGTAATTTCCTGACTTAACTTGAAAAAACAATACGGTTCTTCTAAATTTCGTCTAAAAACACATATTTTCTATTGAAAATTCTATGCTCTGGCCTGTCCACGTCCCGTATCCACATGTATCGCTGCTTTGATGCCACAAAACACTAAAATGGGTTTTCGAATACGCTGATCAACATGATAATATTCAAAAAATGCTAGAAGCCCTTTATTTCCGGACATTTAGGAACCCTAACAAGAAGTCTGGCCAACATAAGGATCAAATTTTTGAAGGGAAAAAGGTCTTCAGACAGAAATTAAACCATCGTTTTTGCCTCCCAGTACTATTTTTAATGGAGGCAAAGATCACTACCGTGAATTTGGCTATTTTTCGGGTGAGTTTCACATGAAAACGCTCCATGTTCGTTTTAATACGGTGCTGTTGCAAGTGTTAGGGTTCGGAAATCTTAAACCAGCTGGAGATAGTCTAAATCACACTTAAATCGGCTAAGTGTCACTTGTTGACGTCAATATAGCTGTTCTTACCATTTTCCGTTTCATGAAACTGGAATTATAGCTGTATTTAAGAGGTGTCCCTATTTATATTTCCGCAACGAAATGAGTGCCGTTTGGTCCCGCAGCGAAATTGTTGCCTGATCAGGGGGAATTACTTAACTTCCATATATGACAAGAATCAGTAGGAAATTCTACGTCGGATAGTGAAAGTTGTTTGGAATCAGTTATCGTAAAATACACCTAAAACAGGAAAGATTATTTTCTCCACAGGTGTCCCTATTTATATTTCCGCCACTGTATGTTTAGGCATGCATCGTAGCGAAATCAGAATCTCCGGCTAAACTGTTTGTATTGTTCCTATTCACTAGTGGTGCACCTTCATTGTGCATTACGATGGAATTAATTGTGCGACGGCGACTTCCTTGAGCCACGTAGCTCATTGTGTATTGCCTGCAGAATTCACCTATGACTGTGCTCGCGGTGTATTATAGCATGAACAACTGTCAGAAAGCTGGATCAGTCCGATCATCATTTTCTGTTAACTCAAACGTTTCAGTTGTTTAAATAACATAACAGGCCACGAGGACATGTTGTCACATAGATTTCATAATCATACATAATCATCGTACATAATCACTCCACGAGCTCATTTCTACTTTATTGAAAGAGACCATTAAAGAAGATTCGAACAGTTGCAAGTCAGTGAATCAAATTAGGAAATATTTGAACTAATTGTGAAACCCGGAAGCCTTAGAAAGCCGACGCCAGATATGTGAAGCGAGAGAAGTGATCCTCAAGTTCGCCGACACTCTCGGGACACCACCATCGACGAAGTCGCATCTTTCGGGCCAAAGACCCATGCCTTCAAAGAAGATTCAAGCACCGAAGCCACTCCTCTGCTCCAAACGAGAAGGAGCAGCTTTACACAATGCTGTGAACCTTTCCCCCCATTCATTTCCTTTCATTTACTCATGAATAAATAGCATTCACCATGCAACAACGCAACTTGGCTTAAACAACGAAGAAACGTGGATCACATTCGAAGCGATGAAGAAACTGTGTCCGGGAGTAGCGTGATGGTGGGGCTTAGCGGGCGAAGTAGAACCCCATCATCGGAGCAGTTTCGGAGTTGGAGCCATTCTTCGGCTTGAGTGGGGGGTGCGGATGGTCGGGCGGTTTTGACTGTCTTCCAGGCGAGATGTGATTAGGCTTACGTTGCAAGCCAGCCACGACGGATTGGAACAGGACGATCGTTGCACCGGTGCATGGTGCAGGGCGGTGGGCTGGTCACTCCGCTCTCTCAGGTCACGTTCCATCTTTTTGGCCATTTTTCAGCGGCTGTTTTGTCTTATTTTAGCAATTTTTTCTGAAACCTCATAAATCTCTCTAAATTTGTATCGTGTGATTATGGGTACCATGACAAATACATGTGATTCACGCTGAATTAAGTAGTGTGTTATCAACATATGCATCATCTGAAGAGATTCGCACAAATATATATAATCTGTGATATGCAATTAATCTGAAAGGATGTGACACCCTAAGCTTAAGAAGCTCAAGAACAACATTTGTTTTGCTTGTCATCACTTAATCAAATGCAAAGTAGATAACTCGTTTTATTTCTGGAACTGGATCACAGATTTCGGTTAGAAGGATTAAGCATCTCTCTCCTGACAAGGGAACCGCCCAAAGTCAGACATGCCGATCAGGCTGAAAATTTGTAGACGTGTAGACTTGGTCACCCCGAACACAGCATCCAACAAAACATCCCTTTTAAAACACTGAGCGCAACATTGCCCTTCACTACAGGTGTCAACTTGGGTCAGCGTCTGTGGCTTTTGTCATCAAAAGCTATATCCGCGTTCGAAATCCAGCTACCCCAATCTTTTAACTTATTCTCTCATGCTTACAACGTCATTCCAATATTCACCGGCTGCCACTGGCACTGAGCCAAGCCGAAACCTGCAGTGCAGGGAAATGTAGCGCTTATGAACCAAATACTATTTTGAAAAGGTCTTATTTGTTAATGATGCCATCATTTATCACAGACGGGACCATGTGCCCCGTGTTCAGTGTCACCAATTCTACACGTCTACAAACTTCTAGCCCGATCGGCATGTTCGACTTTGTGCGGTTCACTTGTGAACCGAATTCTTTAAGACTTGTTTATTCAAATGAAAAATGGTGTGGAGAATCGGACTTTGACCAGCGTAATGCCAGAGTTTTCACGACGGCCTCGGAATTTCCACTCAGATGTTTGATCGGCGTAATTGGCCGGGAGCTCGGCGCCGTGTTTTGACTGCGCCGGCGGCTGAGGCCCAGGATGAGGGGGTGGCTGGGGTCCATTGACATCAACAGGCCAGGCACGTGGGCAGCGCGTGTACGAAGTTCCCTCCACTTTAAGCGTTCGAGGAGCGCCTCTGTGGGTCGGCTTAGTTGAGGGCAACAGCACCAAATAGGCGATGACCTACTATTAGGTGATTCATGTTCGTTTTGGCTTCATTATTCGCAAATGAAAAATAATCAAATGGCTTTTGGGATAAAACGCAGTCACCGGAAGCGAAAAATTGACGGCATCAACACGAGTTCTTTTGCCCATTATCCTGGGACTTGTCGGTATCTTACGAGTAGCAACTCTTACGTCAGCCGCACATCAATTCTTTGGGTCAGCTCTGTATTCGGAACAGTTTCGTGACTTACTCTTATTGTTAAACAAAAGTCACTCTATATGGATTGCTATTTTTCGAATGTCTGTGGGAGATATGTCACAAGCTTCTGTGGTGACAATTTTTGTTTCTTCAGCGAAGATGACCAGAGACCGCCGAAATCTCAAAAGAGATTCTTTGTTCGGAAAAGAAGACTTTTTTGGTGAACAATTTTGTTTTGCTTCCGAGGCTTTAAAAGTCGCGAACTTCTTGGAACTAAAGCTCATAACTGCAGGTCGTGCTTGAATACAAAAAAAATGGCAAAAAACTTCTTGTTGGCGTTTGGAGGAGCGTGATTTATTTATTCGATTCAGCAAGTGGGCAATCCCCTCCTCTTGAGCGACTTTCGAACTATTCCCTCGCAAAAGGTTTGCGACTCGATCTTATATAGCACGTCGGGAATCAATGTGGATTTGCGTAGAAGAGGAAATTATATCACTAAAGGAAGAGGAATAAGTGTTACGCCTGTCTAACGACGATCTTTCTCGGCTCCGTTGACGTCTTCTACATCAAAACGAAACCGAAAACATTTCCCAGTGCTGTTATTAGCCTCAGGAAAGCGTTGCACCCCAAGACAAAAGTGCAGCTCTGTTCTCCGATATCTGTGGAGGTCCGAGTGCACTCGAATGTACAAGAAGAGACCCCCGGTGTAAAGTTCATTGCAAGTGTGAGGGTGAACCGAGAAGAAGGATAGAATGTGCGATTTCGTCGTGTTTCGTTCGTCGTTCCGATTCTTTAGAATTCTTAACACCAAGAACGAATCATTTCTTCTCCTAG
Organism: Steinernema hermaphroditum; assembly: GCA_030435675.1. Classification (NCBI taxonomy): domain Eukaryota; kingdom Metazoa; phylum Nematoda; class Chromadorea; order Rhabditida; family Steinernematidae; genus Steinernema; species Steinernema hermaphroditum. Next base: position 9,838,175 of record CM059625.1, on the reverse strand, counting down.
AATTGACGACGATTAACGATCTTCGGAAATTTCCCTCCACCTCCGGAATTGTCGTTATGTGACTCTGTTGATTGTTATCTGCGCATTCTTTCTGAATATAAAGCAGGCGACATAGCATTTATTCCTCCTTCTTTCCGTTAACAAATGTACAGACGTCAATGGGACCCCCTTAGATTGTCTGGTAATGGTGCGTCTCTCATTAATCTCCGTTAGGAAAGAATAGCTTGGGAGTCAAGCTATCCGCGCACTGAAAAGTGCTAGGGATCAAAAACCGTCAAGAGGCCACGAGCACCAAAGTGAGATGTGAACTGAGAAAATTGTGTCCGACAAGAACTACCTTTTAGTGACGCGTAGCAATGGCGACGTTCTGAATCCTTTATTCATTTAACGGCCAACCTTTTGCGTTTAAAATTTCATTTGGCCCCTATTAAACAACTAGTACAATTATTAGTCAGTAGTTTGAAACAAGGAAGTTCCTATTCGGACAATTGAATTGTACGACTTTAAACACAAAGCGCTAGAGCCACAATTCGTAGCATGTCCCAAAATACGCGGTTACACAATGAAAATGTGCAAGCTTGTAGTGAATGGAAGTGGTAGTGGCGAGCTCGAAAAAAACATTTCTCTAGAAAAAAATGCACTACAATCAACGCGAAAGTTTTTCTGACAATCGCGCAACATTTAGCGCTCAAAAGGACATTTGAAATGCAATCTGAGAACGACAAGGCCTATTTGTGCGTCTCGGAATTGTTCAGAAGTTTTTTTCAGAAATTGTTTCGATTTATAGGCGAGTACACCACAAAATATTGTAGAAATGACATTATGGGAAGAAGATCAAGAAGAGCAATTTTTACGTCACACGTCAGAGTTCGAAGTCCACAAAAACACAGGTGTTTGTCTCAATGTTTACAGATGCGTTCCCGGGCATGCAGGCTTCGATATTTCTTTCTTTTCAAATCTCAAATCCCAGTTACTCACGGAAACATAAGTAGACAACGATCACTGTTGTTTGTCAGAATTCAGCTCCCGGTTATGGGAATATCGGATGACTAATTAGCTAATCCCGAGTAAGTCTCGCGCTTCTGTTTGAGAATCAGAGATCGTCTCCACACTCGTCGACGTTCACTTGCTCTACTCCGTAAACCAATTGTTTTCTGCCTAACAGAACACAAACAGTCGGACTGGAGAGCGATCGAACAACGGCGTCGTCGGCTTCCGCACTTTAATGATGTCTTGACGTCATCGCTCGAAAACGTTTTCCCTCTTCTTCCGTCGTGTCTCGTAAACAAGCGCCTCCAGCGCAGAGACATGTGCTCCCTTCGGAAGAGACCAAGACCCGAGTTGTCAACGTCCCTTTCCTCTTTTCAAAACTCTTCCAAATAACAAACAACTGTCGCTGTGGAGCTATTATTTGAACCCGTAGACGCATACACACAATATGTGCCATAATCGGTGGTTTTTGGTGTGCAATGTGGAGCAGAGAACCAGAAACTTTTCTTGTATTGACACACTGCCAGTGAGCTACATTGTAACACTAGAATATAACATCTCATTCTTAATTATTCATATTCTTGAAATCTCTGTTATGTACAAACGAATCGGACAGAAATCTAGCGCGGAAGAAGGAAAACAGAACAGGAGACCTTCCGGCGAGAGATACATACTATCACAATAATAAATTACGCCTTTGCTTTAAACAAACAAGGATTTTAAATGACATACAACGACACTGGATGACTAACACTAGCGAAAGATTAAGTAACAATATGAGTATAATGGCTCTTTCTTCTGGCCTTAAGTCAGAGGGAGATGGGGGGTTACCGGGCTGAGGACTCGTCAAATCATTCATGTTGTAGATAAAAAGCAATTGATCGTATCACCCGCTATTGGAGATCAGCACGGATCTAGGAACCCGCAGCTTAATTATGCGCTCAGAGAGGAGGACCCCTTGTGTGATGGCTGGACAGAATCATTGCTCTCGTTGCTGACAATGTTGAATGGCATTGAATTGGAAGATCCCTTCTCTCGCTTAGCCTTGGTGTCAACCGAGCTTTTTGCTCGTCCCTTCCTTTAACAAGACCGCCGGACTAATTGAGTCGCTCGCGGAGAACTGGTGCGCAGCTGGTGAAAGAGCAAGTTGACAGGGAAAAAGGTGAACATGGTGAGAGTCGGTACAAGAGAATGAAACACTATCTAGGAAAAGAATGCGAACGGGACAAGAGAGTGCGCGAAAATGCGCAGAAGAACAGACAGATTCACGCGACAGAACATGACTAAAGCGGTTACGAGGCAAAGAAAGCGTCGGCGCGTAGGATTCCTGTACTGGCGGAGCCCTTCGTCCGTAATTCGTTTGTGGTCGTTGATCAGTAAGGGGCTCTGCGTGCCTCTGCCCGTTTAGTTTTAGACCCTGGCTTTTGTCAGCCTAACATAGCGAAACTGCCCGCAGGCGCTGTAGGCTGAATCCCGCTTTAGCGAAAATACAATAAAATAGAACTTCTGAGGGGCATGAAAACGACTGACAGTAAACGCAAACAATATTTAGAGAGGAATGATGCATTCAGACATTTTTTGAGGCAACAAGGAGGCAAAAAAGAAAGAGGAGTGTTCGGGCAGCGTGGAAATGTCGATGTGGAAACAGTGGCCTTTTTCCATGAAGTACGAACAATCACTGTGCTTGAGGGTACGTTCGGCACTCACTCTGACCGCTACATGAAACGAGGCGTCGTGAAGCCTAACATAGGCTGGCTGTGGATGAGAATCAGATCGATGACTGTTCAAAAGCGCTGGATGGGACTGTGGAGTGTGTGACCATGTTCACTGGAACGGTCGGCAAGAATGCGGGCTCGATTTCGTCGTCTTCGTCGAACTCGTCGTCGCCACTCTCATCGTAGCTAAGACAAAGTTCGGAACAGTGGAGGTAGTTGCCACCCGTTTGCGCAAGTAGAGGATACGCTGCAGGACCGTGGTAGTCGTGGGTTAACGAACCCCCGTCGTTGAGCATCACAACACCGCCATCCCGCCAACCCTGGGCGTTCGGCCCGAACCGGTAAACGAGACGTCGGCCACTCACAGGCAACAGGATCTTGGTGTTGTAATAATACCTGAAAATAGCAACATTATCGATGCGAAAAAGTGACTTAAAGATGTGTTTTTTAAAAACACATCAAGAGAGATCTTTGATCGGCAATGTTCTGTTTAGTCTGTAAATGAGGTCTTTATGTCTGCGACTGCCGCCTCAACGTCATCGGCATGTTTGCTAAAACAAGCTTTCGTTGAACATATTTCATGTTTTATTAATTTGGATTCGAAAGCGGGCAGCTCAGCTTACTCAGAAAGGCGCCCTATCATCTAATTAGTCGCCGAATTGTGTGCAAGTAATTGCTCTTATTAGGTTCCCTTGTTGTAATAGATGTTGGAAATAATGAAACTAACCAGTAAATTAAAATGTCGAAGGGGAAAGGAGTGGAAGAAGGGAACAGACCAGCCATCTGCTTGTCGATGAGATTCACAAAGAGTGCATAGAAGAGGAGAAGAAGGAAAGATTGGGAGATGAGGTAGAAGGTGCTTTGTTAAGACGGACGTGTTTCCAGCTTCACCATCGACGGTGCACTCCATCCATGTGCTCCAGGTCCGAATTTGTACACCAACTTCTTAGGGTACAATCCGGTCTTCGGCACGGGAACAAGAATTTGTTTCTCGTAGTAGGTTCTGAAAATGACGATATGTGTTAATCATGCGGGTTGTTTTGTTATTAAAGGGGATTAGTGGAAACGGGAGGTTGCTTTTATCAGTCATTACACGTAAAATGGGACTATTCCGTGCGGTAAGTCTCAATTGTCTGCGCTGGATGATGAAGAGAAAAACTGCAAACGTTACCTCATCGCTCTGCTCAGTTTTTCGTACGTCATCTTCTGGTTGTTTTTCTTCTCTCCCCATAACCTAGCAAGTTTTTCCGATTCGACGATGCGGAATACTCCCTCGATAGGGTCTTCCCACCTAAAAGCACTCAGACAATGCGGTTGTGCACTTGTCAAGAAGGGAACAAACCTCACGACCGAAGGACAAGTGGAAGGGTCTTTAAGTGCATCACGAATGAATTCCCATAGCTTGTTTCCCTTCGTGTGCTGTGAGCGCTTGCGAGGGCGGCCGTCCTTGTTCTTTCGAATCTTTAAATTGACGCCATGAAGTCCGGATTCATCACAACCTGAAAAAAACAACACATAAACATTGAATTGTGCTGTTTTCGGATCTTTTTCTAAGAATAAACACTATCATATAAGCGACCATCAACGTGTGTGACGAAATACAGCCGCAGCTTCCCTTGGTATTTCCTGCAATTTATTTTTCGTTTCCTGCGTCGTCCCGTTGACGTTAGAGTCTCCCAATTTCCGTCCCCTTCCTTCCTCTATCCGGGAAAAACTGGATGTGTCACCACCTTTAGCGGATATCCACTGAGATTCGCCTCAATAACAACCGCTCAATCAAACGTCTCTTTCTCAGAAGTTTCTACACCCTTTTTGGAACGCCAAGTTAGCGCAATTCGGAAGCATTTCTAAGAACGTTTCGTGTTGTGCGCAATCTGAACTTACAGCGCATATTCTCAAGCACACGACTCTTCACTTCATATGTGTCAGTGGCCATTTTTAATGGGACCTTTTTCCAAACGCCCCTGACTCGATCCATTCGAGTGCACATAATAATACACATAATAGCATGGCATGCAGGAAATATTCCAGCAGTTAATTATATATAAAGAACGCAAATTGTGGGCGAATTCAAGAACTACCACATATTTTGAATTGTTAATGACCCGTTGCCGTTGGATTCTCTTCAAAACTGGCAGTTGCATAGTAATTTTACGGCAGTTGGACATCTGAGCGTAAAAGACGATAACAACTGGCAGCAGGTTCACTTTAATACGTAGATAACAGTTTGCGTCATAAAGATTTAAATCAGTTCAGTTCACCTCGCCGAACTTTAGTGATGAGGAAAGCAGCGGCTTTCGCAGCATTGCGGATCAATCATGTTTTTGGATTGGAGTGATCTCTGTTATTCGCAACAAGGTCCTGGGCTGAAAGCAGTGCTCTAATCGCCTTAGCTGTTGTGCGCCCAACGGCCAAAAAGCAACGAAAGAAGGGAAGGGGCGGAAGCGAAGCCTGAGCCAATTTGCGGCGAAACGGAACAAAATCGAAAAATGTCTTTAGGAAATGTCAGTCAAAGCCAAAAGATGGATTTAGTCGGGCAGGCAGCAGAACACATTGCCGACTAGTTTGAAAAAAGGTTCGGAGTCTGTTCGATTTATGGCACAAATACGGACATTGATTCAATTACCGAGGCTTCGATAAACAAACAATTTTAATTTGTTTTGCGTCTTGAAATTCGAGGGCACTGGAATTTGATGACATACATTGCATTTACAATTGGCGAACGAGCGCACAGATCATTTTAAAGTGCATTTAGAATTTCGTTGCTTAACAAACGATTGAGACGGGGAAGTGGAAGTGATCGATTTCTGAGAAGAGGACGCTCACCATCCCCTGAGGCATTTTTCGCGAGCGCATTATCTTCTTTCTTAACTCCGCAGCACGCGGACACTGTTTGCATGCGCTCCATGTCTACACTCTGAATCAACCGGTGGAAGAATGAGACTATACGTTAATTCAAGGTTCTTTGAAGTATCAGCTCAGACGCCGAACGTCAGGGTGAACGCGCGAACAGTTTAAAGCGGTCTTCAGAAGCATTCTCACCTGTTGAGTCGAATGACGCCGAACTGCTGGATGGCCCGGGAAGATGGAATTTCGTCGAAAGCGCGTGTGGAACGCCAACGGGAATTGGTTTCGAGGAAATCGGAGAATGCTGCATTTGAGGTGTTTGTGTTGGAGGGGGTTGTAGTTGCTGAGTCATCGATTGTAGTAGCGGTGACGTTGGTGCAAAGAGAGAAAGAGGATTTCCGGGGGACAACAGTCCGCATTGTGGTGGAGGCTCGTGGGTCAGAGGTACACGTCGTACGGCTGCTTGTTGTTTGTCCTCGTCACACGGCGTTCGGAGAAGCTCGTCAATAAAACTGTCCTCTGAAATATTTTTGTTTGGCTTTGCTCTGTAGAATGACGATATGATTGATTGGTTGGGAATGTTTAAAAGTGGTTCCGGATTTTGAATTTTTCTGACCCCCGAAAGTTTGTTGGAAGTGACGATAAGCGAGCGGGCGGGTGGGGTTCGCGAAATGAGTGAAAAGAGAATAAGAGAACGAGAGCGATTCAGACGGCGGTCGCGAAGGTAGATCACGTTTGGAAAAATCGATTGTGTCGCAAGAACAGTTTTTGATTGGACAAAAAGCGAACGTAAAAATGTGGCAAATCAGCACGTGTCTCTCGCAAGCCGGATGCGCATTAATCACTATCGGTGAAGACGGCGCGCTACCTAAAAACAAGACGCAAACACTGTAATTTGTTTCGATTTTTTGTGCGCTGCGATACATTGCAATAAGCGCCGCACTCGTTAAGTTCCGCATGCCACTTTCAAACCTTTCTACCGAACCATGGAACATAGGGAGACACGGGATTGCATGGTGACCAGGGTTACAAAATGTGCTTTATTGCCTAGTCGCTAGTCGCTTTTCACTGTATGGATTAGACCCTTGCGCTAGGAAAGAACGTTCCGTGGCACTAATAGCGTTACCTCTAGTGCAAACGACCCGATGTGTGCCAGGCAGGCCGTTCCCTTGGCTTATCGCTGTTACGTGGTGTTTTCACTGAATGCTCGGGCTTTGTTCCGTCCTAGGGGAAGTGAGGCCCTTCGCCTGACTGGTCTTCCGCCTCCGACGGAGACCCTTTCAAATGATCGATGAGATGCCGAAAAAATGGGAATGGCGAGCTGATTGGGCAGTGAGGATTTTAAGGAAAGTTTTCTTACGTCAACGCGGAATGATTTAACCACCGGCCATCGGTTTCATAGGAAGTGTGGTGTTCAACATGTTGGCGATAGAACAAAAGAAATCCAAACAAAGCGGCCAGTTCAGTGTCAGAACAATCGAGCCCATGGGCGTTAAGCTGATGTTATCCCCCGAGCAGGAAGGGCAAGAGGAAAAGTGCTTTCCGAAATTCAGAGAAAATAAAAACAGAAGTGGACGGACGGCAACTGCGGGAAGTTCAGCGTGAACTTGTGGAAAACATGTTGTTCCGGCTTTGACGAGTGCCCTCATTGAAAAGCAGAAAATAGTGTGCGGGCAAGGGCGGACAGAGAAAGCGGATATTGCTCTTTCTCTGGTTATGTAAAGGGCAGTACGCTTACGCGCGCGGCATATTCAATGACGATTTAAAAAACAGCGATAAAGACTTACCGGAAACAAGCTTTCGGAGCTCACAGAACAGAAGGGAACCGTAGGCCGGGTCGCGCTGTTTGAACTCGATCTCGTTCATCGCCAGGAGTTGGGGACCATTGCAGCTCGCGAACTTCTGCATGTTCATGTCCTCCAGGGGGATGCTGTTTCTTCGGGCTACGTCGAGCATCCAGGCGACCACGTCATCCATTGCCCAATCCTTGGGATCATTGAGACGGAAGCGCACCAAATCAACGCGCTCGTTGTTGGGAATAGGCTTGAACTGGCTCGAACTCATCTGCGATCGGAGAATAGCTGGTGTGAGGCGATCGAATAGTGCCGGCAAACACATGAGTTGAGGGTACAGTGCCGCAGCAGCCGCGCTAGTGATCACGTTGGAGTTAGCTTGAGGAGCGGTGGAATTGGGCGCGACTAGGTTGTTTTGGGACGAAATGAGATTTGGCGGCACGAGTTGCGACGGCAGAACGTTTCCCGTATCAGAGTTGTATCCAGCCGTAGACTGTAACCCTTGAGGGGCCGAAGACTGAGCCGCCGTGACAATAGAAAATGCGCTTGGAAGAATGTTTGAAGACGGCGATTGCAAAAATGGACTTGGCTGAGGGTAGACAAGGTTTGTAGTCGGCGTGGGGCAAACAGGCAAGCCACCAGCCGACAGGGCCGTGCCTGTATTGTTTGCGGCCGTACCAGGGGGCGGAGGACTTACTTGCGCACACAAGGTTGATGTTTGCGCAGCCGGGAAGCCGACCACTTGAGTGGTCTCACCAATAGGTTGTTGTCCGGTCAGCAGGTGAGTACCAGATGAGGCAGTCAATCCAAGCGATGTTGCCAAGCCCAAATTTGGATATTCCAGCTGGGTATTTGAGGCTAAGGCGGCCAAGAGATATTCGGTAGAAAGTGAGGTCGTCGTGGTTGCGGCAAACGGATTTTGAAAAGGAAAAGGTGCCGAAGGAGGAGGGCTTGATGCAATCGCGGGACAGTCCTGTTCGAATTTGTTCGTAGCCGAGAATTTTTTCATATCTGCTCACTGCGACTAACACGCAGACAGTCGAGATTTGCTGTGACTCTTCTCTGAGCGACAACACCGAAGTTGATTGCTCTCGTTGATCGCTCTTGTATGGCAATCTTCTTATTCATAGCAAGCACATGGATGCGTCTGAAGCGGAATACACCTTAATGTTGTCTAGGTGTTTACGCGGAATAAGAAATAACACACACATGTAACAGACAGAGAGCAGGCATGTGGGAAAGAACGAAGAAGTAAAAGGAAGAAAGGGGCGGTCGATTTGAACGCGCACGCCTTGCTGACAGCCGCTCTTCGCTCGCGTGTCCGAGGATAACTCGGTATTGATCGTCGGGGGAGGGGCGGCAGCTGACGCGGGGACTCGGGGTGCAGCCGGTCGGGACCAATGGTGCCGTAATCGGTAGACGGGGAAAATGCGGGGAAGAAGAAAAGGGGAGGGAAGTTGGCTGCTTACCGCCCACCAAGCTTCAGTTTCGAAGACTCTGATGACGTTGTTCCCGCAAAAAGATCAAAATTCGCCCGCACGGTGTCACCTTTTTCCCGTACGCTTTTTACAGTCTTACCCAATGTTCGGACTCCTCAAAGGGTATCTACGGTCACGGTCATTATGCGTTCGAAAACGGAACTCTTGAAGTGCTCTGAACGGGGAACGTTCGCCGTCATCGCTGATAACCGCTACAATTCATGATTGATATGAGCAGGAAGGAAATCGAGTCGAAGGCAAAAAATACGAAACGCAGAAGCGATTGTTGGGTCGACGATGACAAAAAGGGGTCCGTTCAACATTTTCATAGTGAACGCACCATGTTGCCGTTGGCTTCTGCTAACACGGTACATAACACAAAATGAAGACAATCACATAATGCTCATCTCGATTCACAGGATTCAGATAAGACGGTGAACAAAAAGAGTGGTAGGATCTTTGTTCGATGTCGAATAGTATAATCCAAAATAAAAGTTCAAGGAACGAAGCTCAAAACGCGAATGACGTAAAGTGCACCCCACACCGTTTAGAGAACAAAAATATGCGCCCTTACGAGGCGTCGAGCGGGTGTGGGAAGGGAACACACCACACTGGTTACGGTTGACCACCGGTATGGGCACGAACGGCGATACCTTGCGTTTCGCAAAGGCGTTGTTTTAATTTATTTCCTTTTTGAGCGATAGGAAACTGGAGAAGAGGAAATACAGAGGAGCGCACTTTCGCATCTCGTAGCGGCAGAATGATTGTGCGCTCTTCGCAGGCGATCTCCGTCGTGTGAGCGATACGCTAAAAAACGCTCCGTCGCATCGGGTGCATCCTTGGTTCGCGGAAATTTTGAATTTAATGGTATCGACGCATCTTTGGGGATCGATTGTACTAATTTGCGAAGGAACTCATCGCGTAAACAGACTCTTACTATTTGTCCAAAGTTGAGGTGCACTTTGGAGAACATCACTGTTTCCCTGACCTACACTCAAAAAGTAATTGGAGTAATCGCGAACACACGGGAACTGTCCTTTACGCGTTCGGTTTCTAGTTTATACTTAAGTAAATCGTTTTTCACTTTGAACAAAACTTGCTTTTAACGCTAGGGCACGATGCATTGGAGCGAGTTGCGTCAACGCCGCGCAAAGCTCGGGTTCAGCAGAAGTCCGAGTATCTAGAGGAGGTCGTAACTGCATGAAAATGGGCAGACGGGTCGAGGCTCTCTACCGGAATGCTGTACACGTTTGTGCGATTGTTCGCTGTACGTCTGGTCGGAACAGTGATGCTCAGAAAACACTTTGTTTATCAGGAAAATACAGTATCGGGGCACGCATAATATAGCGATTAACATACAGTCGGTGAACAGTGTTCTTCAAAAACTGTTTTTTACTCCCAAAAAAGGATACCATCATTTGAGGGGGAGGCGATACTCTGTTGGCATAGCATACTAGTCTGGGCGGATCAGAGGTTTTATGAAGGATCGCACTTTCCTGTCTTGTCTAGTGGAATCCCGGGCATCAAATGAAATGAATCACACGGAAACAATGATAAAATGTTTGCTACAATGAGATGTTTTCATCATATGTCGGGAAATTTGCTCTCTACTTCAAACTTGCAGTCATTCCTAGGATACAGAATGCGGCTTTGATCTTGCATGAAATGGGAAATCTTATTCTAGCCATTTCAGTTCACTAAAAATGTAATGGTATATAAAAAATACCAAGGATTGGAAGATTTTATGACAAACAAACACGATGTGATTCGTTTTTTCTGACGTCTTTGTTTCTGCCCGACCTCCAATGCTAAGCACAGTATATGTCCTAACAGAACAAAACTAAATGAACGAAATGTGGTAGTACATACTAATGGATTTACTCTCGTTTTCGAATTATCGTTAGCGACGAAATGAGAATAGTACACCACAGGAATGCTATGCGGCGCTGTGACGCTGGATGATGTTGAGCGTGTCCTTCTTAGTTCATTGCCAGATTTCACTGGAAATTTCGATAAACGTCTGCATTCTAATGACACAAACTTATATGTTCTATAAAAAAAAGCGATGAACTTGTAAGTCTGAAAAGCGCGTTATGCTCTCTGATCACTTTCCACAGTGTACCAGAGATGAAAGGTGGACCGTTGTGAATAAACAAATCGGAACACTATTTACCACAGGTTGTATCCCAAAATGTCAGGGCTTGCAGAAGGAGAGCCTTTAATGTTCAGTGTATACAACCTCTACAAACTACACATTGATAGATTCACGGATGAACTGTTTGCAAAACGTGCTGCCAATTGCAATGGCACATTTCCTCCGAATCTTCTAGGTTTGAAACTCACCTCTCACGTGAACTGCTTGTGGCATATTTTGCTGATCCGATTGCTGTAGCTTCCTTTCACGTGAGTCGGTGTTGCAATCCACATTTGTTGTACAAATTTGTTTATATTTCTGCGCTTTCATATAAATTGATTTCACTAATCCCTTTCTGCGTAAAGTCAATCGCCGTAAATAATAATTAATCGTGATTGGTTGGTAATAAGCAAAACATGTAATTTTAGCACAGGCTTAGGGAAAATCCATATACGTTCATGGCCCTCCGTCCTTTACGGTCTACATAAAGACGACAGAGCATGATGGACATTCGGTAGTCAAACAGGAAAAGGTTTCACGGTCAGGCAAAAAAAAGTGATGCATGAAATTGTTTGTGGTAACCCGATTATTTTTCAGTCATTTTGAAAACCTCTCACAACTGCACTGTTATGAAGTGTCCTAGCATGCGGCGCTAAAAAAACGACAACGCGGAAGACGATTTGTGTCTGAATGGGTAGCGATAGAACGAAAGTCACATTTCGCCCTTCATCCATAATTCAGTGCCCAGCGATAGCACCGATACCCTTTGAAAATGGAATAAAGTGAACAAACGCCGATCATTTTTATAGTTTTTTTTACATTTTTATAGTCATTTTTATGTTTTCAACGCGTAAAATGCGACCCTTTTTACTACGCTACCGCTTTTCAGGCGTGATTGTTCGAATAGGATGAACGGTAAGTGAGACAGGATGCTCCCGCTGTTGCCTTGCCTGATGAGAAAGAAGCACCGTTTATTGACAACAAACATTTCAGTACAAGCTATAAACACGAAAGCGCGTGCTCCACAGAAATTAATAGTTCGCAACAACAATTTTAGAACCATCCAATGTCATGAAATATTTAGCTAATCATTTTTAAGAAATCGACTTTCAAAGATCATCAACAAGAAGGAAAGTGTTTCTTGCATAAGTATTACTTCACAGATGATCTACCATTACAGAGAATAGAGGCTGTATCTGTAGCTCTTGCTTCAGCTTGCTGATATGTTTACACCGACAAACTCTCTTTCTTCCTTTACCATTCATATACGCAAAACATAATCTAGCCTTTGATTTGATTATAAATCGCCGTCTTTATTTCAATTCAAATACAAATTATTAGAAGGTTGTAGGGGGAATCTGAAGAATAAGGCCAAAAGAAGTTACTCGCGAAGCAGATAGGCCAAACGGTTAGGGACAGATGCACCGTGACGAGGCTCATCTCGGGCAAATTATGCAAATACGCCGTTGTACCAAGTGGACTGAAGTGATTAGTGCTGAATGGCGAGCTGCGGAAGCGGCGCTTCCACCGTTAGCACTCCGTCGGTACTCAGAGTGCTGCTGATCGTTTCGGGGTTCGTTCCACGCGGCAACATGAATTCCTTTAAAGAAAGCTCTCAGTCGTCACAAGGTCTTTTTGTACGCACCTGGTTGTACTCGCGGTAAACCGTTCTTTGTGGGGTCTTTTCTTCATGCTTCGCATGAACAAGCAACCTGTTGTCCACAGTTTTCACAGTCACCTCCTCTGGTTTGTACTGAGCCACATCAAAGCGGAGACGAAGAGTTTTGCCGTCACTCTCGTCTTTAATCAGGGGGCTTTTCAGATTGTCCAAATAGGGATCGTACACGGGCCGCGTGGTCATAAGGTCGGTACTGTACGCTGGCCTTTCTGAAAAGATGACACATCAAAATTGTTTAATAGTACATTCAGTCGTACCGAAAGGACGTTCGCTTGTATTGTACTGACGGTCATAAGAACGAGCCGATTCGATGCGCGATTGTCCTCCAGTGTGCGACGGTCCTGAATGTCCTAGAAAACAGTGTACAAGACCGAATACCCTAGAAAAGGATTGCACCTTCGAATTCTCGTCGCAGTCGCTGCATCTCTTCCTCCACCCGTCGCATTTCGCTTTCGAAACGATCGCGCATGTTGTCGAACTCGTTGTCGATAACCGAATAGTTGCTGCGAGCAACGTCGATCTTCTTCTCGCGGTTCATCTGATAGAAACCATTTGTAAATCATTTCATGACGGACGATTACACACGGCGAGCGCGTCTTGCGCCTCATTAGCATATGGAAAATTTGAGCCGCCTCTTGCCTCAGGAGGAAACTACGATGTAACCCACCGTCCTCTGAAGGGCCTGCGCAAAAACATCAAAAGCACATCAATTAACACGTCGAGAGTTTACAGCCACGTTTTGTCTGAAATTAGCGCAAACGAGTCCCGAAGAGCTCTGAACGCATATCGGAACGGGCAAATGGCACTTGCAGGGGGTGATCAAAAGGGCCGTATGGTAGGAGGGCGGCTGCCCTCGCACGCTTACACTTACACCCACTCTCCATCGATTATCTTCGCTGAACCGTGACAGGGAGAAGCAGACGAAAGCCTAGGTAAACTACAGGTTTTCGAACTGTGCGCGAGAAAGAGCTCAAGCGTAAAGGACGGTGTACGAGACCGAGAGGAAAATAAAAAGGATACGTTGCGTTCGAGAAGAGTGCGCCTGGGATATGCATATTCTAATGTGAAAATGTTTGCTGAGTGAGTGTGGGAAATAGTATACTTTAAGAGGGCCGTCCTAGCTTTTATCGCTTCCTGCGAGGAAGGGAAACACAGATGGCGAAAGCGAAAACATCTTTTTCGGAAGAACTGTACACCTCGCACACGGAAAGTGTGAGGCGAGACGGCGAGTGCCTTCGACGCTCTGCATTTGCCTTTTATTTAGAGGGTGCATTTCGCAAACGCCCCCGTACTGGAATGTTCCAGATTGTTTCAAATTGAAAACATAAGAGCCCGCTTAATGAGTCATCCGTCTCGAATAAATTACAGTAGCACATGCAGAACTTAAAACCACGACAGCGTTGAACGTCAAAACGGTTCGTGTAAATGGGACCGTTGGTCGTGAGCGTCGTCGTTACAGATTGCTGACAGGTAAACTACAGTCGAGCGGACGGCGATAGCGGATAAGTGGCAGGAGATGTGCAGAATCGCGTGCGGGTGCATCTTCTTCTGTGTTGGCGCCAATGGGAGAGAAGGGATGGAACGAATGAACAAGCCGGCGAGTAGTTGCCCGCAAAGTGAAGGTTGCCGGCGGACGAAATGTTGTGCCTTCCAGAGAGGGTCAGACAATCGCTCGGGCGCGAGGGTGACAGCCAAACCGACAACGACGTGCGCCCGTTCTGAATTCTCCTGCGGCGGCCGCTGAAATCTTGAAACAAACAAACAACAACGCTCTGTTAGACCGTTTCCTATCCAAATTTGGCGAGCGACTTTTGACAATTCTGCCATGCATTCATCGCCGATGCTCGCAGCAAACAACGATCTGGTCTAGACACAAAACAGAGGACAGTGTACACTTGCGCACGAAAAGTAATGTATTCTGAAAATGGACTTCCACAAAAAATTGACAGACTGAAGACAATACATGCTTAATTAATTGTTAACAACATTGTCACTATATTGCATGTGGACTGCTGAAAGGTACGCTTTTGCCGTGCTCATCGGGGTGGGCGTTTATTCAGCACTCCACGTATCCCTTAGCAACGGCTTGTTCAATCTAGATTAGCAGTACTCAAGCCTGGAGCTGTCCACGAAACGCTTATCTTCGATTGTAGTTAGATTGTTATTTGCTCATTTCCGATTAAATTTGTCATTGTAGCTGGTATTTTAGGGAGCATGTCCAACGTAGACATCGGATCGAATACAGCACTTGAGTCCATCGACATCACTGAAGGACAATTTCCCGCAGAACAGGCAAAGCAGCCTTCGGATCACACCAGCGACTCCGACAAGAACAGGTCGAGTGAGGAGGACATCCAAAGTGTCATCAGGACACATGAGCAACGCATGAGGGCGGCCGAAATAGTTCCGTTTGATGCCAAAAATCATCATTTGCACCTGGCTTACGTCAGACGTGACTTCGAAAGTTGTTTGTCAACAATTAATGTGAGAAAAGGACCTGATCGCAGATAACAGAACTATAATTCAGGAAATGCCCGATAATACAAGAGACGAATGCGAGTTTGCCGCTCACATTCGAGGAATGATTTCGAAGGAACTGGGCGATCTGCCTGGCGCCTTGATGTGGTTCGAAAAAGCCAGCAGCCTGAATAGATCCTCTGCGAAGTAAATGGATATAATGTTCAAGAGCATTCATATTTTTTTCAGGCATTATTTGGACGTCGGTCGCGTGCATTTCTTGCAAGGTCAGCACAAAGTCGCTGAAGAGCTCTTCTCGAAAGCAATTGAGATTAACCCGAAAGGCTGGGTAAGCAGTCACTGGGTATTCATTGAATCTTTTATGTCAGAAAGCCTATTACTGGAAGGCAATGGCTGTCTACCATCTTGACTCCGACAGCGTCCGCAACATTGAGAAGGTGGGAATGAATGATGCGGACGATGAGGGACTGAACTTTCTAGGCCCAAGAGGTCCTTGCTGCGTGTCCTGATAAGGACAAGTACGCCGACATAACCTCTTTTACAGCCAAGCTATCTACTCAGGCAGGGAAGATTTACCCTGCGATCGAGGCCTACAAGACAGTGATTGGGGTAATGTCAGCATTTTAACCCTTGTAGCAAATTTGTCTTTTACTGTTCCTATCTATAAGGTACGTTTTGAAAACCTTTTCCGGTTGAATGAACGCACTTTTCTTTTATGGGTCCCCTGACGAGTATAAGTATTGGGTTGGCACATTGAAAATGGCCTACACACATAATAAATGTCCCAGCTGAAGATGAGTAGCGGTTTTGAGGGAAATCTAAAATATGAAACATTGGTTACTTCCGCTGGGCCCGGTAAAACAATCAAACCGGTTCCTAGTTCCTGTCTTATGAATAAGAAAAAGAGCTTTATCTACATATCTACCGCAAACTACATGCCCAGCTGAGGGGTTGCTTTATCCAACGAACACTTTTCGTCCGCGTCCTTCTATAATGTTGCATATAATACAGTGAAGCATCTCTTTTTGGCCTAGTTCTGACCACAACTCAATCTTTGGCTTCTCTTCCTGATCCATATCCTCAAGCAGTCCTGTGGATCACATAGCTACACCCTGTTGACTTCAGCAGTCAAGCAAAATAAGATCAAAGATTGTCCTTTGGAAATTCAGATAAATGCAGAGGTGAATAAGATGCGCTTGCGGATCAGGGGGTCGGTATAGTGATGGGAAATCGGAGCTTCCAATTGTTCACATGTAGCTTAGGGCATCGGAACATCAGTCAGTGTGGCACATGTTGTCTATACGCCCTTAGTTAAATCAGGAAAAAAGTTTAGTTCCTATGGAGATAACCGCTCTTTGACTGAATTTTTAATCTTCTTGGAATTTGCTCCCACTGTGTTACAAGAAAAAACCGGCATGTGCGTTTCGAAGTTTTTTTTTTCGTTTGTGCGTCCTGTAAGCATTGCTAAAGTAAATATGCAGTTCCTTGGAAGGGTCATTAAAGGTTTGGTGTTCCGGATCTCCAGGTGGTGCTGTGTGGACCATGGATATGAAGTAGTTCAAAGAAAGCGCAGAACACGCAGAAGGGGCATCGGAACGCATAGCCTAGGGACACAATCAATCACTCATACGAACGCAGTAACCCCTCTTGTCCTAGCATGACATAGTGCGAAATTAAACGCAAAATAAAAAAAGCGTCATTTTCAAGGAACCCAATAGATAAGGCAACGTTTTCCATTCATAGGTAATAGAATGCAATTGGAGATTCACATGTGTCTCTTAGTTCGTTCGTTGCGCTTAGGATAGTCGCAACGAATTAGTCTTAGGGTGTTTCTTCATTCCGCACAAAACTACATCTTTCTCGAAATTTCGTTTTTCTGTAATTCGCTGGTGGTGGTCTCAATCGAGTACGAATACTGATTCAACCATTCGTGACACCTCCACTAATGAACGATCCTCCGCCGATTATTGTGGTTTAGACCATCAGAATTTAGAATTTTATTGGAATTTATACCATTGCCATCATTTTCGGTACCATGCAACAAACAACGCTTTATAACTGTGATAACAGACGACGATAAAGTAGACCTTGTCTCTGCAAATTATTTCTGTGCACGCATCTACACCGCATCGCACGCATTCATAAAGCTGATGTGACCGATATTCTTGCAACCTTTTCTTGAATTACATAAAGGATGCTAGAGAACCGATATGCGGTAGCGTATCTTTGTTTTTCCCTTCTTGCATATTGTTCCGAGCTTGACAGCTATGGAAAGCTTTCCCCTGACAGCGCCCATTCAAGAAGTGCCGTCTCTGCGAATTGGATTTCATGATGAAAGAGCGTTTATCGCACGTTCCATCTTTCCTTACTTTTCGTATCAGTTTCGAAACGCAACTTTACACTTTGCTCCTTCTTTTAAAGAAGTTTCCACTTCACTCATTCCATGTGGTATCAAAGTACACAGGGGACGCTACGCTGCCACCAGTTTCAGTGTCCCTCCAATGCTTATAAAAACCATTTCATTCGACGCAGCCATGTCATTCATCACTTTGCAGATCGAACCAGAAAACTTAGATGTTCATGCGAATCTCGGAGTTCTCTATCTCAGAACTGACAGCGAAGAGCAGGCGTTTTCGATGTTTGGACGAGCCTTGACCTACGACAACGCTCATGTACCAAGTATCTTAGGTGCAGGCTACATCATTCAAATTCATGGAGACTACGACGTGGCTCTCAACAAAT
Organism: Steinernema hermaphroditum; assembly: GCA_030435675.1. Lineage (NCBI taxonomy): Eukaryota > Metazoa > Nematoda > Chromadorea > Rhabditida > Steinernematidae > Steinernema > Steinernema hermaphroditum. The sequence continues at coordinate 9,820,320 of CM059625.1, read as the reverse complement.
ACAGGTTGACCGATGGCGGCAAACGCGCGCACCCTTTCAAAACCGTTTAGAGTGGCTGCCGAAGATTGCGATTACAATGCAGCGCTGTGGAACAACATAGGAATGTGTTTCTACGGAAAGAAGAAACTTGTTGCCTGCATCAGCTGTTTGAAAAGGGCCAATTACTTGAACCCTCTAGATTGGAAGGTTCTGCACAATCTGGGCCTCGCTCACAACGCCATGTTGCAATACGCTTCCGCATACCACTTCTTGTCGGCCGCAATCAACATCAATCCGAAAGCCTCAACGACGTACATGACGCTAGCCAGTAAGGCCAAATTCTGTGAACAAAAAAACTAAATAGTGACTGTCTCAGTTGTTTTGACGAACCTGAACGATTTCGAGAACGCGCGGAAGGCCTATCTGAAGGCTATTCATGTCGACAAAAACAACAATGCTCAAATTCGGTTGAATCTGGCTGTTTTGGAGTACAAACAGCACAATTACGAGGCGGCCAGACATTGGATGACCGAATACGAAACTCTTGAAGTGGCCGGGGTTCATATCTATGAGGTAAACAAGCCCGTTTCTCCTCGCTTTCCCAGGTTGTTAATTAACTTCTTTTCTTTAGGAGGTTCGGGAAATGGCGATGAAAATGAAAATTGCCGTCCGCAACACAAACTGACGGCTTTACTTTTTGGAGCGGCCTTGCCTTTCGCTTTCTTTCATGGATATTCATTTGTACATAACCTCGTAACCAGGAGAATAAACCATGTTGAAGGGAGATAGGCGTTTGTACCTAAGGGTTTCGATATCGTCGTGGCAACCACAAAACGCCCCTTTCAGTCTGGTACCGCGAGAGCTGATCCCATATTAGTTGCGTGCCGTGCGGCCTCCAGCGGCGGAGAAGCAAAGAACAGAGACGCGCGCAACCGCCAGACGCTTCACTGTACTTTGCACGTCCCCAACATGAACTTCTCTTTTATTCCGTCCACTGGCCGCCCCTCGCCGATCCTTTCGCTATCTCCAGCGCACACTGGGTGGTGGAAGCCGTCTCGGCAGACACACAACCGCAGCGGCAGCCGTTTCGTACGCCGCTTTTTTGCACTTTTCCTTCTAGTCACTGTCTCTTCTTCAGACGCGCAACCCCACTTGTCTTCCGAGACCCTTAGCGCAATGAGCGTTCAATGTCAATGTGCTCTGCTCTCGTATATTTTTCGGACTATAACTATCATGTTCAAATTTTCAGATTTTAACGTTTCAAACGGGGTCACCAGCCTGTAACAATGCCGCCAACATGCCCCAGCGATGTTGACACTCAGGCTGCTCATCTTGAGCCTTCCCTTAAAGCAGCGGATTCAGTGAAGAGTGAGAAGGTTGAGTCGAAGACTCCTGCGGTCCAGACTCAAAAGGTACCGTATCCTTGCAAACATCGAATAACTCACAATTCTTTAGGAATTGCCCTCTTACCAGGAACTGCTGAACTGCATCCCTAAGGAGTGCTTCGAGAAATCGCTTCCCGTCTCCATGGCGTACCTTGTGTGGGATCTCTGCGCGCTTGCCGGCATGTACTACGTTGAGCCGTACTTTGAAGTTTTTGGTATTGCCGGTCTCGTATTCTGGTAAGCTGCCTTTGCTAACAACTGCCGCTAATCCGACTGAACAGAACTGTCACTTCAACACAGCTCGCAAAAAGCATTTGCAAAAAAAGCATTTTGTTAGGTGGTGCCCGGAGAGCGAAGAATGGTGCCCAGCCATAATAGAAAACATTTCCTTTTTACGCGCACATTAATCACTAAGTGGAAATTGCACGTCAATTCGCGGGCTTTTTTGATGTTGAAAAGAAGTACCCTTTTGTCGGGTACGAAGTAGACAGACGGATGGTCCACTGATAACCGAAAGTGGTCTGATTTTCTGCTTAGGGGGGCGACAGTGATCACACAATTGCAGACGAAGATTGACATGCACCATGATGTAGAAGTGTAGTTTTTGCCACACATAGAATGACACTTGGTGGGCATTCCAAAGTACGTGTGAGATGTAAAACGAACTTTATAGAAGTCAAATGAAAACAGGACGTAGTTGAAAAACACATTCGAGTTAATTAGCAAAAGACAAAAAATACAGGTTATTGATCGAAACAGATTTTGCACCGCCAAAAATTCGAAGTACAATTTAGTTTTCGCTCAAGCAGAATCGCATTTACTGGCACTACTTCAACATAGACAAAAAAGACAATAGCAAACTTTTTGAACTGTGAACAAGTTCCATATAAAGAGCGGTACCTAGAGTGGACATATACAGCAACCAGTCATAATGTGCAAACAAAACTTCACCAGACATAACCATTTCCTTCGATAGTATTACATAAGAAGACGTTGTTGAGAATCGTATCTTATAGGTACTTCTTGATGGGAATGTTCGGATTCGCCCTTTTCGTTGTCGGTCACGATTGTGGACACGGAACGTTCTCAAACTACACCTGGGTGAATGACATTTGCGGACACATTGCACATGCTCCCATCTTGGCTCCTTATTGGCCATGGCAGAAGTCGCACCGACAGCACCACACTTACACGGGCCATCTCACGAAGGATCGCGGTCACCCCTGGATCACCGAGGATGTCTACGGCGAGTGGGGATGGGGACAGAAGATGTACGCCAACAACCCTATCACTGCTCTTATTCGGTTAGTCAATTTGCTCTGTGGATCATTATGTCAGGAGATGATGTTTAGCTGGGTCATGTACACATTCGGAGGAGTTACTGATGGCAGCCACTTCTGGCCAACAAGCTCACTTTTCACGAACACCAAAGAGCGTATTCAGTGCGTTGTCAGTGGACTTGCTTGTGCGTTTTCCGCTTACGTAAGTTTCATTTTTTCCTTGATTCTGAAACGGCGGTACTACTCAGGTCGCTTTTGTCCTTTGCGGATACGACCTCTTCACCTACGGAAAGTTTTACGTGATGCCTGTGCTCTGCCAAGGATTCTGGTTGACCATGGTCACCTATCTGCAGCACCAGACCGACGACATCAACGTTTACGAAGACGGCACTTGGGGATACGTTCGTGGACAAGTGCAGACGATTGATCGGTAGATACGCTTAAGAACGTCTCGCACTTAACTGAAACTGTTTCAGTCCCTACGGTTTCGGAATTGACCAACTGATGCACCATATCACCGATGGTCATGTTGCCCACCACCTGTTCTTCACTAAAATCCCTCACTATCACCTTATGAAGGCCACCGAAGCTCTCCGCCAAAAGCTGGAGCCCCATGGCGTCTATCGTCATCGCGTCAGCTACGACTTCCTGTTTGAGTTCTGCCGTCTAAATATGCGCTTGGAGTACCTTATTGGTCAGGGCACTGGCTTGCTCAACTACGCCAAGAAAACAAAGAAAAGTGAATAGGCCAGCAAAGTGTTCAAATTAGTTGTGCTCAACAACATCACCTCTTTGTATTCTACGAGTTGCTCAAGCTAAAAACGATTCCGTACAGATCTCTGTCAGTTTAAGATAACAAACGCTAAAGCGGAACTACTCAAAAGCTTGCCCACCATCAAATGTTGTGAGACTCTGCACAATAAATATCTTAGTCTCCCACATGACTTCCTACATTATGGATTACCATGTTACAGAAAAATAGAAAAAAAAACATTAAATATGGAACGAGGACTCGTGTCGCGATGGCGAGTGGTCGGTCCCTCGGTCGCTCTCTGAGCGTCTGCTTGGTCAGACGGCAAACCCTGTGGCAGTTGTGAGTGTTCCTGCTTCCTGAGGGATCCGGATTCGGAAGCCGTAGTCCCACCACCGCTGACAACAAAATCTCCGACGCCAGGAATCCAAAGACCGATGCTGTGTGAGATGTCATCCCGGAGGTCGCCGACGCTTTGAGGACGCCATCACCACCGAACATCCTCTGTTTGTCTATTTTCGGTGTCGTGCAAGGCAAAATGCCTTTGATCCACGAAATAAAGTCTTGTAAAGTCGTGTAAATTCATTAGATATGTTACTCATCACGATTAAACGAAGGTTTCTTACGTGCTTAATCAGCGCACACTTAAGTAAATTTCTAACGTACAATTAGGGGCATGCATTGTTTTGAGCTGACAGCAATCTGTGGAAGTATTAGAATTATTGGCCGATATGTTAGCAATACTCTTTGGAACACCTTGCCTGCTATATTGCCATTGATTTAAACAACGGAATACCTGTAATTAAATTGGTTCTCAGTAAGATCAGGCGGTGAGATGAAAGCTGCGTGAGTCCGCTGCACCGTTCATGTCAGATAATTCCTTGTGCTTTTTTGTATGTGAATTTTTCTGAAAACCTTTCCCATGAACTTTGACGTTATGGTTTTAAACTGGGCACAGTATGTCTGAACTTGTCTTCCGTCGGTAATGATGTTTCGATCAGTCCTTACAATCATTCAGAAATGTGCGCTTATGTTTTGTGCCAAACTTCATTATTCAGTTGAACTCGGTAAAGCACTATTGAGGAATCTTGCGTTTTTACAGTGTAAGAGTTGCTACTATGTTGGTCTTTTTGTATGAGCATTGTATGAAAAACATATAACACAAGAACAAACACATCAAATCACTTCGAAACAGCCTAATCTTGTTAAGCCTATAACCGAATAATTTGACTCAGTAATTCTTTCATGCATGGTCACAACATTTGTAGTGTAGGTTGGGTGCTAACAGCCCATCCTAAGTGTGCGATCATCAGCAACACACGTAGTTATCGATTAACGTTGATATGCCGAATGAAACTACAGTGTGATCTTGAGGATGACTAAAAGACGCATAGAAGACATTTTGCGCGTTCCGCACGTTCCTTTGTTGCGATTACGCTTTTCAGATGGCCAGCGTTGAAATCTTTCCTTCAGTGTCCCTTATTGACGAGGACATCCTGATAGTAGTGCGCGGTCTACACCCAAATCGGAACTATTCGTTTCATCTGAGGTTCTTTCACCACTTTCGGGCAATTCAAAGCGTTTTGTTTAGTTTGAAACACCGGAATGGAACTCACGAGTCCGAGGTCATCTTCAGAGCAAACGAGCATGGAATTATCAATCTGGCCAAAGCTGTCCCTATTCGAGGATCATACAGAGGTTTAACTATTGTGTTGCGTAAACGACCAAATGCATGTAGATGCTGAACCGATGGGTCTCTTCATGTGCATGATCCCTGCTGCGGGATACAGATATGGGTCACCCATAGTCGCGGTGCCGACATCCAGTCCGTTTGTCTACAAGCTGAGGTTCGCTGAAGTACACAGAATGCATTAAATTGCCTTTCTGTAGAATTTCAGATGCAGGTGGGCAAACAGTGGTCGAACGCGAAATAAAGAGATATTTCGAGCATCCGAACGTCGAGAGAATCGAAATCGAGAACGAAGTGCTCACAGGAACAATCTACAAACCAAAAGGTTACATGCCGTAGTTGTTTTTTTAGTTTGTATGCAATTATTTGATCTATTTAGACGTTACTGGAACAATGCCAGCCATAATTGATTTGTACGGCTCAAGCGGAGGCATAAAGGAGCATAGGGCGGCCCTTCTGGCATCCCATGGATTCGCAGTTCTCTGTCTTCCATATTTTGCCTATCGAAAGTTACCTGATAGCTTGACCGAAGTCGATCTCGACTACTTCCAGGTAGTCTTGTGTTTAATTCGTAAAAAACTGTCTATGATAAGAACGCCATTGAATTCTTCTGCGCCCAACCTTACACAACCAATCGGTGCGGAATTATTGGAACTTCCCTAGGGGGAGCCATTGCTTGTTTGATGTCCATCCGGAATCCAAAAGTACACATGATATGACGCCAGTTGGCGACGAAAAATTTATAGGTTAAAGCTGTCGTGTCTGTCAACTGCTCGCCTGTTCTTGACGTCGTCGCACAGATGCGTGAGCATGGCAGATCGCTTCCAGTCGCTCCGTGGGTGTCACAAAACGGTCAACGGCACTTTGTTTAATCGTTTCAGCTACGAGGAGATCATCGAAATGCGAAAGAAAAACGGCGTTCCCATGTACAAGTCTATTCTGGAAGCTCTCTCTTACGATCACACGATGGTTTTTCCAATCGAGAAGAGTGCGAAAGACACAGAATTCTATTTCATTGTAGGATCAGCTCAATTTACAAGACAACAAAATCATTTAGGCAAGCATTGATGATGATTCTAATTGTTCCGTCACCGCTGCCAGAGTGCTCTGCGAACGTCTCCGCCAAAGTAATCACTGTCGCGATATAGACGTTGTTTGGGGCGGTCATCTGATCGACCCTTCCTACATGCCCTTGGTCGACGTAATCTACAACAAATTCTTCGGTTTGTTTGCCGTTGATACTCCGACGACTTTAACCGAGCACACTGTTCAGACATGTTCAATTCGTTCGGCGGTGAACCCTGGGGAAGTGCAGTTTGCCAACGCCATACCTGGCAAAAAACGATCGATTTCTTTAGTTCAAACATTGGAAAACCAATAGAAATGGGGCCGATTTCGACTTACTGCAGCAAGCTCTAGTACATGTTCAGCGTTTTTTGTGTGCTCAATCTAAGATAAAGTTGTCCTCTCCGTTGGGAAGACCGCGAAACTAGTCTCCCCCGACCGCATGTGTAATGTAACCCTCACTTCTTTAACTTCGCACTTCTAGCCACCTTCTCCCAGCGCTCCGTTGATTTATATCGTTTATCATTGCCATGATAACAAGTATTTTTTGCGCTTTCTGAGTACCGATCCGTCAATATACGCGCATAGTTGTACTTTTCCTACCTAGTCCGCGACTACGTGTATGATCGCCAGGGAACATGGAACATTGGGTCGCATTGGACGTCTGTTTGCGTTATTACCGAGTTATCCCTTGTCGGCGACATTATCGCATTTGTAGAAAAGATTACTCATGGCGCGGCAAGTCAAATCTAGACTTTTCCCCGGAACTCCTCTGCGATTACTGTCATAAGGCGTGCGTAAGTGCTTGTCAGTCAACGAAGTTCATGCGGTGTTGTGCTGACAAGCAAATGCTTTGTTGTATATCGTAGTATTTTTTATTTTTAATTTGCTATCGTCGGCGAACATTTATCAGGACGAACCGAACGCGTGATCAGAGCTGTTCTTTGCTCGGCGCCTAATACTGCACGGAAACAAAGGGGGGAGATCGTTTGCATCAGCAGAAAACCCATCGAAATGCCGTCGCAGTCTCTCATTATGCAGTTCCGTTTGCAAACACGATCTCAGTCAAAATATCGTCGCCGCCGAATCGCATCGACGAGCACGCTGCCGCATATTGATGAATCCTTGACTTGCTAGCAAGTTTGTTTCGACGTTTTTGCGCTCTTTTTGCCGATATTTTCGAAGGCGAGAAATGACAAAGCTCCATTACAGCGAACAGCCTTTCAAGGATACGTCGAAGATTGATGTGCGGGGAACTGCTTGCGTTTACCTGCATTCCGCCGCAATCCATTTCTTGAACGCTAAATAATTTGTGCGGAATAGGCACCAAACAATTTGCGCGTCTTTTCCATGAGTGGGATGGTGATCTCTTCTGAAGGCTCCGATGTTGCGCAATAGAAAGGGAAGATTTGTTTGGACGGATAAGGACTAAGCGCTAGATGGCAACGATAAACGTCGCCAAAAAGATCGCTTCCGCTTGCAAGGTGCCACTGGTCAATCGGCAAGACAAGGTCAGTGCGAAAAATGACCTCGACTGAGGGGAGGCAGTCCGCGCACGCGTCGCCGGCCGCAGAGCCTTATCGAGAGAAGCAGTGCAAATTTTCGGCAGGTTGTTCTGTTGCTGTAGCGCGCACGGTCTTGTGGCCACAGTTCTCAGATCGTCGCCGATCGCGTTCTTTTCGCACAATTTCTTTCGGTGCACTCTCCCTCATACATTAGCCAATTCAATGGGGCGCGTCGTGGTAACTCATTCCCATACACTCGGGCTTCGTTTTATCTCATTGGCATTTCAAACGCCTGTCGGCGCTTTCTAGGGGACATATTCCTCAGAACGTTTACTCATTATGCCCGAGAAGACCACTGCGCAACAATTTATATCGAAACAATCGATGGTCCAAACATCGGATGTTCTGTTGTGATAATTTGCCATCGCAACCACCTTCCCACGACATTTTTCGCTGTGGTCGCACGTTCAATTCCACGTTCACCCTCATCATGCACTTCTTCCCCACATCCCGATGTTGCCAGTCGCGAAAACGGCGACATTTGTGTTACATCATCTTTGGCACTTTCTGTTGCAAGCGATCCGCGGGCTTTCCCGCTATCTGCAAATCTCCGACGGTGTTTTCCCTTACGCTCCCACCATCGTGATACTTTTTATGAATTTGTACGCTCCGTTGCGGCCCCGCCTCTTTCCGCGTCACCCTCGGCAGCGCATAAAGAAAAGCAGTAGCTCAGCCGAGGACAACGATAGGTTTAGTTTGACCCCGGAGGGGCGGCGCACCTCGTCGGAACTGTTCGCAGCTGGGCAAAGGATTCATCCGACCCGACAGACCTGATCAGTTGCTTTTTTGTCGCTGTCGCTGATGATCCTGACCCTCTTGAGTCAAAAATTCCAGCACATTTTTGTTTTGTTGTCGCTCCGTGGCTTGTTTACTGCTACGCCTATCAGTGCACGCCATTCCTGAAGCCACCCGCTTCGCCTAGATGCTTCGTCGAAGCATCTGACCATTACTGAGCACAAATATCTTCAAACGTAAGGCAGCTTAGTCTCTTGTTTTCAACAACGCGCGTAACCGCGCCTGCTAAGCTGCCATGGTCTCTGGTGTCTTCGTCGCGTTCCTCGCTAATGAAACATTGCTGGACGCACCTGCTTCAATTATCATTGAATAGTTACAGATCGACTTGGAATATGTCGCTGAAAGACGAAGACGAGCGCCCCGTGTACGTCTCTCCCACAGAGGAAGCCGAGGAAGATGATGTGAGTTGCGGTGTTTTTGTTTACAACGACACGAATAGGGCGAGGTCACTCCATTAATTAAGTCGTCCACTTTGATTGACATTTCATCGGTTCATTTGAGACGATCAGCAAGGAGCCATCTCCATTCATGAGCGCATTTGTTTCGGATGCTTTGTTCGTCTTTTTGAGGTATCCACCAAATACCCAGTGCCAGCTGAACACGTAAAATACGCCTACGGGAAAAACAAACCGACCAAGATGATCCATGTTATACGTACCCGCTATCATTTTGCGAAGTGTTCTTGTTTCGGATTAAATCACTCATACGGAAGAGGGTGTTGAGTACCGAACTCATTTGCCATCTGACAAGTCCAGCTGCCTTTCACTCGCCAAGGAGTGTGCCAATTATAGATCATGCTTCAACAACCCTCATACCCGTTCGTTGACCACTTCTCTTATAGGATGTCGGCCTCAAGCCCTCGATCAATCTCTTCGGAGGTGTTATGGTCATCGTCGGATGTATCATCGGATCGGGAATTTTCATTTCCCCGAAAGGAGTGCATGAAAGTAAGTGCCGCAGAAGTAAACATCTTTATGGTCCACAAGAGACAAGCTTGCGCTTAGCGTTGACTATTGCATCATTTTTGCATCAGACTGCGGAAAGCTGTGGTCAATGAGGAAAGTGCGTTTCCGTCAGCCGATGACGTGCTGCGGGGGTGACAGTGCAATGCCATCGCCTCATCGTCGCTGCGAAATGATAGGCGCCGTCGAGGAGAGACTGTGTGACTCAGTAGAAATTGCAACAAACTCATCACATATGCGCCGATGTGACTCATAATGAGCAGACTGCGCAAAAGCTAGCCTTATAACTATGCATGCAAAAGGTCAACTGTCTGCAAGTCATAAAGAATATTTGCAGACATAAACTCTGTCGGATGGTCGATTGTCATCTGGGTCATCTGTGGAGTCTTCTCAGCCATCGGAGCTTACTGCTATGCTGAGTTGGGAACTTTCATTCGCCAGTCTGGTGGAGACTATGCCTACGTGCTCACCGCCTTTGGACCCCTTATGGGTTTCCTTCGCATGTGGATCGAATGCATCATCGTTCGGTACAGCTGAACCGTAAATGTGAAGAACTAGCTATCCTCGATTTAGTCCATGCACAATCACAGCCGTAGCAATCACCTTCGCCACCTACATCCTTCAACCCTTCTATCCCCACTGCGACCTTCCCTTCCTGGCTCCCCAGATGCTTGCAGCTGGTTGCATTGGTAACTTCCAGCCTTCGGTGTGTCTGTTTAAAATGTGCCTTTTTCAGTGCTCCTTGCCCTCATCAACTGTATGAATGTCAAACTTGTTACATTGGTGCAGAACTTCTTCACTGTCGCAAAGCTGGCCGCTCTTATCCTCATCATCGCAACTGGTCTCATCCTACTCGCCTGGGGAGCGCGTAAGATAAAATGCTGAAGACGAATGCACAATATGCATCATTGCAGCTTATCGAGACTCCTTTGAGAACATGTTTGAAGCACCTAAGTTTACAATGGGACAGATTGCCCTGGCCTTCTACTCCGGTCTTTGGGCTTACAACGGATGGAACTACTTGAACTTCATCACCGAAGAACTCATCAACCCAACAAAGTAGGCAGCCTTGCCTTCACAGCCCACGACTTGTCGCGTTTCAGGAATCTTCCCCGTGCCATTGCCATCAGTTGCACGATCTGCACCGTCATCTATTGCTTGGCCAACATCGCTTTCTATGCCGGAACCTCCGCAGATGATCTGCTTGAGTCGAAGGCCATCGCCGTCACGTTTGCCAACCGCCACTTCGGTGCGTTCGCCTTCATCATGCCCATCTTGGTTGCCTGCTCATGCTTCGGAACTGTCAATGGAGTCATGTTGACCTCTTCTCGCCTGTTTTTCGTTGCTGGACGCAACGAGCACATGCCTAGCGTCCTCAGCTACATCAACCCCTTCTTGAACACTCCTATCCCCGCTGTGTTGTTTACGGTAACCAATATCACTCCAGACCAATAGCACAGTACGAATTGACTTCTAGGCTTTCTTGAGTATGCTTTATCTCCTTCTGTCTGACAACATCTACACTCTCATTAACTACGTCCAAATCGTCAACTGGCTGGCCATCGGAATCGCCACTGCTGGTCTTCTTTGGCTTCGGTATGTCATCTGCACCTCCACAAAACCGTCAAAATGGAAATTTTAGTGTGAAGCAACCGCCCAAGGACTACCCGCGACCTCTGCAGGTGCACCTCATCTGGCCCATCATCTTCCTTCTTGGATGCGCTTTCCTCGTCATCTTCCCCATTATCCAGGCTCCCTTGGACACCGCTATCGGAATCGGCATCATGTTCAGCGGTCTTCCCGTCTACTTCCTCTTCATCCACTTGAGCGGAAAGTTCCCCTTCATCGACCGATTCATGGATCAGTTCACGATCGCTACTCAGAAACTCCTTTTGGTGGTGCCGTCGGAAAAGAAGGAAAACTGAACAGAGAGTTGAATGCAGTTGAGCATTACGAACGAGTATCTCATTCCTTGTCACATATCAGTTGTACACCACAGTCATTTCCATCAAATCTTCGACATACCGTAGTTACCGTCCATTCTAAATTATTGTCAATTATGATCATTTGTCAAAGAATTCAGTTTATTGTCATCATTCTCCCCTCATCATAGAGAGAGCCTCGTGCATACGAACACAAAGATGTTACGTTTATCACCGATGATTTTCACTTCGTTCTCATGTGACATCAGGTTGATTTAAAGATTTATTTTTTCAAATAAACGGGCCTTTAGATGTACTTTCTCAATAACATATATGATCGGAAAAAGACAAAAACGAAAGTAGAATCTGCGTAGCACACATGAAGGCACGTTGAAGTTTAGAAGAGAATATTCGATGAGAAATGTAACATCTACAGCCCTGCTGGTATGAATGGACATCGATAACCTATGCACAGAGACCGCCTGAGGGCTCACAGAACCTAGTTACTGTTTTGTTTTGGGCAAGCTGCTCTTGAAATGTTTCGGAATCGCAGAATACGAAGGATTAAATGTTAAAGACATATTTGTGTACCATTTATGCGGTCCTGTTTTCACAATTGGACTTTAACCCCGCATCGGTCGAAATATTTGCCATGCAATGGTTCTTTCCGGCTCCCGCGAAGATAACCCTGACATGCGCATTCTCTGAATTTGTCGCGTATCTATTGAATATGTGAAAAGTGTTCGAAGCATGGCATTGATCACACAGCTGTTCGTTTCATATTAGCGTTCGTACGTTCGACGAGAATAGCTGCTGGACTCCAGATAACATGGAGTTCTCGGAGGTTATCGAGAAGCACATGGTGGACAATGTCTTCCTGGTCAAAGGTCCTCGACAACCTCAAAAGGGAACGTTGGTTCTGGTTGGTCATCACATGATATTCTCAAGCTCAGCTGGAAATGGCGGAAGCACTTCCGACGAGCTCTGGGTATGCAAACCTTTTGCTAATACATAGAGATATGACCTTTAATTCAGTTGCTGCACAGGGCTGTTGATCGTGTGCTAGTGGAACCCATAAGCAGAGATCAGAATGGAGCAAAAATTGGTGGCTACTTGAAGCTGAAGTGCAAAAACTTCATGATTTGCATGTTCGAAATAGCAAACTACGAAGATTGTGCAGCGGTTGGCAGATCCATTGAGACACTTTCAAATCTAAGTACGTTGCAACTGGCGAAATAGGTTGTCATACAAGGTTCTAGGCGGGATAGAACACGACTATCCGTTCTACTATCGTTGTCCCTTTAATGTTCTTGATGATGGATGGAGCGCTTTTGATACAGAGCAAGATTTCGCCCGTCTTGTGATTCGATGTCCAGACAGGTGGCGAATTTCCGCCGTAAACAAAGGATTCTCGGTTAGTTTCAGCCGTTCACAAATATAAACAATTCTGTTAAGGTCTGTCCTTCCTATCCGGAACTGGTCATTGTTCCCAAAGGAATTGGCGATGACTTTTTGAAGATTTCCGCATCGTTTCGGGATGGAAGCAGGTTTCCTGTCTTGAGCTATTATCATCACGAAACAAAGGTACTTCTGATCAATGTTACACATTAAAATGAGGTCTTTAGTCCTGCATTATGCGTTGTGGACAGCCTCTAGTCGGTCCAACGGGTCGACGTTGTCGAGAGGACTTCGAAATTCTCCGGTGCCTGCTGGTGAATAATAAAGGATACATTGTGGATACTCGAAGTAAGCAGCAAGCACAAAACGCGAGGAACAAAGGCGGAGGATTCGAAGTGAACTATGTGAACTGGAATTACATGAACTGCCCCGTACCTCGTGTCAAAGACCTCCACGAATCGCTAGCGAAGTTGGTGGAAAGTAAGCGAGTACAGCGCGCGGCGATAATAAGCAACTTCAAAATTTTAGTCTGCAACGAAAACAATGTCTCTGCAGACCGATGGATGTCGAAGCTGATCGGAAGTGGATGGCTCCAGGGAATCACGGATACTATCACAGCGGCAGCCACTGTTGCTCAGTTTATTCACTGCGAAGGTAGCAAACATTCCGCAGGTATGTTGTCTCGTGTTTGTGGGCTGCTTCACAGTTTAGTCCGGCGTAAGGGTTTTGCGACTGTTTCGGATAATCCGATGCATCTTACGAGGTAGTAGGTGTCGCTCGTTAGCTATCGCTCGTTCTGCGCTATGGTCCTGCATGCGTGCCGCTATTGTGTTTCCATAAGGGCTGTATCGCATTTAACTTAAATAATTTAGAAGTACCAGTGGTCGTCCATGGAGGTGAAGGGCTGGATTCCACGCTTTTAGCCACATCACTCGCTCAACTTATCCTTGATCCCGATGCCAGAACAGTGAGAGGGTAAAGTGTATCGCATATGACAACTTACTAAATGATAATAATCTCAGCTTCGAAGCTCTTATCGAGCGCGAATGGATCTCCGCTGGGCATCCATTTTCTCTTCGCTGTGCACATTCTGCATATGCCACTGGCGGTGTCACTGGTCCACAAGAAGGGCCAGTATTTCTGTGCTTTTTGGACTGCACTTGGCAGGTATAGTGAAGTATTCTATGTTGTTAATGGAATTATCATTTCCTTAATGCATAAACAGGAGCACATTACGCATTCATCATCTTTTCAGATCTACCAACAGTATCCTTGTTCATTCGAATTCACCGAAGAGTTTTTGATCTTTCTCTTCGAACATGCCTATGCATCTGAGTTCGGTTCTTTCTTGGGGAACAGCGAAAAAGAGAAGAGAGACAATGGAGTTAAGAAACGAACAGTTTCCCTTTGGTCGTACGTAAACAACCCTGAAGTTCTTCGTACCTACGTCAACGCCCTTTATGAACCTAACGAAAGCGTGTTGTGGCCATCCGTTTCTCCACAAAGCATTGTAGGTGACTTCTCCTGGATAAACTACGTTGAACGAAAAATTTAGGTTCTTTGGGAACGTTTGTATTTCCGATGGCAAAGAAACTGGTCGGAGATCGATGCAGCCAACACCACCGTAATGCAATGGAAGGTTAGAGAGAAGGAACTGCAAAGCAAAGTGGCGCTTCTACGCAGGTGAATTGATAATAATTACGATTTACAATTGCATTCACCATTCAGACAAGTGCAAGAGCTGTCCAAGGATGCGCACATTCAAGCCCAGTTGCAGCATCTTCAGATCAAAAGCTGAAGCAACAGCGACAAGAGATTAATGCATATACACTATTGCGATCTCACAAATACGTTTCATTTAAAAAGAGCTTTTGTGTATATGTGGTACGGATTTTTTAATTTATATCTGGTGAATTTTCTGAAATTGGAAATAAAGTATTTATTCGCTAAACATTCTTTACATTGTTCATTCAGACGATAATTTCGGACTTTTACCCCATTAGTACTCTTAGTCTCGATCAGTCAACGAACATGTAAGAGAGGAACACTTGATCGCAGATAAGCTAGGTAACACATGACATGCGTCTTTGAACTGAACTTTCCATGTCGCTAAGTAGTGGTTAAATTTCTACGGACTATAAAATCCAGAAAAACCATAGCCCCTGTTTGTGAAAAACGTGTCATCGGAAGCGAAATGCGTGAAGGAATTCCACTTTTTCGACCTCGTCCTTGCATATCGGCCATCGGGCGGCTACCACGTTTTTCGCCCTTTAGTGTCCGATATTGCATATGAGGTCAGCAGTTTCTTCGGCCACTCTTTAAAATCCAAGGACATCAACGGCGAAGCGCGAGAACGGAACCCCCGTATTGTTGACCGTACCAAATGATACGCCGAACCGTGATCTGTGTCAACGGCACAAGACTTGCAGCCTACGCTGACCGCGGCCGCTTCCGTCCACCCAGCTTCCGAAAGTTTTCTTTTCAGGGGTTGAGACATCGATCAGCGAAGGTATCTTTCATCCTGCGCGCGCTGTTTTCCTTGTCCTGATTAATTAAATAAAGAGTGCATGAGTGGGGGAAAGTAGGTGATGACCCAGAAGGCGTCTACGTGAACAGCGCGTAAACTGCGGCGCATTTGTTTGATGCGCGACATGGTGATCCTTCAAGCGCTCCTTTGGTGCGCGCTTTCCTCAGCTGCACTTGCGGCTCCAAGTAACGAAAGGCTTGTGTCCTCCCCTGGTAACTTTGGTATGCTTAGACCTTTAGACATTACCTGTTCGTTTAGCTCTTTGTGAGAATACGGTTAGTGCGTTCCTTGTTTCTGACAACACGGCTGTGGACACCGAGACTGCTCGAGTTTTTGAAAATGTGACCGAAGAAGTTTGTCGCAACATCTGCTCCAATAACAAGGTACCTTTGCTCTTTTTTACACTGTATACTACGAAAAGGATCTCAGGATTTGAACGGTCGCTCTACACTTTGTGCTTCGTTCATCTACGATCACCTAACATTCAAATGTACCATATTTCGCCAACGCAGTTACCCTGATGGCGAATTCAAAAGGATCAGCAGCGAGGCAAAGCGCTTCTTCGAGAAGATTTGCCTTGGAGAAGATCTTCCAACTGAGTGTGGCGACTCCGAGTTTGTGCGCGTTGACGGCTACATTGTTGACGGATTCGCCACTAACGTCTCTGTGGTAAAGTCACTTGAAGAGTGTGTAAGCCAATGCCTTAGGGAACAGTTCGTGTGCAAAGTGAGTTCGTCTGTTATAAATGTTTTAACCTTTGAGTGCAGTCAGCGATGTACTTCCCTGAAGAAGGCGAATGCATTACCAATACCGAGTCAGCCATCACGAAGCCAGACCACTTCGGACGTGAGGAGAACGACGAAGTGATCTACATTCAGAACGGCTGTGCCCATGCGATTGCCGTGCAGGAAAAGCAAACGAAGATTGCCGAAAGCGGTAAGGAAATCTGAGGGTTGTGAAAACTGTAGGAAAAGGAATTTTTAGCTGAGGAGCATGGAAAGGTGAAAGCCAAGAAACCTTTCCACAAGAAGGTGCTGTCCAAAAAGCCCATTTTAAAGACCACCACAACAGAAGCTCCCGTTGAAGGTAACAGTTCTCGTTGTTTCAGCTCTGTGAATTCATTTTAGAGACGACAAATGTACCGGAAGAGACCACGGCCGTAACCACAGAAACTGAGATTGAAGAGACCGTTTCTGCGAAAGAGAACGAGGACGAGGAAGCCAGCAGTGAGCATTCCCAGGAACAAGAGGTTTCTAGCGAAGGTAAGTAAAGAGAAGCTCGTGATAAGTATAACACTCTTCCAGAAGTGGAAGAGGAGGCCGTCACCGAAACGAGCACAACAACAACGACTAGCACGACAACGACAACAACGACCACAGAGGCTCCCACTACAGCAAAGAAAGTTCGTAAGCACAAGAAGCGTCCATCGAAGAAGAAGGTCCATTCGCCTACAACCACCTCGCCTCCTACAACTGCCCTTCCTGAAGAAACGGAGGTATGACTAGATTAAGGCCCCTGGCACCTACCGCGAGTGTCTAGACTAAGGAAGAACCAACTGAGCCCAAAAAAGTGGAAGAAAAAGAAGAGGAGCCGACAGAGAGTTCTACTCCTAGCACTGAAGAAAAGGAACTCCCCAGTGAGCCCATTAAACCGGATGACACCGTATCCAACAGCACTACTGTATCTGGAGAACTACCGGAAAAGGAGGAACCCAAAGCCCCCATTGAAGTAACGAGTCGTTCGAATAAGAGAAGAAACGTATCTTTTATGTTCAGGTGGAGAACTACTTCAGCGACTGGAGCGAATGGACCACCTGCACTACCCCTGGTGAGCGAAAAATCAGACGACGCATGTGTCTCAACATGAAGAAGTGCGTTGGATCGCTTATGGAGATCAGCTGGTGCCCCGACGACGTACCCACGCAGGTCGATGCAAGCCAGAGCCACGAAGAAGGTGAGCCAGAGATTCACTAGCACTTGTGGAACAGGTCCATTTCAGAGAACACCGCCGATGGTCCTGTCGGTCCTGTGCGTAATCCTCTTCCTGTGGCCGCCTCTAAGGGTCCTCAAGAGGCCGGATCTCCCCCTAGCATTCTGCCACCCCAAATGCCCAAAAGGGAACTGAAGCCCTTGCCAAGCGGCGCTCCTGGATCTCCAAACGATATCTGGTCTCCTTGGCTGGGAGTGTGCCAACATTTCGCCAGCAGCCAGCCGTGCAAGAACCACGAAATTATTGGGTTCGAATCACGCGAGTGTATCGCGAAAGATCCGTCTCTATGCAAAGAACCGTTTTTCCGATACTGTACGCTCAAATGTTGACCTCTTGTTGAGTCTCTTTTAGCATTGGCAGGGAAATGGACGTAAAATGTGCTGGTAATAATTTAGATAATAAATTTTATATGCCCAACATGCACAGCATTTCTTGAAGCAATTGGCGTCAAAATAGCTGCACGATAGCGAAACATTCACATTTGTTTTCTTGAAATTAGCTGATCTGTGAAATTCCGTCTGATAGGACCATAGTAGCGACACAGAAGAGGACAGCGAGAGTTTACGTGCTACTCTTCATTCCGCCGTGAAACCCCCTCGAATGTTATCAGTTTTCGTTTAGGACTTTACCCGCTGCCATCGAGGCCATCATTATATGATTCTAATTGTTTTTAGCACCTTTACGTGAATCAGTTGTTTCGGGTGATAACGTCTAAATGTACTTAGATGCCTATCAAATAATAGGTTTGCCGATTGCAAGGGAAAGGTCATCCTTTTCATGTGTGCGAGACATGCTTGTAGACGTATTGCTCATATCACAAACATATTCATATGGCCGACCCACACGGCGAAAACGGAAAGTTTACAGGTTAAAGTGGGTGGGATTGGCCTTTATCAAACAATTGATGACATCACCGATGGTTAGCTAAAGGTGTGAACGGTTTCAGGGATGAACACGCAGTGTTCAAATAACGCCATATTTCCGCGGCCTGGAGGATCGTGCCACTCTTTAGTATAACATCTAAGATTGTGCAGGTCTTTGCCGATTTTATATAGAACCCGTGATAATTTTATTTTGTCCTACATACACGTTCACGACTTGATCTTTTCATCGAGAAGCATTTCAGGAAAAGTCTCAATGCTGCGGTTTTTCCTTATCTCAGTTCTCCTTAGTTTGTGTCTTGGAGATGCACTAAGTCCTCAATTTGTCGTGCCTCTGTCATACGGTAAGCCACATTGAACATATTTCATAGCGCTGAAATGTTCTAAGGGAAACATGAGTCCAGAAAGGTGCATACTGTCGCAGCAAGGCAAGGAGACAGCTTCCAAATTAATTGTCAATTAGAAGGAAAGTGGCCTAAAGGAACTAAAGTGGTGTGGGAAAAGGATGGGAATACCCTGAAGCCAGTGTCCAGCATGACGATGATTTCACACCAATCGTAAGCCTCATTGAAATTCCTTGCTTGGTGTCTTTACCAATTCGGTTCGTAAATACAAAACAGCGACCTTTACTTTCAGACTCGGCTTCGATAAATTCGATGAAGACAAACACGGAGGCATTTACGAATGTTTGGCGCAGTCGAAGGATGTAGTGAGTCAATGAACGTGTCCACCAGAATGAAGAACGTTTTAGCGCTCCGCACAGCGAATTGTCATCCGAAAGAACATTTCATCTGACGTCAAACTTCCACCCCACGTGCAGTTCTGCCGCAAGCAGGGCTATTGTCTCAACGGCGGAATATGTCTGGAAGATTCGTTGGGTCAAGAATTTTGCCTGTAAGATCTCAGATGAGAGCATGTGATGTACTGTCGTTTTGAGGTGCTCAACGCAATACCGCGGGGAACGATGTCAGGTGCCGCCTTTATCGCGAATCGAAGGGTTTAACGACGCCACTCGACAGGAAGGTCTGTTTTTGTTGACTTTTCAGATTTCATGGGTAACTAATAAATTTAGAACCGAAATCGGAAGTAGTTCTTGGTTGGCGTGATCTGCTTATATTTGTGCTTATACTAATTATCTTCTGCTTGATCATCTGCTTCATAGTTGCTTTCGTTCCTTTATTCTTCAAGTGAGTGCAGCAATTACTTAAGAGATTATACCTATCACAAGACATGCGTACTACAGATATTCATGGATGATACCTCCGCATTCTCCTCATCACTACTGTTCGTGTGCAAGTTACACAGAAAACGTTTCTAGGTAAGCAGTTTTCCCTTATTCTGCCAAACATCGAAATTAAGATCATGCGTTCAAGAATCCACTGAGTACCATACGCCATGCGTAAAACGTGAAAGTTCGACGCCGGCAACCTCAAATCTAAAGCGAACGTACGCATGTATACCAATAGAAAGTGGCGATGAAGGGGACCCTGAAAGCCAACATAATCATAGCTACGTCAAGAGAAGTTCGTGGTGAGTTCCAGTGTATCAGATCTTTCTCAAGACATCTCGAATTCACAAAAAATTGGACGATCTGCAAACGAACAGAACACAACTTCAATTTAGTCTTCCTAATAAATTTAAATAACCACGCCAAGAGCGCTAACAAATTTCCAGGAAATACTTCTCTCTCAAATGGTTCGTTCAAAAAAGCCAATTAGGCTACAAACTGTAATTAATTTTTGGTCTTTCCTGGCTCAAAACAATATTACCGCGTTTTAGCGCTGCCTATGATACTTGTGCCGATAAGGTCAGCTGCAAGGAAGAGGGACTAAACAATAAGTAAGCATACGAAATTCATACTGTAATCTAACGACATATTTTGAAGCAAGGGAGAAGTACCGAATGTGAAAAAAGCGAGCAAGTCGCGTCTGGTGATGCAGAAGAACATTGACCAAGACAAGGATACGTAAGATTTTAGAGCCCTTCCAGCAACTTATGATCTGTGCGTTGCAGCATTGAGACAGAACAAAAAAACAGCCGGCTGGCCCCAGGCCTGCTCCATTTAGCTTCTGCGGATTGTAATTACTTCCACTCGACAAAGCAACCAGTCCAGTAACTCAGAGACGCTTGCATCGTTGGTTCAACAGCTTTACCTTCTTTTTTAAGCTTGGATGTAACGAGTCAGTTGTATAAGCGATTTTCTGCTTGATCATCAATACGAGTATTGTTTGTGAAGTTCAATAAACGTGTGTTTTATATGCCAAGCTGGCGAAATTCCGGACTTCTTGAAAACTCCATTCAGAACGCGTAGAGCGCTATGGACATCACCCGCGGGAGCGTAATAATGGGGGAAGTGCTTGCCAAACGCGTCACGGGCCTATGACTTGAGAACTTTAATTATATTTCGGTTTTATTTTCCTGGGGACGACGTCGAAATGAAGTTGATCGCGCCGAAATTGCTTCTGACACATACACAGAGCAGCCAGCTTGTTGCGCGCCCCAAAACTATATGCCAAATTGATTGCTTCCTCCCAAACTCGTCTTTATCTCATGTCGTGTTTTACCTCGCCACTCATTTTCCCAGTGAATACGACTATGTTTAAGCAGCCAATGAATAGCTCTTTTGAGCATGATCAACCACTCAGTTGCTGCAAAACAACGTTTGGACCATGTCTGTTTCTATTTACAAGGGTAGGTCAACAATTATAAGAAGAGCGAACCCAAAAATCTACCTTTGCAGTCCATAATCCGAGCTAAATGCACAGATTCCGTTCTGTGGAAATTCACTACGATAGTTGGCGCTTTTGTGATAATAATGCACACAGTTCCCATATTTATGCACAATTGGGTATATTTAACTGAGCCTAGGCTCATTAACCAGGTCGACGAAAATGGAGAGCAGTTGGTAAGGGTACGCACCTGATGATATACAGAACATGTTTCAGGATGTTATCTTCTTTTATGATGCCGGTTACTTCCAAATGTGCCGCGAATTTCGTTCAAACGAGACGTCACCCGCAGTGGATGCATCATGTTTGTAGAGGTTCTCCCTCGGTAAAATTCCGAATTTCAGCAGAATCCTTTGAGTATAACTGCTACTGGAACCCTTTTCTTACCGGTGACGACCTGAGTGACATCAGTGTAGCCACTCTAGCAATACTGCGTAAGTCACAGAAGAGTTACATACAAGAACCGCTTTTCAGAGAGAATAGGCTACCCTTCGCTGATGCATGTGGCTGGTTGCCTGGTATGCTATCTGGCGTATGCGCTTTCTATTGCTGGACATTTTTCTCGCAACGCTCGGACTCTTCAAGCTGCGATCCTCTACATATGCGGCGGTTGGTTAAGACACGAAGTCAATAAAAAGGGCATCGTTTTCACCAATAGGTCTCACCGTTGCGGTCGCCGTTCTTCAGTTCGTCTGCATTGTTGACGATGAACTCTCGCCACGTATGAAACCTAATGCCGCTGGGGAGCCGTCCAAGTTTAACTTCCGATACGGTAAGAATACAACTAGTCGCTAAATACATTTTCCTCAGGTTTATCATTTTTTCTCTCCGCTCTTTCCTTCCTACCTGTCCAACTGTGCGCATACTTCAACGCTTATCTCTACTTCCGGCGATACCCAACGCCCTTCGACAAAGTACAGGTGATACCAGGACTAGAGGAGAAGGTGTACAAGTTGAGGATGGATCAACTCAGAGGCAGCAATACAGTACCAAATGGAGATCAACACCGGCGCGGATCATTGGCCAACAATACCATTAATCCGTACTCTAAACTGCTCGTTGTCGACCCTCCGATTCAGGAACCGGTCTCTCCTAGAGGCCTCATGGATGACCCGAGACGATACCTGCCACCTCCACCACCGAGAGTGTCTTTCATAAAACCACATGTAATATTTGCGTGAAGGTCTGTGAAAGAACTGAATAAAACTGACTCAACGGTGAAGGACTGGAGTCAATTAACCCAGTGCGATGCAATCAAAATACCACAGACACAACTGAAAAAGAATCTTTCTTTTGATCAATCGATACAACAGAGTCGAGCGTTTTAAAAAAGAGTCATAGCTTTACTGAAACAGACTCCATCGCTATCGGTGGTTATAACAATGACAGTATGATTCATGAACGAAGTTCTCAGAGTATTACTGTGTCCTCTTTTTAACGCAATGGAAACATCAAACTGGAAATGTGACGAGACCGAGCGAGAGCAAAGCCTTGAAGGGGAGAACCGCGCAAAGAGCGCAAGGGATTGTATAAGATCGCAAACAGTGCCAAGGCATCGAACTCGCCGATGACGTTCTCCCACTTGCTCATCGTTTCGTGTCCATTCGCCCACATTTCGGCATGTTGAGCGACGTTTTACAACCTCGCGCTAACTGGTCCCCTTTGAAACTCAACACCGCTTTTACAGTTTTGACAGAATAATGATTTACTGAAAAGTGTTGATCCACGCTGCTGACTAATGTTGCGAATAACCATAAAAACTGTTCGTAGGAAGAACACAGACCGGTTTGCAGGAACTCCACGTATTAAACGAATCATACTCCCTGCAGTGTCAACGCTCTCCAAATATTGAAATCTTTGCTCAATCACTTAATGTATTTACGGATTTTTGCTGTGCCAGTCGCTTACTTCATTTACTGTTGAACACACTGTTTGCTCGTTTTGCTCTTAACAAACATATTCTAAGTCGCTATCGCGGAGATATTTTCGGTCGCAGCGAGGCGCTGGACGAAACGCAGTTTCGAATAGCGACTGTTTGCGCGTTTCGAATTTTGTTTTTGATTTTTAAGATTCACGTTAAACGCATGTCTTTAGTGCTCTGATGAAGTAAACTATCTTCAAAATGAATCGAAAGGGGAATTTGAATCGACAGAAGCCGCTGGGAGAAACGCAAACCCGTGAGGGCCTCAAGGTGCTCAAGAAATTCGTCGAGAAGAAATACCGCTTTTCTGTTGCGAGTCTCTCCAGTGAATATTTGGATGTCATCGAGACTGCAAGTCCTACGAAGTCCACAGTTGGTCCAACGCCGTTCAGCGTTCCATCACAACAGGCCATCAGCTATGACCGTCTGTCAGTACATCAGCCAGCCCTCAGCACCGGCTTCGCCAGCTCAGTGGCTCTTGCCAGTCATCGACCGCAGTCCGTATTTGATGCCGAATTCCTGGACGTTCCCTTAAAGGAGCACGTTAAGTTCGTTTCATCTTCTTCCGCTTCGGTTCGCTTTGATTGTTTTTGCTCGCCACGTTCTTGAGAAAATCTCACGTTATCGTTACTGTTGCACTTTTAGACGCCAAAAGGGCGAAAGGAAACGCAGCTACGCTGTTCGAATCTGCAAGCACATTCTGAAACGCTATGGAACAGAACTCAACAATGTTTTGCTCATAACTTTTCTGACATTGTTTGCGTTGGCTGGTGGTCTTCTCTTTTACTACCTCGAAGCGAATGCTGAACAAGAAGAGCTTTCATTAGTTACACAGGTGCGGAATTTTCCAGCCTTTCTGTGTAAAGATTAATTTAGGGAAGAGATCGCCGCCATAAACACTTTGCCCTGCAGTTACGAGAGGTCTTAGGTTCTGAAAACTGCCAAAACACCAACCTTCGAAACTCTGAATTGTTCGCTGATGGATACCTCGATAACTGCACGCTTTCGATTTTGGATGTGCTCAATGAATATGATAGAGAGTCCGGCTATGTTATCGAGCCAGACGGATGGCAGTGGGACTACTGGAATGCGGTTTTCTATGCGGGTACAATCTTTACTACAATCGGTGAGGTGGCTTGAGACACATGTCAGTACAGTACTCATTCTAGGATACGGTAACCTCCATTGCAAAACGACTAAAGGCCGAATAGCTACAATTTTGTATGCGATGGTCGGTGTCCCATTTATGCTATTCGCTCTTAACGCCATAGGAAAAGCAATGTACAATTGTCTCCATCAACTATGGGACGGATTCCGAAGGTAAGGCAAGAACTGTCATCACAACATTTTTGTTGTGCTGCAGACGCATAAAAAGAAGAGCAAAGTATGTCAACAGACGCCTTTTTGCAACGGAGACAGAGAAGCTGAATGATGCGAGCATTCTCGAGGAAAACTTGGATGTGACCCAGGGTGTTGAGGTATTTGACATAAGAAGCTCATTGTGAAGCTCGATATTTGCAGGTATCAGAGAACGAAGACATTTTCGAAACTTTTCCACTATCATTGGCGCTTTTCATTATTGTTGTCTATGTGGCCTTTTGTTCGGCTGTCTTCTGCTATTGGGAAGATTGGAGCTACTTCACAGCCTTTTATTTTTTCTTTATCTCGTTGTTAACAATTGGATTTGGCGATGTAATGCCGGCACATCCTCATAATGCTTGTGGTACGCCTATCTTCGACCAGGTGGATAACTCATGTTTCCAGCATTCTTCATCTTCTTTGTTGTTGGACTGGCCCTCTTCTCGATGTGCCTTTCCATCATGCAAATGAGGGTGGAGAATCGTTACATGGCAGCGCTGAACCTCATCGATGAAGAGCAAAAGCGAATGCCCCAATTCACAAGTGAGCCCGATCTCGGAAGAACGCAGAGTCGTCCGGAAATGATGGTCGGCAGTGGCCTTCAACACGAAGCCTTCGACGAAAGCACTCCAATCAAGTGGCGTGCGCAGAAAAGCGAGGACGACTTAAGATGTCTAAGTAACACGGAAAGCGAAATCTGTCCACGTTCTCCGTATTGCCGCATGTCGAGCATCGTATCCAATGCAGGTAGACAACCAGCCGCATGCCAGATTAATGTCTCTTAAGGGAGCGAAGACATAATTTCTCCAGTTCTTGGTGTTTTCATTGCGCGATCAAAGAGCACAAGGGCTTCCAGAAAATCATTGTGTCGACTGAATTCACTTCAAAGCATGAGCAGAGAGCGTTTAACAACACCTACACCTTGTACTCCTGGATCACTCCGAAGGAGTCAGTATGGAGACTTTGCCGAACAAAACTTAGGCATTGACGGAAGGTATATCTGTTTTGAGAGGGCAAATAAAAAACGAATCGCTGAAGAAGTACGAACCTTGCTGGTCAAGTGCATTCTCCCGTAAATCCCAGCCAGTCCTCCCTTGTCAGCCGAACTGCTTCTTGTGCAGCTCCTTTGTCCGTGATCACCGAATCAACAGAAGAAGAAAGTGCTGAACATGATCCACAAAACCGCACAATTCGAAAGAGGCCTCCACCGCTTAAGGTTTGTTGTCATCGTAATTTTTCCTATTACTCCTAGAAGTTCAGGTAGCTAAAGCTGTCTTCGATGAAGTCATGTCTCGCACATCGTCGGAAAGCGGTGCCGAATCGGAATCAACGTTGGAAGAGTCAAATGAAATAAATGATGAGTAAAACAAAAGAGGTAGAAGAAAATTGGTCCTCTTATTTATTAAACGAAAGAAGCGGGACTGCTAAGTATTTACTGGTGAAAAAAAGCAACAGTTACGGAGATTACATGTTGTAATAATGTACAAAGAATGTTTTACAATAAAAGCTAAACGACTGTTTAGTGAGGAAGTCCCAAGTTCTTCAAGTGGTCCAGGCACTCATCGGAGAAGACCTTTCCAAGATCAGTCCAAGCCTTCTTCGTCGCGTCGTCGACTTTGGTCTTTGTTTCGAGGTATCCAATGAAGACGGCAAAGAAAGCCTAAACGGATGCTGACGCGTTGGTTGATAAAGTCTGAGCAGTATTTACATTCCACAAGGCGGGATCCATTTTGAATTGGCGATGACGGTTGACAGTTTCGCGAGCGTACGCCTTGAAAGTCATGTCATCCTCGAAGGTGTCGGCAAGGATGTGACAGGCCAGCAAGATGCGCTGTCCCTGCTTCTCGAAGCGCTCGCTCTTCTGGACATCGTCAGGGGTGAATTTCTCGGCACCCTTGAAATAGACGCGAAGGTCCGGGAAGTTTCCGAACATGCTGCGATCAACGAGAATATTATTGCATCCAAGCAGCACACCTACAACTTATAGAAGTCCTTTCCATTTTGAAGTTCTCCAGCTCCAGTTCCGATCTTGCAGCACTCCATGGAGTCCTTGCAGCGCTTGGCGATTTCAGCACGAGAAGACATATTGGCCTGAAAACAGCAGAGGATGAACGTTGCGAAGAGTGGAGACTGCAATGCCGTCGCGATGTTCATTACGGCATTTATGCGAGAGTTGTTGAGGAACCAGTTGAAACGACCTTCCCCATGAGAACACGCCTCTAATAGTTTATGTAATGCAAGCACGTAGGTCGCGCCATAATCAGAACACAAAAACCATTTAGTGTGCGCGTAAGTTTGCGTCCGAAAGCGATAACAATGGAAAGTGAAAGTGGCCGAGGAAGCGAAGAGTAAACAGCGTACTTTGTTCGGCATGAAGACAGAAATTAACTCCAATTACATTAGAAACCACTTTGGGCTTGCTTTCTTTCTACAAACCACAATTAATGGCAACAGGCTTTAGCTATTGAAAACACGTCCAAGGTTGCAGGAAGACTAATGGCAATATTGCGGTCGGCAGTCACCTTGAAGACGCTCGTCTTTGTGCTCCTCCAAAGGCATATCTTCTCTAACGCACGTTCAAAGCACAGCTGACAGTGCGATGAGAGATCGAAGATCTGCCACACCAGGCGCTCGGGACGAGCGAATAATTGGCTGTGCGCGTGCGTTTTCCAGTATTTGGCACTGCCGGGATGCTGCAGTAAATAACGAAAAAACTAAAGGGTCACACAGCAGGAAATAACCAGTGCAGTACGGTATCAATTATTTGGTCACTCGGACCAATTTGGCAACAAAGTACTTCTTAAGAATTCTTTGTGTAATACAAGTGATTCTCCTTGGTAAATATCTTCCTCTTGGGATTTTCATAAACGAAAGTTATGATTAAGAGGACCAGTAGAATTATGATGATCTCTCATAGTGTCAAAAATGTGCTTACTTTCGGAAGGTAAGGTGGTTGTTCTTCGGCTACAGCATATTAGTAGTCTATGACATAGTGTTTTGGCACGACTCATTTCGAAGAATGTTTAAACAATAATACTGCTATGACAGCAAATACACGTTCGCCTTCATTCAGTTGGTTCAATTCTGCAACGCTTCGATAACACAATCGATGATTTCTCACATTTCTACTTTAGCTTTCCTTGCTGTTTCTTCCAACATCGTCGTTTTCAATCTACGGCTGGCTAGGAGGAAATGGCAAACGGCCCCATATGCACGAGATCTTTGCTGCGAATATGTCTTTTTTCAGGGTATTCCGAAAGAGCAGGTGGTCAATGGTTAATGTTTGTTAACAACAATACCTTTTCCTCATATTCGCCTTTTTTCACCGGCCATTTCATGCATGTGGTCAGTTCTATTGTTCCCTTGGTAATTGGCGAAATATGCAAGAGTTGCATTTGAGACATACACTAATACGTTCGATGCTTGCGAGCAACGAGGTGTCGAAGTCGGCCGAGGAGTTTTTGAATTTGCCGCAAATTGTACGCGCCGCCGTTACGTAAACATTCGGTCTGTGGCTGTGAGAGTCGGCGCCGTCGGCCTCTGGACGTCGGCTGGGAGATAGTTCTCGGTAATTCAGGTGTCCAGACGCCAGACGGAGTTGTTCACATCGCGTCTAGTAATTCGTCGTTCACTGCATGTCATCATGAAGTTCATTCGATCGGAAGAAGGAGCGCATAAATTCAATCGATGGCTTTTCTTCGGATCAAACGCATTCTTCTGGGTATTCGACTGCAATCAATACAGACAAACAGTGCTTGATTATAGACGCTTGGATGGTGGTTTCTCGTCATCGGAATGTGGATTTACAGTGACCGCCACGAGTACGCCATTTTGGCTAGGGCCAGCTTCAATCCACTGTCCAGCGCAGGTATCTGTTTGGGATGCGGACTTACGGTAATTATCATCGGCTTCGTTGGAGTGCTCGGCGCATGGTTTGAAAACAAGTTACTCCTTGTTCTGGTTAGTTCAAACCGTCAATATTCAACGATGGCAAGTAGTAATTTTGCAGTACATCAGTTTTGTTGGTTTCCTGTTCTTCGTCGAACTAACTACTGGAACGCTTGGATTTATTTTGCGCGGTCGTGTTGCCGAAAACGTCAAGATGGACTTGCTGTATAACATCAACAGTACTTATGTGTCCAAAAACCATGCTGATTCTTATGGAGTAAGACTTACATGGGATCATCTTCAGAGCACAGTTAGATTGCAGCTGATGTTTATATGCAAGATTTGGCCTTTTCAGCTCAAATGCTGTGGATCGAATAACTACACCAACTGGTTTAAATCAGTCTACTGGCCGAAGAACAATTTTGTCCCGGACAGCTGTTGTGACGTTTCGTTCTTCAAGAACAACGAATCCATGGCGAACTGTGGCCAGAACTACGAGCATCGTGATATGTGGTATCAGCGGGTGCGTCCACTAACATATTCTATGCATTTGTTTTTTTTTGTTTTCAGGGCTGCTACGAGGTGTTCACGGATTGGCTCCTTCGCCACGGAAAGATTATTGTGATCTTTTCCTACATCTTCGTCATCGCTGACGTAAGTACTGTTTTCCGACATTTCGTTTTATGCTTTTCAGGCGCTCGCCTTGATAACAGCTGTGCGCGTATACTTATTCATACGGTGTCGGGAGAAAAACAACGAAGTCGGCTACCGGTACAAGAAAGGGAACAATTGTAATGACAGTATAACAGAAGAGGACATTTAAAGAAGACTCAGACACCCTGGACGAGTTTAAACTCATGTTTACATATTATTCCTCGTGATCTATCTCAGACATTACGTGTATATCGGTGTATACAGTTTACGGTAATTGGATTTTGACACTTTTGCAAATTGGCAATATCACAGAAACCTGCTAGTACTAAGAATCATGATGTTGTTCGTTCTGAGTAAAAAGCTGTGAATAACTACTTCCAATGTTTACTCGGTCGGTTCCGAATCCCTATCTTTTGCTTGCTGTTTGTTTATTAGGTCCAATTCAGCTAGTATTCTAGGGTATTCTAACCATATCGCAGACAACCGACTTTATTCCGTTTGGTGGAAACTCATATTACTAGCTAATGGTAAGTAACCAGATGGAACATTTACAGGATGACCAGAACGTAGAAAAGATCGAGGTAAGCAAAATGCTCTTTGTGCTGTGAGCTTCCGAGAATGTCATCAAATCAAAAAATCACGTTGTCTGTAGGCTGCTAAGCACAAAAATTCGCGAGATTCTTATTGCACTTCGCGCACAAAAACTTAGGTACAACTACAAGGACATGTACGTTGTTTTTGTAGGTGACAGAGTGACATTGACGATAGGAAGTCAGTATTTGTAAGATTGATATCGACTTCGTTGAAAATGAACATCGCCATCTGCCTTTCGATCTCTGAGAAGCAGATAGGGAGGGAAACCAACATAGCCGGTCGTACGTCCTTGCTCGCCACGCGGTTTGACAGCATAGATGCGGCTATCCTGAATTGCTCATCCTTCTTCCGTCATCTCCGTCCCTTTCACTGTCTCATCGCTACCGGTGGTCGGTTCTGCAGCGCATCGTCGTTCACTGTTATTCGTCCGCCAACAGGTTTGTTGCCGAAGGCGATATCCATCAGGTCTTTCACTGCCCATCGCTGTTTTCCTCGATTTCCCTTTCCTTCCGTCAACGACCCTGCGATTATCTTCGCGTGTTAACCGATCTGCATATTGCGCTACTGCTTAACGTTCCGACCTCTACCGGCATCTTCGCCGTAGTGTGGGCCCGCCAAGCTGGATATCTTCCTAGTGGACTCGGTCTACTATTCGCTCTTCGGCACCGAACCGCGGCCAACGTCTTTACTGCCGACTCGCATTGCTTTTTTCTTGCTGCTCATCTTCTCATCAACTGTGCTCACATTGGAGGTGATCCTCTCCAAATTCCAATTTTCCTACATTCCCGGCAACATCATTTCGACAGCTTTTCAACTTTTGACTCGTCTTCTGGTGTTAGTGGGCGAAGCGGTACTGTTCGGCATACGAATACTCGAAGCCATTGGGTATTCATCAATGAACTTCTTCTCGGCAATACTCTTCCGGAAAAGAAAGCGTAGATCTCTACCGCTAGAGCACGACAATCTTCGTGGGCAGAATCGAAAGGTGTCAAGCCGCTTCGGAAAACTATCAAAGCTAATGAAGTCGATCTTTTACAGAAATACTGTGAGTACCTACAAAAATAATTAGACATTAATGAAACTCCATTGGTTCGTCACACAAGAACTATATTGTCATATTGTTGTTTTTCCTCTTACTGCCTATTTACTGATTTTTTTTATTTTCTTTTTGAATTTAGTTGCAATATTCGATCTGCAGTAATGCTATCACCTGAATTAATTTATTCGTCATTTCAGCCAAGCCAAGCGGAATATACTCCAAATCTGATGCATTTTGAGCGTCTCCAAATGAGACGCTGCACCAACCGCAATCATGCTTTGTTCGGACGAAACATTCGCTGTCGCACGTGCTGTAAGTTGCTAATTTTGCACCTTTGCGAAGGCAGAAACGAAGTGACTTTAGTGGTCTCTAGTGAACTGTACAAATTACATGAAATCTGGTTTGCCTTGTTTATAAGAATTTCAATGTTTTTGTGGATGTGTATTTCCCAGCCCTTATGGGAATCAATGCCAAGGTCGAAGATCATCGCGCTGCTGGGAAGCATTCGTTGCACCAACAAGAACACAATTTTACAAATTTGTTTACTATGCAAAAAACAGCCGGAAAAGGGAACAGGGAACCTCAAAAGAAAAGTACTATTTATGGTGTTCGTTCATTAGTGTTTTATGTTTTATATCGTTAGCCACAGAAAATTCAATGCGGTCTTGTTTCAGATCCCTCACCCCGTAGCGGACACCGAATGTTCTGCGATAACGGATACATCTATGTCCTGGGGGGATATAACCCTCAACGAGGAGGTAACAGTCTCATCCAGGACCTGTGGGCATTCAATGTTTACACCGATGAATGGACTCTCGTGAAGGTGGACGGAAAGTTTCCCGACGAAATGGCGTCGTTTTCTGGTTGGTTGATTGATCGATTGATATGCGTTAATTGTTTAATTTTCAGTCGCGCAAAACGAAGCGAAAAACTGCACGTTCATGTTTGGAGGTACCGCTGTGCCTTTTGGACGACGAGCGTCCAACAAGCTCTACGTTCTCATTCGCTGTGGACGATTCGACCACTGGAGATGGCAAGAGGTTCCTACGACAGGAGAAGACCGTCCAGATCCTGTGTATGGCCAGGTAAAATGGGTTGCTCCTTTCTGTATATAAGTAATCAACTTCGTATAGAGTATGATTTATGTTGAAGGTGATGGTATTTATATAATTGGTGGAACTACCGGATTCCAATACAATATGGACGTATACAAATTGAAACAGCCAGCCCCTGGTCCGCTCACTGAAAAGATGTTGACCATGGAATGGGAGTGGTCCTTTGAAAAGGTATGACTGCAACGTTTGACGTATAATGTTCATTTAATTTCAGTCTGGAGCTGCTGAGATTGGGCGATATCGCCATGAGATGGTGCCTGTCAATGATGGATTTCTTATCATAGGTGGAGGAACTCCGAACACTTCTCTTAGACTTGACACGGTAAAATATACTCAGAGCCAATGAACGAAATAGAAGTTTTTTATAGCTTTTAATGTACAATGTGGAAAAAAAATGTTACGAAGAGCGTGCTACGAAGCAGGATGCGACATACGGTTACCCGTATCCACGACGATGTCACGCCCTCGTGCGCTGTGGCAACAATGCCTACGTTGTTGGGGGCTGCAAAGACACACTTGTGCCTCTCGAGGATATGCCAGATGTGAGGAAGAGCCTTTATTGAGTCTCTTATTGAGCCTTACTTTCAGCTAGGTCGAGTCGAGCTCATGCCGCTGGACGATCTGTGGTCACTGGACTTAACCACCTATGAGTGGCGGCTCCTTTCAGCAACCTTGAAAGTTCCTGTCTTCTTCCATGCTGCAGCGCTCACGCGCGATGGATGTCTATATACGTTTGGAGGTTGCAACGATCGTAACTCGACCATTCGGTCAGACAGACTTGAGCGGGTCTGGTTGCGGACACCTACTCTACTGCATTTGTCGATGAAACACAACGCTCACAGGTTCCGAAGACTTTTCCGTGAATACGACGCCAACTTCCTGCAAAGCCAATTTTCCTCTGTTCTTTGGAGAGCGGCTGAGAGCGAGAAGCTAGGTCACATTCCGGAACCTCTCGGCGATTTTTACAGTGATACGGATGAGTCAGATAGCGACAGCGATTAAATTAACAACCTTCCGTTTCTGGTCCTTGTAAGCTGTTTTCTATCAACCTCATACTGTTAGTCTGTCTCGCCTCACACCGTGTTTTCCTTGCGACGTACGTTACACCGAAGTTCTGATTTCTTTTGCACCGCATCCCCCATCTTGATCTCATCTCATTTGCATCTTGATAAGCTCACTCCTCCATGTTCAGTGTTCTTCCAACTCTCCTGTGATCCATCACAATTTGAAACCCAGTGAAACCTTTACCTGTAGCTCTGTCAAATATTAGAAATAATTTATTCTGTTTGGTGGCACATTTGCGAAGAAGATCTAAAAGTCTGTATGCATCGAACAAAGTAAAGCGATGAAGACGTTGAAAAGGAGCCGTTTCAACAGACAACATTTACACAATTATACTCGCTTTTGTTTTGGCCGACATTAGGTTATAAATTAATGGAAGAACCCGACAGCAAGCACAGGAAGCAATAGAGCTGCTATCGTGCTCGACGGAGCACTTTTTGCGTGATGCATGTGCTTGGAATGGTTTTGTTGTGCTTTGGGATGTTCCTCTGCGGGAGGCGCCGAAGTGGACACGTTCTCGTTTGGAACCAGTCCAATGGAAAGTCCGCTTCCGCCGTGCTCAAAGCCGAACATTCCTGGATCTCCAGGAAGACAGTTCACCGAAGATGCGACTTTGAACGTGAAGAGACCGGGATTGCATTCGCATGTCTTTCCATTGCACGTAGAATCGAGGAGACATTCCTGCCCCTTCGAGCAATCGCCTCCGGGATAAGCGACCTGATCTTCACTGGGAACGATGAAGTGCTCCGTCCCTTCGTCCGACGTTCTCTGCGCAGGGACATCGTTCCTAAAAAGACATATCAGTTTCACCGCGTTAGACTCCGAGCATACTCGGAGAAAGAAGTTTCCGGTCCATCCCAGCCGAGGTACATTTCGTCGTGCTCATTGGTGTTACTCAGCCAAGAGATCAGAGGGGCGTAGTAATCAAGCATGGGTTTGGCATCAAGCTCTTCTGAAGGTTATAGGTTAGACGTGAAATCTACACTAATGCCTACTGTCTCCAGTGATCTGCTCAAGAGCTTCGAGCCAGTTAATTGACGCTCCTTGCATCATAACTCTTTTAACGTTCGCAATCACTTCTTTGTCAGGAATGCAGCCGAGATCCTAGAAACAGTTAGCCTTCACAGGACAAACTTCGTTGCTGAACTAACCAGACTGTGGGAGTTACCACAGAGCGCTTTCAAAATTTGGAACTGCATAACGTAACTGACAACGTGACGAAGAGCTGGAGAGTGGCTTTGGGCGATGGCAGACGATGCAATTGGGTCGAAATCGTCGTTTTTGCGAGCGAACGGAGCTTTGACGCCCTGATACTGAGTCCTAAATTAAGTCGCAATATTCATACAACGTCGAAGGAACGTACTTTAGCTTCCACCACTCAGAATTCCAGTTGGATGAGTTGATCTTTCCTTCGAAAACTTCGAAACGCCACTTATCGGCGACAACGTCGAAAGGAAGTTTGACAAAGTCGATGAGGGCTTCGCGGTAGAGATTGTTGATCCTGACGGCTTCGCCTTTCACGGTGTCATCGGCAAGGAGGTCCTTAAGTGAAAAATTAAGACGATTGTCTCAATCTTTTCTCTTACAGCTGATTTAAGATAGTCGTAGTTCGTCGACAAAATTCCGAAAGCGTTCGCAATTGCGGTCTGTACACTGGGGTTTGCCGATTCGCGGAACGGAAGAGGTTGCTTCTTGTACTGATACTGGTAGAACACCTGAGCCATCAGCTTGTGGGCAAGTTTGAAGTCGGTTTCGCCGAGCTGGCTGCATGCTTTCACTCTGTATTTCACCACTTTACAAACGACTCGGAGGGTCTATAGTTACCTGAAGTCATTTCCATCTCGCATGTCGTAAGCAGCTGGAGGGTTGCATAGCATATCCTTACTCCACGAACGAGTAAAGACGGAGTTCTTCCAGAACGACGTGGGCAGTTTTCCAAAACCGAGATACTTGAAATAACGATAGGCCTGAAAGATAATGCTAATAGAGCAGGTGGAGCAGGTAGCCTACCTGAATGAACATGGTCTTTGATGTGTAGTTCAGTCTGTGGAAACTGCCCAGGATCTCCTCAGCGTGTCCTTCGTTTTCTTCGAAGGGCTTCGTTTCCTGATAAAGTCCGGACCAGTTGTCTGCGCTTACGCTTTCTAAAAACAGAGCACGTATGATGTATGCGGACACCGTAACTTACTAAGCATGTGAGCGGGAATGGCGCCATCCTTGGAGAGAGCCGATTTGTCTTTGAAAACAGCAGTGAGTTGACGACGCATGTATGCATGGATCTTAACTCATAAATTAATGGATAAATTAAAAAACAGATCGATTACCTGCTGGTAGAATGGAAGAATCTGTTCGTAGATTTTTTCAGCAGACTTCATGATGTTCACCTTGGGTGGAGAGCTACGAGAGGAGAGTTCGAAGGGACTCAGCCACATGTCGCGACCATTTCCGAATCCATTCAATTGGGCCGCTGAAAAAGCTACGTGAACGAAACTTCGTTCGCCTCCATACCTTCGTTAGTCAATTTCATCAACTTTTCGTACTGGGACGAAAGCTTGGGTCCAATGGTTTCCCTCCAGAATTTCCACAGCGCTGCAGACTTTCGAAGATCTTTTTCGTTATTAAGAATCGCGGCGAGGTCGGTAAACCTAAATGACAATTGTATACGCGACACTGATACCCAGACTTACTTGATTATACAAGGATTTTGTCCCTTGAACTCGCAAATTTCCGTGTTAATGAAGTCGCGATTGATCTAGACTCGTCGTTCAGAAAACGTTTTCATGTAAATTTCTACCTTGGCGTTAACCTCGTTGAATTCGCCATATTTCTCGGCATCCAGAGCACTCATACCGTCCACTGTGAGAATCTCGAACTCGCGCTTGAGGAACGGATTGTTCATCTTTGAGATATCGAATTGCTTCGCCTGTTTGGAGCTTGACTTCACAAACAGAGCTAGTGCCTAAGAATATTTTTTAAAATCGGTTAGTTCATTTCAACTCACGTCTTCAGCTTCGTCGAGAGCATCTTTGTTGTTTGGCTGCACATTTGTGAAGTAGTTCCAGCCCGCCACAGCCACCTGATACAGGATCTTCTGAGCTTCGTTAGTGTATCCATTCATCCATTCCTGCGCCATATCCTCATCCTTGATCGAGTTAGCTGCCTGAACGAGCATTTGCATAAAGGATGATCAATCGCTTCTCACTTTTGCTTCGTTCAAGTTCCAGAAAGGAGAAGAATTAATCAGCTTCTCGACCTCCTTGTTCACGCGCTGTTTGGGTTTATTCTCCTCAGGATTCAAGTAGCTCTCCACCAGCTTCTGGATCACATCATTGTCGATGTCGTCCGGCTTGTTTTTCGACTGCAATTCAACATCTATACAGTAATTGGTAAAAATATTTCTTACTGAGTCAACGGTGTCTCCATAGTCCTCCGATGGGGCGTCAAATTGGATTTTCATTGTTCTTGCCGCCGAGTGCTCACTTGAATGTGATTCCGGTCGCGCATCATTGGATGACGGTTTGCGTTCCGGTTCTGGTTCTGGCGCGGGTTCTGGATTCGGTTCAGGTTCCGCAAGCGGTTCTGCCTGGGACACCGTTGCCGCATTGGCTGCAGGTTCAGGAACTGGCTCTGGCTCGGGGAAGGGTTTGGGAATGGGCAAAGTCTCATTGGACTTATTATCGGCACATGCTACAGCAGATATTAATAATAATATTAATGATAACCTTTTCATTCTGAAACGATAACTATACGCATTTCATGAAATAAGATAAGTGGTCCATTTAAAGGACGATCAAGCGCAGTGAACGATCTTTGAGCATTTGGGTCAGGTTGATTTCTCGCGGAAAAGAGCCGCAAAAGTTCCCGATAATGAGCGGTCATTGGATTTTGACCGTTTCTGACAGCCGATGGAATACAAAGGAAGACACAGTCTGGAGGGAGGGAAGGGTCACCCTTTGGAAGCTCAAAGGCGGCGGCAAAGACCAGCCCGCGTACCAAAGATATACTTCGGGCGAGTCTCATTGCGCAGTCGTCGATCCATCCGAAGACGAATTCCGAATTTCCACCGACCTACATTGTCTTATTTTCAACAGAGAAATCAATTATTCCCGTGAATACAGTGCGCTGGCGATCGGAGAACGGAACGTTGTTGCGCGGGATGAAATGAAACGCCTTCAGAGATCCGTCGCGCGCCCGAGCTCATGCTCACTTGTATCGTCTTCCCTTCGGAGAAACTAGCAAAAAGGTGCGTACAAAAGGGACGTGATTACTGTCTCCTAGAACCAATTACCGCGCGGATTTCACTAGCACATTCCATGAACAAGCTTTCGCTGAACTGCAACGGCGGAGTTTTGTTGATAGTGTAGCACACCGAGGAACC
This sequence comes from Steinernema hermaphroditum, assembly GCA_030435675.1. NCBI lineage: Eukaryota > Metazoa > Nematoda > Chromadorea > Rhabditida > Steinernematidae > Steinernema > Steinernema hermaphroditum. The sequence goes on along the minus strand of CM059625.1, from coordinate 9,783,392 downwards.
AGAAAAGATACCACGAAGCACTAAACACAATACCAGAAAGCTGTATTATGCTTGTTGAGCACAATTTACGCGACTTCTGTTGCAGAGGTACCAAAAAGGGACATTATGGGAACGAGACAGACTATCAGCGATAGCTCCAGTTAACCGGCCGATTTAAGACGCAATTCGGTCCCAGCTACTCTTGTGCATCCGAAGAAGGCGATTGGTGACGCTCAAATGGAATTATCTTCACAGTGACCGTTCAGTATCAAATCTAGGACAGCTAAGGATGTGATGTGACACTATCAAACGAAGTCGGAAATGACCGCACGATTTTCGCCGCCTCTTTCCTTCGAACTGTGTGCGCGGTGCCTGTTGCATAGTGTATAAACCTGTCAGCAGATCCTTCTTCAGTCGATCCATGGATTCTTCGAAGATGAACTGTTTAACGAAATGCACTTTATGAGCACAAATGCTAAATCCTCATGAAACAATTTACAGCAATTATTTTTGAACAATTAGAGGCTCAATTATTATTTTTTCCACTTTTATTTAAAGTTCATCCGGTAGCGTCATTGGTCTTATCCGATCATTTCAAGAGCAATCATAGTTGAAGTTAAATAGTCCTTCGAACGAAGTAAAGTACTATTCCCGTGCAATGTTCTCAAGAGTTCTTCAAGCTCATCCCGGAACAATGTTCGCTTCGTTCAAAAGGCAAAACTGTAAGTTCGATTCCTTCACCGAATTTGTTGTGCGCCTTTATTTGTATACCCCTCTTCGTGTCGGTATTTTTACTATCACCATCAAATTCCAATGCAAACCGTATACCATGGAACTACTTAAATTGAGGATTGTGAGAGCAACAGTGACTTGAAAACTTATTCAGGGAGCGCTTTAATGGAACATTCAAGGAGAAAGCCTTCCTGTACAAGACCGAATGTGTACACCCCGTGAATCGAGAAATTCCTTAAGTGTTTTGATGACGCACTTGCTTTCACAGCATCCTCAGTCTCTCGAAATGCACATGTTCAATGCATCTATGCGATTACAGCAAGATTAAAATTAACGGTGCGCAGATCGAAAGAGCATTTTACGTAATGATTTCCGCTATCGGCCCTCTTGCCCAGTGGTGGGGTGCGCGACGGTGGTGGTGCTTGACCGGGCCACAATCGGCGCTTCGTCAGCTGGCTGCTGGTGTCGAGACGAACGACGGACTCGTCAATAATGCAGGCGTCTCGCGCCGTCGTTGCAGTCGTCTGTGCTATTTGTTCCTTCCCTCTCTCGTCGCTCTGTTTCTCTCGCTTCTCTTTCCTGGGCTCATCGCCCAAACCCTTTCCCCGTGCTCCCGGGGCCATTTCCACCAAACTGCCACCCTATTTGCCGACTTGCACTAGCTTTCTCTAGTCTTGTTCTATGCAGCTACTGTATAGTGCTGAATCAAAAAAAGATGTATTTCACCTGCCCAATGCTGCAAATGCATCTGCTGTGCGTAAACTGAGTCACGCTAAAGCTTAATTGGGTGGATCCGCACAAGTCTTCCGCTTGAGAGAGGAGGCTCAATTAAGTGAGAGGGCCTGCAAACTCCTTCTTTCCGTCGTTCTGCGGCTCCCCACAACTTTCTGCGCGTAATGATAAAGAAGATGCCCGGTCCTTTGCGCCAATCGATATGCTTCTATATATTCGAGGCCACTCTCGGCATTAGCTCTGTCACAACCTCGTGTCCTACGGATAAGCAGAACTTTCATCGGTGGCCGATGGATACGATCCCTCTTAGACGCGCATCCAAAAGGCGGGCGTTGTTTTCCCCTAAGAAAAGGATAAGCTGGTAATCGTGCCATAATCTCACACTGTTTATTTCGAATCGAATGCCGTCTTGGCTCTTCATTCGCGCATGAAGATACCGGTGAGTCTAGACGTGAACTAAGTGGCGGTTGCCTTCAGCCCTCGACAACATGGACAAGTCCGACATGCAACGCAGCGTCGATAGCCTTCGTCACCAACTCAACATCCAACGTGTTCCCATCTCTCAGTCCGCTAACGAGTAGCTGAACCATCAAAGCAATTAACCTATCAGCTCATTTAGGATGAAGCGCTACATAGAGAGCCAGCAGGAGAACGACCCGCTTGTCAACCCCGTCGACAAGCGTATCAACCCTTGGGCCGAGAAGTCGAAGTGCACTCTCTTGTAGACCATTCCTTCCGATATTCTCCGTCCTTTCACGATGATCTTCTCTAACTATAACTCTTTCACCGTTGTCTGCGATTCTATGACTAACCACCTGCCGTGGACATGTCTAATAATCGGTAAAGCGTTCAAGTTGCATCCGAATGTTCACAAACATTTTTATTCAATCCAGAGATGTGAAACATAATTGATGATTGAAATTAAAAATACAATGAGCGCACAAAGTTTGAGAACCGGGGAACGTTTGATTGCACAGACATACAAAGAAAGGCCCGTCTTTCTTCTGAACGAGAGAACAAACCTTCAATCCAACTTGGAATGAACGTTTGAAAACGGAGGAACGGTAAATTTCTGTCAAAATTCTCAAAAATGTGGGGAACTCACTTAGAGATAAACGACATTTCATGCAAACAAAGCGTGCAGAACAAGTGTTATGAAAACTTATTTACAATACGTGAAACATTTGTTAAAGCGCTATTTGAATGAGCATAAAACGCTTCGAGCGATGGCACAACACAAAGATAATTTGAGCATTTATTTCTATTAGATATATTCTTTACCCGCCGGGGTGGCCGCTGTGTACTTCGGCTGCGCTGAAAATGAACAAGTATTGAGGACTCAAGAAATGCGCTTCTTACATTTTCGTTTCCTAAGAGTGTAGACGATGACAAAGAGGACGATCAGCACCACCAGAACCACGGTGACAATGATAACCACAGTAGTCGAATCTATGCCGGCTGTTTCAGAAGACTCTGACGACGAAGGGCCATAGGTGCTCGTTGGCCATTTTGACGAACTCGAGGTGGACGACGACGTAGAGGTTGACGTTGACTCGGAAGTGGTCGTAGACGTGGAAGTGGACGTTGACGTCGAAGTAGAAGTGGACGTTGAAGTGGAAGTGGAGTCGGAACTACTGTAGGGGAACGCGCCTTCTCCATTGTTGTTTGTGAACCTGGGCACCGACGATGCACTGTGTGCATCCTCTTCTGGCGGTAATCCCGAAGCCTAGGAGGAGGAAAATTAATCTACGAGAGGCGCTTCACACTTCGTTTGATGTGCATTTTATCGCCGATTGGGATGGTGACTACGTATACTCATCGATTATGTTTACCCAGTGAGAACAAACGGTTTATCTTCTCTAACCCGATCAATAGTCCGTAATCAAGATTGAATAAATCGAAAGCTAGTGGAAAAAACTAGTTTCCAAAAGTCGTTCAGAACACTCACCGCAAAGTCCTCATCGTCAGGATTGTCGATGTTTCCGCTACCCTCAAGAGGTTCTTCCTCGCTCAACTTCTGAGCAGTTCCGGCTGATATGAGCAGGAACGCAAAGAGCAAAACGGTCCACCTGGTTAGAAGACCCATCACTAAAAAATTCTAGATAACATTTCCGGCGAATGGATATACTCGCGTCGAGTCATCATAACGGAAATGTAAAGTAAATAAAGACGAACGAAAACGTCTTATTGGCGGCAGAACGGAAACGGAAAGTGACATCTACGTGCCGGATTGCGTGACTAACATTGCTACGTTTGACGCCACTGCAAGGAATTTTAAGCACTTCGCTTCGAGCGATAAGGAAACAGTCACAATCACGCAAAAAAAGCGCAATATGCGGTTGAAATACGATTCTTATGCTTTTCCAGATCGCATGTATATAATGAGGGTAGATGACGAAAAGTGACCCTGAGGTCATGCGACACAAAGCGAAGAAATCAAGTTGGACGGTGGTTTAACGGAGCGGGCAAAGGAATGGCTGCGCTGTTTATTGCATCGAGTGATAACGCGATAAGAATGACTTTTTGAACGTTTACTGTTAACCCAGCGGCGCAGTCGACTTCTCGACAGCCCAAGAGTATGTAGCAAAAAAAGGTGATCGGCAACATCGACTGTGTTGCCAAGAGGTAGAAAATCGCGACCCGCTCCTCGCACTTCCAGAACACTTTCAGCCGCCACCGAACAACCACAAAAGCGTGTGGGTGTATCATGTAGATCATTGATGCACGGTATTCGACATATCATCGCGGCTGATTTTCATCGTTCGAAATGCTCCTAACAAAAGGATGGAAAGCGGTATGCCTCGCATTTATCAATAGCGCCGTTCGCTAGAATTCCTCGCTTTTATGAAGACTTTTTCACTTTTCGCTCTCGTTTTGTTTTCTGGGTTGCGAGCTGAGGCACGGGTGGAAAGACAAAACTTTCAAATTCGCACTCTATTTTGAACATGCCTATGCGTCATCATAGAAGCTCAATTGCGGTACGAATCGTGCGCACGTGCGACTTGAAACCCCCGGAAAAGTCACACATAAAAAACTGGTATTTGGCAAGATGAGAACCCATCATGGCTGTCAGACCTAAATTCGTTTTGATTGGCCCGCGAAAAGCAGAGAGACTTCTGAGTAATGCGTGGTAGGGCCAACAGCAAGAAATACTGTACCACCTGCGAAGGAAATGAAAACGGTAAGTTCGATCCGAGGGCAAACATTTATGCAGCTAGGTTAAAGAGACTGAGATAGGTCAGTCGCTATGTTTGTCATATAAGCACACGGTCGCCGTTCGGCTGAAGCTCTTGTAGAAGCACTTGGAACACGTAGTGGACACGCGGAGGGTCTCTTCAAACAAATCGGCCGCCAAGCTTTACGCAGTTTATGTAGAACGTTCACGGCTAAAGGGCCGAACGATCCGTTCGAGTGAGTCACGCTCAAGCGGAGTTTCGATTAAAACGAGAAATAATGCGAGCTAACTTTCTCAAACTCGTCGGCAATTTGAGTTGAGACAGCGCAGAGAGGTCTCAATCCCCGAAAAGTCGATCATAAATCTCTTTTTTCAGGTACCTCTTCAGTGGAGATAAGCAAGAGCACACCTGCTCCACTGAGAGTGAGTGACTCTCCATGAAGATTGTAGTTGCGATAACAATAGCATAAGTGGATAGTGACCGCATTCGCAGTTTTACATCGCAGGCTTTCATTTTGCGCGTTTTAACACGCATTGAACTAGACTACAAACTCCCAAAAGCGGCACATAATACAAATTCCTTTAAGTATCCCCTACGAAAATAAAAGTTAACATGCAACAAAAATAATTAAAGATACTGGCAAATGAATATTGCTCATGGAAGTGCGACGTTCGAAAACCATTCCATCTGTCTCGAGTCGGCATTAAGAAAGCAAAGCGGATAGCACTCTGTTCAACTGTCCGAAACTACCGACGGTCAGTGGGGGAAGCGCGCCTGCTCGCGCGGCGAGACGATGGGAGTACAAGCGAAAACGCAGACGATTGCGAAGAGGAGCGGAGAGAACATGACAGAAGCGAGGTGCAAACTGCAAACATAAATGGTTATTACACTGTGTATAATTAGATGTGTTTGTCACTTTGCAGCATGGCGCGCGGGAATTGAGGGGCGAACTGTCGTCGGCAATTAAGACCATCTCCGCGGCTAATCGCATGCCAAGTGCGACTTCACCATACACGACCACTGGATGTACTTTCGTGCGAACTAGCAACTCAACGTAACACGGCCTACTGCAATTTTGCCAAATGGTACTCCCGCTGTGTGCATAGGTGTCGGTCAGGGAAGACGATTGTGGTAATGGCGGGAGCGCGATGCTTAACGAAAACTGAATTCGTTTTCACTTTATACGTTCAGGCGAAGAGGAAAGTGAACTTGCGGAACGGTGTTGCGTGCGGTAGGCGGAAGATGATGAGATGGAGGCGAACGAATGAAAATGCACTGGGCCAACACCATGCGACGATACACTCAACCGTGTTAGCTGGACGGTCGTCGCGTTGAAGGCGGGCAAGAGGAAAGACAAACAAATCGACTGTGCAGGTTACAAAAAAAATGGAAGGCGACGGAAGCGTGTGAACGCGGGTTTCAGCCGCACCGTAGAGCATAGTGCAAGCCAAAATAAAACAATTTACAACAGATCATGGCTATTGTAGGAGCGAAATAAAGGGTTCTCGTATACACAGGAATGTCCACGGCGGAGGCAACAATCAGTACGATGAATAATGTGTAATTAGCATAGATGGAAGCACTCGCTGTGGTCTGTCGCCCTTCACGGCCCAAACAAAAATGCAGGATGACGATGTTTCGTTCTAACTTGGATGTTTCACATTCTTCGTTGCCTGCTGCCGTTCGTGAAAAGACAGTCGCTCCGTATACAGCGCCATTCAGATGCACACGTGTTTCGCCTGCATGAATATCTCATAAATCGATCAAAAGATTGCCGCTTCGCCAAGTGCTCAAACGGCACTACCAACAATTGTTGGAAAGTTTGTAAAAAACGCAATCGTGGTCTCAAAGATAATCATAAAGATAGAGCCGACTGCCCAACAACATTGGTCTCCGCACGGAAAAAAATTACAACAGAACTTTTTGTGAACGAGGTGGCTGGAATCTGCAGACAGGGTTACACCAAAGAAGACTTGAGGAGATCTCAGATGTTGATGAATTTTTTGATAAGTGCACTGAATGAAGGGGACAAAATTCAACCTCAAAGCTTGCGCGTGACAAACAACAAAAGGTGGGCAGTTGGTAGACTGAGGTGAAAAGGTGGCTAAGGTGTCGACTGTGAAATCTTTAGGTGACCAAATAAATCAAGACTTTTCTAGCAGTTGGCGTTGAGGATAAGTGACGGGATTATCGGTGTGATTGTTGACGGAGCATGATATATTGGCCATGATCGAAGAATAGAAGGGAAGCGAATGAAAAGCATGTGCTAGCCCACAAAAACGAAAAAATCACCAGAATCAAAGAAGAAAGCATACATTTATTCACACATGTAAGCGTTTTGTTCCGTTTCGTTCCATCTTAACTCCACTCACTGTGTTTCAGCAGTGAAAACATATGGACCATATTCCAAATGTGTAAGAGCAAGAAGGACAAAAAACGTATGTGTCGCCGAGAACATAATTTAAAACTTTCGGAACAAGTAACAATACGGCACTCGCCTTTTCTTCTTAGATCTCCAGCTTCGAAGCACACGGCCAGTGCTCCTCTTCCAGGTGTTTTAGCAGCTGACATTCTCTGTGCCCTGCAATTAACATTAGTATTACACACTTCACGTGGAAAAAGAGGATCGGTGAGGGAGATGAGTCAATTCAACATTCGCATTTTTCGTTCCCGACCCAACGAAATTTGAAGTGCATCTACCAAAATCCATTTCCCGTTTCCGTCATGTACATAGAAACAGTTAGGGAAACAGCGGTACAGATTATCAGTTACCTACCTGTCAGTTTATTCCTCAATATACATATTATATGTTTATGAATTTATATGAAAACATTGCCCTTGTTTTCTGAGGAATCTGTAATAAGAAGTAGAAGGAAGCACTGTATACTGGCATGCCCATGAAATGTTATTGATGACCCTTTATGCCTGTTCAGAATTCGTTTGATTATTACATTGCACTAAAATTGTCCGTTATCTGGAACTCTGTTACAGTTGTGTTGTTCGCTACAATCTCGCGTTTCATGCGTACACGTGTAACGGTAATACTCAATGTGAACTGAACTTAAGTCACCATGTACTGCGGGCCGAGCAGATGTGAAAACCACCTACTTCGTGCCAAACTACACTTTGTTTATATATTCATAGTTATTCTGAGGTTCAACCTGCTTTCCAGTGAATAAGTACATTCAGCTGTACCTGGATATTTGATTATAGGAAGTAAACTAGCGTCTGGAAATGATGATCATTGAACAAATCCCGAGACATCAATCGGAGCTATTTGTTTGAAACAGCACGTAAACATAATGAAGCGTTTTACGTGCTTTTTGTCGTTGTAGCATGGTGTTGGCACTTTTCTAACTATTGGGCTATTAAGTTGAAAACGGGTCAGTGCCAAATAATGTACAAGTGGCCCATGGTATTAATTGTATGATGGACGGCGACTACCTGGAACAACATACATTGTTGGGTCTTACCTATCGAGCACATCTACAGCTGTGTTTGTTAAGATGGATCCGTCAGATCACCAGGGTCCGTTGACACCAACGTTTCCAATTGGTTCAGTACTACAAGGGACTATGGACATGCGGCATGTAGGTGACACTCACAGCTTTGGGCATCGAGCCCGAGTCTCGACCAAGGAGTCTGGATTCGTTTACGGACTCGTAGGCATCATTGCTCATTACCGTATGTTGTCAAGTTGACCTCCACAATGTCTCTACACTTTGAGCTGAGGGACTTCTATTTGCTGTGAATATAGCACGACTACTAGCGGCATCTTGGGCAACATACGCCGATCATAGGCAACTTCTTACTTTCCAACGTGTGCCTATCACTTCTATACGGTTGTGAAAGCTGGGCTTTCGCGAAAGCAACCTGGGAGAGAATCCAATGTGTCCAGAAGTGCATGGAAAGAAGAATATTGGATATTCGGTTAATTCACTAAAATACGACGAAATAGAACAAAGAACGAATCTATTGGATTGCAAGGAATCTGCAAGAAGAAAGAAAAAAGAAAGAAGTGGAATTACTCAAAGAAACTACTAGCGAAAAGTGAAATGGTCTAAAAACTGCTCTATGAAATATAGCGAACAGCTACGGAGAACCGAAGCGCCAATGTGGAAGAACCCGCGTAAGATGGGTAGATGATTTGAAGACATTACTCGGTCGTTGAAACGAAGCTTCGAATGCCGAGTGACTGTCATGTTGTGAGCGCTACGTTTGATGTGAACCGAAATATTTAACAAATGTAAATAACACTCTCTTAGCTCCATTTAACAAGGGAAAGAGGTCAAACATTGCCTCTAAAAGATTTTTTGCCTCGAAACCCCGCATATTCTAGGAAGGAGAAATCCAGATGTGGCACACAAAGTGGTCTATGTTACCGATGCCAATAGTGAATACATTGAGTGAAAAATCGGTATGTTATAGCCAATTGTTAGATGAATCTAGGGCCATCTGAAACCCTCATGAACTCCAAGTCATTTGACGCGCATGATGTCATGAAATGATAAGTTGCCGTTCCATCCTTTGAGATGTGATTATGGATTTTAGGGTGTGTACGAGTTATTGACCCCAGGCAATTCTTTGAAATGTCGGACGTGAGTACAGTGAATTTGATTGAGATGTTGCGACTATAAACATAGTGAAATAGTTCGACTATGACAAGGAAAACAATACGGAAGCTATTTTAAACGATCCTGCGGGAGCGAGCTCTTTGACGCTAACTAATGGGTGGCTAAGTTGAAAACGGGTCACATTTTCAACGATTGTTAATTTACGTAAAATGGGTATTAATCACTTTACGCAAAGTTGTTTAAATCTCCTCCATTTAGATAGTCACCTAACAACGGTTTCTTGGTGAGCACTCGGTTTTGCAACGATTATTAGATTCGATCAGAAGTCACGTGTTAACCTAGTGACTTCTTTGATATTTGGAACTGTTCTATCAAATTATTTCTGACTTCCAATTTGCGACCTTTACGTGGAAAGAGCATTCGAGCGTAATAGGTGCCACTTTGTGACGGTATACTTGAAATAAAATTATTTTTTGCTCACCTCAATTATTTTCCTTTACAAATTTAATGATGACTGATTGCTTACGGCGAACACGCTGCTTAGCTACGAATGCCTAATTGTTGATGCAAACTGGCCCAACTGTATCAAGGCAGCAGCTGAAGCCAAATAATTAATATTTTAATTAATAGTTTCTACACTGAAACGTCTACACAACTGTTCATGTGTATGCAACTATCTACCACAACCCCGAGATGTACCGCATTTTACTTGCTTTCCAGTCATCCATTGGGAGACAAATCCTACTGTGACTTTTTGGCTTTTTGCCTAACAAATTGGATTTCAGCTGGGCGGAAAGGCAATAACGCTTATCCCTTCCTTTGCACTTCTGCTGCCAGCATCCATCTTCCTCTTCTGCGGTACACACGGCTTGACCTCTTGCATTCAATGAGATTAGCATCCTGTGCCAGTAAATGAAGGCTGCCTGAGGCGTGAAATCTATCAGCCTTCCCGCGAAGCCGAGGGGCGGAGCTAACCTGTTAGCCTCGGCAAAGGGGAGGTGCTGGTAAGGTATAAAAGGCGAGTAAATTTTTTTAAATCCTTGCTTATCTGCTGCAGGCAACTGAACCTCTTGCTACCATGAAATCGCTCCTCGCCTTTGCTCTGTTCTTCGCCCTCATCGGCCTTGCCTTCTCTCTCGACTGCAGGTGAGTTGATGAGTGAGCAATCCTATCAGCCGCCTGATGCGTTTTAGGAAGTTTTCATTCGCTCCAGCATGCCGCGGCATTATGCTCAAACGCTCATCCGAAGGCTTCAATGAAGAAGCTGTGGACATCGCATTCGAGCGAGCGGTCAGCAATCTTCTGGAGGTAGTTTGCGTCCCCCACTCACAACACAAAAGCTCAAGTATTTAGGAAGCCGAGCAGTCCAGAATCGAATGCGTCAGCCTCGACTGGCTTCGTAAGAAGCTTGCTTCAGCCGAACCGATGGAGAAGCGATCGTTCAACCAATTCAGTTCGTTCGCCTAAGCAGCCAATAGCATCGCTGTTCATGTCAATATCGAAGTTATTTTACTTATGTGTAGCACCAAGTTAATAATACATGTGAAGTGTTAAATAAATGCTTTTTTATTCTAATTTCATTGACTCTTGGAAAAAGCGAGTAGAAACAAAACACACTGTAATTACGCAAGCTGGCAATTGTGCTTCGAAAGCAATAAAATATTAAGGCAAAAAATACGAAACAAGCATAGCGCCGACGCTCTAGCTATTCTGATGAAAGCCAGCTGTCTTCAGATAATATGCAAATTCTTTCTGGATTGTTGTTTTTGTCGTCACGTCTGAGTACGGTGGCTCGATGTTCTGCAGTTCGCCTTTGATTCTTATGTAGCTTTTGTGAGTTGCCGAGGGTTGCCAGCAGAAGCCGCGTTATATTTCCCTTACAATCACTTTGCTCAACTACCTTCAAAGAACAAGGAATTCACATCACATGCCCGTTCATAAAGTTGCCTAGTGTTGTCACGACGTGCAGAAAATGGAGTGAAATATAGTTCAGCTATATATTGTTAGCTGTACCTTCTTCGGGAAACACTGTGTGCACGAAGTCATCCAAGCCAATGTTCCGCTAGTTATAAGCCTCAATTTTGCTGAAAGATTGCTAGCTATATCTCCCGATGTGATGTCGAGTAGAAAGAACCTATGTCCTATGGCACATCGCTCCCTCTCCCTCTCTTACGTTTAAAGTTAATACCAAGATGGTATTCTTCTGTATCGATGGGACGTTTCGCATGTGTGGTTCCTGAATGACCAAATACACTTCTGTTTTGTTTGAAATCTTCTCAGGAATACTTCCCAGAAGAGTGGCCTGGATGACCACCATCCGACACACAAAACTACTTCGACTGACGTGGCCGTTTAGAAATCATTCGTGAATCACAATATAGAAAGTGAACTTGAGGTCCGAACCTCTGCTACCACAAACTTCCAGCGAAACTACTTAGAGACTTCCCTTTTAGTTGCAACTATATATACATGTGAAGCCTCTTCCCTGCTTTCAGTTCTAGAACATCCATTTCTTTGCCTGTTGTCACACAATTCTATAGCTGACGATCACCATGTTATATTCCACTGAACAATATTGCGATCTCGTTGAGCCTTGCCTATTTATAATAAGATCAACCATGTAATGAGAACTGCTGCTCCAGTAAACACCTGCTGAACTGAACGACTTCTGCGTACATGCTCAAATGCGCACCGATTGTGGGGGTTATAATGCAGTCTATTGCATGTATGGATGATTTCTGGAAAGCCGTCTGTGCTCGGATGTAATGACATGTTCCGGTTGCCACAATAGACGATGACTGTTTTGATTTTTATTGAAGAGATATCTCATCCATGTAGCACTAATGAGTCACTGTAATGGAGCCTAATGTAAACACATACAGGTCTCTGAAAAATACGTGGGCACAGTGGTACAGAACAAATGAATCGTTCATACTGTGGTGTTTGGCATCATCTCGGAAAAGTGTTTATCGGAGACTTACGTGGAAATGTTTTCGACAAACATATGTGATCATACAAACTAGGAAAGTAAATCTGGGATGCGTAAGAAACATCAACATTAATATCAAACCTCTTAAAATTAGGACGTTTTCTTTGTTGATATACATATTCATCTATTAAGAGCTGATTTAATTTTAAAAAGTGATCAACGTGAAAAACAAATCAAAGGACCTTCAATTTAATAACAAATGACTAGCTCCCTTAACTTCGATATCGTTCTTTGTACCGAAGAAGAGAGAAAAGCGGCGACTACGATGTGGTATTGTTTTTCTTTGTGCTTTGTCTTTTTTTTTTGCTTTCAGTTGCAGCTGATTTCAAGAGATGTTTTGGTAACACCTAAGACTGATCCACTTCCTATTGCATCTAGTCATCCAAGATTAACATTTCTACGTGTTTATAAGTCTTTGACTTCATGCTATGAGAATCCTATTTACTCCGAAAATTGCTACAGGCGTCACTATTCAGACGCTTACGGAGACGGGAAACGCTGCGATTAATTGGGATCATGTCGGCGATGTACACGGTGTTTGGCTGATTCCTAAAGTATGCCTAAAAGCGTCGATGAGCTCAATATGCAACAAGGAACCAGATAACGCGGAAGCAGTTATTGCGAGATTTTTTTGTATTTTAAATGCAACAGAATCGCTCGCCTTCGTGCGGCGATATGGAAAACCACTCTATTAAAAATGTGCATTTCTGAGTACGATGCACGCCTTACTTTCCTTCCTGATTAACGATGTCATTGAAGAAGAATTTAGTTTTTAATTTTCAGGAGATCCACAAATTCTCATCGATGCATAAAGTGTTTCACAGTACATTGATTATATGGGAATTTTAAAGATACTCAAAGTAATAGGTTACCCGATTCTGAGAAAGTTCACGGGCAGATCCAGCGAAATCGTCTGTAGTTGCGGGCGTACTTTCCGAGTCATCGATTAGTCCTTTTCGGTTATTTAAGCACCGATATCGCTTCTGTGAATTCATGAACCCCCGATGTCTTTCAAAGTTGACCTGAACACGTGCAAAGAACGGACTCATGATACTTTTAATGAACCGTTTTGCTGATCTCTGCTCTTGTACATGTACATTTGTCGATCGGGAAGTGTAATGTTCTAAATTGAAAAGATCTACTATCGAAGAACGCAGACTAGTTTCAACGGACGCCGATGTGATAAAATTAGAACAAGGAAGAAGAGGAACCATTCAGATTTTTTGGGAATGATGTGTCATCGTCTGTACGCAAATAGGAGTTGTCGCAGCTTCTTTTACAATGTCTGCCCACTGAAAATGTCGTTGCCATTTTTAAAGGCTTTCAAAGGAAGAATTTGGAATGTCCGTGCATATCATTACTTCCATTGGTGCTATCTATGGTTTTCATTTATTTCCTCAGTTTGTCAATCACATTCACACAGAATGAACGCTTGTAGGTTGTAACGCACAGGCCAGTTTCCACACTCTCTACCAAACCAAAAACTGCATTACATCTGTTATTTTCCCAGCGATCGAATACCGGGAGATCAAACTTCTCAGCGATCACAGCTTTCATTCGAAGCTCTGTGTTGATCGGTCGTTAACAAGAGGCGCCATCGGAAGGCGGAAAGCAAACAATTGCGTATCGGCGTTCTGTTTCGCAATGAAGAAGGAAAGGCCGAACAGAGGTTACCAATAAACCACCGACCTCTAGCCCTACAAGGTAGAGGTCGCAAAGGCGGAGACGGCGTACGATCAACAAAAGTAAACTTGATAAGCAACGTGATGATGATGAAATATTTATCGTTTCCACCGACCTTCTTCGTCACTGTAAATGTTCACGCTGTCAACGAAATCGCTCCCTGACAGTCAACAACATCATCGTCTCAAGATGTGCAGTAATTCTACGTGTTCCCGTCCCCCTCAGCTGCACTTTCTTATCAGACGTGCTAAAAATGACTCCAACGGAGTGTGATCGTACAGAAACATTGTTTTGTGTCTATGTGACAGTAAAATAACATATGATCGTTGTCTGTATACAGAAGTGCGTTTTGTTGTGTGAGCTGCAAGCGTGTTGTAAATCACTCCTCGGAAGAGACGTCCAAGAATATTAATGGAGTGCGACGTGTTCTTTATCTTCGCAAACGCGGAACTGAATCTTTTTTTCGCTTACAGCGAACGGTCTAAATTTGGCAAATGTTGCAGTTCCGCAGCTTTTCGAAATGAAAGAACATTTTGGTCGCTATGATTTAAAATAAAGAAAATTTACCTCAGCAGGCATTGAGATCTTTAAACAAAGACTGAAGATGGACCAGTGACGCTATAATAGGTGAAAGATCCAGATCGAAAACAAGTATGACGAAATATGATGAAACTCTGTGAACTAATTCCATCAAACGACATGCACACTTTCGGACACCATTTACTGAGTGATAGATTCGATTTCTTTTGTAAGTGATTTATGGATCGGCCACAATGTCTGAACACAGGATCAACTAGGAATGAAGAGAGCAAGACCAAATTTATGGAGTTCGACTGTAAACTTTATGTTATTTTATGGGACATCGCTGACTACTGAAGCAAATAGTAGCTAATCATCATCGGCGTTTACCGTTTAAGGTTTAGGACATCCATATGACTATCAGACTGTATCTGTGAACTGTTATCAGTACGTTTAAATATTATGTATGCCCATACGGATCTAGAAGAAGGTGCCTTTTACCTTGTACCCCAGACTTCCACAGAGCGCACTCCGAATGCTTTGCCGCTTATGACGATCAAAAGCGTGGGGGGCAGACGCCGCATGTCAACTCGCTTGCGGTCGAAGTTCAAACGACCATAGATTACTCATGTCATTTACCGTATTCACCATGACAGCGCGCTCTACTTTCTAGGCAGTGATGTTCTGAGACCAAAAGGCAAAGACGTTAGAAGCGCTGGAGAGGACACACAACTGCTCATTACATAGCTGTCGGCAAAATCAAAAACAAAATATTCACGGCACAAAACCGCCTGTGCTTCAGCCTTACACTCTTCACCAAGTGCCCTCTGTCTGCGCTTCTCTTTGCCTACTAATTTGTGATCACTGCGCTCTCCAGCGCCCCCTTCATTTCGTTGCTCACGTTGTGCGACCACGTGTTTGCAGAGGAAGCTCTCCCAATCTGTGCTCAATGACGGTGCTGATCGCATTCACACTAGCAGAGGTATCGACGTCACCCCCGACCCCTTCCGCCGTCGCAAAATTTAAAAATCCAGTCAGCCCATCGGGCCATACGTCTTATCGCATCAGAACACTCATCGCCTGCTAAACGTTGATCGAGAAGTCTGATAAATTACTAGATAACTCCACTGCATAAATTCACGATTCGTGACTTCAAACAACAAGAGCAGTTGAATTTGAATAATAAAGAATCTGTATATAAATAACGCGAATGAATTTGAATTCAAATGCACCCGCAACGTAAATACTAACCCTAACGAAATTAAAGAAAAACAACACAGCACCAGGATCATATGCAAAGAGAAAGACAACACTGTATACCAAAAATACAACATCGGAGATGGTAAAGAATATATTCGAAACAAAACGACTGATGACGATAGAAAACATAAGTTACACCGAGATAACAAAGATAGGAGGTGCGGTTAGCAATCCATCCTGGGTTTAAAGCGATAACCTAGCAAAACTCCACAGAACAACGTTTAAGAAACAATTCGGGTCCAACCCGGCTGTTCCGTTCGACCATACTGAAAAATTCTGAGTAGAGCATATATGCACCTTTTGGACATACCTGAATATCCATGATGGTTTCGTAGAATTTTTGCATAAGGTTAGGCTTGCTTTCCATTGTGGGGATCAGAAGCTCAACATATTCTCCGGTAGTTTTATCTTTGTGAAGGATTCTTCCGACGGGAGACACAACGCAAGCAGTTCCAGCTCCGAACATCTCACGCATCTACAACGCAAACCAGAAATAAATAAACACTGCAACGAATGTATTCGTACCCTCTTTTCTTTGATGGCTTTGTGAACCTCAGCCATGGTGATGTACCGTTCACTGACTTTGAACTGATTCCAAGATCGGGCCAGTTCAAGCAGACTGTGACGAGTAACGCCTGGCAGGATTAGACCGTTATCAAGAGGCGGAGTAATCAACTCCTCTTCGCCTTGCTCGTTGATCCAATACACAAAGATGTTCATGGTTCCAACTTCGGTGAGCTGCTCATCCTCTCCAAACAACCACAGAACTTGCTGGCATCCTTTTTCTGCCGCCATGCGACCGACCAAAATTGTTGGAGAATAGTTGCTGAAATTATATGTCAAGATGTTACCTTGAATATATCTCTTACCAGCCCATTTTGTATGATCCTACACCACCCGGGAAAGCACGTACGAAGTCGGAATCGGCTAAAAGCGATACAGGCTGGAAGCCGGTTTGATAATAAGCGCCCGCTGGACCAGTCAAAACAAAGAGTTTCGCCTCACTGGGATGACCAACGCCAAGAGTAGGCTAAAACGCGAAAATCGTCACACACTCCGCAGAACGCGAAACCTACATCGGTTCCAATAAGGGTGGGACGAATGTAGAGAGAGCTGGTGTTCGAATATGGAACCCATTCTTGGTCAATCTTAACAAGATCCGAAATGATCTTAATGCATTCTTCAGTGTTGAAATCCTAAAATTAAAAGGAATTAGCAAGAAGCGCGAAAGCCTTCTGTCAGTAACTCTGCTAGTCAATTAAGATTACCACCACTGGCCTGGTTCCCCGCGGGAAATCAACTATGAATCTGCGAGAGTACTCATTTGGAGATAACGACACTACAGCGACTTTTACGACAATTTCCAGAAAATGGCGACTTTACCCTAAAAGAGCGGCCTACTTACCGGAAGCGCTGAACGTGTAGCAGTACGTCTCATGCGTTCCATATTCATTTCAGGACGGAAGAGGCGAATCTTGTTGTCAACACCGCGATAGGCCTTCATTCCTTCGAAAAGTTCGATGGCATAGTGCAAAACCTTAGCACCGGGGTGCAGTGAAAGATTATGCAACGGCGAAATAGCAGGACGCTCCCAACCGGATTCAGCGTTCCAATCAACCTCCATCATATGGTCGGCAAAGTTGTGACCGAATTTGAGGGAATCAAGAGGAGGTTTGGGCCGCATTTGTTCCGGAGTTGCTGCAGTGATTTGCAAATCACGATGCTGCAATGAAGCTAACTGTACTACGGTATGCTCTCATAACACTTACGTAGAAAGTATCGACTTTACCAGGGGAAACAGCAGGCCTAGCCGTCTGTCCGAGCGAACTAGAAGAAGCCAAACGGACGGAGAAAACCAGCTGGCGTCCAGTAGTCAGAAAATTCTTCATGGTTGCTCGAAATTGAACCTCTTCACCTGAAACAAGCACACATTATAGGTGTGAAAAAAAGAATAATCAGAAGCGATTCGCGATACGTACATGAAACATCATTCAAAAATATATCACATCAACAACGAGGAAAAAAGAGTCGATTTGCGGAACTGTGGAAACCAGAAGAAACGAAAGAGAGATAAGAGATGATGCGAGCGCGAAGTAACGAACGCACAAAATAGTTGCAGGAAGGGGTGGACAAAACGCCGAACAAAATGTGACAATGCACGCGATGCGAGCAAAAACTCCGACCCGCCTATTAGCGAAAAGCACTCAAATGACCAGCGCTCTATGTTGGATGAAACCACAAAGCCGCCAAAAATACGACTGTAAAAACAAAACCAAGATCGCTTTCTACTTCTCGTTGATGGCAATCGCCGTCCGCAACGCGACCTCGTTGTGCACTTGTGTATTCAAGGAGCAGTGCCATCAGACAGGTCGTCGGCGAACGTTGGGTGATAAGGCGACGACGTGATGAAACCCCATTTCTCGGAAAGTACAATTAATTCAAACGAAAAAAATGCAGTTTCGGAATAGGTGTAAGTGGAAAATTTTTAGGAAAAGGAGTACCCTCAGGAAAACAAAAATATCGTTTCATGAACCTCCAAATTCGTAACACGTTCGCACCCTCGCATCCTCAATTTAAGGAGCGGCATTTTTCTGGATATCAAGTCGAAGTTATTCAATTTCACATAGCATAGGGTTTATATCTTGAAACAAAAAATCTTTACAACAGTGGCGATCGACGAAGAAATTGGTATAGAGTATGTTCCATAACACAAACTTACAAACATCGGGATACTGTTGACTCGAAACAGCGACGCGCCTTCGAAAGAGGCGGTTCGCTCCAAACCATGGCTGTATGGGGAAGCGCAAACGCGAGCGTACGACCCCGACACCCCGCCTTCGAAATATGGGACCACGTTGGAATTGCTTGATAACTGACGGCCCTTTATAAACCTAACCCTGGGAAGGGCGGGGCTAAGTGGCGGAAAGAAACGAGGCCCTTTGCCGACGACCGAGCTGCTGTTCGCCCGATCACCGCCGGCGTCGTCTTCTCCGTCCCCGCGGCGTCATCGCCACAGTCAAGAGGGAAAAGCGATGACACCGACGTTCCCTCCTACCAAATTCTACCGTTACAAGGAAGCAAACTAGCAATAAATATGCATCAACTCCACATGCGGCATGTGTCTGAGTCCTAAAAAATTCCACACGTTGTTCGCGCAAAACACAACGAAATGCGAGCAGACGCACTTAAGCTACTCAAGGGCACAGTCTACACACAGCGATCGCCCCGCCATGATCGCTTGTCTGTCTGCCCCTGCCCGCCCGACGTCTCGGTTCTGTCCCGCAAGAGTCACGTGGTAAGGGAAAGACGTCACCTACTATAGGTCACATATCCTAGCACTAGTGCACCTATGTACCAAGACGTCAAGAAGCAATACGCTCCACGTGACACGTGCTGACCAATCATCTGTGATCAGCTGATCATTTATACGACTGTTCACGCGAACGAACGTTACAGATGCACCCGCAGCGAAGCCAATAGAAGCTACCGTAACTCCTTGTTTTTATCAGTTGATCTTGTTTTTCGTAATTAATCGGATTGCGAAGGGCAACGACACTGTCGATTTAGGACTGTCCTTTAGTGGTCCCCGCAGCATCAGAGGCAATGATCGCACATCACCAATGTTGCATCACACTGACGATCAGCATGCTCCTTAAGAGCTAGATGCGCGAGCGATCGGCGCACATCCGGACAGTAACAACGTCGTGGATTTCTGGGAAAGGTTCACACGATTTCGGTTTTTTTGTTAATAACATATTCTTTATGGTTTTCTGTTGTATGTTGTTCACGACCATCTCAAGAAAAGTCGCTACAATTATAGAAAATCTGCAGATAGAAATAACAGCACCATAAAAAGTTGTTCGACATGCCAAACATGTCAGCGATCAAATACCAACTTCCAAAAATGGATACTAGAAAGGCTCACGCGACGATAACTGAATTGCACACCGAAAACCGCGTGGGGGAAAACCCGTTGAGTATGACTTCTTGGGAACTATTACAATTTATACCAATCGATGTCAGTGACCGCGATTTAACTATATATTTCCATAACTACTACAAATTTAAGATGACATGCGTCATTATGAGATGCCATGAGCTTATAACGACACTGCTCTCTGAAAGATCTCGACACGAAGCCCTGACCCGTTCTTACCGCATAGAGTATAGGGGACTACAACAATTATAAGCAGAGTTTCATTTGCAAGGGTGAGCCAATTCTTCTTTAGTACATGGCGTAATTTTTGAGTAGCTTTGTGCTACTGCCACTCACAGTTCCGTCCACAAGATCATTATGCCATAAAACGGTTTTTTGGGAATTGCTCACGCCACGGTGTAGCTGATCGACCACGAAAACTCGTCACCGAATTTAAGGAAAATACTGCCACAGCGTGCCTATGGGCCCATATCTTATGAGAATACTACACTGGACAGATAATTAGCGAGTTTACTCAACGAGTTTCTTTCTCGTATCAAAGTCTTATGCCTTGCGAGACGTCATATATGCACAAGAGCCATATTATTACTCTGTAGTCGCCACTCTTCTTCTGGCTTCAGCACAGGGCACGATATCTGACTAGAATGCGACGATCCCATATGGACGGGTGCTACATATATTATATTATCATGTCAACGGTGGATGTGACTACCGGAATCGTGGCAGCTCTGAAATTAGGCACTCAATAGGACGGATTATGAGAAAATTTTCGAAGTGTGTCGGATGAGTTGATTATTGCGCCAATGGCGCAGTTTTTTTTACACTTGGGTCTTAATGGAAAAGCTCAGCAAGCAACCGTATACAACTGTTTTCAGAGCATTTCATGCGGCGCTCACTAAGTTATATTCTCGTGACGTGTCTTCGTGTCTCATCAGATCGACTGTTTTACTCCATCATTCCGAAGAATTTACAATTACCCAATTTACAATTACGAAACTTACCAAACTTTATCCGTCAGGCGGACTCCAAAATGACAAATGTTAAATTTATCAAAGGTCGGATTTTAGCTAATCGAACAGAACTATAGTCGGATTAAAAAATTGCTGACATTTTTTCGATTTGGTCCCACAACGCTTTTTTTTGCGCGCGCCACGCCATCTTCGTGTGTGGTACTGCATTTTACAATGGGAAATGCAAATCGTCTGCATGTTTGGACACTTTTGACGGGGATATCACACGAATCTCAAAATTCTACAAGCAAATCAGTATTGCCTGGTTAATTGCGAGTCGATTGAGCCCAAAATTGTCGAAATTGAACGCGTGCACAAGAAGTTATTCAGATTTTCATCGCCAGATGCCGCGATATCAATGCACAAACCATGGTTTTGTGGTGTTTCGCCGGTTTCTTTTGGAGGTTTCGCAGAAATATGGGTTGGGGCTACACAGGACGAGTCGAGAACTGTCCTGATCGAGAAATTTGGGAAAGTATTTTGGCACGAGATTCTTTCATATCACGGTTCGTCGACGAGGGGAATAGGGGGTCAGGAGTGGAACTGTCGTAACTTCCGCTATACTACTGTGATCTCAATCCGATAAAGATGTTCTGTACCGGGGAAAACTCCAAAAGAAACCGCAAAACACCGCAAAACCATGGTTTGTGCATTGATATCGCGGCATCTGGCGATGAAAATGTGAATAACTTCTTGTACACGCGTTCAATTTCGACAATTTTGGGCTCAATCGACTCGCAATTAACCAGGCAATACTGATTTGCTTGTAGAATTTTGAGATTCGTGTGATATCCCCATCAGAAGTGTTCAAACATGAAGACGATTTGCATTTCCCATTGTAAAATGCAGTACCACACACGAAGATGGCGTGGCGCGCGCAAAAAAAAGCGTTGTGGGACCAAATCGAAAAAATGTCAGCAATTTTTTAATCCGACTATACCCGAAACGGAGGGTGAGCAAGCGAAAACTGACTTGGAATGTTTAGCACTTTTCAAACATTCCGCCTTCTCAACTTCTCCTTTTTTACTGTGACATGCTGAAGCAAGAATAGATTCCCCTTCTCACAGCTCGACTATTTGGGAATAACTGATGCATTACATCACGACATCCCTGATCAACCACGAAAGTTCATATGAATGATCTGCGGTAACGTGCCTATAGCGCCATGAGCCGCTCATATTTCGCAGGAACTGTTGACTCCATGAGTTCATTCCGCAATAAGGTATTTTTAGTTCCGCTTCCCTGACGCGTCACCTGCATGTGAAACGGTTACTTCGAAGGGTGTTGTCGTCTCTTTTTCATGATTTCAGAAACTCCGCAGATATGCTTTTCACAGAATGTTTTAAGAGAATTGCCGAGATGGTCTTTTGATTCTTACCGGAGACGGCATCAGTAGACGGCAAAAAATACCCCAGGGGGCAAAATTCACAATGAAATTAGGACGCGCGTGCGTCTTACCCCGCGGAGTATGAACAGGCCTTAATACTTCATAGAGTGATCTCAATGATTTCGACGGCAAAACCCTCACAGGAACGCAAGCCATTGAGTGAATCCAATGCCCAGCGAAATTTCGACTGTTCTTAACAGGGCTATGCGAGACGAGACTTTTCAACCTCGAGACCAAAATGAAAATTTCGAGACGAGACTCGAGACGCGAGACTTTTTGAGACGAGAACTAAAGTTTCCCGGTTCAAAAATTTCTCTGATACTTGTTTGACTCGGGTACCCGAGCAAAACTATTGAGTTGGAACATTGAAATTGTCGCCTTTTTCAGAGCACGTTTCTAACCATGAAGATGCATATTTCACTGGAGGTATTCAGCATTCAAGTGCACAACGTCAGAGCGCTTTCTGGGGAGAAGCCTAATCATGTCACCGTGTAACGGTCGAAAAATTCCATTTTGCCCGTTTTTGACCTCATTCCAAACAAGCCTATTAAATCAACAAGAAAGTTTATTTACTTTCGAGTCAACTGCTTTTTGACCGAATTTTTCATCTTCTGGAAGAGAGCTGCATGTGCGCTTGGAATGTGTGGAGGAATTGGCTATGAAATTCTCTACCCGATAAAACTACAATCTAGATTGCGTATTCCTGCTCAAAACGAGAGAACCTAACCCATTATCTTATTCTTCGAACGACATTTGGACTAAAGTCATCTCATATTCTTGCATAGATCGCTCGATCTGTCTGGATTGACATCATAATGGAAGGCATCTTGCCGAGAGGGCATTCAAAACTCAAAATGCGCTTGCAAAAGTCCTACAATAGTCAACAATAGTCCTCATTCAAACGATTTCAGACATTCTTGTTAGGACCCAAGAGTCTCAAGGATTTTCGGGACTGGAGACCAAAAAAAAACCCTCGAGACCTCGAGACTTGTACAGTTCTGGTTTTGAGCCATTTTTGGACAGTTTTTCGAACATTTCTCGACACAGTACGTTAAATCAAAATCAATGTTTTCGTCTAGCGAACATTCTGCGTAACACATGAATGGTGGAGCGAATTATCGGAAATTTATCGGAGTGTCCACGCACCTGTGGAGAGCCAGAAATTTCCCAGCAGGTAGGAACTAGGCAAAATGGTATGTGTACCGAGTTTTGATCAGAAGCACCCGATTTGCTCGACGAAGCAAACCTCCTTATCCGCACAACCGAAAACGCTTTCTTTCGTTATGTACACGTGCAGCAAACAATCCCATTTACACATAATAGAGGTGAAACAGAATTTACACTTATAGAAACACAACACATATGAAGATCACGTAAAGTAATGTATACAGACTGATATGATGACAAAAAGACGACGTTACACGGAATACGAAGCGAAGACTAGTGTACGAAACTTTAGTATGTATAATTATGCCAATCCAGTGGTCATATCTTCGAATAAATGGCTATATCTTCAAATAAGACAGCTCTCACTAAGAAGTGCTTCTACCGGACGCCTGAAAGAAATTTAATTGAACTTAAGAAGACACCAATGTACAACCTGTACGACTTCTCCTGCTGCCTTTTTCTTACAACACGAAACGTCGGGTATGTTGCAGTTGCTTGGTGAACAGGCAAACGCGCATTCGGTGCTTTCACTTCCCGAGAGTTCATTCATCTAAAATGACCATTCGAATATATGGTATATATTGCTGGTTGGTATTAAAAATCTTTCAAGATCTATGAGAGTGATTCACAGATCCTTCAGTAACGCGAACTCTCGTTAGTAAGACAGATTTCGAGATGTAGGACATACCTCAGCAAACTCTGGTTGAATCGTCGCACTGTGAATGCTGTTATCGTGAAATAGAGTACGGATTTGTTCTGCAGCTGATAGGTAGTCCTTCAACGAAACAAAACGAATGTGCAGTGTAGCAATGATGCGTTCCCCGACGAGCCGCCACACGTGGAACTCATGCACTGCCACAATCCCGTTAATCTATAAGAAACGGACGTTTTTAAAGTTAGAAGGAAACAAAAAATCAAAATACCTTAAGCAGTTGATTCTTAATGTCCTCAATATTAACAAACTTGGGAGTTGTCTGGAGAAGAATAAGAGCAGTTTCACGGACTGAAATCATCTCGAATACAGCTTTCTTAATTTTTGCAAAACCTACCGAGCGGCAGTGTCGTACACGTCATCAGAATGACCATGAAAATACTGCAAATTCGAGTTTGATATGCATATCCGAAAAACAAATTACAAACCTTAAACAAGGATCCATGTACTTCTTTGCGACATTCCAACCACTACTGTCAGGAGCATAAAGAGCAATGGTGGCGGTAATTATAACAATAACTGAACCAATTGCGTCGCTGGCAACATGAAGGAAAACTCCTCGCATATTTAGGTGTCCGTCTCCCTCTAAACATGTGTGGAGCTGATATGGCGATTCTCTTACATGTCACTAACCGGCTTTCTTCTGCTTAACTTTTTTCGGCCCTGTTATAAGCGTGTCTTCAGCGGCTTCAAAATCTTGCTTTAGTTCAGCAATCGCTCTATCCTGAAAAGAAATAAACGACAATGTTGCCCAACTTCCCGCAAAATCATAATCATACATAGATCAACGACTATGCTCTGTTGGATGTAATGCAGACAGTAAGACACTACACAAAATCCTATTTCACCTCTTCGGCGTTATTATAAGTACACCGGATGCAAAGCATTACCTGATCGACGATCAAACTCTGTCCTTCACCGCCATCAACAGATGGTCCAGGAGTCTTTCTGCGGAGGTTGTTTTCCAATTCGCTTTGAACTGATGACGGATCAGGACCGTGACTGTGAGCATGACCTAAATGTCTGCTATGCACACAGAGAATCTGAAGTAGCTTACCGTGAAACATCAATAGACCAATCACGTTAATAACGAGTCCAATTACTCCAACAACTAGAACCTTCAGCGGATCGTGAAGCTTATGCGGCTCTACTAAGCGTGTTATCGATTCAACAAAGATCGAGAAGCACAACGCAAGCAAGAAAACACCATTGACGAGAGCTCCAAGAACTTCAGCCCGCACCCATCCAAAAGTGTTCTTTTTCGTGTTTCGCTCCGCGATCTTAACAAAATACATTAGCAGAATGCAAGCAATACCACCAAACCTTCAAGCAAACAAATCCAATACCCAGAGCCATGACATCACTGAGCATATGAAATGAATCAGCAACTAAGGCCATCGAATTCGACATGTATCCAAAAACCATCTCCACGATAAAGAACAGGAACGTCATGGAAATCATAATGAGCAGCTTGGTACCACGCGAAACCGAACAGGGAGAATGAGAATGCCCGTGTCCGTGTCCGTCAGAATCACCACGGTCCCCATCGGGCTTCTGTTCTTTCGAACTGCAAGCCATGTCCCAAGATTGATCTGAAGATCACATTAATTACTGAAGCGACGATCAATGAACACGATTTGAAATAGCAGTGGTAACAAAACCAGTAAGGGAAAAGAACACGCACGCACATAACAGTTTATCAAAGGTACGACTGCACGAAACTTCTTCAGAAAACGGTCGAGCGTTCTCGCTTCTTGTCCGACAATCGCCGTTTTTCTGTTAAACGGCGTTGTACGGAGTCTTGAGCTCTAAATTAAGGATTTATTATATGGGAATCATTGTGACGATGGCACATTATAGCACAAATATACTATGAGACAGGAATCAATAAAGCATATCTATCAATCTTTACCTTTTGGTCAAAATTGCAACATCTGATTCAGACGGCGTACGTTGCTGGTATTCCAGATCAAGAGCACATCTCAGCAGTGCAGTTCGCAACTTGTCAAAACAATCGTCCAGATTTTGTGACTATAAGTTTCTAAACAGATAAATAATTCTGCCTGCACGCAAGATACCTGAGATCTCGTTTTCGAAGATTCTATGACAACTTCGTTGCTCTTGTTTACCTTCTGGGGGCACGACTTAACGAAATGCTCTCGTAGCTCAGGAGCTAGCCAGTCCGCTGTTGCAATATTAAAACGAATCTCCGCTTTCGTGGACACTATAAAAATATATTACGTATTCGTAGAACATCAAGCAGAGTTACAAACCTTTGTTAACATGTTGACCGCCCGGCCCTCCACTGAGTGTGAATGATTTTCGTATACGATCTGAAAATGAATGACGAACGTATAGATGACAATGGACACATCGGTGGACTGCAGCGTTGGAGTGACAAACTCAGTAGATATCATGAGTTACACTAGACGCAGCGCAGGCACGAATCTGATTCACTGCGGTATTACTCAACACTATTTGCCATCAAACGTTGATGGAGGGTTAAAAAAGGACCAGAACAAACTAAACGCAAATCAAACATACGTTGATCTTCCTTCATCAAAATCGATTAACGAGTTAGCAGCGAGAGAGCTTAGTTTCTCAGGCATCGAAGGAAAATTCGTCAAAATGCGCACACCTTTAAGCAACAAACGATGCATAAAATAAACTTTGAAGCGTTTCCCTATGAATAAGGATAATAATCTACTATTGGATATCAGATCAACCGTAGAATGAAGCAGCGCACTTAACGCACTTACTGTTAAATTCTGTACGTCAAAAAATCTAATCTAATGTCCACAGAGAGACAAGGCACGTAAGTGGCAGACAAAGATAACGCTAAAATAGATAAAAGACGCCCTCCATATCGGAAAAAATGACGCCGTTGACGGAATGGCGGTGATTTCAGCTTCTGCATGAAAGTCTAATAACATTATGATTATTAGTGCAAAATCACAATTTGGCGGCGAAGGTGCAAAACGCAAAGTAATCTACATACGTCATACATGCTCGAAACGCCAAGTTCGTGATCATCAGACAGAGTGGATCGAAGGCAATAAAAAATCACATAACATCTCAGAGCATAGGACACAGCCGATAGAGGGAGAGAACATAACTGAAGAATGAAAAGGACAGAAGCGAAAGCGGTACCGATATTTGTGATGAATTAGATTGCACTCTCTTACCAGTCGGGACGTGTCCGTTAAAGTACTTAGATGCCGTAGTCGACTAAAACAGGGGGAATATCTTGATGCTCCTGATCATTCTTACATTGTGAGCCGACGATATCCAGGATAAACGAATCGAATCAACACGTATTCGTCTGATCATCGCTGCACTCTGAAATACAGAGAGTTAACAAAAGTGCCGAACGCATTGAAAGGGCATTAACACGTCCGAAGAGAAGTGACATCTATATGAATATCCAACAGCGAGATATCTTGAAATCCATCGCGGATTATGGAAGCGTTCTGCAGTTTACATAAGATAGGAAACCACGAAAGCCAAGCCCGCTTAAAGGGAACGCGTCCCAAGACCTACGATAATGACCGACCCACTATGTACACGAAGCCTATTATCTTAGGGTCTCTCGGTTTACAGTCATGCGTCCTGGGTGTCGATGACATCAAAGAGAAACACAGTTAAGTCTACCCCTTCAGCAATTCGCAACGGCTGTTTCATCAGGGCTCTTTGAATACTGCTTTTGAAGCAATGGATTTCTTCTCTCTCATCAAACCAGAGCGATCACTTCACCGTGTCATAGTAGGCTTTATTAGATGCAGTAAATTTGAAAACAGGCTTTTGAAAACGAACTAAATACATTGGTTTTGCGTAGTCTGCAGTAGACTTCTTTCTTCTTTGTGCTCACCGGTAACATGTTTCGTAGATAGTGTTATTCTGACTTTTGGGAACTGGAATGATTCTCACATTCGTTTGTAAACGCCAATGAAAGCATTGCAATTCGGACAAAAGTGATGGATATCCTGAAAAATGTTCGACTCTTGTTGCACATATGTATGATGAATATCGCACTCACCTGGCAGTCTTCAATGCAGAAAGGAATCAAACAGCATCCCATGAAACATCTAAATAAAAGTAGAAAGAGGTAAAGATCTAATTTGCTGGTTTTTTCATGACGTACCCTATAAGGACAAGTCCCAAGGAAAGAAGAAACGTCAGAAGACCGGCATTCGGAGTGGTTCGGGTGACAATCGGTTGGTTGCAGTTGGGGCATGCCATACTCATTGGCCGTGGCCCGAGTCGCAGTACATGAATCGTGGTTGGTACAGGATTTGAAGGTATATTTACTGGAGATGGCGGGATGGGTGGTGGTGGATTCGAGTAGTTGTCTGTAATACGAAAGTTACAATGATGCATAAGGCTATAATTGTACTTTGCATAGGTTGCTGATGAAGAGGAGGAGGGGGATAATTTGACTGCTGGGGCTGATAAGGACCATAGGGATGGGATGGTGGTACTGAGCTGTACTTCGTCGGATCCGAAGCAAGTTCTAAAGAAAACAAGAGTACTTAACTGTAACGGCGTTCTTCTAAAAGGACATACCATATGGCGGTGGACTTGTATTGTCAGAAGGAGCCGACATGATGACTTTTCTTATACCACTGACGTTTGTCGCGTTCTACAACAGTGAGCCGTCAGTACTGAACGAAATTTCGACAGCCTGTATGTGACACGAAACGCCAGTAAAGTTGCACAGTCAATAGAAAATCGATAGTTAACAAACAAAGTAGGTTCCTTGTCGATCGATACATGTGAGCCTATACCGCAAAATGACAGCCACCGCTTTAAACACATAGAAATAGAAACGAAATTTACGGCTTATACAGGAAATTTTTGAAATCTCGAATCGATGACTCATGAAGACACATTTATAGACGAACGGCCCGTCAGGGCACCAAAGCGAACATCGGGAAAGACGTGCTGCAACGCATGCATCGTTTTGCCTTTATCGACTTTTACAGGACAGTCGACTGTGCCGTAATGCGATGCGGTCAAAAGACAGCGGACGTATACCTCCAAAGCAGATAGTAGAAAAAAACGGAAAGCGATGTCCAAATCCACCAATATGACAAAGGAAGGCGGTCATGAATCAGAGACATGAATCGGTCATGAATGAGCAAGCAAAAGTGAGGAGGTGCATTCGTCGCTTATCGACAGTGTTTGTTAGGATTTTGTAACATGCACAGATGTGTGGAATGTGTTCACAAAACGGAACATTACAGATCTTCTTCGTTCAACCTGATATGCAGAAGTACGAATTGTTCCTTGCAATTTATTCGCGGATAGAACGCACAAAAGGGGGCATAACATGAAGTTGAGATGACGAGATGCAATAAATGTCACAGCAATGCGAACTAATGATTCGGATGTTTCGCTCTTCTTCTAAAATTGGCTTCGGAATATACGCAACCTCAGGCGGAAATTGTTCGCTGTAAAGTGATTCGCACAGCAAACATACAAGAAATTACAAAGAAGAGAACGATATCAATGAGATTATCTGTGAACGAATAAGCGCTTGAACAAACCTAACAACGCAACGATAGCGTAATGTAAATAGCGACGAGAAAGGATAATGCACGTTGTTCATCGGTATAATTGGCATAATCGTGTGCTACATTTAGTAATTCATGGCACATCTATACTTCTACGTGATGTTCAGGCCTGTTCCTTGAACATAATGATTGGTTCCAAGGGCAGCAATCAAAGGCTGACACTTTATCCGTTGTAAGTGTTTTATTCAGGGGTGGCGAACGACTAATAGTACGTCGATTTGACTATGAGGTCAGTAGCAGCTCATCCATGTTATCTCCTACTTTTCGGTTGTTGTCACGCTCTTGTTTCTCCCGCAATTACACATGGTATTGCGGAAGTAAACGGTACATTCCAACACAAGTGTTTTTAGCGCTTCAATGACACCTTCCTCTCTTTGTCCGTTGCTGGCCGTCGTGCCCTCATGAGCAGTTAAGTGTTTAACAATTGTATGAGGGTCAGATAGGTTTTTGAGTGCGCATTTCCGCTGTCTTTGTGTTGCCGTTCGGCGGCGGTTGACCTGATTTGCCTCAGTGCATCCCCGCTTTAGAGCCGATTGCCGGCTATCCGTCCTTATACCACTCTGCCACATGTTTCCGTCGAGATGACGCCTTGCCGCACAAAGTATACCTTCAAGATGCTCCGTTTCCTAACCTTACTGATTACTACTACTGCTTTCAGAAGTGCGTCAGGTAGCGTTTTGTATCCGAGTTCATTGTAAGGACACCTAATTGCAGGTAATCCTCAGTCCAATTACATCGCTCCCCTAATAAGTGGCCATCAAACTCAAGGGAAAGTTATTCCGTGGTCTGAGTATCGCCAATTGATAAAGGAGAAGAATGAGAGTCCGGAAGTTGACTCGGAAGGGCCCTTCTCTAAAGCAGACAAGCGATCCGACCCCATTCTCCTTTCAAGCAAAAAGAAGTTTATTCCATACCGTAGTTCTCCCACTAATGCGAACTCAATGAGAACTGCGTTTGACAACATCAACAACAGCTCTAAACCCATAACAATATATCTCCCACCATTCAAAACAACAAAGCTACAACGAAAGTCAAAACTGCTTACGGGGCACAAGTGAGTTTCTCATGTATTGCTTTGCTATCGGATCACTAAGCAACGGACGTACCAAAATAGGGTTTAATTTTATAAGTAACTAATCGATTTTTAGAGGGCAGAACTTCGAATCGAATGATCATACCCCTCCTATTGGAGAGACCAATCGCATTCTTCATCAGCAGTTCAAGCTCAATAAGCCATTGACCCAGGCTGTTCCACAGCGTCCAATTCCCGCAACTAACTACACAACAGATACCATGTTTCATTCATTAAAACCAGAGTACCTAGAAAGCTGCACTGTAGCTTTCAATTATGCTTATTTTGCAGACCATCCTCTTCTCAGTCACCTACGCAAACACAGTTTACGTCGTTGCGACCAATAACAGAAAACTTCTTCTATGGGAATAAATACCCAAACGTTACTGTCCCCAACCGTGTACCAAACGGACCACCCAGATCAATTTTAACGAGTCCTGTTGTGGCTGGTGTGCCACAATATTCCCGACTAGGCGCATCTCCCATTGCACCATCGTTCAATGGACCATCGACAAATCTCGTTGACTCCATTTTTGCACAGTCACAAGTGCGACACTCACCTCCGACCTTCGATGGACTCAGTTCACTTTCCTCCGTACAAGGGACTGCCACTCAAAACGGAAATGCTCTTCAGTCCATTTTATCAAACGGGCCAACCATTAACCAGTTATCTAATCTCGCTAAAAATCTGTTAGCACTACCTGGAGGAAATCAGGTTTGTTTACCGTACTGCTGGAAATGGTCTCCATTTTTTAGGAGCTTTTATCCACGGTTACCAACGCGCTGGCAGGTATTTCAAAGCCAGCAAAGCTAACCAGCACCGCTGTTCTACCGGGTGTCTCTGAAACATCTGTTTCCACTGATGTGGCAACTCCGCAAAGAGCAGCAGGATCACCGTTGGTCCAATCTCCTGGCGAGTTTGTTGCATGTGACAGAGCTTATTGCCATTTTTCAGACACTTTTGACTTGAGCGGATTTGGCAATGCTGAACGGGACATTCTCGAAGCAGCTGTTAAAAATGGGGAAGTGGATAGGAATTCACTCATGTTTGTTACTTCAGCGGAGCGTTTTTTCTTATAACCGTTCGAATTCAGGGAGCTTGCAAAAGATAAGCAATCCACAATCAAGCACAACAGTAATAAGTTAATGGAATGGATTCAACAGAATCGTCCAAGTGTTTCTGAGAAGGATTCCACACAGGCTTCTTTAATTGCCTCTGAACAGCTACCCTATTATGGCAGTTACTGTGGGGGATTTTCATCACAGGTAAGTAGCAGATTTTATTATGAGTGTTATCGTTAAGGGCAGAATAACACCAAGTTTAATGTCAATGGCGCATTGTGGGCAGTCGACGACCGCCGCTTCATTGTATCGAAATTTCACTTCCGCCCTGGATCAATGACAGGTACAAGGACTATTAATCGAAACAATTAAAATCTTGAAGAAAACATAACGTTTTGGGCAGGACCCAAAGTGATCGCGGACGACATGATTGCCGATATCTTCCCTAGTGATAACGGTTTCTACATACGCCCAGAGCCAATAGATTTCACTGTCTTCACAGTCAAGCCAATAATAGTAGGATGCCCATCGTTTATTTTGAAACGAAAGTGGCATTATAGATAATAAACGCTACAGTGAGAGGAAGTAAACTCGCTTCCACATCTACAAGTTCGACAATATCCCAAAACGGAACAACGAATGAGGTTTCACGGAAAGCAAGAGATATATTCCGAGATATATATGAAAAGCCATCAAATCTAATTGAAGATTCAAAAACAGTTCATCTCTCAGTAAAGGTAGACATATTTCAAGTATACAAGACACGGTAATTTGGAAGTTTAGGGCGGTATTGTCACACCCATGGAGGGTGTTGAAGAACAGCAAACAAATGCCGACCTTTCGAAGGGAAATACATCACTTGTGAAATCAGATCAGACATTCGGCACTACTGTCCTTCCCGATTCCTCAAATGCCATAATCCATGATACCCTATCACCATCGGCATCTCATGCAACCTCGGAAGCGGCCTCCAGTCCGACACCGCTTGAATGGTATGAGGGCTTTCAACCTCTTCTGCTAACGTTGCCCGATGATAAATGGATAAAAACAACATACTGGATGGCTCTGCGCAACCACAAGAAGAAGGTAAACGACAGTTTATTGCTTTTGCAGATTTCGAGTGTTTAGTCTACCGTCGCTGCTGTGCTCATTCCAAATGGGCCTGCTTTCAAGATCCCTGCCCCCGTTCAGTTGAATCCTTTTAATACAAATCCACTCCATTCCCTGTCGTCAGGCACGATTAAGGTAAACAATGCACTCGTCCACCGTACAATGATAAGGATTTAGCTTTTGGATATCAAGACGATAGAAGTGACCGATTTTTGCTTTTCTGCGAATGGTGTTGCTGCCTGGTTTATGGTTGGAAAGGACATTGGACCAAATTCCAGTGGACATATCGTGCCCATATTCGACAGGTACAGCATCATATTGCTGACGTCTATATTGTATTTCAAGCTTTTTTTTCCAGAAATTCGAAAAGCTTTGACTGTGAATCTTTGCGAGATTACCGCAATGAAACAGTTACACTAAGACTTCCCGGCACGCTAACCATAAAAGATGTCTTCTGGCTCTCCGTCTACTCCCCACCTCGTCTTCTCGACCTTTCAAAGCAATACGTACCTTACAAAGACATAAATTTACCACCAGATCTCCAAGGAACAGCGGTAGAACAATGATTATTTACGTCAAATAATCCTTTACCTTTTAGACGCCTCGATGTGTTCTACCGTAAGCGGGATTATTCGATATATGTTTTACTGAGATTATATATTGCAATAAAGGTGTAATTATCACAGAGTTTTGTAGTACTTCGACGTTAGAATAGCACCCGGTTGTAGCCACTTGAAAACTACAGTTGACCATCACTTGTCGCCGTTTGCTCTCCCATTGCGATGGGCAGTCGTGCGTAAAGTAGTCCGGATCGTTGATTAGAGTTCCTCCTCGTGATGGGTTAAAATGGTCCATCTGATCACTTGTATACAGTATTTAGACTGTTTAAGGAACTTGAGCTGTTTTGGGGTGGTATCCGATTACCTTTGTTTCGCCGCACTTAACCTCTACACCCTATTGTTAGAGCTGTAAAGGTAGATGCCGATACTTGAGCTCAAAAGTGTCAACGTGAGCGTATAGAAACACGTACTCTTTGAGTTGTCTGCCGCCGAAAATTAGAATAAGACGCGACACCTCCGGCCTGTTGATCACTGTGACTCACACAGTTCTGTCGATGTCCTACATTAGAAAGCAAGGCGGATGGAAACGCATCGCGCACCGGCGACCCCACGACCTTGATGTACGCCGTTTCACCAGCCGCCTCTGAATTTTTCGTTACATTAACTTTAGTAGTGCCAAGCAGCTGACCGTTGAATATCACCCTGGAATTGTGACCTTTCGATAGCAGATTATTCTTTTCATCGATGCTAAGACTGTGCTAATAATAACATTTCAGTCAGTGCGCTTTTGTTGTCCCTATGCTTAGGGATGAATTACAACCTCTTTAGTTGAAAATTCCTGTGGACTATGCGATGTGCTCAGCATGAACAGGGAAACGCGCTCGTCTTCTTATTTTTAATTGTCGTGCACAAGAATGTAAGAGGGGCGCATGGGTGGAGACGGAGGTGAGCTGCCACGACTACTTGTAATTGCTTCCCTCTGACAGTGGCGTCTTGTTCCGAGTCCCAGCTTCGTTGAACACATTAACAAACCAGTGTTGATGTTATTGTCAGCCTAACACCTCTAATGCTTTCCGTGCCCTTTATAGACACCAGATTGTTTTCCATGCACGCATGCCGGGTGCTGTCGGCGAGAACAATGGCGTCAAAATCCGCGCGCCGGCTGCCTCACGGACCACTTAGATAGCATTAGTCCTATGGTCGACAAGCTACTGTGCGATCTGAATCCTTTTTCTGCTAGGGTACTTGAAAAGGGACATATGGAGCATCTATTTGTCATTCTGAAGGATGAGTAATGTCAATGCCGATATCACTATTTGCATAATTTCATTTTGTCTATGGTTGGCGATTTCAACAAACAATAGCTCGCGCCAGAAATGGCCAAATCTCTTAAATACTGCCTTCGCTTAAAACCTCAGAGAGCAGATGTTTTACCGTAACTTACAGCTAGACAAAGGCGTATGCATATCTCCTGGAGTCCTTCTGTTTCGATTTGCCGCTAAGTGGCGTTGCCGTTCGATAAAGGTGATTATTAGGATATAAGGTGAAGATCTCAATTATAAGGCGGCCTATCTATGTTTTTGTCGCGCGAGTGGAGTGCAATTTCCTGAACTACTTCTTCAGGTACAGGAATCTATGTTAATTTCGAGGTCCGGTCAGTGGACATCTCTGACAGTCATTCAAGGATTATCCGTGCGCATGTAACCAGTTTTTGCCCATGTCATCTTCAGCTCGACCTATGTGTTTCGATCGTGTCTGTCGGAAGGTTTCAAGCGTGGTTAGAGGGTCCTCTTTTCTTACTCATTCAGCATCAACTTGCGCTGTTTTGTTCGGCGAATTCTTCTCAGGTGACGACCTGTTTTTCAATCTCGATGAACCATCGGTCCCTCGATTGCGAAAACCCTTCGCGGCTGTAATTCACACTGTTTGAGTGGATATCGTCGTTCTTGCAAGGGCCGTTGGTCCAAGGCGACACGACTTCGGACAGCGCTGTGAGAAATGTGGCTCTGATCCCGTCCATCCCCGTTTCGTTTGCTTCTCGAATAAGTAAATAACATCGGTATAGGTGACCCGTTTGCCTAGCCCTTTGAGCCTGCCATTACCTCCGTTCACACTTTATCCGTTCTACTTACATCGGCTTCTGACACGTTCTCAAATTGCGTGGACATTTACTTACATATTTTACAGTCTTATCGAAACCATCTGTGCACCGATGCAGCATCGCTCATTAATTTTAACTGATGTTATCGTCATTTTTTGCCGTTAGTTGCTGGGTATGGTATGTCAAACAGGACGAACATGCTGAAAGTGTGCTAAGCTGATCTGTTACGCTTTGGGCGATCCTAATTATTGCCACGGACAACGAATCGTTCTCTTTTGTTCTACTAATTGTCCTCAATGACAGAAGAGACCTTCGCCCACCTGTTCTCCCTACTACCTTATAAATTGCCTTAAATTATAATCTTGGCCTTGTCTTGGGACAATCGTTCCATTTTCTGTTGTTTGTCGCGCAAAGACAAGCGATTCTTCACTTTCTCCAAGCGCGCTTGTAAGGTTGGGGTCCTTACAAGGAGCAAACGAAACCGGCGGGGGGAGGGTGACGCCAATGACCGAGGTCACGATGCGCCATCCGAACCTCCCGAAAGGGAGTGGCACGCAGGAAAGGCAGAATGCACCACTTCAGTTATGTGCTTCTTCGGTGATGCGGATGTTTCTCACTGCGCTTCTTGCGCGCTTTGTTTGGATAAGAGATGAGATGACCCTCATTGTCTCCTACTTGGGTGAATTGTTGGATGTTAGCTCAGGTGTTTTGGTGACCAGTCTTCGATTTCACTGCGTATTAGCAAAGAAAACGTACGAATTCTTCTTTCTTCAGTGCCAACTGTCCACAGTGCGCACGAGTGCTTTCGGTCAGTGAGGTTTGATTTTACGATCGAGCAGCGGATCTCTTAGGCGAAAACGCCATAAAGCGACAAAGCAGTCAAACCGCTAAGAGCGGCGCATCTAATGACCTTCTTCAAAGGAAGCGCTCGTGGTTTCTGACTGAGTGGGTAACGTGAGGGACACACTGCGCGCGATGAGATCTTTAACTGACGGCACTTTCCGCGTTCCGAGATAAGATTTTAGATACGGCAAAGACAAAGAACGGATTCGTCCGAACAAGTGGGCTGTCCGATCTCCCGGACACCCGCGAGCAATGTATGGTCACTCAAGGAAACGCTTAGGAAAGTTTGCTGGAACAAAAAGCGCAATTTCACTTTTGGAGTGGTTGCTCGCCGTGCTTCCTCTGTGTCATTGCTCATATTTGTCAAGATTTGCTATTCGGCTAGCCGTAAATATAGCGTAATGGTTTTATGATCGAATCTTAGCGGGGATTATATGTAATTTATTACGATTGCGCCTTTGAATTTGGCGTTTTATCTCGTTATGGGCACTTGATCTATCCGCGTTATCGTAGTTTCTTGCAAAGTCTCAATCAACTGAATGTTACTCAACACTGTAAAAAAGAAAATGCCATTTATGGCAACAGCAGGATTTAGTAATAAATTACGAAGGACATCACGGTTGCTATATTCTGAGCACATATGGTCGCCCCGCCTATTGAACGGCCCATCGGTTATGCTTGTCGCGCAAAAGGCGTTGTCGCTACTTGACGGACTGTGCATGCCCCCGTCCATGCAAACCGTTTATGATTGATAGTGCGCTTTCTGAGGGTGAGCCTGACCTCACAGTGATGCTGTTTGGACAATTATCTTCGCAATCTTGGATTTGTGCTTGTGTATGTGCCGTGGTTTACACTCAGCGTCCTGAATGAGGGTTTAGGGAAACGGGAACTGAACGGGTAGTGAGAGCAAATACTTGACATTTTGGGAGCGTTCCCCCGTAGGTAATGAGGCGTAAATACTTTAGTCGGGGTTAACTAACCCTGCGAGACACTTAACCTTCAGTCGCGTTCATTCTTTCCCATACTGCCCTATCCAAGTCGTTAGCGAGCGAGCATCGCTTCATCTGCTAATGAGTACATTGTGCCGTTTAAACGTGACTCTAAAGTGTGTTTACCGGGGGCGAGCTGCACCAGTACGGCTAATTAATTGTGGATCCTTTTAGATGGGGTTGAAAAGGAATCTCATGTCGCTTTTCTTCTTTTGGAACATTCTTGCAGGAGGTGATTTTGAATTGTTGCCAGTAGTCTTTTACAACGTCTTTCAGTCCTCTGCTCCGAAGCTGTAATTAATGGCTATGATCCTGATTATGGAGTCTTCGTCGGCAGTCTATCAAATCTTGCAGATGGAGAGGTTGAGGGAAAAGTATACGTCATAAATGAAACAGCTCTTCAAATTGTGAATTTCACCTATAATGGAAAAGCACCTGGTCAGTTTAAAACATTGCACATCATCTTGAGGTGTTCTTTAGATCTTTACTTCTGGTTGGACAAATCAGAGGCTCCGACCAAGGACGGATTGAAGGTTCCTTCTTTCGAATCAGGGTTTGTGTTGTGTTTCGCTGAACGTTGCTTTACCCTTTCCAAATAGAATTACTCCTCTTGGGAAATACGACAATGTCGAACGTGTAGTGTTGATTCTTCCGGGTCTGCACAAGATTGGATCCTTCAAGAGTCTTAGCCTCTATTGCTATACTTACGAGGTGAGATGACCGAGAATATATCTTTTTAACGATTTTGAGTTTAGCATAATTTCGGAAGCGTTGTATTCCCAGAAGGGCTAGTCGTTCCCAAGCCTCAATTTCTCTCTAGCGAATTGCGCGGAAATCGTTACAGCGTTGGTTCGGGACCGATTCTAATTGCTGATCGTCGGACGATCAAGGTGTTCGGATTCACTTTTGACGGCGACAAGGCTCCAGGTGTGTCATGGCGCTCTGTTATTATTCACATTCATTGTCAATTAATTGCAGATGGCTATTTCTTCGTGGGACGCGGTCCTAATGTTGCTCACGACGCCGGCGTCAAGGTTCCCATCCGCGGACGCGACACCGCAGAACTGTAAGTGGCTCAATTTGAGGGTAACTGGTGGCCGTTCACCACCGCGCTAGAGGTCATCCGTTAGCCAACAGCGCAAATGAGTCTGCTAAGATTGACGACCTCTATCAAAATGATGTCCGCAACCTTAATGGGCAATTGTTTTGGCATCGTACCTCATAACACCAATCTCACCAGAAAAAATTTAGGATTACGGCCATGAACGAACGTTATCGTGGGGGTCAGGATATTATCGTCGATCTTCCTGAAGATTACGATATAAACCATATCGACTGGCTTTCCATCTACTGCTACAAATTCCGTGTAGACTTTGGCCATGTTCCAATCAGTAATGTCTCCCAGAAAATTCCACCTTTTGTTCCGCCGCAAAAGAAGTTCGAAGATATGGAGTCGCAAGTTGAAGGCTGGACCGTTCGTTCTATTTTGGGCACAGCGAACCGTACCAATTTCACAATGCAACTCGGCCCTCCGGGGGGCAAAAGAGGATATCAGGCGATGGCTCGCGCTCGCCCAAGCAAGAACGTGTGGTATGTAAACGGATACTTGGCTGAAATCTATCTTAAGCGGGGTGTTACCTACACTTTCATGTAAGTTTTCCATCGTTACGCATAAACTTAAAGACGACGGGTTTAGCATTGAAGGCGGCAATGACCCCTCGACTTTCTACAATCCTCTGTACATATCTGACGATCCCTTCGGTGGATATTCTATGCTTTCCAACGACGAACGACAGGTAGAGCTATATTATACAGTGCTTTAACTGGGTATCGCATTTAGCAAGTGAAAATATATGCCGGTAGCGACCCCACCAAATCAGCAGGTCGACAATGCGTGTGGTCGCGTAGGAACGAAAATGAGGACGCCGACAAATACAACAGCTTCCAGGAGTTCAAGCAGTCGCTGCAACTGAAGTGTGTTGGAGGCGCCGACAGTGCAGGGACACTGGTTTTCACCCCTGATCACGACACTCCTGATACTCTATATTATCAGGTGAGTTATTGGAAAACATCCGATTTCATATCTAAGAAATTCAATTTGCTTCAGAGTCACGCCAACTATAATATGGGATGGAAGATTCATGTCGTGGATGAGTTGCCGTCGAACATCGAGGATTCTCCTGAGGAACCTTACAACTATGAGGAACTGCTCGAGCGACAAAGCCTTAAACAGGATACTGGAGCCAACGGAGCACCGTGCAACTGCTTGTCAACGGCCCTCTGTTTCGCGATTGTCTATTTGCTCGCTTATTTCCAGCACTGAATGATTTCGGGTGGTTCAGATCTCTTTTCACTTAACTGTAGCTGTTGTACAGTTTGTATTTGGCTTCGACATTTGCTGCTACGGCACATCGGTCCTTGATGTCGAATTTTATGTACTGCCCGTAATTATTTTCCATTCAAATTGTACATTTGTGAACTTTGGTGTTGTGATTTTAATTACATATTATATTGTTGAGCTAGTTCTGAAGCAATTAACGCATAGTAAAAACATGTGACAGACCTTGCATTCTGAGCTTTGTACATATGTCATTTAAGAGGTTGTCTCACTCGTGTCGCGGTGGCGAGCGGTCGGTCCCTCCGGTCGCTCTCTGAGCGTCGGGTTGGTCAGACAGCAAAACCTGTGGCAGTTGTGAGTGTTCCGGCTTCCAGAGGGAATTGGGACACCCGGAAGCCGTAGTCCCACCACCGCTGACAACAAGATGTCCGACGCCAGAAATCCGACGCCCGACGCTGCGTGAGATGTCATCCCGAAGGTCGCCGACGCTCTGAGGACACCAACACTGAGGAAGACGCAACCCCCGAACCACGGACTCATCTCTCCGCAGCAGATGCGAGCTCAGAAGCCTCCTCTGACGCAGAAGCCTCCTCAAACGCCCCGAGAAGAAGAAGTTCGGCCGCCTTTTCCGGAGTTTCGCCGATTCCCAGATGCCCCGTGAAGCACGCCGTCTACCACCGGTTCGACATCAACGCCGCGCCAGGAATAAAGCCGTCTACAAGTCATATCCTCTGTTGTCTATTAATCAGTGTCATGCAAGGCATAACGCCTTTGATTCATGAAGTAAAATCGTGAAAATCGTCATTTAAGATAGTCAGCGGTGCAAACGTATCGTTTGCCCATAAGTCACCTAAGTATCTGAGCGGGTGCAAGTTGTATGATGCAGTCGATGCGTTTTAGTCGTTGTAGAGCGGATGGCCGATCAACTAAATCACTCCTTTCTGTTTTTATTCGTACACAGAATATATGCTCTTTGAGAGAGCATCCCAAACACACTGTGCCTCCAGATCGAACGTTCCCCTATCGAATATTATTTCATTTTCTAAGATGTAAGTGTTCGCTTGAATTCGTAATATTACCTTCCTTTCAATGTTTCGCACCCAGAACACCCAGATTTACACAAAGTTCCGGTGAGGTTTAACCGGCCTCTGCACTGAACCACTTGGTTATACGTCTACTGTAAGAAAGGGGAAAGCTTGCTTGCGTCGATCGAGCCGTGCGATAGCGCAATATCAACCAAGAACCTCGAGGCCAAACAACTTTAAGTAAAACTCACACTAAAATAGATTTTATATTTTCTTATCGAGAATGAAATTCGTTAGGCAATCCAATTTTGATGTCTTATTGTATCATTTTGGTCTTTGTATTTATGTACATTAGAATGTTTATTGAAGTTTCGACGAACAAAATTGAAAGAAATCGGAACATAGATGACAGAGGTTTCGAACGAGGGGTTACGTCGTATTGAGACAGACTAGTAATGATATATTGATTTGAGAAACTTAAATTTGATGACTCTACTATTTAATTCACTGCTCTATTTTCATGAAATAAACTATTTGAACGGTTGTGATTATAGGAAAGAAAAAAAAGTAAAAACAGGGGTGGAACTATGGATGACAATAGTAAAAGAGGAAATATTCCTCAAGGAAAGGGAACAAACGCTGAGTTGACAACATAACAAATTGTACAACACGGTAGCATGGGAAGGTCCCTACGTAGACACATCCTTCTGCCGCTTTGAGATGCAGTGAGTTTTCTTGCAATCTAGAAAAAGAGTAGCGGACGTGTGGCCACTAATTATTAGTGCTATTACCATCTATGTCTAAACGGAAATCGATGTTTCGCCATGGTTAAGCGTCCACGTGAGAAAAACAAATGGGGAAAGTACAGGAAGAGACGAGGAGGAAATATGATGCGAGAATGGAAAGAAATATGGAATAGAGATTGTATGTGATATCATTTCCCAATATACAGAAAAGGATGCTACAGATAAAGAGCAAATGTTGGACTATAATACATGGCAATCGCGTGATCGCTTTTGAGCAACTGAGGATGGACCGTCTCGAGCGGCAGAACGGTCAGCGACAACAACCTAACTTAGAACCATCAGAGGGGATGAATAAGTGATATGTAGTTCGGTAATGCAGCTGGAATCGTTGGGATACGGTAACATGTGCAATAGTGAGCTTTCACTCTGCCGTCTGTAGCAGCGTATGATGGTGCTGTAGATCAGCAAGGAGGGCAGCTCCGCTCAGGTTGGCCAGGTCCATGGGTAACAAGGAGGCGCTGGTGATGACGGAAGGGGCACCGATACCGGCCGGGGGGCTCAGCGAGGAGTTCTCTTCACGCCCCCAATTGTCAGTCCTCGAGGGTTTTCCTTTCATCATGCTTTTGTATTCGTTGATTCGTACTTTTTTTCCGTCAACAAGGCATGTTCTCTTAGGACGTGGGCTGAAATACCAAACACGAGTTCGCCACCAATGTGATATTAACAGTTACCGATAGCGATAGTCAGGATGCTGCTCCATGTGAAGTTTGGAGAGTCGCGATTGCTCCTCGTAGTATGGTTGCTTCTCAATGTTAGACATCTGTTTCCATTTGGTTCCTAAAGCTCAGAACGTGAATCATTCATTGACTTCAAAAGCCGCTCTTTGCAATGATCAGTTTATTACGGGTCTTTGTTCCGCAACGCTTTGTTCTGGTCACAAGATTTCAACATGATGTGATATGGAAGGGGCATAAAATTGATTACGCCTCAGAAATGCTGACGTGTGGGTTGAAAGCGTCGAACAATCGAAAAGAACTTACCGAGAATTTTTGAAATACTGCTGTTATGCATATCGGGGCACTGTTTCAGGATCTTTCTTCGCTCATCTCGGGCCCACACCATGAAGGCGTTCATCGGTCTCTTTATGTGGTTGGGTGACTTCGCGGTCGTTGGTCGAGGGGCTGCCGCATGAGGTGTATGATCGGAGTGCAGACCGTTGCTATTGGCGCCAGGGGTGCTTTTTCCCGATGAACCAGGGGAATGAGTACTGAATGCTGAAGCTGAAATTGCATGATGCATGTGCATTGTAAATAAGTTTTCCTTACTTTCAGAACCAAATGTTTGTTGTCCTAGGTTGGCAAATGGCAGTCGCGACAGGAACTGATTAGGTGACGAAATTGGGGACTGTTGTTGTGGAAGTGAGAGTGTGTGCGTCCGTTTACTAAGATCCGTTGGACTGAACCTGTAATTGGTGACAAACTGAGCTCAACTTCAACTGTACCTGTCAGGCTTGACTTTGGTGAGATTCAAAGGCGTTTCAGCAGTTTTGTCGTTTGTGGCAGGATTTCTCTGTGCGAAAGCGGCTAAGCCCGGGTTGAAAAACTGGGCTGTGATCGGCGAAGTGGCAGCAGCTTGTTGGAGACCGATCATGGAGTTGGCCCCAAGAAGATCATATGAATTTCCTAAAGTAGACAAAAATAAATCCACAGTCCCTCTAGAAGTAATAGTGCACTGGTTATCGCCCTAGTAATGTAGCAAAACAACTCGTGATTTTCCGTTTTTATCACTAGTCGGCTATTTATACAGACACTGTCTCCGTTTCTCTAGGGTTTCTGACAGATAAGAATTAAAAAAGTATGTTCATCCATTATAGATACATAGTAGTGGATCAAAACAGTTACCTTGAGGCAGGAGGAAGTTGAGGTGGGGGTTACCCTGGGCGGCAAGCATGGCAAAGAGTCGTTGCTGCTGCTGCTGTTGTTGCACCAACAATTGTTGTCGGAGAAGCACTTCGTCGAATCCACTGGAGTGCATCGCCTGGAACGAAGAACGTAGTGGCACTCTGTCACAGTATCCGTGCGCCATCCAAAACGTAGCACAGTTCACATAGGCCACATACTGTGTTATTATCAAACGCTTCATAGTGGACAAAATGAATGGTGGGAACGGCTTTCTGCAGAAAATTTGCCCTATCAGTTGCAACGATAATTTTGACAATAGAAGGTCACGTAATTAAAACAATGGTAACAATGCTAACCTGCAGTGACGCTGGCTCATTAGATAAGAACTCTGCTTTTACTTCCCGTTTTTCCGCGTCTTCAGAATCTTCCTTTGAGGCATTCATCTCTTCATTCAACCGCTCCTTCACTCCATGCAACTGCAAAGGGCAATGATGCATAACAAAAAACGGTCTAGCGATAAGTGATTACCTGTCGTATGAGGTCTTGCACGAGGTCGAGCTTCCCTTCGGCAGTGTCCACATGGCTGAGAACATCGCGAAGTGCGTGACCGTCGATGAGGACGGTGCAGCCGTGTTCTGTTTGGGCGAGAATGTCTGGTATATCGGCGCTTCCTGTAGAAGCGGATGTACTGAAACAGTGCAATGTTGCAACTGGCACCGACAAATACGTGATGATAGCGCGCCGCTGGCAAGGAAGCGGGTTGGAGCCAACTGACCACTACAGGCGAATGGTCACCGGGTGGCCGTCGGGTGAGAGATGCATCACAATGCAAGACAGTGAACGCGCCCCTTACTTATCACTTTGATAAGGCCTGGTGTAATCACCTTTGATGCTGTGAGAACGTAGAAAATGCATTCAAAATGTTGGATAGGCGAGCCTGATAGCAGGCAGCGTTATACCTCCAAATAGCATTGGACAAACACCAGTTCACGCCAATCACAACAGAAATATTTGTTCGTTTGTCATTCTTTAGCGTCACATTTTATGACCGTGAAAGTAAGAAGGCGCACTTCCTCTGCCTGAAAGCAGAGATGCTCATGCTTTAACTGATCTCATTTAATGCGCTCACTGCACTTGGCTTCCGCTTCTTCCTATGCGGAGTTATTAAAAGGCGCATTAGTTCAATTTGTCAACCACTCAACTCGAGTTCAAGACACTCCGCAAACGCATTTGAATGTTTCTAAGGAATAGCCAGTGGT
Organism: Steinernema hermaphroditum; assembly: GCA_030435675.1. Taxonomy (NCBI): domain Eukaryota; kingdom Metazoa; phylum Nematoda; class Chromadorea; order Rhabditida; family Steinernematidae; genus Steinernema; species Steinernema hermaphroditum. The sequence continues at coordinate 9,738,956 of CM059625.1, read as the reverse complement.
CATTAACGGGGTAATAAGGGACCTCGGGAATTTGAAGTCAAATGATAAGGGGTCGATAATGACGGAAAAACTGGTGTCGCGCTGATAACGCTGTTTTGGTCACTTGACATGACCATATTGTGCATTGTGCAACATTGAAGACGTCCACTGCACCTGAGATTAGCGCCAATAACCTCGGTACAAACTGCGCTTTTCCTGAACGTCCCCTCACGTTGTTTGTAGTTATAGCGATGAAAGTTTTCTACTGAATTAAAAGGTATAATTAAAATCTTGCTAACGAGGACAATGAATTAAGCGATATTCAAGTAGATCGCCGTTCTTGCAGCACGCTTGAACGAGTTCGGAGGAGATCTAATTAAACGAGGAAAAGTCGTGATCAAATTAGAAACATAAATGGACGTTTTGAGGAATCACCACGCAATCTCTTCGATGCGCAAGGGAGTCGCAGAAAGGTCTGTTTCCCTTATCGCGTAAGCACATAGGGTTCACAGTGAGGTCATTGGCTTGGTGGCGGTCAAGCGAAAGGGATACGCATGTGCTGATGCAGGGGTTTGTATTGCTCAAATTCAGCTGTCCGGCAAAACGCCATCGCTAATTATAAGCTTTGTACCTCAGCCTATGAGTGCGGTAACCAAGGACCTATAATTGGGGATAAACGCGTCCTTCCGTTCATCTAATCACTGATTGCAGTCGGCTTCCTGCTCAAATAATAGTCGGCATGCTAGACACGCTGAGAGCACCTTGCTAGTGCTTAATTAGTGTTATATAAAAGCCGGAAAGTAAGATGTGAAACGATTGTCGCCAGCATGTGCTTCGCCTCTTACCTTGTATGCTCTGACGTACTGGAAGCGTTGCTTTTGATGGAGGCCGTTGCTCCAAGGGGACTGGATGCTGAGTTGTGAGACCCTGCGAGTGGATGATCCATGCTATGATCCTCGGCCTAAAAAAACGAGCTGCTAATAAGCGTCAAAACAAGGATAAGAAAGTCGTATGTCTCAGGTCAATTTCACGAATTATCGTCCTGCATGCCGCGATAATCGGCCGTATCACCCCTTCAACCCCGATGTTTTCATGTGTTTCACTGGGTAAACACAACGAAAGCAAGGTCCTATACATACGGGTGGATAAGGACAAGGAAAGGTAGCCGAGAAAACGATCGGCTAAATGCAAGGACGAGCTATTGCTTCTCGATCGTTTTGGTACGGATCTCATCGGAAGCGAACAGTATTAACAACAATATGCAGTAAGTGGCCGAATTTTGAACTTTACGACTGTTTTCCCCTCGTAAATGCGCAATATTAGAAAAAAAACATTTCGGAGATGCTTTAAGAGTTAGATATGATGGCGGAACTTTAAGACGAACAGACCTCGTCGTGTGAATCCGACATTAGCCGCCTCTTCTTTGCACAGTCGATCATCGCGAATGATTCGCTTGAGACGTTCGTAGAAGTTGAGGGTGTTTCAGCGGTGGACAGTTCGTCCACGGCACAGTCACCGTCGGCGATGGATCCGTCGTTTTCTTGCAATCTGCTAGGGGCCGTCTTTCGTCTACTGGACATGCTGAAACGAACAAAGTCAGGGGTGATCAACTTTCGAAATGGCACATCGCGACAACGTCCCGATTGTTTCTCGTAGCCTCTTAATCGCGGTCCATATGCAAGCGCATAGACAACCGCCCCGCTTGAGCGTCACCACACCTGGTCGCAAGCACCGCCCGCCACCGTAGGATGCTAGCCATAAGAGCTAATGGCCTTGTTCCGGACAAGCTCGGAGCCAGCAACGTACTTTTGCCTCATTTCACACTTTCTCGCTACCGTAAGACATTAATAAATAATCGGACACCAGGTCTTGTTAGTCCCTTGATGGAATGGAATAATTGCGTGCCAAAGTGTCTTCATATCTCTAATTGGTTCACTGGTATCCTCACTGAAAGCCTCGGAAACTTTATGGAATAAATAGCATTTGCCCGAATTGACGTATTTTAATGTGTTCTAGTCCTCTTCACGTACCTTTCCGGATGCACTAAAGTATACTAGAACGTCCACTGAATCTACATGTAAGTGAATGTAAGTGCTCAAAACTCACGCGCGAGAAATTCTGCGGGAAGCACAGCTACTGAAAATCAAAATTACATGATAGAAGCACTTTCTCACACTTTAAGCACACGATACCCAAATAATGCGATTGGATCAGTTTATGATACGGATCTAAGTTTGTCGCACTTGCATATCTCCGATCAGCACTTTATGTTTCAGCGACCTACCCATATCGTGATAGTGTCAGAGGGCCGCGCTCTTGATACCGCGAAGGGAACATGGGGCGCCGGGCCAGGGCAATTGTCTGCGTGAAAGTTATCAGGAACCGCGCAGTAAGGTAAACATGCAATGCAGGGTGTGTGTCTAAAAGTGATCACGGGAGTCAGACGAATACTGCCTTTCCGATCAAAAACCCATTTTGGTTCTGTTTTTTGTGCGCTTCCTATTGGAACCGATGCATCCCCTAATTACTCTGGGTTTGATGTCCACAAAAGCGGTGGCACTCGTTCTGTGAGGGTTTAGAACTACAATAGCGAACAGCGAAAAGTAAAAGCATCCGGGAAACACATAAATCAACCAAAGACGACGGCGGACACACAGATGGTTGCTGAATCTTCTTTATACTTCCTCCCAAATCGTTAAATCAAGTCACATCAGAAGCAGTGGCGAATTTAGCATATGAGACTTGTTTGCTACACGATCCTAAATTAAATGCGCCCAGAACCTTTATTCCCTTAAAGGGTTCCATCACAAAGTCAGTGTCCGTAACCGATGTTAAATGGAAAGGGTCGATCAATCATGTGAGCATAGATGAAGCGCTGTCGAATGCTTTGAACAAGTCAGAAGAGCTTCCGCTTACAAAATTAACGCATATGCAACAATTAACGAGAAGAGAATGATGGATGCGAGAGGATCGCATTCACTACTTAATTGTAATCGTTCCCAGATGACCTAACTGAATAAAGAACCATTTGAATGAGCGGCCGCTAGCTTTGACAAGAGGATGCGCAGGCGAGGGAGTTGGCCTGCGGACCACCTTCTGTTCTGATAGTTGTGCGCAAGAAAATGAGGAAATGTGAACAAAAAGAGATAGAATTCATACCCGAGCAGCCCATTCTTTTCGTTTATATTCTATTATTTCACAACAAAGGGGCGCACTCGGGTGTAGGGCCCCGCAGGCAAAGGTTCATATCTAGCCAAAACAAACGATCGCGACAAGAACGGATCGCCGAAAGCGAAATGCGCTTATGACACGGCTGGTGACGTTTTGGAAATTAAAAATGAGCGAAAACGCAACAGGTATCTGAATTGAATATAGTACCTGCGCGATATGATGGAGGTTTGTCACGCACCGCAATGAATAATGTCGCAAATGTATTCCTCCATCTGTTTAATTGTCTAAGCGATTACACGACTGGACACACGCGACGCATAGAAGACGCTTGGGAAAATCTTTTCGTGATGATTTGTCACCTTCGGGTGGCCAGAATAGGAGTAACCCGGATAGAGCCGCGTACGAATGCGCTTCTTGAGAGCGCCGATTGGAACAACGCAAAGATGAGGAGAATAAGAGGAGTGCGAACGAATTAGTCTGCATATTGCCTGTGGCATTCTTCTGTCAGAAACAATCACTTTGGCACTCTTCGAAACCAATTTCATTAGGTTCATTCTCGGCGCTTCTCACGCTCTTTGTAATACAGTCTAATCTCCTTTATTGTGCTTACTATGTGCTTCGTATGACAAGGACCTTCAGCTGGGATCCGAAAAGGGAGTCTCAAAAGGATTATCGCTTGAGAGGCACAGTTTTGGATTTCAAAGAGTTTGATGGAACGAAATGCGAAAAATGAGATACCAGAAGCTTCTTTTGAATGGAGTGTCAACAAAAATCGGAAGAAATAGGAAATCAGTCCATTACGTGAAGGTCTGCTAAGGGCCTTCGCTAAACAAACAACACAAATTTTTGCGCATTGTCTGCATTTTAAGCCGTCCTTAACGGTTAAATCAGCCCCGTACGCTAGCCGAATTATAAAGTCGTGCCGGGAAGATGTCGAATGTCCCCTTTTCTCACTATTAGCAAAGCATTTCTCAAATGCGTATAAGGAAAAGAGTGTGCGAAAATCCAGGGCGGCCCGAACAACGCAACTATACATTAAATAATACATTAAGCTCTGCGACGGACTTGCTTCTTGCAACAGAAGAGCATAAGTCGTCAGTATCGGTTCGTTCCACCACTCGCCTACTAGACCCACGGAGCAGGGCTAATTGTTTGCAGGATTCTTGCCGCAGGTGCAGCGGCTTTATCCTTCGAAATCAATATGATCTTGAAAACGTCAAGCTCTTAAGGCGATTTCCGAAGAATTATACAATGATTTTCGAAGACCGATTTCGAGCAAGTGACAAACACGCGTTGGTTACTACGCATTGTTTTTCTCCGCCATTAAAACCGAAAAATAAATTGGCCGAAGGTGTGAAGTCATGAGGATTGGAAGGAAAGTGCAGCAAGCGGTCGCAGATAATGAAAGAGCGCAACTAACAAAGAAGTGACATGAGAGCTTCTAATTGGTCCGGTGTGGTAATGATGCCGAAATTCGACCCTTTCCACAGCCTCAAGGCGATTATACCGGGACTGCTATCTGATCCTCATTACACATAACATCTCATAAGTATTGTTCGCAGGATAACAGCTTAATCCGTCTCAAATATCCCACCACCCGGAGATCACTTACAGCCGTCTTCAACGCAAATACCATTTTGTCACAATGGAGAAGGCAGAGCGAGAGGGCTAAAATTTCGATGTGACAAGCTTCTCCGCGATTCTTCAGCAAGAGAAAGGTGAGGTTAGGGACCAACTTTATGAGATGCTCGGGCCAGTTTAGGCCGTACGTGTGCAACTAAGTCGAAGTTCAAATCGATGATGCAGAGATATTGCTATTAATGGAAATTTCTTTGCGAGTCGATTAGGGCCGGAGGCTACATTGGAAGAGAACACAAATAAAGTCGTCTCATCTCCCCTGTTTGTGTTCCGTTCATAACCGCCAAAGCGTTGGTCGTCTTGAAATTTCGTATGAGATTAAGACAGACAAAACATCTCTGTACGAAAGGCTGTTTCTCAGAGAGAATCTTTGCGAGCAAAGGGTAAGTACACAGGAGTGATTATCTATTGACAATATACGACATCGCCAATGACTTCCAGAGAAAAGCGTTTGTTTTCTTTATGCTACTCGTCGGGTTACGGTAGCATGCTGGCTGACCTCCGAATGTCAATGGTTGAGACAAAAGCTCTCCTAAGGCTTATAAAATAGGGAGGGAGCAACAAAACTGCCAGAAGCGCTGATTGGATTAGTGCACCCGCGCGTTGCATCTCGTGGAATATTAAGCGGACGAGTAATTGAAGTGCACTCAAATGAAGGAAACGCTACTTATCGCCCTACTGCAGCACTGCGTGCGATGAGAACAATTGACTTGAGGACATGCAGAGAGGTTAAATGCCTAATTAAAATCATATCAAAGGAGCCAACTGCGCGATACATCCGCCTGGTGCGAGCTAGCGCGGCCCATGACACGCCCCTAGCTCAGCTGGTATCCGTGCGTTCTCAGAGCAAAAAGCGCAATTAATGATGGGAAGTGATCGTGGAAGTAGACAGTGATCGAACACGTGTTTCAATCTCGGTTTAAAACAGTCATATTGAAAACAAAGCACAGTAAGAAACGCCAGTGTCGCTCTCATAGGAAGTGAGTGAGAGTGAAAATACGCGACAATCCGAGTGGGAGGGGTAGATTGAGATAATACGTCGGTCTGGAGGTATACTCTGAAATAGCGGCGAATGCAAAGATAACATCGAAGGTCATGCATAGTTTTATCACCGAACCATGCTGCGCAGTTGTACCGGCAATGGCCACACCATGCGACGACGAGTCCAAGAATCGGCTGCTGGAGAGCAGATAACCTGGACATTATTATTGTGGTATCACAAATTGTTGGAGAAAACGCGGTCGTCATGCGAACAAGCGAGCCGCGCGCTGCACCGAGAAGATAGTCTGCGTTAATTGGTCTAAACTCAAGGCCGCTTTAGAAAGTGTTTGGACGGAATTGGCGATAAGGTGCTAAACAAACTCTTTTAGAAAGTCGCATCGTCGGCAATTATGACAGTTGCGGTTCCTTTTCAATTTGAGGGTCAGCGAGATTGGCCTTTCGGATACGGTGGAATTAGAGAGTCACAGAGCTAAACGGCGACCTTGACCTATGGCATGTTATCACTAATATTTCATCTCGTCGCAAGAATCCCTTTTTTGGTCCTGCCGTATTGTTCCGCGCGGCACAATACTCTTGAGTTTAGCATTCCCAATTTCTCGGTGGAGAGTGAAAAGATAATTGGAAGATGTAATAGGTGAAAGAGAGTGTTGCACGCGAAGAATGCTAATTCAGAGCGCTTCACAAACCGCTTCCCCAGGTACGCTGCCGAGTGAACCTGTTCCGAAACGATCGCAACAGAGCTGCTGGAAATAGCACCAAAGAAAAATGTTTTTAACAAGCAGAAATCAGTGGACCAGTGGGACGAGCAGAAGAGAGGTGCACCGAAACGCATGCTTCCAGATCGCCCGGATGGTTTACCTCGGTCGGCCGCAGGTGGCAGCAAGAAGTGAGCAGGCCGATCGGCCAGGACCCAACACTGTGGCTCGATGAAAGAATTGTGTGTATGTGTGTGTGAGTGTGAGTGTGTTGACGAAAGAGACACCTACAATCCCGGGGCAGGAGTAAGAGGAAACTGTTTTGTTTTGGTGCAGACGCTCAACATACAGTCTTTTTGTCAAAATAATCAAACAGAGACAGATAATATGTGTGGCAGAGTGGTGGTTCTTGTAGAAGAAACGGACGAATGGTTGGAAAATAGACGCTGACTTAGCTGCAGTCTACTTGGTACTTGTCAAAAATTGTTCCATCTTGTACAAAATAAGACTTGTCTCTTTAACCAAGAGATTTCGCTATTTTAAGAAATAATAATTTGCACGTTCGAAGTGGATTGGCAACAAATTTGAGTGTGCTCGCAGTCTGTCGCTAAGAATTGATTATAGTGCGAAGCACTTGAAAAGTGAAACAAAAACCTGTTTTCCGCCACAACGAATTGCAAGTATATACGGTATACGGTGTCAAATGTAACCATGGTAACTTGGTCAGCCAGTTTCATTGGTCTGCTTAGTATTATTGTGGTACGTGTTATTGTTATAGGGGCAGTAAAGGATGTTATAGGTATGGAAACTGACCAGATTTTGGGCGATCATTTGCGACAATACACTGTACGGCTTCTCGGCAGAGATTCTGAAAACACTTGCCCAATTAATGAACGAAACTCTGGAAATCGCGCTTGGAACAATTGCGTATGTCTACGGGAAAAGCAAATGCTAAAGCAAATAGCAAACCAGCAGAAAGTGGGACAAAGCTCTTGCTCGATTTCTCTACCGGTTGGAGAATACCGACAAATCACCACTCCGAACCGCAAACAATGGGAAGAGTTGAGTAGACTAAGAGACCTATCAACTGCAACATTGGATATGTTTCACTATTTTGAATCGCGTCAAAATCACTAAAAGCACATCACCGCTTAAGGGGCGTAGTGTGGCGCTCTCATGTCACATAATCGAAACCTCGGCTGCATTGTTTGACCTCAGCACTCAACCCACTTTGTGAACCAGAAGGGTCATCACAATATTTAACACAGAAAAGTTCAATTACCAACTGTATGAAAAAAAATACAAAAGACATAAAATGTCAATGATCGACAATGATGAAAGGGTATAGCGTTTCGCTTTCAACAAATGGAGGCGACACCTAAGTTGACATTTGCTTTCTTAGAGGCAGGCGGAGTCCAATGAGGAGCGTTGGAAGCAATAGAAACCTAGACGACGGTAGTCAATATCGCGCACAATCACAATATTAACATTACTAACAGGGGAACACTTCCGTGTTCATTACTGTGCGCGGTCGACGTCGTCCTTTGGAGTCCACTCGAGACACCCGCATTGTTGCCGCGGCGGTTATGCAAATTTAGCACATTGGCGCGCGAGAGGTAATCGTCAGTTGTCAAAAAGAGATCTTGGCGGTGTGTCATAGGGTAGTTGCTCTGTCCACACAACCATGGACATTTCACCTTGCTGGTTGTACCTTGCAGGCGCACTTTAATTTCGGCCTCTGCTTCCAAGAACAGCTGCTTTTGTCCAATTCAAAAAAGCTTTGCAAGTGTTAAGAAGATATGATTGCGTACTGCAGGTGCCTTCCCCAAACGGACCGAAATAGGCACGAGTTGCGAGGGGAGGAGGGATTACTTGTGACATTGGCATCGATGCTGTGCACGCAACCTGTTTTCCATTGATAGTAATGATAATGGAGACAGTCAACCGTCGTGTGAAGGCTAGAACAATGGCGGCGAAATGTCTAATGTGAAGGTAGCCTGCCGAAATGGAAACAAAAACCAGTTTTGGAGTGGGCGCGCAAAAAGGCTAAAAGCGCTGATCAGTTTCCTCAGAAGCGCTCGTCAAACATTTCACTCACATTAATGAAACGGTAAGAAAAAAAACAGGTGGATGAAGATATATTTACGGAAGCATCTCACAGAATTTTCGCACAGACACAAACTTTCATGATGAGCTGACGGACGAAAATTTTCGCGCTCCCACTAATCAGCCGACTGTTTGCAAGAGTCTTTCGGAAGTTAGTGGGATTTCATAGTGAGGCGGCATGGCACATAGGCGTCAATATGCAGCAGATTCCGCAGAGCATGTCTCTACAATATTCAATCGTTCGAATCACGGGGTATATCAGTGAGCGTGCGTGGAGAGCCGTCGGAAACAATGGGGGAAGATTTGCTGTTTTAATTGGAACAACCATGAACGAAGCTAATAAAAGCTGTCGGCGTTGACCGAGCACGAAGCAATGCCTATTATGGGGTACGTATCTGTTTGAGAGAGCGAAATTAAATAACAATTGAACTTGACCGAGAGTCTCACTCCCAGAAGCCGACAAGTAAGGGACACATGAATAAACGATCGGCATCAAATTGCTTCTATGCTCAGTTCACGATAAGTGTTAGTTAGTGCTCCAGCGACTTCGAGAAAAGTGCACCTGCTTGCTGGCGAATGTGGCCAATAAACGGTAATTAATTAAGAATACTTGAATGCTAATCAGGAAATGGAAAAATGAAAATAATCTTGAAACTTTCTTGAGAAAACACAAAATCCTTCTGTTCTTAGCTTTACGATCACTTTAATTGAAATACGGTACACGGACATCAGAAACGCCAACAACATGACCGTTGATGTCATGCGAGTGAAGAAATAGAAGTGAACCGACCTACTGGGCAGGTGCAGTTCGCGAAAGGAGAGTTTTCGCGGACCAGGAAGCGGTTTCCGTGCAAAAACTATACATTGCCAAACATTGATGAGTTCAGCAAAGCATTCTTACTATAACAATTGGATAGAGGCAAGTCCAAGGAAGCCGGCCAGTTGACCTGTTTATTTGCGGAGAGAGATTAGCACCGAAAGTGGAAGAGAAGAAGAAGTGAATGGAGAAGTGCTGTGGCGGCTAAGGGAAGGCAGATTTCGATTTCTGTCGAGGCAACAGTGATAGATCGCCCGAGGGCGAATCGCCTGCGGCTAGCTTTCTTTAGCCCCCACGTATCGTAATATTATTGCGCCATCGACCCATGCAGTCCTGCGCGAACTATTGCATGCAGATATTAGCATCTGAGATCTCGTTTCGGTACCACTTAATTTCAATCTCGTTTGAGCGCAAGGTACCGCTTGTCTGCCATGGGTATTGTCGCCACGTAAAGCGCATTTGTGACGGATCTCTGCAGGAAATCACAATCAAAACATGCTGCGAGTAAAGCTCATTCCCTGCTTCTTGAGTAACCGGATTGGATTCGTGCAATGAGCGTGCCCAACCGTCGAACTTTCTACTGCTCTAAACAAAATAAATGACCATTTTGGTTGAGACTGAAACGGAAAACCGTCAACCGGTGCCAGCTCTTTGTTCTAACCTTGCTATTTGGTGGCCTTGTCTGCCTCCTTTAACGATAGATCTTTGCAGTTGCATGCGACAAATCACCGTTATCGTCCATCGAGAGGAAAATTAATTGTTTTGGCGCCGTGTCTTCTTGGTTTTGTAACTCTGGCGCATACTCAACAGGAAGGAGAGTCGAAGGCGATCAAGACAGGTTAACAAAAGACGAAAAGAATGGAAATGACGAAAGCGCAGTTGAGGTTCACTCAAACTCGGAGGATAATGAAAGTTGTTTTCAATTTGGAACAAATCGGAGAGTGGCTCATCAAATTGGACTTTGTCGATTACACGGAGTTTTATTCAGTAAATCCGGCGCAATGGTCGAAATCCTCAGAGACCTTTCCTAGCGGGGCATCTGTCTACGCCCTCTCTTTGTGCGTTGTGCTGCCCAATACAATTGGCTTTTGTAAGTAATTGCTTGATTAGGCCCTATCCGAAAACCTATTTCGTTCTCAGTTGATGTGAATTTATCACTTGCAAAAGAAGGAAGAAATAAAGAGCAAAAATGGGGATTCGAACTTGAAACAAAAGTAAAAAGAGAAGTGTGCCGTTCAAAGCGTAAAGTGAACTTAAAAGGAGTGCTGTGCAAACCCGTTTAGTGAGAATAAATTCTATGTTTGTTATTGCTCAGGCCTGAGAACAATGTGCTTTGGCGAATGCGTTCTATTTCCGGGGACGCACATTCCATTAATGCTGCAATATTGCAGTCCAAAATGCTACTGTTTCAATTCGATCGGCCAATTTAACATGTGAATAAGTCGAGCGCACTTAAAACTCAAAATAAGCACAAAGTTGCGTGAAGATGGAAGCAGAACTTCCGAATTTCACTGAAGGATACAATGTTTTGGCAAGCGCAAAAGACGTTTGCTAGACTGAGAACAACAACGTGGAATGCCAACCTCAATAATCTCTAGATATGTCCAAGTTCGTGCGCACGTCAATCAACTCCTTGACTCGTTTAATTTGCGAATTACTTCTATGGCATTATGCGATAGAATATTTGTTTACTGCAGTCGAGTATGTGACTTCTTATGCAATGCGTGGACAAGCTCCTGGATTAGACGGAAATGCGGAGGAGCCCATTTACACCATCAATGCCAGAAAAACGTCTATTCGTTATAAGACGTTAGAAGGAAAATTGAGTTGTCTGTGGATCAGATGCTTAGCCACATTAGAAAAAACGTGAGTTCATGACGCGACTTTAGGGACAAAGCAGACTGGTGGGGTTAGCTCTAAGATTATGGCCCTTATCCGCTTTCCATGATGTGCCAGCCCTGTGAGGATCACTGTTCTAATGTTCATAAGATGTCTGGTTTGTTCAGCAGCCAGAAGCTTCCAAGCATTCAAGGCTCTTCGATCTTGTGCTGACAAAAAAGTGTGGTGCTATGTCCGATTTGAGACTATTCCCACATCGATGTCTTCGTGTTCTAGTTGTCCTTAAATTTGACCGCGGAACTACCTCGTAGTCAGTGGTGTCAAATGCGCTCAGAGCTGCTGCCCTCGGGTATTTTGAGCATAAAAGGGTAGCGGTTTCCGACATCACTGTCGCTTCGGATGTGCGAATTTGATGCTCGTAGATAATTCTCTTTTTGAACTGAGTGTATGCGACGACGGTATCCACCATTGTTTGCCATCTCACATTTGAGAAATTAAGATAAAAGTTGTCTCAGACGTCATTAGTACGTCGAGAACTTGCAGAAAATCTTCGCTGCGCATTTGAAATGTGTTCGGGAGGCCCTGCTAATTAAAGCCTCTTTTTGTCGACGTGAGACCTTACATATCTGCCCTTCCATCTCTATCCCAAAATTTAATAGAATAGAAAATTGAACATTCTTGTTTCTCCACTTAATTAGGGTATGAAACGTGTAGTCTATTCTAATTTGCGAGCGTATTGTAAATTAAAAACTGTTTTCGAGTGAAATTCACAAGCGTCATTCGCGTGATAGCGTGTCAATTGGAGATGTCACCGATGAGGAGACTCTAATATTATTTATATTTCTAGGCCGCTGGTTCAGCTTCATTTGTGACAATTCGCGAGTTCCTGCCGTACGCTCCGCGCAATTAAGTGGCAGGAACTGCAGAGTACGTGGGCCGCTGCGCATTCGTAGAGGAGATTTTCACTTGCGCTGTACCTTCGCGCTGTTTTTGTTTGCCCGTTACTCGCGGTCTTTCAAACCCTCAAATCCTTCCGTGCCGTCTTTTCAAGCATAGGAAACCTTTCACCATGTTCTTTTCATTCGTCTTTCGGCACACTCATTTTTCGAGGTGCCTCATTTGTTGTAAACGGTTCTGTCCTTTTCCAAACTAGAAGTATAGAGTGTTCCCTCAGTCCCGTTTGCTGTCAAACTTTCTCACGTCTTAGCCTCTGTTTAATGACATCTGTAGGTCCCATCTTCTTATCTGCGTCCCACCACACCCACCTCTCGTTTCCTTCCTTTATCACATTTGCCGGAATTTGTTAATGAATTGTATTTCACTCAGTAGGTGGCTGTGTGTCCATGTGTGTGGCGGAGACCAGGCAAAAGCTTGCTGAGCGCTCTAGTCTTTGGTCATTGCGCGTGCCCAACTAAAGTGACTCAACAATGTGACCGATATATTTGCAAGCATGTTGACAAATGTAGCGATGAAGCGTTAATATCCCGTCACGTGCAATCCTTCCAAATGCACGCAGGTGGAGTCGCAAGCATATTGCCAGCATCTCGTTGCAGGTTTAATCCTTAAGAAGCTCGGAATGAAGTCACTGGTTCCGCTGATCGCGCTGGCGGTGTTTGTGTGGGCTGAAGAGCTACCCATATATGCTGAAGAGCATAAGATTGGTAATTCTTTCTGAACGGTAGCATAGGCTATCTGATTAACCTTGAATTCAGAAAGCTGCGATTATGAGGTGATTGCGGAGGGCTTATATAGGACGCTCGTTACGAAGCACCCTTCCCTTTGCAAACTCCATGTACAGGCTTCCGAAGGATCAAGTGTCGTCGTTACCGTAAAGAGTAAGGGACAGAGCTGTTCCTCGGACCCCTCCAAAATTTTTGTAAGTGACGGTACGCTGATCACCAATTAGGATTGAATTTAGGTTGTCGAAGACGGAAAGAACTCCCAACTGGAATGCGACGGAAACGAAGAGCGACTCACGTCGGCTTCTTCCACCATCGGGATTGTCTATTCACCCCGTAAGGCACATCTCATCAGTTTTAAATTCGTCAAGCGGCTCCGTAAGGGCAACAGTTCTTTGTGTCCTCTATTGAAAAGACGTTCAGCTTGCAACACAAGTATTGGATTTAATACTGTCGACCAATCGTTCCTGCTTGAGAATAAACGTGGGGAAAACTGTCTGGTTTTAGTTCCGGGACGCACAAAAGTTGTTTTGGAACGCCTCCACCTCGTGGAGGATGACGTAAGCAAACTAATCCGACTTTGAATAATTTCTTGTTTGTAGTGCCGGAGCCACATCCAGATGAGGACGGGTCCCCACATCAGCGAACTCAAGTTTTCTTCGCGTCTATTCTGCGCAGGTAGAACAAGACGAGGGTAGCCGGTCAACTAATATTTGGGTTCAGAGGACAACAACCTTCGAAACGCAAAAACTGTGATCACCTGCAACAAGGGTGTCATCTTGTTCAAATCTGAGTCGATCATCCCAGAGTCCGTGATGTTCCACATCGAAATAGTTGAGGATGACACGGCTTTAGCCATCGCACACTACAAGTGCTTTGAATGAAAGAAGAAGGCCAACAGACGATTTCTTGCTTCCCTGGATTGATTTCAAATGGTGACTAAAGTGTTTTCAATAACAGCGGTGTGCTCTTTGCGCGCAAGTGAATTAAAATTGTGAAGTTGAACATGAATTAACGTTTCGCACAATGCGCCCATTTATGCAACACAGCTTCGTAGCTCTTACTATCCGATAACTACACGAAATAGAGTTAACAACATGGAAAATAAATGAGGTGACAAAGTGGCTCGAAGAACGACACGAAGAACTCTCTCTATGCTCTTGCAGAGCTGAATGCTCACTGCTCGGTAATCGCTAGCTTAGAGAACTTCAGCCGCTGGAAAGTGGTATGTAGTGAAGGGAAAGCAACAACAAGGCCCTTGTCGACCTCAATTATATTTAAGCTGTGACTCGGGCCACACTCTGCGGTCAATGTCGTCCACTGATCGTCGTAGGGCGTTCACTTCGATGTTGTTCTGTAATCGAGGACATCACCGTAAAAAAGCAGCCAACGATGAACATACCAACTTCTGGAACATGCAGAAGGTTGATTCTTCGTCTTCTTCGTTTGGACAATCGACATGCCCGTCACAGAGATCGGAGTACCGAATGCAGTTCCAACTGAACGAGTCCTTATTCACTTTTGGAGTCGGGCAAAACACCATGGAAGGTATCACCTTTCCGTTTATTTTGCACGCTGAAAGAGATAAAACGTTAAGGAACGAACATTTGCGTCCTACTTACCCTCGGGTCGCATTTTTATTAATTTTTGTAGGTATTCTTTTGATATTTTCTCTTTTTCAAGTTTGACTTCTGGTACTGGCATCGATGCTTTCAAAAGATTTCTCAGCTCATCTCTCTGCAATAGTTCTCTGCTTAAATGCCCTGTGAGCTTCCTTGCAAACCTCTGCTGCTGACAGTTGGTGCGGCATGTCCGGTGTGTGCCTATGTGACGCACCCAAGCCAAGGGCTACTCCAACAATCATTATAAGGCTGATGTGTATGAGCGACATTACTATCGAGCTGTGTGTTGTCTGAGAAAGTCTGGAATGAAGTGTTTTTTGAAGTGCACTCCATTGCTTTATGGTTGAAGCACCGTATCTCGACTCGCTCTAGTTCTCATTGCTTTCTGTAGGCGGTGTGACGTAGGTAATTGATAAACATGTTGCACTTTTCTACGGTTTTCTCGACGAGATTCCTCTCAAATTAGCTGACTAACGTTTGAAGATACGCGTCAATCCATGTTGCGTATCAATGGGTGTAAACAATGTCAACAGATGCACTTTTATACTCGAACGGACAAGTAACAGCGATTTTAAAATATCTGCCGTTGCTAATAAGAGAACTCCGGGGGGGAAAGTGAATCGAAGCGCTAAGAGTATATTCCCACTATTTGTTATTGAGATATTTTATAATTGCCGGCTTTAGCGTATTTACGAGACATTACGCACCAAAATAAAAGTTTAGGGGTGTTGTCAAAGACCCCCGGGATACGCGCATAACAACTGGACAGAACTGGCAAATGAAGAGTGTTTGATATTTTTGTAAAGCTTATATTGGCGTCACAGTACGTGTTCGCTGATGCTATGAGACTGAAATAGGCGATGCGAGTGACATAAGGGGGACTACAGTAGCAAAGCACAGAGGACGCGAGTTGAAAATGCTGTCGAGAATGGTGTGATACCGCGAAAGCGGACAGGCCGCGGTGATGAAGCATTATTAAAACAATGGCTCGTACAACGCCATTAGATGAGAAGGCGCCATTATGTGACGTTAAAACGCCTAAGAGCGACAAAAACACGATAAACATAAAAAGATACATGGAAAGTCAACAGACGGTCATCACAGCATGAACAACAGACGAAAATTGCGCGGTCTGTCTCTGGAATCCACTAGCGGTTCCTTTGCGACGAAGATGAATAGAAAGAAACGGCAAAAATACGGCCCGTCATCTAGGTGATAGGACTCCGGTACAATGACGAGCCAACAAAAGAAAAGTACTGAAACGAAAAAGGTACTCAATGTGATGACGAGGTTCGCGTAAACGGTCTACACTTCAGATCAATTTTCTTCTCAAAACCTTTTCGAAATTGGTGTGTTTTCCTTTCATTTCCGTTCATTTTCTTAGAAGAACTGAACAGGTTCAAGCGCTAACAATTACAGTAAGATCGGTTCAACTACGTCATAAGCACACTTTGGGGTGGGGTGTACGGTAGTCCGTCTATAACGACCGCTGAAGTGGTCATAGGCAATGCTATCGAAAAGAAACTTTGTACACGGTATGTTACGCTTGAGAACATCCCCTTACGTTGTTCACGCTGTGTGCTTTTCCGCTAATCACTGCCAGTTACAGGTGTAGGCGCGAAAGAGGATTGCGGAGGCATAAGATGGCGGTAAAGATGAAAACAAATATATATAATGAGCATGACACTAATTAACAGTAAGACATAGCAACCAAAAATAGGGTGAAGTCAACGAGCAATTTTGTAAGGGACATGGAAATTGGATTGAAGTTAAGAATTGAGGAAACACTCAAGGGAAAACACAGCGACGACGAAAATTTAGATCGGTACTTGCTACGGCCATTTTTAAAATGAACCTTAAGGATATCTTTGAATGCTTGCGTGTGGCAACGAGCCGTCGACTGATCGAACTGTCCTAAGAGTGCATAAAGCCAAATGGTATGAAACAAAGAGTTTATGATTATTTTAGGATAACAACCTGAAGGTTTAATACATCAATTATTTAAAGTGGCGCACTCAGAAATAGCTCTTATGTGGATATTGCTCGAAACATAGAACTGTTCACAAATGAGCACTATGGGTGAAAGAATTTCGCGAATTGTGAAGAGATTACAGTAACCGTGATGCTCGTGTGTATAACGATCAAACCCTCGAAGGTCGTTTGTCGCAGTTCACTCACTTCTGTACCATAGCAAACTACGGTAGTCGACTACAATAGGATATTGTAAGAAGTCTGAAAATCTGGGTCTTGGGTTAGATGTCGGAACAGAATGTTCGAGGCACTTTTATATGAAGTTATCAAATTGAAGTTTTCTTGGCAATAGGAAAAGGTCCATAATTCAACGCACATAGCCGTATTGGATTCGTCAACAAATGCGCATTTTTATCTATGTAATCCCCTCGAAACTGAACAGGAATCTTCAGCTGATCCACCATTGATTTCATTTTTTAGAACAAATTGGATCTACCGTCACTGATCCTCTTTTATGCGTATCTTAACCCTATGTCCTCCAGATATGCCGACGAAATCGGTAAAATCTGAGCTCTCAAAATCAAAATGAATGCTTATTTCTAAACGGTCCCGGTGCGGTGGATAGTATATTTTTGTATAGTGTCTTTTTCGGACTTTCTAACGGGAATGATAAAATCGTCAGTGGGAAATAGCAAAACCACTCAAATTGTTTAAGGACGATGCGAATCTGAAAGCTATTAGTTATGCCAAAGGTTCCTGGGCATTTGGTGGTTTCCAGAGATGACGGGTTCTATATCTGGTCATCTTGCAACGAGCTTCTATAAAAAGATAAGTGGAACTAAAATCAGCACGGAGCAAATTGTCACCATTTTCTAGTTATCATGCAATTTCCTTCGAATTTGCTTTCTGCAATTGAGAGAAAACAAATGACATTGAAACTAACATAATATACCTAGAAGATCGCGAATAAAAACAACGCAACTTCCTGGTCGTGTTACTTGGTTACAGACACAGGGGATTTTCCTTAATGGGCTTCCTTCTTCGCAGAGTGTCCTAAGACAATGAATTGTATTTATTTTTGACAGATAAGCGAAACACTTTTAGGGCAAACGCTCGTGGAATCACATGCACTTAAGGTTGCGGCCGGTGATGTGGGCGCCATAAGATAAGGCCGAACCAACCGACAGGCACCTAAAGAAAACAAAATAATTTCTTTCATTGTTTCCTTTTGTGACGTCGGTTTAAAACACAGCAAAGGGTAGACAACGTATGATGCGAAATGCAGACAAAACTATAGAAACGACACAAAAAACAACGTCCAAGAACATCGTTTGAAAACACTCTTTGCTCTGCATGTTGTGTAACAAGAAAGAGTCAAGGGCACCGTACATCATGTCATTTGAAAGGTAGATTGGCCATGATGAGAATTGTTTATCTTGTTTGTTTCGGCCTTGAGTTCAGCACCTTGCTACGACCTTTACGTGGTCGCTAACTGGGGCGATTTACATTCGGAGGACACTGATAATTGAACAAAATGCTCTGATGTTTGAAAAGAAACAATTTATTCGAGGTGACATCATTTTAGCACTTTGAAACAATTTTAGACGCCTATTTTTATTATGTTTTTCGTCAATTGATGAGATGGATTACGTGGAAACATTTGCGCTCTCTTTACCACCTATAGATTAAGCCCTTATTTTAGGAATGCCATTCAGTTAAAGGCAGGAAACCGAAGTGGAAAAAGTTGTGAGTGATTGGACCAATTTATCACTGCGTCTGTCTAAAGCGGACATTAATGGACAACATCTAAAATTAGTCGCAAATGCGAGCAAAAAGGTATAGCAGCAGGACTAAACATTCCTGTTTTTCTCTTGTAGACATCTAGGCGACATGTTGATGAGAGACAGTAAAAACAAAGAAGAAGCTGAGCAATGCTTCGAAACAAATAACGAGCCCATTTTTATGCTGAATATCGAGACTTGTCAACTATGTCTAAGCACTAGGGCATTTTCGTACATCCATGGATACTGGATACTAGTTACTAAAGATGACTAGCGAATTATTCTTGGGACAGTTCACGAGAATCCAACGGCCTCCACCGCATTTTGTTATATGAATTGTATTTCGCGTAGACAAAAATTGAAGGCTATTTGTCAACTTTTGTTTTATAGTGCTTCAGTACAAGTGACGGCATGTGCTTAATAAATTTGTATTGGAAACTCAAATACATTCAGCTAGGACTACCAATTATTAGGACTTCCCAAAGTTATTACGACAAATCACTTTCGGTGACTTATTTTACCATAGCTGACAAACTGAGCTGAATCTCGGTACGATGCTCAAGTAATGTACACACCGTGAGGCAGAAACTCTTGCTCAAAAACTGACGAGGCGAATTCCAGTATAAAAAAAGCGCAGTGCTTTGTTCACATAGTCCAGTACATACTGCCCACCATATTTTCATACCCGTTTCAAAATTCGCATTTCCAAATGTGGACTAAAATATTTTGTGGCCTTTTCATCCCACCTGCATTATATTTTTTATGTTTTCTACGAGTTTATTTACTTGCATCAAGAGATTGCGCCTTGCGCCTAATATATGCTCGGAAAAGCGAGAATCACAACGTTGACGTTGATCCTCTGCTGAAGACGAGTAGAGCCATCAGCGATCCCATCAATGTGGGCACATCGCTCACTTAACTCATGCGAGGAACCTCAGATTGAGTGGACCCGACCGATTACCGGGAACACAAATGAATTATGAAGTACCAAATATGAAGTATAAAAAAAACAGTCACCGAGAAAAGTCTTAAAATTTTTTATATGTTTTTTTTTGCTGCGGAATGCATCTTGGCAGATACATACCGTCTTCATTGTATGTTCCAATAGCCAGAAGTTTTTAATAATTTCAAGTTGAGCAGTACTTTGAGGAATTAAGTATAACCATACCGTAGTTGGCGCGTAAGAATAAACTTCAAGTGCTTCATAGAACATCGTATTACAAATTGCGCTGTACTTAAAATGCACATTGAAATTATTAACAAATTTAACCGCTGACGTACTCCTATCATTACGTTAGATATGGAAACGAAGGAACTAGCTGAGCTTTGCTGAACTTAACGCCGATCGAACCTGGCGCATGCATCTGCATGAATGAGACTAAGATGTAAATGTGTTTGTTTACTGTTTTTGTACCCATGAGTAATGTTGTTTCTTTGCCACTAAACAACACATATTCGTCATTTTTCTATTCACCGAGATTGTTCTAAATGGAATCATTATCTTGTTTTCTTACGAATACGAAAACAATAAGACTAAAAATGCGTGGGGGTAGTGCTGTCTGCAAAAATAGTAGCTATGTTCCGTCTTTCCTGTGACGCCTCCCTCTGAATAAATGTTTGAAGTGAAGTGCTCTTCCGCCGAAACAATTTTGTTTCGTTGACTAGAACTACATACACGGACAAGCCACGGTATGACAGTATGGTACAATGGTGACATTCAGAACGAACGTGTACGAACAGTTGAGCGTAAATCCGCTCGAACAGAGTTATAAGACGAACGAACCCCATTCACAACGCCTACTATACCTGAAACTTAGTTCACCGTCAATACTCGCAGAGGCGCCGCCCCTCTTATTTGATACATTCTTAACTTAACTTTCAAAATATTCGGCGAGTGATGCGCATTAATGGTCGATAATTTCACAACGATGACAAGCAACCACCACAATTGAAGCTTCATATAAACTGAGTACTGTGACGACAACAGAGAACTGTAAATGTATACAACTCGACAAGCAAAATACAGCAGGAAATTTTATGTGCCGCGTAGTAAAAGTAACAAAATATCCTTTTTTTATCCTGATCAATTACTTTCTACCAGACAGAACGCTCGATTTGTTCGGCTTCTTTGAACAGTGACCCTTTGCATTGTCATGGAGGTTATTAAAGAGATGTTTCTTGTTCTAAATCGGTTCTACTCTTCATTTACTTCGAATAAACTCTGTTTCTGTGAAGACGTTACTATCACGGAACATTTAAAAGTCATTATCAAACGTTTTTAATTATCGGAGCGCAAACCCATTACGCAATGAGCGATTATGTACGATTACGTATCTCTGATCGTACCTCGAAAGCACACACTTCCTAGAAAGCATCAACTGCATTTGCTAAAATTGTGCATTTCATCGGCCTTATTTTTCTTTTGGTTCCTGTAACATTTAGACCTCCCTCTGGTAGACAGTTTATGTGAACATCTCGTTTATGCGAGACCGATCGACACCTAACAAATTGCTTTTACCGTAGTAATTGTTGTGGTTCCGAGTAATACCACTAATTAACAACGCGCAGGTGACTACATTCAGGTTCACTGATCTAGCATTCATCCATTCTATGCGTCTTCTGACATGTACTCTGCAATTGTCGTACTTGACGTTATCGATTATCTGGAAGCTGCTCGCTTACTACCGTAATCTTTGTCATATTCGAAAGGTTTCGGTACTGTTGCGCAAACCCACGTAGAAATATATGTGTTTTTCTTCACTGAGATGCCTGTTCACATACTTTTGTGCATGACATCAAGGTTTCTTCAAAGTAAAACTATTGAGCATTGTTTCTTACTGGCGGTTGGCGTAAATGCGTAAATGCATTGCCAATTTTGTGTTATACTCCGCAAGTAGTCCGAATGCGCCATTTTACTCAGAATTGGCTTTAATACTGAGCGGTGTGTCCAAAAATAATTACATTCTTGACAACTTTTTTCCGAAGAAGTATCGCCAAGTCGTCCGCTTTCTTGAAGAAAGTGAGAAGCAGCAGATTCCGAGTCGTTGGAAAAGTGTTTTCTCGGCGCTAAAGCCCGTAATTTGTCAAAATTTGAGCCGTAATGTGCAAGTGCCGATACTGGTGTTGATTACGCTCAGTTCTGCGCGGTTCAGCCGATTATGTTTGTGCCCTCATGCTGTTTGGGCGCACTGAGCGTAAACTTCTCTCCATTGACGAGTGTCCCCAATTGCATAATCTTCTGCGCTTGCCAATCTGCAATAATCATATTTTAGGCCAGACTGCTGTGTTTCGTCAAACGTGTTCCCAGCAACGTTTGTTCTCGAGCAGTGCGTTCTCCTTTTGTTCTATGCGACTCTGGCGACCCTCATTTACGTTGCTTGTTGCAGCATGAATTTGCCCGTTTCAATCGTTTTTAACTTTTTGCGCAATGTTAAATGGTGATGCGTAAGGAGACTGTCCTATTCGAGCAAACTTAAGGCAAAAACCGTGGTGTACCAAAAGAGACGAATCATAGTTGATGATCGATATTTATATATTTGTTACATATGGATTCGCTATGGTTATCGCGTTTGTTTGGCCGCCGCGAATGTCAAAACATCAACAGAACGCATAGTCATTTGAAGAAAGTACGACTGTCTGGAGCCACGACAAATTCGGGCTTGCGCATTCCTAGTTCCCCTCCGTTCGTTGACAAACACCGGAGCGGAGTTTCTTTTCAAATTATATCCGTGTGGTCTAGCCTCTCATGAAGTGAGAACCGTCTATGTGACAAAACAGATATTCAGCAACAGCTGTCCCTCCAGACGAGATCCGCTTGTCGCGAAACGTCACTGCACCTTTTCTGCTTTAATCACCACTACGCCTCCAATACTAAGCTGGGATTTTTCAATGCGGCTGCGAACCGTGTGATCGTCTATAGAAACCAGCTTGCAGAGTGAGTGTTCATGCGTCGGGAATGCACGAGAATCATGAGTATCACTCGGCGACGACTCAAAAATCCGTAATTTCCGGCGAAGACACGCTGAAGATTGTTCTCGTTTCCAGTGGAGCTTTCAATCCGCCAACTCTTATGCACTTCCGGATGTTCGGTATGATGTAGAATCACAGTGTTTATGAACTAGCCTATTCACAGAACGTGCTAAGGACTTTTTCGAGCGCACATTGGGTTTGGAGGTGCTTGAAGGGATCGTGAGTCCGTGTTCCGACTACAACGCAACTCCTGACCTTGTAGCTTCGAACCACAGGCTGAAGATGCTCCAGTTAATAACTTCCCGAATAGACTGGATCAGGTATCTTAGCAAATCACAGTTTGCATTTCCTCATTTGGAAGTGCGCCTTCACTTGCAATTTTTATTTCAGCGTAGACGGTTGGGAAAGTGAGCAAAGCAAGCACTGCCCTGTTCTAGAAGTTCTCCGCAACGTACAGTCGAAGATGAGGAAGAAGCACGGTGCAGGGAATATTCGCGTAATGCTTCTCTGTGGGGGTGACGTCATGGAGTCGTTTGCCAAAATAAGTCCGGATGTTGATGCGTGGAGAACAAATGACGTTAGTTCCGATTGTTTCCGTACTTGAGTCATAGCACACCAATTCCAGCTAACGGAAGTTGTACGAAATCATGGGATTGTCGTCATTTCGAGGATGAACACAAATCCGTTGAGGGTCGTCTACATGATAGACTTGTTGCGAGAATTCCAGGTATTGTACACTACCAGCAAACATCAGTGCATTTCTCAAAAATTGCGTACTTTCATAAGCGAAGGATTTTGTGTACGTTTCAGAAGAACATCTACGTAATCGAGGATGAGACATTTGCTTCTGCTATGTGTTCCACAAAATTGAGGTAGCCATCCTATTTGAAATTTAAACGAAAAACGGAAAGTATTTAGGACGGCAATTCGCAGAAGCGAATCCATAAGATTCTGCACAGACGACCAAGTCATCTCGTACATTTCTAAATTCGGATTGTATTTACCAGAAAAGTCACTTGAAAGCACTGCCGAAACGAAACTAGCTCTGCCGCTCTCCTCTGGACCTGGGGCTTCTCCGCACGATTCCGTCAAAGAAAGGCATACCGATGTGCAGCGCAATTTGCCCTCTCGATTAGAGAAAAAGATCTCAAACGAACCAGTGTGGTGTGGACAAGCGAGTACGAGTCATCTTCCTTTGAGCAGTAGGGAGTCTGAATGCACTCAGACGACAATTACTCTTGAATCACCAATCTACGACAATGTAAGTTTCGAAGAAATCGTGAAGGCGAGCAACAGCTGGAAGGAGTACATCAAAAGCGTGGCGGCGCAGACATCTAGCTCAGGTGTGTTCTTTGGTTCTCTCTTTAAATTCTAAAGCAATGATGTCTAACTTTTAATATCTAGCGGACAGTCTGAAATCTCTTCTTTAGTTCTGGAACAAATAAAACTCCTGGAGGAACAGCACAGTCCACATAACGAAGAAAGTCAGCGGCCTAGGCCAAAGCTATCGCAGGACAGAGGCACCCAATACGAGATCCCTTCATCGCTTTCAAGACGAGAACAAGCCGTGGATGCCAAGAAACTGATACGGTTCGATATCAGAAATGACAAGTCAGAACGAGCGCGGAAGCCAGAAGATGGTCGAGAGAAAACCGTTCTTTCCCCGACGTCAATTGTGCACTCCCTTACGAGCACTGCCTCCAGATGCGCTTCACCAAGGCAATTCGGTACTCCGTCTGACTCTGGTATAACACTGACATACGCCGACTGTCCTCTGGATTCTAATACGCCAGAAACAACAGTGTAGCTTCCGAGATGTACTTTGTAAATTATGTAAATAAAACAATACGTTCCAAATGATTTATTCGCAGTCAAAAAAATATGTCAGAAGTATATATAAATTTAAATACGATGCAAGCTTTGTGCGAGAAAGTTTCTCGTTTCTCAAGTGCGCAATAACCGTGGCGCGAAAATTCCGCGAAAAATAATTCCGCGACGAAAATTCCGCGAACGAAAGTTCCGCGAATTTCAAAAAAGACGACGTTTACCAAAGGTGTATTTGTGCAGGCTGGTGATCTTTTCGATCTAAGTGACAAACCAGTTGTCGAAGGTGAGATAATAAGCTTGCGAAAAAAAGGTGTGAAAGTGATGGGTTATCTTTAGTTCCTGATGAAATACAGTTCATCGAAGCATCTTCCGAGAAAACACGAAGAACCAACAAATTTGGGACGGGAATGCTGATGTATGAAGGATTCACGTACAGGAGAGAACGGCCTTTAATTCGTTTTCCTTAGCGTACAGCTTACCGCTGTGTTGAAAAAAAATGCCCCGCAAGGGTGCATGTCAACAATGAAACTCTGAAAGGAAAGATCGTTAGAAGGCATGCGGGACACAATCCTGACTACACCTGTGTCCAGGTCTTGTCTACACATTACATGTTATCCAAAATAAACTATTTGTTTAGGTAAGAAAAGCACTTGACGAACTTGAGGCGATTGGGCGCGCGACAGCTTGTGAAACTGACCGACAAGCTGTTAATCGGGACACTCTCCAATCAGTCCGCAACAAGCTAACGAATGAAGCTCTGGGTGCAGCAGGCTCTCAAGAATCGTATATACGAGCTCTCCAAAAAACTCGAAAAAGATGTCGTGAGCAAGACGGTGATCATGTTGCGAACATACCTCAGCCATGTGGTTTTGAAATACCGGAGCAGTTTAGGAAAGCTGCTGCATTCAAGCATGACACTGGTTTGTTGCGAACTGTCAAAATTGGCACCTGTTTAATTGTTTCTCGAGCCATTTTGAAGACAACTTCTTCCTGAAGCGAATTACCTTTATTAGTGAATTTATACTGAATATAATCCAAAAGACGCCCAACATTATTATATTTATTATATTTTTGTATTACCTTACACTGCACTGCTTCGAAGGTCGTTGGTTCCCCAAGAGAACAGATACATCATTTTCCAATAATTGTTTTTATCAATTTGACACCTGCGTTAAGAAATTGTATAAGAACAGCAGCATCAATACAGTGAGTGCATCCCACAGCTATGAGACGGAACTTGTTTTTTTAAAACAAGGAACCGCCATACTGCTGTGGATACCTATGAGTGGCAAAGAGCGAATTAAGGTAGGTTTACGTTTCGCGCCACAGGCGCGTTGTTACACCAAAGAGCAGCGCATTCCGTCTTCGCTGTTAGCGACCTCCAACCCGTAGCTTCTCCCGCGCAACGGAAGCCACCAAGACGCGTCGAGGCGAACCTTCAAACATGTTCTTGTCATTCTACAGGTCGCGTTCTCTCCTTTCTTTTCATCCCGACTCTTCCGTTCAACTCAACCCACTATCATCCGCTGCGGTACCGCCTATTCGCGCATCCTGTCTCTTCTTGGGCATCGTTGAAACGAATACTTTCTTTATTTTTAATATTTTGTCGCGTAACAACCTATCTTGCTCTCCTTTTGCTTTGTACGATGATATTCTAACAGGCAATGCTTACCTATAAAAGGTCCTCAGCACAAGAAAAAGTGGAAATCTTGAATCCCATTTCTCTGAAACCAATAAAAACAAACAAATCGATAAGCACACAAATTATGCGGGTAAATGCACATTGCATTGCGATATTGGTTCACCACTTCATTCGTTCACTATACCTTCAGGACGCATGAGGCGGCTGCTAAACTTCGTTTTTCTATACATAGCTCTTATTTCCTTCTCAAGAGGATGTGACGATGTTTCTGAGTTAGTGGAGAAGGTTCATGGCCTTTTGAAAAAAGGTAATTCGTCCAGCGAACCTCTCTTTAATACGGCTGTTGCAGGTATGGAAAGCCCGGAAGATGTGGTCATTGGGCTCAAAATAAAACGATTGTCCTTCTCCGAAGACTACAGTTTCTTAAAACTAAATGCGTTTATAACATACAGCTGGGAAGACACCAAGTTCGCGTACAAGGATGACAATTTCTGCGATCACTATCTGACGATTGATCCATCCATTGCCAGAGTCGATCTCCCGAAACTAGTGTTCGAAGATACAAAGGAAATTCAATTCTACAACGAAACTATTCAACAAGTTCTTTTCGAGAATGGAACGTTCTCCCTCAATGAGAGGTATGATTGAATGTACGGTGGTAATTATTAGTGCTCAAAGGCTGGAGGTTACTCTTCCTTGTGAAGAAAACAACTTGTTCTATCCCTTTGGAGTTACACACTGCTCGCTAATCACTCGAAAGGCAAAGTCTCCCTCAAGTGAAAACACTCAGATCTATTGGATGGATGATGTAGCCAAACAATCAAACTTTGGAGATCAGCATATTCAAACAGTATGTTGTAGCTTGAAAACGACGTGGGGTGATATTAGTGTGGCGTTCAGGACGGAATGCTCAAACTACGGCATGTTGATTTCAAAGAGACAACCGAAGAACTGCAGGATGAATCGGAAGATGGCATTCTAACGCTAATTATGGACTTCACCCAAAACAACAACAAACTATTTTTCACATTCTTCCTCCCTAGCATTTTGATTGTTACAATAAGGTAAACCTGCCGTTGAGTTTGATTGATTCAGTTTTTTAGTTGGTTGTCCATGCTATTGGGACCGATGGCCATAACACGGTCGCTGATGATTCTAGGATCGTTCGTTGTGCTCTTTTTGCACTACAGTTCGCACGAAGTCTTCAGAATACGCGTTAACTACATCACCCCATTGGGTCGGTTTGCTTGAAACTGGCAAATTCAATTGGCCTTTTTGCAGATGTCTGGAAAGTGGCTACGTTTCTGTTCGTAATAGCTGCCTTTATGGAGCTGGTGATTGTAAGCTGCATGGCCAGCACTGGCCGTTCACGACGGCTTACGCGATGCTGTCGTCATCGCAAAGTGCACCACAAGGGAATGTATACGGTAGAACCACTCTACGAAGAATTAAATGACCTTCGCACTAGAGCAACCAGGTGAAAAAAAATTATTTGCCCGGTTGGCTTTTAGACGGACTGATTTATAGGCCGACGTGCAGCTGCTGCCGGTACTCTGCCCTTTGCATGGATGTCGCGTGGCTTGCGGGATATGCCGTTTCGTTCGCCCTCTTCGTGCTCGTCTTCTTTACGCGCTACAAGCAGATCGTCCGCTACCTGAATAATGTAGACATTAGCCAGGTGGTCGACATAACCGACATATAAGTGCCGCTGGCGGTTTCCCCTATTTCTCAGTGCCAATTATTTTCGAGCCTCTTCTTCCTCGTTGTTGTCACAACAACCACCTAAGCTCTGCTCCGTGTGTCTCTCTTATTATGTCACCGACAAGCGAATCTTTTCCCTTTGAGATGAGGAAGCGACAGCTTCAGAATGTCTATTGCTCAACCGAAACACACTGATCCAAAATGTCTGCTGACAGATAAATGGTGCTTTAGATCAGCCCTTGCAGTGATGCCAGCCAGGTGCGCCTCGCAAGATCGAGTCTTTGCCAGGCGCAATAACAAAGAGTGACAGAGAACGCCAAGCTCTATCACTCAATTATTAGAACAGAGTCACTCTGTTTCTTCCTCTGTCCATGTTCTTTTTGGAACGATTTGAAGGCTCTCACGTGTCGCATTACCTATAGGCTATATGACATTCAATCTTCGAGGCCGGCCTCGATATCGGTGTCCACAAATATTGTCATAACTTCGAGATTTGCAGTTGGCCCGCATGCTCGTAAAATATGTGCCTTAATTCACGGATTTAGAGCTCTGTTTTTGTCGGCGAAACAAAGCGTTCCTCTCACGCCCTTGCAGTCCACTTTCCATAGATGAGTGGTCTACGTCGAAGAGCTGCACTGGTCCACGATGGCTGTAAACCGCTGTCGAGTAAGATCGATGTGCAAATACCTTCTTTGACAAGGAATTGCTTTAGATTCGTGCCTTGACCTAATGGCTTCTTTCCATGTATACCAGCCGACAAGTGTCACTCAGGTGGATGCCACTTCGTTTGACTTGATCCGACCTTACCGCTTCCTCTTTTATAGGCCGTATCGGAAACACACTTCACACGAAAGGAAATATGCTCGATTTACCGTGGATTCAAGGCAAGCGCTTTGAAAGCTTCGATGACGCGCGACGGCATACGTGAAATGTTTGCCGAAATGTTTCCCCATGGCGATTCGGAACACTACGCCGATCTAGTGTTTGCCACCTTTCAAAAGAGTCCTTCCGGTTGCGTTTCTTTCCTTGTAACTGCTGAAAAGCTTCGGAATGCGATAACTACTGTAACCTAGGACTTCGTCAAGTGTTTATCAGTACTTTGCCGAGGCGACCTCGAAGAAAAACTGCATTGGATATACAAACTTTACGATCCCGATGACGCCGGACGGGTAACTTGGCATCGGATGTTTTATGTTCTTCAGGCGATCGACGATCTAGTCGGTAAAGTGGGTGTTTTTAGTCGGAATCTCTTTGTATGCTTTCAGGAATAAGAGCGAAACCGAGGTACAGCCTCCAGGAACAGACCGATCGAACCAATCAAATATTTCATGTAAGTTGAAATGATTTCGTTTACATTATTCGATCGTTAAGAAATTTGACGTTCAAAACAATGGTTTCATCATGAAAGCCGATTTTCTCGAAGTTTGCCGGAACGATTTGAAGATTCGTGAATCAATTAATGCTCTAAACACCATTGTACCTACATAACACCTTGCGTCATCTTTGTTAGCAATTGATGCCACTCTGTTTCACTGTTTAATTGCGCCAAGAAAATGTTTTTCATATTCCAACAATTCCAACAACGCATATTTCGAAAAAAGGATGGATCACCATTGTATATAACACTTACAATACACATACATATGTACCCGAGCAATAGGAACCGGGATAGAGATTTCCCCCCGGGACTCAAATGCTCTTTTCCACATCAAGCAGACGCAGAGAAACCTGGATTGAAAACTTGCAAACGACAACAAACGGAAACATCATAGGTTCAATGAGAAAGGAGGAGAAGAAAACAGTGGACAAAATGTTAGCAAAGCACGGAACTGATTTCATCTGTGAAAGGACAGGGCACAGATTGCACTGGTACAACGGAGTGGGCGAATGGGTGGACGGTAACAAGGTCTGAGAGTTGCAGTCGCTCCGGGGCAAATAAATAAAATAGTGCTTTGACGGAAAATTTCATTTTAGAGGGATCATTGTGGAGTACACGTATAAACTAAATCTGATGTACACGTAGAGAGAACTCGAGTTTACAGTAACGACATTCGTGCGTGGTAGAAGAGAAGATTGTGCCATTCACTGGTAAGAGCCGAAACTAATTTAAACACCGAAGAAGCGCACGAAGTTCAATAGTTCTATCAGTTACCTAGATTTGGGCTGTATGATGAGGGGTGAGATAAATGCAGACAGGTGAGGTCAGCTCTACTGACCAAAAAGATTAGATACAGAGGAAGACACATCACTGAGGTAAAGCGAAATCAACGTTCTGCGCGGGGCATGGTATTTACATGTTGTGGATGGAAACGAAAGAGGGCCTAACGCGAAGCCGTATGACATGATCGATAGAAAACGATGTTGTACTCATCGAACGTTGATCCCATCAGTCTCTCTTGCATGTTACACATCGTGGTTACGCGGCCTACTCGGAATTTGAAGGCGCTCTGAGTGTACTTGCTCGCTGCGATCTGGAAGCTGTATTCGTTCAGCTAAAAAGAAACACGTATATTAAAGTTTGATGATCTGGAGCACCTTTTCGATGTTCAGTCGCGTTGACTCTTCGTAGGTGACGGGCGTCGTCTTGCATTCCTCTGTTTTGAATTCCTCAATTGCGCCACAGTTGTGCAAGTTTTGCGTTGGACCAATTTTGACCCTGATGCGGATGGGCGCCGTGAGCGCCGCGGGAGAAAGGGGCACATAGAGAGTATACCGACCATGACGGCTGGTGCAACTGCCTCCAACGCAGAAACGGTCATCGATCGTGATGTTAGCGTTGACAAGTGTGATGGAAATTGGCAATCCGTTGGCAGCTAAAACTGGCATATGATTTTGCTGTTTTGAAGAGTTTCGTTTACGTTTGGGGTCGCGTCCCTCTTCGATAGGTGGTATCAACAAGTAATTAGGAGTTTGTTCCGGAAGAGAGCCGCGTAGCATGGTTACGGGTCTCGCACAGCAGGACTCCTGACAAGTCGGACCGCGTTCACAGTATGCCGGTATCATTGGAGCATGCGCTTGTGTCAGTGGGATCCAGGAAACGTTGCTTCCTCCGGGTATCACTATTTGTCCTGGTGGTTTGTCGTCAATCATATCGTGGCTAGTGCGACCCCGATGGAAATCGTCGTGCCACTGGTTCTTCTTATACCAATCCATGCAGTACAGGGCAGACATGGCAAGCATGCTGTAAAACAAGATATATACAAAGCTTTGCGAAGCCTAGGACACACCAGAAAGTCATCACCACAACAAGGGCGATAATCGTTCCTTGAGTGAGCTTCGATGAACAAAGGACTTGATCGTGGTGACACCGGTCTTCCTTCTGCTTCTTCTTTGGTTTGAGTACGGAAATCATTGACGGGCTCTTCGAGCAAAGGGTCGTACGGGATACGGATAGCGAGCGAGTTTCTCCAAACTTGTGCTTCCAAATCCTTTCCACCTTGTCGATTTTTCCCTCCAGCTGGTTCGTCAGTTGGTACAGTTCCTGTGCGGCTGCCACAGTCTCGTAGAAGATGCGAGTATCGTCGACGGTAAGGTATTGCCCATTGCTACGGACAGCATCGGGAAGCACTTTCTCCAGGTCTTGAGCAATGACTCCCACTCGGTGGCGGTTTTCTTCGTTCAGTCCCCACTCTTCAGCGAGATCTGGCTTGTACTCGAAGTGAACAATTTGAATGTTCTGAAGATTCTGTAGAGCATCCTTGGTCTCGCGCTAAAACAGAGTCAGTATAGTTCAAATGGCTTGTGTATCACTTACGGGGTAGATGCCTTGCTTGAGATTGAAATCCGATGCTCGACACAGCTCTCCAGTCACAAAGACACTTCCGTTGACATGGAGCGCGACGTTAGAGTTCGCCTGTTCTGTTCCGATCGCGACAGGTCCTTTGTAGAAGAGCGTGTCACCGTTTCTCTGCCAAGTGGCTTCTGCCTCTGGAGGCTCGAACTGACCAGGATTCGAGGCCTTAAACATTCCCTAGTATTAGTGAAACTTTCAACTAAAACGACAGGTCTTACCCGAACAATAACTTTCTCCGACTGGTAGGATTGGATTAGGACCACTTCATTGTCGATGGTTTTGGCTACGAGTTTCACAATGAGAAGGAAGTATTTCTGCTCTGGATTTGGCCGACCGTGCTTGCGATGATTGTTCATAGTGGTTTCGGAAAAGTGAAGCCGGGGAACGGTGACCTTTGTTCGCTTCCGTTCTTGAATCTCAACGCTGAAAAAGAGCCACTGTTATTTGCTGGAAATAGCGACGGCTTACAGGACTGGTTCATGTGGGAGCGGCTTCCGATCCGTTTGCGATTGCTTGATCATAATTTCGCAGCTGGTCATTTCATGCTTGACACCACAGAAGACGAGCTTGAATTCAGCGACTTCTTTGAGATGGCCGTTAACCTTGATGTATCGCGGCGGATTGCTGTCGATCGCTTCAATGTTTACGGTGATTTGGAAATGGTTCTTCTTCTGATTCACAAAACAGCCATCCGTTGAACTGTAGTTGAATCCTTTGTCCGCAACCACTTTTACATCCAAATGGAGGGGTCTCTGGTTGGAATCGTACAACGACTGCCAGTGACCATCTTGGAATTTTGTGAACTGGAATCGGTTGCTGGCATCGTCACTTCCGGGATGCATATTTTTTCGGGCATGAGGCTCCTCTGGTTCATCTTCCAAATGCGCCGGAGTCATTGGGGTCATTCCGTTGGGTTGAGCGAGAATGAATTGCTTGTTGGGTGGACGAGGTTCGGTCTTGATTGGCATTCCCGTCATCTGGAATGGACGCTTCTTTCCTTGCAAGTCGTTGATCGTGGCGCACGGGTTCTGATCGCGTGGGAACATGTTCATGTTTGCAATGTTTCCCAGCATCTCATGAGGAAAGTAGTTGTGCCGATTCAGGAGCGACTGTGTTGGCACTTGAGAAACGACACCATGAGGTTGGGGCTGATAACCGTATCCCCCGACGTTGGAAAATCCATTGGGCAGGTGCAAGCCACGACTGTTATGCAGCTGCATCGCCATTTCGGAGCTCAATTGGTGAGGGCTGACGTCGTTCATGTTGTCGGCTGCAACGGAATTAGATATGGGTGGTCAGTTCGCAGGTTACCGTATTGGGAGCCTGTCAAGTAAAGCTCGGGCGAGTAAGGCGCGTCGGAGATAGAACTTGGTGAGCCTGATGATCCTCCAGCGGAACTGTCGGTTATCGGGGGACTTTCGGGGAAAGTCGGACGAGGATCTTGGTACATCATAGTGGCAGTGTGCTGGTTAGGCTGTGCGGAACCGCTGAAATGACCGCTGGTGTTGGGCGCAAAATGCGACAGCTGAGATTGCTGTTGCTGGGTTCCGTTTATGGTCGAAGACGTTACTGGACTTTCAATTGGTGTTCTGAAAAAGAAAGAGAATTGACACCAAGCTACTACAATAGCACGTACTCGCTTCCGTTGATGAATTGAATGATATTGAAGTTGTCGTTATACTCGTCACCGAGAGGATCACAGAATCCCGTCTCCCCTAAAACACATTGTATTAGATGAAGTTGCAAGTAGATTCAGAAGTTTAATGTTTATGTAAAATAGAAAAAAAGATAAAAAAGATTGCAAAACCTAACCTCTGCTTGTAAAGTTTCGGCTCTTAGCCATGCAGTAAATTCATCTGGAGAGGAACAACAAGAATCAAGCGAGCTGATCCCTTGTCGCAGCGCGGCCTCCTTGTCTTTGTATTTCTGAGTGTCTGTTACGAGGATTAATGCAAAGTAATGAAAAACAAAAAAAAATAGAGCGCGAGTCGAAATTCTCGAGGGGAAGTGAAAGCTCGCAGGTGGGGCGGTGGATGAAAGAGTCGCTGGGTACAGCTGATGAAGCGCGTGGCTTTCTGGAACTAGCCGAATAACGCGCACAGAGAGCAAGGGTGGTACTGAATTCACGGGATAACAGTGAGTGCAGTGAACGCTTTAGTGCAAGCCCGTGTCAGGCACTTTTGGTTGGCGAAAGGCCGTCCGATCGATGCACTCACGGGGGTGGTCGTGCGCGGAGAGTGACACTGCCTGGCATCCCCGGCGCGCCGACTGCTTCCCTGCTCTCGCTGATCGACCGCCTGTGTTGTGTGGCTCGCTTGGTCGTTCAGCCGCACAATGACGTCGTCGCTGGACTGGCTATGCGCACAAGATAACAAGAAACGACTGCAGTCTGACCACCGTTTTTTTTTTGTCCACAAATGCGGCGCTGACCGGCGTAATAAGAAAGCATAGCCGGCGGAAGAAGTCCAAAACAAAGTGTAGACTCGCACAACGACAACGCTAAAAGCTAATGCACAAAATGCCAAGGTCAGTGGATATGGAACGCCTAAGAATGTGCGTAAAAAAAGTGGTCAAGGTAAGAGGGAAATTACCACGTAAGAAGACCGAAATCAGAAGGAGGAACAAAAAGAGACAACTGGAAAGGGGACACGGCGGCGCTTTCCTTCTTCGCGGCGTACGACAGGGCAATTCGCCGGTCAGCAGGCTCACCGAAGGGACGGAAAGGTCTTTCTCAGAGAACAAGCAATGCTCTCAGCCCTTTCCCGCAAACGCCGCTCTTCCATAATAGCACTGTCATATAATTTGTTTTGTTCATCACCGGTAAGGTCACGCCGTGCCATCCGGGCCGCAATTTGTTTTGTTTGACAAATAAAGAGCCATTTCAGCAACAGACTAGTGGTGAGAACGAAATCTTCGCTGAACAAAAGTGCTGAGTTCGCAATTTCTGACGAGTGAACATTATCATTGGTAGTTGGGTATTAGCGAGTATAACTCGCCACTTCTTACAATTTATACGCACAGACGTAAAACGGATATATTTCTACGACGTTTATAGAAAAGAATTAAAACACTTACCAAACCTCTGATATCCACCGTTTGGTGGATCAAAAGTGTCAGCGTCGTTCATTGTTGGCATCCGCTTGCATCAGAAATAAAATGAAGTGGAGCGAGTTCTGCCTCTTTTGACGGTCGGGAGGAGAGCTGAACTCACGCAAGAAACCACCTCGTCTGAAATGATATGCATTAGGTTTGATAACGTTCGGCATTCACGGCCATTATTCGTGTCCACTCACGCGTTCACGGGCGCGCATATCGACATTGCGCTTTTCGGATTGGCCCCTTTCCCAGCTATTGGAAACTTTCTGAGTTGGAACCCGCGGAGAACGGTGATTCGCCATTAGATGAAATGTCGCACTATCCGAATGGTCATGATGGCGAACGCGGAGTCATAATGAGCGGGTTTGAACGCTGCAGTCGGCTGTCCCGCCGCTCACACTAATCACGTGAAAGCTTTTGTATCATTACAAGCTTCCTCTGTTAAGCATAAATTACTAATAAAGGAACATTTCGGTGCCACTCTAGAAAATCATGAGACCCACTTTTCGAAAATGTCTACCAATGACAGTTAAACCCATGATGCCAAAGTGAGGGTATGACACAATATCTGCCAGCACTTAAATTTCGAACTTTCAATAAAGAAAATGTAAGAGTTGATGATCAGGTGAACATAACGCGCCATTATTCCACTGGATAAAACGTTTGTGTCACCATTTACGTGAATTCTAAGTACGTTCCAGGAAAACCGTGCTTTCCTTTAAAGATCAACTAGTTCATGTGTTATTTTATTGCAAATTTTTGAAACAAAGCTCGCCGATTACAGAAATCACGCAACCGAAAAGCGCGAGCGACCGTCAGCGAAGTCGCTTAGTCGCCATGCACTGAACGAAGTCAGTTTGATCTGTCGCTACGTTGCCAGCGCCGCCGGTTCTGTCGCCTGTCATCGCCCATGCGTTGGGTTCGGAGAAGAGAGACGCCGCATTCGAGAGAAAACGACAAAAAGGATTGCACTTTGGGTTTCGCAACATGCTCCGCGAGTAAACATTTACAGCTGACGACTCGCAAGCACTGTGCACTTTCAAGCGTTTTTCACGGGTCCACAGGGATGAAAGACAAAAACCAACGCGAATAGGTTCGATCCAATGCAAAGGTTACGCAGAAGTCAAATGGCCACTCAGTATGAAGAGGCGCGAAGTCCCTTGGACAAGTTGCGTAATCGTGGAAGGGGCAGCCGGGAGGTGGATTGCTCCTCGCACTGTGACGTCGAGAACCAGCACAGCTGATATCAGGAAAAAGAAAGCTCGTTTGACTGTCGGTACTATGATCGCGAAGTGACCGGAAAGAAAACGAAACGGCTAACCATCGGATTTTTCCACGACAAAAAAATGCTTTATGCGAGGCCATATGGCACAAAGCTCATTCACCGACAAACCAGTTAAAGACAAATGATGAGAATGCGGTGTTCGACCATAACGCAACGAAGACGAACCTTTGAGTGGCGCAATAATGAATAAACAAGTCATTTTTATTTCTTTTAGGTACTCGGTTGCCAAAAGATTGTGATGTTATCATGTAATCTGAACTACAAAGCGGTGACAATGGATGCATACTGATCAAAAAGCGCTGCTAACTAAAGAAAAGTTTGGGTAAGTGCCACTGTTTTTCAGAAATGGAATTTCGCGAAACGTGAAACGGTCTGCCTCGAAAGTGCAGCGCACACATTGAAAATCTTGCGCTTTCAGTGTCAATTATTATATTCATGCCTACAGGTGCGTAGAATTGAATTTGTGGTTTCCCGGTGGTCTGTACTAAACGGAAAAGTACAAAAAGTGTTGCACCGCATTTGCACTTCTTTTCTTTTAGTACGAACTTAATCTGGCTACTACTCTTGAATACGTTTGTGAATAGTGTGCGAACCATTATAAGATTCCTTTGATGTGATATCCTGATGACAATCGTAAAGAGCGGAGACGGAAGTACTCCATATCTTCGGTCTCTTATTTGGCAGTCGTCGGCAACTCTGGATTTGTTTTGAGCTCACAAGGAAACCTTTCGAAGTGTCTTTCTCAGATTGAGCTGAAAATGAGCAAACAGGAAGCCACACATTGGTCAATTCTAATCCCAAAAGCGGTTTATACGCACACCAAAAACACCGTTTGGAAGTTACCTGAGCACAGCTGTAGGTTTTGGTATGATTGACAATAAGTTGTATTTTGCCTATGCGATGGTGCCGATGGTTCCATTGACTACAATGCTTACATCAGAGTTCGACTCCTCCCCCAGTCATTTTTTGTCTTTCTTTGTATTTTTGGCATGATACTTTATAGCTTTATGGATCCAATCTTTCAATGATGAACGTTAAGCCTACCAGGGATTGGCCAGTTGTATTCGAATGGCCTAAAAACAAACATTGGCAGCGGGGGTCGAACTCGAGTAAGCTTGAAACTTATGAGCTCAATCACATAGGCAGAAACCACGATTCCTGCAACCATGCCTACATCTGCGCTCGCGTAACTTTCGGTGGGTGTTCAGTTTGGTCAGGTGTGCGTATGACGTCCGCTTTCTAATACATGCCTACATGTGTGCCAATTTCCTGTTCGATCTAAGGCGGACACTTCGGAAAATTCCCTTGTCAGATTGTTTTGATGCTGCATACAGAAATTTGTTTTACTTTTCTTATCTTTTCCATGTCTTGCTTTCGCATGCCCCTTTAGCAAAACTATGTGAAACTCTGCATCCCGAACACAGAAAAGAGGCCCCCAAGATTGCTGCAAGCATAATTGGCTAATGGATTTCATTTAGCTTCTTTGACACTTCATCGTTGCTGCGTTGGTTCCAAAACATTTGCAAATCACACATCATCTGTTCCCCAGGGATTAATTTGCGTCTGAAATTGCATGAACCCATAATATCGTAGTCACGTTTCTACGTCTTGTGTTTTAGAACGTCAATTGCAATATTCTGTCCTTTTCGCACTTCAGAGAAAGACATGTTTTCCCCTTCTCTTCCCTTTCATTTTCAGTGATGAAAAACGCGCAACAAATCTGTTTTGCCTTTTCAAATTCTTTGGTAGTTGCGTCGGCGCACGGAAGTGTCTTTATTAGTTCTTTATAGAAGATCCTTCAGATGTGCAAAGTTCATTGATGTACGAGTTTGTGTTAAGCTCTCGAACCATCGCAATCACGCTATTTACATTTTGTTTTCTTGCGTTCGTCAAGGAAAAAGTTCCTGCTTCACCGTGTTCTCTTCCTCGTTTCTGTTGCTCTGAACGCAATGCAAAATTTATAGTGTTTTCGGCAGAACAAAGAAGGTTCGCTTTATGTGTTCAAAGAACTGTACAACGGAAATAACGCATATGTGGAATGATTTATATTCGGATCACATCCAAGCAATTGCGGTCGTCTAATCGTTGATATCCTGGAAGGCAATCGCACTTAAACGCACCCGGCAGATTTATGCACATCGTTCCCAATTGACAGCCACCGAGCTAAACAAAAAAAAACATTTACATCGCTGCTCTGCTCACTCTCACATTCATTACCTGCTCTTTCGCGTTTTCGTCCCAAATGCATTCGTCGACGTCGTAGCACAGTGTCCCGTTGCCGAAAAAACCCCAAAACGGAAAGCGGAATGCTGGCCTTATGAAAGACACGTACCTCTTTGCACTTGCACTTGGCGCCATAAGTGTCGTTTTCGCAGATGGCATTGCGGTCGCAGGGGTTGTTCTCTGCGCAGTGGTCGATGTTCGTACAAACAGGACAACACTGATTGGCGGGAGTCTCTTGTTCTGTACATGAAAGGACTGGACAGTGTTCCGCTCTTCTAGAACGTATCGAGGTGCTTTAAATTGGCAGCCGGAAATGCACCTACCTAAACTGGCAATCCATTCGCCCGTTGGAACAGAAACATCGAACGCATTGTTTTGGCCAAAATTCATGGCCATGTTCGTAGTGTTGACCGTTGTAAAAACACTAAAATGTGCGCATAGTCTGTTGTCCAATTGTTTCATCTGTCCACCTGATTGTGACATTCCGGACAGCATTTTCCAGGGCTGAGTACTGGGTGGGCACATTCAAGTTTAGGGCAACCTATAGGATTGCAGAAGAGTTCTCCTGTGCTCGAGCACTGACACTCTGTACAATTTAGGGGATCTTGCTGCTTTTCTCCGAACGAGATGATCTTTCCAGCTATCTGAACATCAGAAGTGCAGAACTTAATTGCACAGCCAGTTACATACTTGACATCCCCTCTGGTGAAGTTCCACCTTTTTGAGTCGATTGTCAACTCCTTGCAGCATCAACTTGACCTGCTTAATTTGATCTTCCATAAAGGAAACGTGCTCGTTCCAATTGATGTTCTCCGTTGCGCTTGATGTTGGCTGATCCGGAGCTGAATCCACCGCTTGCTCTTGCTCCCCTTCATGAGGCGTTTCTGTCTTTGTGGAAACAAAGTTGTCCAACATTAAATCAAGATTTGGACAACGTATGGGAACTGGATTCGATGAGTCCGCGCTGAATTCTCGCATCTTCCCTTGGAATTTATTGTGGTGGTGCGCCTGCTGGCCGACATACACTCTTGGGTGATGCACAGATCTAAACAGCTAGATCAATGTAATATTCGTTCAAACAGTACTGGTACCTGAAGTGTAGTTCATCATCTTCTTTACTGAGCAACTGATGGCAGTTCTCTGATAAATCAATTCGGTTGCCTTGGAGCGAAACGATGATTTTGTGCCATTGGCCGTCGTTTAAGGGAGCACTGAGTGTGTAGGTCTTCAGAGAGTCCGAAGCGCTGCGGAAACGCAGTAGTATCTAAGTTGTTCGTTGTTATCCTAATTCATCATTTCATGGGGCAGGGCACAACATCTCTTTTCTCCTTTTTGCTGAGGCGAAAATATATCCGATTTCCAGTAGGCTGACAAAGAATTAAAAATTTTTCCCTTGGGACGGAACTAAGATTTATCTTCTTGTGGATTGGCTTATCCCTCGTTCACTTTCATACACAACGATACCGCCACACTTTGAAAATAACTGGGAGTACGATGTAAACAAAAAGAGAAACCTTGTTGTTAACTGTAGAGGTCGTCAAAGAGAACAGAAGACGGCTGCTGGTTCGACCTTGAAAGACGCTGATCAGAGTGCCTTCTGTGTTGTCGTCCTGCAGGATATCGAACTGGAGTGCAACCCGGCGATCAACAAAAAGTTGCCATAAATTGCGAGCCTAAATACAACCAACAAATTGCTTTGTCTCGAGCATTGTGTTTGTGGGATTTGGTGGGCGTGAAAGGTCCTCGCCGAACATTCACAGGCGTGGTTGATGTTTGAGGTTGGTCTCCTTTATTAAATTTCATTTTCTGAACTTAAACCTAATTGTCACACGTGTTCTAATAAATGTCCTCATAAGAGCTTAAAAGCTGGAGATGTTTTCCAAAGAAAACTATAAAAAAGGTGATGAAAATGGAAGAGATCGAATAGAGAACTTAAATCGTTCAGTAGAAAGGAACCGCATACCTGTACTCCACTCAACAGGGAAGGCAGATGGTTCTCTGAGGCAACGGTGCTAAGAACAACTGTCGATAGCAGCCAGATGAGCTCAAACTTGGTACGTGATCGAGCCATCACAGCAGAGTACAGTGACCGAGTGCTGCTAGGCTGAAAGAGAGGCTTAGGCCGACCGTCACTCGGTACGGGAATAGGCCTTATTGCCTGCGGGGCCACGCCTTTCCCTTCTCGGCTCGGCTTTCCACAACGAGCGCCAGCAATTTTCTGTCGTCGCGGCTGGGCTGGCCCCGTCCATCTGCTCGGTTCAAGGACATCGCGCGGCCCTCGAGCGTTGCCGTTGCCAAATCAGCGCCTTTGTCTCTGGGGAATTAAAACAATGCAGATTGAGCAATCATTGTCAAATATTAACTCTTCAACTTGCGCAACTTATCGAATTTTAGCGTGCAATTGCTTGACCTCAAGCATAAGTGAGCTCACTTCGCTCTTTGATTAGAGCGAACGGCCGCCGTGAAGAGAAGAAGGAAAACACATCTCTAACAACAGAAAGATACAAATTCGACTGCTCTATTTGCGCTACTTAAATCGCGGAAGTCGACACCCCGAAACGCTAGAACTTTGCTCATAAGCTTTGAGCAATTTCACAAAACGAATTCAACTAGCGGCTGCTCAATCGCTTGAGCATATGAGAGTAAATTTTCTGCGACTCTCGGTCGGTTTGAATATTAAACAGCAAGCTGATTGTATTATTTGCTGACGTTCGCCTATTTCATAAAATGATCACACGAAGAAAACGAGACAAATATGATTATGTTGTTTTTAATGTGCAACGAGTATAACAAAAAGGAAAGAGAAAAGAGCGCGAAAAAATTGTATGTACATGTTG
Organism: Steinernema hermaphroditum; assembly: GCA_030435675.1. Lineage (NCBI taxonomy): Eukaryota > Metazoa > Nematoda > Chromadorea > Rhabditida > Steinernematidae > Steinernema > Steinernema hermaphroditum. The sequence goes on along the minus strand of CM059625.1, from coordinate 9,698,283 downwards.
AGCAAACCAGGTGCGAATCAAAAGAATTGATACATTAAACGGAACAATGTAGGAGAGGTGTATACCGGTCAACTAGTACCCAATACTTGAAAAGAGAAGAGAACCAGGAAAGATGGAGAAGAGATGCTTGTAAGTTTACTATATACAACACAAGAACGACCCGAAAAGCAATTACATGTTGCTGCCTTTTGCCAGTAGCGAAGGATCTTTGTCTTCCTCACAGAAGGAAGCTGTCTTCGTCAGAATGCACTCTTCGTAATAGTGCTTTAGTTTGTGGGTGTAGCTGCTTGTCCAGTCGCGTTCGAAAATCTCTCGAAGTTCTTGAATGAAAGGCTGCTCTCCATTAGGCGACTGCTGAACGACTAAGGCAACACCTGTACTTCCACCTTCAAAATAGTCTCCGGACCAATTGGACGTGCCTGAAAGATAGTTCTATCAATGATGTGATATGCAAAGGGTCACTTACCTATGATTGCGTGATCATCGGTGACAAGAAATTTGTTGTGGGTCCGACGCTCCCGGCGCATAACACTCTTCGCGTCATCCGATGTCGGAACTTTGAATATCTTCTGAAATGCGTTAATTAGGATTACCACGATGCTAAATGTGTCAACAGGTGGAAACACTTCCAACACGCCAATAGTGGCGCATCAATCGCGCATTCCACTGGCGACTATCTCGGGCATTAGGGAGGATATCAATCATGTGCGGAATTTGACGACCTATTAGTGCGTATAAGGTAGTTTTTCGCAACACCGACGCCGCAGTATATCTGGACATAGAAGAGTCCCCTTCCCAGAAACGACAATTCGTGCCGTTGACAAACAACAATTAATGAAAAGTAATGTCGTTTGGTATCAGAAGCAAAACTGCTCTTTGTGCAAAGTTTCAACACAATCAAAAATATTCCGAAATCCTCGTAGAATATTAATTTTGTGGTACAAATATAACCGAGTTTGCCAACTTACAATTTCAATCGACGTATTTGCGTTGATTCCTTGAAGAGACTCCAGCGAGTTCAGGAAACGTATCCCAATAGTGGGGTAGTGCAGTGCAGCAACGAGCATCCGTACTTTGATTCCTCGTAGAATCGCCCGACGGATAGCGTCATCGATGACCGACCAGTAACGTCTCGGCTTACTGTAGATGAACATAGGAAAATAGTCCATGACATGGATGTCGGCATGACTGCTAGCCGTGTCCAGGGCGTGCACAATAGAGTCCAAATCCCACGTTCTTCCTACGCTGTTTAGGCTTTTTGGAGAACTCTGAAGATACGACATTAATCGTATATGCAGAACAGCAAACAATAATTTACAGCGACGTAGATTCTGGTGTCTGTACTCTTATGTCGTACGATTAGCGGCTTTTCCATGTTGTAAAGTGCTGGACGCAGTCTTTTCTTCGCCTTTTCTATTTCCTTCCTGTTGTTCAAAAAGCTCATTTGCCAGTATGATTCGAAAAGAGCGGTCAGTTCATCGGCCACACAAGGACAATTACGCATAAATACTCCAAGCTCCATTTTCTGAAAACGATTGTTGAGAAACAGCGGTTTTGTGGTAAGCACCTGGTTGAGAGATCGCCAGTCGAGATTCGCGGATCCAAGATAAATGTGTTTATTATCGCTAACTAGAAATTTAGAGTGCATAGTGCCTGCACCTAAGAGCTTCCGGAAGTTCAGATATCTTCTGTTAACAGCGCCTAAATCATATTTGCCTATGATATTTGGCTACACCAATTTTCGTACTGACCTGACTCCTGCAGACTGATGCCGTCTTCATTGTCTCCTTTATCCTTGGGGGGATAGTTCTCGATCATACGAACATTCAGATCACGTTCGAGGCCCGCTTTCAGAATTAGATCATAAATTGACTCGCCCTTAAAGGAAATTTGCAGAACAGATCGAAAGACAATACTAACAAGAACGGAGAACTCTTGTGATTCCGCGCCAAAGACATGCTTCCCGCGAAGACTTGACTTGTAAGCAGCTATCAGAAGATCAGTTTTGGCGCTGCTAATCAGCTCACTCCAGGCTTCGAATGTGGCAGGAGGTATGTGGCCATTGAACGTCAGGTTCTCAGGAATGCTTTCAGTCACATCGAGACTAAAAAGATTTAATTAGCAAATTGGTATTAAGTTTTTGGTGGTCTCAACGTCATACGAATCACTAATTAATTTAAAAGAAAGGTGGGAAAAGCATAAGACTATGGAAAAGTGAGCATAAAGTGTGTAGAACTTACGAGCAGGTCTGGTAGCATTTGTCGGAGTCAGGTAGAGTACGGCGGTAGTTGCTTGCCGCTTTTCTCAATGTAGTTGACGTTGAGATTGCCAAAAACAAAGCGAGAGACGGGATTATGAGGAAGGCCAGTACCTGAAATGAAATGTATGCTTCTTTTCGAAAAATCTTTTCTATGAAATATGGCAAAGATTTAATGCAGCGGAACAAAATCAGGGCACTGTTTAAGAATTTGTCATATTTAAATGCTGTGTCGAATATTTTTGTTAGCTGGTTGCATTTGAGTTTATCTTATTTGGATCGCCAAAGGAAATTGTGACAGTGCAGAGGCGATAAATTTCTACACAGCTATAAGGCCTACCAAGAGCGAGTACGAAATAGAGAGGTGCCGCTTTACTGCTGCTTGCATCAACGTTGAATAAATTTTTCATTCAGCAAATTTTCCCTTATCAATTGAATCGATGTCACGGTTTTCTTTCGGGTGCTTTTTATCGGTTCAGCGGTGCAAATGAAACCGTGAAACCTCCTCCTTCGGCATTGTTAAGAAATGAGAACGAACCGCTATCGTCAACCGTAAAGTAAACCTACAGTGATAATCGACGGTTGCCAAGCCTTCTCGACAGTTGATCCAGAGAAGTGTCGTTTTCTTTTTTCCTTCGATGGACTGCAGCGTTTTTCCGGTGCACTCACGGAATCTTGCGGCTTTGAGCTTGATATAGACGTTGTTTCGGACATATCTGTTCTAGATAAAAGATATTAGCAAGCACTCGAAAAGCAATACTTTTAAAATCAGCGATTCGAAAACGTGACTCGAGGAAATGAACCCACGCGAACCACTTGACAAGCGAACCATTTGATTTATCAGAAAGCTTTGTTGTTTCCTTATAAATCGTCGAAAACCGGCGTTATCTTTGAAAGGCAATGTTGGCCGTCTAAAGATTGTGTGACGGTTCTCCAAAGGAAAAGAAAATATTGGAGACAACAATTGCACCATTGTTTTTGATTCGCGTAGTACGTTGTTTTTGTCCACGAACGGGCTTTGCATGACAGTAACAGCGCGACGTAGTGGAACAGTTGGGAGGGTAGACACTAGATCTGCAGCGACTCACAGTCGATCAAGTAGCAAGGTACATGTCTCCTTCTGTGTGCTCTGTCCTGCACCTGTAGGAGAACGTGAAGACTATGTTTCCCCGTTATCTCACTTTATCAATGAATTGACGCACTCAATAATTGTTTTTAGACTTACTGATGACGTCGCACACCCCTATCACAATAAGGTAAGCGTCGCCTACTGATCTTCACTAATCTGTTCACGATGTGTGCTGACGTGATCGGTTAAGATATGGGCAGAGATCGACCAGAAAAATCGAAGATGTTTCATAAGATACAGTCACGCGTCGCACTTCGTTTCTAAATTGGGATCTGACGATATTTGTACAGTAATACACTCTGCTTGCCGCAAACATCTATAGGTCATACACGGTTTGCCTTAGGCTATCAGTAGTCGGTCTCATTGTATTTACTTGCTAACATGGCGATAGCAAATATTAGTGGGACCAAAGGGAGCGAAAGGGGAACCGTTACCGCTGTAGTGGGAGTGCTGATAGTGCGGAAGAGGAATAATAGCAATGTGGAAGAAAACTCTTTTTGATCTGAATGATTGTTATTATACGAAATACATTACAGATACAGGCAGCTATTGTTCATTAGGCTTTGTTGCCACTTTTAATGTAATCGGGTGTGAGGCATATGTCACAAAATGCTACAGCAAGGCGTGTGAAATTCTTGTTGAACAAGGAAGTATTTTTTTTGATTCGTTGATTTAAGTGGATTTGCGAGAGTTTGACTAAGATTGATCTTCATATTCGTGTTCCGAATCCTATTTTAGCCTCGAATACGCTGTTATTTACTGAAAACTGGTAACTCTTGAAGACAGACTTTCTATCGTTCGGATGCAAGAGCACAAGAATGTCGAATCCGGGTACTGTGAAAGCCCTCGGATTTGACCGATATGAGGTCAACTGCTAAAGAGAGTCAGGATAGGTCAAGCAGAGGGCTAAGAAAGGTAGAAAGAAAGCAGCGGATGAGCAGCGATTCACCGTGGAACCGGTGCACAATCACCAGAATCATTGGTAGTGGCTTCCCAAAGGATATATGCGAGCGTCGCCCAGCATGGTCTGCGCTGGAATTTCCGTCTTGGGCAACCCGAAACTGGTGTTATTTTTTTGAAAAAAGGCCGCTTGACGGCCGACTTTTATCAGGAGGCGGAGAATTACAGTGGAATCAGAGGCAGCTTCTCATCTGCCTCGAAGAGATGAGTCCGTGGTCTGGAAGTTGTGTCTTTGATCGTCTTGGGCGTCGGGAACCTTCAGAGTGCCTCCTCACGCAGCCGGATTCCTGCTGTCGGACATCCATCTTTGTGTCAGTTGTGCTGGGACTACGGTTTCCGGGTGTCCCAATTCCCTCTCGAAGCAGGAACTCTCACAATGGCCACAGAGTTTGCCATCTGACCAACTAGATGCTCAGAGAGCAACCGATGACCGACCGCTCGCCACCGCGACACGAGTGAGAGAATCATACGAGTAACGATATGTAATTTTTGGCATTTGCTCGCTGAATTTTATTTCTTCTGAACTATTTTTCAGCTTGAAAAAAGAGATGTAGGGTTGCAGAGTGCATTTGTTATACAACAGTTTCTCTAGAATTGTGTATTTCGATTTTTATGAAAAAAATTTAAAAACACTTAAGAAAAACGTGAGTCCCATTCGTGTTGCGATGGCGAGCAGTCGGTCTCTCATTCGCTCTCTGAGCGTCTGATCGGTCTGACAGCAAACCCTGTGGCAGATGTGAGTTTTCCGGCTTCCAGAGGGAATTGGGACACCCGGAAGCCGTAGTCCCACCACCGTTGACAGCAAGATGTCCGACGCCAAGCACCCGACTGCGCGAAAAGTCGTCCTGAAGGTCGCCGACGCTCTGAGGACACCAAGACCAGACCTGTGAAGACGCAACTACTGCACCGCGGACTCATCTCTCCGAAGCAGATGTGGGCTCAGAAGCGTCTGCTGTGCCCCAAACGCCCGCTAAGAAGATGTTCTGTCGCTGTTTCTGGAGTTAAAGACCGTTCACTCATTAAAGACCGTTCACCGTGAAGTGCGCCGCCACCAACCGGTTCGTCATCTACGCCACGCCAGGGATGAAGCCAGCTGCCCGTGATATCCACTGTCTGTCTATTATCGGTGTCGTGCAAGGTAAAATGCCATTGATTCACAAAATAAAGTAAAGTAAAGAAAAGAAAAACGTTTGTGCTTTCCTTGCCTTTGTGAAAGGAACGCTGCGGACGAGTGAAATGTTGACGAGAAATCAACGATTAAGATCTGTTGTAAAAAGGTGGTTGATGTGAACGCTTGGAATATATTTGCGAAAAATTATATTTATTCGAGACTGATTTTCTTCAACTTTTTATCGTGGCACCAAAATTGGCAGGGATAAACATGTACTAACGGAGTTACTATGTACAAAGCCGGTAAATATCTTCTTTTTGTGTCACTGCATCATCAGCGTATTCAGATTGCGTTCAAGAATGGACTCTCTGCAGTCTCGGAACACCCGCCGTATATTTTCAGTGTCCACTGCAGTTGTGAAGTGGTAAAAGAATGGTCTGCGTCTGTCCTTTCGCGACTTTTCGAACTTGTCAACTAGGAAGAACTGTACGTCTCGTACAGATCGATGGTCGCCTGTGAAGTCGGCGAAGTACTGTCGGATGTCCGACTTCGGCACTTTCTCTGAAACGGTGACCATAGACATCCAGCAACAATCATTACTCACGTTCGAGAAGATCACTTTTGTTCATGAACAGGATGATCGAAACATGCGAAAATGACCTGTTGTTCGCGATTGTCTCGAAGATCGATCGTGATTCGACTACCCTATTTGTGCGTCTGTCTTCCAGAATCACCTGAAAAAGGAGAAACACATATCTCTTGAGTGTTAGCGCTCGGACCTGATCGTATTCCGATGAGGCAACCATAAATAAGATGCTCGTGATGTCCTCGAAACATTGGAACCACTTTTGCCGCTGAGATCTTTGGCCACCCACGTCGATGAACCTGGGCTCTGTGGTATAATAAAGTTAGTAACCCACTGTACCGGAAAGGGACTTTCTGGATCTCAAAAACGTGCTCTGTGATCCCCCGAGAGGCTTTGCGACACAAAAGAATGTCTCGATTGGTTGGGTAGAAGTCGGGCATGGCCACTCGCGTGATGTGCTCGAAGAAATAGATACACGAATCGCTCTAAAAGGTCTTTTTGCCAAGCCTATACCTCATAAAACTTACGATTTGAAAGAGATTTCTTTGTTCATAAGCTTGTTTAATAGCAGAATCCTCCCAAAAGTCGCTAACTATAGGGGCAACTTCGGCAAACGTGGGTTGATCGATACCCCTTAGCATATCCGCCATCGAGAATCTGAACAAAAAATAATGAATCCACTACCACTTGAGGGTCAATATCGAAGCACCTCATAATACTCTCAACGTTTTGTTGGCGCGACGGTTTTTCCCACTCAAAGTTCAATTTCTGTCTTGCATCAAGCAGAACACGCATCGCTGAAATCACATTCTGAATTTTTTTCTTATACTATTGCTAACGACATTAAACACACCTGATAAATCTGTTGCCTGTAGGCGCGGACCTCATCAGCGGTGAACTCTCCGGGCCCGTGAATAATCACCATCTGCTTTATGAAAGTCGACTTCCCCGACTCTCCGGAACCCAGGAGCAGCAACTTTACCTAAAAGACGATGATGCATTCCGTTTGAAAAAGAAACTTCGGTGTACCTGTCTCCTCAGTTGCTTCTTCTCTTTCTGAAGTTCTTTTTCGATTGATCGCGTCTGGTCATCCTTTTGCGCTAGGCAACAAAGTCCGGCAACCATGACCAAGTATTCTAAACCAAATCGATCGATGCAAAAAGAGGAATACAAAGAAAGCGCCACACGTTTATGTCAAAGAACAAGACAGTTCCTTCAACAAGCGGAAGGCACACATTCATATTCCCGACAATTGGTATCAAAAAAGCGAAAGCCTTGTGGAAAACGGTTTCCAGATGACATATTTACATAGTCGTCCTACCATGATGTTGTTCACCTGGGGACAGAAGTCGCGATCAACGACACAGCGGACTGAAGATGAAAACAGTGGTATGAGTCATGGTTCTGGTCGCTCGAGATATAAGTCGCGCACAGAATTCGCTGACTCATATGTGTGGCAAACTCAAACGGGTCTCAACATGCGTGAAAGTTGCCCGAAATTGACGCTTGAAGGCAAATCATTATTTGCGCAACGGTCTGCTGGAGACTGATCAACCAAGAGGAAACACGCGTTAGCCGACAATCGTATTTTTGTCAGTCGAATTCCTAAGCGCAGGCCATGTCATACGTCAAGCACTAAGTGGTTTTTTCGGTCAACGGAATATGGGTGAGTGGACTACCGTGTGGTCAACGTGAAAGTTTCAACGCTTGCAAAGGGTCAGACAACGCATACAGAACGAGCTGCACAGTAACGATGAGCGAGAGGAAAGGGACAATCTTACGTAATGTCACTACAGGTTTTCTCTCGCCCGGTCTCTCGTCATCACACCCGCTCTTGCCAGTCCATTCACTCTGCTGCGCGCCCCGTCTCGATCACGGCAATATGAGGCGACGGCAAATGCGCGACGATCGAGAGGCTGGATCGAAGTGTGCGTCTTCGTCCGACTGTCGCCGTTCTCCAATCACCGACGACGACTATTTGCATAATCTCAAGTTTATTAAGAAGATCAACAGCGCTCCTTAGCGCTGCACGTATTGTCCACATCTCGTTCGTACTTTCACGCTTTAGCTGTTCCAAGTTGATATGTTTACAACCCGATCTCCGCGACTAAAAACCATAGTGACCTTTTATTTACAACTCCAATTCACTGAAAGTGAAATATACCTGTTAGTTCTTAAATTCTGACTCTACTGACACACGACAATTGACTACAATAATATGGAACAGAATCGTTGAGCTTATTAACACAGATTGAAGGAAGAATCGATGAATGACTAAGTTCGAAAACACAACGACAGTAGCAGGGGATAGACGATTATACAAGATGTGACCGGAAGAATAACCCAAGAAGAAGAACATACTGGCAATGAGCAGGAAGAAAGCAGCCGCAAAAACGTAAACACAAATGGACAAATGAACTGGGAGGATTCGGAGCGATGCAAATGGGACGCAAGGCGGAGATCATGGGACGGTACAAATTATCTCATTCGTCGTTTCGATTTCTAACAGCAAGGGACAAAGTAAAAGTTGAGAAACAAAGTGAATTGATAATAGACTCGTTTGGCGATCACACTACACATGACACAGTAACTGAATATCTAGATGTTTGTTTGAGCAATGAAACGAAGGAAAAAGGAAAGCGAGTATTGAGAGAGAATACGGAATGATCTGATAACCGTTTCGATGAAAGGGAAAAGGTGAGTAATCGAAATTAAGAGCACATGCTTATCACAATTTTCATGAATTTGGTTCCTAATGGCAAGCTCTTTAAGGGAGATTGGTGGGGGCGAGAAGAAGATCCTCGCTACGGAGCAACAGTTGCTGCTTCCATGTGGCTTAGCAGAGTGGAGTAATACACTTCGTAGAGAGTCATATCTCCGGATACAAACAATACACGCATTTGGGAACGACCCGAGTCCAGGCAATTAGTTAAATCGACATCGAATTTGGTTCCATCACTGCATGTAGCGCGAACACCTCTACTTCCTGAAGTGGGTTATTTCCGATTATGATAATGAACTGTGGAACGCACCGGATTCCGAGTTGTAGCTTTTCTCTGCGTAGTCGATGAGCACTTCCGCTAGCGCATCCTTGAGGAGTGAAAACAAATTCGGAATATCCATACGGAAAAACACCGTTTTCATGCAGCTATTCGAGGCTGGCGAGAAATCCATGATCGAAACGTTGGCTGCGTCCGGCGATTGCTTGTCAGGAGCTGAGGTGGCGAATCCGATAACAGTAGCTGGCCTTGGTCCGAATGAGGACTGCTCTGTTTGGAGCTCGCCCATATTAGCTTCCGAATGGCCAGTTATCAGTCCCACTTGGTAGCGGAATACTGTAACTGGATCAATGGACGACGCATTTGTAGGAAAACACCGGTTATTCTCATCGGTGATGCTTATCCGTGGCATGCAGCTTGCATTACCCGGGGGCGTTTTGCTGCAAACATTTCATTCTACAAAGAGACGCGCAAGAGCCGTACCAAAGAGACCGACGCGACCCTTCATTTGATGTTGAGTTGGACGCAGTCAGCTGCTGGAACTCCTTTTGGAGTTGCTGTATCGGGGAAGCGAGCGCTTGACGATAAAGCATCTCTAGTTGAGCTTGCTGCTGGCTGTTTATGAGGGCATTGTTCAGTTGAGTACTCGAAGTCCAACTGCTTCTGCGTTCGTTCGGAGTCAGCTTAGAGTAGGGGTGGCAGCTTCTGCGCGCACTGCTGATTGGGGAAGCTAGAGGTCCTCCGAACAATCCAGTTGCGAGAGTCCCGTGAACCTTAAGACAGCATGGTTCTATGTTTCGCCGATGTTGATTACCGTATTTCGTTTCGAAGATCCTTGTCGGCTCAGATACTGCGCTCCTTCTTCTTCGATATTTGCAGGAGGGCTAACCGATAGTTTGTGCGAAGTTGATGGAGGCGCTGGATACGACAAGCGATGACCAGCACCTTGCTGTGGATTTACTAGTTCAGCACAACCGTTTGGCAGGAAAAACGCTTCTCCGGCGCTGGCTCTGCGCTCGTCTATAAAGAGTGTTTCATAACAACACCTTAAGGATGTCCTTCAATGACATACAATTTTGGAAGGGCATATGCTCATGTATTGGCAATCTGTTGATGGCAGCGAACTTGTTAAGCTGTTGTTGCTGTTGTTGCTGGTTGAATGCTGCCACTGCAGCAACCCGATCCGCCTGATACGGGGCTATGAACAGAGGATTCCACAACGGCTGGTGAGCCTCGGGCATGACTGGAAGGGGACCGGCACAGAGTGTGTGTCTTCTCACTTCGAAGTTGTACGCGTGTGGATTTGCAAAGACGGGCTCATCGATGTTCAGAGTCAGTCCGAAGCAGGGTGGAATGTGTGTTGGAGGCGACGTCTCCAAGATCTCCCTGTCCAAATCAGTAACGTTCGCTTCGTCTGAGTCCTGCATCAGCATTCATAATAAATTTCGCAAAAAGCCTCAAACATACGTATTCGGGGTTCATTAGAATTGCTGAGTGGTGTGTGGGAATTGTTGAAATCGTTGGCTCAGGCTCTATGTTCACTTTTCCAGACAGTATCGATCCCCTTGACCCTCTTCTGGGACTTCCCGTATTGCTTGAGAGAAGATTTTGTCGAGCAAGATTCCTTGCCAGCTTGTCTTGGAGAATGCAATAGGTGGCATAGACGGGAGAGTTGTAATTCCGTTTAACCACTTCCTAAAGTGATCAAGGTGATCCCGAGGACACAACAAAATGACGTCACCTCATATATGGCCTCCTCGGACCACTGCGTATATTGTTGCATGAACACGAGAACACTTGGGTTCAGTCTGACCGGCACAGGATCATCGACAACCGTCGACAAAGGCTCCACGACTTTATTAAGGGTTGTTCGGATCTCGTTTGACATTCGCGTGACGAACCACTTGTGCTGCAACACAGTCGACATCGAAATGCGCTTGTTCGGATCCACCACAAGCATGCGGCGAATCAGATCAGAACATTCTGAAGATGGAGTACTTAGAACATGCAGGCTTCGTCGTTAAAACTCACCGACAGACACCCAAAATGGTATCCTTAAAGGTGTGTTAAATATCGCTTTCTTTAATTTGGTCATAGACCGACCGGGAAATGGGAAACCCCCAGTGACTAAAATGTACAGAACGACCCCAAGGCTCCATACGTCCGCTTTGAAGCCATCATATTCTTTTCCTATGAGCAGCTCTGGAGCGGCATACGGCGGGCTACCACACCACGTGGACAGTAGTTCGCCTGGTTGTTGGAAAACACTGAACCCGAAGTCTGAAACGCAATTATTATTCAGAAGACTGCTTTGACTGAATCACACCTATGATTTTTACGTCGTTATTTCTGTTCAATAGGATATTTTCTGTTTTTATGTCGCGATGAACGATCCCTTTTGTATGGCAATACATAATTGCCGACGAAATCTGCTGGAAGAATATTCGAGCATCGTCCTCATCCAGTCGCCCACGACGAATAAGGAAATCTAGAAATGGCCGTGTGTCCAAACTAACGTGCTACACAATACCATAAAGTTCGCCATTTCGGGCAAATTCGGTAACGATGAACACGTGCCTGTCAGTTTCGACAATCTGAATTATGTGGGTGGTCCAGAACAAAGAGTAGCATCTCTCACCTCGTATAATTTGATGATGTGAGCATGGTGTACCGCTTTCATAACGCTTATCTCACTGTGCACCTTTTTCGAGTTGTCTTCTGTGAGGGACGACTTGTCGACCACCTTAATTGCGACCACCACCTTCGCAATCATGTGCCGGGCAAGGAAGACAGTGGCAAAGTTTCCTCTGCCGACTTCGCGTCCAAACTGATAGTGCCGAAAGCAGTATCCCGGAAAAGGAGATTCAGAGCGATTGTAGCGAAGTTCGGAAAGTTCATCCGTTGGCTGTGGCGAAACGGCGCCAGCCGGCGAGCGCGATTCATCGCCGATCGCGTCCATCAACCGCTTCGCCAACGAATATCCTCACACCAGGAGCCAATGCCGATCGCCTCCTCCACCTCCTCCTCTTGGACCAACGTTTTACCTGGAGGCACTCACTACGTGCTGGGCGACGCCTATGGCATAACACCCTGAAAAGTAACTGTTACAAGTACATTCGAGAATGACCTTTGACCGCGAAAAGCAAACTCGAGCATATTATCATTAAGCATGGTAAAGCGGTGATAGCTGCATGCCCACAGAGGAAGAAGAGACCACTTCGAACGCCCAACGCTGTTCCGCAAAGGAAAAACGCTTTCAAATCCGATCATGCAGCTTTGTATTGGCAGACAGCTGAGTTAAGTCAATTCTTCGCGAGAGCCTCTTTCAAACATAAAATATTTCATGTGAAATTTGAGAGCCCCGAGAACTGCTTTGAAGCAAAGGCGCAAGAATCAGATAATCGAAATTATTCGCCGTCGGCGAACGCTCATTTTGGAGGTCTAAAAGATCAACCTGTTTGAGACTTGATGATGTTTAATTACCTGCGACAAATAGATTACACAACAAATCTGTCATCCACAGAGAACAGTGCGTGTGAGAAAAAAAGTCAATGATTGTTGTTGAGCAGTTCGAAAACAAAGTTTAGTGCGACACGGTGACGTCGAAAAATTTTAAGAAAGACGATTACAAGAGTAAAGCGGTGGGCAAAAAAAGATCACACAGCTTCCATGAGCTTCAACTAAAGAGTTCGTAAGCTACAGAGAAATGGAAAACAGACGCAGGCATGCATGAGCGGTTGAGTAAAGCACAAGCAAAATAGCGACGGTCGACCATTTGTCTTCGCGATAGTCAACCCGTCGTCCAATTCAAAAGTCAATTTGAATGACGAAGGACTTAATTGTTTCCAAATGTTTTATGCGATAACCAAAGTACATGATCGCCTGTAGAGTATCGGCCACAACTCAATGACTTTATATTCTCACAGCGATCGTTTGTCTCCCCGGGAAGACGAGACCGCTCTGCGAAACGAAGTCGCAATGCAGTCATAAGCAACCACGGCAGCCCGCAAGTAAGCATCGTTCCAGCTCCAAATCGACGATACGCGCAAGCAACGGAAAGCCGTACGCGCGACGCTGTCGGTCGCCGCAACGCTCTCGGTCACCTCTTCCACGCGCCCGTCCGTCCTTCTCGTCCATCGCCGTTGTCAGCGACACCACCACCTACCTTTCGTCAAGCATGCAGTATAATGAATACACTCATCGTCGAGAAAAATTACGTCAAGATTATCCTTCCGAAGCCGACTGTCGCCATACGTCACCGCGGAGCTATTGCCAAATGCCAATCTGTTCTTCATTTGAGCTACACGTCCCACAAAAGTACACATAGCGCACCTACTAAGATGAAAGGTAATTTCTGCGGACACCTTTAACCAAATGCTACTCAACTTTTTTGCACAATTGCAATGACAACAGCGCTTATTTAACGATTAATTGATCAGGAAGCCAATCACTCTTCAAAATAAGACGAACGCTCAAAGTCTTTGCGAGTCACTTTGAGAAATCAACCATATTTCTAATCGCCGAAGCCCCTCAAAGACGTCTGATATAGCGAATTCACCGCGCACGACTAACTAAAATGGCGTTCGCTGTTAGCAGGTGCACCAAGACCGATAATAGCTGATCTTGCAATGACCTTTGTAGATCAAAAAAGAAGCACCAAGCGTGGCTTTGTAGAAAATTGAAAATTAACCTACAAAACAACAAATGCACATTGAACATTTGACTTAACGCGAATAAGAAAAGAACAAAAAAGCCGTCTGGATTTGGTCACCCCTTTGTAAGAACGTGTTAAATACGGTTGGAGTGACTGACGACCGTCGATCGAAGAGCCGCAATTTCTCACTTGCTTTTGATAGCGCTTATGATCACTGCCCAAAATAGAAGGCAATGCGTAAGAGGCAGCATTTGATTTTAGCACCACGAAGCGATAATCGACAGTTACAAATATACATGAAGCGCAACAACACTCAAAAAAAGACGTCAATGGGAAAATCTGTTATAATTAGCTGCAAATGAACGCATAACGGAGATAATCCTTTTCGATGTTCAAGTTTCCAAACATACAAAATGTGATAAGAAAGCGTGATAGAAAAAAAGCTTAGAAAAAGGTGTATTCGTGGTCCACACGAAGCACACTCTGCGGCTTTGCGCGCGCCTATCACCAGCGTCCGCTTTCGCCTCCACCGAAAACAAAGCATCACGAAAACGCTTGCACGTTTGAAAATGAGTGGTAAGGGCATAACGACGTCTTCCCTGGGCACTGAAACACTCAATCCGTGAGTACGTCACGTCATCATCACGCATGTACACATTGTATCCACTTTTCGGCGTGAAATGAAGGAAAATCGCGAAAAACAGCGTAAACGTTCGGCTCAACAAGCACGCTCCAATTTCGTTAACTTCTGCGTTCTAATAGTTTTCTCATTTGTCAGTCTGCTAAATCGGATTTTGCTTCCATATTCGGTAGAAACTCTGTCTTTAAAATAAGCAAGTGATAAAGATGGGGGGGGGCAAAGATCTGAAATTAGAGTTCTGCGGTCTGTTTGAAATCAGCCGAAGTGGGATACACGTAATTGCTACGCGCAATTTATGTTTTTCAGAGACTTTAATTGTGGGAGTTAAGAGTAATTTCGGCGTCCGACCGCGCGAAAGTAAACATTCGAGTGAAATTTATTTCCAAAGATCATTTTGAGGAGAGTGGACGCCGAAACGGAGCGTAATGCTATAGGATAAATATACAGATAAACTGTGAGGGGGTTTAACGAACTTGAATGGGTGATTGTTTACGCGCTTATTGGTCACCTGATACTTACGCGACAATTATGACGAGGTGCGCATACTTGATTAGCGCATATTTTTGCTTCGCACGCTTCCCGAGAGCACTCTGTTTCCTTAATTCACAGAACGCGAGTTCGCCCAAATAACGTTTGTCACGTCTCCGCAACTGCCAAGTGTAACAGACAAGGGCGACATGAGAACAATCCTATTTATTTTCATAGCGTATATATTTGTTTTGAGCATATATGTGTTTGGGAACCCGTCACAAGTGAAACATCTACGAAGATCTTCTCTGGATCAATGGAAAAGATCAGGACATCGTTTCGAAAACAAGAAACAGTGAAGTGACCGAAATCGTTGTTTATCCTTTCCGATAGGAAACCGAATCGGCACGGCGACCAGATTTGGCCGGTGAGCGTCGTAACTTCCGGCGCTCAAGCTCACCTGTAATTAAAACAAAAACTTGGATTACACGGTTCGGAAAAGAAAACGACACACCTGGTTGTAAATTTCATGGTGTCCGATTGAGGTGATGTCCTCAAAGTGCGAATGAAAACGGTCGATTGATGTTAGTGGGACTCCAAGCCGGCGATCTAAAACGAAAAATGCGATAAGCGCCGAGAAGAAGCTAAAAGTGCGATCTTGTTTCACGTTTCGGTGTCCGTCCACAAAGAGCTTTGTGCCGTGAAAAAATATTGCGCGGTGCAATGGGGCGCGAGGCGCGAGTGATAAAGCCAGTGAGTCGCGAAATTAAATGAATGCTGCCAGCGCTGGCGCCAATCCGTCAAAGTCAGTGGCGAAACGGAAGATCAAAAGGGGTTATCTTTACATCGATATCTTGATATGAAAATATTCAACTTACTGATTAAATATCCGAGCGTCATGTCGTCTGGTACGCGGAGTTCCTTGCCCAAAGAAAGCAATCTATTGTCGGATATGTGAGGCCTCAGTTTAGACACAAGTGCTCGGGACAAACAAATTCCAGCACCTCCGGTCGCAAACCAGAAACCTTCCTGAAGCTGTTTTATGCCAACGAAGTTACATGAAAACGCACCTTTCCATTTTTCGTGTCAATCTCAACAGGACTGTGTGTTGAGGACTTCCCAAGGTACCAATCTCTGTTGTGGTCATAAAGATCCAAAACATCCAAAAGCACCCCTATATTAACGTAGTTATCGTCGTCAAAATGGCACGACCATCTGAAATCGATTGCTGACGAGATACACAGGTAGGCAAAGGTCACTTCGCTCAAATTTTCAAAAGGACATTGTCGCGCGATGGCGCCTCACATCACCGTTAAACACCGATGCGCTTATTACTTTAATTGCGCAATACAGACCGAAGAAGATGAAAGGAAGCGATAATTACTGATGTGCCGCAGTCGTAGGGCGCAATACAATATGGGGAAATTTGATCGGAAGCGCACTTACTCAGACATTCTTCTCGTAAATAGCTCCAGCTCAGCGTTCATCTTGCAATTTAGACGGTCTCTAAAAGGTAAAACGGGTTACCTTTCATTTAAATGTTGCACTTTACCTTGTGTGTCCTATGCCGCAATTTGTGTTGATTAGATGACCACTGAGAGACTTGTTCAACGTGTTATCATTTGCATCCGTAAACACGTAAATCTGAAACTTCTGGTTGAGGAAAGAGGTATTTACAATAGAGGTTGTAAAGAACAAGGCGCAAAGGTTAACAAAAACAGACAGCAACACTACGTCTGGTGTTTTATAGGTCTGTAAAAACTGAGTTGTGATGCCCTTTGCTGATCCCGGAACGACGGTTATGGTTCTCTTGTAGTTCAACAAGAATTGCTTCTTTTTGAAATCGCATTACTCTTGCTTTGCAACAAAGCTTTGAGTCGTCTTTGTAGCAATAACGTCCCCGGTGGCTACACTGTTGACCAGAAAGAGGACAAGTACAAAAACTCACATTTTCCGGTGCTAACTGAAACCACGTATCCGCAATATCCTTAGCCCTTGTATTATGAAATCCGAACGTTGTCTTCACTGAAATCGTCACACGATTCCGTCCACTTTCAGCTAATCTTGCATCGCGAGCGACTCTCCTGTAGCCCTGAAAGAGTTAATGGTTGATATGCGGCACTCAATCACAGTGCAAACCTCAACTGTGATCCATCCAGCGACCAAAAAAACGAGTGCGCAGAAGGCGGCTGTCAGTTTCATGACAGCCAAACTGACTTATTCAAGGACCTTTGTCGAGGTTAAGGAGATCGAATGAACGGTTCTGGGCGGAGCGTTGAGTTTTACCTCGACGATCACTAAAGAAGAAGCATAAAACAAAAAAAATAATTACCAGTGCATTGAATAAATTCCGCTGCAAAGAAAGTGCACATGTCTTAGGAAGAAGAAAGGGACAAATAGACGTCTGCGCGACAACAAGCAACATCACGGCAGCACATCTCCCAATTCGACCGTTCTTTCAGATCGACAAGAGCCCCAAAGTGCAAAAACGAAGCGCGAGTTAAGATGTCCTGTCACAATGCCCCCCGAATGGCCCACCTCGTAATCAAAATAAAAAATAAAACTTGGCGATGCGACAGAAGAAGCGATAACATATTTGCTAGGAGAGACATTGGACTTTGGTCACAAACGAAAATTTGATTGTTCGTGGATGGGAAACGTTCTGGCGGAAAATGCGGTCACAGATAGCTATCATCTTATTTATGCTTTTGTGCTAAGTAGTGACCTCTCTCACGATGATATCGCCGCAGTCGCCGATCACTAACTGGCCACGTTCGATAAAAAAAATCTTTTTCCGAGAGGGTTGGGACGTAGTCCGTGGGTAATGTATCCATTACCACTTAGAGAAAGTGAGAAACACATCGAGCAAAGTGTGAAGTCATCGGAGGGGGCACGCCAGGAAGCGCATGTGTGGCATAAAATAAAAGGCCGTGCTGGCGCACGCGCCGAAGAGGGTTGAGTAATAGGCCGTAAGTGTTGCGATCACCATTAGAAGGAGTACGCAACTGTTTACATGTAAGGCGCTGACAGATTCATCCGCTACCTACAAGCAATAAATCCGCCGCGGTAATGTGGCGTTGGGAGTGAACGCGCGCGAGCGAGTGCAACAACCACCGCCCTCACAAAAACATATCTTGATGGGCGGACGTTAATCACGAACGCCATTTATCTAGACAGTCTGAGAAATGTCTCTGAGAATAAAACATTTATGCCGTATGACGGTTACGAGAACAGTTTTTCAACATTCTTCAACAGATGTTTAAATGCGTACAGTACTTATATACAGACATCACTAGACCTCCGCTACCGGCTTTAGGTGAGTTGCGTTTCTGCGGACATCCTGAGGGCTTAACAATGAAGATATGATTTTGAGGAACGGATTTTGGCCATCTTCAAGTGCAGAGCAAGACCTGCCTGAGCGGAACAGTCCCACGCAACAGCCTTTCCAGAGAATGTGAAACTCTCCGTTGTTGATCAAAAAGTTCGTTCCTGGAGGACAAACCATGAAGTTGCATGCGCGTTTTTCTTCTCGTTGGCAATTCTCTTTGAGACACTTTCTCGTGCGCTTCCGTTTCCCGCATCCGCCACACTCTTGACTGCAACCTCCTTGCCACTCACTCCATGGCTGACAGCGACACTCTGAATTCAATGGTATCATTATATTATTGGGTTGATGTATTGAAAATTTCGCATTTTTGTAATGAAGTTTTTTAGGATATATTATTCAACATTTTATTTAATGTATTCACCATTCGAATGGTTAGCGTGAGCCCACCTTGTGGGCAAGAGCCGGATTCCTCGCTCACAGAAAATCCGGGGTTTTGAGTCGAAAAAATTTGGGTCCAATTTCCGACCTCTTGGTCTTATTTTGAGTGGTTTCCTCTAATGTCGTTAGTTGTGGATGAACACAGGTGAGGATTAGATAGAGCTAAGAGAGAGCTAGATAAATAGTAAAAAAGGAATCTCTCAGCTCAAAACGGAGAGCCATTCTGGGGGCCAAGTTGAAAATGTGAGGTCTGAGGCACCATTCCTGAAGTGTGAATTTTTCAACATTTGGCCTCTGTTTCCGTAAAGTAGAAGTGAGCTCGCAGAGTCGCTATGTAGGCTTAGTAGCTGTGAGTGTTGGCTACCTACTGTATGTTTCTATCACCTGTTATGGTACTTAACCTATTGGAAACGTTGGAGTTAAGAGAACATCTTGATTTGGCGGTTCCGGCTTTTTGAGATTAGCTTACGTTACGATGTGTGGCGAACACAGCGATAGGTGCGTTCGGTCGTTAAGACCTATAGATCTACGTGGTTGAAGGCAGTCACCGTCCATCACACAATGAATGTCATAGGAAGCCCCTACATCAGTTCGCATTTCGCCATTTCGAGCTGCCAGAAAATTGGCCATCAGAACAGAATAGACCTCCAGTATCAAGAGGAATGCAATGGATAAGTCGCCAATCAACGCGCCCATCCATTTCACCAAGGACGTAAATAATGCGAAAATATGACATTTTTACGCTATGCGAAATCTTCAATGACTCAACCCAATATAATTGACAACTCCTCCTATTCTAAACAATGCCACACTGCTCAATTTGAATATTCTCTGTTTGAACTATGCAGGTACTTAAGTTAAAACCATGCAAAGCAGTTAAGTGCCGAAGGTGAGCGTCAAACATCAAATGGCAACCAACACACCCGTATGTTGTTGGAAAAGTTAACTCGTGTTCGGAAAAACAATCATAAACAGCAAATTCCACACTTACCGTCGAGAGGACCTGCAACAGGGGGTGTTATAGAAGCTTCAACTCCCTCAGTGGACGATTTTTCGGTTGAAATAGTCACAGTATTCAGCTCAGTTGTTTCCTGTGTTGTGAAAACAGTAGATTGAGGTGTAGTAGTAGCTGTTGTCTCTGTGACAGGTTCATCGGTATTGGCAGTTGACATAGGTTCTTGTGTAATTTGTGCGGTGGTGCTTTGAGTTGATATTTCTGTTTCCACGTCAATGCCTGGTTGGGTCGAAGCTTCTACCAATCTTTCAGTTGTAGATTCTTCAACTGCTACGGTGGTCAACGCAGTTGTTGAAACGGTTGTGGTTGTGGTTGCAGCGGTTGTAGTAGAGCTGGTTGTTGTGAATATAGGGCTCACATCTGACCAAACTCTGGCCTTAAACCCTCGGCTGCGCTCTCTGTTGCCTTTGAACAAAACGAGCATTTCATTCCCCAGAGTTTGGAATCGCTTTGTGGGGCGAGTCGAACAGCAAAATCTGGAAACGAGACAGTAAACCATGCATGCTCGTATGAGCTGCATTACCTATAGCCAGTCACTCTGAAATCCGGACCTGTCTTAACCTCCACGAATGACTTGTCGCAAGTGTCTTCACAGCCAAATTGAAAGACGTCTTCGAATTCGAGGAACACTTTTCCTCCAGGAGGCGCTTCGAGAAGCCAAACGCATTCAGAATTTGAGTCAAATTGATAAGGATGATTTGGACTATAGATGGACACTGAGTCTTGAGAAACCTTAACGGGATTTCGTAATTCTGATTTTAAAACATTAAAATTCAACCGCTATGTGAGCTCCACAACTTGTGTATTGCACGTATTGACAAATGGAACCGCTGAAGCCGTCAGGGCAGAGGCATTCAGAGCAGTTATTCGGATTGGGATAGCCGTTGTGTCGGCATGGTAGGTATCCACAATGCTGATTGCAACCATAAGCAATGTTGATCTATAAAATACGTGAACAAATGTTAGCATGTTGCCATTGGTTACCGCAGCGAAATCCAGAAATGAGGGCCCTGCTCTCTGGCCAATTGTGCTTTGCAGATTTTTGTCGGTTGTAGTTATAGTAGGTGTATACGGATCAGTGGCAAAACCATATGCACCATAGTGCATCACTGAGCCAGCGTCATACGGCAGTCCAAACACGTCAGCCTGGCTCAGAGAAACTGGATAGAAGTTGTTCCACCTCCCTATAGGAATGTTCCGGTAGTTGACAGTGATGTGACTCGACTGATCGGGACGAGCTTGTTCGTGGAAAATACCAAGCGCATGGCCTATTTCGTGAGAGATTATTCCAACAACGTCGCATCCCGGAGTTGAAATTGAAATTCCCTGTAGAAAAAGAAGAGTCAGGCGGCCTCACTTAAAAGTCTTCCTGTAAACAACGCTAACTGTCCATAACAGCGTTCTAACGTTTTTTAAACCATTATACTCAGAACTTCAAACAGATCGCGGGTTTTATATTTTTCATATTTACCCTACACAGTAAGAAAAACAATAAGAACTCACCTGTGTTCCTCCAGTGCGACCGACAAAACTGGAGCAGCCGCCACCATCAAAGAATTCCAGCCGATCAACATTAGGACCACTTTCTTGAAACCGCACACATGTTTTTCTCTCCCAAAGTTGTATTGCCTGTCGAATTTTAATTCTCGTTGAATACGGCACGGAAGAGGCGAAGTCGTAGCTGATTGGCCTTGTTCGATCCCATCGTTTGTACAACGGTGCTTTGCCGACTTTTCTTCGTCGTCGTGCTTTGCTGTCTTCCGCAGATTCAACAATTTCCTTCTCAAGGATTTCCACTTGAGTCTCAGAGAGCTCAACATCCCCTTGAAAGTATTCATCGAGGTTGTTAACTGCCAGCTCATCGTGATGACGTTGTGCAGTCGGATCGCGCACTAGTAGCGGTGAGTCATCGAGCACGCCAATTAGCTTTTTTTCGTCGCTATGCTGTCTGAAAGACTGTTTCAACAAGCATCAAGCCGCGACTTACTGTTCCGTCTTCTCATTGATAAGCCGTTTTAGTCGATTCAATGATGCCCGTGAAGCTTTCTTCACACGATACTCGGACGCGCAAAGGGCTACGGAAGCGCAGAGAGTGAGAAGGAATACCGATCTGAGCATCAAGGTGTTGCATTCACTTCGACAGCGGTCACCACCAACTCGGATAAAGTGATGCGATGATGGTTGACCACAGAGGCAAGAAACCAGTTTGAACTGATGCCCTTAGGCTATACTTGCCGCACCTCGTCCTGTTCCAAAGGAAGCGTAACTCGGGCCCCCAAAATTGGATCACTGCAGGAAGCCATCCTTTTTCGTGTGTTGCCTGTGTCCTTGATCACTCACCATCACAATCTATTTTATTGTGCACGAACACTTAGACAACTCGGAGTTATGTAACTGTAAGATTAGTTGTACAAGAGCATTCTGGCCTAAACGAAATCAAGTTGCTAGCCTGTAGATACCGAAATACGACTTAAGGAATCAATTGCAGGCTAAAGGGTTGGAGATATGTTACTGTAAGAAGCGACGAGAGTCGTGGGATAACAGAACGTGAAAATTTTATAATTTCGAGTAACAATCGTGAACGAACTATGTCACAAATAGAAAGGAGGAGAAGCTGGACAGGAAGGATGAGAAATTAAATAAGGGAAAGAGAACTACAACTGGAGAGAGTCACGAACTACCAGTAACGAGTGCACAACGTGTATGATGGGGGTAAGCTGGCCTTGCAAAGGCCCAGTCGCTTTGGTTCAGGCGCACAATTCATGTTTGTGACTATAGGAGAGGCTCGCTTAGAACCGACCCTTAGATAACACCGGTACTGACTGATACAGGGAAGACTGTGAGTACTGTATTGAAATAGAAATTAAAGGGAAAAGAGTGTTTTAAAGAACATGGGAATCGTTTGCAACAAAAGACAGCAATATTTTAATACGAACGTTGCTTGATGATCAGCGATCGTTGAAGATGTACAGGTTGTTCACCGTCGCCAAGGCGATGACGTTGTCGGTCGGATGCCAAGCAGCATGCAGGATCTTCTTGTTGAAATCCAAGGAGTCCGCGGAGATGTCTTCCTTCCGCTTCTTCCCCGAACCAACTTTCCTTCTGCCTTGCGTGATTGATCGCTGTTTGCACTCAACGCTGGCTTCATAGGTCGACTCGGCCTCAGTGCCTCTGGTGAATGTGCGGAAGAAGTTGTTATAGGAACCCGTAAGAATGTGTCTGAAGGTTAAGAATGTGTAAAAATAGTAAATTCATGACTTACTTATCGTCACCGCTCCAGGCGCATTCGAATTTGTCGAAGATAGAATCATTTTCATACAGAGTACACAGTTTCGAACGGAGGTAGTCATGAACATAGTACGTTTCAAGGGGCTCTCGCTCCATATTGATATCCCATACCTGAAGATGATTTTTGATATTTTTTTGCTGATTTTCAAATTTACCTTCACGGTGAGATAATCGCGCGTCAGCAGATATCTTCCATTGTGCGAGAACTTAACATCAGAGACGGACGAAATAATCTCTGAGAAGAAGGAACGTGCTGTTGGATCCTCAGCTTCTTCGAAAACTAGAACAAAAAGGTTAAATTGCTAAATGACGAAACTTAAAGCTTACTCTTGGAATGATTATCACAAAGGGCGCGATCTCGCATATCGCACAATCGAATCGACCCCTTCGAGGAGCTATAGACAAAGTAGTGACAGTGCGAAGGATGGAATTCCGAGGCAGTTATGACTTCAGTTAATTCCTCCATATTGGCAGGCTTGATATCAACCACATCTGAAGAAAATGTTGATGGAAAGAAGTTAAAATTCAATCATACTGTAACTCTGGCTCGTGATTTCGTGATGCCAAAGATTGATTCTGAGATCATCAGATGAGATGAATGTCTCTTGGTCAGAGTTTACACTAATGGAATTGATGTGGTACGTGTGAGCGTTTGCATAAACTCTTCTGGGAGATGCTTCCACAATCAGTTCCATCGGGACAAGTTTCGGCAGCTGGAGACCGTCGGCAAGGCGGTCCTTCATAGACCCGTCATCATTTCTCAGATTCCAGTATCCATCGGCCACTTTCCTTTCACGTTCAGAGATCTTCCACAATTTCACAGTTTTATCTGAAAGAGCGTCATTGAAGAAGTTTCGCACATATAAACGACATACCATTTGTTGAAATAATGAAGTTTGCGTGGTTCTTCTTCTTTAACCATTTAATTTGATTGATCTTCTCCTCGATTTCGAGTGATTTTAAGTAATCAAATTCGGGTTCGTGTGATTGGAAAGTGATGTACGTGTTGTATTCACTCGATCGTATTCCATTCACATACTTTCCCTAAAGCATATCAGTCGAAGTTGGACACAGCCCGCGAGTAAACGTACGCTTTGATCTCTCTGAAAAATTAGCACTCGTCCGCCTTTGTCACCCATGGCCAGAAATTCGCCATCTTCGGAGAACTGGACGCAAGATATGATTTCAGCTGGAAGAAGGAAGGCATAGATATAATAGAGAACATAGATATGTAATAATGGGCTTCTTATTATTCAAGGGAAGGCATGTATTCTTTAAATACTATTTAAATTTGTAGTAGGGCATACTGTGATCTTTGAAACTCCTACATTCAACAAGGAATTGTGTATTATTCCCGAAGGGAAACAAGACTATCAAAAAGGAGGTAGATTTGGCTTTTGTTGCAGACAAATACAAAAGACTTACACTCGGTAGGCGCATCGTCGACGTCAATATGTCCTCTTATCTGGGAAAATCTCCACTGGATTTCTTCTTCTGAACCGACCTCAAACGATGTACATGCCTGGTCATCCATCTCGAGTCAAGTCTGGAAAGAAGGTCTATTTGCAAGATAAGCTACAAGTGACTGATCTAACAGGCCATAACAAAGTGCCAGAAACGCGACCGCGATTATTTGCGCACATATGTTTTGAATCAACGAGTCGATGCATAGCTCCTTGTAACACGAACTCAAATGCGATGCAAACATTGCGCATTGGTTCAAAACGGCGTGATACACGAGAAACAGTTGTGGGAAGGCGTGCTTCATTACTTAGGGGACGAACAAGTAATCTGTTTTAAAAACTGAAACCAATGACGCTTTGCTTCTAAGCCATTATGTGACTTTCACACGAAACACACGCGATTACTGGCAGAAAACAATCATCAGCTTCTCAACACTACTCTTTTTAATTTATATTTGCCCGCATTACAACGTCTATCGTGTATGCTTCCCTACAACACTACAGTGAATCAGAGACCCTATCGTTGCTTGGCCCTTTCTTTTCTCTCCATTCGCCGATTCGTTTTTCGCCCTATTGTGGAATATGAAACCGTGACGCTTCATCCGTGCCGAAAATCTCCATCGATCGGCTCGCATCCACCGCAATCGAACACCAACCAACAAGAAAAGCGAACCGTCTAAACAATGCAATGGCCGTCGCGCCACAGCTCTCCACGGCGCTCTACAATGCGTTCACAGCGCGTTCTTCCCTCTCGATTTAACACACTCGGAGCGCATCGCTCGCCCGCAGCGCCATCGCATGCGTCGTCGTTCCGTCCGCCGCAGCGACACCCGAAATAAAGATTTGCCGCTCCGCAGTAAGCGTGCACCGACACGATCGATCGCCAACTGTCGTCGTTCAAAAAAACTCTTCTCCCTCTCGTCTGCATACTTTCCCATTGAGACTCAAAATCGTTCGCGAAGCACGGTTCACGTGTCCCCCTTGATGAGACAATTAACAAAAGCATTACTGCTAAATGCGGAAATCTTGAATTACAAACGATTGCTATCCGAATCACACACGAGTGTCGCCAGTGCACATTTCAGTGATAATTGTAGTAGGTGACACAAATCATTTTGTGTAATGAGTTGCCAAGATCTCTAACAGCATGGAAGTGCAATGACTTATGCATTCTCTCTTTCTATTGGTGCCTGGATAACACATTTTTAGGTAGCCAAAGCGAAATGTTGTACTCACGTGTTTGTTCCAAAAAACAAAACAAAACAAAACAACGTTTTCTAGTGGTTTTACAAAGGGACACAATCAGAAAACGCGATATAGCTGACTTTCAAAGTAATGCAAGTCGCGGTGCTCACGAGCTTCACGCATGTTTCCTTTGCGCGCGAATCTC
The DNA here is from genome assembly GCA_030435675.1 of Steinernema hermaphroditum. Taxonomy (NCBI): domain Eukaryota; kingdom Metazoa; phylum Nematoda; class Chromadorea; order Rhabditida; family Steinernematidae; genus Steinernema; species Steinernema hermaphroditum. Next base: position 9,672,557 of record CM059625.1, on the reverse strand, counting down.
TAGATGTTTAAGTAGTCGCTAAGCTGTTGACATGCCTGAGGAGAGAGAGAGAGCAAGAAGCCGAGGAATACTGAAGGAAAAGGCGCTCACGACAGGAAGAAGAAAGCGAACGTGAACGTGTTGGGGTGTCCGTGGATGTAAGCAGAGATCTCCGCTTATCTTCCGCCCAAAATTCCGATGTTAGCTCAGAGCGGCACACACAATTACCGTAATATATGGCACAATTCATGTATCACACTGAATAAAGGAGGTTGTTTTTTTTAGTTTTGAAGGAGTTTATGCAATTCAATGTTCTTTGCACTGCAATAATTTCAAACGCAAAGACAATAAAAAATTTGAGAGCTCATACAGGAACAAGGTAACAGCGTATAACAACTAGTGCCACGTCCATGCTACAAAATACAATCTGGCAAAATATTTCGAAGAGTGCGTTGAATACAGAACGGCTAAGCGAACAGAGATCGATCGGCCGACCAACCGACCGGACGGCACACGAGGGCCGCGCATAAAGAACAACATGGAACGGAGAGACAGACAGTGGATATGTCTTTGGAGCCCGAGTGCAAGAGCGGCGGTGCTCCGATATCAGCTGTCGACGAGGCCTAGCTTATTTCCTCCTATGGCAAACTCTAACCTATGGCTCTCATCACGCACCCGCTGCTTCTAGAGATCTGCTCAGAAAATGCCACCAAACTGACGACCATTTACGCCAGGCATTCACTGCTTTCTCCATCTCCGCTATTATACATGACTCCGCATTCATCACGACCCTGCATTTTCATTCAAAACATTTGAATGCGTCCTTACAGATGACGTGCGTGCTATTATTGCTTCATTACGACCCTGTATGAAGCGCATTTCATATATACTACACACGTATTAACCCCATCTATGCCTGTGTGAGCATAGGTGATTTAGAGACGCATCATGTGGACCTGAATTTCGTTGTGCATAGGAGCGCTTACTGTGTGACGACCTTATCGACCGCTCTTAGCATTACGGCCGTCCATGACGACAGCAAACGATGTGACATAGTTAGCGTTATCTTGGGCATAAACAAGTGTCTCTTATGAGGCAATTCCCGTGCCTTGTGCCGATTAATCCGAAGTTGTCATTTCCTACTAACGAATTGGACATTTCTTTGTGCTTCTCAACCTACAATAGGAGTTGCACAGCGAAGACTGTATAAGGTAAAGACATTCAAGTATTGTTAAAGTGTGCTTTCGCTGCTTGTGTTTTCAGCACTTTTCTGGCAAGAGTCACCGCCTCATATGTTTGCATGGTTGTGGAGGTCACAGGACCGGCAGCCTCTTATCGTTTGTATCCATCGTATCCGTTTTATCGTGTTTGCATCTCGACCAAATGCCGCGTTTCACTCTGTTACATGTTTCAAGCAACGTATGTTTCTTTTTTAGAAACGATGTCAGAATTTCTATCCACCGACGAGCTTGCTGGTGTTGGGCAGATTCGACAAGCTTTTAAGGGACGAATTCCAGCACTCCTCGATACGGACTTTAACTTGCGCCGCTGGTGGAATGGCCATGGAAGGAATTTGGCCGTCATCACTGAAAAGTTTGACAGCTACCTCAAAAATCGGAAAGTCATGGGATTTGATGAGCCCGGCTTTATGGAGTCATTCTACAATAAGCAGGTAGATTTTGCACACCTATTGTACCAAAACATTTTCTGATTCTAGGAGCATCGTGACATCTTGCAGTATTTTGGAATGTCGAAGATTGGACCCGTCGTTAACGAAAAGGACAATGGCATCGTGTTCGTCGAAAGTGGAGAGATAGACAAACATGTAGCTACAGTGCCAGTATTCCGTAATGAAGACGTTTTTTTTGTAGGTCACATACACGTACCCAGTGGGCAAGTATCTCAAAGTGTTCTTCACCTGCTGCGAGCTTGTACTTCAAACAATTCTGAAACAAGAGCGAGAAAGCGGAAAGCCTAGCCATGGAATTTGCATATTTGACATGGGCCCCTTGCATATTTCCAATCACATCAATCCACTAAGCAATTGCAATAAGGTACGTGCATAGGCTCTGTCTAAGGTTTTATCGAATCTATATGCTTGTTCAGGTTTTCAAAGCCCGTGCTCTTATATGGGAGGACAATTACCCAGACATGATTCAGCATATTGTTGTTGTCAACTCTCCCTTCTTTTTGGGCGTCATTTGGAAAGTCGCTAAATTCCTCTTGAAAGAGAAGCAGCAAAAACTAATTCATTTTAATCGAAATGACTCCATAAAGGAAATACTTCACGAAGATGTAATCCCTGTGGCATTTGGCGGGAAACGCATGGTAAAGAATTCGTTTGATAACAGTTGTGAACAGTAAATCACAGGATTTGGAGTACACTGAGAGAACCGATTGCTGCAATGAAATCAAGAGAGTGACTCCAGAGCTGTTCTACAAGAATGGAACAGTTTGGACCATGCTCGGAATCGATGCTCCAACGATGACTTCTGTGTCCATTAAGGCAAACTCTCAATGCAAAATGCGTTGCGCACCGAAAGAACTGAACGGGCAAAACATCATTGCATGGCAGTTCTCTGTAAGCGACCAGCTCGAATTCGTCATTCTCAAAGGTTTGGGTGCCCCCTTCATTTTGTCTCTACTAACGTATTTAGATGACGAACAAGTGTATCCTTGCTTAAAGATGATCACCACTGAATGCGACGACGAAGACGTGTTGCATTGCTCGGATGCCGACGATGATTACAACTTAGTGTTTAAAAACCACAATCGCTTCAGTTCAATTACTGTACAGATCTTTTTGTGGTGCGAAGGCTGTCCGTCCGTCAGTTGCGATATCCCGATTGTTTGAATGTATCCCTTCCATTTCCCCATGGAGACTACTACTTTTTAAGTAAACCATTCACGAATGAAAATTCCGCAATTCCGTAGGGAAATTGTATTTTGTGTAAGATCGAAATGTTTTCGCAATGATTTAAGTGCGTGTAGTCAAATCACTTTACGGAGTGCCGATCACGTGTAGAGCAGTTTGAAAGTTTACGAAAAAAAATAAACTGGTCTGCTCAACCGCAAGGAAAAAAAGAATGTAGCTAGTGCCACTCGATACGGACGCAGATGCGTCAAATGCCGAAGCTGTTGTCAGTAAAGCGCTTCACACGGATCGACAGCCAAGAAACGACACAGGCGAACGGCACTATGACCGCAGGCGATTTGGCGATTGAGAGGCGATAGAACTTTCACTTAGAGAGGAGATGGACGAAGTAAAAGGGGAACTGAATCCTGAGGAACAGGCACATTCGAACTGAGAGTGTTGCGAGAGAAACAAACAAATATATAACAGCGGACGCCGACGGTCGATGGCTGCTGTTGCGCCGCTGCAAACGACTCCATCTCTGTGGTCGCGGACCCGCGCCCAATCGACGACGCCAGCCATCACTGCCGCCGACGTCGTTGCGGGCGCAGTGTCGTCCTTCACTCCCCGCCAGCTCTCCAACCCAGCGCACACCAACAAACAATCGTTTCGATCTCGTTGGCTCATCGACTGGTCCCGCCGGCTTCTTCGCCATGGGTAAGTGTTTCCTTCAGGGAAAAGTGCACCAACTTTGCTTCCATTCAATGTATTCTGATTGGAAACAACGGTGCAATGATCAGGGACGTTTCGATCACATCTCTTTTTCGTAAAAAAACATTCAGTAGCCGATAAAGTAAATACAACCGGAAGGGGCGGTAAATGTTGGCTGATAACGAAGTAACTCTCGCAAAATGTAATTATGATGTTTACTCTTTAGGAAAGAAGTGCTTCATCTGCAAAAAGAAATGCACAGGTGATATATTCAAGACAGAAGCAGAAAAATACATCCACATTGCGTGCTTTCAATGCAATAGTAAGTTTTGTGTACAGCCAGAGTTCGCACTGTTATTGATTGTCACAGAATGTTCCCGACCGCTTACGGAAACAGGATTTTTCACGTCTCCTGATGGTACACTTCTGTGTCCTGATGACTATCGATCCGTTTCTTCTCCCCTCAACGTTGTAGCGGAACAGCCGAAAGTTGAGAGGCACGAGGAGTTGCCATCACCTCCGTTAGCTTCTCCTACAGGTGAGCAAGTGGGAACTGTGACCGGTTTTTGACAAGTGTTCTGAATTTCGCGTAGTGAGTTCTCTTACACAATCCACTGTTCGAACTGATATTCAAAAAGTCCAGTGTATTTCATTAGTTACACCACAAACGGGTCTGTTCAAATTCAATTAGTGCATATTCCTTTTGTGACCATACGAGAAATAAATGGAATCGGCGTCCTCGCCGTGCCAGTTGTCTCCACATTTCGAGCCTTTGTCCAAACGCACATGCGCACCCATCCGCCCTGTTCAATAAACACCATCGATTGAGCGCGCCTTCCCTTTTAGTCCTAAGGACAGATGGACTTTTGTGAGGAACATAATGCGAACCGGAACCAAAAGGGTCAATGCGCTCACATCCATTTAAAAGCTCGATAGCGGAAGCTCGAAAAATTCTCTTCGGAGACGCAAATGGAAAATCGATTGGGAGCTCTGCAAAAAAACTGTTTCAGCCTGTGCCGCATGCGACCAGCCACTTCACACTGGACAAGTTCTGTTGGCGCTTGACCAATCTTGGCATGTCTGGTGTTTCAAGTGTGCAGAATGCGACGCTGTTCTTCAAGGCGAATACATGACTCACGAAGGCAAACCACTCTGTCTTCGAGACTACAATGTGAAACACGGAGTTAAATGTTACGAATGTGACAAATTTATAGCTGGAAAAGTGCTCCAGGTATACTGGCGACAACATATGTGTGGGGATTACAAGCAACTCATTATAGGCTGGAATATACAAATTCCATCCGACATGCGCACGATGCAGCAGATGTGGCAACCACTTCGGAGATGGCGCGGAGATGTACATGCAAGGAGATGAAATCTGGCATCCGGATTGCGAACACTCACGTGTCACTGAGAATCTTGCTGTATGTGAACAACTCTACTTCAGCTCTTCAGTTTTTGCTAATATCACAAAATTACCTCGTATTTGTTGGTCGAAATTTATCGACGTTCCTAAAACCTTTCCATTAGATACACCTCGCTTCAGAATGTGAATGTTATATGTTTAATGTTTAGCCATCACCGAAAAATGGAAGTCTCCGTGCGCGACCAGGGCCCAAATACCAAACTCAATTCGGTCAGCATTTAACGTACATGTATCTGCTCCCCGAAGCTGAACAAACGTATCTGAAGCATCCAATTGCACCGCACCCTCCGCAGCCAGCGCAGTTTCACACTCCTCAAGGTGACTTCAGATTCGAATATGTTTTGTTCGTGACACCCTTAGTTACAGCTCCTATCAAGATTCGGAAATCACGGCTCTCGATGCTTAAAACAGGAATGCAAAGACTGAGTAAGAGGTGGTTTCAAATTTTTAAAGATAACCAAATTTTTCAGCTGAGGATTTGGAAAGAACAACTCCGCGAGCCAAGTCGCCTCACATGGATAATGAGGAACCGATCGAAATGGCCCACTATCCTGCCGGTCATGCCCCGGCCCCCGATGAGATTCCGGCCATCGAAAGGGATGATTTCCCGGCGCCCCCGTATCCCTACGCCGTTGAAGGTAAAACGATTATTTCGGCCGCAGACTTTCTGCTCCTAATTGAATAGACAGACATGCTTCAATATCAAATTCTATTTTCCCGTTTGTAAGTAAGCCTTGCAGAGCTTAAACGCCGCCTCTCATCCTCATCGATTGAGAACGACGATGACGAAGATGATTACTCTGACGGTGGACGGATGGACGAGGAAAAGATAAAAAAGAATGTGGAACAATTGGACAAATTCGACAAAGACTCCAGTATCGCTCACGTTATCAAGCAGAACATTGAAGAAAGCCAAAAAAAACAAAGGCAACGCCACGGGGCATAACACATGTGCTAATTGATATTCATTCAGGCTACCTTTGCATTGGGACCCACGTAATGCGAGTCGGACACCTTCCGCGAAGAAGATGCCTCAGTTGCGATTTCGATATGATACTCCTATAAACGCATGTAAGTTCTTTCAGCTACTAGTTTTGCTTGCGCTGTTTTTTCAAAGAGATGCTTTGGGAAAAGTCAGAATGAGAGCTGTGGAAGCTCTCAATCACTCTGTCCGCTTTGTGGACGTTCAAAACAAACGAGTGTAGATGTATTGCTTTGCTCGCCACAAACAAAACAACTGCCAGTTGAGAGATGATTAGGTGCTCGTTTTTAGCACCATCGCGTCACTTGAACCGGCCAAAGCCATGGATGGCCTGGCAAGGTCGAGACAAAGCAGCTACCACAAGCATTCCATTCTTCCATGTTCCGGCATCGCTCAGTGAAGGCGGCAGAGCCGCCACTCTTCCCAACGGATACCAGTACGGCCACAATTTGTCAATGGAGAACCTCGACACGACTATAAGTTCTCATTACTCAGAACGTAATGGGCATTTGCAAATTACTGTCATAAAACGGATATTTAGATTCGCTCAGCACCGCGCCATCGGGAACTCTCCCTGCTGGATACGCGGCTCGCAGTTCTTCGACTGCGGGTCCTCGTACTGCTCAAGTGCCAGCAGCTTTGCGTAGTTCTTTGCCCGATATGAGCAAGCCCGTGAAGGCATACCCTCTCATCGAGTTGCAAACGACCAACAAGAAGCTTCCTGACGACGTTGATCGACAACATCTGGAACGGCATTTGAACCGCGAAGAATTCGAAGATCTGTTCAGCATGACACCTATCGAGTTTTACAAGTTGCCAGAGTGGAAGCGAATCAACCTGAAAAGAAAACTCAAGCTCTTCTGAATTGGCAGCATTAGCTTCGCTTTGTTGCCAGTGATATGTTTTGCGATTGCCTGAGAACTTTGCAGCGTAACTGCCCCACTCTGTTGCCCATCCTAGCCCCGTCCTATAGCCTAGATGTCGTGTGCAAATGCGTCTCCGTTTTATCGAGTGTCTGTAACAAGTGCATTCAATTCTAAAAGTGCTTAGTGTCGCAAGCACAGCGATTAAGAGTTTCTGTCGCTTCAAGCAATGCGAGTTATTTAAATGGCGCGTCTTCGGAAAGCTTTAATTTCGAGTGTCGCCCGATAAATATTATAAAAATTATAAGCAACATGTTATAATAGTCGTTGTTTCCTTCCACTTCCCATCATCCCTGATCTTCCAGCTTACTCATAATAATAAACGTCCTCCTTCACTTTTAGTTTCCACTGGCTGCCAAAAGGAGTTCTCTTTTCTATGCAGTTTGGTCTCGCGATACCATGTTTGACGCCGTTCTATCATTTGTTTACTTCATATTTTAAATTGTTTTGTTTACGCCTTTTGCCGTAGTCTAGAACGCATGCCAGTTGACTATTGCTATGATGCCTAAAAGTGGCGAAGTCTTCGCCTGCCTTTCGTTTTGCTTTCACTCATTGTAAAGGGTTTTGTATGTTCGGTTAAATGAAACGTTTGTCGAAATGCGTTCTCTCAGTGTAAGTGTTCACTTATCATAAGACTAGCGTTGCTGAAGAGGGCAGTTCGATCCGGCGGTTTCGAAGGCGAGTGCTATTTATCGTGATCATCACATAATAAACTGTTTATTCAATTGGTTTACGCCCCTCGTTCGTTTTCCAGCATCTCGCCCATCGCAGGGCATAAGCAGATCGATCATCTTCGTATTTGGAGGAGGAGCGAGCAGGCGCTTTCTGGCGTCCCACCATTCGGTTGAAAGGCGTCTGATGGATTCGACGTTCGTGGAGAACTTTATTTCGGCGCATAATACATATCGAAGACAAGTAAGTGATCCAACTAATTGTCTCTTTATATCGCCGTTATGCATTTTCCACATTAATGTCCTTGCGTTCCCTCACCATATTCTGTGTATTCCATCAAACTATACAGAGAAAGAGATGAGTGTGATTGCATTTAATTAGCTGTTTTCAGCACGGCGCGCCCGATCTGCAACTCGACGGAGAACTCTGTGAACTCGCGCAGCAGTGGGCAGAGAAGCTTGCACGGAAGCGGCACTTGAGCTATTGCGAGATTCCAGGTTGGTCGACGCTGCTTTCCAAATGCTAACATTGCTGAGGCAGGCATTGGAGAAAACATCACCTTTTTTCCACTCGATATTCCGCCAGAGAAGGCGGTTCAGCATTGGTACGGAGAACACGAAAAGTATGAGTACGAAACCCCAGGTTGGCAAGCGGGCACAAACTACTTCACACAAATTGTTTGGAAAGCAACTAAAGAGGTAATTACTTATGACGAAATCATCTCCACATCCGCCAATTAAATGTACTCTCTATGTACATTCGCTCGTTATGTAGAATGGACTACTTTGTCAACGACTCTAAACTACCGTAATGCAAGATTTGCCACCAGTTTCGAAAATGGATAAGATAGGCTCAGCGCCAAGTTCCTAAATGGAAATACGCCGAGTGGCCGCAAAAGTGGATGTTTTCGAACTCGGTTACCATGTGGCTCATTCCTCCAAAGAGTGGAAGTGGATATCCAAGAAGGAAACGCGAAACCTTTCACGAGCGCTTGGCCAAGACGCAGCTGAAATCAATATAATGTCGCGACAAAATTTTTCTTTGGACACCAGGTTCACAGCGAATTGTCTCTATGTGAGATTGTGACATTTCAGCTAACGATATGAAGCACAAAACTTAAAATGTAGTCCACTTTCCTCATCATTAGCCACTTTCACTCACTCACAAGACGAAAATCCAATTTGAAACGATTCAATTTATTGCAAATAAGCGTCAGAACAGCCGAGCAAGTTCAGAAACGCGAATGCACAACAACACTCACTTTACTTCAAGTGTATAAAATTTGGCGCTATCCACCGGATAGGTGATCGCTGGCCAAATGTAATTAGATGTAAAATGGACTTGGTGAGCCGCAAAAAGACACAACGAACTTGTGTTTCAGATTGGAGTCGGAAGTGCACGGGTACCAGATGACGATATGGAGAACGACGCCAACGAAAATTGCACGAAGCGTGTGCGTAAATCGAAACGCGACGATTCGTCATTAAAAAACCATCAAGTTATTGTAGCATTCTATAGGCCAGCGGGGAACAATAACCGTTCTGGTCAATTCCTAGCCAATGTGACAAAACCCAAAGAGCTTTAACTGGCTGTTCCTCGCCATTCTTATGCGCAAAAGCAATTGTTTATTGCAACCGTCGATAATAAATAAATAAATACAAACCACACATCCACCACGAAGAAGCATGCCAAACAGGCCAATCTAATATTCTCGTAACAGTCACGGAGAAATAAAGAATTCTTCTTAAAATGTTACCCTTTTTATCAGAAATTTCGGGAGATTACGCAGGAAGTTCAATGTTTCGATGCTGCTTCAGTACTGAAAGCAGACCTTGTACAATAATGCGATGTGAAATCACGTACCTCTTGTAACATACAAGTAGAAGAAGTCGGCGTAGAGCACGGTCTGCACAATGCCGGCGACAACTGCGATTGGGTCGAAGAAGGCTTCGGTGTAGTATCGGTAAATCCAGTTGAAGATGTACAATCCACGGTATGATCCAAGAGCGAATAAATAGTGAGCTGTAATAGTTTCGGCGGTACCCGTTCTGGACAGCATGAACAACTGAGGCATGATGGCAACGGATTCAAGGTAGATACTGAACGTCCACAAGACCTGGATATTACAACAGTAGAATAGACTGCGAGTTGTAGTTCGAGCTTACCTCCATGAACGAAAACTCGTGGTTGATGACAAGAGCAAGAAGAAGGCATGGAAGCAGAAGGATCTCAACGCGGAATGTATCGTGATTCCTTAAGTGAACACCGTTTGATGCAAATCTTTTGGTTGACATACCGATCATAAGTGGCCTTAAATTTCATCCACATGAGGTACAGCGTACCAAACGACGTGCCGAGGAAGAACAGCTAAAACATGGATAAAAGATTATCGATACTCCGATGAGAAAGTGAAACCAAGATCAGTTTTTTTAGGAAATATAAGGCTACAGGATCCAGATCTCATTCAGACCTGTAGCGATGGAAGGAAAGGTGTCTGTTACCTTCATTGCGGAGTTGTAGAGTGAGATGAAGTTAGTGAACAAATCCAAGTATCGCGATGCGAAAACCGTAGCAAACAAAATTTGAGATCGTCCGGAGATACCTGGAAACTTAATGTTCTTGTCGTCAACGGCATACCAAACGCCAACCTGCGCATGATCGGGTCTTCCAGATCTTTGCCAGCAATATTATGATAGCCACCAAATGTGCTAAGTCGGCAGCAAGGCGAAAAATATTCATCTCGGATGTACCCTGAAGTGCGTCATGGTAAATATTCATGGATTTCGACGACACTGTATGTAGCTCGCTCGTGATTATTAACATAAGTACGCCACTCAAAACACCGCTGAAACCTATCTTGGCACCGGAGACACTAGTTCGATCAAAATGTAAAGGAACAGGTTAAGATATGAAAGTGTCGACGTGTTCAATTCACAACATCACAACGACGATTGTGCGACCATCGCCTCGTTGGAAGGGAGGCCATCGTGGCGTGTCGTGCACAACGGCGGAAGGTCGACGCCGGGCACTGACCGCCCGCACAACAGTAAATGAGCTAGCAGAGGGCTCCGTCTGCCCTGCACTTTCTCTCGATCGCACATTTTGCTTCCGCGCCACATGTCTCTGACAACGGCTCCACGTAGGGTTACGATATGTTCGTCGCGCTGAGAGTCGCACACACTTTCCATACACTTTCGCCTCTGGCGCATCAGAACCCGCAGTTTTTTTGGACACATCCAAGTGGATAACCGAAAGCTGGACTAACATCGCTTCCGATCAATTCCTATGAGAAGTGCACGTTACATATGTTCCGAATATCATTGGGCTGTTGATGGAATAATCCGTAAGCGGAGCAGACGCATGCGGGCGCGACACAACCGCGCGCGCCTGCGTTTCATGAAACGAAGGGCGTGACGACAGTTCAACAGCAGCTGAGAGTGGCTGCATTAGTTCGATGTTGAATTTAGCAGTGCTTTGATCATATTTGATGCCATGATTTCCGTCGTCTGGCATTTGGTGCGGGTTAATGAATTTGGGAAATCACAAACTGCGTTTTGAGCGTCGAGACGTTTCGACTGTTCCAATGCGATATTCCGTATTCTTTTTGTTTCAGCGAAATTTCGGGTATCCAAAAATTAGCGATGCCTTTTCCTCGATCTGAATTAACTAGGGTTCACTTTTCTTCGCTTCGTGTTGCACAGCGATGCTTCATTACTTCGTGTGACCTTCTGCTGTGGGTTGCTGTTTATTTTAATCTGAAGAATGAGTTCCAGTGGCTTATACGCTTTGTTGATTGATTTTTGGCTGCGCCAGCGAGACAACAGAGACCAGTTCTAAGTTCCTACACCCATGACTCACAAGCAGGACGACGACTGCTAGAGTTGTTGCCGCTACTATTGTGCGATGGTACTTATCGTCTCAGTCTCGTCGTTCGCATGCTCTCATTCACAGACTCTGTCGCTCTCGATCGATTCTGACTGTGTTGAATGATTTTCCGTGTTAACTCTATATTTTTCGAGTTTAACTTGTAAAGAGATTGGCACTTGTTTAGTAAGGTATCGCTGCTTTTCCTAAATTCCTGTATTGCGTGAAAGTGTTCCACGTTCTACGCACTTTTTATCGTACGTTTTATGTAGGTCGATTTTCGACACCTTCGTCGAACGAGCGTGCAAGAATTCCTCCTTGACAGAGCGCCAATTCGAAGTAATATATTTTTTTCTCCATCAGGTGGGTAGGAGCCACTAAGAGCCGTTCAACAAGACCGTCTGCTACGAAATGTCCATATCCACCATCAGGCGACAAGTTAAAAATGTTGCCTATAATTTCTCAGATGCGCAGGTGAAAGTACGGGAAGCTACCAGGTAACGCATACTCCAGATTGACACGTGACATCACCGTTGATTGCAGTAACGACCCATGGGGACCCACAACAGCATTGATGTCAGAAATTGCGGATCTCACGCATAATCCCATGTCGTTTACGGAAATCATGTCAATGCTATGGAAAAGACTGAACGATCACGGAAAGAACTGGCGTCACGTATACAAAAGTCTGGTTCTCCTAGACTATCTTATCAAATGCGGGAGCGAGAAAGTTGCTCAACAATGTCGAGAAAACATCTACAGCATCGAAACTTTAAAAGACTTTCAACATATCGAAGACAACCGCGATCAGGGAATGAATGTGCGCGAGAAAGCAAAACAGATGGTTTCATTGTTATACGATGAGGAGCGTCTGAAAAACGAACGCGCTCGCTTCCAATTGACCAGGAAACGGTTCATCCAAAACGGTTCCGGCATCTCTTCAGATGGCAAAGTTCGGACAGTGAGGAAATCTGAAACAGGTGCAGACTTGAGTAAGACGCTCTAAAACATTTCAATTAGTGGCCAATCTTTCAGGCTCCGAATTTGAAGATGCAAGACCGTCAAGCGCAGGTGAAGAGGAAATGCAGCTTCAGATCGCGATGGCCCTTTCCAAGGAGGAGTGCGAAAAAGAAGAAGAAATGCGGAAGGGCGATGCTGTTCGCCTCCAGGTACCTTCGCTTATTTCACCGAACATCCACCTACATGTCCTGTTCTTTAGCTTGCACTGGAAGAAAGTCGCAGGGAAATGAACAGGACAACTTCTCTAGACTCAGCACCGATAGCTGGAGCAACACTGTCACAAAGTGCCATTGATGACCTTCTCTCCCTTGGTGTTGGTATACCTGTGACTGAGCCCGTGGTTCCAGCAAATTCCAATCCTTGGGGAGGTCCTGTTGCCGATCCTTGGAGTCCTGCTCCTAACTCAACGTCAGTGACCTCTACCAGTCCAAGTACGACCAGTTTGTCATCAGCATCGTATACAAGTGCGACTTTTCAGTTTATCCGAATTTGACCAATACGTCGTCCTCTCTGGATCCGTGGGCTCCCGCCCCAGCTGCCGCTTCTGCACCTGCTTCAGACTCTACTTCGCTTTTGAGTTCCACTGCAGCGACGTCGTCTGCAACCAACGACCCATGGGAATCGCTTACAGGATCCTCCAGCACCTCTGCCGTTCTTGTTCCCACACCAGTCAGCGCATCTTCTAATGCAGAAGCACTTAAACAGCGCAAGACGCCGGAGAGTTTCTTGGGCGAGAACTCGGCTCTTGTCAATCTGGACAATCTTATGGGAGCTACAACCATCCAGCCTAAACCAGGTACTTCTGTCTCACTTACGAACTACCTGAACGGCAATGTCCTTTCAGCGAGTAACCCTTTCATGCTGGGATCAAACACGAGTACAACAGCGAGTACGAATCCCTTTGCCGCGACTCAACGTCCTTCCCCAACGCTCAATGAGATGCGAGCTCAGCGCGGACCAGACGGTCTGCCATTGCCACTGCAACCCCAGCCAGCAAACAACGGTTCAGCATCCACCACAAATCCCTTCATCTCTTTCTAAACGGTAGAACTAAAGCATGAGCATATTGAAAGCAGCAAAGACTGTGTACATACCCTCACTATTGATTCCAGTTTTGTAAATATACTCCAAGAACGAGGGTGGTATTAACTTGTCTGTAATTTTACGTTGTAAGTTCTGCACTTTGGGGTTCGGACGGTGCGAACGGGTATCTGTTTGTTTCTATTTGCCTGGCCTCTGTTCTTAAACCACTTTTTGTACATTTTGTAAGATATTGTAATATTGCGAATGTGCTATAAATGATGAGTGAATGCTAACTATGCTAAGATTCTTCATGTTGCGAATCAGAAAGAATAAATTTAAATATGATTGTTTCTGGGCGACAACAAAACGATGGTACGAGGAAATCCGATAGAACGCAAGAAAGTTCAGCACTCAGAAAAGTGCGAGATGTTCCAAATGTGATAATGTACAGAAAAGCATTGTGCGAGTGGTAAAAGCGATGTTTCACAATATTAAAGACGTCGCTTCATAAAATTTCTGAACCATAGGCTGTTACGCCTAGAATTTGTGGGACCACACAATTTATGCTCACTAGTCCTATTCTAGAATGTGGTTCGCCTTGATCACAACGGCCTTTAACTTATGTGGTGAAACAGATGATCATCGATCGTCGTGAGATTTGTATGGTAAAGTGTGAACGTTCATACACGTTTGTATAATCGACTTCGTGCTAAACTGTGAACTTCCTTCTTTGCTTATACGTGTTTAACGTCGTTAAAAAACATGATGTGGCTTTAGAGGATACACCTTCTTGAAGAGCAGTACCTAATCAACGTGCGTCTCTATTATTTCTGTCTCGTTGGAATGGCAAAACGCAGAGAACACTTTTTCAGATGTTTCACTTGGCTCCGGTGGGAATCACACCAGTTCATCGTCCGAGTAGGAGTCAGATACTACAGATTGAAGACGACTTGAAAAAAGCCATTGTGGAAGTAAATGAATCCGAGGCACAAGGTGCTAAACTGGACATAAATAACCCTGCTGCGAAGCGCTATTTAAAAGTACTTGATGTAATCTTTTCCCATGGGTAGGAAAACCACGAGTAGCTCGTTATTAATCGTCGGTTCAGGCTTCTTCAAGGCGACCGCTGTTATTGGCGTTTTGTCAGTGAATTCATTCCGAAATTTGAACGCAGTGTCATCCACAGGGAATGGCAAGCTAAAACTGATCGAGCTCTTTCAATATCTTGGCTCAAGGACTCCTTGAACAAGTTTGTGTCCTCTTTGTTTCAAGAACTCAAACGTCTTTCAGAAATACTCTTCACTTTCAAGTACTTGGAATAAGTTCATTGCGCCGCCATGTGATTGAACGTTTCTACCATAGAAATGCGTGTCTATTCTCTTCCGATGTGAGGATAAAAATAACAAACCAAATTGAGAATGTATCATTCAACTTTGAATTTCGGGTTTGTTTGTTAAATGCGGCTTCGTCTTAGTGGTGTCCATTAGATGCCGAATATTGAAAGGATGGAGGACGAACCAGTAGCTATTGCTGTCGCGGAAGAAGTGGCCGTGGCCGAATCTCCAACAGGACGACCAAACGTTCGAAAAAGTCGTCGGGCGGAGAGAGTTCGAAACCAGCACGCTCCGTTGCCGGAGTCTTCGCAGTCGGCAATACATCACCTCACCCGAGAGTTGACGGAAGCCGCACTTAATGACTCCGTACACGCCCCTTATCTCTCTACTACGAAGGACCATGTAAGACGATAGTAGTATAACTCAAAGGAACACATTGAGTTCAGGAATATCTTCTGGATGCAATGATAAATCGTCACAACAATCGCTCAACCACCGCGCAAATTAATGATGACCATATTGTGGTAGGTTACTTTGTTAATCATGGAAATTTTATAGATTTTTCTGCAGGAACAAGCTCGGCTGTCTTTGAATCAGCCGGACGGCACATCTAGCCCACCAGTGCTCGCCGAGCAAAACAATTCCAGAGGTCACGCGCAAATGGACGAAGTTCTAAGAAAGACCATTTCGAAGGTAAGTGCAATCAATTTACAATAAGTACATTTCTGTTACAGGTGAAGCTTGAGCAAGATTTCGAAGGAGATGAATGCTTACCGCGCTCATTCGATTCCTTCGTATTTCCTGAAATCAAATTCAAAGAATCCCCAAAGGAAGCCAATGACTATGATGAGGTTGATGGGGAGATCATTTTGGAGCCCGGAGAGACGATAGAAATGGCAATGAAGGTGTTTTTGGAAGAGACAGAAGGGTTTCAAAAGCTCTTTCTGGTTTACTCCGGCCACGGAGCTGGAATACCGGTTACTCGTCAACTTCTTCTCACAGACAGGAATATATATCTCATTTCCGAAAAGAACCTAGGAATAGAAGCTGGTTCCGAGGCACTTCCAAGTTCGAACAATGACGATGGTCTGACTCCGGGTTCCCCGCGATCAAACTGCATGGACTACGTTGTTCACGCTGTGATTCCTTTGGCGAGCATAGACTGTATTACTGTAGGTTGAACTTTTAAGTGAAGCACCTCACATGATTTAGGCTGGTGTTGACCATCAATCAGTTTGGCTTCAAGCGAATGAAAAGCGCTTTCATTTGCCTTCATCTGACCGTGAGACCTCTTGCAAAAATATTACTGTGGACACTGCCAGTGAGCGTCTGGGACGAGCGATTGTGCACTTTGTTATGAAGGCAATTAAAGCCTGCGGGCTAAGGGCACCTATTATCGACAACGGCCCAACACAACAGTCAATTGTTTTGAAGCGGTTTGTCCTGAACGAATTAGGAATTGTACGTGCTCCTTTCCGATTTAAGCAAACAAAGTACGGTGCAGTTTTGAGCTAGCTGATGGCATAGAAGTGTTCTACACTGAAAATTACGATAAGAGACTATTTTTCTTTACGGAATGCAGCTAACTTGCACTTATTGCAGACTCACGTCGACATTACCTACCATAGCCTAGTATACTGGTTCCAGTCAGGCTGGAAAAAGTCCGTGCAGCAGTCTTCCACACCGAAAGACGAACTTTCTGGATTTCTCTATAGCCGTTCCTTTAATCAGAACACCTGGCGAAAGCTACCCGAATGGGGCTATAAGTTCTTTGTCATTCAGTGAGTTTGAGTGCATTTTCCACAGTTCGGTTGAAATGTGACTTCAGAGGCCAGCAACTATTCAAATTTACGGACTCATCATGCAAGTTGTGCGAAGAAAAGCTTACGCTAAAGTAAATAAGTAGTCTACTTGTACGAAGAAAGCTCAACGCTATTTTGTTTTAGCTCCAGTTGCGTCATCTCCGAAGTGGATTTAAAGAAAGACGCGCAGTTCGTAATTCAGTTGGAGACGAGCGAGTCATCGAATGTTGTACAGTTCAACTGTTTGAGTCGCGACGAGATGAAACGGTGGATACAAAAGTTTTCTGTGGCTATATCGAAACCGGTACTGATTTGGTCCTTGTGGTGGATATGCTTATGTACCGTACGATTTAGGACGTTATCGAGGCACCCACGGCTTGTTCATTAACGCTCACTGACAGCGCAGTTATCGCTGCACAGGAAGGTGCTAATTGCATGGTTGACGGATTTATGCGAAGCCTTGTGATCGTTCCGCTCCAGAGGATAATTCAAATCATAGGTGTACGCATCGGATCCTATCGAGGAGTGCTCATACATAGTGAGAAAGACAATCTTGAGTGGTTTTTGGTACGTTCGGATGACGAACTAAACCGTCTTCAAGCCGCTTTCGAGCAAAAGCTCCGTATTCGTCTTGTCAACTACTCCGACCAGGACAGCATCGGCCGAAAGCTTTCTGATTTCATCAGCTGTGAAGTTTGTAAGCTTCCGAATGACTTGTGGCATCCAGATTTTGGCTTCTGATCACTTAATTCACTTCTCCTGATCACTTCTGATCACAACGGTGCCTACATGTATGTATGAAATCTTGAATGTGCTGCTACAACATGTCTATGCCTTTTTGTAAATAAATGTATATATTGGGTTGTCACGTTGAAAACGGGTCTCTTTTGCAATGATTGTTTGTTTACGCAAAACATATGTATTTCCTACAACAAGGTATGTTGGTTCATATATCAGATAAGACCAGATCGTTTTGTGGCAAACATCGGGATTCCTCGTTCATAATATGCGTGATGGCGAGTCAAAAAATGTTTTTGGTCCAATTTTTGACGCTCTTACCTTATTCTGGGTGATTTCTTCTGATCTCGCTATTTCTGGACAAGCCTAAGTGACGATAAGATACAGTTAAGAACAACAAGCAGGAATATCTGAGCTCAAAGTGGAGAGCCAATGTGGACGTCAGCTTAGAAACATACGGTCTCGGGTAATCGTACTTTTTGGGAATCCAAAGGTCATCTTTTCCACATTTTTCCTCTGTTTGTTTAAAATAGAAATGAGCTCTTGGACCCGGTATGTGGGTATGGTAGCTGTGAATGATTGCTACCTACTACATGTCACTATAGCCTGTTATGGTAGTTAACCAATAGGAAACGGCGGCGTCAACAGACCATGGTGACTGAATCATCTTTTTGTTAGCAATCCAGTATATGAATGAAGAACAGCAACAAAATTAACTATTTACTACATGAAACCCGATTCTGAATCAGTGAGCAAAACAAAATGAGCGAAGCACATGTTCATAAATCACGTAGTGAAATCTCGGCAGTTCACGGCGTCGACGTAACCGCGCTTCTGGCACCGGCATTCACAGCCGGGTACAACACATATGTCGATTTCGTTAAACCAGCTGATCACGTGCGACAAATGTCCTCCATGGTGGCAACCCTGCAGTGAATGTTAGAGAAGAAACAACTAACCACCTACCGTACACCACACAAACCAATGTGAAATTGGGGACTGTGAATCTTCAACATAGAGAGGATTTCCAATATTGTATCTGCAAAGCGCACATTTTGGGAGTGGCTTTCGACAATTGTAGCATGACATGGTTCGTGGCACAACCCGATTTGGATTGCCAATTTGATGCATCCGACCTTGGAAATTCATTATCGTCTTTGCTAAATCTTCGTCGTCCGCTTTGTCAACGAACGCCTGTGCACCACAAAAACTACACGCCAGAACAGCCTGAAAGTACGCCTTGGCCGCCTACTTCTCACAAAGTAATATACCTGAGAATCTTTTGGAGGAAGCACTTTCAGACGAGCCTGAAGAAGCGATGCCAAATAGGCTCTATCGATCCACATTCTCCAAGAATTAAGAACTTGGAAGTAGTCTTGAACACAGCAGTAACTTTCTCTAATCCACCGCCTGAAATGAACTGACTGAGCTAGGGAACGTTCTTGAAGTCAATTACGAATTCTTTCCATGTTTCCAATCGTTGGCTCGAAGTTGCTTCTGGAACGGCGACGAAACTCCATGTAGCACGGCTTCCTTCCCATTGAAGAAACAGTCCGTTGCAATTAGTATGATGCTCATTGTTTGAATATCTCCAGTTCGGGCAATGTACCCTTGTAGCAACTTATGACAAGCTTCGTGGCATCCCAATCCACAAATGAGCAAGCCATCTAGACGATTCTTGCTCTCCTCTTGCATTTGCGCTACTGCGTCCCGCAGATCGCTATCAGACATGAAGATAGCAGCAAAGGCGATTCTGTCAGCAATCGGCATTTTCTGAATTTGCAGGGAAACTAATTTCAGAAAATTCGAAGTTGAACTACCGTGAGTTTCATCACTTCCATCAAATTGTTTTGGTACGATACTCTTGTTTGAATGTAGAGGACAATTGCACTTAAGTAAGGGTCTTTGATCTGTTCGTGATAACTGCTTTGTGCGTCCATTGAAAATTCGAAACTATTTGTGTCTTCGAAGATGTAAATGTACTTTCGAACAAGTTCGAAATCCTTTTGAAGACCTGGAGCTTTGACATGTCGAATCCAGTGATCGAAATACTATAACAAGTGACTTGACCTGGGCTACGTGAGCACCAGTAAACCTCTCTGGCCTTTTCTGATCGACAAGTGAAGAAAGCAATGGCAATAGCCCTTGTCGCTGTGCTAATCTCCAAACTCAACTCGTGAGTTATTTTATCATATGACTCGCGTTCGTCCATTTTGCGAATTGGCGGCCATCCGCAAAGTTTCAACAGAATGTCTCGACATTGATGCTTCATTGTCTAGAAAATGTGTTTAGAGTGTACATTTGGCAACGTTTAACGGTACCCTCATCTTCAGCGTTCGCACAAATTTGTCTTGATCGATAATCCCGGATATACTACCTTCGTCGCCGTCAAGAATGTGAATTACGCTCAGTGCACCAGGAAATCTGAATACTCATCGATGTTTGACCGTTAATGTAGATCACTCACGAGGAAGTTAACTTCACTCCATGATCAACGCTGAAATCCATATGCACAACACGACCAATCCAATCCCAACACGTTCGAAGTTCCTCCGAAGCCGTCTTGTCGGCCGCTATTACTGTAGCACATTGGGTAATGAGATCTGTCAGCTTCATTGAGCCTTCTGCCATGCCGTATCCATTTTCAACACGCTGTTTCATAATTTCGCTTATATCAACTTCGTGGTCACAAGTTATTTCGTAATCCAATTCAGAAACGTCGACCTTATCATCGGTCTGAATTGAGTATGTATCGTCGACAAAGTCAAAATTTGGAAACTGCCGATCCTAAACCCCTGAGTACTTTAATCAAAAAACAAGATGTCAGTTCATACGTCAAACACCGTAAGTGACTTGTCATCGAAAGTCAAAAGCACTCTGTCTCTCTTTTGCGGGTGCCAATCGAAGGACAAAATCTTGCGCTCAAACTGAAAACAATCGTTAATTACAAGAAGAATGGATGATAACCAACCGGTACGTCTCTAGTAAAGTAAGAGAGTTGCTTGTCAATATTCAAATTATTAAGAATATCTTGTGCTGAAGAGCTCTTATCAAGTTCATAGTAGTCTTCAGGCGTCGGAATGTATTCAGTTAAAAAGCGAGAATCCTTCATTGCGAGTGAAAGATTGTTAAGTCGATTAGGATGGAACACGAATCTGCGAGCCTTATCCTGTACGGACCGTGGAGACTAGAAAAAGGGCGTAATTTAGTAAAAATTCGCTGACTCTCACACTGAAAGGATAGACGTGGATCGGACGCTTTATGTGTCTGAGGTCATAAAGTCGGATACCCGTTCTGCAGACACAGGCAAATCGATTCGGTTGAAGAGGATCAGCAGTTATAGCAAGAACACCTTCGATGTGAATGTCGAAAGGACGTTGCTTATCTCTTACATTGAACAATTTCACCATTCTCTTTGTTGAAATGGCAAACGTTTCCGGTTCTCCTCTAAAAGTGACGATTTTTAGGCTGTTTGCGAACCATGACCTTACGGAAACCATGTTGCGTCTGTAGCATCACTATAACTAACTTCGAAGATGGAACTCAAATCCCTATTATTTCGCGATGACCGGCTGATATCGTAAAAAGCTACGCTCGCATCATTGTGCCTATACTTCAGCTGAGCAGCACTTAGCCAGGCCGGATTCGTCGGGCTCCAACTCAGCTTAGCTATTGGACGTTGCTGGTCGCACATATCCTTATTCCGGAGTTCTCTGAAAAGCCAACTGTCTTCCATGTTACGAATTGTAATCCTACGAAACACGGTCATCTTCAAGTGGGTTTACCACACAAATTCTTCCATCACTGTGGCCGATAGCTATCAGGTTGTCTCCTCGACGACGTTCTATGGAGAAACAGCAGGCATCGTTCTATGTGATATCATAAGCAATTCTTCTGTAATGACCAGTACTTACATGTTTTTCTCCAGCCACATCGTAATTGATTGTTTTTACAATGGAGGGTTGGAGATCCTTGTCAAATGTTCCCACCTCAATTTGTCCTTGGTTGATGGTAAAGTAGCGCTCACTATCGTGGGCATCGGGAAGCCATCGCACGTCATGAAACATACTGCCTTCTTGACAAAGGCCTCTGAAAATAGTGAAGCATTTATTGTTTAATTCTTGCTTTACGAAGAAATACATCGGTTCCATAACCTTTGGACTTCATAGGACTAAAATAATTTATACTACTATAAAATGACATCTTCTTTATAAATAACTATATCATAAACTATTTCGGCATTTCACGTATTTACAACACTGAGTTCCAATAAACATAGAATCAATATTACAATATGTGTGTCAAAAATAACACAACGAGTGATTAACTGTTATCCGTAAACATAAATAATGAAACAGAGCCAAGTAAGAATTCAAACCGGATACGCAGAGCTAGCTGGCTAACTTTCGGAACACTGATCGGCAGTGCCATATTGTTGTGAAGGATCTCACATGGAATGAATATTCGGACTGTTGAATAGCAGCTAAGACTGGAGACCTTGAGACTCAAAATAAATAGACGTTACTTACAAAATATACTACATCAATTCTCGGGGAATAAATAAGAGTAGGAAAGGTGCCACTATAATAAATGCCCTAAAACAACATGACCCGCACCCGCAGTCGTGCTAATATCAACCAATCCCAACTTCAAGAGCAAATCGATCTTTTCGACCTCGTCTTTCTGAACTACAGTGAAAAGTCCGCAGGATCCTGAAATTCGAACATTCAGAAAGCTGAAACATTGCTTTCAAGCGCACCGTTTATGGCAAGGGTGGCCGCCGCAGTGTGAAGCAATCGGCGAACTGCTACCGCAACCGCATTGCCACTGTACCGGATTTCAATGCGACTGGGATAACGCTCGTAGAAGTCGTCGGGGAAGTCCATTGGTATCCATGCTTCCAGATCTTTGTTTACACGTTGCAGAGACTTAAGTACATATTGTAACACATCGTCTAAGCACGAATACATACTAAAGCCTCGTCTTCCAGTGATAGCGATGCGACGTAGTTCAGATATGTTTCCCTCATTCGCGGCATATACGTCGATTTGAATTTTTCCACGAAGTCCTTCGAGTTCAGCGCCGATCCAATTACG
Source organism: Steinernema hermaphroditum (assembly GCA_030435675.1). Classification (NCBI taxonomy): domain Eukaryota; kingdom Metazoa; phylum Nematoda; class Chromadorea; order Rhabditida; family Steinernematidae; genus Steinernema; species Steinernema hermaphroditum. The sequence goes on along the minus strand of CM059625.1, from coordinate 9,650,133 downwards.
GCGCAGGGACGTAATGTTCCATCACCGAGAACCTCATCCGCAACGAAATTATGACTGGGTGAGGCAAATCCCAAATATGCCCCAAAGTACCTTAAAGTTATCACTTATTCATTAAAGCATCCTTTTCCTTCATTACCGATCAAAACAGTACTCGTCTTTTATACCCATAAGCTCCGTCAAGAAGCTATTCTTCTCGTCAGTACTGGTCATGGCTTCGTAAAAGTTCGTCTAAATATTACTAGTGGATTACAGTAGAAGATGAATAGATTACCGAATCGATGGTTTTGGGACAGGGACGGAGAGAGTAACACGTGAGTGACAAGGGAATGGTTTGTTTCGCTAGGAAGATGTCGGCAACGTTTGTAGAGGTAAACAACAACTTCTGCAGATCAGGAAGCATGCCACCTCCAAGCGTCCACGGTTCCACGTCCACTTCTCCATTTGTCCACCAGTTACCCAAACCGTCTACAAATAGACTTGTTTCTCACTCCTTTGAATTCAACGTCACCTTGAGGTGAAGTCAGTAAATTTCCTTGTCGCATCCACTCAATTACGACTCCTACTACTGACAATATCCCTTGTGCGTCCCATATGTACGGTAGTAGTTCATGTACCAAACTCTACAGCAAAAGGCGTACTGCTGTGAGTGCTTGAGAGTGCTGAATACCTTGTTTGGCGAATCAATAAAGCTGTTATAAAGCTTTGTCAATAACTGAACTGTCCGCAGGAATGCTTCGCATCTTCGGAGCCATTCGTTGCAGTTTATCGATGACTCTTTCTGAGCACATTGCCGTAGAACGTGTGCATTTGAATGTAGCCACGTGAACTCTTCTAAAAGTTCGTTTCCGCGCTTTCCGTGTTCAAACGGCAAGTAGTAAATGTCGACTAGCAGACCGATGTGGTCCAAATCAATGTTTCTGGAGTAAATGTTCTCAGGAACAACAGTAAATCATGCAACCAACTTGTTAGGAATGATATCATCGTTGACGTCGTCTGCGTCGATCATGCTGACGTCTGTCATGCTTGCTCCTCGGGAAGATGACGGAGCGATGCCCTCCTATAAGCATCAGTAGCACGAATTTTCTATGCCTGTGATATTAACCTTTGATGAAAAGGACAGGTTGGAGGCAAGGTCCATCGGTTCACTATATTCAGCCGTTAGCGAGTTAACCGTTAACGTCATATTTTCATGCTAAATGATGACAGTAGTCAGAACACTTTCCACATCACTCACTGCTTCCGAAACCCCCACGATGGTATCAGAGAGAGGGAATGCTTGAACGGTTACTGTAGTAGCGGTTCCGATAGGGGATGTATACGTGGGCGAAGAAATATCAGTAGCCGGGAGCAGTTCGTTTCCTTCACATGTGCGGATTGAAGGCGGAGGTACTGTGGAGCTGATGGCTACAGGTTCGATTATCGGAGCTATCGTTTGCGTTTCCATTTGACTTATCCTGTGAATGCCAAATTTGTTAGGCTTTTAAGACATCTGAACGCTTACGGTGGCACTGTAGGCCCCAGCCCTTGAAGGTACACTTCCAGCCATTTTTTGGAAGCCTCCTTTAGAGCCCGTAATGGATGGTAGAGCTTTATTGGCTTTGCTTTGTCAACAACAATTTCGGCAGCAGGTTCCGCGCCACCAGCTTCCAGAGTTGCATCGCTATCTGCAAGTAGAAATTAGTGGCTGGTCACGGTAGGAAAGATACCGTTTTCCACATCTGGTGCGTCTCCATCGCACCGGTTCCATTCCGCAAGAGTGTGTAATGGGACAAAGTTCGCTTCGTACTTGCAGTTTGGGTTAAGCAGAAGACCACCTAGCTGTGACTTCAGGCCGACCGACCTTCCCGCAAATGGACCAAGAAACACTCGTTTCGGATCATAATCATTGGCGTGCAGGTTGTCCCATATTACCGGTTTTCTACGGAGAATCTCAGAGACTTTTTGGATGTGCTCCAGCGTTAGAATGCGGGAAACGACCCGAGGCCCTGCAAGGTTTTATGTAAAACGTTTTCATAGTAATATTTACCCGTCCACATTATTTTGATATCGGGAAGAAGTTTCTGTCCGAGCGTATATAAATAGTCGGACTCAGTCAAAGACGGCACTGTGCGAGATTCGCAATATTCTACAAAAATGAGTGCAGCACAGTTATAGGGACGGTTTGTACCTGTGGGGCAGAAAAAGAATACAGGGCAATCCAAATACTCATAAACAGTGTTGGTCACTGTTAATTGGGCCATCACGAACGAAGAGAAGTGCTTTTTGTCTTGAGGGTTCATCGTCGTTTCGATGTCGTCGAAAAGAATAGCAAATGAATTGCATCCCAAGGTTCGAACCTGAACATGTCCATGATTTTCGGGTAGATGGGATGGTAGCAAACTTGTGAGAGCTTCTCTTGAATGGCCTTTACATCTTTTGCGCTTGAATAAATTATGTCTATACCAGGAGATAATGCATACACAAAATTAATGTCGCATTCTTTAGCAGCCGTAATTAGCGACTGCAGATGATCTACGATGAAGGTTATTATTCAAGGGTGCTCTTTGAAAGGTTAATGACTACCAGTCTCCTCTGCTGTATACAACTGTCTCCATTCCGCACGGTGTTTCACGTCGTCTTTCGGAGCGTACAGATATGTGTTCATTCCCAGATCGCGCAGCTGTCGGAACAAGTGCCTTCTTTGGTCGGTTGTCCATGGCCGTCCGTAAAATCCTGAACGTTCCCCTTAGTTACAATGGGAATCCCGCATTTTACCTTCAACCACTCCACATATAAAGTTGTGTTTGTTGGCATCAGGCTCGCTATTCCTAGGCAAATTTATAGAAGCATTCATGTGTCGAATTTACTTTAAGTTCAACGATCGTGGAATGTCTGTTGACGGAGAACTTGGAACAATGACGCTTTGGGGTGAAGCCATAGTTGAAATCGCCTTTTAAAATCTATTGGTTAAATCCGACATGAAATACTATACTGAAAAAATCGTTGCAGTCGATGACAAATATTCAAGAACGCAAAATAAGCCGCGGGTCACTAAGTGAATGAAGGTGAGTGACATAGTATGGCATGAGCGCTAATCGTTTTTAACGCACCGCTCGTTCGCTACTTTCGCACATGCCATGCCATGCGGTGTATTGCCGACGTTAGTTGATTAACAATGTAAACTCATAAAAGGCGACTTCACTACGCAAACCGCCACTGTCAGTCGTTGCCTAACAACAGGAAGACGAACTGATGTAACGCATGTGTAAACGATGCTCGCGCACTGATACTGCAACAAAGAGTGAACGTTGGAATTCTCCTGCAGGCTGTTCGCGGTGGGACCACTAGATAAATACAGCTGTTTGCGTCAGCTGATTCTTAATTCCTCTCGAAAAGGAGATGAGATTATGGATATATATCAACGTAGTTTGACAAACACTAAGTAGATTTTCATCGTTTTGACAAACAGCGCTTAATATCCCCACATAATGGTGGAACCGTTTGTAACTTTTCGAGTTTTGAACCTTTGAACGTGATCCGGCGCAATTTTATTCAACAAAGCCATCGTTTGCTTACGATGATTGTCCACGTAATTACAGTATATGGTGGTTGAAATAAGTTACAATATAGAACAAGCCGTTTAAACATACATACATTACTCAGCTCACACAGCACAAAAAAATATAAATAAATTTCTATTCTTAAGTATCGGCTACTTACATTAGCACAAATCTACAAGAAACAAGATAAGTAAGTAACGAAACCTTGGATATGCTGAGTATAGTGAGACCTGCAGGAGGCCCCAAAATTAGGGCTATCATAGCACCGCCATTTAGACGCGTTGAATTTCAAATAGATTTACTTCCGTATCGTACCAGATTGGTGGCTCTGTGTTCCTATAAATCAAATTTATGTCTTGATAAGACCTCTGCGTGAAACAAACGTACCTTAAGTAGATCACTCCCCACATATAAGTTCTAAACCAATGGTTAGTACCGGCATTTGCTTGATACTTCCGAATCAGAATGGGATGTGGAACCGGTAATAGCCCGACAAGGGTACCATGTTGAAGAAATTTAAGAATTTCACTTTCATCTGTAAGTCCTCTAAACGTCGCGTTGTTAAAATACTCACATGCATGAGAACTTTACTTGTCAATGCAAATTTTCTCCACCTGAGGGACGAGAACTTGGAGCAGTCTCATAATTGTTTGCAGTGGTAGCTTGCTCTTCCATGATTCCACCCATTCAGGTGTCGGTGTCCAAGTGTCACTGTTTGCTAATGATTCTTGGCCGCTGGCAAAGTCGTTTTTTCCCGTCATGTCAGGAGTGGCAGCGAGAGTTGGGTTTACGGAAGGGTTAGCTAATTCTGAAAATCCCGCTTATTTATTATAGCTTTTATCTAGATTATACCTCCAACTGCGGATGACAGTTGCGAAACTGGAGAGGTCGCTGCAGACGTTGAGGATTTCAACTGCTCGACGATTTCAGTAACTGTTGTTTTTGTTTTCCTTCCGGATAAGCTTCTGGCTATGGCTGCCGAATCGCTACTCAGATTGGCTAGTTGGTAAAATACTTGACGTTTACGAATGATAGTGTAGATTAAGTTCGAGTTTCCGTCAAACTGGTACTGAATAATATTATTGAAGACTTCGAGAAGGAAGAACACTAAGTGATGGTTGGTTGGTGTTGAGAAAAGGAACCAGGACGTGCTGAACGCTTCCACGAGATGAACCAGCTTATTAGCTGCCGTCATTGAAATTGATTTAAGATAAGGCGACACTAAAACGATTGTCCATAGCCCAGGAGAGAAAGTTACTAAACAAACCATTTACAATGATTGTCAATAAGCAGTCAAAGAGAGACTGAAGTCGGTGGTTGCCTGTGGTAATTAGTTTGTGGAAAACCTGAGTTCACATCGTCATTAGAACTTATCGTTTCCACTCACGATAATCAGGAGGTCAGCGTGCGTTCCTGTGAAACTCTGTACGTCAATGGCGGCTCTAGCCGTGTATGGTTTGTTCAATCGAACGCCGAAGTTGCGTTCACCACTCAGAAGTAGAATCAGGAAAACGCCCATGTGAATCAGGCCCACTCGTGCTAAAAACGCTTTTTCTTCTTCTGCAACACACAACGTTATTACCTTGGTCGTTTCGAGAGTCGTTTATGTGGAACAGAATGGGAACTAAAATTTCCAAAACGTCGCTTGTTTTCAGCACAAAGTACATGAATTTCTGTAACAAAGCATATGAAATAAAGAAGATTCTTTTCGCGGTACCTGATTGTATTCGCAACATTTCCATAAAAGAATGAGGAGTTCTTGATGGAAGGAGATCTTCTTGGTTGAATTGGGCAAATAAGTCGAATGCAAAGGGTTGTTGAGAAGTCGTGTTATGCCTTTAAGCATAAACTCGAAGTCCTCTTCTCGGTGAATTCGAGAGAGGTAGTTTATGAAGAAATTGTCTGCGTATCCGGACTGAACACAGAGGGTGTATTCGCATGAAGGCAAACTTACTTCATCATTAGCAGGCTGCGAGTCTTTGTCAAGACAAACTATCAGAACATGGAGCGCTGCTTGAACCAAAGGTTCGCGGTGATCGGTTGAGACTAGGTAATTGTATGGAACACCGTAGCCAACTGGATCATATGCACAGACAATGTTCAACATAGAAGTGAACAGTGGAAGAACATGGCGATTTTCTGCAGATGTAAATCGCATTATCCACCGCATTCTGTTAGGATCTGAATATTACAAATTTAACTGTAGGACGCTCTTAAGGTCAGCGAATCACCTGTAAGCGGAATGTAGATCACTTCTGAGAAGCATGTTAGGAGTAGCTTTAATATCTCGGCTCGGTTCGCGTCATACTCTGGATTTGACGCAGGTTTTGTTGCAAATCCCACTCCTGCTTCCCAAATGTATTGGCAACTATCGATGGTTGATAGATTTTCGGCCTCCTTCAATGAAAATACGATTTTGTGAAGATGAATTAGAGAACATACTGCAGAGTTAGATGCAACCGTGAAGTCCGGGCAGAATAGGAGATCACTCAGAGTTCCTAGCAGAGTACTAGCCATCGGTACATCGGGAGAAGTAGTCGGTTCATCGTCGCCGGCGCTGACAGAGGTCCAGAAATAGCTGCGCCATTCAGCATCCTCGAACATGAACGGAAGGATTCTGGTGAGCAGACGGACGCAGTTGATGACCTTCTTGTGATCACCACCCATTGCGTTTCTGGCCGCGACAATTGTTTGGAAAGCTTTATAGCAAAGCGTGGCTAGATTCTCTGGCGATTTGTTGCGCAAAGTTCTGATCTCTTTCACTGGGATCATGTCGAACACATCACGGGAAGAACCAACGTTGGACGGTGACCAAAACTGCTCCCAGAAGGAACCATCGTCTATACGGCCCTGTTTTGAAGCCAACTCGGCAACAACTTGCTTGAAGTCGACTTTGCTCTCCGAGTTGCCCATATTGATGGATCTGTATGTTCAAAACATAAATCGGGTAATAATAGAAATCCGCAAGATATATATCGCGAACAGCACGCGGCAATGGATAAAATTGCATTGTATTCTATTGGCCACAAAAGAATAACAGTGTTTGGAAGTTGAAAAGTATGTGCGATCTACTCGCTAAGCACAGGCAATGTTCATGTACATATGGAAGACCGTAACGCGAATTATTACACAGAGAGCGCTGAAGTGTGTGCCAAAAATAAGAACTGTCGGTATCGTCGACGGCGTTTCTGTGGTAAGCGTGAAAAGTAATGAGTAGTTTCCTCTCGTAATGGGAAGGCATCTTTGTAGTGAGGAAAATCAATTGTGCCGGGCTCTAGAAATTCTACTCGTGTCCAATGAGAGGGCGAGATGCTATGAGATGTTAAACAACAACAGAGACGCTTGCAATGATGTGGTCTCGCGACGTTTGTCCTGAATAATTGTCCGCGGCATACTGTCAATCTGTCGCGTATCTTGTCGAACTTGCGCTTTCTGAGTCTCAAGTTCTGCTTCGTTTGATTTGACCGTCTGTTACTTTTCATGGATTCTACTTTGAGCATAAGTTGGTCTTGCTCTGCTCTTATTGTATGCTCTCCGGGATTAATCCATATTTTATTTTACTACACTTGAGTGTTTATATTTGTTGTTATTTCAGGAAGATTCGGAAGCATGGCTGCCAGAGTTGCGCAGTCGCTTCCCCGAATTCAAGCGCCAATAGGCCATATTCATCAACGTCTGAAGACTGCTCGAATCGATATTCACAGAGGACGCTTGGAAATTCTGCGTCGAATCGTTACACGATTGGTCCGTGAAGAGCGATTTGAATTAAAGTACAACCGCGCTATTGAAGCTCGTCCGTACGCTGAACGCGTAAGTCTCTCTGTTGTTGTTTTTCTCAAGCTATGTGTTATGTTTAGTTAATCCAATTAGCGGTTGAGCGTGGTGCCAACGACGAATACACAATGGAAATGGTCAACTGGTGGGTCATGGAGAAGGACTTGGTTACAAAATTGTTCGATGTTCTTGTACCTCGCTACGAAGGCGCTGAGCAACCCTTCACATCAATCTATCAACTGCCAAAGCAACGTGTCGAAGGATATATCCGCAAGAAAAGAGTCATTTACAGTCATATGGATGTTGCGATTCTGGAATTGAATGGTTCGTTACTTTCTGCGTAGGTTATTCTATCTCGAGTTTGAATGTTTAGGCAATCCGTTTCCCAGTGTTATTGCTGAACCCGAAGAACGCTCATGTTCGCTGTTAAACGTTCTCTTAGGTGAAGCGCTGAAAAAGAATTTAGGCGGAGAATTGCAATAGGATTGTTTATTATTACTTGTTGTTCAAATGAATGTATGAGACAGATTTTAGCTTTGGAATGTAGGTGCCTTGGATGTGGAAGCTCCGTCGGAGATCATGTATGCTCGGATTCGCTTAGTTTGGGAAGTGCACTGCGGCTAATCTGTTTCCACTGCGGACGAATTCAACTTCCTCTGGAAAGGCACTTGTCACGTGTGTTGTTCAATGATGAATTTACCGTTAGGGCGATAGAAGCTGTCGTCGTATGGCCACCCCCTCTTGATTTGATCGATCAAGAATTTGCGCGCTATTTTCTTCGCATTTCCTTGGAGAGGTGGTCGTGTGGTGATAGTTTTTTCAGAAAGAGCGTAACCACCACTACTGTGCGGCTTGTACTCAAACTGCGAGTCCTTCTCATGAGCTGTTGGAATTCCCTGGGCACGCGGTTTTTCGGTTTGCTCAATGTCGACATCGACGTTTGGAATTGATGCAACTGTTGAATTAATGTCTACATCGACTATGGTGGTGGTTGCTCTTGTAGATGACACCGTTACTGTCGGTTGTTGTGTTGTTTCTTCCTTCTTCGGCGTCGTATTTACTTGCAGTGTTGATGATTTGTTTCCAAGCCGAGGGCTGACTATAATGTGGTCGAGAGAAAGGTCTGCCGAGGTGATGTTTGCTTTCTTGATCACTGTGCCTGATGCAACGGCAGATGATGTGTGGAGAGTGGACAATTCTTTTTCACCATAGATAATTCCACTGTTTGGTTTTGTTTGCTCCTTGTGTTGATCCTTCTGTAGAAGTTTGGCGTCATTCTCCACGTACTTGAGTGGATTGAATAAGCTCTGAGCGGTTTTCCGTTGAGCGGGTGTTCTGATGGAAGACTCGGGCGTGTCCTTGATGAAAAGCGTTTCCTCTTTGCTCGAAGCGCTGCTCAGAGGCTCGCAGCAAAGGGATACCTTTCCGACAGACATACATTTCATCGTGCTCTAACAAAGAATTATGAATGATTGCATTCCCAATTTGCATACTCACTTGTGGACATGATCTGACAGACGAACACGTTATGGGTTGGCCATCATCGCTTAGAACAGTGAGGGCCGAATTTGGGCATTCTTCATCGACGACTTCCATCTTTTCGACGTCGTCTTTTTTGATGGGCGTGGACTCCTGCGTAGCAGCTAGCAGAGATTCGCAGCAGATCGCCGTTGATCCTTGTTTCGAGCAAAACATTGTGTCCTGCAAAACCTTCATCATCTTGGTGCCGTGACTCACTTCAATACCTTTGGGCACTTTGCCTTGTCACATTTCACAGGATCTCCTACGGCGTCGAGCACGGTTAGTGCGTTCATTGGGCACTCCAGAGGCTCCTCCTCCTCGTCTTCTCCCTGAGGACAGCACTGGTAGTTGTATCCAGAAAAGAAACACGAGTACCCCTTGCCGCATACGGTTTTTGAAGACTGTCCTAAAATCTCGATACTTACAATCCGCGATTAAAATCAACTAACAACCTGGAAGGCAGATGATAACAGTCCCGGCTTCATCTGTTTTCGGAGCATCGCCGTTCGGACAGTACGGTATGTTGTCTAATCGTTTGCAATCAACAAGCGCAATATATGGGCCATTTACCTTTGGCGAACGATACGGATAACAATAGAAGTACCAACAGAGGAAGCATTGCAGTGAATCGAAGAAAATTTTTCGACAACGGGGACTGCGGACCGTGCGAGAAGTGTGATATAAAGCGAAATGGGTCAAAACACGGCCTAATTTTCGGTAAAGGGTACTAAGGAGAGCGCTCTTTTCATCCGTTTAACCCGTTCACCGCCCAATTCCACTTTCTCTCAGTGTTAGATCTCGCTTCATAACCTCACAGGAAGTTTTGCATCGATTTAACATGATAAATGGGATCGCAAATCGAAACATTTCTTGAAAAGACGGTGCATTTCAACTCTTTGTCTTCTCGATGATACGCATTCTGTTTTCTACATATCAGTCGTTTTGTGACACAGTTCACAAAATAACCACAAATAAACATTAAGAGATGTACTTTAAAAAGGCGTGCTGCCTATGAAGGCGCTAGATTCTGTACTCGAAAGGAAAGCAACATTTCCGGTAGCAGCCGTTTCCATAACCTTTCAGGGGTGATATTGACTTAGCATCACAGCCATCACAATGTCTTATAATGATAACGGACTAATCAAATGGTTTACGTAAAGTACAGCGCTTACTGACAGCCCGTCTTGAAACGTCTAAAGATGTTCGCAATCGCCATTCGCTCTTTCAGAGTCGTTTTTGTTGCTGTACTAAGAATTCACATTACCAATTGTAACATGATGATCCTTTTTTGAATTCTTGTTAAGTAATCTTAGGTAGTAGCTCACACGAGTATGAAAATTTGGATTTAAGTGTGTCAAGTAAGTGACGTTCCTCATTAAAGCACTCTTCTTAATCATTACCATTCCCATACAACAATAAGCATTCGCTATTTTTTTACATCTTATGTGATTAAAATTGCGCCGCGAAAATTTTGGATACTTTTGTAAAACTGTGTTCACTTTCATCAATTGAATTTAAAACCTTACAACTGTGGTCTCGTCTGATGAGGAACAAACGATCGCATGTTGCACCGTACCACCATCAAGCGACCACTCAAACCACTTTAGGGCGCGATGTTCACATGCATCTCATGTGTGCATACTCATAGTGGTCGCGTTTCCTAATCAGTCACCCCATCTGTTTCTCTCGCTTTCTATCACTTAATTTCGGCAGGAGCACGGCTATTCAAACGCTTATAGTTTTCTCAACAATTGCCGATATATTTGGTTTTATTTCGATGTATACGTAAAACGCCTTTTACAGAGTGAGATCGTTTGCCCTGCAATTGCGTTCGACTGAACTGCAGACTTTCTTTAAAATGGCGGGAATTTCGAACGACGACATTCAGAACTTCCTCTCAAATTTGGAGAGACGAGCATCCTCCTCTGTTACTCCATTCAGCGAATTTCGTAAGTTTCTGCTGTAGCTGTTCAAACTGAGAAACGCAAAACGCAAAAAAAAAATTCGGTCGCAATTTGCTTCATTTGAGGGTTCTTTGATCAATCAGTCATGAAACCACTGCTAACCATTATCAAGATACAAGTAACCCCACCATTTTAGCAATGCCGTGGTTTGGTCTCGACATCGGCGGAACTCTGACCAAGCTTGTCTACTTTGAGCCAACAGATGATGTAATCAGATTCACAAAACATATGGTACACAACTACCACTTTAGAAGGGCAATTTCGAAACTGAAGAGGAACTCCTTAGCGACCGGATGATCCAACGGTATCTGACCACAAACAAAGCGTACGGAGATTCGGGAGTCAGAGACGAACATTTGGAACTACAAAACGTGACGATCAACGTACAAATAGTGTATGTCACTAGTGATCACGGGCATGATTTAGAACCGCATTGGGACCATTCATTTCATTCGGTTTCCCACCAATCAAATGCCAACCTTTATCACACTTGTGAAGGAGAAAGAGTTCACTCTAATGAGCAGTACGGTTTGTGCAACCGGAGGGGGCGCCATTAAATATGCGAAGGACGCCGAATCGGTAAAAAAGCGTAGCTTTCGCTTAATGTGTTGCCAAGCAATTGTAGGAATTGAATATGCAGCTTCTCAAATCTGATGAGCTCGAATCTCTCATTAAAGGGATCGAACTAATAGCCTCAGTGAACAATGAAGAGTGTTACTACTATGACTACCCTCTTGATAACGAACGTTGTCGGAAAGTGTCTTGGTAAGAAGTGCAAAATAAGGATGTTCTACGCCTCTGCAGGAAATGGTCAAAAGGATGTTGCTCGTCTGAATGTACGGACCATTCACAAGCTACAGACGACGGTCTTCAGTACCCTTACATTGTTGTTAATATTGGCTCTGGCGTGTCCGTTATGGCTGTTTACGGTCAGCATGATTTCAAAAGGATATCGGGTTCCAGTATCGGAGGAGGTTTCTTCCAAGGTCTCTGTTGCCTCCTTTGTGGTTGTGACTCCTTTGAAGAAGCTGTGATGCTAGCCAGTCATGGAAACAATAGGAACATCGACAAACTTGTTAAAGACATATACGGTCGAGCATATGATAATGTTGGACTTCCTGAGGATACTGTGGCAGCAAGGTATGTGTCTGTTCACACTCGTATGTATTGTGTTTAGCTTCGGAAAAATTTGCTCCAATGAAGCACGCGAAAATGCAACGAGAGAAGACCTAGCGCACTCAGCGTTAGTCACGACCACAAATAATATTGGGTCGGTTGCTCTAAACGCCGCTAATCACTGTAAGATCGATCGAATCGTTTTTGTTGGCAACTTCCTTCGAGTCAACCCTATCGCTGCTCGACTGTTATCAAAGGCAATGGATTTCTGGTCGCAAGGCACAAAAAAAGCGTTGTTCTTGCAACATGAAGGTTACTTCGGGGCGGTTGGATGTTTAGACAAATTAGTGGCTGTAACGGAAATGAGGAAGAAACAGCGGGAGGGTCTATCTTCGAGTTCATCGGCGAGCTCAGATTAGAATTTTTGTGCCCTACATACACATCACTTCACATTGCCTCTTAAAAGACTTTTCGTGAAACGGGCTTTTCATTGTATAACTATAGAATAAACGAATTTATATCCGGCGTTCACTTAAATACAAACAGTATAAGTGTTCCAACTAAGGATAAGGATTTCATTCGCTAGTCTCCGAACGCATTAATTATAGAAATAATACAAACTTTTTACATGCTGACAAATATTTATTGACGAACAAACATTATGCACGGTGTTACGCATGATAAACATTGACATTATGCTACATGTGGGCATTTACACGTTACAACTATTGTTACTCGTTTGGCTTTGCATTCTTAAAGAAAGCACAATGCAGACGTTTTGGAAGTGATAATAGCTCAGAAAAACGGTTTTTTTACTGAAATTACACAGGAGATTCATATGAAGTAATATGCACTTGTAGTGTGGGGAACTGAAGGTCGGAAGTTAAAGCGAATTGACACCAATATTGAGCATGAAGCGAGCAAAAGGCGACTTGGCATAACAACAAAAGCACATATGGGAGGGCTTTCTTACAAGTGAGCAGGACAACAACAGAACGCATTGAACATGCGACTAGCGATAACAAAAATTGAGCAATTCGTTTTTGAATCGAAGTGAAAAGCAGTGAAGCCGTTTGGTTGCTACTGTGGCGAGTAGGAGGAAATGATAAGTATCAAACGAACGTGGGCGGAGGGTTCCCTCCTGTACAGCAACTTAAACTGCCCGTAATTGAGTTGCCGGTCTTGTAGTCTCCGACTACTCCATCGACGTGAAACGCCGATCCTAGATGGTCTGAGTCCTCACTGTCTGAATGCATACAAGAAACAAGCATTCGATCGCGCATGGCAGAGGCCAGTTCCGTGAACGCTTCTTCACAGTTGATGCCAGTTTTCGCGCTTACTTCGTACAGTGAAACCCCAATGCGCTTGGCTAAGCTTCAAACAAAACAAGTCATTATCGTAAACAGTTGGTAAGAACTTACTCTTCAGCGCGTTTGAAATCGACCTTTCTCTCGTCCTCTAAGTCGGCCTTGTTGCCCACTAACATGAGAACGGCATTCTGCGGAGCGTTCTTGCGGATCTCTTTCAACCAATAGTTTTCCAGATTCTCAAATGACCGCTCGTCCGTAAGATCGTAAACGCACATTATGCCGTGGGCAGAATGATAATAGGAGTTGTAGATGGTTCTAAAATCATGTGTAAGCGACTTTTTATGTTCATAAAATATACCTGTATCTCTCCATTCCGGCTGTATCCCACAGTTCTAACCGAACGCGATCCTTGCCCAATACAATCGGTTTCAATTTAAAATCGACTCCCAACGAGCTGATGTGGTCGTTTCGGAAAGTGTTTTCCGAGAAGCGCAGAAGGATACACGATTTTCCACAGTTGTGGTCGCCAACCACGACGATTTTGAACGTGTACTTGTAGTTCATTATGCTGCGAGTGGGTGGTAACCGTCGTGGTTGACTGACGATAATAAAGAAAGGTCTTAGGAAGTAAACATACTATGAGTTAACGCTCAGACAGCTGCTAGGTCACTTAGTTTTGAAACTCTAAGTGATATAAAGCCTGAAATTATCATACAACTATTCCGATGAACGATATCGACAGCAATGCGTTATACGCGCAACGACACAACCAAAGAAGTAAGATCCCAGCTGAAGTAATAGTGGAGGCGACAATCAATCGATAGGCTAATCGAAAGTGATGGATGCCATTATGGTTACGTGCTCTACTATTAAACCACTCGCACTTTGACCGAATGGAATAATTACCGCTCAAGATGCATGGTTGCGGAAGCAAGTTCAGGGTGGCCGCTATGGAATTCCCGACACGTGTCAAAAATGTCGATCGAGAGCGAAAATGCTTATATGGACGCGCACTTCGTTATTATCACATGCGGCCATAACAAAGCTCTAAAAAGTACGCAGTTCTCTTTGAAAATGCCGAAAGTTCAGTTTTATTTCGAAAATAAACTGGTAGATGTCGGATTATGTTTATTCTCAAACAAGTGCAGAAGCAACATTTTCTAAAGCAGCACGCGATTGTGAATGCTTCCGTTTTCATATGTAATTGTTGTCGCAAAGTGAGCCATGTACTTACTCATGAAATCATATTTAACAGTTATGATGATATGTGCTTCTGAAACAGGTTTTTCGACCATTTGACGTTGGCGTTTGGATGTTGAATGACCACTCCATTAGTCAGCTGGTAAACTGTGCTTTTCTTTTCGTTAGCGACAGAAAGCTTGCAATAAGTAATTTGTTTAATTTGACAGATAGTTGATGAATTTTTGTGGAGCGCGTTTACTAGGAACGATTTTCTGTGCCATATTTGACGTTCGCTCACACCAGTCTGTTGCTGTGCGCGCATTGCCACACCGATGCCTCGTCTCTGATAGGAGCTTCGCATTGTCTTTCTAGTTTTTGCGCGCTTATGCAGATCAGATAACACGGCTGGATCTTTCAGATTTTCTCCCTTGCTGATGGCAGCAGGACTAGGTTCGAGCTCAGCTGCCTAAGGTAGTGTTCTATGTTTATGCTTTAATATATGTTTTCGCGTACAGTAATCGAGATGAACTTACAACCGAACACAGATGATGATTGTGAGAACTCAAGCTTTGCGAGTAGTTCCACATCTTTAAGCACCGAAGGCGCTCCGAAATTCAATTCCTCGCCAGAAATTCTGATGGACGCTCGCCAGGCGGCTCAGTACGGAAATCTCGACCGACTCCGATATCTTCTCGACTCCGGTGAGGCAAGTCCTAGTGCCGTTGACGCGGATGACTGCTCTTTGCTGCACTGGACTGCGATAAACAATCGCTATGATGTACGTTCATCCAAGTGTTCCATGATTATCCTCAATTTTTGTTTAGGCTGCAAAGTTACTGATCGAAAGGCGATGCGAGGTGAATGCCATAGGAGGCGTACTGGCATCGACTCCTCTTCATTGGGCTGCACGTCACGGACATGCCAGAATCGTCGCCTTGTTGATTCAGAACGGAGCGAATCCTGACCTTCGCGATGTTGAAGGTTCGTTAATCACTAACCAATGTTTATGAAGTTCGGTTAAGGATTTACTGCGCTTCATGTTGCTGTGCAGTTCGCATGTACTCCAGTCGTGGCTTATTTACTTGCTAAAGGGCAATCGCCGGACACTCCTGATGAAACTCAAATGACACCAGCAATGTGGGCTGCGTTTAAGGTTTACAATACCGATCCACTGCATATGCTGGCTACTATGGGCGCCGATTTAAGCCGAAAGGATGCGAACTACGGAAACACAGCATTGCACTGGGCTGTTGTCCAAGGAAACCATGTAGCGCTTAAAGTTCTCTTGGATCTGAACGTCGATCTCACTATTTCAAACAAGGAAAAGGAAACACCATTAGATATTGCTCGGCGCACAGGCGATTCATACGCAATACGACAGCTTGAGATAGCTTCAAGGAAAAACGGGTTACTTGCCTCAACTTGGGCTCAGAAGATTAAGGAGGACGACGTACGTTTCAGAATTGCTACATCAGCCGATATCAGCTTGAAATCATTTCAGAAACTTGTGGACAGAATAATATTTTCTCTACCATTCACATTTTTTCTGCTCACTTCTGTAGCTCTGAATGTGTCGATTCCAGTTGTGATTAAGGCTTCGTTGTTCATTATAATCTGTTTTCTACACTATTGGTCTTATATGTAAGTACGGATGAGATTCGTATTTAGGCATTGTTGTTTTAGATTGGTCGCAAACAAGAACAGCTTATTGGTACTACCTATGGGGGCTGCATTGGCATTGAAGCTCATAACCATTGTGAATTGGTTTTTCCTCTACGACTCCCACACTCCATTCATTTTGAGAACGGCATTTTTCTCACTGCTAATACTGGTACCATGGTTCACTTACTATCTGTTCACAACCGATCCTGGACATCTCAAAGCGTCTTACCAGGTTGGTCTTCCTTGACGAATGATTATATCCTCTTGTTATGTTTGTAGGAACGATGCACGATGATTGTTGGGATGTACGAAAGTGAAGCTCCTACTCAGCATAGCTTCTGCAAAACGTGCTTGCTCACCCGTCCACCTCGATCAAAGCACTGTGCGTTTTGTAACCGTTGTGTAGCGCGGTTTGACCATCATTGTCCCTGGATTAATAACTGCATTGGTCTGAAAAACCACTGGCACTTCATAATGTATCTCCTTTCGTTGTTCGCCGGTTTAGTTATTGTCTTAACAGGTACCGTTTTCTGTAAGTTATTACTTTCGGGCATGCCTCCATTCATCGATTTCCTTGATTTTTAGATATTAGGGACGAATGCGACGCTTATCCGGCCGCCGGCTTAGACTGCAATGGCTGGCTAACAATGTGGCTAATAATACACAGTTTTGTGTTTGTCTGGATTCTCTTTATGCTATCAATGCAAGTGTACCAGGTACGTGTACGTGCTTTTACATATCTTTATTGATTTACTTTCAGATTATGTCAGCAATGACTACGAACGAAAGGCTTAACGCGTACAGATATACTCACTTCCACGTCGGTGGCAACAGACTGAACATTCGGAGTCCATTCTCGTAAGAAATAAATCACATACCTGCTAAATAATTGAGCATTTAGGAAAGGGGCTCTTATCAACTTGCATCAGTTCTGTTGCAGAAGATCCGGTGAATCAGGAAAAGTCTTTGTGAATCTCACAAACGAGGACATTTGAAAGTTTTATGGTGTTGACAGCCATGTGCCCTCTTGAACAAGTGAAGCAAAGTTGTGCGAGATTAGTATTGAACGTGGCTTGTAAATAGTGAGTCATAAATGTTCCCTGTTGGACCTGTCGTATGTTTTATGTTTGGCCAAATTAATCTCAGATCTGGAAACAAAAGAAAATGAAAAAGTAGTTTTAAAAATGAAGCCCATCCGATCTACATTGACTTTGACAGTATCACTCTCAGCTCAGAAAAGCTAAATAGCTACGGAATATAAAGTCTACGACGACAATACCTATTTTGACATGTTCATGTTTGGAGTAACTGTTTCAGGGTCGATACCTGGTGTGCTAGCAATTCTTTAACTGATTATGCAAAAGTGATCGCAGTATAATTGCACGACTGTTCGGGCCTGCAACAGATGGTTTCTCTCACGTTACATGACAGACAACTCGGAGGCCCACTGAGGGGGCCGCTGCTCGTGCCGATAAACAGCAAGTCGGTTCTGCCGTGGACGGTCATTGCGCAACGCCTTCCGCTGGTGGTCATCCACGCGGGTTATCGGAAGGGAGTTGGGAAATGCGAGAAGGGAAAGGAGGCGAGCAGCGAGTGCGAAGAATGACAAATCATGCACACGTTCATCTGTGTCCGAGCTGCACTCGCTGCGAGCGCAGGCCTATCCGACCGTAGAGCCCACTCGCTTTTATGTCGCGCGCGTCAAAGGCCATTGGTGCTAGGCCGCTTGCGTTCGCCAACCTTCGGTACTGCCGCTGCCATTCGCTGACCATTTGATTTCAACGGCTCGAATTTTACGCTGCAACGGTCGCGCCGAGCGGGAGCGAATTAACTTGACAAGACGAATTCGATCGTGGCCTGCTGTGAACGGTTTTAGGAGTGCCGTTGATCTGCGTAGCGCAGTGATTTCTGGAGAAGATGAGAGTCCGCGGCTGTGGTAAAATCGCCCCCACTCCAACGGAGCAATTCGGCCTCCCGCTGTAGTCCCTCAATCAAATGCTCGTCTTGAACCGAGAGAGTTTGCCGCGCTTTCGTGTCTTTAAAGTTGATAAGATCAGTTCAATGCGTTCTTCTTCTGCTTCTCGGCGCATTTTTTCACACACCAATGATATGCTTTCGCATTTACGGGTTTGTTGACCAGAGTCGTTTCAGAGGTTCGCTAACCTTCATGTCCTGTTGTTGCTAAAAAACTGATTTATTCTAAAATCGATAATGTCGGTTGTGTCTGAGCGGTCCACGAGACGGTCATCTCAGAAACAGCATAGTCGTAGCAGAGGGATTCAAAAACGATATGGATCGGAAACCGAACATCAAATGATGATTCCTCAATTCAGCGCTGCAGCTAGTGAGGTATTCGATCAGTGTTCTCTTTCTTTCTTATGTTCGCGTTTATAGGGTGTGTGCCATATGGACATGGACGATACGTGGGGTGATAACACGACTGTGATCACAGCAACAAGCGATTTCTCCCAACATGTGGGAAATGCACTGCCTTACTTTGAACCTACCACAAAGGTGACGGGCCGAAGATGCTCAAGATGGTTATGGCTAATCTCAGCCTTCGTACTATCTCTTATATCAATAGCATCCGCTCCCTTAATGATGGTTACTCCGTTCCTTCTGCCTTACATGAGTATTGAGTGGCCAGAAGTAGAATGTCCGCCAGACTGTCAGGGTTACGTTCTCACGATGTGCGTGAAAGTGGTCCTACTTGTCGTCGCCTTATGGGCAGTCTACTGGCGATCTGCTGCTGCAGACATGCCCCGAATTTTCTTACCCAGGGTAGCCCTTGCCTTCTTCGTTCTCTTCATCCTTTTTGCCTTTTGGCTTTTTTTCATTGTGCGAATAGTTCTCGAACGGCAAGTAGCCTATTCTTATATTGTCAGCTACTCCACATCTCTCCTTGACGTTCTTCTGTACGTTCATTACATATCGGTAATTGTTCTTGTCCTTCGCTCCCTCCGTCCTGAATTCACTATCTCCGTACTTCGAGACCCCGATGGTGAACTTCGTTCATTTCCTTTGGGAATGATGAGCCTACAAGAGGCTGCCGTCCAAGTGCTGCGTCTGTACAACGTTCACTTTTCATCATTTAACCGTGCGCTCGAGTCCCATCGCTCCAGAGCCAAATCCGGTGCTTCAAACGTCAGCACAGGGTTCAAAATGTACGACATCGACGGGACGGGTGCAGGAACACTGTCAGAAGAAAACGCACGGGCCGTTTTGGAAGCGGCAGCGCGGCGTAAG
This sequence comes from Steinernema hermaphroditum, assembly GCA_030435675.1. Classification (NCBI taxonomy): domain Eukaryota; kingdom Metazoa; phylum Nematoda; class Chromadorea; order Rhabditida; family Steinernematidae; genus Steinernema; species Steinernema hermaphroditum. The sequence continues at coordinate 9,630,819 of CM059625.1, read as the reverse complement.
ACAGGCGGCCACAACGAACGTCTATACGAGGAACAGGAGTGGGAAAGTCGAATTCGGAAACGACAGTTCAGATTACTCGGTTCCACCGAAGACGCTTTTTACAATGTTCAAAGCATCTTCCCTATGAAATCGAATGGACAAGCGGTATTCATAACTTATTGCACAATTGAAATTGAACTAATGTAATCATTTAGGCGATAACCGAGCCGGCAGATATTGTGAACGCCGCGAAGTCAGTATACGCTCTCATCCAGCGTCCGCTCATGAAGTATCTCCGAGCCGCCCGCAGACAAAATTTGCACTCACAAGAACAAATTCTTGAGCATATCCAAAACTGTTTGGCCCACAACATATCGCCCCGAACGTTTCTAAACCGCTTCACTTCTGACAGGATGCCTCTACAGGTAAGAGCGTACTTTCATTTACATCAACCTCAGAATTTTAGCCGAGCATTCAAGAATCCAAGTGGTCCATTGTTTGTGACCGCCAGGCGTCAAGTTCCATAAGCCACGGCCTTACGTTTATTCTACGGTCACACAACCAAGATAACGATTCGTGCGTGCAGTTGGTGTGTACCGTGTCCGCTTTACCCTTTTTCAACATTACGGAACAGTCCAGTTCAAAGCGGAACTTTGCAGTCAAGGGAAATGGAGATTTGATGTGCTGAGCTACGGCACAAGTTGACCACAACATTTCGTGTTTGGTTCCAACTTTGATGATTGAAACGTATCGAATCTACGTATACTTTACATACGTCTGCAACCATTAATTTATTACTTATCACAGCGGGTTTGAACTTCGAAAGTTTTACTGTTTCGCATTTTTGCGTTTGTCTGATGTATGTACATAAATGTAAACAATAAAATACAGCTGTTGTGTGATGTCGTCACATTTATACAGACATTAGCAGTTATATCCCACATTTGTATTTTTGTCTAGTAGCGGTAGTCCTTGTGAGAGGGGGCGTAGTTGTAGTGACCAGGCGGTGGGGGAGCAACACTCACTTGCGACGCCGCTGGACTGATCCCCTGTGCCGACTCGAAGTAACGTCGTTGTCGCTTGTCCTGAGCCCGATTGAAGAGCCAGACAAGAAGCCAGATGATACCAGCAATAAGCACTATTGCGCCAAAGACAATAATTAATGCAACCGCCCAGCCATACTTATCCTGCCTGTAAAAAGAAAGAAATCACCCTTTTCACCATGAACGACTTACCAAGCGTAGTTCGGACAGCAGGTGGTTTCGCAACAACCAATATCCTTGAGGCACTGTACAATTATTCTTTCAGGATTGTTTGCAGCCCCATAGAAGCAATTGTAGAAAAGAGGGTCGACAGCTAAACAGGCTTAATTACCAGAAAGACTGCTTGCAGATATATGTCTTACAATCATTGTAGTTTAAAAGTTTTGCATCTTGGTAATTTCCAAGTTGCGCGCTGATAGATCCACCGGCCATTCCGGTAGGAGCGTCATACTGCTGTCTCAAAGGGGCATTATTCAGTGGGAGAAAATTCGAACCTAAAAGCATTTAAGTTAGCGCGACACGCGTAAATTCCAGAACTTGCCAGGTTGATCCCATCGCGACCACGGGCCACTTCGATCTTGGGCCATTACTATTCACAAAATTCTCCGGATTCCGAAAGGAAAGCCCGTCAGGTGCTAGCAGCAGTCTATTGTCTTGAAAGTGGGCGAATGACAAGCTCTGTTGGTCCAGCTGCCCGATGACGCGCGCGCAGCAAACACTTGGAACTGAATCCAGTCCCTTTAAACGACAAATGGACGCTTGCAACCAGTATTTGTACTCGAAATGTTGGCCGACTGCCCGTGCCCGTAATCTTTTGCGAGTTTGTCCAACCTCCCTCTTTCCTCCCTCAAAACAAACTGGACTTCCGCTCAAACGCAGTTCGAGCAGCGATGAATCACGGAAAAGAGAACGCAGTTCATCGCTGATGTCGGGCTAGATAGTTGAATTGAAAGTTGAGGAAGTGCATGCTGTCAGTTATTAATTGAAACTCGAGTCGTTTTGTTGCCGTAAGCAGTTTTTACCGAACAGCTTTGATCGTTGACAAACTGCACATTATTTCCTAAATTTGAACACTTAAACTCTAAGCGATCGCAATCGTAGGACATTGTTAGAACGTGGGACATTGATGCAGCATTTTCCCGAACACCGGATTCTAAATTCAATGTGGTGCTTTGGTGCTGTGACCAAAATAGTATGTGAACCGAGCTGCTTGTCGCGTTGCATCCAGCAAAATTTGTTTCAGGTCTCATTTTCAAAGCCATATTTGGTGCCTTATCTTGCATTCCTTTTTGTAGTCTTTTCTAGGTCATTGACCAAAATCGGCAATTTTCAATTACCTTCTCTTTTCGACAAAAAGGTATGGATGCAAACACCTCGGAACTGGTTATCGAAGCCTCTTGTTTCAACAGGTGCGAGAATGAAATGTCGTTAGTGCGAGAGACCAAACGCTAATCGCCTAAGAGGTGCTTGATGCAGTAAGAAACGGTAAACAAACACGCGAGGAAAGTGTTCTCATGAGTAGATAACAGCGCAGACCGCTTTACAACTTCATTATATATATTTTCAAATCGGAAGAGAGATAATTTAGAGCAAACCCCTTTTTGTTGGTAACTTCGAATTTACAAAGTTCATTTGCTGCACTCGATTTCACACCTTCTGAGATCAGTAGCATCTTCAGTTGCGCCCTTTCTTTGTGTGATGCTTGCTTTAACGTATCTCAACTATTTTATTGAAATAGACGTTGTACTGAAGGTGTTTGTTTCACGAAACAGATGATTTATTGAAACGCGAAATGGTTTACAAAAAGCATAATCACTTATAGTGGAATGGGATCAAATTGTAGAGCAACGCTACCTGGTGGTCACAGATTACAAAATTAATTGTGAGTTGAGGATAGATTCTCTGTTGGATGGAGTATGCAAAATATATTACTGACTAAAAAAGGACACTGTCGAATGTTGGATGCGATTACTGTGCGACAGGCATTTGCGGAGGGTTGGTAACGGACAGACGACGCGGCCTGTCAGCCTCCTCCATGGAGCTAAGCAATTCAGTGTTACATCAATATTTTCGGAAAATATATTACCTGCTCAATGTGCGCTGGCGCTCCATTCCAGGAATAGCGACGCCGGACAGGACACCGCATCCCTTGCACAAAAGAATCAGCGAACGAGCCAAGTTGTCTGGCTGAAAAATACATGAATCAATAAATTGCAAACCGTTCCTTACAGCCTCGGCCATAACATCGCTGACGTTGTCAACAACAAGCAAAGTGGTCTTCTTCTTGTTCATCGATTTATGAGTCGTGTAGACGGTATGAAGATGAGAAGCACGAGCTCCAGTAACTAGCAGAGCATCCATGCTGTAACAGTCAATATAAGAAGATGCGCAGTTAAGTGTACAAACGTGTCCAGCTTAGTTCCAATGACGGTAGAAAGGTCAGTACGCTTGCTGAAACTGTAGAGGTACTTGCTGAGGTTTTTAGGATTCAGGGACGCTTTTAGCTCTTCAATATACGCTTGCTTTTCCTTCTTATCACTCTGAAAGAAAACAAGCTGAACGTTTGGTCGATATTCTCTCTGAGGAAAGTTGTGGTCAATGCTGATAGTCACAGGAGAGGAAACCGATGCGACAGATTCAGAAAGCACGCTAAAGCAAGTGTTACACTAAAACAGGGCAATATGTCTACTGTAGATACTACTGATTCGAGAAGGTACTTGTGCGACTGTGAGTGCGATCAATGTCAGCACGATGCAAAGAGCAAGCGTTACAAACAACCATGCAACTTACCTCCTGCACAGACATGAATGTTAAAAATGAACATCATTAGATCATGTGTAACATTGAACAAACACAAAGGACGTTTTTAGAAAAGCCGAGCAAGCTCGACCGCAGCAAAAGCAACGATTTCCTCAGTTGTCGATTAAAACCTACTCACCGATCCGAATTTGTGCATGGCGAGATAGTCCCAAGCGCCCTGCGACATGACTCCGCTTTCGAGGCGCATGTTGATGAGCTATAAACCGCTAGAGATGCTTAGGTGTAGTCTTTCTTACTTTGTCCTTGCAGTATTCAATAATGCCGGCCGTGGTTGAAGTGCAGTGAACCAAGATGATTCCCATGATACGATTGGGCCATGCCATCTGAAATTACATTATTGTCGCTTTAATATTCTAGCTATAACATACAGCGAAACGGCAAACAATGTTCGCTCCAGCTCCTTCACCGAACGCAATGCAGGTCTTGACATCCAGCTTGTCCAGAACGCAGACGAGGTCTTCTCCCAGCTGCGCCAACGTAGGGAAACTACAGCAACATATATATTAGCGTAATTAGAGGAAGTCATACTCTCCAACGAAATCAGGCGCATTGTCCTCTTGTCCGGGAACACAGACGTGGAGGAAGATAGCCTTCTGCTTCACTTCGGCCATGGCCGAGTGGTTGACGAAACGAACGAAAGTTTTGTCTAAATTATTTGCTCAATGCTTGCTCGATGACTTTATGCCTAGTTACAGTTGGTTCCAACATCGTGGACGGTGAGGATGACCGTTTTTCCGTGACGGTCGTCAAGGTTTCCCTGCACATAAACATGCAAGTATCCGGACTTTGCCGTTTGCACCGACACCATCTGAAATTCCCTTTCTTTTATTGTGCTACCTACAAATTCGTACATCCTGTTGTGCTGCGTAAGTGCATATGTTGTACTATGTGAATGCATAACAAATCTTTGTTTCTTTTGCTTTACCAGTTTTGTGATGATTCGAGGACGCCGTGAACGTGAAAATATGGGAAAACCGGCTGATGAAGAAGGTGAAAGAAAACATCCCTTACTACACTTCATGAAATGTTTGTCACTCAGAAGAATTGATTATGCTTCCGAGAACACTTTTTTGCCATTTATTATAGCGTATTGTTTTGATTTCAACAGAGAAAATCGTGTTCCAGTCGGCTGTCGATAATAACACTTCATCCACGCGCTAAATTGCCACACTCAGCAATTATAATCTCACGAAAACGGGATTTGGATGGCGAGTTTATATGTTTTTGGCAAGGTGTCAGGTGTTCTGTTGACTTGCAGGTGCAAAGAAGCAGGTTTTTTTGTATTCACAACGCCGTTTGTCTCACAAGTGTTCACTTTTTATCGAAAACTCAACGCATAATAGATGTGTTCCATATTTGCACACACCCAATGACGTCAACTAGCTATGCTCTACTCGAGCTATAAATTTGTAAAGTAACAGAATCTGCTCTGCTTTTCAGCCTACATATGAAAATAGAAATTAAATCATAATCATCATTACCGTTAGATCGTCCGACATCTTGGCAAATTCGAATTAGCGTCTGAAAATGCACTCATTGTTGACAATATATGAACACACGAAACAACGCTCATGTTACACGCCTAAAGAGGCGAAGCAATAAGGCATACCGACTACTTTATCGTGTAGGTGAATTTCTGGAAAACATACAAGAAGCGAGCAGAACCTCTCACTCACGTACTCAGCCGCTCGCCGCTGCCCCTTTCTACGGCGCGCTCCGCCCGTCTCAGCGAAAACATTCGCCGTGAAAAAACAGAACCGGCACACAGACACGCGTGATCGGGACAAACAAACGCGATCTACTCTGTAATCAGGAGGTATTCCTGTCCTAGGATTTGGCGCAGCAATGACGGAAGATGCGGCGCCCCAGCAATGCTTTGCTCATTGTACACAGGCGAAAAGGTAACCCTATTCACAGCGATAAACGTGAGCTTTGTACTTTTAAAGAAACGCCCAAACACAACGCGCAGATCATGTGGTCGAGAATTAATTGCGATGAAACATGAAAGAAGTAGCGTACGAGACATTCATCATTAACTGTCAACCGACATTAGCACGAATGGTCGTTTTAAGCGCGTGCATAACAAAGAGGCGTGCCGTATTGTCAGCCAAATAAAGGCGGAGCTGATCGAAAGGATGTTGACGACAGTACAGGGAAACCACGGTCATGAGGTGCGTGTAAAGCCGAACTTGGACTGAAAATGAGATAGCAACTCAGCACATACACAGAGCCGATGTTATGACACTAGGCAATTTTGAACGTCATAGCGTTTAAAGTTCGGCATGAATTCTTGATTATTTATCGCGTGGAAATAGCGGTGGTTTTCGCTGCTTGAAAGCAGCGTGTAGATGCGAAGCGTTAACGGATATCAAATCCAAGTGTTCTTGAATCCGGTGAGTGTGAGGGAAGATGGCAGCCAGCTTTCGCATCTTAACAAAAAGAGTTGTGGTAGGAAACACGATGGTGTAGGAACTCTTTGGGGCGCCGAGGTATGTGACATGGCAGACGTGGACAGGCGGCAGAGCGCCGAGCGCAACGAAGCAGCAGTGGCGACCTCGTCGCCGATACTAACAACGCGGCCCTTACAAATCGTCCGCTGTGAAGCGGCTCCCTTCCTCGTTGATCAAGGAGACAAACAGAACTGCGCAACACCGCGCAAGATATTCGTTTTCGGGGAGAAGGAATGCCGTTTTGGAAGAAGTAGCTTTTGCGGCGCCAGCTGGCCGCATCCAGCAGAGGCCCCATGCTCTTTAAAATCAATAGTGTCATCGCTCGCAAATGCTGTCCCCAGCTGGCCTTAAGCCCCTCACAATTTGGGCGTTACCAACGATAACAAACCCTCAAAATGTTTAAAAATGGCTAATGTTCAAACAAATCCGGAAAAGTGAAGAGCCGACGGTGCCACAATCTGCGAATCGCAGGTAAATAAGGAGGCATCTTCGAGTCATTTCTGTCGCATGTTAGTTATAATGTTTGCCTGAAATATTTATAAACACGGTTTTTAAGACGGAAAAACGGAAAGCACTCTGGATGCACTTGCAACGTTGGTAGGGAAACTTGATATACACAATATGGTTACTTAATGGAAATGTTTTGTCGATAGAAACTTCTGACGTGGAGAAAAAAAAAACAAGTAGAATGGGTGCTGGACTATACTTGTGCAATTTGCCGTTGAGGTAATAAGAACAAAGAACGCTTTCACCTACGGAAAAACATAACCAAAAATGACTTGAAGTGCCAGCTATGCCAAATGATGGAATTGCTCGATATTTGCCTAGTTGTACTTGCTTAAGAACTTTGATGGGCATATAAAGCGGACGTCAGCTTCGTTCTGTGCAGTTGCGTCAGTAGCGTGTTGTTGTGAAACAGAGACAGCCAACGACCACGAAGCTAACGGCCTCCGTTTGCGTTCACGTGATTTTGTTTGCGAGTACGAGCGAACGTAAAGAATTCAAAAACGCACATAAGGGGTTTGGTGGACAAACTAATAGTGAATGATAGGGAAAGGCGGTGGACTCTGTTGTTTCGCATTAGCGCAGTCACGTTGTGTAACAGCATCTTGACAGCCAAACAGCGAAATCTCAGCAGTCGTTCCTTGCCAGCAGGTAGTGCCTGCAACGAGTTTTGCCATGGACGGCGCACAGAAGTAAACAGTGATGTGTGAATGTTGTCTGCTGGAGTGAAGGAAGTTCTTCAAAACATAAAGACACATCTATGCAATGACAACTCAATAACAACAGAGGACAGTGAACAACGAAAAACAGCAGTCGACGGAAATTGCAATAAGCATAGGCAAACTGGCGAAAGGAAAACTCAGTTAAGCTTCCACAACTTGACAACTCGTCCGATTCAGTCGTAGATGCCAGAGCCGTAAAATCCGTTTTAAACATAGATGCGTGCTATGACGCAATCAGGCACATCTGTCGGCTCACTTCTCACAAAATTGTATTCCCGTGTCTGCGGGTCATCCACCAATGCAAAAGAAGGTTCAGTTCAAAGAAATCGTCGTGCTCAGATATCGAGAATGGTACTGTCAGCAATTACTCGGTGTTTACGCACTCATCGAAAACATGATAAAAAATATTGTTTATGGTCAAAGAGCGTAGCGGAGAAAAACAGCTGTAGATAACAAGGAAGCATGTGGAATGAATTCCATTTGGTGTAAATATGGCTTACTTCTTGTTTTTGATGAGCAGTAAGTCTTTTAGGGGACGAAAATCATTGTTGGTGAGCGCAGAATACAAACAGAATTGCAGTGGCTCGCTGGCAGCATGCAACGCAAGAAAGCGCATTTGAGGAATTCGCCGATGTCGTCTTGTCATTAGAAAGATGGTGTTGAACGGTGTTATAAACAGGTCATATTACAAACGCACAACGAATCAAAGCCAAACAACCAAGCACATCTCAAAGCTCTAAGGGCAGTTCCAAATGAGATCTTTGTTGTATATGACACACTTCTCAACTGTATCAATGGTTCATTTATTGTGGTAATTGTCATTATGCCTATTTTTTCCTGATAAAGGCCACTGTCAACGATACACAACAACGATCGTTGCCATTTAGGCCCGTACGTGCGAACATAGTATCACCTTTGGTCAAAGGACTTTGATAAGTGAGTGACACAGCTCACGTACGTGCAGCGTTACACTGGACGCTCGGCAACGTTTGATGGGCGCAAATGCGAACAATTTCAAAATAGTGAGAGTTGGAAAGACGTTCGCCGCAAAGGGTAACGAGAATATTAGCTGACTCTCATTCATTCACGCGAAATGAGCATGAGTAGAAAAATAAGTCGATAAACGGGTGACTTCGCTGACTCAGCAACTGTTTTTGGCTTTCATATGAATGCAAACAATTTCCGGCGGTCTCTCTACAAGCAAAGATTGTATAGACTGTTCGCATGAGGACTAAACAGTGTTCTAGTTATACACCAACGAATATCATCAGTGGCAGGTGTTATACTCTGGCATTCTCGGTTGCTGAACGTTTCAACAAAAAAAGCGATTGAAAAGGCACCTATGTTTTCTTTGTTCTATATGGGTGTCATTAGCATTTGTCCATTTATTCATTCGAACAAAACAGAAGTACACATCAATGCATCTACAGAAAGCTTCACAAAATGCTAAAGGGTTTCGGTGAATTCTTATCAATGTCGCTAAGGATCATAATGCCTTTTTCAGTGGACGGAGCTGGTGATGGATGACCATTCAAAGTCTAAAAATTCGTAATAATTAAGAAGAAAACGCTTTTATTACAGCTCCAATATAAAAGATCTGCGCTATCTGATCGCCGGCACAGTACGGATTCCATAGCTCCTTTGTCGGTTGAATTGGTTCAATAATGGATCCTGCAAAAATCACAATATACCGATAGCTGTTGCCAAACTACCTTCCAGCGTCCGCAAGGGTCGTTTTGGTGCTGCGGACTTAGGCCTTAGGCGCCGTTTTTCCATGCGGCGTTCACATTCAGAAATATCTTCATCACTGTGAGGCATTTCTTGCTCCTTTTCGCTTGAGCAAGTTTCACATTTGTCAGAGCTATCAGAAGCTAGATCAACGTCTGACTCAATGGGATCTTCAATCGGCTTTTTGTCGGTGAATTCTTCATGCTCTGTCTCTGAAAATACTGAGCTCAATCAGTGCAGTCCATCTTAAGTGCTCACTATAAGATGTCCTTCCTTTAACATTAATTTCAAATAATGGTCAACAGTTGATCACTAATCGTATCTTCCGTCTCCAATTACTCTTGTTTTTGTCTTGATCGGCGTGTTCAAGAAGCAAACGACCGGATCATTATCTCCCTCATTATGGCTTTCGATTCATATTTCCGCCCTTGAAAAGCGCGTCCCAACAAAGTCATTGCGACGCGTTCGTTCTCAGTTTAGACGTCAATTGTGTCCCATGCTACTGCCACGCAAATTCACCTGGATAATCTTTTCCCGTCATCCAGCTAAGACGGCTTCGAGCTGCACGGACTTTTATGCGCGTCGTGGGAACCACACACAAAAGACTCTATGCACCACTTCTTTCAGTGTTCTCTCATTCAGGGAGAGGGGTGGGTTCCAGCGCAGCTTACAATTTGTTATGCGAGACTCTGTTGACTTACCTTAGGATTTGCTATTTTTGATTAAGCGCGCCGTGTGAAAGCTGCAGCTGATATGAATAATGAACTAAAGTGGAACAATGCATTATAAAGACTATTTGATACTCCCTTGAGAAATAATTTTGGCACATGAATAGAAAAAACAATTTCAGTGCACTGTGGTATCGGCACATAATTGGAAAAAGAAATAATTGGTGGCGCGTCACAGAGAAGCAGCTTTGCTAACTTTTGCCTTCAGCAAATGAAAGACCGCTTGGCGTGCTCCTCCTCAGCTTGTTACCACGAAGCTTTGTTTTCCAGTTGATAGCCGTGTCAATTACCAGCCATAGAACGCCACAACGTTAAATGCTTTCTAAGTTAAAATGAGTCGCTCTGATGCGCATAATACTCCAAGCCGTTCGTTTTCCGTATCGACGTGTGTGCTTTTAACTTCGCAAATAACCTCGCTGTCACAAACACTATATATTGGCTCTACCGTGTTTTGCAACTTACCCACTATGGCTCTCAGTTTGACTTTAGGAGCTTGCGTCTTTTCGCGTTTCGCGGCCACTTTGACTCGTCGATCCTGCTCTTCTTGTTCTGCTCTGGTGCATTTGGATCGTCTGAAAATGAAGCTGAACAGCTAGCGTTGCACTCTCAATGGACCTCTGGTTACATCATGAACAACGTCGACGTACTCGGAATCTCTTCTTCCGACGCGCTCAAGCGGTACGTTTCTAATTGTTTAAATGAGTGCGTCTGCTCTCATAAACCGAATTACTGAGGTTAACTACCTCTAGACTTATCTTTTGATTCATTATCATGAGAAGTTAAATGACATACGGGTTTACCACTTGAGGAGGATTGGTGGTAGTTCGCTCGCTTAGTTCCACAGCCTTGCTTATCTCAGTTACATTGTACTTTCGTGGTTCGTAGTCGGTGGATGGGCTTCCACAGGTGTTGAAGTAAACAACGAGCAAAATCCAACCGCAGAGCAGAAGGAGCGCGCCACTTCCCACGATCAACGCTAAGAATACAAATATTTTAATTGCTTCGGACGCTGATTATTCCCACCAATTAGCCACCAGCGTGATTGATACGTTTCCTTGACACTCGTGAGAACTAGACGAAATAATCTCTAAGTTCATTTCTCCACGGCCGCTTACCTAGAACAGCTGCAACAGGATACTGCAATCTGGCTGATATGTGAGTAAGGGGCAAGAGCGACAAATCTTGTAAGATCACCTACAAAACGGAGGCAACAGATATGCTCATATCGAAGGTTAACCTTACATCTGCGGGCACTAGTTTTTTATTCACAAATACTACAAACGATACGGTCGCTTCCAGATCTCCCCGATCTACGTTAACTATCTGAAATATGTGCTGTTAAGTTTTTGTCATTATGAAGAAGGCACTTGGTCAATGAATACGTTTTCGTCGTGAAATTTGGTCCAAACGTAGGTGAAGTGTGTGACTTTTGCGCATTAGACTTATCGTATTACACGCTGTCGCCTCAATGTCTCAAAGTACTTATTCCCAGAACGGCAGGCAGCATTATAACCACGCAAGAGTCTTTGTTTATTTCCATGTTGCGTGCGTACTGCTTTCTGTCCCTACGGGTAACGGAGCTGCTTTAGTCTGCAATATGACGCATGACCTCCAAACAAGATTTACATTGTACAATCAAGCTCGGCGACGTTGCTAGCTAACTTAGGCAACGACTAGTAATTAGGCACGCATTGTAAGGCGATGTTTGATAATCAAACTGAGAGTGGAGTGCAGTTTTGGGTGAGGGTAGAAGGGAAGTGGGGGAGCGAGGCATTGCGATGGGATTGATTTGCGGACATCGTTCGACCGATTAAAATTTGCCGGACATTGGCCCTTGGCGCCGGCGGGCATGACTGCCGGGCGTGTACGGCTCGCGCCCTCTCCCGCATCACAGGCTGCAGTTGACTTGATCGTGTACTTTTGGCGTCCTTTATGGCCCCGGGCGAATCCAACTGCCGCAATCGCCACTTTGGTTATGCAGCACGTTTGCCTCTGGCTGCTTTTCAGTGAGCGAGATCGATAGCCGCGTGTTTTTCCATGCGTCGCTTTAGTCGCTCAACGTAAACCTAGGCACTTTTGGGAAGTCGTGTAATTATTCTTCTAGGAAGCACGTTTGTTGCCCTTTCACTCCAACTTTGACAGCGGCCATCCCTTCCGGGTCATCTGCTTCTTTATTCTTGGTGCTTGTTTTATCTGATTTAAGCAAAATACTGCGTCTTTCCCTCCGCAGTTTACTGCCTAATTGTGTCATTAGCTATGCGTTGGATTCCCCTCATTCGCATTCAGACGCGCACTGGAGATCTTATTATGCATATTGTGTCTGCTACAAGCGTGCTCTCATTTCAACAGTAGGGAACGGCAAAACGGACCCAAATTATTATAAGAAAGAGATAGAGGAACCGACCTCCACCAAAACTTTGAGACTGCTGCTTTCCTTTTTCGAACTGAATACAGGGGCGTCTTGCTGTAAATGCGTGATAGCTCTCTTCTCGAGCGCATCACCGACGACATCGCTTAGCCGACTGGAAATTTCAGTGCGATCAAAAGTTGTTGAATGGTCAACCCCAAGCGCTGAAATTCGGCCTTGTAGTCGATCAGGCTAATAACAAATGGGCTGAATCGAGTTACTGCTGAATAGTAAACACAACCATTTCAGGTTTTACCCATCAGAAGTTGTAAAAAAGTCATTGCCATATTAATTGGTTCTATTAACTTACTTATTTGGACGATATAGAGACTACTGAACTGGTAGCGGTGATTCAGTGATGATGCATTGTTTTCTGCAAACAAAGAATTACTTTGAACAGAACGCCACTTCATATCATTCTGATATTGCACGGCAAATTTGTCTAAGCTGACGCCCACTTTCATTTATTTGGCTCGTAGGGCTCTGAATTTTGTTTATTCTTCCCAAATATCGTTCTGGAATGGGAACCGTTCCTAGACTCAAGAGGCTCGTTATTGATCTCTGTCTGAGCGAGCGGGTGGCGAGGGAAAATTGTTTATATGCCATATACGTGCGTTATATTTCTCCCTGTTAGGCTTTTGCGTATATGCATGTTCAACAAGTGGAACTTGTTGCACGCGAGAGGGCGCCAGTCGACGGAGCTAAGGACTAATGGAGAATGTATAAACGAATAATTTAATATGTCAAATGCGTGTGCTTCTGGTTATGTTGGTCAGCCTTTTAAGGTCAAAGAGAGAACTACGATATTAGAAGAATGCGAGCGGGCTTTCACATTGCGGCCAGGGCTGTACGAGAGCACACTCTGGGGGGAAAGGCAGACCGTACTTCGCACTTCAAGCACCGTGGGAGACTTAGAGCAAGTAGTCCACTTTGAATGATCCGACAGTTTGTGCTTTCAAGCAAGTCGTCTTCAGCGTAGTCGCAAAATACTGATATCAGCCTCCCCTACTTTAATGAGCACCCGAACTTAATGCTGACTGACACCGGCGATGCGTTACTGTAAGCATCGGAAAACGTGGTCTTCGCCTAATTACATCCCCTTGTTCATCGTAAGTTTTTCCACGACTGAACGACTCGAATTGATTCTAACGCGCTCGCTTTCTTCTGCTGTTCGCTCTAAAACAGGGCTTGTAGATTCCATGATACTAAAAACGAAAAAGCGATCATGTGAAAAAAAATGCAAAACATGCAGAATTCAAAATTTCAATGGTTGTATAAATGTGTGCTGCGATGGGGGCTAGTCTTCTTAGCATTCTGAATACCCTTAGCAGCACGCACTCAACTGTGCGTTTGAAGCTCACCAACCGCAAAAATATTAAAAGATTTTATCGCATTACTTACGCCTGATTTGAAGCCTCCCTCCGAATTAGCTAAAAGCTGTAAACCTGGCTGGCGGGCCGACTCGAAACATTCTTAAAAAGAGCACTACCAGTTGCGTCTCCCGCCTGCACTTGCACTCATAAGTCGCTGCTCTCACTATTCTCACAGGGGGTGTGTTAGAGGATAGACCACGTCGTTTTTATTAAAATTGTTCATAAACGTCTGAGCTTTCGAGCCTGCTGACATTTTTGGATACGTTATTAAGCAGCAATGAGGTGTTTAGAAATGGTTGCTCCGGGTCGAATAAAAATTGCAAGAATTGCAGAAATAGAGGAGGGTGCAACTGCTTTCGATCGGTAAGACTAAACGCTGTAAGGTAAAAGTTAACCTGATGTTTCTCTGACGACTGCTTCTGGTAGTAGTGGCTGTAGTACCGTAATGGCGGCAACGAGAAATAGGTGAGCAACCATGAAAACGGTTTAGTAGATAGTGCGTAGGGCTCTCGGACGCGCCGGCTGGATTTAAGCGCAGATTATATGGCTAGGTGGAGAGCCGTTGTCATGGTGCCGCGCTGCATGCTTTGACTCATTGATCACCGTGGCGACAAGCGCTACGTCTTTTAATTAAGATCACCACCACTTTGTGCGTCTTAAGGTTGACCCTCAGGTGCGCGATAGATTTCTCTACTATTGTTCTCATGTTGTTCCTTTATACTTTATTATACACTGCTTCGATGCTCATGTCATGGGCACGAAATTTCCGCACTTTTTGAATTTTTAATAAACGGTTAGCGGCGACGGATAGTTACCAGTAGATCGTAATACGATATCAATTAGATGTGTTCCACGCTTCCCTTCCTCTAGCGCTTTAACGAACAACAGCGTCAAATGACTGCGCATTGAGGATAATGAGGTCTATTCGGCCATTGATTTTGAACTCTCTACATGTGTACACGGAACTTGGCTTATACGTTTTTGTTCGTTCTAAGAACGCCGCTTGCCTTTCCCTCTTAAAATCGTTCTGCGGTGCTGATAGAACACAGAATTAAAAAGCTTCAAGACAAAAGATTTTTACTAGCAGAAAAGAACTCAGAATGGTCGAATAGAGTTGATTGGGTAAGAGCGAACGACTAAAAGAACACAAGCGGCGTTTTGAAGGGCTTTCCGCACGACAAAAGGCAAAACAAGCGGTTAGTGTTCGCGATAAGTTAATACGTGAGTTGTATGCGTCGAAAAGCCCACTTTAGAAAATCCAAAAACGCCTATACGCGCCGCATGGCAGCGGCCTCCATGCTATCCCCTAACTGAATGAGTTGCTTTCCGATGCATGCAGAGATGGCTCTCAAGTGTGAAACTAGTGAATTCATATTCCGTCACAGTGCTCGAGAGTCTTCTTGCAATCGTTTTTCGCAAGTTCTATTCGCTTCTAGATGAGGAACATTGCGTGGGTTCATGAGGCGCGCATGGGGATAGCTGCGCTAGACTCCCTTTCCTTCGTATGGAGCTAAGCATTGGAATTTCGACCAACAAATAATAGCTCATTCTCGCATAAATGTGTTCTGGGGAGTCGTAAACGTCTCAGCGAATTTTGCAGGTGTAATCTGCGTACACGCGTTACTTTAAACGATTGTTATGCTGTAGTTAGTGAGGCGCTTTAAAAAATTCGCATTAGTACTTGTGAAAGGAACCGCACATCCCTCCTGTGTGTTCAGTGATGGGACGGCCGTTCCTGAGAATTGCACCGAAGTTCTTGCCATGAAGTTCTCAGCAATTTCGTCAACTTAACAAATTGAGTACTTGTAAAGTCACACTATGGATTGCCTCTTTATTGCCGCCACACTTTTCATCCTAACGTCAGTGTTCTTAAATTGATTGTGTGAATTATAGTGCCCCGAGACTCATCAATCGTGTCTATGGCGTCATTGAGATCAAAGGGTAATGAGAGGACGCGAGATGGCCTAAGAGTGAGAGTCATTTAGAAGGCGGATTGCTGATGAAATCACTCTTCCGCACTTCTTTGCCCATTATTTCCGTTGGTTCTTCTAGCTGTACATGAAGAACTGAGTCCGTATCTGCGGGTAGCCATCGTAGATAGCGACGGGAAAACAGCGAAGCAACTTTTTAGATATTAATAGGGGAAGAAGCGCCGAAAAGAGGAGACAACCAAGCGCAAGCGCCGTCCTTCCAATATTAATGCTTTCCCTTGTCTTGACGGTTTCCTCGCTTTTACCCTCCTATATTCGTGTAGTATTGAAATTCGTGTGCACTACCGTTCTTTAAATGATACGTGCGGTGGTTTCCCTTCAGGTGAAATATCCGTTCAGATTTAGTTAATTAAAAGCAAAATGCAGCACACACGAGAAGCATGCTTTTGAGTTGTTTCCCGCAGGCGTCTGCGACATGTTCTTTTTATTCTAGCGAAAGCGGTAGTAAGGACGAAGTTGTTTAAACCGAAACTGAACAGGTGCTCTTGTTGCACTAGTTGATTGGCATTGCCGACTTCCTCTCAATATTATAGGGCTCGTATCTATCAGATGGGAGTGGAAAACAACGACGATATCGTGTTAGCAAATCTCGTTTTCTTTTGGCCCTTAAGTGCTAATTGCGAAGAAGCAAATTAAGTTAAGGGCCAAAAAAGTTGGAAAGTGTGAGATGGTTGGAGCCTCGTAGGGGGATTTTAAGTTGGCCCAGACATCGAAATAGGGTTGCTTCTTTTATTTCTCAATAAATTAAGTTACGAGCTTTCGGCTCACCCCATTCTCTCTGTGCTTTTTATACTGAACGCCGGCTCAAGGAGGTTAGAGATTGACCAATATGCGCAGAAGGGTTATTCTATTATCTGCCTTTCATTGTTGACGGCGTGCTGAATATCGCGAAGCGTTCTTACATTCTGCAGCGTACTCTGTTTACCGCTAATAGTTGACCTCGGCATTACAGTAGGTTGATCAGACAGAGGGGGTGTTTTGCGCGGACTATCGGATGTAGCCGATTGATTGAAGACAGACCAAGGCGGCATTAAGTAGTCAGGACAATTGTGGGACAGCTGTTCCACTCTCGCACGGGACAGACGCCCTCGTGGTAAGATCGCCTTTTTCTCTCTGTGGTCAGAAAACAACAACTTTGCGACTGAACGAAGACGGAAAACGATGGCAATTATTGAGTTAATTATATATTTTACTTTCTCAGCTTTAGAACTTTGTCCCATGTGAGTATGGAATTTTCCTAACAAGGATCGTTTAAAATTGAGTGCTCCTCTGCGGCTTTATCACCGCGAGGGTCTCGCTTCTATGTGCGCGAGTTAAGCATGTCCTCGTTGCGCGACGATTGCCCTCGAATTGGAGAAATGTCCGAAGCGTGGAGAAGTGTTCGGCAAAGTTAACAGCGCGTATATGCGATCCGATTTATGGCCGCCCGACTGAAGATGGCAATGATGCACTCTGTCTCGCTCGCGGCTAGTTCCTCCTCGTTCTCTCGTGTCGGCGACCGACTTAGCTCATTAAAAGACGTTTAGCGGATGTAGCGTTTCTTTTCTATGCACCTTTAGCCTTTTATCATCTCACTCGGCCAGAACAATTCATTTTACAAAATGTCAAAATGACACTTGTTATTGCGTCGTCAACAATATCACTCAAATTTCTAATCCTTTCGTTTCAAATGTTCGTTTCTACGCAACTACATCAACTTGTGTAACGCTATGCTGCTGAAATGTAAAGGGATAGCCCGATCATAATTTTAGCGAAATTTTAAACTAATCAAATGTGACCGTTAACCTAATGCACTCTACATTCGTGATCTAGAGAAGACATGACACTAGTGCACTTTCTTTCTGAGCGCGTTATCACAATGAGTACTGAGGGGCTTCTATTTACGCGAACACATTTGAAACGCGTTGCAGTCAATGATATTCCCATTTCCGCCTTTCCTTATGTTCTTTGTTTCAGCACACAAATTTGAAAAAATGCGACAAGTTAAACCACGTGTCCCGCTTTCCAGTGCATCCCTCCAGCGCCTCACCGCACGATACTAAGTTTTCTCGAAGCTATCTCAACAAGGAGAAAAAGGTAAGAACGTTTACATTTAAATTCGCCTCCTTTAAAGAAGACATCTGACTGAGAAACGATGGCTTTCAGATTCTGTTGAGCTCACTGGAAAGCTTTTTTTTAGTTCGCTAGAGGCAAATTAAAATTAGAGAGTAATTTCGCTGAACGGCATCATCGTGCTTTGAAATATGGCTTTAATTTGCCAAGAATTCTTTCCCTCCAAGGATATTAGCTTCGTTATTTGATGGCCGCTTTGCCGACACGTTACCGCCTTTCAGACTCATCATTGGACAGCTTCTTGACATTTGGTCACTTGTTGTTAAAGTTATGAAAAATTGAATACTCCGCACTTACCTTAACCATCCTCTCTTGAGGGTTGTCGCTATCGTGGTCGCCGATAGCAGCTAGGCGACGCGCGAACGGCGTTATAGCTTTGCGTTACCACTTAATGCCATCGTCGCCGTTCGAACTAGCGGAGACCTCGGGCGTCGGGCAATATTCACATCAGGAGTACGTTTTCAGGTTGTCTCCGCAAGCATGCTGCTCTATTATCTGGCAGCTATCTTCAAGGGACTGCACCCGCGGGTCGACGACGATTTTGTGGACAAGCTGAACTATCACTACACATCAGCTATAATTTTCGCCTTCGCAATTATTGTTTCTGCAAAGCAATACGTCGGTACGTTTGAGTGATTCCGTTTCCGTACACATTGATGACGATTTAGGCTACCCAATCCAATGCTGGGTTCCAGCACAGTTCACCGATGCTTGGGAGCAATACACGGAAAATTATTGTTGGGTGGAAAATACATACTACCTGCCGCTTACAAGTGCTTTTCCGTTAGATTACGGTGAAAGAAGGTGCGAACTTCATAGCATCACACGTATAAAGATGCTGGTTTCAGAGCAAGACAAATAAGTTACTACCAATGGGTGCCTTTTGTGTTAGCTCTCGAGGCGTTAATGTTCTACATTCCTTGTATAATGTGGAGGGGTCTGCTGCACTGGCATTCAGGTGAGTAACAGTTCGAATTTAAACCTTGCCTGCTGGATTCGTCATCAGTTACTCGCAAATTCATTTTTCATTTATTGGCAATTGGAATGATGAATATTTGATGAGCACACTTCTAATTTAAAGCTATCTTCTTTAGGAATTAACGTGCAGAGTCTGACGCAAATGGCATGCGACGCCCGAATGATGGATGCCGATGCGAGGGCAGCTACTGTGCAAACTATTGCGGGTCACATGGAGGATGCCCTCGAAATTCAACGAGAGGTATTTTATATAGCAGATTTAAATAATTCTAAAAATGTTTCTAGGTCACCGATGTGTCGGGATTGTGTGTCGGTAAACGTTGGGGATCCTATGTTACCTGCCTCTACGTGTTCATCAAGTTGCTCTACCTTTTCAATGTTGTCGGGCAGATCTTCCTGCTAAACACTTTTCTCGGAACCGACAACCTCTTCTACGGGTTTCACATTCTAAAGGATCTGCTGAACGGCCGTGAATGGGAAGTGAGCGGCAATTTTCCACGGGTGACAATGTGCGACTTCGAGGTAAGACCCTAAAGGCATGCTCGTTTTTGCAGTATAGTCATCTAGGTGAGAGTTCTCGGTAACGTCCATCACCACACAGTGCAGTGTGTGTTGATGATCAACATGTTCAACGAAAAAATATTCCTTTTCCTTTGGTTTTGGTTTTTCATGGTCTCTATAGTCTCTGTGTTTTCAATGGGTCACTGGTTGCTCATTTCGTTTCTTCCAGGACAGGTGAGCTAGCACGCCTAAGCAGAAACTGTACATCACCTATTTAGCATATGAAATTTGTGCGTAAGTATCTCAGAGCCACCGATCTCGCAACAGACAGGCAGTCTGTGAAGAAATTTGTTCACAAGTTTCTGGGATTCGACGGTGTCTTCTGCATGCGAATGATCAGTGCCCATGCAGGAGACATCATGGCAACTGAGCTTGTTGTCGCCCTGTGGCACAATTTCAACGACAGAGTGCGGAAGAGTCCGATAGAAATGTTTGAAGCAGGCGCAGGGCAAAGTCCAGCGAAACTGGACGCAAACTTCAAAACATGGCTGTTAGGCCAAACAAGGTAAAATAAGTTTCATTTCGTGGTTGTGAGGTGTAGTGTCGTGTGACTAGAAATCAGTTAAAGAACTTGGCAATTTCGTAATAGATCGAACTAAATTGCAGGGCGAAGCCACAATTCGATGGCTCGAATCCGACAAGAGGCAAAAAACGACGGAAGTCGGACGGCTACTTCACTTTTGTATAATTCTCTTCAGCTACGATGCCAAGTTTCGGCTTATAAACGGCTCGTGAGACTTGGCACTCTGCCGATTATGGTCTCTTCTGCCTACTTTCGTTCCTCAATGTGCTGGTTAAAATGGTCTCTCTTAATCAATGGTGCTCCTGTTATTCATTTGTCCAATTTGTCATTTGTTCGTTGAGTTCACTTGCGTCGACTCAATACAAAACTGCCAAGGTGGCAAATCGAGCTGCCCGAGTTTAAGTGCACAATACAGTGTGATTTCTTTCAAAATACAAAATGTCCCACTATATACTTGTATCAGTTTCCCAAAGTAACCCAGTGTCTTCGTCTTATCCGTTCTCTACTTCCATGAGCGCCAGAGTTGTACTTGCATCACAGTGCGTGCCACTGCCAATGCCTTCCGCGATATTCACAACTCACAAGTCTTTCCACGCAAATCTAGTCAGATTTATATCTTTCTTATTTGATTTAAGCGAGTGCGCAGATTTTCCAACGGCCCTAGTCACTCTTGACAAGCTCACTTGCCCTCTCCGCTCGTTAAACTACCGCGCTCTCCCTCTTCTGACAAAGCTCAAAACCTCCGCATTTCCTTTTCTCCTTTCACTCCTTCACATGGTGTAATCAACATTGATCGTTAAGCCCATAACGAAAACGAATATTTAGATGGAATGGCCCTTGATGAGGTGTTCGTTAAGTTATTCTCTTCCGAACTGTCATTTCCTTTTCCTCTGTTCCCCGTCTTCGACTCCGACTTGTATCATGAATACAAACATAAAGATTTTAAATGAACAGCTAAAAACAAAGGAAATGTTTATTAAAGTTTTTCATCGATAACAACGCTTACAACAAATCACAATAAAATATATATTAAACAACAGGTAACACGAGATGGTAATAACAAAAAGGTGAAGCATACCTAAGAATGATGTGCGTCTTAACAAAGGCCGTAATGAGCGACAGCCGTCGAACTTCAAGCAGCTTCGCAGTCGTTGAGCGAAAAACTAACGGAAACCCGGAAACCGCATTGAAGCCCAACATGTGGGAGTACACGAATGAAAGTATATTTGGCATGAAGACAACGAACAACAAGACCGCACCTTTTATCCCTCGATAAAATGTATGTCATTGGCGAGAACCATAAGCTGAACTGGGGATACATTGGAAAGGATGTTTGCTAAATACCCGAAACGAGTGTTGTTAAGATTTCTGATTTTGAAGCACAAAAAAGAGGCAAATGACAGTTTGAAAGGAAATATGACTGAAGAAGCAAGTGCTTGAGAACATGGTACATATAATACATATCTGCACAAATCTACAAAGCCCAAGTGAAAACGTTACCACCGGGAGATTCGCAGTCCAATTTGAGCCCGTCATACCCACGAAAGAAAATAATGAAAGGAGAACGAAGAACGAAGAACGATAGCAGTTTGAGGAATCATTTTGAGAGTTCGGGAAATTCGTCTGATATTGTGCGTTTGCCACAAATGGCGCAAAATTGTTTCTTGGACGTCCAGTCTTTGAAGCACTACAAACACCAGTAAGCCTTGTCACTGATGATGATCTACCTTTTCATGGAGGAAGTGCATGCACTTGAGCGTGCGGTGCTGCTGCTGCGTTGTTATGGGCAACACGCAAAAGCCGCACACCATCTCGTCGTTTCTGTTTACCTTTCGCGGCGGACACCCGGAGAATCTGCTTAGTGTATGGCAGAACACTTCGAACAAATTGCTCATCGCAGTGCTTGTTCCAGTATTCATCGTTTGCGTTTTGGTTTCAGCGCTTCGAAGAGGAGCCAGAAGATCCTACAGCAAAGAGAACAATTATTGTGCATTTAAGACGTCTGTGCTTACGGGATTCTCCAAGAGAAGAAGACTGATGCTACGTGTAAGAGCTTCGACCATGACAGGTGTCATATCCGCTTGATTTTTGATGCAATAAGACTTCACCTTATCGCAGAAGCGATCAAAATACTCAACGAGGAGTTGACTAAAACCTCGTAGCTTAATACTGTGAAGTGAGATAACCAACTGACTTGCTAGCACCGGGAAGAAGATAATTCATGTGGTTGAAAAACTCCTCCTTTAATTCCTGCGTATTCATGCGAAGAAGGGGGGACTCCGACCTGCTCTCAGAGGGTTGAGGTGTTTCAGGGGAGCCGTAACCTTGCCACGTGCTATTCGACCAACGACCGCCATACGTGGCTGGGACATCATTGTAGTGGTTTGCCACGTTTCCGTTATGCATAGCAGGAGGACCAGCTGTAAAAGAAGTTTTATTTTCATTTACTTATTCCGTTCAACCTTCAACGCTCCATTCACCACTTCTGTTAGGATCCCATCCATTTCTTGGGCGTGTCACCATGGGGTTTGGGGTACTCGGTGCACCGGGAGGGCCAGAGCTACAGGAAGTGGACGGTTGTTCCATTGACATTGAACGAACGGCAGCATACTCAGCGCCAATTGGTCCAAAGATACGCGTTGAACTGGCTAGCAGCGATTCAGTGTAGTTTTGGAGGGGATCAGACCACGGCCACGGTGAAATGGAGATGCTCCCTTGCGAAGCGGGCATCATCGGTGAAGGGGAGGCTGGCGAAGGACCGATGTTGGTGGTGGATTGGGGACGAGCAGGCGTTGAGCACCCAGCATTTCCGTTGGCAAAAGCGGAAGGTCGCACTCCGATCGGAGTGAGACAAACCGAGTTAGGCGGAACGGACTTTGCGTTAAAATTCCCGGTCGGAGTGCCTTTAGGGACTGGAGAACCCGGCATTTCAACGGGCATGCCACTTCCAGAAGGTGCACCTGTACCATCGCTTGATTTAACCGAAGCCTGGGAAATGGGCCGCGAACCAATTACACCTGGAGCAGCAGGAGACACGTGCTTCTCAGAGGGTGAGTTCTGTGGGAGCACAAGCTGGATCCTGGGAGGGCCTGGTGGGGGTTTTGGCACGGCGATCTTGGGCAGTTGCGAAAGAAGCTTTCCATTTTTGATGGACGCGATGTGTGTTTGGAACTCCGTCCTCGTGCCGTTGATCAACCCAATGATTTCCTCTTTTTTGGCGCGCCAGTCTCCAATGCTTTTGCGCACGACGTCAATATCTGTTGGGCTGCGGATTCTAAAGTGGCAACATGTTTGCAATGATGGAATAAATACAAACCGTTTCAGCGTTTCTTCCAATTCTCGGACGTTCTTTTGGCAATCGTCCCGCGCGCGTTCCAGAATTTGCAAGCCGACCTCCAGCTTGTGTTCAAGCAGTCCAATTTCGGCTTTTCGTCCTCGTTCAATAGCGTTGTTTAAAGCAGACTGATTTTGCTTACGCTCCTTCAACAGTTCTGTTAGTCAGGTTATGAAAACGTAACTTACATTAGCTAGAAGTGATTCGGCCTTACGCAGAGCTTGAGTTTTCTCCTCCAACTGATTGCTTAGCTTGTTCAGGTCACCGTCACGCGAGCTCAGTTCAGCCTGGATATGCTTTTTTGAATCAGAAAGTGATTGAGTGTCGCGTTTGTATTTGAGTTGTTCTTCGTTGAGCTTTCTTTGCAGTACGGCGTTTTCCTTTTGAAGTAGTTCCAACTGTTCGCGCGCTGCTGCGAGATCGATGGTTAGCTGACTAAACGGTTGATGCTAGTTGTGTTTATCAAGAGGTCACGTACGCTTCCGCTTTCGCTTTCTTTTCTAGTTTCTTCATTTCATTCTTTCGCTCTTTCAAACACTGCAGCGACTTCTCATTCTTCTCCTTTTCGGCAGCCAGTTGAGCAGCAAGTGCCTTGTTGGTTTTCTGCATTTTTTCATCTAACCGGAGACAACGAGCACTTTCCGATTGGAGCATGTCTTTCACATTTGCCAACTCTACAGTAAGATTCTTTACTTTCATCGCCGTCTTTTCCACATTTCGTTTTAGCCTGAAATCAATGCATGAGATTATTTGGCCCTCTAAAGAGGTTGTTTACGCTGCAGCATCGGATGCCAGAAACGCTTGCCGATAGCGTTTGGTAACTGTAATGCATTCGTCGATTCGCTTCTCCTCGTGATTGAGTGCGTAGTCGCTAACATCGTCAACGAAATTTGTCACGGTTGCCGGTTCGCGTTCAGGAGAGCTCTCTACAAAATCAAATCAGTGAAGCTTCTGCTCACTTATTCGGCTTACCAGGCGTTGTTTCTTCCGACTCCACAATACCATCGTTTGCAATCATGGACAGACAGTTCATAGCAGTGCGGATGTCCTCGCTATTCGCTGTGTTTTCCATCGAGTCAAGGAACTCGCATGCCTTATCCACAATGCGT
Source organism: Steinernema hermaphroditum (assembly GCA_030435675.1). Lineage (NCBI taxonomy): Eukaryota > Metazoa > Nematoda > Chromadorea > Rhabditida > Steinernematidae > Steinernema > Steinernema hermaphroditum. The sequence continues at coordinate 9,606,457 of CM059625.1, read as the reverse complement.
CTCGTGTTCATGCAGTTGATGCTCACGATGGACATGGCTGTGATTGCTTGATGGAATTTGTGGTTTTTGACGTTTGCCTTGACCCATTCTTCCAAGTAGTTGCTGTTAAGTAACTTCTGGGCTGTGGCTTCATCAACTGTGGTGATCTAAAACCGAGTTGTGACCTGACCTGGCGCTCAAACGGCGAACCTTGTGTTTTTCCGCATTCGGGTCAGCCTGAGAAGCTACGGTGTTGGCAAAGTGCTGCGCAAAGTTGTGGTAGACGTCCATGGCGAATTCCATCGGCATGATGTTCATAGAGAAAGCTTGAGAGTTGAGCATATCAGCAGAATAAAAAGGACATCCCCGCATACTGTTAAATGAGTTTCCGTCCATGCTGATGGCGAGCGTTTGCGACGTCGATCCCGAAGTTGTTGAGCTGTTGCTGCTACTGTCCGTTGATACGACTGAGCCGTTGTCCATGGTACCGCTTGAGTCATTCTGGGTCTAAAAGTAGAAATTCTCAAAAATGAAACGATAGACTCTAACCTTCGTAGATGAGTTCGAACTGTCGTCGTCGTCCGCCTTGCTCATTTCTGTGGTGACACTTTCCGTTTCGGCCTTTTGCACCTCATTGGAGTTTCGGAGTGGCAGACCTGCATAGATATCCACAACTGGAGGAATCGTGTCTTTTGGTTCCTGCGCCTCCTTCTGAGCGGCAGCAGCAGCTGCCGCGGCTGCTGCTCTCCGCGTTGCAGACTTGCGCGTCGGTTGTGCAAAAGGACGTCCAGCCACCTTTGACTCGACTGGAGTGGGAACGGGCTTCAACCTAACAGAATCCTCGACAGTTTCTGCAGACGGAAATGCACTGATGAATAATAGATGACGTTTCTAACCGTGAGAACTAGCGGGCGCGAAGTCGGTTTGACATTCCGAATCCTTGCTGTCAACATTGTAATCAATGATATCGGCGAAGAAAGGGTACTTTCTAGCATCAATGTCCTCTGATCGGCGCATCCTCTTTCCGGGTGGAATGTCAACGTGGTAGGAAAATCCAAAGTTCTCGCTTTCGCTACTTGACAGCTCATCATCTCCGTCACCATTGAACTGTAACTTCAGTCATACGTGCCCTGTTGAGCTTTATAACTCACCCGGATCTCATTGCCTGGGAACAAGTTGGATGGATCGTAAATGTGCTGTAGCTTCTTTTGGAAGACTGGATTTTTTGTCGCTTCCTGAGGAGTTAGCGGGGCTGATCCTGCTGATAAATCATTTGTTAACGCAGAAACGGATCTTACCTTCAGATCGATAGATGCTAACGTACTGCTTTATGAAACTTTGATGTTCCACATCATTGAAATCGTTGAACTTTTGGACTGGAGCATCTCGCAAGTCCTCGGGCACCTCATTTTCATATGACTGCTTTACTTTTTTTTCCTGCATATTTGACAACAAGTCGTCGTTGAATTGTCCGGATAGAATTTCTGGAGGAGTTCCTGGCTCTCCCTTCTTTGCTGTTGGTGCCTTCTTCTTTTGTGTTGTTGGTGGTTGAGGAGGCAGAGGCTCCGGCGGAGGTGGCACGGCAGCAGGCGTTTGGCTCTTAGTCTTTGCATGGTTGGGTAAGACCGGCGGCGTTTTCGATCGTTTTTCAACATCGCGCGATTCTTTATGCTTTGTGGTGCAGTGGTTCTTATGACTGCCCCTTGCAGCCTTTGTCGTACTGGCACTGATCGCCTGCTTGAGAGCATTGAGATTGCTAACACTGTTCTCTTCTTCTCCTTTCGATGTATCTGAATATGAAATATAACATTTAAGACTTCATGTGGCTGTTGAGCTACCTTTTTCGATGCGTTCAATGGATTCTTTGAGCTTCATTTCAATGAGTTTCAGCTTTTGTGCTTCCAATTCAGACTTCCTCTCGGGGTCCTTATCTTTGCAAAATTTCAACGCGCTCGCGTTGACTTCTATCGCTTTGTCGATAAGACCTCGCGAGCACTGTAAATCGGCGAGGCGCTTGTAATCCTGAATCTTTTTGCTGAACTGTTCAAGCGTTCTATAATACAAAAATTACAGAGGCTAAGTCATAGAAACTGACAAGATGTTCTTCGGCACTTCAGCTTTAACAGACACTTCCAAAATGACATTGTCGTCTTTGATGTATCCTTGGCTCTCATCAAGAATATCCTATAAATTACATGAACAACTATGAATCGGAAATTACATACCGCCCAAGTCATAAAACAAGAATATCCCCAGTCGTTTTCCTTCGATGTGTAAGTGTGATTTGTTTTTCGCGTAAAATGGGGTACTCCCTGCTTTTGCGAAATGAGTCGTAATTCCGCCGCAGCTTGACAAGACCAAGCACTAGAAAATCGATAGCGATGAAAGGAAACGAGTAGACAAGAACGTACTCGGAGTAAGCATCAGGACAGCACTGTAAGAAGAATCCCAGGCATTTTTGGGTACCCTTCTTCTGTACGACATGTTGGCGAGGCATCACCATAATTCGCCTGTAAAATAGAAGCTGAATTATGTCAACGCAGTTTGGCGGCTTACCAAGGCACATTTTGGATACTTTTACTTGGACCTCGTACAGTGTCCGTCATATTCCGAAAGTTTTGGATTAATAAGCGTAACGTTCCATCGGAGCTGCTTCCCGATGGGTCAGTGGAAGACGTCATCGGAGTTGCGGAAGCTAAAACGCGAAACACACTGCTCATTTCTTCACATTCGGGAAATAATTACCCAACGATCGTGGAATACGCGGATACTCGGGGTGTTCGTCAGTTTGACAGGCAACGCTGTTTTTTGAAACCCTATAGAGAAGAAGAAATGCCAATAGCGGCTTTAATACGGGAATAAACTCACCTAGGCCGCGCCCGACCAGGACGAGACGGAACCGTTCTGCCTATTTGAGAAAAAGGAACGTCCTGCACGAAAGACCACTCACTTCGTTCGGGCACTATTCCGTCTAAAAGCAGATAAGTGAGTTTTCCACAACGATATCACAGTGACTAGAGAAATGTCAAAAGTTCGTGCAATCTGCGACGATATTGATCACAATTTCGGATCATGTTTTTGAGAAGAATAGCGTGTGTGCTCATCGCATTTGTGCGTACAACGCTGATGTTGCATATGCGGAACTAGAATAGTCGTCTAATAACTGCGGAAATGGTTTTAGCAGTGCGAAATGTCACTAATCATGATTCGGAATTAAGTTTTTTAGGAGCGACTCCGAAAAACTAACTTTGTCCGCAGTTGCTGTTAAACGTTTCATCGATACTACTCGATCTTCTGCTCAACTTGACGTCGGCAGCAGAAGCCGAAGGTTCGGCACGGTCTTCGGGCGAGGAAGTACCGGAAGAGTGACCAGTTTCGAACCCAGGCGAATGTTCGTCGTTAGTCTTCGTTGTCCGGTGGTCGCTATTCACGGGACAAATGTTAAGCGACTCGGTACTGCCGCTAGCGGACAGTTCGTCGGAATCAACTGGGTTCGCCAGTTTGACAGCTTCCAAGGAATACGACAGAAAAAAAGAAATAAGAGAGATGAAGCGCCGAAGCGGTTATTAAACCGGATCAGCAGCAAATTCTGAGAAAACAAAAAAGTGATAAGATGATGTGCAATGCTGCAAGACACCCGCGGAAAGCAATAACAAAAGAACGTTGTTGATCAAATCGCCTGTACGCCTAAAATCGCCCCACATCTACTAACCACAAACATCTCTCACTGCTCCAGACTTTACATCGCGTTAAATTAAGTGTTGGCATATGCGCGACCTAGTGGTGGCACCAATTGTCGTCACTTGAAGCGATTTTTTGGTGCAAAGACACGATTGCACTCTGGTCTCTACATTACCGCAGTCGTTTCTCTGTCGGGTTTAGCTAGCCGCGCCGCGCGTCGCTCGCCTCTGACAGAGTCGCTGTTCCAGCGTCCATTCTCGCCGCTTCCCTTCCCCAATGAACAACGATCGATAGGCAAACTACGGTAGAGCGGCAGTTTTGAAATCAATTTGGGCGTTGGCCGCTGTCGCGGGGCACATATGTTTGCATAATTCTCTGCGCTCTACATCGCCGCAAACGCTTGCCGTCTCTTCGAGCGAGTGATGGCGCAGAGATATCGAGACAGAGGCGGAGGGATAGAAAAATAGCGACGTAGAGGCGAAACTAGCTGTACGCGCAATTGATCGGAATGGAAAGAGAACTGCCGCAGCGGCAGGAGAGATGCGCGACCCTGGCAAAGGTGTGCAGTGCGCACGGAGAGGAATGCGAAGTGACGAACGGAGATCCGAGCGAAGGCCACCCGATAAACAACGCGAAATCGATCATCGTTGATATGGAATGCCACCTCCATTTTTTCTGGACGGCGTAATTTAGTCGGAAGTATAATATTTTACATCAGTGTTTTAAAATGGATGTACAAAAGCGAGTATGTGATCGCGCATAGCAAGCTGTCTACTGTCTCGAATAGTTACAGACCGAAAGAACGATGCGTTTTATTTGCATAGAAAGTAAGAACGATTGCAGTTTGGCCAGTTGGTTGCAATCAGCCCTTCGTATGCCATCTCTCGCCTCTCTCCCAGTTCTTCTGAGATGGGCGCCTTGAAACAATGTCGACAGCACAGCGGCCGAAAATAAGCAGTGGTGAATTGATCGACAAATGACGAGCAATCGTACTGAGAGAGGATGAGCTCTGTACGGTGGATGAGTCTTCCTCTCTAGCCATTTCACGGAATATCACTCTCTAATTTGCATCTGATTACATTGCTGTAAGCGGTGACGTCGATTTGGGTACACTCCAGTGCTGGCAAACTGCAAGAAAAGTATGCACTGCACGCAGGGCGTTTTAAACTCTCGCAACGGCTTTGTGCATCGCATTCCTTAACAGATACCAGACACATTGGAACTGGAAGAAGGACATAAATACTGAGCTTCGAAAAAATTCAACTCGTACAGTTCGCGACGTGCTTCGTAACATGATTTATAATCGATTATATTTCTTCATTTTCTATAGGATAGCCATCACTATTGGGTTTCCGATTTATACGATTTGAATTGTGTTCAAAACGCATATCATTACTGCATAAGAAAGACTTTGAAACTAAGACATTTGACGTGAGTTGAAAGTACACATCAACTTACATGAGCTTCCTTAAAGCAGTGCGACTAATTGCTGAGTTGAAGGAAGCAACGACAACCGCGCACTAAAGGGAAGTTGTATGAAATGGCACTGTTGGCTCTAGTGGGATATCAGCATGCGTGACACTCGTTTTGAACCAGCACTTGGACCGGTAAAAAATCGGAAAGAAATGCGGTATTTCCACAAAAACAAAGGCTCCATTGATGTCAACAGACAGTCAAAGAGCATCAAGATGCACTTTCTCTGGCGGATTATGCTGGGCAACGTTTATGGAGAAGAGTATGCTTTACCAATTGCCAATTTTCGAATTGCCATTAGGAGTATGAACAGGATTAAATATAGATACACTTTATTCTCTCACATTTTGTACAGTTATTTGAACCTGATCTTCGCTTGATAACCTTTTAAGAGATCAAAGGACGTTGAGCCACCATGAGGAAAGCATACATATGTGAATTCGCTGTGTTAAGCTCCCGTTATCAACTGGAAGGGATTATGGACCATGTCGGAATTCAGCATCGTTTGAGCGATGTTTTGAAAGACAGAAACGTTTGTGATTTCAACTCATAGTTGACCAACTTTCTTCCAGTCGGCCACATATTCATCACAGATCTGCAATGCGGAATCGTAGAATGTTGCATGAATTAAGAAGTTGCCTACCTGCTTCACCCAGCGTGTTTGCCTCATACATGCATCAATCACTTCAGCTGCTGACTTTGTAGGATATTCTATGCTCATTGTTTCGATCTTATCCTCACATTTTTTCAATAGATGATAACGCAAGTGATGCAACCGGTGGTATAATAATGTGTACTGCTGGCATGAAGAACACACTAGGAACTCCTGAACTCAAGTTATATGTCGAAAACTGACTAATCCACTAACCATGGCAGGCATGGGTGATTCTCTTCCAGAAGACGGAAATTCGATCGGAGCGAGTGTTTCGTAGTTGTAGTACTCATTTGAGAACAGCTGTATCACGTTCGATATGGGCTTCGCGTCACATGCTTGACAGAAGACGTCGGACACATCAGAATCACTGGCAGTACAAAAGGAATACTGCTGAACCATGTCAACAAAATGCTGATTCCACTTTACTCTCTCTCTGATTCTGGCCTTCCCGTCTTCATTTGCTTTATCGACCTCATTTAATGAGCACAGGTAGTTCCATTCTAAAAAGGAGCTTTGACAGGAGAAGGGGTACCGCATGATTACCGTTTGCCTGTTTAATGGACTGTAGAAAGTTGAGGCTAAGGGCGTGATTGAGCATGACTTGCAGATATGTCTGTAGGCTCACCCGTAATGCATCCTTGCCGAAACAAAGCATTTCCTTAACGCATTCGTCCTTTTCAACCTCGTCAGCTGAAATTTTTAGTTAAATCCATGCTGGTCTGTAGTGAACTCACCGGCCACTGTGGCACGGTCCTCGACTTCTTGCGAAATAGCTGGAAACAAGTCGACAAGAGGGATTTCCGGCTCCACAATACTTTCTGCTCTGCTGTGCTTCATATACTTAATAACTACCGTAAGATAGCCGTCCGCTATTTGGTCGCACCAGCCCGAGTACTGAAACACAATGCATGCGTTTAATGCAATGTGCTTGGTCACAAACCGTAGAACTGTTCTTGTACATTGTTCTCCCAGTTTTTGGATCTATGATGGGTGGATATTTCTGCAGAAGATTCTGATTATCCACTCTCCACAGTGCACAACATTCAATCCTGAACAAGTCCTGCTTGCTGACAACAAATGTGCCTTTCTGAAAGCAGATGTGAAAGCATTAGGCGAATAAAATGATGAGCTCACCCCAAGATTGCCGTGCGCCTGGCTAAACTTTATTAAGTGGGGATCCCATTGTACTTCTGTGCGCTCAGCTCTTTTCACTTCGCATAGCGACGGCGATATTCTTGCCCGTTTCCGGTTTTCGTTGTTCATTTCGCCATTTTCGGGTTCTCCCTCATTCCACTGCATAATTAAGCGACGTTTTCTGCTGAAGATCGGAGCATCAACAGAAGAAGATGACGGAGCTCTCCAAGTATCCTCCTCGGCAACGAGACGGGCTTCATAAGCCGAGCTGCTGTCGTTTCTATCTCTCTCCTTCCGGTGTTTTTTCTTCTTCTTTTTCTTGTGATGATCTGAGCCTTCCCATTCGTGGTCCTTCTCCCTCTTCCTCCTCTTTTTTTTCTTCTTTTTCGAGGATTTCCTCTCTTTCTCCACAGAATCTCTTCTCTGAATCTTTATGTACAATTTTGGAAGCGGAGGTAGATCCCCATTGTAGTTTTCATCAGCCGATGACTCGTCTTTGTTTTTAGGGCTTCTAAAGTCATTTGATGATGTTGTGCTGGTTGCGTCTACGAAAACGGTGCTGCAATCTTTCTCAAGACTTTCTGCATGTAGGAAGCTGCCGAGCGCTCGTGTTTCTCTTCGTTTCCGGATTGAGTCAGCGACAGTGGATTTGGGAACACTGCTCTTCGACTCCATTCCTGAATCATTGGTAACAACTACGTACATGTGAAAACCACCCACTCTGTTCTGCGATAGTAAAGGGTGTAGGCCCACCAAGTATGCTATTCTTGTCCAACAAAGAGCTGGCCTTCTGATCTTTGGCAAGGTCCTTACTGAAGAAGCTACTTAGTGCAGATTCTTCCTCGTCGTCGTCAGAGAAATCAAACGCATCTGCTTTGTCTGCGGAAAATTTGCGTAATTACTTAGCATACAAGATGCGTATGCCTTACCCGATTTTTCCTTTTCATTGAATAGAAAAAGAGGATTTTGTGTTCTCTGCTTGTAGACAGGTACCTTGGTTGCTTGCTTCGAAGGATTAATCTTCGGTATGAAGGAAAGAGTGTCCAAAGTCTCCTTCACAGAAGGTTTCTGCGTTACCGCTCCAATTGGCGCTGCAGGTTTTGATGTCGATGGAATGTCGAAGTTGAAAAGGCTTTTTGAAAGTCCACTTAGTCCTACATCGTCGGATGGGGAGTCCGGTGGAGTGAACTAATGAGAACTTGATCACTGAATAAAGCACACAAACTAACTTGTACGGGTGTAAGACTGATCTTTTCCCGGGGCTCTGCGGTGTTTGGGATGTCTGTTGCGAGAATGCTCGAAAATGCGTCGAATATCGGGAGTGAGTTTGACTCCACATCATTATTTGCGACTGCGTTCATGTGGCGCTCAAACTCTTTCTCGAAGTCGTCGGCTTTGAAGCGGTCTTTCGACTTCTGAGTGTCGGTTTTGAGAATATCGGAAGAGAGATCAGAGCCCAGTAGAGCGTGAAAGTCTGCTGTACTATCGTAGTTCAAATGAAAATCGTCGAGATTGATGTCTTTTGTCCAAGAAAGGTCGTCAAATGCCGAGTGATCGATCCCGTTGCTCAATGATGAACTTCCACCCTAAAAGGAAGCTTTATGTTTTGGCGAATGCGTCGCAAATGAAGAATCCGTTTGCTATTTGTGAGTAACGTACCGCCTGATGGGATGTTGATGGTTGTGGGTGATGATCAAACGTGAAGTGACCTGATGCGTTCATGTTTGGAACCGCCGTATGCATATTTTCGGTATTAGAAAATAGGGAATGCAAATCTGACGGCTTGTCATGAGTCTTGTTGGATGAGTTCTGCTCAATATTCGAGCAAAGCGTGAAACTTAAAGACTCATCCGACGTTTTTGAAGATTGCAATAGTGAAGGCACTCGTGAATCACAGTTTTTGGATGTTGATGGAGGACTGGTAAACGCTTCAATGCAAGCAGGGGTCTATAAAATAAAATAGGCGACAGAAAAATGACGAATGCTTACCATAGGTAGACTGCCATTTGATTGAGGTATTGCATTCAAAGATTGCGGTTGAGCAATCTCTTCATTTGAACGTGGTTGCGACTGAATTACTGATTGTGAAGAGCATGCTGCTCTCACTGGCGACTCTTCAGCAACCGATGAAACTCTGCTGTTAACCCTGCCAGGCCTTTGAGGACTCGCCCGTGATTCAAAAGAAGCCGAGGACGGAGTGCTGGAGCACTGTCCTTGTACATGACTCGCACGACTGAGTACTGGTTCGAGTCTTTCGGTTTGGTCAAAACCGACAGGAACGGAAGTCAAAAGCGATTTTGTACACGGATCGGTAAATGCTCCGGGGTCGCTAAAGAGTTATGTTCAACGTAATGTGAGCTTTTTGACGTTTCACATACCTGGCACTTGCGACGGATTGAGGAAGCATGCCATACATGGGTAGCATCGCAGCAACTTTTGCCTGCATAATGATGTGTACACACAGTAAGTATAATGTTTTACCTGATCAAACCATGGTTGCTGTTGACTGTTCCAAGCTGCTGTTGCTACATTAGCGAGATCAGCAGGGAACTGGCTTCCTAGAGCTATTTGAGACGTTGCTGTGGGCAAAAACGCCTGGGCAGTTGCATTAGAAAAACTTGAGAGATGCAAAGTCGACATGAGAAGAGGGGAAGCATTGTTTGCGACCGCATTAATCCCTGAAAGCTTCTGTTCTACACCTGTTCGCTATTTTTTTAATAAGTCTGCATAGACCACTCACTGCTTTCGTTGAATATCAAAGATAAGGAATGCATTGCCATGGTTACGCTAAGCGCAGGCATATTAAAAGCTCAAAAGTAAATCGGCCGGCGTTTATTCGTTGCTCACTGGTATTGTAAAAATATATGTAGCTGTTATGAATAAAGCGTCGTATCAGCTGATTAGGAGGGTGTTCTACACAATTTCGTGTTTTGATGTGAAATCATGGATAACAATAGTAATAGTCGCTAGCCAACTAACATAGGATAAAACGAATCACCTGGAAATTGCGCTGTAAACGAATCAGCCGAGAAGTTCGGAGGAATCAGGTGAGAAGAAGTGTTTTGTTCCATTCCTCATCGGGCCGGGTGGGCACGCTTCTTCCCTTTGTGTCGGAACTGATTATTCACTTTTCGCAGAGGTTTTATAGAGTCCTTTACGTCCTCTTTCAGTTGTCGTTTAACTCAATTTTTTGTCGCTTACAATAACACGATAGTGCAGAATAAGGTTTGGAGGCAGGATAGCGTTTGGTTTGCTTGAGAACACCCCTCAGCACACCCCTGTTGTTGGGCGCCGAATTGCAGTCGCAGAGACTGCTTTCGCCCGACTCTGCGCACTCTCCTCTTGCCACAGTTCTCGGCGCTGATCAATAAGTGCGACGCAACACTAGCCCGGTCGGCGGACGGTTTCTGGACTGTTGCCAAATAATTTGTCATCTTCTATACCTCACAATTTTGCATGATTTTTACACGTTGATGCAAAAACTACCCTGTTCCAGTAGTGTAGTTCCCGCGAAAACAATTTTACCAATTAATGTGTGGGAAATTCACATCTCCACATTATTGATTGCGGTGAGCATTCGCGCTTTGCTCGTTGGCAATAGAAATAAAACTGCTTGTGTACCGACTGTTATGTTGTAATAATTTTGATATAGGAACATGGTGCGAAAAAAGAATCCGAATATCAGACACCGAAAGCTGCCTCAGCTTCCTCCTGATGAGCCCGATGTAAGATGCAGCGTGAAGATTGTAAACCATTCCATTTTAGGATACACCGAAGGAGGATCAATTCCCATGGAAAGGGCTGATATTTGCCATTGCACTATGCGTTATTGGGTTCATCCTGCTTGTTATAAGCATCCTCACTGCAAGTGGCTACAGCGATAAGGTGAACTAATTTGCGATACCATCCCCTTTTTTCGTTCATCCTATTGATAGCGCCAAAAATTTACTTCCAGTGTTGCGATTTGGCAACATTTCAGGCTGACTGAAATTTTCAATTGCAAACAGTTCGCTACATTCGGTTCGCATAGTTAACGGCCACTGTTTCAGTATTACGATCGTCTGTGGCCGATGACAACCCTCGGGGCAGTGATGTTCTTGCCCGGCTTCTATCATGTTCGTATTGCGTTGTACGCTTATATGGGAACGCCCGGTTATTCATTCGACGATCTTCCCAACTTTGATTAAAGATCTCACTGAATCGATCTCTGTGTTTTGACCAGCTAGCCGATGTTCGTTTGATAGATGGTATGTACCGTTCCGCTTCGTGGATGATCTCTGAGTTGAATAAAATGTTGACTATGCCAATTGAACACTAACTTTTTAATACATGTTGAAAAACTGTTGGTCAAATTTTTAAGTTATGCAACAAAGTTAATAGTAATTGGCAAAGAGGATGGTAAAGTTCGGCTTCCTTTTGTTTGTCACTTAAAGTCGTCGTTTCCCATTGAGTCGATCTCCAACAGTACCGCGCAAATGGTGTACACAGCTGGATCTGTCTGCACAAATGCTATCGATGCGCGCTCGGATATGGTCTCATAGCGACTCTGCATATTGAGAAAAGGAAGCATTAGACGTAATAAGTCCTTCTGTCTCAAAGTCGAGAGTTCGCGTCTACTTTGTAATCAGGTGTTTCAAAGGCGTAGTACGTACTACATGCACTTGCGGTACCCGTGCTGGTCATCCGCTTAATCGATCGACACACGGCGGGGTGCGAAGTATCAGCTGATGGGAGTTCCCTGTTGATACGGACTGGATGTCGAGACAGAAATGTTCTGCGTACGCATTATGATGTTTACGTTTCAGAGCATGGATAACGTAATTCGTGTCTGATATTAGTGTTTCCTCAGCTGCGATGGAAAAGCAGGAGTTTCAAAAATTCACGAAGTATTTTTGTACTCGACTCATCCAGTCGGTTGTGCAGGCGCGCACTGGTGAAGAAGTTGGTCATGGGTGCATTGGGAATCCCGAAACCTCGGATTGGTTCAATTTTCGCGTTGACGAGCTTGGTGAGATTACCGCATATATTCGTTCGTCTGTTCAGGGGTAAATTCAAGCAATTCTGTCAGGTGGTTACCTAGGTTTTAGTTTTCCACCCACATCGAAATGTCTCAATCTGGACTTCTTCCTGTATACTGCGTTTGGCGACTATTTACCTCTTGAATCGTGGCGGATCACAATTGATGAACAGAAAAGTGACCCGCTGGTGAGCGTTCGCGGAGGTTTCTACCATCAGTTAGGAACGTTGTTGAAGTCAGTAGCAGCGGCGGCCAGAGTTACACCTCTATATAGGTATTATGTGAAGAAACAGGGTGCAGACACTTTCGTAGCGTTCTACAGGGTATTGAATGTGCTTTAGGATATTTTGTATCGTACTCTTCAGATATACGATGGGGCATCTGAAATTGACCTTGGCCCAAACAAAACCGAAACTCGATTGGGATGCTTGCCTTCTCCATTCGGAAGTCTATGTGTCGATCTCAGCTATCGAACAACCATGGAATTAGCTTCGGGACAGCCATTATCAAAATCTGCATATTGTCCGAAAGACGACAGACTTCGCGAAAAGGGGAAACTGGCCTCTGCTTCATGTCCCCGCTTCATTCCAATGTCAACCAAGGTGCCTTCCGACTTGAAAAGGCGTTCTGATGCCGAACTTACAAGTCCCGTCGAAGAAACGGTTACCACTTTCAGTATAAGCCCGAGCAGCCCTGTAAGCGACCATCAGAAAATCTTTCCAATATGGTCTTTTGAGATCGATGTTGGGGACAAGAAGGTCTCCTTCCATATGGGTCAGTCATCGTCGTCGGAAGACGTATCGACCATGTTAGGAGACCAGCGGTGTCGTACTCTAAGTGAGACCAGCGAGCTGTCGACGGCCAGTTCATTGCGTAGATCGAAGAGGAAGGTTGGGAAGTATTGAAGAATACGTCATCGCCGACAGATTGCAGAAACCGATAGCTTCCTTTCCATTTGCGACACTACTGTCGATTTCCGACAATCCTTCACGTTGCCGGAGACATAGCGAACAGATCAAACGGACCGATATCGATGAGCAGGGTCAGAATTTCACCTTTTTGTACGTATGTTCATAAACCGTTTTCAGAAATTGCCGACGACACCATTGCCGTTCCAGCTGACCTTACTGGGCCTCCATTGTCCAGACTAAGGCATTGCTCAACGGTGCCAACGGCCTGCAATCTATTAGATAAAACGGATAATTTTGCCATACTGAAGGAAGATTCAGACGAGCCGAACAGGGGTGAAGACGACTCTGACGAAGATCGCTCATTGTCTGCGATCCATGTAGGTGAATTCTATGGCCGGCATACCGCTACTATGTCTTATTGAAGATGCTCTCATTCTCAACAACGGATGATCTCGGAAGCGATTTGAAAGAACTTGTACAGAGGTGCCAAGATGCCCCAACCTCATTGCTCTTCATGGACAATGAACAGAACTATAGTAATTTACAGTCTCTCCTATCTGAATACGAGAATCGCAAAAACGGATTTGATGAATTCATCGCCAAAGTTCGATCCGATGCCAGCTGCAACGATGACTAGATAGCTGTTGTTGATGTCTGTTAAGTAATCAATATTAGCAAAAGTGTATAACTTATCAATAAGACCATTCGTCTCTTTCGGTCATGGGTGCAAAGTACGTGTGCAGCGGTATTTTCCTTTCCCGTCTACTGATAGCTCGTGTTGACTGTCGGGCGACCGTGGCGACTACTTCGCTTCCAGTCTGGATTTAGTCAAAATTTGCATTTGTTGTAGGAAATGGTTAAAGCGTGGTATATGAGTAACTCGATTGTGGATCAAAGAAAGGAATGTCACCTGTCACCCCCTGAGTTCTGTAGTTTGGAAAAACTCGCTGAAATTGGAGTAACCTACCGACTTGTGAGACTTGCACTTTACTCTTTCTAATCTTGTTGCGGAAGTTCAGATTCCAACGGATGAGAAGGATACTGGTCTGGAACTAGTTTGCGCAGAACAAGGATACGACTACCGAGACGAGATCGTCATCAACCGCGAGAAATTGCCGAACTATGATGAAAAAATCAAAACGTTCTTTGAAGAACACTTGCATACGGATGACGAAGCGCGGTACGTCGCGAAGGGTTCCGGATACTTTGATGTTCGTGATAAGGAGGTACTAAAATTGCACTATCCGGCTCTGACAAAACGCTTTTAGGATCGTTGGATCCGTGTTTTGACGGTGGAAGGCGACCTGCTGATCCTGCCCGCTGGAATTTACCACCGCTTCACGGTTGACGACAACGTACAGTTATTTTGATTTGCATTAAGTCATACCCATCGATTTAGGACTACATTAATGCAATCCGTCTGTTCAAAGGAGTTCCCGTGTGGAAGGCGTACAACCGGGGAGAAGAAAGCGAAAACATGCCCATTCGCCATGAATACGTTAACACTATTTAAATGCTTCATAAGAAATACGAATATCAAACGGTCCATAACTTAACTAGCAATCGTCTTACAATATGAATATGTACATATACACGCATTTTGAAGAGGTCCTATGACGGGTAGCTTCGCAGTTTTCTGAACATTTTCTTGAACTGAGAAACGCGATTGTCAGGAAACAGCTTGGCGACTGTCATCTCAAGAAAATTCCCGATCCGCTTGAACCTTCTTGTTGCCTAAATGACTCCTTTATCAATGAGGAACGGCGAAAAAACTCACTCCGAGTGGCAGAACTTGAGAGTCCATTGAAGGATGAACTTGCATGTAGCTGATGTTCAGGGTGAGGGCATGGTTATTGATTGTACCCAGTTCCACCATACTGAGTCCTTCGTTACTCGAACTGAGTATAGCTACTTCTGTAGGTTCTACATTCGGTTTCAGCGTGAGAAATCCATGAAAAACTCGTGTATCATCTCCGTTCCATGAGGTACTTCTGGAAAGGCATTATTAAATGAAACCTATGAGACTACACTTACGTGACATTCAGTGACGGCGTTCCGAACATTGGAACTTCAGCTGGCATCACGTCGAGGATCTCGTCGTACTCCTCTGCGTACATATCTGTTGGGTAGCGCAAACCTTTGGATGCTTGCGAGTGCCACTTTCCCATCATAAATTGCAAAGGTTCCAGCGCAGGCGCTAGTGGTAGTGGACTCAGCTCTATGTTACATCTTGAAAGTGTGTTGCTTATTGTGATACATACTGACTGTAGGGTCCGGAGAGCACATTTTGCAGCTCACAGCACAGTTTATATCGAAGAAGTTTGTCTGTGTCCTTACCAATTCGCATTTGTCCTCCATTGCCCAGCGATCACAACTCTGGTATATGTTCCGGCATCGCCCTACAGTATGTTGGATTAATCATAGAAAGGGGGTGGCTAGCAGGAAGCACATTCCAGACCGTTTACGGTCAAGAAAAACCAGTTAAAAGTGCGGAGCACTTTTTGTCATGGTCACTGTCGAGACGCCCTTTTCACTAACAGGTTTCTTTTCCTGGTTGTCATCTCTTACATAAACAGAGTGACCGAGTTGCATTTCTACAGGAGCAGACCACACACGGAGCTCTCGTTGGATCAAATGCATGCTAGGCGAAGATGCTGTGAAAGAAGCTGTGAACTCACTGTGACAGAATCGACCCATCCATCCATGGGGGCAGTCGCATGCGATTTTTCCCGGAACACATTTCCCTCCATTCAGGCACGGATTGAACTTGCACTGTGCTTTCGAGAAACGCTTTATTACTACAGTAGCATCCACTGAAAGGGAATGTGGAATAAACACGTCATGGCAATAAATCTTGCAAATGGTGTTCCTTTCAACGAGAGCAAATGAAGCGAACAATGACTCATGATCAGTGGGTCATTTGCCTGTCCGTAGACAGTCGCCCCTGTACGTTGAAAAAAACATCGCATTCCGGTTTGAAAACGAATGCAAAGGAGGCTCGGAATCGAACACTTTTCAAACTGGTTAACGAAACAGAATTGATCCGTTTACGGTCTCCACATCGGTCAAAGTGATCCCAGATTCTAGCACGTATTAATCCTGTTTTCTACTAATATTACTATTGTTTAAAACTCTTAAATCGAACCTGATTGCATGATAAGGACAACGGAGATTACGGTAGTTGCGGCGAAAATGACACAAGTGTGTCCCAATAGGGAATACATTCTGGAAACGAACGGAAGTGAGTTCATGCAAGGATTATACCAGCAAAACAGTCCAAACGTGCGGTTCCGACTGACCGTTGAGCCGTTCAGACGTTGAATACGTCAACGGCTGTTCGTCAGCATCCTGGGAGAGGCCAGCTGGGAACCGCCCAAAGACGCCATAGGCTGTCTGCTGACCACCCTCGGGCTCGCGCGGAAACAAGCTTCTTACGCAAGGGCGCTCACGTTTCTTTGTGTTTCTATCTGCTAGCATTATCAGAAACGTGATAGCCCGATAATACAGTAAGGCGCAAAAAGAGATAACGCACAATGATCGATGCTCGAACGTGAATTGCTCAAAAACTCTCAATTTCAAAGTTGTTATCGCTTGTCAAATGATTGCGCGAGGAGAATGTATCGAGGCGATTGTAATCTAAATGTCTTATTTTCTTAAGGAAGGCGGTTTATTTATACAATGAAGCTGATTTCAACTTCGAGGGATATCAAGCGCGAACATGTACTGTATTTCAAAACACAGCGATTTCGTCACGCCTTTTAGACATTAGGTCATCGTCGATGTTGATTAATACTGCGAAAGACAGAAAGACGCTTATGGAGGACAAGAAGTGCCAAATGTCATGGGTGTCGTAAAACCGGAACAGGATGCAGTCTTGATTCTTTTCCCTTGAATAGGCAGGTGTAACCTAAATTTTTAGCTTGTCAAACAGAAGTCTGACGCATAACATCCTACACTCCAATCATTCGCTGCGTGAAGGAAAAAATACGTCGAGGCTATCCAGCAAAGGAATGATAAAATCATGAAGAAAACCGAACGGATGACTGGACGTTCCTTATGAAGATACTGTAGATTTGTCATTTCATAGCATCGACGACACGAATGGACAAAACTTACTTTCATGAGCATGTAGTATATCATGTACAGGAAGAGGTTCACAGTGAACGGAAACAAAAGAAACGACGGGAAGTCCTTGGGTCGTTTTAAAACGCCAAAGACTATGCTAAAAACACACACGCGAATAAGGTATTTGTTGCGCATGGGTGTCGTAAAACCGGAACAGGATGCAGTCCATTGAAACCTTATGGTATTTGTTGCGCATGACCTTACTAGGTTATGTTAATGGCGTTAGCCAAAAATAAAAAGACGAATCGACCCTAAATGACAATTATATAATTAGCAATACAGCCATTGAAACCTTATGTTTTGGCAGAATAAAGTTGTAGCACTTCAGATGTTTACAGGAACGCTTTAGTTCGGTACATATTCCTCGTGGCGAAAACTTCCAACGCCCCTTATAGTAAAATTGAATGCTAACATTCAACATGACCAAAAAATACGTGACCGCAAACACAATCCAGAAAGGCAAGTCGTTTAGATACACCCCACACATAGCTAAGAAGATGAAGATAGCCATGACTGCAAACGAAACGTGTGCACTGGCGTTGACATCCGGATGTCGTATTTGATAAATTCGCAGCATTCCCAATGCGCCGATTATGTACATAAATGCAGTATCTGAAGGATCAGAGTCGTGGTCACATCCTTTGTACTTGTTGTCATTTACCAAACTGGTAATTACTAGAGCTGGGACAGATATGGTAACTTGCGCTCATAACTCCTTCCATCATGATTGCGATTCCGATTGCATACATCAAGCCGTTGTGCTGTGGTACACCATACGCCTCAAAATAATGGCTACGGTTTTATTAGTGATGGCGCCTACCGTATCCAAACGAGCTCTTAGAAGTATCATTTGCGTGTCGTATCTGTACTGCTGCTCCTTTACGAGGATGATCAGAAGCGCTCCAAGCAGTATATATCCAATATTGCTGCAAAAAATATCTAACTGCATGTCGCAAAATTATGTCTTTGCTTACCTGAAAATACTGTTGAAAGAGAAAAGTCCGAACAGCGGTCGTGCGCATTTGTAGTTGTAGTAGCAAAGATCCAGATCTCCCGATAGCCTTACTGTCTTCTGCCATGTGAGCACTAGTTGAACGACAGGAAGGCCGTAGAACATAGCTATTGTTAGCAGACTCCTAATTTAGCATGTTGGATAAATTCGCTACCGCACTTCAACAATACCACATGTAACGTCGATATTTGATGTCAGTTTTTCGATAGTCGTTCTGTGAGAGAAGCGCCACATTTATAACATTCTAAAATCTTACTGTGTTTGTACAATCTACTGTAGGTTACCGTCAAAAACTGTACTGATGTTTCATCGTCTGAGCAGCCATCTGATATCTGCGAAACGGTTTCGCAGTTTGAAATCCTCACCGGTTGAGCCTCAACAAATCGACCTTCATCGCTGTCCACGGTACGGTATTCGTCAACCACTGAAGCACGAAATTATATCGTTCGGATAAAGGAACTTGGTGATTACTGGATATCGTTCCATAATTTTCGCGTAGCTGAACTCGACCTTCGAGACTGCTGTCAGAAGGAGCCAAAATCGAGATGGCTTCCCTACTGATGCGTGTCGTTTGATACCGTTCGTAGTTACCCAGTAAGCACACAAAGAGTACGGCGAAGAAGTAAACGGCGAGGAAAAAGGCGAGAGTGAGTACGATTGGCAAAACATATTCGTCCTCTGGAACGTACTGCTATTGTAGTGATTTCTGTTAATGCTTACGAGTTGGCAGAGGCTCTATTGTCAAAGTGAAGTTCTTCATCACACCGCTGATGCGTTTCTTGCCTAAAAGGAGTGGGTATTAGTAAATAAGGAACGACACAACGGTTTGAATCTCTAACCGGAAGGCATAATTGTGCTCATTTCGGAACAACTTTTGTCTGTAGGCTGCACAACAAATACAACGTAGAATTTGTCCCTGATTCTTCTCTAAACTGGGGTCTTACAATAATGTTATGGAACATATCGAAGCATTACCTCAATTGGAATGGACGCACTTGTAGTCATGGTCTGATGTGTGCCGGTGGAAATTACATTGTTCCCCAAATCAAACACAGGACACTAAATTAGCAATGAGTTGAAGAAACCCTCCATTAAAGACTCTGACTACATACCTCAACAGGCTGAACCGAAACAATCATGCACAAGAAGTCGGAGGAGTCAACCCGCACCATAACGGAATCCAGAGACTCTGGTATGTCGTATTGGAAGAATAGTGGTTCAGCTGCACTAGCCGACAGAGATCGTGTCTTTTTTAAGCTGAAAAAGGATATTCGCACACGTGGAGTAAATTTTTCGGGATACCTTAGCTTGAAGTCTTTAACGAGTTGGGCGGAAAATTGAAAATCTACTGGCCGAAAACTGTTCAGCTCCACACTAAGGAACGAACTGTTGCCAGAAAACGGGAAGTCTAGATCAGAGCGTTTGAAGTACGGGCAAAGTGTTCGCGACACCGTTTGATAGTGATAATTAGATACAGTGACTGGAACCTGTAACAAAAGGATATTTGAACACTTTGAATAAAGCAAACTAAACTCACTTCAACGCTGACCACTGAATTCTGTTCGCGGAATACGGCGAGAAGAGGGAACTTTCTCGTCGCGTTCTTGCTCATGATCGTGACTCTTACAACATCATACTGAAAAATGATTTCCGCATGGATTGGCTCAACGAGAGAAACGTACCTCGTGTATGCGATAGCGCAATATGGACAAATCACCGTTTTCTCCTGTTACGTCTGAGTAGTTTTGACCGAACTGGGCCCATTCCAATGAAAATACGCATTTTACCGCGAGAAGTACTAGTATAATCCAAGAATAGATCATCGCTGTTTGTTAAAGCCAAAACATCGTTTGTTGTTGCTCCCCTGAAATGAACTGCTGCTGCTGCACACAAGTAACGAATCGACCAATACACGAGCTCTTATCGTGTCATCATTTATTGGCGTCATCAACAGTGTGAAAATGACTAATCAGTTCAAATCGAAGTATTCTCGTATTGTACTGCACAATATGACGTTCGACTGAGGAGGAAGAGTTTATGCGTGGACTTCTTTTAATCAATTCACATAAGACTGGCAACTTTAGAGGCAATGAACACATATCACAAGTGAATTCATAGTTAAGGCGTGAACACAAAATTGAAAAGGCATCTAATCGGTTGACTTTTTTCCACCCGCTATGTTCTTCAGCAGTGACTTTAAAGATGATTTTGATTCAACCCGTGCGTTGTTCGAACACCTAAAGGTTTTTTACCACCATTTACAAATGGAAGAAAGTTATGGATTACTGAGCAATAATCGCAAAATCGTCCATCAGATCATCGGTTAAGGAATGTCCGGATGGCATTCGTGATCGACTGGAACTTCGCTCAGGTCTTCCTTCGCATGGCTGAATGTTCTTTTGTGAGAATGACCATATGGAGACTGCACTAACCGTGCTGGACGAAGCGTCGGCCTGCATAACTTCGGCTACACATTCCGTCAGCAGGGGCATACTCAAAACGCTGAGTGATATAGCAAAGAAATTATGAAGAGAAATCAGGAAAGCTTCTTGCCACTTTTTCGAAAAATACTTTCGGAACGGCTCGCACTCTTTTGCGTCAGTGATGTAGGGAAGTGCTAAAGAACGTGAACATAGAACAGTAGAACAGTTACACTGCGCACCAAACCATTCCGTCCACAGCGGATTGGCTCTAAGGAAGTCGATCATCTTTTCAAAGAACTCCGTGCATTTGCCGTTCAATTTGTGATGGACACAGTTCGTGAGATACAACTTATAGACATCGTTTTCGAACTGACCGGCTGTTTTGCTGGTTTCCTTAAAGCACAACAGTCGTAGTCACACAATATTCGAATAATGCCTAACCTCCGACAAATTGTTAAAGACCTTCGCATTAAAGAATTCCCACAAATTCTTGAGTTTTTCGATGTCATGAGAATCAACACAGTGAACAACCTCTTCGATCAATTTGTCTACCTAAAGTTTTACATTTAGAAACCACTTCTTCCAGGAATACCTTAAACTTTAGATCTTTTTCTTTTTTGAGGTCACTTTCGAGGTGCCTGAGAGTAGAAC
The DNA here is from genome assembly GCA_030435675.1 of Steinernema hermaphroditum. Lineage (NCBI taxonomy): Eukaryota > Metazoa > Nematoda > Chromadorea > Rhabditida > Steinernematidae > Steinernema > Steinernema hermaphroditum. The sequence continues at coordinate 9,585,396 of CM059625.1, read as the reverse complement.
TGAAGCCTCGAAAAGTTAAATATTCTTTGATAAGCGAGTCAACCAGCGGCAGCATGTCGGATTTCATCTAAATGAAAAGATCAGATGTGAACGGCACATATGATTTTAGCCGGAAACAGCTGATTTAGAACTTCAAAATTACACTACCCCGCGCATAAACATTCCCCAGTCAGGCAAGTCGTGATAGAACCCAAACCGAGTTTTGCGTAGCTTTGGAATGTACGTGTTCAGCGACCTACCGTAGTGGTTTCTATATCGCCTTTCAAATAGCTTCTTTGATGTAGGAGCAATTAAATGAAGGTGCAATGTGCTTCACAAAGAGGTGTCTGTCATCTCGCAAGTGCTCCATTTTCCGAGCTCATCGTTAGACGCTCACGAATATGACCTTGTTTCGAGTACCTGAGAAACTAAATGCCCTAAATAGAGAAAACGAGTGAGCGGACGAGCGTCTTATCTACAACGTTTCAATTATCATTGCATTCCCCATACCGCCCATTCGCGCGATTTCGATAATCCATTTCACTTTGTTTCATAGTGTTGAAGTCCGAACTCATCATGAGGAGGTTACTGCGCTTTCTACTCCTGCCGTTATGCCTAATCTCGTTCCTAGCGGCGGCCGAAGAGGCTGGTACACCTCCACCTCACGTCGTTATGGCTCAGAGGCTGCTTTCCAATTTGCCAAACATTCCTAACGCCATTCAGGAAGGGATGGAAGGCAAACACGGAGAAATACGGTATGGTGAATCAGAAGCACAGAACGCAAAAATCACCTTTAGGAAAATGGTTTCGAATGTTCTGGGCGACGGACTCATCAGTCAACTGGTAGTGAATCCTATGTCTCTGGCGAGTCAGTTCGGAATTGACCTCGATCAGTTTGGGATCAATAAAACATTAACTGAACAAGTGCTTGGCACTGGGGCCGAGTCCAACGTGAAGAAGCAAGCGGTCCCTAACACTCTCTCCACTGGCGAACAAGGTGAAAAGATTTGGAGCAGTGACAAGGGATTCAAAAAGTAATCTAATGCGACATAATTTCTATGGACAGAAACTTTCAGAGATAAGCAAACCAACGAAGAATCAGAGAAAGAACCGCTTTATGTTAACGGACACCTTGTTAACGAAGAAGAATTCCGAGAATCTCTTGATAACGAAATGAGAATAAGACCCAACCGCCCGGCTCTTGTCCAAGAAAAGCCTACTGAGACGAGCACAACTACTACGAGCACCCTCCCTACCACAACAACGAAAAATCCGCAGGAGGTTGGTTATGTGATCCAGTGGAAGTAATCTTTGCCCCGTCTAGAAAATGGCTGAAAAAGTTCTAAACGCTCTCGGCAAAAGTCTTTTCTCGTCCGATTACACGAGCACGCCGTCTGCTCCTGTGATCCCTTCTGTAACTGCTGGAAATGATCAAATCGTTGTTGAGCCGGAGTATAAATGGGATTCTGTCGACCCCAGACGACTTGCTGAAGTATCAAATCTCCTACGCCGTGCTCCACCTCAACCGGCTATGCCACCTGCGATGCCGCCATCGTCGTTTGGAGGACTGACCCAGGAAGCTGACCTACCCTCAAGCACCGCTGATTCTGTCTTCTCTTACTTCAAGAATCGTGAGCTCAGTTCCTTGACGCCAGAGGTCAGAGAGCTCTTAGTGACTCCGATAAGTCAGATTGTAGGAAGTACATACGTTGCAAAGCTATTTGCAAACATATGAACAAAACCTGCAAACAAAAGAATTGCTAACGAAACGCCAAAAACTGCAGTCTCTTCAAAACCGTCTTAATGAACATAAACGCAGAATGGAAGAACAACGATCGAGAGAGGAACAGCTGCGCATACAGGTTAGCTTCTTCAAAGATATCATAGCAATCAAGTGATCATTTTGAGGAGTTTGAGCTTACGAAAGAAGCTCGGAAAGTTCAGGAACAACTGAGGAAGCAGCTCGATAAATGGCACAACTCCTTCAATCCAAATAGTGACGAGGTAAATCTGAATCGTTGGTAGGCTGTTGTACAACATGTTTAGCCGTCGTCACCGCTCAACGACTTTTCATCGGACAGCATGACTTTAAAAACATCCATTGAAGTTAGTTTGTTCATTGCGCAAAAAGCGAATGTTTCTCGTGGATATGAATGCATACACACTAGACAGTTCTTCAAAATTCTAATTTATAGTCGTTCCATGTGGAAAGGCTTTTGCTTTATTTTTTTTGTTCTCATCTTAATTATACCGACTAAATATTTAGCAAGCAATTCCGCCAGTCACTGAACAGCCGGCCATCAAAAGTCCCGGTCGCAGTGTGAGCGGCCTTCAAAATCAACTGCGTTACTCTCCGGAGATTCGTCGCAAGCCACAGAAACAGCCACTGTAAGTGCTACAAAGTTTTGCGTTGTACCCTGAGTTTCCTGCTAGATTCAACGAAAGCGAATTCACAAGCAACTGCGAATGCGTAGAAGTTGACTTCGAGCGAATGAAGGGCGTTTGGATGCAGTCACTGGCAGCACCCCTCGCTCTTGACATGCAGTACAGGTCCGTCGGTAGAGTGTTTGGAACCGACGATTCCATCCCACTAAACTGCTCCAGTATCTCACGTAATAATTTCCCACACGTGTTTCTGGTAACAGTGTTGTCTAGTGGGAAGGCCTCAGCAATCGGAAGCTGCCCAAGATGCTCGGATCACATGGACTTTTAGAACGGAAAACTCGAGGAAACTGTTCAGAGTGCGTTTCTTGTGACATTCAGTCATCAATACCTGTCTTTTTAGCTGAGCGGTACGGTTCTCACAATGGATCATCGCACAATTCGAGTCCAGTTTAACGACTACAATGGTGGAAAAACTCATTTCCCAGGTTAAATTAGTAGAAACGCGCAAAAATTGATTTTCGTTGCAGTTTGTGCTTTGAAGACAAGCTACACATCGGACGGTCCATATGATTATATTGTTCTTGTAGAGGCTAATAGTAAGTTGAGAGCACAAATGGAGAAACATTTTGCCTTTCAGCGTGCAAGTCAGCATCTCTTTTGGTGCGAGATCCGGAGACATTCTTCGACAACGATAATACCGAGCTCATTCACTTCTTGCAACACGTAAGTCTCATATATGTGGCCTGGTTCGAATCGCTTCCGCTTATTTAGAAGGTCCGCTCAAATGAACTCGATGAGATGGACGTCGTTCCTCACGAGGGAGTCTGTTCAGACGAGTAAAAAACCACACTGAGCGCTAATAAGCCGACTGTTCTTCCGAACGTCATAATAATCCACATATCTCAATCGAGTAATAAATCAGATGTTTATTTTTTCTTATTCTAAACATAAAGACTCTGTGCTTGCAGGCGCTCTGTGCGACGAGCACAGAGAGGTAGTTGTCCATAAATACAAGAACAATCGAAACACGAAAAAAATGAGAGATCAGTTGGAGTGCGGTAAAGTTTCTCATCATTAGTTCAAGTTCTTATTATGCAGTATACACAAGTAGTTTTGAAACTGAAACCGGATGCAAGGAAGACAAGCTCTGTGAGAAGACGACGAAAAAGAATCGGATCACAAAGATCGCGGCTAAGCTCGAACAGAAAGACACGTAATTGGGACGATGAATACATCGATGTGAGGTGACTGAGAAAGGTATGTACAGAGCAGACAGAGATGAGATATGTTTCTAAAGAACCCTGAGTTGCATTCTAACCGACTGCTAGTGACCCTCTATCGAAGAGGATGCTTAATGAATGGCTGGTTTTCGTTGTAGTCGTCATTTCTACAACTGTAGATTGAGGGATATGGCTGTATACGTCCCTCTGGGTAGTCCATGTCGTAGTCGCTGTCGATGTGTTGACCCGTTCTTAAGCCGGGCAGTGTTTGGGCCCAGTAGTTTTGCTGTGGAGAACTGGCTTCGTAAATACTGTTCTCTTCCATCTGCCGGTGCATTTGACGTGGTGATGGACGGTATCTGTAGCGAATTGTGTCATAATGCTTCTCCTGTAATTCTCCAATTACCTTCGCGGGTCCATGGAGCCCGTGGAATAGTTGTAAGGGTGAAGACTATGTTTCTGTATGGACAGCATGGAATTTGCTGTTGTCGGTTTTGTGGACGGCGAGAGTGGCGTTTGTGGCGGAGGGTGTCTGGGCGGTGGAGGCCGGATTTCATGACCAATGTTATTAACTGTCTTTACGGGTTGTTGGTTCAGGCATAAGAAGTAGATGAGGCCCACAGCTAGTCCCATCGCCACAAGTACAACGGGAATGCCAACAAAGAGGTACCGGATTGATGGAATCGTATCAGCATCTCGTTCATCTGAAATCCAATCGATTGCGAAATTTCGTCTGCATCGGTTTCTTACCGGAAGCAACGTCAAGATGTGCTGAGCGATAAAGGAAGTGGCCCGTACTGCTCGTGACCACGCAAATGTATGTTCCGGCATCGGAAGTCTGCACGTCGGGCAGAATTAAACGATTTGAATACATCTTCATCGATTTTGTTTCTTCAACCGTCAGAGTTTGTGGATGATCTGGCAGGAGAAGATACATGTTGTTAGCATGGATTACGGTAGCGTTGATGTCGGTCTGTCTCAAGCGCTCGACGCTGTCGATTTTTTTGAGCCACTACAGAAAATATCCGGGTGAATACTAATCGAGCAACAGGGTGCTTACGCGGATCAGTGGTTGTTGCTGCGTCCACTTGACCTTGCAGTGGAAGTGGGCCGTCTGTCCCTGCTTCAGAGAGCTGTTGAATGGATGATCAATAACCGGCGCTGGACTGTCGTTGTCCAAATCGTCCGAAGTTTGGAACGACTTGTCATCGGCATCGAAGAAGTCGCCAATATGCACCCGAAAGCTGGCTTCCAACGCACCTTCAGAATTCTTTAGACGACACGTGTAGACTCCAGAATTCCTCGAGTCTACATTATCGATCTCAAATTTAGCCGAGTTTGGGGTTGCCCGTGAATGTTCTAAACATTAAAGATATTTGTAGTCTTTCGTACACATCAGCAAGTTCACCTGTGGAGATAATGGTTTGGTCCTTAAGCCATTGGATCTCTGGAAGCGGGTTACCCTGAGCAGGACATTTCAATTCCATCTTGCCACCGATGCTGATTCGAACAGGCGAAAGCATTGACATCCTCATGTCTAGGGCGTTTTGCCATCTAGGCGCAGAAACTAAACGACGATAATTCACCTATGTCCATAGAATATAATCCCACCTTTATCTGTGAGCAGAATGAGATCATGTCTGGTATATTTCTTTTCTGAGGATGGGTCTAAACAATTCTCTTGATTCTCACTTTTTCCTAAGAACGAAACATACCGTATACCAAAACGTTAAAATCAATTTCACGGTGGCCAAATCCGTTGATCGCCATGCACTGATAGCGGCCGCTGTCAGAAGCCACGGGATTGCGTATCTTCAATTCTTTGTCCGATCGCGAAAGTTTATATCTATTATTCCATTCAGTGCCAACCTAAGAATGACGTGTAAATATCGTTGTATTCATTGTTTTATTCCTACTTGCTCCCCGTCCTTCTTCCACTGGATCATGACAATCTCTCCACTTTTCGTCTTCACAGGACACGAGATTCGGAATAGCTTTGTTCCAAGAGGGACACGAAATCTAGTCTGTACATCGTCCAAGAATTGTGGAGGCGCTAAAATATACAATGATGAGTGTGAAACTTCAACACTTTTAATGTGGTAACAATGCGCGTCTCCTATTCATAAGCTCAGCTTTGACAAAGGGAGTCTTAAAAACCTGACATCAAGGACAGATTGCTGCTCTCAGAGGCAGTCCATCGCTCATATAAGCCTACAAGCTGTTTATGGACTTTAACATGCATGACGTTATCAACCCTTTTGATCTGCGCGCATATAAGCATTCTGTCAGCTTTCGTGCCATTATCTCTTTTAGTCTCCTGCGAGTGACGCTTTGCGTTCTCGTAGTTGCGTGAGCGATTAATCCTCGATATGGAGCAGGCAAGTCAAGAAGACATTTGAACCCCCGGCTCCAAAGTTGGCACGGAAATTGCCAATGAGCATATTCACAAGCCAGTGCCACGATCTTCATTTTGTATGCAAATCCCAAACGCTCGTCTAATCTTTCCACACACTCTCAGTCAAATTACTGTGAGCAAGATTAAGCGAAATTTGATTTCATCTGTGGGGTGCGCAAAATCCTCTTTTCTACCCTCGTTTCGCAAGTGCTCAATCAAGTAGATATAATTTAATCGTAAAGAGTCAAAAATTTCAGCCAAAAGTCGTATAGGACTTCACATCACTGTGTCAGTAGAGGCTCGACACCTAACTTGTTGCATGACGATCCCTCTCACACTTAAGCCGTGACACATGTGCAGTAGCTGCTCTTTCTCATTGCTGTGTCGCCTAATTGCGGATAATTAGCGCAGTCACTGCTTCATCAGCGAGCGGCCGTAATCACAGCAACAAATTATAAGCAGCCAAAACAATTACTCGGCACCGAAAAATATAAATGAAGTAGTGCATGTTCACACGTTCATTTAGCAATTATCTCTCTGGGACATCGGCGCTCGACCCGAAGTCGGCAAACGTGCAAGCATGCGACCATCTGCTGTGAACACCTTGTCACTCAGTCAAAATCTCATACGTAGGGAAATTCGTGCGAACTCTTTCCACCTAGTTTGTCTTCACCTCGTGAGTTCTAGGTTTGGGAAAAGCAGTGGGTAAACGCAGCTGGTTCTCTGGTCAGTAATGGGATCCAGATTCTTAAGTGGTTGACCTCAGCATTAGGCCCACTCAGCAAGCAGAACTAATTGAGGCTGCTGTGCGGGCCACGCTGACGTCGCTTAAGAGTGGTCTAAGCCGTGGTCTGCGCCTGTCGTTGGTGACCCGATATAAACAGAAGGAAACTTCTGTTGACACGATGCCATAAGCGTCAATCACTTTGTTCAAACGACCAGTTCCACTAGCACGTTTCGTGCCAAACGAAAATTCTCACCATTCTTACCAATCGATCCAGGGAAACTAATCTTTTGAGCAAAGAGTGTGAGGTACAGGTAAATATTTTTTGCATATCAAAAGCGGATCACGAAATGGAGCGGCGTTAAATCGGCAGCTTTACCGGTGACTTCTTATCATGTGTCATCGGTTAGTTTACTTTACGATCGCTGATAAATGTAGAAAAAGCCGCGATGGTGATAAAGGAATTATTTTGGTGGGACATTAAATGGCTGAAGTGTGAAGCAGCGAAAGTCGAAATGTGTCAAGCGGAATGAAAACTAAGATCCACATCCTTTAAGTGCCCTCTGCTGTGCCATGTCTACACATTACAATTGGAGCTTTGAGCAATTAAACAGTTAAGTGGAAGCGAAAATTTGAATGACAAACGTTCAACAAGCTCAGCTAATAAGGCACGCTGCCCTGTTTCCAATTATGCGGACGTCAATGCGGACATCAACAGATGGTTCGCCTGTCTCGAAGAGAGGATCGGGCCACCATATTTTCCTGTTGAAAGAGGTACAACAAATTGACAATTAAGCCCGATAAAATGCGCGTGATTGACATATGGAAAGTGGATTTCAGATGCTCTCACTCACCTCCTTGCCCGGCGTCTGCTAACGGCGCAGTGGTGACAAGTGTCCCCAGCGCCAAAATGGCCTGGATCGACAGTAGCATGAGGAGAGAAGGCAGGAAGAGTCGATCTGAAATGGCATGTATTCAGTAATACGGTAGTTGTAAGACGGCCACTGTGTCGCAGTAATTAGCGCTGCTGTTATCGGATATATCTTCGCGCGCAGCGATACTAAGGGGCAAGGTGCGGTAAACCTCAAAGGCCATGTGGCAGATTCGTTTGCGCACCATGGGGTATCCACTGAGATGGGGCTGTTGTTGCATTAGTACCGACAGGGGGTTCATTATAATTCGAATCAGATAGTGGAGTACAACTATTTTGTAAAGCTATCAGCAATTCCTCCACCGAATTCCAACACAATAGTAGCGTTCAAAAATACCTACATATTATTAACATTTGGGGACTTCTAAAGTGCGGAATTTGTCATCTTTTTCTTTCTATTTGTCAATGTTTCGCAAAATCTTCGAGATAAGTTCGCCTTCACGGCAGGCAAGCGTCTCTTGCCACACAGGCGTGCGGTTACGACGATGATTAATCACCCGACGAGAATCGTTTTTCTTCGAAGTCCACTTGCAATGATTTATAGACTATCACGGTGTTAATCTTTTAATTTATGTTTCGTTGAAACCGTTGCAATTTGCCACTGAACACCTATCGGAACAAGTCGAGAGTGAAAGTGGGACAATCATAGTTTTCCATCTTAGAGGATGTCAAGTCAGTTGTTATCGAAAGCGCAACGAAGAAGGAGGGCAGCTTGTTTACTCAAAGTAGACTAAGCAAACTATGGAGGTAGTCAAGTATGGAGAGCAGCTTAATGGGAACCTCACAGAACGAAGTAAACATTGCTGCGCAACAAAACTTTCCATGGACCATAAATAAGGGGGCGACCGCCCGCACAGTCGCCGTCGTCATATTTTGATGACAGCGGCCCGCACGCAAAAAGAACAGCTTAGACGGAAAGTGAAGTGCTTGTCTGCGTTTGTGTGTGTTGATGATTACCTGATAGTGGCATTGTGATCTTCTTGAAGGCAAAAGCCGTCCTTAGCTTTTCACTGACAGGATGAAAAACTGGACATAAGCTTATAAAGGCCCTCAACGACGAATTATTCAGCTTCAGAAAAGGTCTGTTGTGGTTTGTTGACAGATGGTAGTTGTCGAAACAATTTTACGATCTGTCAACCGCTCGTAAACGAGTGTGAAAAAGCGCGTCGATAAAGACGCACTGATAATCGTCAGCAACAGTAATAACAATATAAATAATGGCCTCCGGATGATTTACGACGTCGGCTTTCCACAGAAGACGCACTGCTGACCGAATGGAGGAGGAGCCAGTTACGCTCGAGCTCGAGGTCGCTAACTAGGGGCGGTCCGGGGCTAGGCGAGCTGTTCAAGGCAATAAATGACACTTATGAAGCCGAGAGTGGTTGGCGGAACAGCTACCAAAAACAGTGGGGTACGTACAGGAAGAAAATCAGCCAGCCTCATAGATGTCATCAGGCAATTTGATAAGGACGCATGCGACGATGGAAGGGACGCACTTGTACCGGCAGGCAACCCGGGAATGTTGAGATGATTGATGAGCGCTGTCAAACTGCGAATTTAAACCTATTCCCTTATTTCGGCCGTTTTCCGCCAACTGTCGATTTCATATGGATGCGCTCGCAGCATCTCAAATGCGGGCTGTTTCGACTGCTTATCTCAGACTATCTTTCTCTGTACTCGGAATCCATATAATTACTGGGTGTTCACTGCAACGTCAGATGCGCTCCTAAAGATCTAATCTGCTTGTCAACTGCCATCTCCAATCTGCGCTGATGTTCGAGCGTGCACGCAGTTTTCCCTTTAGGTAGGCTACAGTACAGCAACAGGCATCGTGTGCCGTTGTTTTCGTCTTCTATTAACGTGTGCAGATTCCACAAACAAATTGTAGTCAGACTTGCAAGAATTCAAAAACGAACTCTGAGTGACAAGAGTCCTGTGGGTAGGCGAGCGGACGACGATAAATAATAAAACAAGTTGCATTTGGTGGCTCAGTTGGTGGCTTGTGAACGCATATCTAAGTATTAGCCGGAGCCGGGGCCGGATGCATCTCATTCTTGTGAAAGCCGAAAGCGAAGAAAGGAAAACAGCTCAAAACCGTGTCGGCTCTTGTGTGTCGAGCCTGCCAACGTTATTATAAGCCAAAGTGTTCGGGGCCCTGCTTGTCACATCTGCCGTCGTCTGTTCGACACGTCTCCGGGCTCCTCGCGCTAATTAAAAGCTTTGCTAGGTAGGTCACCGTATGCGCCGAAAGCCGCAAAGTGGTCACACGCAGTCACATTTGAAAAATTGCCGCGATGAGTGCAATAAATCAACACTAACACATTTCAACACAAAGTTAATTAATTATAATTGACTCGATGAAGAAAGGCGAAGCAATTAGTACAGCGGCGACGATCCACTGGTGTCTCCGAGAACAACTGTTAGGTTGGAGCTAACTACGATTGCCAAGTCGTCAGCTTCGGCCTGCGCCACCTCCGAAGCTGTCAGATACTCAAACATCTCAATCATACTCGTCATATGCTAGCAATTGCTTACAACCTATTTACCGGATGATGGTACTGGGCTTTACGACAAATAGAACGAAGAGCGCAAATAGTATAATCCCCTCAGCGTTCGAAGTACATTGTGTGTAGTGTAAATCTGCATAATTCCTTAATGAATAACGGGCACACTTGCTGCAGACGTACTGTTAATGAAGAAGTTCAAGGATCCATTAATGATGCGCTCTTTAACGCCCGATTCTGGATTAGTGCCACTTAGCATGTCAGTTCCAAAAGAATTCCGGTCACTCCAGCGACAACTGTCACTAGTTCTCTAAGCGGTTACATTGGAAATAGAGAAAGCGGTCTTACACCCAGTGGTCCGAAAAAAAATACATAAAAAAGGTGATACATCATAAGTTGCCAGAAAACATATACACTGGCAACAGCCCAGCATCCGGTGTAGCGTAAAGTAAAGTTGAGAAGGCTCGGAACTGCACCAACCTTATTAATAAATGACAAGGTCAGGTTTGACGCATACACAACAGCGGCAGCTATTCAGCGCTGAAAGCGGCACAACTGAAAATCTAATGGCGTTATTCCAAATACTTCGCTACTGGATCATGCGATCTAACACAGCGGGCGACTGCATCTACCGTAATAAATGATCTAACTGCGGTGAGCAAATCAAAGGACGGCATTTGTTCACGGTTCAGCGCTCAGGACCGAACGAGCATAATTGTTGTGACCGGAAACCCAGGTGCGCTAAAAGGTTCGTTTAGTCGATGCAGCGCTGCACGGCAACACAATCAAGTAGTGCTCTTGTATACTGCAACCGGAAAAGACGAAGTCAATACATAAGGCAAAAGGGTGAAGTGCTAGAACATGAAGGAACAAAGATGCGCATGTTGACCTATCGGTGGACACTTCAATGGATGTCGGTATCTTTGATGCTTGCTAAGTAGATGGTATGTTTGCACAGCAGTACTTCCGTAGGTTGTTTCAAGTATATAACGGTTGACTTGTGAAAAACACAAAAGTACGCAAGATCTTTCATGTCCTCTGTAAACAGAACCTGGCATTTGTAGTTAGATTCACTGTGTGCTTATTCGTTAGTAAGCTAGGATACTAATAAGCAATATGCTGATTTTGCATTTTAAAAGGTCCTAGTTGATTTCAGATAGGTTTCATGTGGTATGTTGACTTCTAATGGCATCACAGCGATACATTCCATTTAAGGCTATTCCGTATCGGAACCGTCAGAGAGCATCTTGTTTTATTAAAAGCAGCAATCCTTAAAACAACTGATACGTCTATTCACAACCAGTCGTCGTTTCTTTACAGAACATTTTCAGCATTCAGTACTCACTGTTCTCACGAAAACACCAATATTGACATATTCCACTGTTGAGAAAACGCCATTGTCACACCGCAAAATCCTTTTATTTTTGTAGAACGCGTCCACATTTCCCTACTTTGACCATATGCGTGTAAACCAGTGTGATGTGTCACATTTACGGTTATCCCTCTTTTCGGCTGTGCGCATAGCATTTTCAATAAGTGCGACCGTTCAGCATTTTCAGTAGGTTATGTTGTGCATTTTTAAAGCACGGATCATAAGAACTTTAGTAAGAGTTTAATGTAGATGATGGAAACCGTGCGCTGCGATGGGTATTATCACGATCTCCTAATCTGTTCACCTGAATCTGACGAAAGTCGGACGATTTTATCAATTCTTGCATTGCTCCTTGTTTTCTTGACAATCTATGCGCGACCGTTTCCTTTCAAACTGCTGTTTAAGTTTTCTAAGTATTAGATGAAAGTGTTGGACACGTATGTGCACTTTGGACAAAAGCGGTATGATTATACCTGACACCGCTAACTCAGATATTTAACTTTTAAACCTCGCTAAAGCTAATACTGCTTTCAAATTTTCTTCGAGTTATTTATTTTCACGTGGTCAATTCGGCAAACTTCCGGCTGACGGTACATTTAGATCACATTTGCTCGTTGCATTGAGCTAAATCAATGGATCACAGTTGCTGAGCTTTCCAGGTGTCATGAGAATGGCTATATAACAGATTGAAGAGTCGGCATATCTCGCCCACACCTTTCGGAAACGCTCTTTTTCACTTCACTGTTCAACTATGTGATCACGAATAAAAGCAAAGGGTCTGCTGTTTGCTGCATGCGGGCTGATCATTACAAACGTTTTGCTTTTACATGAGTTTTAATTTTGTCGGCGGGTGTAATGTGATTCACATTCTTCGTATAAGTTCGTTTTTGGTATGCACCACCATTCGCACAGGGTGAACACTTCTTTTGTTTGTCCGCCCCGACCTCAACGACCTTCCGTGCGATCGCTGCGCAACGTAGTCTGCCTGCCTGTCCGAAAGCGCCACGTAGCTCATCTGCCCTTGATACTACTCTATCAGTTTTATTTCTTGAAGCCAAACATATACAAAAACAAGTTTCACCTTTGCGGTTTCTATCATATTCCATACTGTTTTTGTGACCTGTTTAACAGTTTACCTTGACCCTATTTGGCGCTCCATTTAGCGCTTGCATTGATTCATCTATTCGTCTTCACCTCGTCCTCCGCGTGTCTTCATATACGTTGATTTTCCAAATCTCGCAATATCCCTTATAAACTTAACAGATTGCAGATGCGTTGGACCTTCCTTTTGTTGGTCAGCTTTCTGGCCGTAGCTGCCGAAAAGAAGGACAAGAACCCTCATTCCCACGGTTTCGGAGACGACATCGAATGGGTGAAGTGGGACAATGCCGTCAGCATTGCAATGGATCTCGATAAGCCTATTTTCCTCCTAGTTCACAAGACGTGGTGCGGAGCGTGTAAAGGTAATTCACACTGATTAGTATTTTGATTGCATTTGCAAATGTTAAGCTCTGAAGACAACTTTCCGGGTATCTACTAACCGTGGCGATCTCTTCAAACTCAGCGAGAAATTTGTCATGACCAATACGGAAGACGACGAAGAACCTGAAGATGAGGAATACGCTCCCGACGGCCGCTACATTCCGAGAATTTTCTTTTTGGGTACGTTTGTGTAGATGGATAGTTCACAGTTATCCTTGCAGACAAGTTTGGCAAGCGCCTGCCTGTGGACAACAAGAAAGCGTACCCTAATAACCAGTACTACTATCCTCAAATCAACGATATCGTCAAAGGCATGAAGAAAGCGCTTGAATTAGTGGAGGCTCCAGAAGAGAAACAAGAAGACGAAAAGAGCGCAGAAGAGAATGACGTGAAAATTGGAGAAAAGGTGAGTCTATATCTCAGTCTGCTCGCAACTCTTTTTGTTTCTTTTAGGAAGAAAAGGTGGAAGAAAAGAGTGAGGAAAAGTCTGGTGGCTGCCCTCATGCTGCTAAAGCTAAGGCAAAGAAAGAAAAGGAGCAGAAGACGAAGAAAGAAAAGAAGGAGGCTAGTGAAGACGGTAAGAAGACTAAGAAGGAATCGGCGAAGTCGAAAGATGAGGGTAAGAAGGAGACCAAGAAGGAAGAGAAGAAGGACAAAAAGAAGACTGAAGAGAAGAAGAGTTCGAAGAAGTCTTCGGAAACAAAAAAGAGCAAGAAAGAAGAAGAAAAGAAGGAGAAGAAGCCTAAGACGAAGGAAACTGAGAAAAAAGAGAAAAAGGAGAAGTCTAAGAAAAATGCGAAAACCGAGTTGTGATTTATTTAATTTGACTAATTCGTGTAAATTTTTATTAATATTCTGTATTAACGTACCATTAACACTAGAGGCATTATACGTACGCGGATTGTGGGAGTGCTGTTTGAAAAAAACGCCACACACAACTGTAGCACACACCCTCATCGACACTTCATGCACATTTCATATTGGCGGAGAGAGATCATTGAGAGATCAAGCTGAGCACTTGGTATCTGAAGCAATGTTATGTATTAAAGATACTTAGCGCCGCAAGCAGCAAATGATTCGTTGTTCGTGCTCAGCTGTTAGGGGTCGAGAGAGCGTCACTGTCGCTGAGAGCGCAGAGTGCATATGAAATGGAACGCAAGTTATCTTTACCACTGTCTGAGTGCGCACCACCTCCCTCTCGGCGTCAAGCCACCCAGACGACAACCGCCGAGCAGCGAGCGAACGACGAACGCCGCTCGCTGGACGGCTGCAAACGTTTGCATTGTCAAGCAGCCTCGCTCGCAGACAGCAACATCACCATCGAAGGTCTGCTTATTGTGAAAGGGAAACGCGCAGGAATACAGAGGGGATTGTGCATGTGGAAATAACCCGCGTTGTGTGAGCCGCGAGTGAGCGCTCAGCCGGCGGCGAGAGACGTGTTTGGTATTCCCTCTCTTTCCGACATCCCAGTCAGCTGATTTTGTACAAATAGTAATGTATATATTTTTTATGATGCCCGTATGTACGTATCTGTGGGCTATGGCCCTAAGGTTTCGGCTATCCAGCAAATATTGCTTTTCAGGTACCGTGGCGTCTGTTTGTTTTGCATGTGGGCATTGATCGCGTGACATTGCCGTGGTCGTGTCCCATAAGCGAACACAGTCTGTACTCGTGGGCTATATCTTCAGTCGTCATGTTGTATAGAGTGTCACCGTGCTGCTTTTTCAGAAGATGGAGGGGCCAAATGCGTGTTTGGCCCTGGATGTCCGACAGACTTCCGATCCAGTGATTACGGGTTTGAATGAAAGTTCGTCGGAAACCAGTTCGGACAACGAGAGCAATGAGGAGGAAATTACAGTCCTCGAAGAAATAGAGAAAAAGTATTTGAGTGACGCCGACTGTGACAGAGGGAACACAGTGATCATGGTAAGCCCACTAGTGACCAAACATTTTTCAAATTTCACCATAGTTTGGTACAAGTCCGTGTGATATGGCAAGTGCAAGAGCTCTCGAACTGGTGGTCTTGAATTCAATGCGCATAAACGCAAGTGGAAACCTGAATCAACTTGCCACACACCTTCGCCGAGTGATCGAAGTTGATCTTTCTTATAACAGAATATGCAGTTGGAACACTATTGCGGACCTGTTGGAGCACCTGCCCTCGGTGAAGACGTTCAACATAAGCAGGAACCCACTACCAGCAGAGGCGGAGTGCAATTTTCCCTTATGTTCTAAGCTGACAGCTTTGGTGCTGAATGGAAACTGTCCGTCAATGGGTTCCCTTCGAAAGTTGCTGTCGCGTATGCCCGCTCTCGAAGAACTTCATCTCGCCGACAACGATCTTAGATCGGCTGGAAGCGCCCATGAGAAAGCATCCATATCGAGCAATGTAAATGTCCTGAATGTTAGCAATTGTCGCTTCGACCAATGGGAAGATGCGATGAACATCCTACAGTACTTCCCAAAATGCGTGCGACTGATCATCGGCAACAACGGATTTACGCAAGTTTCTCCAGCTCGCTCATCCGGAACGAATTCGGAACTTTTCGCTTCCGTGCGATCACTGTGTCTAAATGGGTGCAACTTTCAAGATTGGGAAGCTGTCGAATCCCTTTCGGTCTTTTCCGCTCTAGAAGACCTTCGAATTCGAAACATTCCGCTTTTTGAAGGAATGGCAGATGAACAACGACATCATCTCGTTGTCGGTCGATTGCCTCGGCTCAAGACCTTAAACGGATCTGTACTCTCGCACGATAGACGTGAAGAGTCCGAACGTTTTTTTCTAAGATTTTATCAGCTACAACAGACCAAACCTGCTATCTACGACACTCTCGTTGGAATTCACGGACATGTAGAGCAACTGGCGGAAGTGGATCTTACGCCAAAGAAACATGCGTTGGTGGAACTAACTTGCGAGGAGACGGGGCTCAAGAAGTCACTGCAAGTGAAGCTGACACTTACAATGCAGTCGCTGAAGACAAAGGCCGAACAGCTCACGGGTATATCGTCAAATTCTATGCGAGTTTTCTACATAGCCAGAAACTTTTTGAATGGGGATATGCCGATCCTTCTAAATCATCCACAGAAAACGCTTCAATCATTGCACGTCAGCGATGGAGATCGGTTCGAATTTCAGGTATGTTTGTTACTGTTTAAGCTACAATCAGCAAAATTTTAGTCAAAGATAAGCGTCCGAAATACCAGATCATCTGTAACCAAAACAGTGAAATGAATCATCTTCCCAGTATGTTCCGAAACTTCTATTTCCATCGTGTCCTGTCACGTTTACAACTTTTCTCAAAGCAGATGTTATGTAAATACTTATCTTCAGTAACTTAGAACATCATCCTTGTCTTTCCGTCACTACTTCTGTGCTTGTACATTCTATGTAAATACGATTTGCAATAAACACCTTTCAACTTGTGATATTGAAAAGCAGCTTCTATTTGAGTCACGCCACAAAAAGCAAAAAAAGGTTACTGCGTTTGTATGGGTATATGGCTATAGATATTGTCGGTCAGGAGCGGGACACCTGAACTGACTTCTTCGTTCGAGCTGCTTTCGAGTTATTTCGTGCAGGCTTCAAGCTGTCTGCCGTACTTGAACGACGTGGCTTTTCTTTGCTGACTACCGTAACCTGAGGATTTGGAGCGTCCTGTTTGGTAGTCGTCCTTTCGCGGTCCCAGTACTGTTTCAGCTGTCGTCGCATTATTTTTCCGCAAATGTTCCGCGGTATTTCCGAGATGAAGTACACTCCGCCGCGCAGTTCCTTGAACTGAGCTATTTTACCTAAACACGACTCAGTGTCTCATAAGCCTTCCCAAATGCATTTAGCTACCGGAAACATGCTGACGCACTTCAGCAGAGGCCAGTAATGGATGGGCGGTGTTCTTGACGACAAACGCCGCCGGCACTTCTCCCGCGACATGGTCCTGTCGACCTACTACGGCGCAATCATCGATGCCTGGATGACTCCGCAAAATTGATTCCACCTCGGACGGACAAACCTAGAAAGGCTATTTTCCATTCGGAAGGGGGATCAATACAGACCAATGTGCCTTTGTACCTGATGATGTCTTTGATTCTATCCATAATATAAATGAATCCATTCTCATCATAGTAAGCAGCGTCACCTAAACAACAAATGTGTTTGACATAAAAAGTGAGTACCTGTTTTCACGAATCCGGAAGAGTCGAATAACTCCGCTGTTGCCTTCGGGTTTTTGTAGAAGTTTGGCATAACCTGAGGACCGCTCACAAGAAGCTGTCCGGGCTGGTGAGGGGCGCAAAGCTTTTTAGTTTCCCAATTAACGACCTAAGACCACGGCATGTTTAAGTCAACTTCCGTTACGTCACATGCCTTCATCAGCATTCCCGGAAGAGGAACTCCAACAGTGTTCAAGCGATCACAGCCGTAATAGGAGAGTGTACAGATACCACCGAGTTCCGTCATACCGTAAGCTGGAACTGGCTGATTTACTTAACATGTACGTAGTTAACGTGTACGGACCTTCACGCAGGTCCTCTATCTGGATTCTTTCTCGGCAGGCCTTGACGATGTTCGAATCCAAGGGAGCACCACTGACAACGATTGAACGGAGAGTAGCTGTGATGTCTTCCAGAGCGTACGAATCGTAAGCAATTGTTTGAAGCATAGGAGGTGTAAGGTGAACATGAGTTATCTGCAAAGATACTGTAACTTCCTGTTCTGTTCGGAAAACATCGTACTTTGTAATCTCTAATCATTTCAATAAGCGCTTTTGGTGTATATTTCGGTATCGTGATCAATGTTGCGCCGTTCATTAAGGCATAATAAGCAGAGAACGTTCCGAAACAGTGATGGATGCAAAGGGCGAGGAGAAACCGGTCCTTTGGGGTCGGCGGATGAAACAAAGGGATGCTCATCTGCTGCATATTAACAATCAGGGACTTGTGCGTTATCTCGATAGCTTTAGGCAGCCCGGTAGTCCCTGATGAGAAGAACACCAAAAATGGGCTGCGGTTTGCCATCGACTGTTCGTGATTCGCGCTAAAGTTATGTATACTGGCTGCTTCATCTGCAGTCGATTCGCTCGTTTCCTCCTCTGAATTCTCCGTGTCCTGTTTTTGTAAAGACACGGTCGACGCATCTGGGGTTTCGACAGACACGTGGTTTACTTCGTCAGTGACTGGAGTCGATGACGTACTAAGAACTAGTACAATAGGAACCTACTGGAAACTCAACTTACGTTCGGGTCTCCTTCCGCCCGCTAGGTGTTACCGTAATTCTAACATCGCTGAGAACCTCATCCAAGGTCTTTATGACTTTTATACGTGCACCGCCCCTCATAATTGCCTTTCTCCGTACATCTTCTACTTTAGAGAGGAACTGATTCTCGACGACGCAGTGAGTGGATTCACTGAGATCGACTTGTTGCCACAGTTCATCTGAAACGAAAAAGATTCCGAAAATGGTACACAAAACGTACCAATAGAGTTCCATCCATTTATGCACACTGCATTCGCTCCAATAATAGAGCAGGCGAAGTGAACAAACAGGGCTTGTCCTGTGGTGGACGTTATTACTGCTACCCTTGAGTTCGGATTCACATTCATCTCCCGTAGGCGTTCAGCACACATCTCTGACCACACGCGAAGCTCCGAATAACGCCATTGCTTTCCTGTTCCGGTGTCAACCTGCAATTGGGCATATAGCAGAGGAAAAATGAGTTACGGTTACCATAGCAAGGTTGCTTCCATACTTTGCGATTCTTTGGAAAATAAATTCAGAAAAGCTTGTGGCAGCGGTTTTCTCCCACACAATTTGGAAAGGACACTGAATTTCCATCGCTGGCTCGACACTTCAGGGTCCTCAACCAACGCTGGGTATGGAGTAGGACGGAGAAAAGGCGAAAGACGACTTTCTTCGATGATTCTCTGAACGTTTCGTACATGAACAACGAACATCATTTAGGATGCATGACTACGGCATCACGAAGGCACTCCTCCTCCTGGACAACCCTTTGACAACGCGTGCTGAGGGTCTCATTCTGGACTTCGTATTGTATCCCCCTGTTTACCCATTTATTCATTACGAATAGAGCCGGCTTCTTCGCGAGAAAATGTCCGAAGTGAGCGCTCGTCTTGCCTACTTATGGGTTGCCGCAAACTGCAAGTGCGTAATGCGCCGATGTCGATCGGCGAATCATGTCGACTGCTTCCGGATTGATCCGTGGATTGTGGAGCAGATTCAGGAGTGTGATAGGTAAACGAACCTTGCAGTAGCAGAGTGACTTTTCTCCTGTAGTAGATATACGTCAATGAGTAACAATCAAAATCGCCACAGTCGGTCACCTAATTTCAGTGAAAGTCTGGACAGCCTACAGACAGACTCTCCCATGTTCTCATTATTCACCAAACAACGACATGTAAGTGTAAATATAGACAAATTAACTTATTTGAAGTGAAATATTTCAGGCACACTACTTGTAAACCCTTTTGTCACACATCCGATTCTTTCATCATCAACGGCACTATAGTCGCGGCGTTCTGTCCATTCGCTGGTACTAATAACCTGTGAATAACATAGGGACTTGTTCTTAACAACGCATATCCAGGCCGTTTCTCTTGATGTTCGTAGCTCTTGTTCTGCACAATGTATCCATCCTTTTCTGTGATGTCATCTGGCATGATCTGAATAAAATGAGTATTGTACGAAGTACGTAGTTCACCCTTACTTTGATATTATTGTTTTTCACGAGTCGTAATACTCCTTGACTTAGCGGTTCGTAAAGCATGTTCTTTTGATGGTACTCCAGGTCAGCGAGTATATACTCGATTTTCCCCAATTCGCGCACTTGTTTCGAATCGAGCACGGCCCCACGCACTTTTACGAGCTTTCCGCCGGCAGTGCGAATCACCTCAATTCCAGTGTGCTTTAATATGTGCTCGCCGGCTTGCAGACCACTAAAAAAGAAAGGCGTTGATACAAATCGTTTTCAGTTCAGGACAAACCTCATCACGGCCCCTTTCGCGTCTTCCATCTTTGAGCCCAAGTAGTGGATCTTGCGAATATACTCCGTGCCAGCTAGGTCAATGCACATGGTTGCCCTGGGAATTACTTGCTAAGCAAGGCCACAAACAATGTTCGGCACTTACAGGGATAGGCCGATGATGATGTAAGCCATTGTGAAAAACATGTACATTTGTCCTGTTGGTACAATGTCTCCAAACCCTTCAAAACGGAAAAAGTAAATAGAGCTCATTTGCACCTACCAATTGTCGCCATTGTGATGAAGCAGAAATAAAAGGCGTCGGCATATGCCCAACCTTCCCACGTTCGGAAGAGAAGGCCGCCAACTGCTGTGTACCCAATAAGGACAAAGAGCACCATTATGACAGGAATTCGCAGCTCATCCTCGCCATCAGATTCGGTTTCGGAATCAAATTCATTCAAGTTGAGACTGCCAGCCTTCAGAGGTGATGAACAATCGCTCCTTTGAGATTGAGACGTTGATCGCTCGCGATAATGGTGCGAAATTCGTCGAGATTGCTTTCTTACCTAGATATGGTTAATTCAAATATTTGTTCAGTTCATCCCAGAGAACTTGTCGCGATCATCAGTTCGGTAATTATTTAATATTAATGAATGACACATAAGCTCAGATATGCATTGAGAAAAGATGCCTATGTTGTCTGTTATCCCCACAAATTCTTCCAGGGACGCAACAATGGTACTGCGTTGATTTTGTCAGAATCCTACGACATAAACTCCCATCAGGCTATGCTGTTGGTTGTTTTTAGTTCATCTATTTGTGCAAAAAATATTATACTTGATTTTGTCACTTACTTTTCTTTTGAAAGCTCTAAAGTTCCTGTAGAGAAAACTCAAGAAGTCGCTCAAAAATTTTCCGATATCGGCAATAGTGACGAGTAAAAGCGGAATCCCAAATAATGCGAAGGCAATGCAGGCATATCTCCCAAGCTGGGTTGCTGGGACAAGGTTACCATAGCCTGAAGTCTTATATAAGCCAATCCAGTTGGTCTGACTGCATACCAATTGTTGTGATTACGGTAGTCGCAAAGAAAATGCTGTTTGAATACGTCCAAAGCAGCTCTTCGCCGTCCGTTTTATTCAAAAGATGTCGTTCATTAATAAATTGATTTCGGTAGGCGGTAAACATCGTCGTCACGAGTCTTAAGCTAAAGGGTGAGCAAAATATGTGCGCATGTCCTCACTTCTCGAAGTATTCTTGACCGATGCTATTGAAGGACTCGCGCGATATAATGTTGTCTCCTCCTCGAGTTAAATTCCAAATATTTTCATGGAAGGTATCACGTAGACCGAATATGGTTCGAATCTCATGTTCCCTGGTCTGCTAGTCACATGGAACAATTGGATGGCTTATAGCCGTTACCTTCATCTCGTGAGATAATTCGAAGTAGTGAAATATGGTCGCTCCAACGATCAGATAAATAATCAGTAGTACAACCAGCCCGATATGTGGCAAAATATGGCGAGCCAACTGAAATCACTCAAAGGATAAAAATGTCACTGTTTCGATTGCTTTCTACCTTGACGACTCTGTCCTGTTTGCCTTGAAGCCGACTGTCAAATTCGGTCTCATCGTCGGATATAGGAGGTCCAGCAGCAGTAAGGTCCATTTCCATGGGAATTTCATCTTCATTTGCGAGCTCATCTTCGCTGCTCTGCAACATTGATTGGAGTGATTTTGCGATAGAAACCACAAGGCCCCGTCGATAGAGTAGATGTCATCTGTTGCAGAAAGAAGAGGATGAGACTTACGAGATCGAATGCATCTTCCACGGGCACAAAAACTGTATCTCTGCGCATCACTAGCGGCGAGTGACTTCAAACTTGCCGGTCGAGCAACAAAGTAACGGCGGGCGGACAACTGTTTTCCCTCGGAACGGAGTCCTCTGCACGCGGCTGTTATGCACCTTCTCCGTTATTGCTTGCGTTCACGGGCTCAGTGTTTCTATTCACCGTGCGAAACCGATTTCATTAAAGTAAGCAAGAATTGTTACGCAATGGGTGTAACACCACACTGAAGTGAAAGTTGTAAGAACTTCAAGTTATAAAAAGCCCTACGCTACAGTAGGACACTTAGTAATCGAGAATAAACATTTCCTGTTTTTAGCACATGAATTTAAATTCGTCTTGAGCCTGATTCATTTGTGAGCAGCGGAAGGAAGACGTCCGTCCTCCAATCAGCCGGTCGCCTAATGGCTTCATTAACGTCTTCGATCGCGCACGGTGTCACACGTCGGTCACTCTGAGCTGTGGAGTATCTAGCGACGTCTTCTTATTTTCCAAAACCTACTATACTGGTCCCGAATATCTCGATGGTGCCTCTGCTACTGAGGAACTCGGTTAATGAGGATGATATGGGGTTCGTGATAAATAAATCAACATTGACAGCGAGACTTATGCATGACATGAAGTCATTACGCCTTAAGTGGTTTCTGCCAAACGCTGTTTTAATGAATGTGAGAGTAAAATTTGGGCCAGTTAATAAGCTGTACTAAGCGAATTCCTTGCATTTTACCGATCGTCATTTTTGTCGTTTTTGTACTTCTTAGAACGCTGAACAATAATGCATTGCACGACCGCCCTGTGATGTCCAATGTGCGAGTCACTTTCAAAAGTAGTATTTGTACGGTGCACCATTAAGGGTCCAATGGTCGAGATTTTGGTAAACAAAATTCAAAACCTATGCGCGTCCTATGTTCCGTCTCCATGACAACTTCGCCATCAGCACGGACAGGGTCTATTAAATGCAAGCGCGGGCTTCAATGCTGCCGACGTCCGGGGCATTTTCTCTGACCGCCGTCCAGCCGGACGACTTTCCACTGCGCCAGCGATACGTGCACAGGGGTGTCTCTGCGCGCGTTGATCCTATTTGGCCATAATCCGTCTCTATCGTCGGCCAGACCGTGTCAACCACCTTTACCCACTGCGTTGAACATCGTTTCCAATGCAAATTAGTGGCCAATTTCTCTCAATCCTTTTTGCAGTCTTAGTTACTACGTTGCTCTTTTTCACACATGCAAACCCTCTAACGAGGTAAGTGATAACTTTAGCTCATCGTACGTTTTCTACAGTGAATCCTACTTTCAGGCATTAATACATTGCATAAGCACTACCAACTGGATATCCAAAAAATTTCACTCAACGACGGGTATGAAAATCTTCAAATGCTCATTTGCATTTTGCTGCTTATGTTTTTTACCGCCGAAGTACGGTCGGCAGACCCAAATCCTTGTTCACGTAAGCCACCTCTGCCATGGTGTTGAATATCTGTCTTCTTCAGCAAACCCTTCTATTCTAATTGCAAGTGATGCTCCAAAGCATATTGGTTCACCACATGAGAATGATCTGTACCTCCCCAACACCGACTGTCAATTCCTCTTGCGCACGACCAGTCCCAACAACCGAATAGCTATAACTGTGCTATCCTCGAGACTAGAAGAACCTTTATTCGGCAACTGCACCGATTATGTAACAGCTCGGGACGGTAATCACTTTGCATGGTGTAGTTCTCATTCGAATATTACTTTAGGCGACCGCAGATCGAGCGGTGAGATCGAAACGTGGTGTGGACGGCGTGTTCCGTCTCAAATTATCGGTGCAAAAGACAGTCTTTTTCTCGCTTTCCACACAGATGGATTTGTGCAGTCAAAAGGATTTAATCTGACATATCAAGAATTTGGTAAGATGTGAGATACAGCTAGCGTAAAAAAAACAATGCTTCTTGTAGAGTTTCCGGGATGTCCCCCAGGTTGGGTTACCCAGAACGACGAGAGCACGGACGATGATGATAATGAACGGTGGTGTTATTGGCTAGGCGGAACTTCCGGAAAAGGGCTTTCATGGGCTCAGGCTCAGCATGAATGCGCGATGAGTCAGGCGAACTTGGCTGTATTCACCAGCATGGAGGAAAGGGACTTTGTATTCGGTTGGTTTCACAAAAAAAATGCATCCAAATCTCGGTTTCAGAGAAATTTGGAAAGGACGAGACATCAGAAAAAGCTTACTGGACATCGTATAATTCAATTGAAGAAGATGGTACATTTAAATCTCTTGATGGTAGCAAACTACCTGATGAGTAAGGTGCAAACGGTTCATCTATTACTCATGTGTTCACTTTCAGTTTTCCGAAGCTCGCAACCAAACACTACACAGAAGACTGCGTTGTCATCGACTTCGCTAATGGAGAACCATCCTACCAACCCAGTGACTGTCGCACTAAAAAACCTTATATTTGCGCAAGAAGATACGGTAGTTGTTTATGTCTTTAATGTTAACGTTAATGCATATTCTCTAGGAAAAGCGATCATCCCGGCGCCAGGAAAGGCCGTGCGCAATGGCTTAGAGCAGGCATCCCTTGATATAACCTATTGGATTCTGATCATCGTGGTGTTGATTCTACTGCTGCTATTATGCTTCATAGCCATCGGACACTGTAAGGATCGTTTTTTCGGAGCCAGAGTGCAGCCAACAGAAGACAATCGCCTTGTCAGTCAAGCAGCTAACAACCAAGTGTTCTCCACCACCACCTCAAGACACGCTTCATCCACTCATGTCACCATTGAGCAGTCACACGCACCAAATAACACCGCATTAGGGCAGCATCGACCAAAAAGTGGGAGACCAATCAAAGGAGCGGAACTCAATAATGTACCTCCCACCGTACCCTCGCATCCTGTAGAAGAACAGCACGTACAAACGCCAGTGGAAACGATCAACGAGACGCATCGCATGCACGAGATGCAGCCGTCTACCTCCGGAACACGTCCTGATGGCATTGAGGAAGGACGTAGCGCTCTACGTAATCACGACCAAATGAACCTCGAGGTTCCACAGGGATACTCCGCTCGTGAAACGGAGAACGGGGCTCTGAGATTGGAGACCGAGTTATCATTGGCCAGCAGCAAGTACGCATCGAACCTCGCAAACCCAGAATCGTCGAAGAAAATGATGTTTCTTCGGCCCAAGATGTCACTACTCGAACATTCGTCGGCGATCAGCTTGGACGACTTTTGGAAGAACATTTAGTCATAGATGCATAGGTAGTTAGTCTTTTACAAGTTAACCGGTCTGTAAATAATCCTCATCGATGTAGTGAACCGTTAGCCTATGTCACATAGTCTGTTTCTTCAACTATGGATCTTTCGCAAACGGTACTGCCATCGTATCCCTTGCACTTCTCCAGGCATTCCATTGGTACCTTTCTCACCTCACCTCATCTCTCACAAACCTTTTTGACTCGACACCATGACTCAGCATTTACCGTTAGTTGGAAGTTAGGAAATAAAAACTTATCATTACTTCCTAATTGAACAGATAGCAAATTGAGGATTCCGCTCAAATGACGTATCGTCCAAGAAGACTAAACTTCTGCACTGGTTTTATCTGTGATGCTGAACACAACCGATTTGTCAGTCCCGTACAATACGGAAAATATCATCGGCAAACATGTGACTGTCACAGCAAACGCGTATTTCCTACGGCACGAATGATTAGGTCCTGCTACGTCATTGTTAAGCTTTAGTGATCGTTCTATGATAAAGTTTAACTTATGGATTTAGACGACAGAAACAACTAAGCGAGGCTTTGCCTGGAATGTTCGAACCGAAGTAGCCCAGTAAATAACCCAAAATATCTGAATACAGCTTTAAAGAACCATTTCGTCAATGAAAATGTACTTGCATAGTCTTTGGTACACTGCTCTCGGAAACGACCAGCAGACAATTAATCTATTTATAGGCATAAGTTATCAGTGATATACATGATGGTTGTTGTTGCGAGAGCAACGTGGCTAAGAATACAGTAGTTGGTGACGGTGATGTAGCGAACATATGTTGTGCTATATTAATCCTTTTCCTGCACAATCTCTTCAAAAATCACCGAATTACAAGAGGAAGCGACGCCGTGCTGCAGTACCCATATGACTCGATTGCCGGTCGGCCCATAGGTGTGCTTTGTGAGCGCTCAGTGAACCGCTGACGTCTTCACTCACTCCGCTCCACCCTTCTGCATAGTGTCGTCGATTGCGTCGGTCGATTCTTGAGATTCACCTCGTTCTTTTAGGAAATCGCTTCATATTTCCGAATTTCTGCTTTGGCTGTGTTGTACCTAATTGAGCATGACCAGGTCGGACAATATCTCAGTGCAATGCTCAGCCATTGAAGATAAGCGGCAAGTGGTAGGTTTCCATAAATTATAAACACTGAAAGGTCTACGTGCAAGAATTAGCCTTCCAAAATTTCGTGATTAAATATAAAAGTTGCTTAGGTGTGAGGTCTGCTTTGATTCGGTTTGCAAAGGGTTCTTTTTACAGAATTTTGTACAAAACGCAATTAAAAAAACAACAGTGTAATTGTAAAAAATCATTCACAACGATCTCCTAGGCTTCCGTTTTTACTATCTACATCCATACACTAATATCAGCGAAGGGTCCTTCCCGATCAGCCGTCGCAGTGCACAGTTGAGCCACACTTGTGACTGTACAGCTCGATAACCAAGTGAAAGAGAGATAAGGAAAAGGAAAAGTGAATGGTTATTTCCAAAAATTAGTTGCAACTCGGAAATACTTATAAACTTTTCTGTGGCAATTATTAGCACATGAAACGAGTCAATATCAGGAATAAACAGAGTTTACAACAGAGCTTCACAATTGTCAACAATACTGCATCTTTTTCCGAATCTAAAAAAGAACCGAATCGCATTCAATATGCGGTGAAGAAAATTAAAAAAAATAAAGATTTGGAAAAAAGATGCAGTATTGTTGACTATTGCGGAGCTCTGTTGCAAGCTCGCATGGATTTATTGCTAGAAGAAATCTATGACTTATGAATGGAATTGAGTATATGGAAACTAATCCGTTTTTAGGTCTACAATGTCAGAGTGGACGGCAGTGTTCCCATGCAAAAGATGTTTGCTGACTTTGAAAAACTGCACGACAAAACCAAGCACTTACTTCCTTCTCATATAAGCGGACCTCCGAAAAAGAAGTTCTTCAACTTCGACAATAAGTTGACCGAGAAACGACGTGCGTGGATAGAGACCATCACCTCGAATCTGCTTCGAAACCACTCCCAGAAGTCTGATGATTTGTAGAGTTTAATCCTACCATTTATGTTTAGTCAATACGTACAAAACTTTTTCTCGCCCGTTCTCAGCGATCAAAACGACGTTTACCTTGGACCATCCGAGAGAAAATCGTAAGTTCTTCGTTCATAGCCATTGCTAAGTGAAATCAGAGCGAGGCCCGACCATTTCGAATACCTGACAACAATTGGGAAAGGAAGCTTTGGTCAGGTAAGCAACGCTTTTAAAGTCACCCCAAAATGCCGATTAGGTCTTCTTGGTGCGGCACTTGCAAGATCGTAACATCTACGCCATGAAAGTGTTGCACAAAGACCACATAAAGAAAAGGAATGAAGTTCAGCATGTGATGGCAGAGAGGAATGTGCTCATCTCCAATGTCGATCACCCTTTCCTAGTCTCTCTTCACTACAGTTTCCAAAACGAAGGCAAACTGTATTTTGTGCTCGACTATTTGAATGGAGGAGAGGTATACAACACTTTCAAGGGGGTCTTATCCGTATTTAGCTGTTCTGTCATATCCAACGCGATAAACAATTCAAGGAGTCGAGGGCACGCTTTTACGCTGCTGAAATTGCGAGCGCTCTTGGATATCTGCATGGATTGAACATCATCTACAGGCAAGCACAGTACTATTCAGATTTGTATGAAATAATTACAGAGATCTGAAACCAGAGAACCTGCTACTTGACAGGAAGGGTCACGTCGTTTTGACCGACTTCGGTCTTTGTAAGGAGGGAATCCGTCCAAATGACACTACAGAGACGTTTTGTGGAACCCCTGAGTACCTCGCTCCCGAGGTTATTCTGAAAAAGCCTTACGATCGAACCGTTGATTGGTGGTGTCTTGGAACTGTCCTCTATGAAATGCTGTTCGGCCTGGCAAGGAGACCCGGTGATTCGCTGTTCATGTCACTTCTTTCAGCCACCGTTCTACAGCCAAGATCGAAGGGAGATGTACGATCGCATTATCAATCAGAAACTTAGCATCTCCCCTCTTGCAACGCCTAGTTCACGTGACATTCTTACGCACCTCCTGCAGAAAGACCGAACTAAGCGCCTTGGGTGTCTGCACGACTTCAAAGAGATCCAAAGTCATCCGTTTTTCAAAGAAATCGACTGGATTAAACTGGAGAGACGAGAAATTAAGCCGGAATTCGTGCCTCCGGTAAAAGACGAGTTTGACATGACGTTCATTGACAGCGAGTTCACAAAAGACCGGCCAAATCCAGGTTGGAATTTCTTATTAAGCCGATTCATAGGATTCTTTATATTCAGCGTCTCTCATTCCTCCAAGTGGCCTGTCGCATCAAGACTTGGATTTCCTTGGCTTCACTTACTGTAACAGGAATAATCTAGACGGCGAGAAGGATGATCGTCGTGCGTAGTTTGTTCACTTCATCCTGTACATTATATTTTATCTGCATTAGTAGTTAAAATGAACAGCGAGATGTTCGTAATTTCACATTTTGTGCCCCGGTCACGGGACGTATTATTGCCTTACCAAAACATGGAACTGATTAGCATCTTGTGCGTGTCTTCTATCGCCGCACAAACAGGTGAGTTGTCAACATGCAAAGTTTTAATTTACAAAAAAGACCAGTACGTAATATTCCGAAGACCCAAATATTGCCTTCGTCAATCTCTACACGACATTTTGTAGAAATGGGAGTGATCCCTGAGATGAGTAATAAGAATGTGTAAACATTTGCTTAAACATACAGCCATTCTAGAGTAGATAATGAAAGAAATTCGGTAAACAGGTAGTTTACAGAAACACGTAGAGCGCAAGGGAAGATTGACTTCGCTAACACAGACAACTATTAACATTAATCATTCACTCTTGTGACAGGCAGTAAGCCAGCACGTTTTCCACATAGCCCCTTACGTAGCTATCGGCTTCTTGTTCATTAGCGTATCTTTTATAGAAATCTGTCCCCATAAGATATGTGTAGTCGGGACGCAGTTTTACATCTTTTACAACGCTAAAAAGTACGGTTTCTACGGTGTACCGGAATTAGAACGTACCATTGATTAACGAAGTTAACAGTCGACTGGGAGTAGATATCGTTATTACGGAGGAAAGGCGGATCACCGAGAACAATCACTTCTAGTTGCTTGAAAATTGAAAGCTCATAAATGTTCTGATAGGGAAACTGCCCAGTGGCAATTTCAATCTATAAGCTTTGAATTACATTGCGATTTTTGTACTCCTCTTACCAGGGTAATGCCAAGGCTCCAAACATCAGAGCGCACATCGTAGGAAGTGGATGCCATCAAACGTTCCGGCTAAACACCTTCGGATCAGAGCGTAGTTATTCGCCTTAAACCAACCGCCATATAGGGACGACACCCAACTTCCTTGGTGCGAGCGATAGAGTCAACGAGATAGCCAGAAATCCCGAAATCACAGAGTTTTATCTGGCCTCGCGTATTTAATAGGATATTTGACGGCTTCACGTCTGAAGAGCAAAGAAAGTGGCATAAAACACATATAGAGCATAGCACTAGTAAATCGGTCTGAATTACCTCGGTGAATGATCTGTTGACAGCTTTTGAGATGGTTCAATGCACGAAGTATCTGCAAAATTGTAATATTAACCGGTGCATCAGCTCATCGGCAATACCGAAATAACAATGAATCCAATGATCGACTCGTCAAAACGCTGGTGCATAATGGTATGAACAGTCTTGTAGAGCTTGTCGAGCGAAATGTCCATGAATTCCATGCATAGTAGACAATCACCCTATAATAGACTTCTGGTAAAGGCCTGAGAAAAGTGTGGCTTACTTCGTGATATGTAACACCGTAGAGTCTGACGATCTCAAGGCAGTCAGATGCGTTTTTGATTGTTTCAACTTCATTTCTTAACCGTTTCAAAGAAAGGCTTTCGCCTTCCTCGCCCTGGTCGGTAATAATACGAACACGCTAGAATGACCGATAAGTTTAAAATGAGCACAGGTGTGCAAACCTTAACAGCCATTTCTTTCTGCGACTGAACATGCTTCATCTTGGTGACTCGTCCGAAATTTCCTTGACCAATGAATCCAAGATCCTGGAGATCCTCGTATCCGAAGGAGTATTCTTTCGCGGGCTCCTTGTACTCCGCAGGAAACGCTAGCCTCCCCGAGACAAACATCCGCACAAACTGCCTATCAAAAATATAGTTAGCACTATACTAAAATGGATTCGCATACAGATGAGAAATGTTCTGGACATCCTTAGCTCCGTCAGGTACCATCTGCTCATCTTCGTACTCCTTCTGCTTCACAGGTGGAGGCGCAGGTCTGTGAATGAATGGACTCGGTGGCGGAGGATGGCGGACTCCGCGCGGCATCCCAGGCATTGGGTAGCGATAGTGCCGATGAGACATAATACTGCTTTACTGAAAAGCAAACACCTCAGTGATACCGCGGAAAATGTTATGTACAGAGAAGAACGTGATTTCACAACAATGCAACGTACAAACGCGCTGTAGCATACAGGGAACAGCATAGACAACAACACGAAGTGCGAAAGCGGTTAGACAGAGGAAAACAGTAAACGTAATACTCGACGCTACTTTAATGAGCACCACTGTGCTTATGGAAGCCCGCGCGTTCATGGTTGTGCGTAAAAACATTTTATATCCAGAAGAAGCTAGAGAAGCACGGCCTCATTTTTCCGCGCTGCGCCGTGCGACCGACCAAACTGCGTGTAGAAAGAGCGCGTGAACAGTCGATCGGCAATCGCTATTTCGAAAGAGCCAGATGTCTCTTCACTGAATGAAAATGGTTTTGCTGTTTTGTTGACGCCTCTTTCAAGGATCTAAAAATTATGAAGTGGGAAAACGCGATTAAACAGCGCAACAATATCCGGATTAAGTTTTAATACAGAGTACGTAGACGATGGCAATTCACGCTTCGTTAGCATATGCAACGTTCTTAAAGTGCAAGTTTTTACGCAGAAACTTTGCTGTGTCTAGAAATAATTTACGATTTTTATTTCTCTACTATAATTACTTCAACAGACAAGGGTTGGAATATCATCAAAATTATCATCCAGCATCTCACTTATTGCTGTCATGTTGAATGTGCTTTGGGTTGCAGCTGATACTTCATTCTGCTCTTTAGTCTCCCCGGTACCTTTGTCCTTGACTTCCGGTACGATCGTCTTCTTGTCGAGTTCCACGCTCACCTTTTCCGTATTGCCTCCAGTCAGTTCTGCATTCACTTCATCTAGAAACTGCTTGTTCTCCACTGCCATTGGATGATCGGCATCAAGCGTATATTCCAAAAGTTTTTGAGCTTCCTCGAAGTACTTTTTCGCCTCATCCAGATGTTTCAAACTGAAAAGCGAATCAAGGTCTTACAGTCAACATGAAACTCAGCACTTCTTATTGAAAATACCGATGTTGCGCAAATGAAAAGCGACAGCTGGATGTGCGTGAGGGAAACACAAGCGGAGACACTCTTCCACCTCTTTATGAAGGAACAATAACTTCGACGTCTTTTCTGAGTCAACCAATGGAATCAGCGCCTGAAATAGTACTTAATATGACTGGATATAACTTAACTCAACAACATGCCTGGATCAATTTGCAGTAGTACAAATTAATCTTAGGGAACGTCGGTCGATATCGGTCAACGAGGTTTTCCAGGAATTCAACTGCCATCTTAGGAGACATCTGAGAAAGCCAATCGTTTAGTGACACCAAAATTATGGTACCTGCTCGATTTCCTTTCTGCAAAAGATATCTTCCACAAAACGCATAGCATGCACATGCTCCAAGACGCTTTCCTGTGGGATCTCTTTCTTGCATTCAGGACAAGTCAAAATTTGTGTCACGTTGTCTTTGTAAGGTTGTTGGCCAAAGACTGCCATTCGCGTCTCGACGTCCTTAAGAATGTGGGATAACTCATTGCAATATTTTGAGCCGCACCTTGCAGAATGGACATTTCATTGCCGTCAGCATATGGTCGTTGTTATCGATACACCTTGTGCACTCACAATGGAAATACCAAGTGTCCTGGAGCATTTTTCTCCTCTGCTGTTTAGTTGAAAACAGTTCAATGTACGAGTAGAAAGTTTTCGAACGGTCCAATAGATTAACAGAATTATGCAGGGGACGAAGGGTAGCAATGAAGCCCTTGCAAGTGTAGACTGTGTTTGGTGCGCAACTGTGATCGTATGCACAGAGGTCCAAATAGAGTCCTTTGCCAATTTCCTGAAAAACGAGCATGAAATTGATCTGTGATCTGTTGATCTACCTTCAGATAGGCTTTGTCACTGATAGCATGCCGGTTA
Source organism: Steinernema hermaphroditum (assembly GCA_030435675.1). Lineage (NCBI taxonomy): Eukaryota > Metazoa > Nematoda > Chromadorea > Rhabditida > Steinernematidae > Steinernema > Steinernema hermaphroditum. The sequence goes on along the minus strand of CM059625.1, from coordinate 9,553,008 downwards.
ATGAAGTCCCTGCAGTGCAACTCAAAGACCGCTTTCTTCGGAAGCATGTACTTTTCGTCGTAGTATTTAGAAAGTGTCTCGTAGATTTCTGCAAACAGCTTTTAAATACACTTACAACAAATGATATTGTACCTTCGAACTTCTTTAGCCCCTGCTCATCCTTCGTAATTTGCTCTGCGTGTGACCAAATCTCCATGATTGTTCTTTTGGAAGTGCGGTTTTCATAGAACGTGGGATCCTTTTTATCTCGACCTTTCACAATATCCTGAAACTTAATAGATTGCAAAGTGTTTTTACGAAAGAATTTGCCTTAAAACGGAGAACGATACGTCCCAGGAGTCGAATTTCAATATTTGCAACATAGCGATGCGTTGCAATTGCTTTGCATTCGCCTTTGTGATCCTTCCAGGCCAAGGATTGACAGGTCTTATCGCAGAAGAGAGCAACGCCACACCCTGTGCAGTGTCTCAGTCCCTGCTTCTCGCAAAGACAGTACCAGCAGTAAGAACTGAGTTCTTCGTTGTAGAGGGCATAAGCGAAGGGGTAGAAATCGACTCTATTCTGCTTTGCAGCCTCTGTGCTTGAAGGCATTCTCTCGAATCCAAGCCGCACGATGAAAAATGCTCACAGAAGAAGAAGCCGAGTGGATACGGAGTGTATTTTCCGTCGTGAAACTCAAAGTGTACTCGGAGCGCGAGTGTAATAAGAACAGCCCTGCGAAAACGGTGAAAGCGATTGAGGCGAGGCACTCACCGTCCGTTCCTCTCACAGGTCCTGTGCTCTTCCCTCCAACCGGCAGGCAGAGCCGTTGTATCGAAACTGATGGACTGTGATCGATTAGCATGAAAACGATTTCAATGTGTCCGAAAAAGCATTGCATTCGAACATTGTGTCAACGATCTCAGAGCCTCACGATAGAGTTCGCGTGAAGCAGTGTTAGATGCAACCAAATGCGCAAATACAAAATTATCACTGTATACCGGTTGTGACAAAACGTGAGTGATTTTGTGGCAATATAACTCCCAAAAGGACCAAAAAAAAAATTTTTTTTCCACGTTCGCTACAGTAAGGAATAAAAAATGTAATTGCTTGTCTTGTCTTATTGTATATTGCAGTTTCATCGTCCTTGTTTCTATAGTAGATGATCCGTTGGCTGTCTCATTTCGCGTAAAGACAGCGATGGCCGGTGACCTCTTTAATGGGTCTTACCCGAGAAGTGGCAAGTGCAGTCTTAGTTCTCTGCGGCGCGCCTGCCAAACGAGTTAGTTGATGTTGGCGGATACGAATATCGGATGAGGCACTAGGACCGCCTACCACTTCTAGCACCGATAGACCGCAACGCCGATCCATTCCAAATGCGCAAGCGTGTTTTTTGAATTCGACATTTCGCGCATAACATAAACGTCGTGGCTAAAAACGCTTCCATTAATTAAGTTGAAAGGCATGTTTCTTGGGGCAAGGTGCACAAAGAAACGAGCATTGCTGATGCATTAGTCATTATCAATACGCTCTCATAGCGCCCTGCTCCTCATAACGAACCGCAGCTTCGGAGCTCGTCCGTCCGGAAGTGTTCTTATTGGCACCAAATCGTAATTTGACCAAAAACTGTGCGGGACAGCTGGTTCGTGAGAATCGACGAACAATAATAGCAAAATCGACCCGCGTGCGCATCGATTTTCTTGCACCCGCGCTGTCTTGCCGAACGGACGAAACGTTCATGGTTCAGACTTCGTACCTATTCAATGGCTGTAGTTCTGTCTCGCAAATTCCATTAATTTTTGCCCACAAATTACCGTCTGACTGAAAGCGGATTGATCAAATAGATGATGATCATGGCATTCATGTGATTCACTCGTTGTTCGAATGCCAACTTTTTGATTTAGCAGTTCTGTCTGTGAAGAGCCTCTTCTTATGTGTTCGAGACGCGCTATTTCCGACAGCTTTTGCTGCACATCTACGTCGAGAACTAACCTGCTAAATTCACTCTAATGTGTTAATTTATTTTTCAGTGCGTGCTCGCACTGCAATGTGGATTGCTCAGCGAGAGCGGGACTACTAGGAGCATCTGTTCCGTTGCAATGAACTGGAACAATGCTATGATGGGCAGCGACCTGCTTCCGGCGATTCCTGAAGATGGCATCGATAATCAAACTGCCTCAATGGAGATCGAGGAAGGCGGTAGCGCCGCTCAAGAGAGTCGTATTGAGCAGCTTATGGTAACAATGCTCGACGAACGGGACAAGTTGCTGGAGCAGCTGCAGGAATCACAAGAACATTCCAAACGCCTTCAGGAGCAAGTTCGCGAGGCTGAACGATCTCGAGAAGCTTTGGTGAGAAGGTTGGACATGCAGACTGAGCACCTTCCAACAGTACGTCCGCTGCTTGCCGTTTACAACCATATCGTTGAATTTAGGAAATACAAACGTTAACAAAGGAACTGAGCCAACAACGCGAACAACTGCTAGAGAAAGACGAGGAGATCGTAGAACTGAAAGCTGAGCGAAACAATACCCGTCTGCTTCTGGAGCATTTGGAATGTCTTGTGTCTAGACATGAGAGGTCTCTCCGAATGACTGTTATGAAACGGCAAAACCAAAATTCTGCGGGTGTATCATCTGAAGTTGAAGTACTCAAAGCGTTGAAATCGCTTTTCGAGCATCACAAAGCCTTAGACGAAAAGGTTTCTCTGCATGCGACTCTGCTTCTTCATGGTTAATTTAGGTGCGAGAGCGATTAAGAGTAGCGATGGAACGGGTAGCGTCACTTGAAGACGAACTGAACGCGAAAAGTGACGAGAATTGCTCCCTGAAAGCTCTGTTAGCGAAAGCGACTGCCGAAGCCGAAGAAAACTGCCAGAACGTAAGAAATATTTGCATTCTGTATGTAACAACAATTTAGCTGAGCGGTGGAATGGGAAGACAATCTAACGGAAGTGCCGCTAGTGCCGAGTCTGCCGCGAGAGTTGTTGAACTAGAGGATCAGTTAGATCGAATGAAACAAGAATTAACGAATAGTTTGAAGCAAATTAGTGAATTGACCAACAGGTTGGCTTGTGGCTGCTCACTGTGTTAGAAATGTGATTTTCAGGAATTCTGAAATAGAAAATCAGGCATCTTCTGCCCAAAAAGATATCAGAACCAGCAAAGAGCAGGTCGCCAAGTTAAAACATCAACTGCAAGAGGTACGCTAAGCTTACCAAAACAAACTAACGTTGTCTAACTAACAAACTAAAACAAAGTCCTCTGTTTTAGATGGAAGTACAAAGGGGAGAGCAGGAAGCGCTAATAGAAACCCTTGAAAACAGATATATGACTGCGCAAAGAGAAGCAACGTGCTTGAGAGACTTGAAGGATAAACTCGAGCATCAGGTTCGTCCTGTCTGTCATATAATACAACAAGAATATTGTTCAGCTCGCAAACAACGACGCAGCTTGTCGATTGAACGAAGAGAAGGTGCACAGCCTCCAAGAACGCCTCGAGCTTTCCGAGAAGCAGCTCGCCCAAAGTCTCAAGAAAGCAGAGTCTCTCCCGTCTGTTGAAGCAGAACTACAACAAAGGATGGAAGCGCTCACCGCTGCGGAACAGGTACAGTTTTGTACATATCGCAAACAACGGATGATGAATTTCAGAAACAAGTGTCCGCTGAGGAAAGAGTTCAGCAGTTGCAGCGACAGGTGGAGGAACGGTCGTCGGAATTGGAAAGGGCCGTCCAGCGCGAGAAGATGAACGAAGAACACAACCAGCGCCTTTCGTCGACCGTGGACAAACTCTTGTCGGAATCAAACGATCGCCTTCAGCTGCACCTCAAGGAAAGAATGCAAGCATTAGATGAAAAGAACCGTCTCACACAGCAGCTTGAACAAACAAAGAAACTCTACGATCAGGTATATACGATTGTGCAACCGAGATGTGTATTGCGTTTGCAGGCCGAGAGAATGAAAGACAGACTGACGCGCGACAATGAAAACCTTCGCCAAGAAATTGAAGCGGTGAGGCAGCAGCTCTACAACGCGAGAACGGCGCAGTTCCAATCGCGCTTCAGCAGTAGTTACATTCCTGCTGTACTTCCACAAGTCATGGAAATACCTCCATACGCGAGAAATCAGCCACAGATGCAATCAGCTGCTAACGCCCCTGCCGTCAACGCTCCAATCTACTCGACCCTGGGAACTCGAAGACCACAGAAGGGACGAGTTGCCGCTCTGGCGGACGATCCCACAAAAGTGCAGACGTTGAATGAACAAGAATGGGACAGGCTACAGCAAGCACACGTTCTTGCAAATGTCCAGCAAGCTTTCTCTAACAGCTCTTCCATGCTCAACATCAACCCTAACGCGATGATGCAGTCGTCTGCAACCAACATTCGTCCTCCCAACGGACCCGTTGTATCTGAGCCTCAGATGCAGAACCAGCCACAGTCATCCGACGCCCACGCACTGGCGTCCATGCTGCAAGAAAGGCTTGATGCCATCAACACCGAGATACGGATTATTCAACAAGAAAAATCACACGCTGAAAGAGTAGCTGAACAACTTGAGCATCGGGCGTGGAGTAATGAATTAGGACCAAATCAACCGATGCCGGGTCAGAACATGTATGGTTTGGAGGAGGCCGCACATCACAACATCTCAGCCCGCTCTACACCCAGGAACTCCCCGCAACACGACCTGTTAGCAACAAAATATAGTACAGTACGTTTGGTTATCTATTTCATTTGCATGTAATCTGATATTCAGCTTCCTGCTAATGCTTCAACGTCGGCATATATGGGAGGTCACGACATGTATCAAAACCACATGTCTATGGACGATAGTGTTCTTGACCGTGAGTACAACATGTCGAGGAAGCCACTTCGCCTCGATCACATGCAACAACCTCTCCAAGGCAGAATGACGGATGAGAATGACTCAATAGACAGAATGAGCCCAGCGTCCTCTGTGTCCAGCAACGAACCTAGTGGATTTATTTCCGGAAAGACGAAGAAACGTTCGTCGTCCACAAGTGGACTGAAATCTCTGGGGCGAATCTTTGGAACAAAGAAAGGAAAGAACCAGGATAGTTACAGGTTCAGTTGTTTGTTATAACAGTGAGTGAGCCAATTTTTATCAGGAGGATGATGGACGCGGGCGCGTATTCGGATTCGGAAATGTCGTCAGCAGCTGAAGGTCATGTGATGAACAACTCTGCGAACGTCGGAAAGACGATGAATGGTGGTTCGTCGACGACAGCCTCGACAGCCGATTTTGACCGAAGGAAACGAAAAAAGCACGAGCTGTTAGAAGAAGCGATGAAGGCAAGAACTCCGTTCGCCCTCTGGAACGGACCGACCGTCGTTGCGTGGCTCGAACTATGGGTGGGCATGCCCGCTTGGTATGTGGCTGCCTGTCGCGCCAACGTCAAAAGCGGCGCAATCATGTCGGCGCTTTCCGATCAAGAAATCCAGAGAGAAATTGGAATCAGTAACCCTCTCCATCGCCTGAAACTGAGATTAGCCATCCAAGAAATGGTGTCGTTGACGTCTCCGTCTGCCCCTCGAAATGCTCGCACAACACTGGCATTTGGAGATATGAACCATGAGTGGATTGGAAACGAATGGCTACCATCACTCGGGCTAGGAAAATATCGCGGTGCATTTATGGAGTGTCTCCTAGATGCCCGCATGCTGGAGCATCTGTCAAAGCGAGATCTTCGCGTGCACCTCAAAATGGTCGATAATTTCCACAGGTTGGCTAATCTTATTTGGAATCATCCGTAATATTTGCTCTTTAGAACTAGCTTACAATACGGTATACTGTGCTTGAAAAAGTTGAACTACGAAAGGAAAATTCTTGAGGAACGACGGAGGTCGTGTGAAAATGTTAACAAAGGTTGCAGACGACTTCTTATTCAACAGCGAATTAGTGGTTTTCTAATTTAGATGTTGTTGTTTGGTCATGTGAGCGAGTGTCGCGATGGGTCGAAGAAATCGGCCTCGGGTTATTTGCCGGCCAGCTCCGTGACTCCGGAGTCCATGGAGCACTTATCGCCCTGGACGAAACGTTCGATGCTCAAGCGTTCGCGCTCTCTCTTCAAATTCCGCCTCAAGATGAAGCTGCCAGACAAATTCTCGAGAGGCACTTCAATCAGCTGGTTGCCGAGTGTAGATCGGATCCGAGCAACATGATGCAGCCTCGACATACGGTATTGAGTGCCAACAGTAGTTAGAATACTTTCCGTGCTTCGGGCGGGTTCTCGTCACGGTCTACGTTGCCTTTGGCTTTGGGTACAAATGTCTCATATTGTTTTCATTGTGATCTAATCTTGTGTTGCTTTGGCTTTACCCTCAAAGTGCTTTAACCACAAACATTTATGCAAATCCTTGACGCCTTTGCCTTGACACTAACTGTTAACACCTTTTGTTTACTTGTTACTAGTCCTATTCGCTTTTTCTCTCGTGATCGTCCACTTTTTATTTTTGACTGTGTATTCCATAAAAATGCTCAAAGACTTGTCAAATCTTGTTGATTTACCCGTTGTTGCTAACAATGGTGTTATGTAATAATCACAGTATCTGTACATAAAGCTATGTGTCTTAAGTAATGATAGAGCTTGCAGTTTTAAACTATCTAATGTGTTTTTAGTGTTATTCTAAGGTCTGGAGGTCCCGTCAGGTGGTCAAGTGTCAAACGGTTGAAGGTCTCTTAATCCATGTTCCTTCGTGTTTCATATGAGTTACTGTAGCGTCCTCATTTTAGCGTTCATCTTTATCCATTGCACAACGCCAAAAAAGGCGGTCAAAGGACTCATCTCCAGCGCCGCGTTCAAGTCTTGAACCTGTGGTGTCGTCTTTGATAACTGGCGAAGGCGACTCTATTTGGTGATTTTTAACATTTGTTGTTACATTCTTCTGATTTTTTTTTTTGCCTCAGAGATTTTAATTGTTGTTTATTTAATAAAGTATGGTATTGAAATGGCTGCATTAGTGAACACTGAAGCATAAAATGCAATTGGACTAATCAAATTTTTTCCTAAATAGGGTAGACAACCACAGTTTTTGTTAATCGAGATGCTACTAACGTTGCTTGTCAGTTTGTTCGTAGTTGCGCTCTCTCTCGACGAAGAGTTTCGGTTGTTCCGAGATCTACGACACAACTACGATCCTTTCGTTCGTCCAGTTTCCAATTACACGGAAGCACTAAAAGTTAGTGTGAAGCTTTATTTACAGCAAATTTTGGACGTGGTAAGTAAACGTTTTGTGATGCCTAACCCGCCATTTTCAGGACGAGAAAAATCAAGTCATCACTTTGCTTACCTGGATTGAATACGTAAGAACTATTTTTATGAAAATATCTTAATTTTTTCATATTTTTGTAATGTGATTTTTCGTAAATACTTTAATACAGACCTGGTCCGACAGCAAGCTGAGATGGGATCCAGCAGAATATGCGGGCATCACTGACATCCGCTTTCCTGGATCGTCGCACAGCATATGGCGGCCTGATGTGCTTTTGTATAATAGGTATTGAACAAGGCTCAACACTATGCCATTAGATGTTTTCAGCGCAGACGAGAATTTCGACTCTACTTTTCCAGTTAACATTATTGTGCACTACGACGGAAAAGTCGTCCAAGTGCCACCGGGAATTTTGAAACTCAGCTGCAAGATCGACATCACCTGGTTTCCATTTGACAACCAAGTCTGTCATTTAAAGGTAGCTTTGTACCTGTAGATGCTAACGGAAGGAATCCAGTTTGGTTCATGGACATACAGCGGAGAATCACTGGACTTGTCGATTCGATTCCCAGACAACAGAGACGCGAGCACCACGTCCGCTATGGATACTTCATATTATGTTGAAAACGGAGAGTGGAACTTACTTGCAACGCCTGCGCGGATAGAAACCACTCAGTTTAACCAGCAGACTTTTCAGTCGATCTACTTTTATCTGATAATTCAAAGACGAACTCTTTATTATGCCTTCAACCTGATAGTTCCCAGTCTTCTCATTTGTCTAATGACTGTGCTCGGCTTTACTCTACCTCCTGAAGCAGGTGAGAAAATAACGCTAGGTACATTACCGTCTTCAAACATCAATCTACCACCATTCCTGCAGAGATAACAATTCTTCTTTCCGTGTGCTTTTTTCTGAGTATGGTAGCCGAAATGACTCCTCCTACATCAGAAGCGATTCCTCTGATAGGTGGATAACTTTCAAAGTGAAGCTAATCGTTTTATTTCATTACATTCAGGTGTTTATTTTTCGTGCTGTATGTTAGTGGTGTCGGCGTCAGTAGTGTTCACAGTCCTTGTCCTCAATTTGCACAATCGGAAACTGTTCACCCACGAGATGTCCCCTTTTGTAAGTCGCCTTCGTTTACCCTACATATTCCTTTTCTTTAGCTGCGGTTGTGCTTACTGTACTGGCTTCCTTGGATTCTCCTTATGCGCCGCCCTGGAGTGAAATCTTTCAAAAAAGCATTTGCCACTGGTGGGCTCAGATCAACAGCACGATCCAAATCCTTCTCCAGCTTTGCTCCTTTCACAGTTTGCGATGCCGCTCTCAGTGCTCAATATTTGATGCGCGAGTACGTGTATAGCTCGGTCCAGCGTAGCTCTCCAGGTGCAAACGCTGCAGCGATCAAAGGACCAAAGGCAGATGGAATTCAGAAACAATCGGAATTCGGAGTTTGTTCGGAAGCTATGTTTGTGGAAGTATGCGAGCAGCTGAAGCAGACCAATGAATACTTGAGAGCATTTCAACACAAAATGGAGCTCGATGCAAAGGTTCGGCAAATCGTTCTCTCCTACTGTGGACAGTGATTAACCTATAGGAGGAAGATGCGGAAGACGACTGGCGATTTGCTGCTATGGTTGTCGATCGTCTGTGTCTTTTCGTCTTTACAGCATTCATCGTGATTTCGACGTGCGGAATCATGCTGAGCTCTCCTCATCTACTTGCTTAAGTCAACGAGCTTATGTTAATTGCGCGTTGAGTGTGTTGTTTCATGTTTCGCGTTGTCCTCATTAGCGCATCAACAACTGTTAGCGTAATGAGCATAAATTTGGGTGGGCCGCACTGAGCAAGTCGCAATCACGATCCCTATTGTTAGAGGCCATGACACTTAATCTTGTTTGCGACCACGCATGGAACATGGCAATCAGAGAGGGATTCAGTTAGTTTTGCAACTGCTTTCCGCTTGTATTGCTTTTTGGAAGTGTGGCATATGATGCCAGTTGATCATTTTTTAACTGGAAAATGAGGCGATGCTGGTGAATATATTCCTCCAAGAACGACCAGTAAGAGTAAACCGCTATTTATTGACCCTCATTAACGGATTTGAGACGTACGATCGGCTTATTTGTTAGACTCATTGAGAATAGCGGCCGTTTGAGTGGCCGTCTTGGCTACTCCTTATTTGCTGACGCGGAGGGCAGTAAAGAGATCAAATCCGCCACCCGTAATCAGATGCGCCTGTGACGGTTGGCTGCACTAATGTCCTCTTGGTTGCAAACTCTGAGTGATGTCTTTGGAAAGTAGTGCCTTCTCATGCTGTTGTAAGAACTGCGTTTTTCGTCCATATTGGTACAAATCAATCCTGTACAATAGCATCGATATCCCAAAAATCTGTCACATCACCTTAACTCTGTCTATGATATGTTCCCCACTCATCTTCTTGACACTTTCCCATCTCGGTGTCATTCGATGATTGACGCGTGTAATCGGATTTATACCGTCCACCCAAGTTGCACTCACTGGGAATCATAAGCATTTCGTTCGTCTGTTGCATTTTCGCTAAAGAGCCAGTTGCAAAGAGTCATGTTTATTCTTGCCGAACTACATAAATAATACACGGCATAATCGCGTTTGAACAAGTTGGCACGCCGTCCATCAAACGATGATTGCCTCGAAGAAGACGCCAATTCCCGTCGGTCATTCGTCATGCAAATACTTCTGTCGGTCACGGTTCTCGTCGTGCCTCAATTGCAAAGCGATCGTGGAAGAGTGATATAAGCCTGCGACGTTAGCCAAAAGCGGGCATCGTTTCCTATGAATTAGGTGCGTGAGTGTATTTGGCATGCAGCGCGTGCAAAAGACGAATATGTTTAATCTCTCCTGGCAATGTCAACGATAGTTTTCAATTAATAGTGCATTCTAACGAATGCGCCGAGGTCGGAGGATGTATCAAGTGTCGACTGATCCGTTCGGCTATTTGACTGGCCGTCCCTGCCGCCATCTTGAACTTTTCGTAAAGTCATTTCACAGCAATATTACCGCCACTCAACTGCCCCTCCTCCGCCGGTTTGCATATGGATGATGATTGAAATGTCCCTTTCGGGCTGGTCGGGGCTACCATGCGTGTTGGTATTGCATGTCCGCTTGCTTTCTTAACCTCCCCGTACGTAATTAATAATATGCGCGTTGCGGGCGGAAGGGCGATCGTCAGCAAGCAAATCACCAATCATTGGGGATTACCGCGACATTCGGTTATCGCCCTTGAGATCTGCCAGCCATTGTTCATCGCTGGTAGTAATCCCTCCCCGAATTTGTGTCACTGTCGGGGGGAGGGGGAATAAGGCTCATCTTCACTCGGTTCGACTATTGTGCAGACAACATAATTACTGCGAAATTTATTCATGAATTTGTTTTCCCACAACTTCCTCTTTTTTCTTTCGTGTTTCGCTTGTTATTGCATATTCGGAACGCACGGCTCAAATTCACATGAAGGATTGCAGTTTTGTCGTTTGCAAGCGATTAAGGGAGTGAGCATCGCTAAAGCGAGACTCCGCAATTTGCATCCATTCGAGTCGCTTCGCAAATCTAGTTTCACTACCGCTTAAGAATATCCTCAATAGGATGCGAAGGGGTCAACGTCCACAACAGGAGATTATGTAAATGCCTTTTCCAATCAGTGCCTCGTTCATCGTTCATTTTCTTCACTTTGTTGGCACTACAACCAAAAACAGCACAGCCGATAAGTCCATTTGGATATAAATTGCCTTTGGGGAATACATAGGGCACAATCCCAACAAATTCGCAATGTTCTTGAGTGCCAATTGACGTGACTCGCGTGTGAAGTCAGAACACGGTTCGCTCTTTTACCGTTGACTGTTACTTAAGCGTAATTTCTGTTCGCCTCACTACCGCAGACCTGCTATCCACCATCTGAAGCGCGCAATAGTTGTCAGCCATGCAAATCAAATTTCCTATCCTTCCAATTTTACTTACGTCTATGTAATGGTCCGCATTTTTCGGGATATCAACTGCGTGATGAACGCTATCAGCAAAAGATGAAAGTGAGGCTGAAACGTTGCCACAATGAGTAGTTCATTCGGCTTAATTCTTTTCTTCGCTACCGTACTCCTGGCAAGTGCACATTGGACTTGTCCAAAACAATGTCAGTGTCACGGTAAGGGAATTCTAAAACAAAAATAAAGGTGAATTTTAGCGAGAAAGGAAATAGCCTGTTCCCAAATGACCGCCAGTCAGACGGAAGAATTCTTCGCAGCTGTTCCAACAATTCCCTGGTTAAGCGCGATTCAGCGACTCTCGTTCAACGACTGTGAACTCCTCGATATGAGCAGTTTTCCTGTAATTCCAAATTTGGCATACCTGGATCTGTCTAGAAATCGTCTGGAACACGTTGAGTCACTGAGACATCTCTCCTTCCCTTCCGTCATCTCAGTTAATTTATCCTACAATCATCTAACGGTGAGACATTCATTTTCGATTCTTACAAAGAGATCGTTCAGCTATTGGGAAGAGACTCCTTTCTAATGTTTCCAAACGTGGAGGATCTGTATCTCGACTACAATCTTATAGGTCTTATCGACTGGGAAGCGTTTAGACTCTTTAAACTACGTCGTCTCTACCTGAACAACAACGTTCTCTCGGTAAATAGAACCATAAAACAGTTCGTGACTCTTTTGCAGTCGATCAGCGAACATATGTTACGATTTACGCCGAACTTGGAATTCATTAGTCTCGCTCACAACCACTTGATCGCAGTGCAAAGCAGCAACTTTTTCGCGGCACAAAGGCTCCGACGAATCGACGTCAGCTACAACTACATCCAGCGCTTTGACTACGACTCGTTTTCCCCTTTATATCAGCTCGAAATTCTCGACTTGTCCTTTAATAATCTGACAACAATACCGGGCAGTGATTTCAAGCAGCTCGTTGGACTGAGGGTATTGAACATTAGTGGCAATCCGATAACAAAAATATCATCGGGTGATCTGAGCCAGCCTGTTCTACAGGTTTGCTCCTCCATTTCACGTATTTTCTTCGATGGTTATGCCTTTAGGTCTTCGATCTGTCTTACACGGACACTTTGCGAGTTGTGGAAGCGCGTGCATTTTCACGCACTCCGAGCCTCCAGATCGTAAATCTGAGCAACAACAGAAGATTCTCTTTTTTGTCGCCACATGCATTTGTCAACACAACTTTGCTCTACGAGTATTTTTGAGTTATTTCGAAGTTGCTACAATCGATAAGTTTAGAATTAATGTTAGCAATACATCCCTCGAAATTCTTCCTGAAGAAATATTATCAAAAGCTTCGAAGGTCGAACTGTCAGGATGCCCTCTGCAGTGCAGCTGCTTGCAGAAGTCTATTCAGACGTACTACACGACGATTGTAAATCCCGAAACGGCCAACTGTTCAACCTCATCCGGTCATTTTGTCAAGTATGTTCAGCCTGTTGGCGGTGAAATTTAAGACGTCATTAGGTTGAAGGATCTGTTAGCTATGAATCTCGTTGAGTCCTGCCGGATAAAGCCTATTCTCCCCTTTGGCGACCGAACAGGCTCAAGCGTGGGAGAATATTTTTCTCTTTTCTGTAGCGCAAATATTAATGACGCAATTATAATGTGGACATTTCCGAACGGAAGCCAGATTGTCGTCAACAACGTATGTTATTTAGTCGCGCAGTCAATATCCATGTTATTTTTAGACGTCTGAACAGCTCGCAGCAGCCTACCGGATGGAAAACCGCGCTTCTACGGCAATAGGAATGCACAGCTCGGGATATGAGTTTCTTCCGACAAGGAGCATCGACCGTCCTCGCATTCTTGCAACTTCTGAACAGCTGCGATTTGACGTTTTACTGTCCAGCGATTCGGGAGAATACAGATGCACTGTCACCAGTGGTGGTTACACTAGCCAACGAACCATACGTCTTGACATAGATCATCCATTTATCAACATCTATCCGCTAGAGGTGATTACAACCGAAAGTCAGATTCTAAAAGGGTTCTAGGTCGGATCGCACTACGTCTCTCTGGCATGGAACAACTCCCTAAGGATCAGAGCAAATGACAGAGTGAGGCTGTTTCTGAACGTGTCGGAAACCGGAAAAACTAGTGCGCGAGCAATTCAGCTGTCTTTGCAGAATCCATGGTTCAGCTACAATGTCATGAGACTAAAATCAAATCAGGTAATATTAAATATAAAAAGAACAATTTTTAAATGGATAATTTCAGAACTATACATTTTGCCTTGCTTATGTTCTGTTTGAAGGAAGTCAGAGCAATACGTTCCACTTAAGTTGCGTTGACGTGCAGACTCAACCCAATCTCTCGTTTTGGGGGTCCCTTAGCTGGTCAACCGTAGTAACATCATTTTTAATTCTTACCTCACTATGCGTTCTCGTGTGTTTCCGTACATTCTACGTTCGCTTCCATATCTGGCAACAAGCTAAATACCGGTACGTGTTCACAAGCAGTTACGCACGTAGATGAGAGCCTCTTTACAGGTCCCGCATGAATCAAAGTCTCAGCGGTCAGAGCTTCCTTTCGAATTCTTCCAGGAACGGGAACGCTCTTTCCCATTCGATTACATTCGAGAACAGATCTCAGGTACCGATTAACTTACAAGGGAACATCCCCAAGTGCCCGACGAGTTAGGAGCTGAGATGTGGCGCGGCTTGTAGACGGTCTTCTAACTAAGAAAACGCACATAATCTCATCGGCCATAAATCAGTCGGGCTACCATAAAGATGGTCATGAAGTTGCAAAAATTGTAAGGTCTCCTGGTGCGATGTCCCTGACTAGTCAGAATATACGGTTTTCATGTCAGTTTTTGTCATTTTTTGACCCCTTTTCTTGCTAAAAGAACATGGTTGTTAACTGGTAATGTTAATTTTGGCTCTAAATGCCGAAATCCTTAAAAACCCCGTCCAAAATCGGACAAAAATACCGTATATTCTGACTAGTCAGGGACATCGCACCAGGAGACCTTACAATTTTTGCAACTTCATGACCATCTTTATGGTAGCCCGACTGATTTATGGCCGATGAGATTATGTGCGTTTTCTTAGTTAGAAGACCGTCTACAAGCCGCGCCACATCTCAGCTCCTAACTCGTCGGACACTTGGGGATGTTCCCTTGTTAGCTAACACCATACACAATCCCATTTCAGACATCTGAACTACTGGCGCAGTCCCATTCTCTCACAGGGTTCCCCTCCACATCGAACCACGACACGAGTAACGGTCATCTTCTTACAGTTGAAGACATCGCTGTCTAGCTCAATACGGTTATACGTGTTCTACGTAATGTACAAATAAACTTTTGTAAACAAGTTTATTGAATTATGATCTCAACCGCAAAGCATATTTTCAACTTGCAGAACAGGAAGCCACTAGAAGGCGGAAATGCTTTCTAACGAATTTCTCTATCTCTATTGCTTTAACACAACAGGTTTGTCGTATTTCTTTACTTATCCGCTGGATAAGCGATATCCGTTTCCACGTTCTCTTCTCTCCCTGTTGTTGACAAACATGAAGAAAGCGGGGCGACATGAAAAAACTCTACACATAGCAAAACGTGGGTGCACTTTTGCTTCGCTGCCCTTAGCCGGATAGCAAAACATCCTGTGATAAGATCATTTTCACAGCCATTCTTTTGCTAACGAAAAAACAAGTTCCTACGGGCGGCTTCGATTCATGCTGTCTGTTGTTTCCTGCTTGCTGCAAGAGAACTTGTTCTACTGCTGTTAGCGGCTTCAGGTACAAAAGCCGGTGAGAAGGAATTGCCGTCTTCAGATGTCGACCATGGCACTGGTTCCAAGTCGTTCCATCGCCATCTTTGTTTTGTTTTTTTATCTTGTGAGGGCAAAACTCGACCGTGACTTCTTTGCCCAACAGGTAAGGATAGAGAAGTCTGTAGACCGTTACGTTCCGCTAGGTTCTCGAGCAGTACAACTTCTACCGCAGCTTGCACGGAGTCAAAAGCGTCACCCTTAACAAAACTATGAGCCTGAACTGTGAACATTATGCACAAAGGCTGGGTACCCGGGCCGTTGCTCAACCCTGTCTTGTACATAGCCGGAAAAGTAGGTTAGATGTTGTTGAATTGATGACTTCGGCTTATTCTATGAAAAGCCCCTTTTAAGAACAGTACGACAGGGTACAATGTAATACCTTTATTTAGATGGAGAAAATTTAATGTTTTATTGGAATTATGCACCTGTCGGCGAAAGGGAATTGGCCGAGTTCACCGTCAAAGAATTCTACGACGAGATTAAGTTTTACAGCTTTGATAGGCCCGGATTCCGAGTGCCAGCCGCTCATTTCACTCAAATGATATGGAAAGGAGTCAAGCAAATTGGTATCGGAGTGTTTGAGCGAAAATTTGTGAAGTACGGATTAAATGTGGCAAATAAGATAAGCGACTGATTTAGGAATGCCTTTGGCGACTGTCGTATTGGCACTCAAGTCCCGGCTTCAGGTTACTTCGTTGTT
This sequence comes from Steinernema hermaphroditum, assembly GCA_030435675.1. Classification (NCBI taxonomy): domain Eukaryota; kingdom Metazoa; phylum Nematoda; class Chromadorea; order Rhabditida; family Steinernematidae; genus Steinernema; species Steinernema hermaphroditum. The sequence continues at coordinate 9,537,284 of CM059625.1, read as the reverse complement.
ATTCACCACGACCCGGAAGGGAATCGGTTCGAAAAAGATCAATTTCTGAATAACGTTCTCAGCCCTAAGAGGAGGGTGTAGTATGAAAATACTGTTGCATATATGCTAATTAACGCCTCATGTACAAAAGAGCTTGCATGTACAAATAATATTGTGTGAAGAAAAGTGAATTAACAATAGAAATTACCACGGGTGTTTTTCCGAGGCATACCCTCACGTCCTCTCGCGACAGTGGCGTGGCTCCCGAAGCGAATTGCCTTCATGTTCCGCAACAATCGCATAAAAACACTGCCAGTCAGCGGCGAATTGGATCATCGACTACTGCCGGCTGGAAAAGACGTCAATCGGATAATTACTAGATTTCCAACACTGATGGAGAGAAAACCACGCGATGATTTCCCCGACTCTCGCTGGAAAGATACGGTAAAAGGACCTGCCAGATGAGTTACTCGTTGCATACATATGTTTAGCATGCGCACTTCGTGTCGGAAGCAAGCGAGAAGGAACCCGAAGTCCTCTTTCTGGGCGACGACCATATTGCTCTCCTTGAACAGTCAAAGGTAGAAATGCAAATACAGGGACTTGGTTTAGGCTCTGTGCCTTTAGTTTTTCAAGGATTTCCTGGCCCCAATGCATTGTGTATGCTTCGGCATCATAGGAGATAGAATATCCAATCTACTGTGGAGAATCGAGAACGGAGAACTGAAGAGTTCGACAGCTAAGGTTAGTGCCGTATTCTGCCGCCTTTCCGGTTATAGTCAACGTAGGCCATCGTTGTTTCCATTGGAGGGTCGGATCTTGACCTGAACGCGTCTCAGCTCCTAAGTGGGTTGAAGGATGTGGCCACGTTGCTCAAAACTCTTCGTCCAAATGCGCGAATCTATATCATGAAGCTGTTGCCAAGTGGCCGTAATTGGAATGTAAGACGAGAAGTGGTCGCTAAGGTGAATAGCAAGCTGGAAGAAACCCTTGCAGGTTTAGCAAATATAATAGACTGCGACATGTCTTCACTGGGTATGGAAGCGCCTGTATTAATTAAATTCATTTTTGGTTTAGGTCCTAATGACTCAATTGAACCAGGAATGATGTTCGATTTCGCACATTTGACCCAGGAAGGGTACAGCAAGGTGTTCGAGAGCGTCTTCAACACACTCAACAATCTTCTCAGCTCGTGAATGGGAAGCCGCCTTTGAAACGCTTTTATCGTCTTTTCACTTGAAGCTTTTGTACACTACCGATAGGGGCCCGTCCTCTAGTCCACAAAATCCATGCTGAACTAGTTTTCTAAAGCTGCATATGATCTCTAACGATTTGAATTCTCCTTCTGTTGTGATAACGCTTTAGCGGTGTACCTGTTTTCGTCTGCATAATTGTCTTGATTCCAAATAAATTATTACGTAGCCCATCTCGCGATCCATTATCATTATTGCTGAGTATATAGTCATGCCGACGACGCCCACTGACGCTGGCTGAAGCTTCCGCTTACAAAGTCAGCTTTGCTGACCGAACACGACAATCCGACGTCTCTCTTGAATCCTCTTAGTTTCGGCTGCTGGAAAGTCAAAAAACACACCCGTTCCGCAAGTCCACGTTCGTACACATCAGAAACAACTGTCCAAATCTCTTCCATAAGTGTGGCGCGAGCAGATATGTCACGTATCTGACTTGATGATTCGAATATGTGATTTCATTTGACGTGAAGAGGTGTGGCCTTGGCATATGCACCACGTCGTCCTTTGGCGTGGGCAAGACGTGACGATCGTCTAAAGAAGCTTGCGTTTGAATTACGGCTTCTTATCTTCGGCACAGGTGAAAAGGTCTTCGGATGCGCTATGTTCGTATGTACGCGCATATGTGTATTTTTCGCTCTGCGTTGATAGTTCTATACATTTATATCTCGGGCATATTGACGCCTCGGTTATGCGTGCCGCGATCTTCGTAAATTAACACTGTCGGTGGCCGTTTCCTGTTTTCGGATAAAACACCCCTCTTCTTCCCGCGACGTTTTCGCCCAGAGTGAATCATACGTTTTAGCCGACTTGACGATGTCGCTGGGCAGGATCGTAGTCATCTGCATACTCCCAGACCACCCTGTTCTCTCTGGGAATTTCTAAATAGGCCAGCACGTACTTCTGCCATTTTGCTCTTCTATCGCTCTGTATCAATGAACGGCTCACCGACGAATTTGGCTTCGCAGTCTGCCGTTATACGTGCTCGTTACATGCCCGACGTCCGTGGTGTTAATCGGTATAAGCATTTTTATAGGTATAAATTATGTTTCTTATATAACGATGATGATCAATGTTAAATGTCAACAAATTTACAAGGTTCTTTCTACTCTTTTGCCAGTTTTGAGTAGGATCTGCTTGAACTTCACATAAACCTCCCGTCTCCCTTATTGAGATGTGCTGTAGGCAACGAGATTCAAAACAAAACACCACTGCCCAAGAGAGATGGCTATAGTGCAAATGCCCCTCATTAGCATTTGGAATCGATATTCATGCTCACGATGACCTACAAGGCGCTAATCTCACCATCCCATACACATTGTGTTCACTTAAAAACCGACATATTAGGTTGGGTTTTGAATGTACGTTTTTAGCCCGGTCATCATCGACCCCAGTGAAACGGGATGCAACATCGACAAGAAACCGAGGGAACTACCGTATATCGAGTGTGCGCACGATGGACGGAGGTACGTATTTCTGACGAGCTGTGGTTTGAATAAAGAGTATTTTTACAAATATTTTCTCGCTATGTGATTTGACGATATCTGCATTGTGAACTTTGCAGATCGCCGGCCAGAACCGAAATCGAACTCGTCATTACCTCGAATGTGGAAGACGGTAACTCTGTGGGCATACGAAAACCACGGAATTTCCTCGATTTAGGCCGATTCAAAGGGCACTCGAGTTATCCGAACGGAACGCTGAGTACGATACTACCTCAGCTCACAAACATAACGAAGCAGAATGGAAGAGAAACGAAGTCGAAGAAGAGTTATCGCACAACTCCCTCGCCTAAATCAGAGCAGAGTATTTCGAATACTTTTTTTCGGCGATGTGAGAACGTATTTTAGACAATGACGACTTGGGCGTCAAAATCGTTAGAAATCACGCAAACCTCAATTCTGAAAGTTCCCGATGCCTCACGTGCAAGTCGAATAGCACTGTAAGTGGAGGTAAGGTCCAATGCACTTGAGTCCAAGTAGCTGAGAGTTTGAGAGTCTCGATGCCGCTCAAGGTCGATGAATAGTCTGACGTCACCGAGGGTTAACGGAAGCAATGGGACTGAAAGGAAGATGCGGAACATCACTGCCATTCAGAACAGTCAAAGGACTGCTGAAATAAAGCCAATTCCAAAACTAGTCACCAGCAAGTCTGCCCAGAACATTGAACCAGAACAGAAATCCAAAGGGATCCGCATGGAGACTGAAAACAAGATACGAACGCTCATAACGAGAGAGGTTTCTACGCAAACAGATGTGAGTAAAATGGTAGAATCGTCTTTTTCGATTCCCAACTTTGCTGCTTTTGAATTCACGGCGTACAATGTTTGTAACGTTTATAAAACTCGAGATTTTCATTCCTCAAATGAGCTCTTTCTTTCCATTTTCATCTTGCACAGACAGATGAGGTCTTTCTCAGAATTTGGAAAAGCGATCATCACGAGAGTCATCAACTGGAATGGAAGATGACGAATTTCAAAGCAGGCAGCAAAAAGCGACGCAAACGCATGACTATACTCTGCTTCAAGGTCGCAGCAAAGACGTCACTACAGAAGTATGTTTTTCTTTGGCCATCTGATGCCCATAAAACTTTTCAGCTTGATGATCGCAGTGAGCTCTACGAAGTGATTGATAGTGCACTACTGGAAACATTTGACAAATACTCTCGGTTGAGAGCTAATCAGTTCATTGCATCAAGTGCTCGTAAACAGGTACATTGTGCTCCTGGAAGCTAATGTCATAGGTGCTTAAAAAATCAGGCTCAAATATGGCGCGACGCAAAGGAGTTCGTCTCGACCGTGCTTCTGCCCGACGGCGTTGCCCTCGCGAACCGGACAAAAGCTGCTAGGAACGCTTCACTTTCGGATGTTGTTGCCGGTCTCAGTTTGCCATAACCCTATTCCTGTTCTCCACAATTGCTCCCTCACGCACAATCAGCTCAAACTTCAAGTTCAAGAAGCCATAAGTGGAATCTTTTTAAGTTGTTTTCGTTTTGACCACTTGACTCATCTCGTTCCAACCTTGCTGGTTGCTTTATAAAGACAACAACCAACGCAATGACATCATTCAGTGCCACCTCTTGTGAGCGGTCGGCGATTTTTGTTGTCCTGTTACTCGCTAGCTTTCTGGACAGCATTTTGGATTTACCTTTGCAAATCAACTTTGTTAGTTTTCATTATCGAATTTGAGGCGGAATCTTTTTTTTTTTTTACAAAGTGAACTTATGGCTAAGACGAGATGCATAGATAAGCTAGTAGCAGAGAGACTGTACGTAATCCGATTTGGCTAAGCCCAGCACTGAAAGAGTTAAATGTTACCACAAATCATCGCACCCAAAACACCTCGTCATAAATGAATTGATCACTATCGTAAAATCCATCTGCAGTGTAAAACATATTGAATTATAAAGTGTATCAAATATGCATGTCCACTGCGCGAGTCGTGTAAATGGCTTTGTGAAGAACGAAATTGCAAGGTATCACGAAAATTGTGAATGAACCCAAATTGTCTTGAAAACCGGTGCTTCCGTCTAAGATCTTCTAAGTGCTTGTGGCCTTGCAACGCTTAGTCTTCAGATATCCGGATAGAGATAATTGGCTAGCCGCGCTGTCACAAACTTGTTCCTAAATTACCTCACAACATGATGGTCTGTCATTGAGGGTAATCTAAACTCTCCTCAACGCCCAGCAGAAATCATATTTGTGCATCGTGGTCATTGCGTCAAAGTTGTTTTACCGCGTTAAGTGCTCTGTTTAGATGAGTTGTACACTGTTTCTTGCCATTGGACTGGTGTGCCTTGTAGGCGCAGCAAAGGTATTTGTAGAAGTCGTTGTGCTGTTCTCTAGTACTATTATATAGGAGACGAAAAAATGTGGACTGCCAGATAACTATAGTTCTCTACCAGACTTCGCCCAAGAAGAGCTTCGAGCTGTGTGGTACCTACTCTTTTTAGGTTCCTATATAATGCGTATTTCCTCAAGGAAAAATTATGTTCCTGGAAAAAACTGCGATCACGAGTTGTTGATTACGGACGACATAATGGCTGTGCTGGAAATGTTCGAAAACGAAGACAACAAAGGTACATTGTCTGGCAGCACCACATCTTCGAGACATCCGTCAACATCTATTGAAAAGGAAGACGAATCGGACAACAAGAGCGTGGATCAAAACCACAGCGAGGATCTGGCAGCATCGGAGGAGATACCTGCCGAAAATATTCCTAAGGTAGAGAAAGGTCTTCCAAATTAGTAAAGCTCTTTATGAAGACTCTGGTTTTCCCGACTTTGAGTCCGGCTAGCTCGCGTAGCACACTTCGAAAGAATCAAGCATCTCGAGAAAGGACAACTGCAAGGGCGGAATCATCCAGTGAAGAGTATACAGACGAGACCACAACGTTCTCGGTTCCTCGTCGTACGACGACATCAGGTAACTGCTAGCCATTAGGTACGAAGTTTAACAGTACCATCAGTTCGTGCCAGTTCTGACGAAAGCGAAACCTCCATAGAGCAAACTACTGCTAGCCATGTTCAAACAAAAAAGTGGCAGCCAAAGAGTAAGAAGTTTAGGACCAAACGTCCACACAAACTTACAACCAGTGAGGACGATGCTTTCGAAGAGGTAAACATACAGTACCTAAATTTAGCTGTCTTACGGAAAATTTAGAATCTGCAGGATATTCAAGGGCCGCAAAATGTCCCTGACGTGGAAAAGTTGCCATTCCTGAAAACAGCGTCTCCTGAGGTTATTGAAGAGTTCCTGAAAGTGCTCAACGACAACGATATTCCTTCTGAGGAACGCCGCCAAGAAGAGGTAATTCTCCAGTCGATTTAATAGCAACTGCAAATGTGATGTCTTAAGTTGCACCTGCTGGCAGTTTCGCTACTCACTACCAAGCAACTTCAAGCATACAACGCTTGGTCAACGAACCAACGCAAACGACTTCGTGAACAACAAACCAACGTGCGCATATCAGAAGACGCTCGAGACGCACTCAAAACGCTCTCTACATTGGAGTCCTCCAAACAACGAGACTTCGTCAGGACGCTCCCGCGCTCTGTGCGTAGAGAACTCCGTGAATATTCCACACACGCCCTGAAACGTCGCAGCGACAAAAATTAAGAAAGATACGATCAATGTTCGTGCTTGAAACAATATTTATCGTCCGATAAAGTCATACTACAACAACTGTTTGCGAGAGAGAGATATTCGAAAAACTTATGGAAGGAGGCACAGTTGAGATAACTCTATCAGTTCGAAATCTCAAGAGGCACACGGGGAAATAAAAGATATTTAGAATCACGTTGTTTAACGACTTTAAGCTTTCATTACATACAAAATTAACACTCGAAACGAAGATGCAATGAGATTCATTTGTTTAAGCCTCGCTGGCATCGTCACCTGCGTCGTCCATGGGACCTGAAAATGTAAGCATGTGAGACAGGTCAAAAAAGTCAAGCCCAAAACTCGAAGACAAGGAGTGGTGAAAGGGAAACAATACCCAAAATGCAAATTATATGTGGCCAATGTACTCACCTTCGATGTTCAGCGTAAGCTCAACATTGGCTTCGCCAGCATCATTCTTGATGTTGCAGACGTAGGTGCCGCTGTCCTTGGCCTTGTAGTTCTAAAGAAAGCAGCGTTAGACGGAATCGTTAAGCAATTTGGTAAACCTTGAGTTCGAGCTGAGCAGTGTACGTGTTAGCCGTTCCGTCGCTTTGCTGCACGAACTTGATTCTGCTCGATTCCTTCATCTTCTTGCCCTTAGGGTTGATCCAGGCGACTTCGGGGTTCATGTCAGCTTGGAATCCGATATCGAACACAATGGCCGGGTCTCCAGAGTCGGAAGTCTTCTGCAGGATCTGCGGTTTGCGAGTGAAGGTGGGAGCTCCTTGAGGAACTGAAATGCGCTCGTTTAAACCCCCATTTGCAAAAAGTATCAACCTTCGAATTTCACCGAGAAGGTGGCCGTAAGCTTTCCGGACTCGTTTTTGGCTGTGCAGACAAACTGTCCAGCGTCCTTTTCCTTCTTAGGATCGGTAATTTCGATAGCAGCGTAGTATTCCTGATTTCCCATTTCCTTCTGTACGATCTTGAGGCGATCGGATTCGGCGACGATCTCCTCTCCGCGCGTCCAGACAAAGGTGGGCTTCAGGATGGACTTGGCCTTGAACTCCATGATCATGACGCGGCCATCTTCGCGGGACGAGATCTGGGGCTTCTCCACGAAGGTGGGAGAGCTGAATCCGGTCAGCTTCAGATTGAAGTTGGCGTTGCCCTTTCCGTACGGGTTAACGATTGCGCAGCGGTAGGCTCCGGCATCACTATCAGCGAGGTCCTTAAAATGAGTGATGCTATTGTAAGACTTCGGGACACATCAATATCAAATCAATTTTCGTCTACGCGACTGTGTACTGCAACTGTTTACATGCAGTCATCCAGATGCGAAAGCTATCGCTGGGACAAGTGGGTGTCCAGCAAGGATGCGCTTCACTTTACACTGGCTCGAATGACTGGTCCGGCGGCATTATTTAGTGTAGGCAGGTGCGGGTGTAAGCCCGAGTAAAAGTGAACAAAATGCCGCATGCTGCACAACGTCCGCTCTCGGCTTATCGTTAAAAGCGAAAGTTTACCTTAATCTTAAGGATAGCGGAATAGGCATCGCCTCCCTTGTTGTTCAAGTTGAAAGTGAAACGTTCAAAAGTGCCTCCAGGCGTAACCTTGATTTCGTTCTGAAGCAGAGTATAAGACGTATTGTTGTTGGCACAGGCTTTACCTGCTCGTAGAACCATTTGATGTCGGGAGTCGGGCTGGCTTCCAGAAAGCACTCAAGCTCCAACGATCCGTCGTCATTCTGGCGAGCAACAGGCTGCTGGGGGAAGTGGGGAGCCTTTCCGTCTGGCATCTTGTTCGTAGCGTTCTTAGCCTGTAACTGCGGAACTTTAACTTCAGAAGGAGCTTAGAAATGGTGTCGCGGTGGTGACTCCTTCCAAAGGACTTGACCGAATATCAGAATCATTTCCATACAGAAATTGACTACGGTTGGGATCGTTTCTGATTACTGGACTAAGCGTTCGCAATAACAACGGCCAAAGGAATAGTGTCGGCAGGGTCTGCTCAGTCGGCTAAGAATGGGTCAGTCGCCCCCGCATCTGATGGAGCATATCGGCAAAACTCCTCCTTCCCGGCTTGCCGTGGGCAACATCCTATCACAACGCGATCGCCGACGGCACCGAAATACAACTGCCACGAAAAGCAAGTTAGTACTAAGAAAGCCAGTGCAGGCACAGCCAGGGATCTGGTGGACACAAGCGAACATCTTAACGGCCATCGCTACTGCAAATCGCGTCCGTAAAATGTAACTGTTGAAGAAGATGAATATTACATTAGTGATGCCAAAATGCGTTGCGAAGTGATCTGCTAACGAGAAAAAAAGGCGACACAGATGTTGTGGGACGCATTACTGGATCCCGGCTGTTAGCCAAACGATTTCTGTGCACGTTCATTTTGCTGTTTTACAATGTCTTCCGGGCGAGCGAAGACAGGAAATCAAGTCGAAAATTAACATTTAGCTAAGCGACGAAGAGAAAGATCTGCGCGGAGAGTACAGGAAGGATATGAAGCGAAAAGTCACAACGCTGCGATGAGCTTACCTGGCTCTAGCTAAGTGCACACACCCGAAGCAAAAACGAGCACTTGAAGAACAAACAAGATAGTGGCAACGCATGTGTGGGTGCAATGTAAATAAGACGGATTTAATTGCTACCGTTCGACAAACGGCTATACCAGAACCGTTAGCAGCGCTGAAATACTGACACAGTGAAGCGCAACTTGTCAATAAAAAAGTTTAATAATACATACACGAAGCTATGCCGTAAACAAAAACATAGCATCGCACTGCACACACGAGCGTTGCTTTTCCGATACAAGCATAACTATGAAGACTTCGTTAGCCTAGTATTCTCAGCAAACGCTTCTTGCATGCACTTTTGCTTCCATGCTGGCCGTAGTTCACAAAAGTTTGCAAAAATACCACATAAGCGTCCCTGGTAGGACTGTTCGACGCGCGCAACATCATAAAAGAGTGATCGCGCCGCAATCACAGCGATGTTGCGCGTCATCAGCTTTGAGAAAGTGCATCCGACCCGTTTAACCTTTGCCAAAATAACAAACTTTTGAACCCATGTCGTTCTTGTGAATTTGGCGCCAAAGAAATCGATCAATGCAACTATCGAATATGTCGACCCCAAACGTACGAACTGCGATCGATCGCCACGCTGTTTTCGGCCTCGTCGCAAAAGCGGCGCGGTAGTCCTCTCATTTTACAAGAAAAATTCACATTTCTGTGAAAACCCCCTATGTAATGCAGCCAACTCTCGGCAGTTTCGCTCTTATTGCGTCCGCTACCTCACTAGAAAACCAGTTACAAGCAGCACTTTGTTCTGAAAAGTCGTTGGCGGCGGTGCCAAACGCGAATTGGTAATAGCTCGCAGAAGAGAGACGAAGCACCGGGTTTAGGACGAAAGGAGAGCGTGCGCAAGCATACTCGCTTCATGCCGGCTGCCATCCGACGCTCACTATACCAACCTCAAATGGCATACATTTCGAAAATCATGCATTGTCCACCGCATCGAAGAACATACTGACCGATTTTATTGCAAACAGTATACAAAGAAGCATACAAAAAGGAAACTGGTTACTTTATCGCACAAATTCACAGAACGTTAATGAAAGCTGAACCGTGTCCATATATTCTTGGGCCGAACTGCTTACCGTAACACACTAAAACATGAAACCATTTAAGTACACACAATAGAACAAGTACCGTTACAGAAGAGCTGTCCCTTTCTCTCGCATAAGCTACGTGACTCCAGTCGTTTCGAACATACCGTGCAAGTGAAGCATGTGTTCTTATGCCAGACCTGAGGACTCAGTTAATTTTCCACGTCACGAAGTTGACTAAACGTACATTTCCGGCAGCTGAAACTTTTTCCGCATCATAAACGGTTTTCTCGCACTTTGGACACTTCTTTGCTTCGTTCGTGAAAGTAGTTTCGAATTTCGATGCTTTCTGTTCAACGCTGGTTCTGCTTATGCTTTCGTTTGTGCGATCCTGTTTGGAATTTTGGTAGCAAGCTGCGTTTTTCTGGTCGTATATTTTGTACGAGTGGGCAGCTTCGTCCGCTGACGAAATGTGTGTGACCGTAGGGCGAAGTCCATGATAGGAACGGAGGGTGCCGACTGTCCGATTGTAGCACTGATGACAATAAAGCTGAAGAGCATTTTTTCGTGCAAAGCAGAGACAACATTACCGCTTGTTTATGCTCGCATGCTGTCAAGCTGTCGAGAAGTTTACCACAACTTCCAACGGCTACAAAGCATTTTCACCGAGAATAAGTGATCGCGACGACAAGAACTTACAACAAACAAAACAGTGTTGATGCCAAACCCTACCAAACCCTTGAACACATTCGGCTAGGAACACGTTTTGTCCACAAAGACCGCAATTCTTCATTGTCAAGGGCAGCTTGTTCAGAACGTTGGTACACCTAAAACCTAATTGACTATACAGGCACCGAAGAGGAGTTGACTAAATAAACCGTAGACGAATCGGTGGTTATAAACGCGCAATGAATAAAACTTCGTCCGCGAGTAATTGGCGCAGCCGTTGGAATATCATTCCTTTCATATCTGCACTGACCTACTCTCGGAACTATGGCAAGAGAATTTCTGATGCGGTGATTGCATTGACCTGAAAGATATGTGTTTAAATTATGCAGCATAAAATTTTTAACGGACAATTAAAAAGCATCGCGAAGAGCGATCGAAGCGAAACTAAAACCTACGAAAAAACTGTGTCGATTATTAGAAGTTGCCCAAGATAATGAATACACTGTCTAATATGTGATTTCGTATGCGCTTACTGCAAAAGCAACTGGCATTGCACCGCAGAACTGCCGCATATTTGTACCATATATGTAGTAGACAAGTCATACGATACCAGACTCCGTCTGAAATAACTGTCTCACGTTTTCCAGACAGCTAAGTGCTACAGAGAATTAGAAGCGCAATTCATTGAAAACACTTAGGGAAACGTGCGATTATGGTTTTGCTATGCATTTGAGAGTGGTGTTGTAAGTTCATTTATGTTCCTGAGGGTTAGAGTCCTCTGTTTACGCATGATGCCGAACGTGACAAAGCGAGCACAACTTTATGTACACCATAGCTTCGGTTGGAAGGGTGGTGCCACCTTCTAGCTGCTTGAGTGGTGCGCCGATAAGAGCGAACCACCGCCCAGAGCGGAAAGGTTATTTAATGTTTGTATCTTGTGGTGTTCCGAGAACAGAACTGGTACTAAGCTGCCGTTGCGTTCCTTTCCGCGTTCATTTGTCTCATTCGCCGTTCGAGTTGCGTTCTGTGTCGAAGGCCTGTGTTCAACGGTTTGCTTGGAGATGCGAAAAGTGGTAAGTGTTGTTCCTGTTTGCCATCGTTGATTTTGAGCAAAAATAAAGCATATGTTCTGTATGCACTGTATTCCGCTTTCCTCGTTTTTGAGTGCTTTCTATTGCTTTGTGACCGTAAGTTTCACGAAGTGAGCACGACGACAGTCCCCAACAGTGGACATCATCTACATTGCATGTCGCGAGGGTAGATGTGAGGAAGGGCATTGAAAAGCGTTTTTATGCCAACAGTATTGCATTATAAGCAATGGAACATTACAAATAAAACATTGCTGAGTAACGTAGCTCACAGAACAACTGAACAAACAAAGACAGAGACAATCTCAAAAAGGCCCTGTGCGTTGCATTCGGTTGCGTGAATATCCCTGAGAAATGCGATAACAATACCATGTAGTATCCCTGAGTTGAAAAAGATTCCTGAGATGAAAGTAATAACCTGAGGTGGATGCATAGAATCGAGGTTTATAAAGATTCCCTGAGTTTACAATTGATGAGGCAGACATAATGACCTGAGAAATATGGGCAGGCAATATACAATTTCTGTAATGATAACTGACATAACTATGTGTAACTAAACTACGAAAACGACTTTAAAATAAAAATCTGAGTAAAAGCAGCACGTTTCTTGTAAGGAACATCACCGAACGATTGGAGGTTCACCGGAGAGGTGTGACAAAAATTGAGAAACGTCAAGATGGATAACACCGGAATCACCGGATAATGTTCTGAGCACGGGAGTACGTAGACAAAAGCCGACAAGTGGAGGCAAAGGAGTGGAAATCGAAAATTTGTTCTGAAAATTCCGATCTGTGAAGCGAGATCACGAGTTAGCCGTTTCAATGTTCGGCTCAGATTGGGAAGCTAAGGTTCGGATGTTGTGTCTAGGAAGCAACAAGGAGCTGTCGGACTGATGACATTTCTTCTTCGCATGCCTCACACGACGGCAGCGAGCAGCCAGCTTGCGCATCGCGTCCTTGAACAGGTCCCAGAATTCTTCGTCGTCTTTCACATACTTCCCAGGTCCGAACACTTCCCAACAAACACCTGAGCAACTCTGTGAAACCGGATTGCGTTAATTAGCTCACTTTGAATGTAGTGAATTCCGCTATCCGGCAGGTTGTTGTAAGTGGAATGATTGGGGCCGGCTACGGTAGTTTTCGCCATGAGTTTTGGACCGAAAACCCTTTTTTCCGCCAGTTTCTTGCACATCACCGTCATGGCTTCACGCACGTCGAATCTCCCATTTCCGTTCTTGCCATGCAAGACCTGATCGATGATTTGCTTCTCACCAGCCGGAAGAAAATCTGTAAATGAACCCATGATGCGGAAAGTGCGTCCTCGGCACTTACGAGGGTCACAAATGAATGCTTCTCTCACAGGCACTTCGATGTTCTTCGCTCTTTCCGGGGTGAAGTTCTGTTGTCGGATGATCTTAACGTAGTCATCGGATATCGGTTTCTGAAACTGTTTGCAACTGCTATGCCTCACTGCGACAGATGTATCGCACCTTTTTCTCGATAGCGCCCGCTGTCTGCACATCGGTTGTCGCTGCGCGTTCTGCCGAATGTAATGAACCGAGAGCTGCCGCCGGAAATTGCACACCCGCTCGCAAGAGCGCTGCATTGAAATTGCTGTTCGGCGCTCCGAAAAGAGACTGCTTAGCAAGCTCTTTGTAAAGTTCGGCGGTCGCAGAAAGAGGAAGTTGCTGAAAGCGACCGATTTATCGCCTGCAAGATAACCCGCCTCTTACTTGTGCACTTTGACCGGACGTAGACGGTGCTTCATTTGTATCCAGTCCCACAGGATCTATGTGTGCGGAGGACTCCCCATTGGAGCTGTCCGTTTTGTTTGTAGATCCGACGCTACTCGGTGAACTCCAGTTGTTCTCTTGAGTCTGCTGCGCGTCGAGGAAAATCCCTTGTGGTAGGGTTGGGCTGCCTGGCGCAGCTGTGGCACTGATTCCCCATGCGTTAGCAAAGTTGATAGTTGGGAGTCCGCCTGGAAACACACAGTGACCACATGGAGGCGCACAAGTCATACATTGGGGCACTGGACGTTGCAGAAGAGCCAAAGGGCATTCCGTGGCGGTTGATGTCGAGTTAACTCTGTTGCGGTTCATGAGAAGGCTGAGGGCATTGGCATCTGGATCTGTGTGATGCTGGAGATGACGTATTAGGATCTCCTTCACAACCTCGATATCCCTGCAACAACATTAGGGAGTAATTTTCTTCCATTAGATCTTCCATTAGCAAGGTTTGAAGAAGGATCAAACTTACCAAGTCCTTTCGACTCTTTTAAAAGCACTTTTGGGAGAAACTTGTAGACTCATGTTAGCTTGCTGATTGCACACATCGGGGCAGTATAAACATATACGGGGTTCTTGATATGCGCTTAGCGTTGTGGGATCACAAAGGGGATGTGTACGGTTCGGCAAAAACAAAACCATGTTGTAAATTCCACTAGAGGAACGAATGACCGAAGCGAACGGCTGCGAGCGAGAGCACAATTGTACTGACGTCTGGTACCCTTTCAACTGATTGTCGGTTTTTTTGTACTTCTTATCAAAGTTGCAGATTAGCGATTTTTTGAAACGAACGTCCAGCACCGTTCGCTCACCCACTTTTTTGAACAGATATTAGAAGTGGAACGGGTAGCTAGCGCGCAATGGTTAGAACGAGACGCCGACTTCAGCAACTGTGGTGCCGAGGACGTGCGCGCGCTTTTATGCCTTGAACATCATGAGACCAACTTCTTTGTTTGCACGCACAAGAAAAAAAACGTTCGCTGTCTGTAAACATCGACAAAAAGCGCAAGTGGGTAGGCTGTACCGTAGTCATTGTGTGTCGCTACGTTCGATGCCCTCATCGCGGCCGCGCGATGGTTTCTCCGAGTCTGCACACCTCCCAGTGTCAGAACTGATTAGACGCGTTCGCCTGCCTTGCCACCTCTGGTTGGAGCACTTAAACTCTTGAACCGCATCGTCGTAACGTCTCTCGTTTAATTACAATGTGTTCAAAGTCGGGAATAGTGTACGGAAAAATGTCAGAGCGCAGACATGAAAAAAGCGGTCGCGAAGACAGAGGCTGATACAGGGTTGTACCTCTCCGCTCACTGTGCCGATAAAATGCGAACATCGAGAAATCAACAATGCGGCCCTGACTAAGCAGTTTTTAATTCTGTTTTGTGTTTCAGCTGACATAGCGTTTTCGGTTTCTGCTTATCGCACTCTCCAGCACCGCACCCAAGGACGCTTGAAGGGTTGGACAGTAATCAGAGCGATGGCGCTGTTCTAGAAGGCTATTAGGACTCGGTTCCCAGGCAACAGCTCTTTTCCAGGGAGTCAAAGAAGAATATACTTCTCTCGACTCGATCACCCTGATTTGAATGTGAATGTCAGGAATGTCAGATCCCTTCGCAGTAATTTTCGTTCCCTGTTTCTTGCAACATATCAGAATCACGACCTTGAAATGTGCGCACTCGTTCGCGAGCGCGTAAACGCATCCCGATAAACGAGCCGATTCGCATTTCAATGGCGTTGGGTGAGGATAGTTCCGTCGCAAAAACTTGTTTCGAATTGAGTCAACCATGTCTCGAACTCCGTTCCCAAAGCTAGGCTTAGGTGCACATGTTGCAACAAGCGAGTGAATGTCGGGGATAGAAAAACCCAAACCGTCCAATTAATCTTTGCTGTGCAACGGAATGTAAAAAATAAACTTACTTTCTCAATTCTCGACATCCATTACAGAAGGTTGGGGTCACCGCAGCCGGAGCTGCAGTTCCCTGATCTAGAGTTTCTTCTTTTCCTCGCCAGAGTCCACTACCCTGCTGTTGGATCTGAAAATGAACATTTGGATGCTTCGAATAGGGTTGAAAGAATAGGTGTTCTTTTGTGATTTCAGCCCCTTCATATTTTGCAGTTTTTGATAAAGTGAAGAAAAGAAACATCCTAGCATTATCGATGTTTTTTGTTGGCCTGTGAGTCGAAGGTGGATGGAGTGCCCGCAAGGAGAGAGGTGCGCTACACCCTGTTTGTCCTTCATTTCGGAAACTGTGGTGCACAATGAAATCGAAATTGCTCTTCGGGTGCCGACGGAGAACCGATGAGATTCGACACAACCGAAATTCGCGGCAAAAATCCGGTTGAGACGGTCGTTCACGACGACGTGTTCAGGAGAAGTCAGTGTGCTGCCAAGGTCGTCTTGAACCGACCACGAACTAACTGCTTGCCGATCAATTGAACAGCGCGACGCACTCGTTCTTGTGCTAGCAGATGGCGCAAACGTGTTTCTCTAGTCGCTCGTCTCAAATCGTTGAAACCACTTCCTACAGCCCTTCCCGCATGAAATGCCGAAAATCGCAACTGTTCCTTTGCTCGAGACAGACGTAGGAACACACTTGCGTGCTGTCCGTTATGAACGTTTTCAAAATGTGTTTAACGACGCTTCACTTCCCTAACACCCGATCGGACTGCAAATGCCTAACAATTGTCTGCGACAGCCGCGGAACATTTCAATACAGCGTCGAGAGCAGAGTCCGTCGAAGCGCCTGCTTTTCGTTAAACAGAAATGTTAAAGAGACTCCCTCGACAGCGTTCTTAAAGTGTAGGCAGTTACGCGCATATATATTTTCAATGCGGCAAAACGAATTCACCGGCCGCACGAACGATCGACTCTAATCAGCAAAACGATTATAGTAACTGCGATAAAACGAATCGCCTAGGGAACATGGACAAGGAACGACCATTAGATAATTGATAACCCTTAACAAAAGGAAAATAGCAAAAAAGCAGTCAAAAGGAACGCCGACGAAAACAGTTATTTTTAGACGGGGCTTCCAGACAAAAGGGAACCACTTAAAGAAAGTAGGCTTACCTGTTGCAAATAAGCTTGAACGAGGAGCGAGGGGTAGTGATTAACGGAATGCCCTGAGGCTGCCAGTGTGAAGCTGAACACTCGGAATCAACGACAACGGCGACGTGCGCGGAAAAAGCGACTGTTCGCAGTGAAAAACCAACAAAGAATACTCCGCGGCGTCGTGTGTGTGATGTGTTGCCGCTGGTTTTGAAAAACTCGCGTTGTTTGTTGGCGCGACGAGAGAGAGCGCGTTCGGGGCGGCGTTCAGACAAGCGGCAGTCGCGAATGCACGCAGACATACAGAGCGAGAACGCGCGCTGGCAAGAAGAACGCGGGGTGACGAGCGAATGCTTCGCCCGAAGACGATACGAGCAGCAAGCGGAGTGCGGAGAAGAGCGAACGAAAGATGCAAGAGGGCGCGCGACTGAGGCGACCGGGACCCGGGCTGACAACGGCTGGTTGGACGGATGATGACTTGGGTGGTTAGTTCGGCGACTGCTTGCTGGTAGCAATGCTCGACGGAGATCGCTTACTTGCGCTGCTCGCTCAAGCTAAGTTCATCTGCCGACAGAACATCGCCTGCTAAAGGGGAACAACGATGCAACTCGCTGGCTTTTGGGTGCCAAACGGCGTATCGGCAACAAAGAAACGATTACACTCCATACACACACAAACGGTACGATAAGAAAACACTGCTTTTCGGGAGAATGCCTATGTGAACCACACGAGCGAACGTGGTTCGCAACGCTTGGAAATCACGAGGAAGCACTCGGGTGCACAGCGCGAAATCCTGTCTAAGGTGTTCCAGCTTGCCCAGACAGGAATCGCGCAACGCTTTGCATACGAAATTTAAAGGAAACAGGGTACACGCCCAAAGAAGCCGTTTCGCTTGCAACGCCCCGAGTTCCTTTTGCAACCCCTCTCAACTCTTGAACGCTGTTCCTCCGAAATCGATATTTTGGCAACGCCACTTATTGGGGATTTTTATGCACATCCTCCCTGCAAACACATGTATAGCGGCTATTGCAAAGAAACCAAATGGTGGACGGAATGCCCACATGAAAAGGAAGGTAGTTCCAGAAGGCACTATTTGCAATGATAATTTGACTGATTGAATAATACATATAAAGTTCCTTTTGTATATTTTGAGTGACCAACATTTGATGGCTCATGAGTTAAACAAAGCGATATAAAGCACAAGATTAAGCTCTCCCATGAGAATTTCTAACATCACAGCCGACATTCATAATTTCATGTGCGTAAAGGCATGAAATATCGAATTTGATGGTTCAAATACCACCGTATTTCCTAATATTTGCTGCTGAAGTACTGTTGTCCGTAGTGAGACCAGACGGCACGCAAATGCAGCTGAGATTGTCGACCTCAAAATAATTGAACACGAAGTTGCACCTGAAATAAAATAGCACCTGGTATCAACTAATTTTATCAAGGTGCTTATTATTCAATTTGGGACGTTTGCAAGATATCGTATTACCTAAAAGTATTTGAAATATGGAAAAAGATATTCAAAACCAGCATACGAAAAGCACCTATCTTCAGATAGAGATGTCATATGCTCTTCCTTTAAGAATTAAACAAATATGTACAACGGATGTTATGCAAGTTCTGATTGAATTCCCTGCGGACATGAAAGTTCTTCAGAATGTGTATGAGACAGGTTGCTAATATAGATTCCTCTGAAAGTCGGGTATTTTGAAAGTCGGAATGATGAGATAGATGCTGTCTCTTTTAGTTGCTTCTTTAAAAGTTGCTCTCGTTTCCAGCAAGTCAATGGTAAAAGACAGAATTGTGAAATCGAAACCAAAAAAGGACCCTTTACATTATGCAGAAAGAGAACCCTCAGAAATCCGTTGAAAAAAGTTGAACGCATGGTAAATTATATACACCCATTGGCCCGATTTCTTATAAATGGCACTTGGTGCCACGAAACAAAGCGTGAAGTTTACGTTGAGTTATTTGCACTCTATCCGTCATGATTGACACTGTAGCTGACTGGAAACCAAAAGAACCGTGAAACAAAAACCAAAAAACGATTTCATTTGAGAGCACGTCTGTCGGGATCAAAATTGACTTCTTTTTTTCTGTATTTTACGATACCGAAACCGAGGCTCGATGGTTTCAAGACCGAGACCGAGACTCGGCCAAATTTCGAGAGAGACCCACCACTGCATATAACGCTCAGATTGACATGACATTATAATCAAATATTGGGTTGCTGGACAATTTTTTGCCGTTTTTCTTCTCTTCTCGCTGAACAGCCTCCCAGTTTAGCTCCAGGACAGTGGCCTACACGTCCCTTGCAATGTCGTGGAGCACAATGGCGTGGCCTTCATGATTAGATCTTTCTGTCACTATAAAAACATCTTAACAAATGGGTTTAAAAACCGCAGCAACTTCTCCTCAATATATTGCAAATCATTTCCGATCCGATAGACATAATATCGTTACAGGAAATTTCACAGGAGATAGGAAAATCATGTTAAAGCGTGCGCTAACAGAGATAACAGAGGTAGCGATTTTGTGGGTTTAAGATCGTAGTCTGAATTTTTC
This sequence comes from Steinernema hermaphroditum, assembly GCA_030435675.1. NCBI lineage: Eukaryota > Metazoa > Nematoda > Chromadorea > Rhabditida > Steinernematidae > Steinernema > Steinernema hermaphroditum. The sequence goes on along the minus strand of CM059625.1, from coordinate 9,518,175 downwards.
GATTAATCCATGATGAGATTTTTCACGATCTTTCATTTGTACCCCAGTGATCGGTCGGGTCTCTGAGGCTGTCTGAGCCGAATGAATTGTGAGCGGTCACTCCTGGCCGTCTTTGTTGGAACAGTGATCGCCCCGACTCCCAGAAGTCCTGGAACACCAGGGAGCCGTAGTTCAACCGTCTTGACAAGAAGCTAGTCACTGCCGCCCGACTCCACCCGCGCCGCCAGAGACGTCCAAGAACATCTACAACTCAGAAGTCCGCATAGCCAGCCTGCTTTGATGGTTCCAGGTTCGCCCGCTGTGCTCCTCCAACGTGTTCAACCAGAAGCCGTTTTTCGCTCGTGCCGCCCGCGGAAACCGCCGAGGAAGCTCCTCAACTTCCAAGTCCGCGCCGCCACCCGAGCTAAAGATGACATCGCTATGCTCCATCGTCTCTGGAATCAGCTCTTCGTCTCTCTGATGCCTGCACACACTAATGGGATCGCCGCGTTCGACTCTGATCCGGGGCCCTGTGCCGAAGCCAGAAGAAGACCGACGACTACGGCGTGACAATGTGGTTCTTGTGTATATGACGTCTCGCAAGGCGTAAGCCTTAGATACGAGAAATAAACTCGTGAACTCGAGATTTTTCACGTAAGCTCTCCCCGATTTATTGCGGAGCGGATTTGTGTCTAATGAACTTTGCTTGTCTGCTTGCGCACTGTAGATGTACAATAGCTACGCTCGGAATAGACCAGTCCGTTGCGTATTATCTGTAACGAATAAGGCAGAGTATCCAAAAGATAAATTGCGAGGTTGTCGATTCTTTAGCTAAACCGCTAAGTGTTTTGGTCATTCTATCAGTTCTCTTCATATACAACATAGAGTGCTAAAGTCATTACGATCATTGCATATGGTGCAGAATCTAGTTAGCCCTTTTTTCAGAAATACTTTTACAAAGGAAAGACTAACCGTCGATTAAGCTCAACCATTGTGGATCACTAAGACATTACGCAGCAACTGAATTCTCAGGTTATGTGCGGCGTTCTTGCTACACACTATCAAAATCTGCCAGGGTCGTACCTACGGATTTTTTAAGCGAATCCGAAAGGCTTGACTGCCTGGCATATGGTGCAAAATCTAGTTGGCCCTTTTTTACACACTTAGAGTTCAGAGTTCACTTCAAAATTAGATGCATCGAAGATGGAAAGGAAACGAAAACGCTAATGGAAAGTTCTAGAATTCTTGTTACTGAAGTTCTAGAAGAGTTTCTGCTAAGAGTATGGCTCATTTCGCGCTTTTTTCTCATAGCCTTCATTTTGCGCGCTCTTTTTATTTCGCGCTCCTGTCATTTAATCAGCAGTACATTGCGAAATCCGGCGACGCTCCGACTCTGAATCCGATAATGAGGTCGTACAAATAACATTCCACAGTCTGTAATAATGACTAAACTTTGTCAAGAGCTGAATCCATATTTGGCGACATGACTGGTGGATTTTCACTTCACAACCATCTTCTAAGTGAAGAACCAGCGAACAGACATTTGTACCATTTGAACATTTCTTCAACTGCTGACTTCGGTATCATTGATTCTCGGTTCACTACAAGATGCTTCACTATTGACATCACACCAAATTTACCACAACGAACGAGGAAAACTTTCCTAGTATAGATAAAAGCTAACGAAGCGTGTGATTGAGGTTGAATTCCAACATTTCGAACAAGCATTGAAAGCACATGATTGAAAAAGTTACTCTTTCAAATGTCATGTTATTGCGCTTAGCAACGACTTTAGTTCAGGGCGACTCATTTGGCGAATTTGCCGCGCGTTTGTTACTACGAATCAGTGCACTTTTATTCGAGTGATGTGGTGAAACAGATGGAAACGTCGAGAAAAATATTAAACTTTGCAGTTAGGGTTAATCGACATCACGTTGGGCAGGCAAATTTTTAAATTGGCTGTCAGTTGCGATTTATGAAAATCTTACTGTGCGTTTATATGTTTCGAAAACACAATTTTTGAGGTTTGTTCCTTTCTACTGCTCGAACAAAGTGTGAACCTGCTTCAGATCTTGCCCTTACCTCCCTCAATAGTCTCAGCCGGTTGTTGTTTGCTTTGAGGGTTTGGATCAGGAAGGGTAATTTTTTGTTTAATCGCTCCTGTCATTTGTCGAATAAGAGAAACTTATGAAGCACTCCAGATGCTCCGGATAGTGCAAACATTAAGCCTCACTAACTTTCTGGAAGAAGCTTTCTAGGACCGGAACAGCGAACGCCCACGGAGGCTCCAGTAGAAATCAACTTGTCCCTTTGTGAAAGTGCTGATCTCTCTGTTACGACATAATCTTGTCTCGATAACATCATTAACCTTTCACTTCGTCGGCTGCCTTTCCCCTCAGGCAACTTGTTCGTTGTTCACGGAGAACAGTTAGGTGAAAACAGACAGAGATCCAGAAGATGATGATCTTCCGTTTGTTTTCGCTTTCCTCCGTCGAAGACAGGTCGATCCGCAGTTGTCATTCAGAACCGTCGGAGAACGCACCGACGTGAATTTTGGTATTCTGGAAACGGTCGGCAGTGAAACCGATACGACACGACACATTCGGATGCGTCCGAAACGACGAAAGCGAAGTGCAGTGATGTCTCGTTCTGCAGCCACTCGAGATGCTGTTTATAAAGTTGCAAATTGCGCTATGCGCCATACTATGCGTTGACATTTGCATGATTAATTTCACCGCATACCGAACCATTCGACCACTTATCAGAGTATTCTGAAGGACATATGGGAACTCAGACGAATACACATACGTTTTACTCTATAATCCAATCGCTTTATCCTCCAAAAAGAACTTATTTGTAAGATTAGTTTTATCAAAGCATCGTGAACCACAAACCCTTACACGAAAACTAATAAATAAACAATGGTTGTAAAAGCTGTTTGCATATGCTGCTGGAAGCAAAATCAAGTATTAGCTTCCGGCGAGCACACAGTTTTGAGGAAGCGGCCTTCCACATTCCCCGGAGATGCCTGGATGGTCTCGGCGACGATGTTTGTTTGCGATCGACAATGTTAACAATTTTGAAAGGAAGAAGGCGGAGGCGGGTCTTGTTCAGTTTTCGTTCAGTCCGTATATAAGAATCGGCTGCACCGCAGTTGGCAGCGAGCATTCTTCAGCATCGTAGTCATGATCAGTCAACTGCTCCTATCGACCCTTTTGGCATTCGTCGCCTTCGCCGCCGAGAAAGAACAACCGGGTCAGTTTTGTTCATGCGCAATTTGCCTATTTAATACCGAAACGAAGTTCTTATTTCGTCTTTCTGGCGGTCAACCTGAAGAGATTTAGAAATGGTAACTGGCAATCAGTAACACTGTGATTCCCCCCTGCCCACCACTAGTTTTTATATCACCTTAGTTGCCCAGAGCACTTAAGGGCATTTGAAATGACCTTTGCTCGATGTTTACTCGCTCTTATTTAGGACCGAAACTCGTTGACGAAGCAACTCGCTGGAGTCAGTGTAAGGACGTGAACCAGTCCATCTACGACTTCCAAGTGGAAACCCTTCAAGGACAGTTCACCGACCTTAGTCAATACAAAGGACAGGTTCTGCTTGTCATTAATGTTGCCACATTCTGCGGTAGACCGCTCTATCCCTAAGATTTCCATATCAGTATTGTTTTAGCTTACACTCAACAGTACACCGACTTCAACCCTCTGATCGAATCCAATGAGGCCGGAGGATTCACCATTCTTGCCTTCCCCTGCAATCAGTTCTACCTCCAGGAACCAGCCGAAAACCATGAACTCATGAACGGAATCACCATGGTCCGCCCGGGCAACGGATGGAAGCCGCACCAAAACTTGCACATCTACGGCAAACTCGAGGTCAATGGGGTCAACCACCATCCCCTGTACGAGTTCCTCAAGGTAAAAAACAAGTTATTTTCACCTTCGGGCGCGTTCACCAAATCATCCCGCTTTTACCGCACACCATTCCGGTTTTCAAAGTGTACGTGTGAACGCCGTAAAAACATCGATAAGCATCCACCTCTTTAAAATGGTCTTTTCAGGACTCTTGTCCTCAAACTGTCAACCAGATTGGCAAAACTAATGAACTCATCTACAACCCTATCCGCGTCAACGACATCACCTGGAACTTTGAGAAATTCCTCATCGACCGACAAGGACGCCCGCGTTTCCGTTTCCACCCGACAGCCTGGAGCCACGGCGAGGTTGTCCAGCCATTCATCCAAAGACTGCTCAGCGAGCAGGCTTAAATAAGCTAAATGGGAACACACAACGGGATTATGTACATTGTGCTGTAATGAAAACAACTATAGTTTGAAGTCTGTGTACTTAAATATTTTATGGCAATAAAATCACTCAAATAACGCCGCATTTTAATCGGTCACCACTTTATGAACGTGTCGAATTTCGGGACTAGTACTTGAGGAATCCTCACGCTGAACCGAAGACTGGTCTGAATTGTCGTCCATTCTGTGGCCCTCGATTCTTACGTCCTGTCCATTAGTCGTATAACGTACCTGGAGACTTAATGAAATCAAATTTACACCTAATTGGATACCTCGTAGTTGTTTTGCGGATAGTTTGTGTCACCCACTTGCGTTGTACGCACATGATATGGGAAGTTGTGATTTGCAGCGGAAGGCCATGTCAACACCTTAAAAACAACTAAATCACCAGAGACCGTAGGACTTACAAGGAAAACAAAAAAACCATAGGCCACGACCGCACATTCCACGCCGCTAACTACTTCCTCGCGTACCCAGTTGTCCAAAACGAAGTTGGCAAGTATCAGAACAGCGGGACCCGACCAAAACCTTCAATCAACGGTCACTAAATGATTAATTACAAAATTTTACCAAAAGGTCATAAGACACGAAAAGGTCGTGTAGAATCGCTTTTTCTGTTCGTATTTGCTGCACGTAATCAAGACTGATCTCAGAAACCAGAGCCACGCAATGATGCGCATGATTGCGATGACGTAAGCTGGAAGACACTCCGAAACATATGTCACCAACGCTGGATCGAACATCTGAATTTCGAAATGTGTTCAACTTCCTGTTCAACTAGCTCTTCAATGCTTACTCGCTCCTGCCAAATCAACATGCTGGACGAAATTATGGCGTAAGCGAAGACGAACAAACTGAGTTTAGTCATTCCACACAATGAGAGACGACCACGTGTGATTGTGAACCCCTTTGAAAGAAGAAGCAAAAGAAGTAGGAACGACATGTTGGCCATTTGCCTTAATTTGCGGTTACCTGTATGTCATCTAACCGAATTATTGTCATACCTGCATATCTGGCTTATGTACTTCAGCATCGGAGAACCGATACCATTATGAGCATAAATTGCATAAGCAGTGCACATTAAGAAGAGCGAAAGACATTCGAACACCACAGATTGAAAGAAGAGTTTATAAGTTTGGTGGAACAGTTTGCGGCTCTTTAGAACAACTAAAGGAAAACTTTGCACTTTGAAAGGTGAAAGATGTGGTTCTTACTTGCTACGGACACGGCGGCTATTAATATACTTAACTCAACGGCAAGGAAGATCAGATTAACGGGCAAAATATCTGAAGACCATAAAGAGAACCGACACATCATGTACTTACAGAATTCGTCGAATGAGAAATGGTAAAACCAGACGCTTGAAGGGAGATCGTTCGCCATTTCAATGCTGTACTCCAGGTAAAGTCCTTTGAAGCTGTCGCAATTGCCAACGGCCAAATACCACCATCGAGGCCGTTGGGAACTTAATCAATACGTGGACGATACCGACATATTTTGACTCACGTGAAAGAGCGTCGACCCTCGCATGAGTACCAAGATTCGTTATTCCTTGCATTTTCCCAGCACCTCGTTCCATCACCAAATGCCTGCTGTGGACTCAGATTCAGGATCTGATTGTTCGTCGGGTCGAGGAGAGCTTCCTTGTCCCGGCACTTCTATAGGCAACATTTAAATCGAACTGGTTTCAAAAAACGTTACCACACTATCGTTATAAGCAGACTCCCATTGTGTTTCCGTGTCGAAGTAAAGATACAGAGTTTGTATTTCGTATTTCTAAAGCACTCACACAAGCCGGAACTCAGCGGCTTACCTTTGGGTATTCTATGAAAAAGTATAGACTGCTCGACTGCGACACAAAACAAAACCTTTCTAGATACTCCCAGTTCTAAAAGACTTGTACTGCTCACATAAAACATAAATAAATCTCACATTTCTGGAGATAAGCACGCCCGAACTGTACTTTGCGTGAGTTATTTGTAGTAGTGCGAAGAGAGCTGTCGCTTGAAACCAATGTTTCCGCTCTAGCACAAGCATTTCCGAGGACGCAGACGAATAAAGCAGAAGATGTGTGAGGAACTTTCTTCCGCGAGTAATAGTCGACTAATTAAGCTAGGACTGGCTAGTTTGCAGTCTCCGAATTACGTGGCAACGCTTGTTGCCTATGGTTACACCTTGAGCTCGGCAGCCTCTCAATCTCATCATCGACTTCGCTCCCAGTGCCGATAAGTGGAAAGGAAAAACTAATTAACTCACTCATGAGCAGCGCCATGAGTTAAAATGAAATTTTGCGTTTACAAGCAGTTCCGGTAGATCAATATTTATTTACTTGTGCACTTTGGCAGAACATACAGAATCTGTTACTAGTGGAAAAGACCACTCACAGTGCATGGTCTCTCATGAAAATTCCATCTTCTCCTGAACTTATTTAACGAGCAAGACTTCATTGATGTTGTTGTTGTGAAGACAGCACGACCTTCGGTTCCTTCATAAACAACTGCTCTGAATCAGATCCGGATCTTGGTGTTATATTTGCCCTTTCTATAAACTACATCAGGCGATGATCAAGCAAAAACTGGATTCATGCAAAAGCTCATTTGCGAAAACAAACATACCTCTTGATGCAGGACCGTTCAGTGAAAAGGGCACAACACTGTGTTTTTCAGACGACTTCATTTCTTGCACACCTGAGCATTCAGACAAACTATTGGGTTGGTACATGGGAAATGGCCGATGACATAAACATGTTCTAATTTCGCAACGTTTACGGGTATAACCGATAGGCGCCTTGCTGAGTACAGTGAACTCGCGCCCTACACTATGATTGGCGGCTTGTCCTTTACATTCCTCTTGATGTTAAGGGACGATGCTATCTTAAGGGCCATTTTTAGCACCTCGAGATGGCAAAACGCGCTGTGGTGTATGGGCTTTCTATGGTATTAATTGCATAATGGATGCCTTAAACCATGTACATCTTTGGGTCTCACCTACCAAACGCACCCATCGTTGTGCTCGTCATGTTTCAAAACATAAGCAACCTTGAAAAACATTTCTTTGTCGGATCACCATGTTCTCTTAACTCCAATGTTTCCAATTCGTTAGCTACTATAACAGGGAACGGGGACATGCAACAGGTAGCCACCATTCACACCTACCATGCCCACATAACGACTCCACGAGCTCATTTAAACTTCACGGAAATAGTGGTCAAATATGGAAAAATGACCCTTGAATTGTCAAAAAGTACTACTACTCGAGATCTCATATTTTCAAGTCAACCACCAGTGGCTCTCCATTTTGAGCAGAGAGATTCCTGTCTGCTGTTTATATAGCTCTCATCTTAGCCCTATCTAACCGTCATCTGTTTAGAATTTAGGATTTATTTTGCAATCTCATAAGCTTACACAAAGTTGCACCCATATATGACCACCATTCAAGTATGTAGGATTTTCGTGTCTTCGTGCCTCACTCCTTCATTTTGGAGTCACTAAATGTGCGACGTCTTGCTACACAAGACCGCCTTCTGGAGCTACAGCACGATCTCGAAGGCATACTCATCGACGTCGTCGCACTAACTGAAATACGATGGCGAGGAACAGGTGGCATTGACCTGAACGACTCCGAGGTGCGCCTATATTACCGTCATCTGTGCTCATCTATAAATGACGATATCAGAGAAAACCACTCAAAATAAGACAAGGTGGTCGAAAATCGGATCAAAAATATTTTTCGATTATAAACCCTACGTATTCTAAGAACGAGGAATCCGGTTGTTGGCCATAAAGTGGACTGAAGTTGTACATAAGAATGGTGAATACCTTAACTGAAATCTTCGTCTTTTGTTTCAGTAAATAATAACAAAAATGATCGGTCGTTTTCAATGCATCAACCCAATATATGTGACGTATCGATTTTCGTGTAAAAAAATCGTTATAAATTTGTAAAATCAAAGACAAAAAAGGCGTCCGTAGACGCTATGCGACTACTATTACATAGAGTAGTCAGTTTACGGAAATCATTGCCTTGCTGATCGCTTTCGCCGTGCAGAGATCATTTTCACCCTGGGGTGGAAATTTCGCTTCATCCATGCAGAAGCGAAATTTTTATTGACGTCCATGCAGCACTTCTCATCATCACAGTCTGCGTCAAAATTTAAAGAGTTAGAAAAAAAAAGAAAAGAAACCGTGAAAAAGAAAAAAAAAGAAAAAGCCGTGCACCAATCCTATATAAGCATTGCACAGGTCCCTTCTGAGTTTATACTCTTGAGTCAAGCGATTTACTTTGTGCGAAAGCACCGCCGACGATGTGGAGAAGCATGCATAATTGCCTGAAAGCTGCTCTCATTGCGTTTTTTGGAAGTAATCAGAAATTTGCAAAGACAGCGATTGTTTGTCCATCCAGCCAAAAAACCTCTGTAAACGTCTTCGTTGCTACCGCGTATTTCCGCACTTCTTTCGTCTGTCTGTGTCCAAATTCTTTGTGTGTCGTGAGCGTGACGTGAGAATAGAGACCGGATGCAAAAAAATGACAGAAGGGGAGAGGGTAGCGAATGCAGTGACCGTTCACCGCAGTTACATTGTTGATCATTTGTGAACGCAGCCACGCAGCCTTGCAATAAGCTTGTTGGAAGTAAATAAGGGAAATCGGGGGGCTCTAATCCGAAAGCACTACAGTCTAATCCTGTGTCCGCGATGGACTGGCCTTACAAAGGTCACTGTCCATCGGCTTCTTGCCAGTCGGCTATTCGGCTATGACCGCTGCTTCCGTAAATCGCACGGCGTGTTTCCGCCTTAATATGTCACGTTTTCTTTTGTGCCTTTCTTTTCTGTGTTACTCCTTGACTGCTGCACAATCCTTCAATGGAGTCCATGTCGGTTTCCCTGAGGCGTGGGACGGAGACAAATACAACGAGCTGTACTGTCCATCGAAAAACATTCCCCGCTATTTGGGTAGGAATCGCATCGCTTTCTTTTCAACTCATTCGGCATTATTTCAGAGGGCTACTTCCTGTGCCAACTGTCCGCGTCATATGGCAGTGCGTCTGCGGCTCCAGGCCACCGGTTGAACCATATGATTGACGCCATTGGAGCTGTAGGTTCATTCAAGATCAGCAATGGACAGGTAATTTGAGTGCACACAATCAACAACACAAAAACAACAGGTGACGTTCTCTTCCCAATACTACCCTTCACGGCCGTACAAAATCTGGGAATTCTATGACCGAAACATGTCCAAGTCCTCAGTGCCATGGGCTGGATGGTCTGATTACAATGTGAGCGCAATGGCTCGCTGGGAACAAGTTCCCGTAAATCCTGACGCCGCGCGATTCCACCCCAATTTGGACTTCTGGCGAGTTGGAAAAAAGATTTTGGCCGCGACGGAAGCTCCATACTGGGTTGGATACCAGTTCGATGTAAGATGCCCAGTGGATCATATCTTTCATCGAATTTTTAAGGTGGACTCACTTTCGAAGTTCAAGCTTTTCCCTTTCATCGAAAAGAACGATGTGTTCGGCAGCCCAAATCCTGCGCTGATTCCTATTTCGATGTCTGTTCACGAACGACGAAGCGCCGATGGACTCATCTGGGGATCATTTAGCGCTATGAACTTCAATGAACAACGATTCTACCATGTATGAACCTGTCGAAATCAAAATACACACACTTTATTCAGGGTATATTCACTCTGGATGATGAGGGAGTGCGCAAAGTTGTTGGTCTCTACGACTATGGTGTCTGGGATCAAAGTGCTTGTGGTAAAAACGACGAATATATCGGTAAGCGTTGATAGCGTCTCGAGGCTAACCGTCCCCTTCAGGAGACAAGACATTACTTCCCGGCTACATCCATTCGATCACCTCCACAGAGAACTACATTATTCTGCCTATCACCTCACTGCTGATCAATCCGTGCAAGTTCAAGGAACCTCCGATGACAAACGCCAGAAGCTCCATCCAAAAAGGAGGTTTGTGGGGAATGGACTTTTACGACATGGTTCCAATGAGGTATCACCTTTTTTTCAATTTGTTGATTAAGTGCCAACCATAGATTCCTTGTTTTCAACAAGAAAACGGGAGAATGGAGTACCCAGAAACCCTTAGAAGTGTTCCCCTCAATGTTCGTTACCCATCAACTGAATGCTTTCGAAAACCCCGATGGAACGATCTACGCTGATATGGTAAATAAAAAGATGTTGAAGTGTCTACTCGAGCTTTCTTAGATTGTGTACGACAACAATGATCCGTATGTGAAATACTTCTACACGGACTTTCTCACTCAACATGTGTATCCGAGCACTGCACGCGTTCTCCGATTCACCCTCGACGTTGTCGAGCATCGGGTCATGTACAGTTACCTCATTCCTCAGGTCCGACAGCGCTTCAATTCAGCAGTTAACAGTTTCATTGCAGGAAACCACGGCTTCCGATTTTCCTCAAATAAATCACAACTACGAAGGACGTCCTTACCAGTGGGCGTATATGGTCGACCATCCTTTTGCATCTGGCAACTCGATTACTAAGATTAACGTAGACGACCTTGCTGGTAAACCCAGAAGCTGTATATTTTAATAAGCAGGCATCTAGGAAGTCGAAACAGCAAGTTCGAGGCGGAACCGGCCTTTGTTCTCCATGAACCCTGGTTTGTACCACGACCCCAAGCCTCTCGCGAAGACGACGGTGTTCTTCTTATTCGCGCACTCGATCTGCAGGAAAACAAAGGTGAGTTAATGACATATGTGCTGCCTTCTGAGGATTGCTGAACGAGTCTCGCAAATCCTTTATGGTCAGTAAGCGCAGTGGTCACTTTTATTTGCTTTAGGAGTTCTCTTGGTTGTCGATGCGACGACGATGACGGAAGTTGGACGCGCCCACGTGCCGATTAGTGTACCTTTCGGCTTCCATAATCGCTTTTTTGCGCGCGATGAACTCGACGTAAATGACTACAACACCCGTAACCTTCTTCATCCGTCGCTCGCTTTTGGACAAAGAAGTTCCACCGCTTCTTCACGCTTGCCTTCCTCGTCTACTACTCAGACGACTACACAGAAATGGACAAGACCTACCACCACCACGACAACTTCCACGACTACTCAACGTAAGTGTCCTCCTTCAAGACATATACAACCCATATAGCTACAAGCACTGAACCTTCGAAAATGCCCACATGGTTCCCTGTAGCTCCATCGTCTACGCAAAAGCCGTGGTGGGAAAGGGTAAAACAAGCGACCACCATGAGGACGACAACAACAACAACACAGACGCCAGAAACACTTCCTCCCTTCACATTCAAGGTTCGCAGCAGTGCCTTTGTATCTTATTCCAAGATCGTATTTCAGTACCGACCAACCCCAATGCGCCCTGTGTATCCTTCGTCGCCAATCACGAAGAGACCAATCCAGCCAGCTGCCTACAGGAAAGTCGAAAGTGCTACCGACACTAATCAAATGCCGACAACAACCGAGAACTCGTCGAAGTTCATGGAGTTCTATGAAGAGACATTGAAGTCCCTTTGCAAATGGCTCCCTAAAGTCTTCAAAAGTATTAGCACTGATTTGTGCTTGGAGAGCGGACAGAAAGCAGCCAAGTATGGAACAGCGGAAATCGCGTCTCAGATAAAGAGTTTTAGATGGGTATCGCCGTTGACTGACAGCTACGCCGAACGAATCCGATCGTCGCTGGTAGGGGTCGACCAGACTCCTCAAGAGTTACCATACGGACAACAAGAACCGAATCCGCGCCCGCACGGTCGCCTCTTCCATAACTAGACGACCGCGGTGAACCGATAAGCGCTGCCGGTCAGCGTGTGTTCTGTTTCTGTTGTTACTGTTAGACTCTTAAGTGTCTGCTCGTTGTGTTCCTTTAATCGCCTAATAATTCTCACTTAATAATTGTTAATTCGCTAATGACAAATGCATATCTTCGTGATAGACATGTCGTGATCGTTAGCATGCACTCGCTATTGCACTTATCTATAGACATTTGGTATTTAGCTGTAATCGCTAACGCGAACATGAAAGCGAGCTGACATTCGTCAGCTTCCTCTTGGGCCGCGCAAATTGCGTTTTCTACTTTTTGTTGGCTTACCAGAAGTCGGCGCAGCAGCCTTGTCTTGGGCTACAGTTGCGCTGTCGTCGACAGACTCCCACATTTCCCGGCAATGCGGTTGCACTTGCACCCGCGGGCGGCCGCAATAAATAGGGCCGCCTCATTGGTGGCGCCGTCTGCGACGAAGCCTTTCCTTCTCTGTATGCAAAAAATGCCGACCCTTTCAAAGTACAGAAAAAAAGATGTCTGTCCAAGATAGGTGGCGTCCGTAAAAGTCAGTGGGACGCGTTCATTTGACATGTTCTCGTAGCTAGTGTTGTATTGCCTACTACCCTATCTCTGTTGACCAGTGACCTCCCACCTTTGCTCACATGTCTACTTGGTGAGAACGGCCTAAGATAACTTGTGCTCTCTGACGCGCACTGACAACTGCTGCGGTGAACTAGACTAGATCCCTCCAGCCTATTTATTAGCGAAGGTTAACGTGTAAGCAATCGTAGGGAAGTTATCGTTTTTAGCTCCGCTAATGGCATTGATTCACTTAGCCGTATGTATGCTTTTCGAAATTCGGACGATACGCATTTAGTTTTGGTTTCACGTGTGGTTTTTGATACGTCAGACAGACACTTTAAATTTAATGCACTTTGCGATTCGTTTTGAAGGGGATAATTTAATATTTAAACTAAATTTACTTTTCACTTCAATGTGGGCGTGCATCGAAACCACGATATCACGCTCTTTGTACTTTCGCGCTCTATCAGCGGATGTGACTGTATGAAACATTGTCCAGAGTGATTTGTCCAGGTTCGTCATATTCAGTTACTCAGACGCAGTTCCCATGACTGTTTGATTTGTTGCGTCATATGGCAGAATTTGGTTTTTGGGAGGGATCATAAATAAAGTCATAAATAACGCAGCTCTGGGATGCGCGGATCGTTTCCCTCCGTCGACCGACAGAAGTGTTGTTTGCGTTCGTTGGGTCATGTGGCGCGCTCCATTTGCCGCCGACCTTTGATTTCTCGGTCTCTCAAAAGCACGATGCAGCATAGATACGTCCTTCCAAGTTTTGTTCTCTCGAAACGAACAACCTGGGGAGTAGAGCTATCGAGCGGTTGATTATTTGCGGAAGGGAAAATTATCAATTTTAAAGCTTTGTGCCTTTGTTTGGTGCCAATGATTACCCCGCTTATCAGCAGGTGCGCTTACCTGCCACCGTTCCTTTCTAACGGGATCGCGATAAACCGGATAATCGTTTGTCGCCACCGTTCACGCAATTTTAGCTAGACAGTGGTGATCGCATTCAGCACTCCAACCACCACAATGGCTCCGGGTACCCAGAACGGAACAGAGAAGCATTTCGGTGAGTTAGATATGCTAACATGTCCATTACGTATAGCGACTTCCAGATAGCGAACATAAGCGTCCTGAGGAAGAGCCGTTCATTGAGAACACCGCAGCTAAGCAAGATGAGTTGAATGCACCTAAGGACAAGTACAATGCAGTTTACCTCATCATGCTCCTTCATGGAATCGGATGTCTTATGCCGTGGAATATGTTCATCACCATTGCACCTTCGGTACTCTTCCTGGCAGATTACCTTCTACTTCAATCTTTTAGTATTTTGTAAACTACAAAATGATGGAAATGGCACCTAACGGAACCCTTCTGCCTACGCCTTACTCCCTGAACTTCTTCAGTTACCTGGGAATCTTTTCTCAGTTGCCTAACCTGCTCCTCAACCTCCTCAACATCTTCGTCCGTCTCCGCGGTGGTCTCGCCCCTCGCATCGGCATCTCCCTCATCATCGTCGGCGTCGTGTGCGTGTTCACCATCATCATGATCTTCGTAGACTCCTCCACCTGTAAGCATCCTCTTATGCTTGTCTGTCGTGACCTCCTCTTCTAGGGGTGTTCGGTTTCTTCGTCATCACCATGATTTCCGTCGCCATTCTTAACGGAGCTAACGGAGTGTATCAGAACAGCATCTATGGAGTAGTCGCTGACTTCCCTCCGAGCTTCACCAACGCCATCATTCTCGGAAACAACCTGTGCGGAACATTTGTTACAGTCATCTCCATTGCTACTGTTATGTGTTCGTGAATCCTCAAGCATTCATTTGAATTACCTGATTCCTTTTAGTCTCGAAGGACATCCAGTGGGCCGCCTTCTTCTACTTTTTCGTTGCTCTTCTCACGATTGGAGCCTGCTTCGTCACGTTCTTTATGCTAAAGCGCTTTGTAATACCAATACGAACAACTTTTCTGATATGCAATTTCTAGGAGTTCTACGTTTACTACACGGAGAAAGCCCACTGCAAGAGCGGAGACGAACCAGAAGAGGAAGAAGAAGTTATTTCACTTGAACGATACGCCGAAGTCCTCCGACAGGGATGGGTGCAGATGTACAACGTGTTCTGCGTCTTCTTCGTCACTCTTACCATCTTCCCTGCAATCATGGCTGACGTGAAATTGTTCCGCGCGGACGGAAAATATGATTTCTTCATCCCTGGTATAACACAATTTTGCCGTGCTTGGTTAACATGTATACTGTAGACTACCTCTTCACCGCCGTCACCACTTTCCTCCTTTTCAACGTGTTCGCGTCCGTTGGATCTGTCATCGCCAACTTTGTTCAATGGGTAATGAGAGTCGAGCTGCCGAACCTTTCAACCGCTATCATTTAGCCCAATCCCAAAACTCTGTGGATCCCAGTCACTCTTCGCTTGCTGCTGATCCCCGCGTTCATGTTCTGCAACTACCGACCTGAACTCCGCTCGTGGCCTGTGCTCATCGAGAGCGAGTGGACCTTCATCTTCCTCGGAATCGTCATGTCGGTCACCAGCGGCTACTTCAGCTCGCTTGCGATGATGTACGCTCCTCGGTAAGACTTCTGCAGCGTTCTGATCATATAAATCACATCCACTTGCAGTGTTGTTGACACGAAGAACTGTCGCATAGCCGGAATGATGGCTGCCTTCTTCCTGATCCTTGGCATCTGCTGTGGAATCGTGAACACCTTCTTCGTATCGTACTTCATTGACAGTCTCGGTCGCTAGTGCCTCGTCAATTCTCTGTTGATCAGCGCGGGTCTCTTTCATTGCGCTCTCCCCTTTTGTTAACTTCGCTCTTGCTCAACAATTTCTTTCACACCATCAGTCAAACCTACAAAATGAATTCATAATCACATCTTGTGCTTTACGTGCCATTCATCAATCATGCAATTCTTTCGATGATCTGAAAATCTACTTTCTGAGAATACTATGTTCGTTCTGTTTATTAAAATTGTGTTAAGAGCGAAGATTAAGCAATGCACATATCAATCATGGAAGACCTCCAGCAAGTGCTTGTGTTTAAAGTAGAGACCGAGACGATCACGACCATATTCCTAAACAAAATAAACAATGGTGTTGAACCGAATACATCAAACCTACAGCAAATCCAAATCCTACAGGAGACACTTCTACTTGTAAGAAACCCCAGACTCCCCAAAACAGATGTGACACCGGGATGAACGGTCTTGTTTCCTGCAACGAACAATTATTTTGGTAATATTTGTGCACTTGAGGCAACGGCGCTTTTCCGCCGCGTGACGACTCACCTCCATCAGTTTAATCGCTTCATCATGAATTTCGCTGTCATTTTTTAGGTGCCCCTGTTCGCGAATATAAGATTCGAAAAAGCCGACTTGTCTTTCCTCGGACGGAAAGCGATCAGGTATAATCTTGTAGTATGGGGGCTGATCGATGTCGTAGTCAATAGTGTATTCAACAAAGTGGTTTGCAAAGTCGAACGCCCTAAATGCGGCAATCACATTCATTCTTTAACTGGGCAGTACCGGTAGTTGTAGCTTGCATATTCGAAATCAATCAGAACTAAGCGGGGGTCAGCTGGATTGAAAGCTGTTAACATGTTGTCCGGTGCGTCGTCAGACACTGACGGCATTCGAATATTTCCCGAGCTTGCCTTCGGTAACAGAATGTTGCCTGTATTATATCAAGATATAAATCTGTCCCGGTCAGAAGCATATTACCCTCCTGTAGATCGTTATGGCAGAACGCAACGGAGCTTGTACTTTTGCGAATCATAGTTCTGTAAAAAAATTAATAAGCGATAAGGTATGCTGAGCAGCTCCGCTACCGTAAGTAGTTAATTTCCTGCAGCAGTTCAGACCAAGTGATTGACTCCGGGCCCCACTGATGATACATTTCGGGAAGGTCAAAAGCCTCTTTGTTTACCAACTGACGAAGCCATCTAGAATTGAACAACACTAAATAAAAAAACCAGGATCGCGATCTACCGTTCCATGGCTTCGCAGAGGTAGTCAGGCTCCTTCCAAATGGGCACATCCAACTGGTGAACCCTGGCAAGTCTCTTGGCGATTTTGTTAGAAATGGGAACTTTAGCAATTTCTTGGCAAGTCAGTGGTCGTGACTAATCAGTACTTTGTCCACATTATTAACAAATGAAAGCTGACCGGAATGTATTCTTCTAGACGACCGCCATTGAAGATACCGTATAGCCGCGGTCCGAGTCGCCTCTCCGAAAGCAGAGTGAAGATGACGGATTCAGCGACAAGATGGCTCTCGGTCTCCGGATTGAAATACACTCTTAGGAGCACTTTGTCGGGCTCGTTCCTAATGGGTCGATGAGGCTCTCCTAGTCGACACAAAAACAACATATTGCTCATGCCTCCCCTATAGATGACTGCTCTCTTTTAGCGCTAAAGCCGCGAAACCTACTTAATACGATTGATTTTCAGAAAGTCCAAAGGCAGAGTTTTCCATGCTCCGCCAAGGAAACGAGAACACAAATTGTGAGTTCTTCTTTTGAGCTCAAGCACTAGATTAGCATCCGTTGCAGGCTCCATGCTTGACAGAAGCTCTTTCATTCCCCTAAGTACAATTTGTAAAAGTATCTTTACAACACTAACCGAAAATGCATTGCGTCAGCTACCGCGTATTCATGTCCTTCGCTCCTGAAATTCGTTAAATAACAATACACCAGGTTGATAGTATAGTGAATCAGCTGGAAATAGCGATAGGTTTCTCAACAGATATAGTGCGTAAATATTGGATGAAGTGTATTTTTGAAGAAGATGACTTACTCGATTCCGTCAGCATCCATGGTTACCGCGAAAGGGAGGTCTTTCCTTTAAAGAGTCTTAAAGTGGGCTAGATTTTAACACAGTTGTGCGCAGCGACAACGAAATATCCCAGATATCATCCACAAAGCAGTTTTGTGCAAAGAACTCAGCCGGCTAACAAGCTGGGAACACAACAACACTAATATTTGCACTAACAATCGATGAGAAGCGGAATAAAGCCTCGTCTAGCCAATCGATCGTCATTGGCTGCCAGTCGTCGGCGCTGGAAGAAAACGCTGCGATGTCTAATGAAGCATCTACAAAGTATCAGCCGCTTATTCTGCAATTCACACACTCGCCGACATGAATGTGTACTCAAGAAAACTGACAAACTTATGCATTCTGAGTTTTTCGCTGAGTTTCTTGTGAAGTGCTTCCAACAACTATTTATTTAACAAATATTACCACATTAGTGGCACCTTTGTTGTGCTCTACATGAATACATATAAGAATGAGATATCACTTCCATTGCCCTCCTAGGACGCTATGATGTCACGGGACCAAGGCAAAAAGTTGTTCTTGTTGCCACAAACGTCATATCTTAATAACCTTTGCCACCCTCACCGCTCATGCTGCTTCTTGCAGCGACGGATTTTGAGAAAAAAGTCCTTTGGATCCTCGAAGCGAAATCCCTGAAATTCGAAGTGAGTCGAGTGGCGCTTTCGATCATCAAAACACGATCGCGATGACGTGCGTCGCGGCGATATGCGAAGTCGCGGCCGCGGTCGCGTCGCGGGAATCGTCGCCGCATCCAGCGGCGCCTCTTTGCTCCACTGATCGCTGGCGATCATCTGTTTTCATGCCTGTGGAGCATTGTGAGAATCATCCGAATAAGCATTTTTTCGAACCGAACTATCTAACCTTCATAACTATTTAACCTTCACCGACAACGTTTCTTTGGCGCAAGCTTGAATATTCGTCATCGCTTCTGCGCAGTTTTCCCGTAGTGGAGTGTTTTTGTTTAGTTGTCAAATGTCATCACAAATCAACGCGAGCGCTGAAGTAGAATTTGTACCTGACTCTCACTCGTTACTCTGCAGCTATTGTTGTTGTCTTCGATCAGCTGATCGCAACTGACCGCAATCAACTGTTTTCACTTTTGTGCTGAAAGCACCATGTTTTGCGTCTTGGGCAGAGTCCAGATCGAGCACTGTTCGTGTTTCGCAACAGAAAGGAATAGTGCGTCCCAATCTAAATTTCTCTATACTGTTCCAGGAATGACAGAGAGCGAAAAAGATGAGAAATGGACCTGTTCGCGATGCACATATCTGAACTTCATGAACAGCACGCGCTGTACGATCTGCAGCATCGAACGAGATGGCAGTATCCTCATCTCCTCGCTGAACATCCGAAATCAGCCTGAAGCTAATTCCGCATTTATGAATCAGAATATAATTGACGCCAATTGCAAACTATGGCCGTGTCCCCTCTGTACATATTTGAACAATGTCCAATCGGCCGCCTGTATTCAGTGCTCTACAGATCGACCAGTCCGCTACGACTCCTCTGCCAGCAGTGTCGTATCAGGTTAGATAATGTGTATCCAACCTCTGTACTACAGATAAACGTCTAGAAAGTTTCTGCGACGCGTCGAATTTCCGACATGAAAACCTTGCACCCAAGCAAGATAACAGCGGTGACCGCTCTTCAGCCGTCAAATGGTCCTGTCATGCATGTAGCTACCTAAACTGGCCTCGGGCAGCCAAATGCACTATGTGCTCCACACAACAACCTCTCAACACTTCTGCACACAATGAACCTCCTCCTCGTGCTCCAGCATCTACGAGCGCATTTCCATCCGGTATCCGTTTCCTCAGTACCCATGTAGAGACAATGTTGAGTCATGATTTTAGTGAACTGCTTTGGTAGTACCTCTTTGTCTCTGTCTGGCCCGAGCATCCTCGACTATTCCTATTCTGATGTGAAATACGACAAGGTAGGTCACCATGCTCTCTAAATCTAAGCCAAGGAATTTTACAGAAACCGGTAGACAACTTCCTCGAAAATTATGGCACTTTAAGTTCAGGAGACAAGTATTTTCTGAAAACGGCCGTTGCACTCATTGACCCGATGGCCGAGCGGTTCGTGCCTGAAAAAGCATTCTATTTCCTCTCAAATGATGGGAACCCTTTTCGTCGTTTTACTACATTCGAGGTATGCCTCGATCTTACGTGACTTCAAACCGACAAACGTTTTAGTGCCGTCTGATTAATGCGAGTGCCAGAGGACGCACAAAAGCTACCCGCAACGACTGCATAATCGAGTTGGCTCGGAAAACCGACCTCAAGCCCTTCTATAAAATGTTCAAGAGAGTGGGCAATGGGCACGATGACAAACTTCCCTGTGCTCTTGACTCGAATCTGATCACCGACGCCTGCTCGAAAGTTGCACGATCGTTCAAAAGCTTTTCTAAGGAAGGAGTTAACCTGCGATATTTGAAGAAGACCCACAACTTCAACATCCTTGCATGTATACAAACTTACTTTCTTAGCGAATACTGAGGACTCATGTTCAGATCCCATCAACGGAACAGAAGTGTCACACCACATTCTCAGTCTACTTTGCAAGCCCTGTCCCTCGATTCCACCGACTATCGACTTCGTAGACTGTTTCGACAGCAATCAAGCGGGACTCTTTCTCGGAAAACCTACAAGCCTTGCCCTGCTTAATAGAGGAGCTTCGTTGTCCCTGTGCGACGCCGTCATGCAGGCAAATGGAAAGCTAATAGCGTTTCTCATGGACATTTTCAGTTCATGTATGGACTTTGCGACCGGTTCTCCCTCCTCCGTGATGCACTCAGTTTTAACATTTCCCATACATCGAAAAAGTAAGAACACTATTCGTAAACTGTGTAACTAGTTGTTTAGGTTCGAGGCAAGATGGCGCGATCACGTACAGAGAATGGCTCGAGAATGTGGGCTAAGTCTGTCCGAAGCTGATCTGAAACGCGACTGGGAAGATATCATTACAGCAGCATCGAACACGTTGTTCGCCCTTGAACCGGTAATTTGTCAATTCATAGAAGGTGCATAACAGAAACTGTTAGATCCACATCTTTGTACTCGCCCATGTGATCGCTCGCCCAATAGTCGTCATTATGATGGATGAAGCGCATAACGAGGAAGAGATGAGGGAAAAGGAGAGTTGCAAAAACACTCACTGTTACGAGGGTATCTATCTGCCCGTCCTGTTGCCGATTTCGCTGTGCTCCCGATCGCCGGTCATCATCGGATATCAAAATGGCTCCTTTTACGCGCTCATAACTTCTGAAAGTTTGTTTCTCTCGTTTACTAAGTCAATTGCGCACCATACTGTAGTTTTCTACGAAAACGCTAATGGTACGGTGTACCGGAATATGCGATTGCGACGATCGCGATCTACTTTCGCCGAATCGAAGTTGCGATTCCTGACACGATGCGAACGTGAAAATCTCAATATTGGGTTTACTTACATTAACATGACTGACAATCGAGATTCACTTATTATCGACCGACTGCCCAAAAGATGCCTGTATGACATCACAGTATTCTACGGTAAGAATTATGAGAAACATTGCGGAAAACCGCTCAATTGCAGCGGAATGGATTCGAGCTGTCAACCAATGCGCTTTCGTCAATTCGAATGAAGTCACCTTGTGTGGAGTGCAGCGCGAAATGCTCACTCCTAATAACATGCTTGACTTCACCGTGCTTTCGGAGTTCGCCGTTCGCAACGCCAACCGGCACCGGCAGTGCATCAGTCAAGGTGACGACGCCGACATGATCATCTCGTCGAGTGACGAATCAGACTGCGAAATATCGTCCGATGACGCCAGCCTCAAGAGTCGCTCTATCCTGTGCCCGTCTAAGAAATGAGGTTGTGAATATTACGCAGAATTCTACCAAATTTACAAAATAACGGCCTTAAGATTTCCCAGCGCTCCTAGTCTGGCAAAACCATACGTTTAGCGCTCGCGCCTAAATGCTTTTTGACTAAGCTGCTATATATGGGTTCAAAGGTAACACGGAGCCGACTTCATTCTTGCATTGTCCTGTATAAGAATACGCCTTACGTCGTCCTCATGTTAGCGTCTTATGCTACGAATGCGAACTGTCCCCCTTGTGTTCTAAAGATTGCCTTTTGCGAGTTCTTTCAACAACAGTTGTTAGTACGAACTGCAATTAGGATTAGATCTCGATGTGTATTATTCAACCTTCATTACTGTACAAAGCTCACCATACCCGGTAGAATATTGTCCAATAAATCGTTCTATGCAAAGACTCGCAACTGAAAAATACATTGAAAGCGCGCGGTACGCACGGAATAAGGTGAACGACGGACGTGCCGACCACGGGGTGTTGCCAGGCAACGAGTGCAGCAAACCAACTGCGGCAAGCTAATCGTGCTTGACAATCCAGTCGCCAGATAATCCATCTATGGGTCGCGCTGTCATCGAAGAAGAAGGCCAAAACGCGGATATCTTCGTTCAAATACAAAGTCAGTGGTCTAAAAACTTTGGTTGCACCTCAGCTTTCAGATGAATTTCTGAGGCAAGGATCCCAGAGATACCAAAAATGGATCAGCGAAGAAGCTGCTGGAGCTGAAGTTCTTCAAAGCGAAACCGTTTCTGTGGCCATTGCTGTTCAGAGCGCCTTTCACAATGTCACAATTGTTCTTCAAGGTAACGCAAAATCCCGCGCAAGACACGATGATATTCAGGGTTCCTCTCCGGATTTTGTGTTGCGCAGGCCTTCCTATCCGTCTTATATCGACAAGTAAGCGACACACAACGTACACAACTTTTTATGTTTTCAGAGCGACACCGAAGTCAGTTTGAGTGTAGTGTCTCCGTACATTCAGTCGGTTTTATTCGTTTGCTTCACGCTAAGCGCTATTGCGGCCTTTGATAGGTATTTTTGACGTTGACCGCAATGTGTTTATCCATGTTCCAGGTTTGAAACTGGATCAACGCTTTGTGAGAACTTCAAAAGAGCTGTTCTTATGCAGCAAGGCGGTTTAGCAGTTTGCATCTGGTTGCTCGGAAGTAGTTTCAATCTGGTCGCGACAAAATACGAACAAGCCGTTTTCGATTCCGCTTTGGATCCACTCAAAGCTTCTGCATTCTCATCTGTGCCAGTGTGGCGCTATCTTTGCATAGCAAGAGCATGTGCGGCCACTCTCGGATGGCTACTTGTGGCCCTGCGCCCCAACCACAATCATCTTCGACAGCAACTAACGAATATCAAAGACAGATAGTGATTTCTGATAACTTCAATAGAATCGCCATCATCATAACAACCGTGTTTCATTTGCTTACCCGATGTTTTACATATAAATGAAACTTTCGTATGTATGGGTATGTAAATCGCGACAGTGACCCAAATCATCGTGTCCTCCGGATGAGCCAATTTCCATCACACTCTCGGTTTTACAATTCGGGACGCTCAAAAGATCTGTTTATTTTCGTTTCCAAATTATGACTCCGCTATGCCGGCTCGTTTTTTGTTCTCACTTTGCATAAACAAACCAAGGCATGTCAACTGTCACCTTGGCCAGATTTAGTTTATTGTAATCAAATCCTCATAGTGTGTATTTCACCGATACTTAGCGGTCAGCACAATTCCTTCGGTGTTTGGCAAGAATCGACAACTGATGAGGACCATTTGATTTTACCTGAAAGTAGTGACGATCGCACTACTAGGCGCTTCACTTGAGCAACAACAACAACAACAACTGCTCAGGAGTGGACAACGGACCCTTTGCCTCATCCGCGAGTAAACAGTTTATCATTGAGTGATAGGAATATTTTGCCGTAGTTTTTTTATGGAACGAGACATTTCGTTTACAAACTGTAAGGCTGAGTAACATCCAATACTCAATATCTCTTGTGTAATACTATCTGAGTACTCCTGCATCTCTGATTCATCTTAAGTTCCCCTCTTGTTGCTGTGGACGGGATCAAACGATACATACTCTCCACCGTGTATATTTCGATATGAAAGCCATTTCAATTTTTTCTCTTCTTGCTTCTTTTAGGCATCTCTCATTCCTCCTTACTGTCTGTTGTCCTTCAGTCACTTCAGTATCCTTTGATTTCGCAAACCGCTTCTCCGATGTATCTGCTACACAGCCAAATTAATTAAATTATACTCTTTGCCTCAGCGGTCTCCTTAGATCTCTGCGGTTGTATTCATCAACATGCAAAAACAGCGTTTCCCGGTGCGTCCTTCGCAATTGTACACTAACGTGACAAATGGCGAACAAAGTTGCAACGTCTGCCTGAGGTCTGAAGTCCTTAAGGCCTGTTTATACTCTGCGCGACTGCGCGACAGCAAAACGTGTCGCGCAGCGCGGCGACCGGTCGCACAGCTACGCGACACTGTCGCGCAGAGTATAAACAGGCCTTTCGACGAATCAGACGGCAGTCACCGATTGTCTAAATACGGTTAACACAAATAAGTCAGAATTTTGTGCATATGCGTTTTCAAGTCAAGACAACCGCAGAACGCTAGACACAAAATTATACGCGCGAATTCTAACAATGCCTTCGGCGCCGCAGTCCAGCACAGGAACAGCTGACTCGCGATTTGTCCAGTGCCGATAGCCCGCTCTAATCGAATGCATGAGTCTTGTTGCATAGCAAGATCGTTTATATAACATCGAGTATACATGAATTGAGGCGTTGAATGCAAGTCTGCTTCCTTCTGTGGCTACCATTACTAACTATTCCTCTTGACTACTTTCCTTTCGTCGCTATTTTCATTTTGCTGCAAAAGTGAATGGCGTCGTCTGTAGACAAATTGTGAATGCAAAACAAAAATTTTGCATATGGACGTCTGTCTGATTTCCTCTGCGATAACGAATTCCTGCCTCATTCGAGCTCTTCTGTCTCGTCGGTTCTCATTGGCAATGCAGACTGTCTAGACTTTTCCGCAATGACTCATTGATACAGTCCACCCTATCCTCACCGTTCCCTCAAACTCCTCCCATTTAGCAGTAGCAATCTGGCAGCAGTCAGAACTGTTATGTCGTCCTTTAGCGGCGCGTGGCTTTTGGCGGTGACCATTCGGACGATTAGCGACGACTTCCCCAATCCTGCTAGGTTTTTCTGTCACTGGTCATTATTGTCGCGGAAAGTGTTATTTCTAATGGGCCACATATTGCAGAGTCAACTTTTTGTCACTAACTTATTGACCCTAAAACCGCTATTAGCCGGCCCATTGGCGCACGACAGAATTCTGTGTAACAAAACAATGCCATCTAAGCTCCAGGCGGTCCGAATCTCGCACGCCCTACCCTTTGTTTTTGCGACAGTTCGGGAGATTTTTCAGAGTCCGAGGTCCGCCAGCGGTAGCCACTGCCTCTTCAGCATTTTATCATTCATTATCACCATAGGCTGTTCCGCGAGAGAAGTAGTGGCATTGTTTGTCCGGCACCAATCGCCTTCGGTGTTCCGTTATTTATCCACTCATCGCGATGCACTTTTCGGAGTCGTGCCGGATGCAGCGGCAGACAAAGGGTTTGATTCGATCACCGAGGGCAAATTACAACACTCCCTCTTTGAATATTTCTTCCATCCGCATTTGTTGCAATTCCAATAGTCCCCTGGGAATTTTAATAACTTGCTAAACAGGAGACCATTCAACTGAGTGGTGACCATCGTCGACCCCTAAAAAACAGCTTCCGACGAGTATCCTCTAAGTCCAACATAAATCAAAATCAGTGCCCTCGTGGTTCCTCTCATCAAATTACATCTATTGCAGGTTGTTGAACGATGACCACAAAGCTCCTAGCCCTGTTTCTGTTGGTGCCCTATTCCTTATTAACGGCTGCACAGACGATCACCACCGTCCAGCGTACTTTTGTTGTCGACGAAGGAGATACTGTAGATCTTCCGTGCAATATCGAAGAGCTTGGTAGTAAAATCTTTTCCCCTTTGTCACTGAATGCCCACATGCAGACATCGAGCATGCGGTTGTGATTTGGAAGCGCGAGAGAGACATTCTATTTCTCGACGAAGAGAGACTCGAGTCCGATCAGCGCCTGCAACTGCTAAAGAATGGCCACGTTGGTTACTAGAAAGGTGTCCAAGCAAATCCTGCATTTTAGAATTACACCCTTTCCATTCAAAACGTGGAACCTTACGACGCTGCTACCTACTACTGCGGGATCACCGTTAATTCGGACGTCGAGATCGCGCATACGTTGAAAGTTCGAGGTTCGCGTTACAGCAACAGTGCGTAGATTTGTTGCTCATATTTAGTTCCTCCATCGGTTTCTATTTCGCCGGCAACCAACTCTCTGCGTGTCAAGGAGGGTGAGGACGTTTCTCTCCGCTGTCTTGCCTCCGGAAACCCTCAGCCCAAGGTGACGTGGCGCAAAAAGGTAAAAAAATGGTGGCATTAAGTTGAAAGCAAGTTTTTTTTTCAGAGCAGCATCCCATTCTCCCCCGCTACGAAAACCCTCGATGGCCGTCTGAAAATCAGTTCAGTGAAGGTGGACGATTCCGGCATTTATGAGTGCGTGGCCACCAATGGAGTGAAGGGAACGGTCTCGAAAGAGATCGAAATAATCGTTCAATGTAGGGGTGGAAACGTAGACTTCAGACATTCTAAATGAATGCATTGTAGCGGTACCTTGGGTTGAAACGGATAGCACGTATGTTCCTGTTTCTCCCCACGTCAACGTCAATCTAACGTGCCGTTACAATGGGCAGCCTGCTCCTGAAACCGAGTGGTGGTACAACTCGTTCAAGATCAATGTGACGTTGAACTGTAAAGCGTTTGAATATAACGGAAATATTTCAGAAATATGATAAGAAGTTCGAAAACGTTGTAGAATATGGCGTCCGCCGCACCAATTACAGCGAAGCTATTCTGCAATTGACCGATCTGGACGAAGACGACTACGGTGACTACAGTTGCCGCATATCAAACGGACTGGGCAGTGTGGAAAAGACGATCCACTTGAGTGGTGAGATTCTACTAGCTGTTTCTTTTTATAGTGCAACAAAAACACCGCCGAAATGTATTCGTTTAGCCCGTCCTGGACCACCCCTGCTGGTACTTCGTAAAAATATCCTTTCTTGGACTGTGCAGTCTGCCGAACCGATTCTCGAGTACAAGATCCTCTTCCGAAAAGTTACTGAAGACGGTTGGAACAAAGAGCACGTCATTCGCGCCTCGAGAGGTAATTACTTCTAAAGTACAACGAAAATAAACTACTCTGTCTTAGATCAGCAACACGGTTCTTTGTGGGAGCACAAAGTCGACACCACGAGTTTCCTGCCATCTGGGGCTGAATTTGAGCTGCAGCTGAAAGCCAAGAACACTCTCGGGTACGGTTCCCTTGCACAAAACTACGTGACTGTCTCCACCCCTGTTCGCCGAATCGAGCAGCGACCTGGTTCGTCTTTGATTTCCTACCCGCATAATGATGGCATTTACAGGAAACAGCGTTCCATCCTTAAACAGCATTCTGCCGGTTATCTTGGCAGTCATTCCTATGTTCGTTCTCTAACCGAATGGATTGTATCACACCCAGTGCGTTATTTTACGAGTATTTAGAGGTTGTTAACTCACATCCCACCAGAGGATGATAACAGCCCCTTCCTGTATTCGCAACTGCCTTGTGTAATTGAAAACATTTTCCAAGATTCTTTTGCTCTCAACCAAATTTGATTTTAAACTTTTATTAATAAAGAATGAACTATGCAACAACTATACGTAAACTTAACAATAATGCTTACGAAAGCAAGGCACTGCTTCCCATGACATCGGTCACCACATCTTCCACCGGCACGTTCAAACGCTTCGCAATTTCGAGGGACTTCGCCAACATTGTTCGCTCCATGTAGAGAACGAAAAACATTTGCAAGTTGGCAATGACAGCAAGACCTCGATCGAAAGCCTCTATTGCTTTGTCATACTGGCTTCTGAAGTAATGCATATAGCCCCATCCGGATGTTTCGATGCACTTACGACTGCATATAAAGACGAGCGAGGATGGCAAAGGTGGGACCGTAGTTGGGGTCCATGTCCGCTACAGACTCCATCATTTCAATTGCTTTAGAGAACTCTACTGAAGCTTGATCAGCAGAGAGTTCTAGAGATCTGAAATTTTGTTAGGAAAGAGTCAGTTACGTACAGTAGACTCCGAGGCACTTACGCTCTCAGCAAAGCCAGTTCGGCTGATTTTGGCATGAAGGCTTCTGCTTTTTTGAACTGGTTGACCGCTTGATCCTTAGCATTGCACATCGAGTATATGCGACCCAAAAACATGTGAATCAAGGGGTACGTTTCTCCGATTCGTTCCGCGTATGATTCCATTTCCAAGACTGTGCTATTGATGCCGGCCATATCGCTGTTGATGAATGCTTTCAGACCGCGAATAAACTTGATATGTGAACTGAATAAAGTCCTTATAGATTATTCAAAAATCCGTAAACATACCTGACGCAGTAGTTTTCCTTTGACTCGTCATTGGCTTTTTCAAAAGCCGATAAAGCCGACTCATAATCGTTGTTCTCCAGGGCGTGCAAGGCTTCGGCTATGTACATGTCGCGATTGGTACTGTCGAGGGCGGCTGCTTTGGTCAAAAATGATTTGCCCACACTTGGCTCACGTGCCAGTTCGAAACGCAGAATAAGTTCGGACACACGGTGATCTGTCCACTTGCTTCGTTGCTCTTCACCTGAAAGTCCTTTCATTTAAATTCATATCATAAGACGTCTACAAACCTGCATCCTCCCAGAGTTTGTCGCAACGGTTGAGGCATCTATGTGCATCTTCAAGACAACCGTGATGGAAATAGAGACGTGCGGCAAAGAGAAGTGATTCTAACAAAAATGGAGAATCTTCACTTTGGGTTTCAGGCAAAATGAGATCAAGCAGCTCGTTTACATCGCCGCTTTTAACTTTTTGAAAACATTCGGCGAATAACCTAAGCGAATATTGTTAATACAAAATTTCTGAAGAGTTGCGTACCTGTCATTGCCTTCTGATGATGCACTTTTCATGAGCGACACTGCGGGATCGCGTTCAAACGAATAGAAGGCCCAGTTTTCTATATAAGTGGGACTAATTGGCACTTTGTAATTCCGCGACCGCTGCAAAATAAGGTTTTAAGACGATTTAAGATGGAAATTGTCAAACCCTGGCTTCCACTGCCGACACTGCACTTGAAGTGAGAATTTGTTGACAGTGCGGTGCGCTTAGCGTCTTTTTCTCCACAGCACATGCAGCAATTTCATCTAAAATTAAACAATACAAGTCTCTTGTGTAAGATCCATTCAAAAGCTCCGTGATTAGCAATACACTGCAGAACCTCCTATAGCAACCGAGTGGTGCCCACTGGAGCTACTGGAAAGAAATGTTGATGTATAAATCAAATTGTTAACGCTCTTTACCAGTGTATGCGTCTTTTCATTTTTGGAGTTGCTAAAGAAGATAAATGACGCCTTACCTTCCAGACTTTCGCGACCAGCACCCAGTTTATTATAACACTTTGAGCGACGATGGAGGGCCTTGGCATACCGAGGATTTATCCTCAAAGCATTCGTGCATGCTTCCAAACACGCGTTGAAATCTTCCTAAAAGACTGCGAGTTCTCGGCTAAATTGTAATGATTCGAAGCTACCTTCATGTCGTAAACCGCCGCACAGTTCTGATAGCAAAGGGATTTCAATTCACTGTCTTCGCCAATCACGTCGATCGCCTTCTGGAAGCACTCAAGAGCTTTGTCGTAGTTCTTTTCTCTAAACCACGAATTTCCCTGTTTCTTCCATTCATCGGCATTTATTGGCGTGTCCTGAAAGTTTTGTCATACGCAAACAGCATCATCGTTCAAGAACTACCTGTCCCTTTTCTGTCTTCGTACTCGTTGAACGAGCGTAGTAGTAGTACCCTAGAGCGCCACCGACACCAACAACACCAGCAATCGCAACAGCTCGCGGCCATGTGCCCCAAGAATCGGAGGTGTGAGACTGCATGTGGCACCCTGAAAGCGAAACAGTTTAAAAAGCACATAGCAACGATAATATAACGAATCGGAATCTGTAAGATTGAAAACATTTTAAGCTAATAATATTCGACGGCGTTGTGTACAGTTCGCATCACCGCTGTGAGTAGCATGTGAAAGAACGTTTTGGCACGCATATCATATATAGCAAATGCCATCACAGATATTAGCGCTACAAGAGAGCATTAGCAACATTTTGCATGATTGCATTGCTCGTTCATAAGAAACCTTTTGAAAACAGCGGTCGTCGTTGCAAGACGTCTGACCGTCCGATGATGTTCTCATGTTCACTATGTTCACTTCCTCAATTCTGGTTTCCCCGTAAAATCGTTCAATTGGAACCATCTACTTGTGCTGTATCATATCATTAAATAAAGTGAATAACTATCATCTGCAAGATGTTTTCCATTTCAGGTGCACCACGCTCAGCCGAGCATAGTTCGTTATGATTGAAGAGGACTATGAAGGTGATATCGACTGTGGAGATTTCAAAATTCGCGTAGATGGTGTTGATCGATACGTATCTGGAGTGACAGAGCATACCATGTGCTCCGAAATCATCTATGCGCTCGCCCACTCCATGAGTAAGCGTGGGAAGTTCGTGCTTGTCGTTCGCGACGCCTCTGGAAAGGTACGTCGAGATGTGTTTGTCGTAACCCATCTTCGTGCTCCTCTCAGTAAAGTTTTTGTTCATTTTGTTCACTCATTTGTGTTATCACATGCTATAATTTAAAATTTGCAGGAAAAGACATTGGCACCGAGCGAGCGTCCCTGGAAATCAGACGCGAAGACCCAGGACGTTGAGTTCGAACTGAGAGAAATCGACGACATCGCAACCGCTTCATTCATGAACGCAGAACACCCACTGCATAAGGAGATAGAATATGAAGAAAGAAACGGTCCACCGCCAGGTATTCCGGAAATCTACCACCGTAAGAGGACAGAATTCAGCATATCACGATTTCATCAGAAGAAGGCATGCAATGCTCTATCCAGTTCATCCCAACGGTTTGGAAGATGTCGTAACCTCGACATTCTCAAAAGATTCGAACGACTTATTCATCTCGTCTCTAAATCTCAGCAGAACAGAGCTCGAAGTTCTTCTGCAATCGCAAAGGTAGCAATGTTTAAGTGTATACCCGTTCTATTGTACAGATTTCAGCGATGCTATTCGGGAACAGAAACAATACATGGCTTCGCTGGACAACAACCTGCGAAACAACGACCACCTTGAACTTCTACAGCTAACAAAGCAGCATGTATATCTAGGATAGTCGGAATAAAGATAATCGTTACTTTCAGGCTAATTTACGCACAGTCCTCGACTCTTTGAAGACTACCGATTGGCCACACGAATACAGGAAGGAGCTAGAAAAGAGCAGCAACATTTCGAACGAAATCGATCTTCTCAAGAACGAGCTGACCATGATCACAGAGTTTGATTTGCTCAATTATTGCTTCCACATAACATGACTTTCAGGGCGATCGAGTGCAAAAATTCAGAATGCCGGCAAATTGCACTGTCTCTGAAAGAAGAAGGCCTAGCCGAATCCGTGCAGTAGTATGCATGCATCGCTCTGTCCTTCTAAACTACTTCCTGCATTTACACATCGGAATATGGGTCCCATGCTCAACTTTAATGCTCGTTACTTCAACTCACTTCCAACGTTGCCATTCTGACAACTCTCAATCAAAGTTTTATTACATTTCATCTCAAAAATTCTCTATCATTGCTTTACTCATCAGGTCAAAGGTGCTTAGAACATTGTACATATACATACCGCGTCTCCATCAGGGAATTCTAATAAAAAGCGCATTACATTTCCATTGGTTTTTGCTGTCGTTGTTCGGCTAGGAGATGCAAATAGCTTTGCTGTTTGCGAAAGGTTAGACAATGGCCGATCAACTACAGTCGACTCGTGACATATCGTATATCGCCGTCTCATTGGTTGTTCTGACACTTCGAACGGAGTGCATGTCAGGCAGACAGTTCAGAATCTGAAGTTTTCATGAGTCACCCTGTTATGTCACTTCAGTTCTTCGTCTTTTCGACGCTCTGCTTATTTGGTAGGAATCACCTGTTAGCGTCACCACTTAATTGATTGCATCAGTGATCAGATCGCACGCGAAGTGTGAAATAAAAGATGTAATGGGATGTGTAGTGCACATGAAATCCCGAAACGTTATAATCGATGCCGACATCATGAAGATAGTCTACAACGTATCATCCGAAGCAAAGCTTCTGCATATGTGTAGGTAAGTCTTGCTTGTGTTCCTCGCGTGTTCGCTAACTGTTACAGAACCTACAACGATGTACTGGCATGTTTGCGACAGAAAACAAGTATGTGTGCCGACGAAGACCTTCGAGTGAAGCTGACTGAAGTCAGCAGACTTCTCCTTTTCTTGTGCTCACCATTTTCATTGAAAAATCAAAAAACACTTCTGGAAGTCGCTCCATGCACAAAAAAGGTTCTCCAAACACCACTTTCATTACCCAACTGTACCAATCATGACTTTTCGTCAAAGCTAACCATTTGCCGGTCAGTGACCTTCATTGTTACATGTTGTAACTACAATTTAGCAAAAAGTGC
The DNA here is from genome assembly GCA_030435675.1 of Steinernema hermaphroditum. Classification (NCBI taxonomy): domain Eukaryota; kingdom Metazoa; phylum Nematoda; class Chromadorea; order Rhabditida; family Steinernematidae; genus Steinernema; species Steinernema hermaphroditum. The sequence goes on along the minus strand of CM059625.1, from coordinate 9,486,111 downwards.
AAAAGCAATAGCGTGGACTGCCAGTCACAGGTTCAAATGTCTGAACTGGCTGTCTGTTCCGTTGTTTCGATCGAAAATAAGTGCGGAAGTCGAGCAGCAGATTTTTACTCTCAACTTCAGTCGACAATGATCAATGGCGAATACCCCATCCAGTGCGACTACGGCCATGAAAAAATGCAACATTCATCTCCCAAAGCCCCACGAGGGGAGAAAGTAGTGAAAGTACGACAACGAATCGAAACAAAAATTTTCCGAACGTCGAGAGTGAGTCCTCAATTCTCAGCGTTCGATGCAGATCAAGTGACTATACCGGAAGAACCAATGCAGAGTCAACTTAAAGAATTTCCGGGTTCGACCACAGTAAAAACCGCGCTACCACAGACAACAGTACCGACAAGATACGTGCCGTGGTATTTAAACAGCTCCAGCAATCAGGATGATTACAACAGCTCATACACTGAGGCACCACTCGACATTAAAATTCAATTTGTAACACCTGCTTACCTGACACCCCAACAGAATGCTTCTAAACCGATTCCGCTGTTTAACTGTACTCAAGCACCCTCTGCAAGTGAAGCACTAGAAGAAAAAAAGGCTACGATATTACCAAAAACAAACGGGGATCCTTTAAGCGACATCCTGCAAAGTGGAAAGCAAATGGCGAAAGTACTGGCCACAAAACTGGATGAGTTTGCTGAAAATGGTCATGCCTACATCGAATCTATCACCGGCTCTCGCCAGCAGTCAGACGTTGAGGAGAAGAACATTGTTCCAAAGCAGGCACTCAATGAACTGTTCTCAGCGATAGCTTCCTTATCGCAGTCCATGCGCCAGCAGCAGCATACCAATGGTTCTTCTATTGCATAACTATTACAATAAATGGTGCACAATAAACATATTTATTTACTGCGCAAAATCAGCCACTGATCGCCAAACCACAAGTCGCATGCACAAAAATTAGCGATAAATCCGTATGTGCTTTGCTCAAACGTCTGTATCACCCTTCCCCTAACAATAAGAACCTTCGCAGTTGCGTGGTTGGAGAAAGAGCGTGAACTAAACAGAGATCGAGAGAACGAGCGATCGCAGCTGACAGCGCATCGGCGAAGAATCGAAGCGACCCACAGAAAGTGCTTGCTATGTGACAGCGGCGACCGTTTCACCCGCGCGCAATGTACTTCGATGAATGTAGCTAAGGTCATCTGTAAATGTACTGTCTGCTGAAACATTTAGAATTTCGCTTGTTTTTCTTGATAGTAATAGTTTCCAATTGATGTTCTTTGACGTGGGCAAAGTAGGAAGAAAATAAATCGCACACCGTTCGACGATGAATCATCGGTCAAAATGATTGTGTAGGGGAGGACGAAACAAAATAGCGATGAATGTTAAGGGTTTTAGTGATTGAAACTCACGTCTCGACGTCCCTTCGCGCTTCCATTGCATTTTAGGACCATGCTGAAGTTGGTACGTAAATCTTTAGCTGTCCGAGCCCACAATATTGCACAATGAAAACTTAGAGGAAGCAGACAAATTCCACTACGCTCGATTAGTACTTCTTTCCGTGATCAATTCACTTTTCTGTATTTGTTACCGCATATGACGTGACAGTTTGTTTGCGATAGATGGCGATCGCGCGCCTGCTGGCGGGGGTATAAGTAATGTTTCTCGACTTCGTGTACAGTCCTTCTATCACTGCCATCGACAAAATAGCTTTGCACCAAGACAAAAAAAGCGTATCGCTTACTCCTAAACGCTTAACTGAATTGTGAGACCCACATTTACCACTTTTGAAGCATAAATTATTTTACCACTGGGCCACACAGAGGCCAATCAACATAATTCACTGTCATGCTGCGCTCACTCATTTGCACGAACCGCGAATTCAATAAAAAGCCAAGATCAGTATTTACTGCATAACGATAATGTCGAGTTTACTAATTTCAAAAACGACGGTCGCTCCGAGGACCGCAGTCCAACTCTGACGTATAGTTCATGAGTCATCTTCGCATGTAACTGAACAGTTCCTTGGTCACAATCACTGTGCTTGGTTTTTCAGATGAGATAACCTGTGCCCAGGACTCTTCCAGTCAGATTCCCACTGACTTCTCAGAGTTTGCATGAAAAATGATCCTCTTGCCGTCAGTGTTTCTCTTCCTTCTCTTCTGGAGTTGTGATTTCTCCCGTGGTCTTGCACAAGCGTCACAGGATAATCCACAACACGTTCGACTTTTCGACGTTCTCAATGATCTCATAGCCGTTGGCGGAGAGGACGTCATTACTGTACATCGCTACGATGGAGAAACTGTAGATCTCTCCAGGCTGGAAAGTAGCATTTCTCTGAAGCGCCCTTTGGATGGGTTTGACGCATCAAGTGACTTGCTTCACCTCAAGCTGCTTAACTCGTCCAGTTTGTCCTACTGTGACCCTTTCACGTGCTGGTATGTTGTTTCCGCCATCATGCAGTTTCTAATTTGGCATCCAGGTTATGCAACATTGACAAAGATCCAATTTGCCGAGGATACGTTGTCTTCACTGGTGAAACGTCTCATGGCAGAAGTATGAAGACAGTGGAGTGCATTGTCAGTGAAAAATTCATGACCGTACGCTACATCGACACTTCCAGCGCAGCCTCTATTGTGAAGTTCGTTTTAAATAATGCAACGATTCAGTAAGTATTAGGTGGTGAGGCTTTGTGTTTCGAACAGAAAAACTCAGGAACCCATCTTCTCCTCCTTACCGAGCAGACGACAAAGAGGATGCAGGCGGCATAAGAAATCAGAATCTGATCAACGGGTTCTATTGGGACGGCTTTACATATTTCGTCGGAAGCGCAGAACGAATTTACCAACCCTATTGCAAAACTCGGAACGATCTTGATGGATGTAGGAAAAGTAGTGTTACGAACGTTCGAATCACTCGGGTGTGCGACAAGGACGAGAGTAGAGACTTGGAATCGCGCATGGAGATCTCCCTGAGTTGTGGCGAAAAAGGTGCGCATATCACATTGAGAACAGTTAATTTATATCTGCACAGGATTCAACACTTCATTAGCTGCGTATTTTGAAGAATCCTCCGGAAATGTGTCGATTGCTTTTGCACCACCATCGTTGTCGTCTTTTGAGATATGCAACTTCAATATCGAAGATATTAAGGCCCAGTTCGAAAGTACTTGGTCGGTTTGTCAGAAAATTCAGCAGAATGCGGTAGGTTTACTCAAGGTTAAATACAAAAGTGGAATGTGAAACATTTTGCAGTACTGTAGCAAGAAGAACACCACCGGTTATCCTGAGTGCAAAATCACTAGCAGAACTTTTGATAAAGGAGCGCACAGCCTATGCAAACGGTATTATGAGGTAAGAGTTGTATTCTTTGTGAGCTGAACAAAACGACGTTTTCAGCGTGACCGTCCTTTCGATTACATCGATATGTGTGCTCTTCACACGTACGGTATCAAGACATATCGTCATGGTTGGCTAGAAAACTTCGATCCGCTGCCGGGCTCCCACGTTATGAGCTTCTCTTCAGACACTTCACCGTTTACGAGGGCTTATTTAACAACGCAGTCCTCAAGTGGTTCACTATTCATGCTAACACGCGACGAGCAGGGAGCAGCTAGGCTTAACCGGGTAAGCAAAATAGTTCTGTTTCTTTTCTGCAAGACACCTATTTTAGTTTGTCGCTTTCGAAAATCGCAGCATTTGGAGTCCCACCTCCTCGCTACTGGCTCTCGCACCTGTGATAGACGTTAAACAAAATAAGTTATTTTACGCTCAGAACAGTACCGTATGTTTTTGGTACATCACAGTAAAGTTTTATGATTTCGGAATTTAAGATTAAGAGCCAAGAGATCTCCTGCAAAGAGCTTTACCAAACGTGCGACCGTTTACCCCACAAGAATGTCCGCGATCCTCTGCAGTGTGTTTGGTGTATTCCAAGTGAAACACGCTCTAGTGGCTCCGCCACTCAACGGAGTTTCAGCTTTTCTGCTACCCAAGAGAATACTTGCAGCGGGCAAATTGTTTTCGATGGATGTCCTCCTGATATTGAACGGACAATACTTGTAAGCACTGTATGCCCAGCAATTTCACTTGAAACATGCGTTAAGGATACGGACGGCGGTAACATCTCGATATACGGAAGCAATTTCCTCAAGTTAGAGGATACAAATATCACAGTTTGCGGCAAAACGTGCAGACTTATAAACCGCCATGACACGTACGTTCCCAAAAACTGTATTAATGATATGGAAAAAATATTCCAGCAAATTGTCATGTGAGGCTCCAGGGCATTTCGAAGTCTGCAAGATTGAGATCACTGGAAATCTGCCAAGCTCCAGAGCATTTAAGCTGAGCTCCTTTGTAAGTTCCACAGCAGCAGCTACCACATCCACTGGAAAAAAGAAGGACACGTATGTTTCCGACTTGCGCTGATTCAAGACTTTTTCTTACATTTGCAGGACAACAATGAAAGCCGTCATTTCTGTGGTTGCAATCGTGGTTCTGATCCTCATTATTGGCCTTATTGTGTATCTCATCCGGCGATACAAATTGGTAGACAGTGCACAGTTTATTCCTAAAAGGCAAAAAACAATTTAGAAGAAAGAGGCGAAAATCGGTCACTCTACTTCAGGAGGATCAAACGTTCCATTAAATTACAGTAGGCTTGCGTTCAACAAGAGTAGTTTAATGGAATACCTTTAGTAGGAGCCGGTATTGGGAAAGCGCACAATGATTACAACATACACTTTCCTAACAATACTACGCAATACGATCATCTGTTTGGCAACTTCGATGAAAAGGATAAGATTAATATGAGCAACTTAAATATGAATATGTCCGATACGATTGGCCAAGGTGAGGATTCTAAATCGTAATTTTACCACGTTATCTTGTTGTGAAGGTCACTACGGTAGTGTTTACAAAGGAACATATATTCTACCAAATGGCGAAGAAATCGTTGTCGCCTGCAAAACTCTGCACCAAGACAGAGTGTCGAGCGTGGGAGACTTTCTACGAGAGGCCGAAGTTATGTGTCTGCTGCATCACCCACGCATACTACCGTTTGTTGGAGTGCACTACGACAAACTGAACCATAGACAGCCGATCTTGGTTACCAAGTACATGGCCAACGGAGACTTGCATCATTATGTGAGGGACAGCAACAGAGTAAGGCGCGAAATTGTAAATTTAATTTTCATGACCAATTGCAGAGTATAACACTCAACCAACTGCTCAACTTTTGTTTGGAGGCTGCGGAAGCGATGAAATATCTGCATTCGAAGGGATACATTCATCGGGATTTGGCTGCCCGTAACTGCATGTAAGTGAGCAGTCTTATTCAAACTCCACAGGAGTGTTAAGGCTTGATGAAAAACTGAATGTTTGCCTGGCCGATTTCGGACTTTCCCGTCCGCTAACAGCCAATGATGCATACGATATGCTGACCAGTCGTGAGTTACCCATCACCTCTCTTTCATTAGAAGCGCTCGACGGACACGTAAGGTCAAAGTTAACGTTTTCATTCTACCGTGAAGATGTTTAGTTCTCCGTGAAATCCGATGTTTGGGCTTTTGGAAATCTTATGTGGGAGGTTACCACCCGTGGCTGGACTCCATGGGAGGGTGATAGCAAAAAGGAACTGCAACAAAAGCTGCATAACGGTGAACGTCTGAGCAAACCAGCTTTCTGTCCTGTCGAAATGTAAGGAGAATAAGTGTATCTCCTCGAAGACAAGGCATTTCAGATATCGCGACATAATGTTGTGTTGCTGGGAGGAGGCAAAAGAAAATCGTCCATCGTTTACTGAGATTATCCAACTCATGAATGAAACTATAGTTATCCTCCGTGATCGCGAAGCAGTCAGGATGAACAGTAACTATGAGATGGTAACTTTGTCCGTCGACTTTCCTTTAAATATTTACTTTTCAGGTGGCTCCACGAAGGTCTTAAAAAGTCAAGTTCCCTAGTCTTCAAATTGCGCTTTTTCTTATCGAGCATTTTTCTGCGCATTTTCTTTCTCCTATTTGCTCAGCACGGGTTTATATCCACTTTGTTGATTTCTCACATGAGTTGGTCTTGCACAGTGACACTTGCCGCAGTTGTACTTACCGGTGACTCTACTGCATTCTTGCGTGAAACGATTGGACATATCGTTGTTGTACATATATCGTTGTATTTCTGAATAAATAAGGTGTTGTCGCCACTGTTTCACTGATACGCATGTAATGGCAATTCACAGCAAATCTTCGATTCTCCCCATAAATAAAAAAAAAGAAATATAGGTGCTTCGTAACCGCAGCATAACATAACTTCACGTGTCCTGCGCCGAAGAAAGAAGAGAAATAGCGACAACGGTGATCTACGGTTCTTCATTGTGCATTACGAGATTTCTTGCGTGGTGAATGCCACTGATTCAAGAGTAAATGTAAATGTAAATAACCGCAGTACTCTTGTCTTCGGCCAAATATCGCAGCTAGTTAGGGTTTTATTCGATGTGAGTAACACATTATGCAAAAATTGTCATAAAAGCATATACCGGTTTCAAGGAAGATACCATATATTGGTGACAGTAATATACAGTTCAGGCTGATATTGACTTTACATGGTGGTGAGTGAGAGACTTTGTGTCTGAGCAACAGTGGACGCAACATGGGTAATGGCACGCGCATACAAATAATTTCACGTTGATAATGAGATTTTTAAAAGTGAAAAGCCTTAACCTCTAATTTTTGAAACACCGGATAATATCCGTTATATCAGAACGACACATTGGACACTTTCGTGAGCGGGAAAGAACAGTTTCAGCACATTCTGTGCACAAACACATGTGGCCACATCTGTAAATGACAGTGTTCACCGGGCCGTTCATGCAAATGATACAGTCGTTATGTGTGTCGGCTGCGGCAGCATCAGTAGAGTCGGTAGTTTCTTGCACACGATGAGCGTTGTCAGACACGCTTAATGCCATCTGTGATGATCGTCTTGGGATAGCGGGATCGAGGGACAGCGAGGGTTTCGCGCGTATTGCCGAAGAAGTGGGGGGATTAACCGGTAAGGCTGGAGGAGCCTCTCTAGGTGGAAGAGCAGGAGGTGTGAAGCTAAGAAGAAGCTCAGAGTTCAAAAGTGAACCGAGAAGAGGTTGATCCACTGAAGAGTGGAACCGGGGTCGGTCCCTATAGTTCAGAGATTGATCACGAGAAGCAGTTGAAGAAGAAGGTCCCGCAATGTCAGCCATACGACTGGGGACACTGTTATTGTTGGGCAATGCCACTCGATAACCAGAGCGCCTAGAGGAATCAGGTGGTCGTTCCGAGTTCGACCTCGAATAAACGGCGCTTGGGGGCAACTCAACGCGCAGTTGTCCAGTGGTTGTCGTCACACTTGGCATGTGACGGTCCACTCGTCGCGAAAGGTCGGGAAGAGCGATCCGCAGATTTGGAAGGGTAGATAATGGGATAGTGCTTGCGCTTGATGAGTTTTCATTGTTCACGAATGAACCTGTAATTATGCCATTTCGTTTAAAAGCGCTCTTTCACATTCTTTACCTAGCAATCGAACTTCTCTTGTAGAGCCGTACAGATCAAAATACATCCAAAGGGGAACCGATGTATCAACATGCATAATAATACGATCGCTTGCTCCGTTCTTAGAGAAAAGCACTTCTCCTTAAAGACTAATAAGCTAAGGTTTAAAAATGGTTTGCAAACCTGCATTGCTAACGCAAAACTTTAGTTCATCTCCTATCTTCGGGCCGGCAGACACGTCTTTGATTCCAACCCAGTACTCGGATCTCTCAAGTAATTCGTCACTGTCGTCAGGAAAATCACTGAGAGAAATCAGCGATGGGTCGCAAGACGTTATACCGAAAGCTAGGCTTCCGGAATAGGCATGCTCTACATCGAGTACCTGAATGGTCAGTTATTTCGGCTCTTCGCACTTTACATACCTTCACTAGAATGTTTTCATCAGTTTTCATTGGCGTTGATAAGAACACATATCCGTTAGAGTACTCAGCTTCTCGTCTCGTGGCTACAGTGCCTGCTGCATTGACCTTCACATTGCGCCCATGTGTTACGTGAAAGGAAGAGCGAGTCAATTGCGCAGCTATACTCATCACATCAAATATAAGTATTTCACCTTGTACACGTACCAGGATAATAAAGTGAATGTGGCGGTGGCACACATGGCGTCCTTAGAAAGGATAGCGGAGAAGTAGAGTCGGAAAGCGTTACTGCAGAAGAAGGCAAAGAGGAAGATTCACTTGAGGTATCAGGAGGAAGCACTGATATCGTATCGCTTCTGATACCGGCAGTCATCCTTCGGCGATGTCGAAAGTGGACTTCACTGGCATCTAAATATCTGCTTTCATGCGTAATTCGAACCGCGAGTCTTACCGACAAACTCCAATGATTTGCAGTTTCCGTAGATGTCCACTATCACCCAAATTGGTAAATTCACATTAATGCCCTGGATGAAGGCTCCTTTAACCACACCATTGATGCCATAATGCAGTTCCCCAAGGTTATTTACATAGAAATGAAGGAGAGCTCCCTGCTGTGAGTATCTTTCTGGAAGAGCCTTCGCCCAGTAGCCAACCTTTGTCGTTAGATCTGGACACGCGAACCTAAATCATTTCATGGTTAGTGAAAGCAGTGGTGACACAAACTTTGGAAGTTCTCCGTCCCGATATGATGTTGGGTCAATGTTCGTCACTCCGAATCGAAGAAATCCCGACCAAGCCTGTCCTACTTCTGCGAACCGAATGCATACCACTTCATCGATTGCAATAGGGCTATAATATTTAAACTATGTATATGACTACTTTTAATATGCTACGTACCGGTTGCTAAACGCGAGTCCGTGACAAAAGGACTCATTTCTTCTCGCTATTACACCGTCACGTTGGAGAATGATGTTGCATCCATGAACAGTATGGAATTTCAGGTGAGCCTGATTCCAGTTTATGTGGCCTGAACCAGCAGTACCTTCATTGCCGATCAGTTCGGTCGAGCTATTTGGCTCAAACATCATCTCTAAACGAATCGATATTTTGGTAAATAAGTTTTCTTACCTCGATCAGCAACGTTTCCCATGGGAGCATAACCAAAATGCGAATTTCTGGCAAAATCTGGAAAACAAAAAAAGTTGACGAAGAATGGTATGCAAAATAAATATACGAAGCAAAATATTTCACGTGATCAAATGCTGTACTCGTGAATCAAACACGTTTCCTATATCGGGACACGACGACAAAGCAATCTAGTTGATCTTGACATAGGAAAAAGACCTGGTCGTTCGACGGTACTCGGCCTTCGTAGTCCTCAAATTCCAGTTTCTAATCGATGACGATCAACCGAAAGTGCACAAAAGTGAACGAACGCAGCTGATACAGGCAATGGTGTCGCGTGGCTGGTGAGGATAGACAGATAGAGCTGATCTACTGAGGAGTCCCGTCACGAGCTAGCTGCTCAAGCAGTTGTTCGCTGCCAGTGATAATTCAGACGCTCCCCATCCAATCACAAGTTAAGTATAGAGTACAAACGTTTTCCTCTGGGCGAACGAAAACCAACAAAGAAAACTTCGATGAAAGGGTAACGTTACTGGTCACCGCGTTCACCATGCTGTGTTCGCTCGCTGCACTGCGATAGCAGTTGTTCTCCGGCTGCCTTCTTTCTGATCAAGCTCAGCTCAAAACAAATCACTGTCGCTTAAAATCTTTGTTAAGCAACCGCTTCTTCGAATGGTCGTTTCTAGTGGCGAGAAAGCACATAACGAAGAAAGGCACAAACAAGAATGTTCGTACTCTAAAAAAATCGCATAAAAAAGCAAGACAAAGGCGGGGGCATTTCACAGTTCGCGCGAAGGCCTGAGTTATGTGCAAGCGCGGTCGTTCACGAGCACACAGAAAACTCGAACGTCAGTGCCGTCGTATTGAGGAGGAGAGCAAAACGCCATGATTGAGCGCGCACCAAAGACCGAATCAATGGTTTATCGACCACCGCAATGTCAATCGCCCTCCACAAGTACATCCGAATCGACTGTTCCTGTCATGCTGTTCCCATCCTCCAATGTAAAGATTCATTTCTTAATTAACATCATTATTATGCGAATTAGTATAATAGCGAGTGCAAACATAGTAACGCCGGTAAAGTTCCATTATACACGAACATACACGTAATAATAACACTTAATTGTTGCCAACGCTGTACAAGGCGTTCAGTTCTGCTTTGAAAGCCTTTTCAATATTCTTCCGTTTTAACTTCAAGGCTTCAGTCAACAATCCAGAAGCGGGAGTCCAAGCGTCATGGCAAAGGTAGATGGCCTTGGGGATTTCAACCGAGAGCAGCTTCCCTATAATCGGATACAGAAAATGGAGTGAAAATCACACCAACCTTTAGAAAATTTCTGGAGGTCCGTTAAAACAGCCTTGACGACTGTCTTGTTTTCGCAGATGCCCTGCCAAGATGACTTGACACCGAGCTAAAAAAATAATATCAACATTGAACATCTCCAGACACCAGTACCTTTTCCGCAAGAGCTTCCGCATTTTTCTGATTTGGCACAACTAAAGCCACGAGGTGATTTTTGTCAGAATTGCCATATACACAAATATTATCAACACTAGGATGAGTCAGTAGCTCTGTTTCCACTCGTGCAAGGGAAATATACTCTCCGTGAGCTAACTTAAGCAAATCCTTCTTTCGGTCTGAAATGAGAAACGCATCACCGTAACAAACTATTAGTTATATCATACCAATAATCTTAAGGGAACCATCAGAACGGAATTCTCCAATGTCACCAGTAGCAAAGTAACGGCGTCCATTAACAGTAATGAAATCTTCTGCAGTTTTTTCGGCATTATTGTAATAGCCAATTGCAACGTTTCCACCTCCAATTAAAATTTCACCTTGTGGTGTTTCATTGATGGGAGAATACCCAGCTGGAACGAAGAAAACATACACGAGATAAACATTGACTCACGTACCTTCAGCCCACTCACGAAGCAAAATTTCACAGCAGCGAAGAGGAGGCCCAACACTACCGGTGCTCAAATCATATGTATCAGCAAGTGTACCGCCGCCGCAGGTTTCAGTAAGACCATAACCCTGCACAACTGGACAACAGAAACAAATGTTCATGAATCGCTGCGTTTCCGCGTTCAATGGTGCGCCGCCAGAAAGAACACAGCGAAGTTTTCCACCAAGCATTTCACGAATAGGCGAAAAGATCCTAAACGATGGGAATAAATCAATTAAGAACCAGATTGTATAGTTACTTATTCACAAGAAGACTTTCATAACCGTCCTCATATCGAGTACGCTTTCTTTCGTAGCAGATACGAAATAGCTCACGGAAAATAGCTGGCTTCTGGTTAACTTCCTCTGTAACGGCTTTGAAAATTTTATCCATAATAGCCTAAACAATAAATTAAACCATTCCGCAAGGCATTGACATTCACTTACGGGAACACAAGCCATTAAAGTGGGTTTCAAAACAACGCAGTCACCCTGCGACTTTTTCGCAACCTTAGCAGCACGATTGTGCAAGGTGTGAGGCGAAGAGTAGCCAATGCGACATCCTTTGGCTAGACACACAAGCTCTGCACAAACTTCGAGGATATGTGCCAATGGAAGATAACCAATCACAGTGTCAGATGTTCTAAATAAATCAGTGAAATAACAACAACAAATCAGTTGCGTACGTAACAGGGATAACTGAACTTTGTCCCGCAAGGGCAGCCATTATGTTCGCGTGAGAAAGCATAACTCCTTTAGGGTTGCCAGTAGTGCCACTTGTGTACATTATGACAGCCAAATCATTTGCTTTAGCGCGATCATCGATAAGCTCATCTGAACCACACATTAGTAACTGTACAATCAATAGATAACATTACCGCTTCCACCGGAATAATTACGCAAATCTTGATACGAAATGTAGCGACGATTTGAGTCAGAATAGATAACACCAATATCTTCTTTCTCAACCGGATCTGGATTGGAAAAGTATACCACTGTAGTGATGGATTTGCAGTCAACGATAGCTTTCACAACTTTGGGGACCAATGTGGCAGACGTGAAAACCAATTTTGCCTTGCTTTCTTTAATTGCATATGCGACAGCTTCTTCACCAAGGGTGGCATAGACAGTAACGACTGGGCATCCGTACTTGAAACACGCGATAGCACAAATAAGCCATTCTTCACGAGTCTCGGCAAAGATAACTACATTATCACCCTTATTCATATCCATTCGCTTAAGTCCCGCGCAGACTTCAGCAATTGCCTCATCAACTTCGTTATACGACTTCCATGTGTATCCGGAAGCAAGCATATACTAAAAAGGAAAACGTAAACCAGCTAAAATAAACTCTGATATCCACCTTCTCAAACGTGCGGCCATCGTTCTGCTGCTCTCGAAAAACGTGTTCAATCTTGCGAGATCCCATGCAATCATTATTACCGAAATTCCTGAGCAAAAAAAATATATATAGAAAACGAACTGACACTCACTTGCAAGCATTATTCCACAAAGAGCCTAAGGTGTAGCAGTTGGGATAAATGGTCGCCTTTAGTTCACCTCCGATTGTATCTACATGTCGCCATGGAGAGTTACGTGTTTCATCCACAGGTCGTGCCTTTAATAAGAAAAAATTGAGTAAGGTACTTTTGATGCAACACAAACCTTTTCGCGTCCAGAAAGCTCCAGCTTTTTATCGGGATTGGCAAATATATGATGCGGAATGAAGGTGATCACATCGCATATTAAGAAGAATATTTTGAAAAATCCAGATAAAATCGCCAAGTACAACGGACGCTTCTGCGCCGCCAAAATTTGATCTATCCTCCGGGAATCGGACATTTGATACGTTACCCTGAAACAAAAGAAAATTGTACGCATCAGCACTAAACCATAATGCATATGACAATCACACTCTGTACAACAAATTGTGTATGGCACATAACTAACTCTGCACAAGGGCAGACACATAGTTAACGACTATCAAATAAAATACAACCCGGAGTAAAATTTCGACCGATCTGATCAAATCATAACAGCGCAACAATCGTTCGAGAAGACGGCACCACCGACATCACCCCACCAGCACGCGTGTTGTTTAATGAGTGGCTAGCAGGCATGCAGAGTGGTTCGAGAAGCAAGGGAAGCGCAAGCAACAAAACGCGACGACGAAAGCAATAGAGTAAGAAAACACAGCAGATCTTAAGGGCGCGTCGACTTCGCAATACTGTCTAAGGTCATATGGCGAAATTGTAATCATTAAACGAAGCACGTAAAATTTCACCACGACTAAGCGGTCCAGAACGGCATGTTAATCACCATCAGTCGTGCTGCCGCAACGTGAAATTCAAAATAGTAAACGAAATACCACAGTTTAAACACAGCACAGCCACTGCCAATGGCAATTAAGAACGCGGGAAAAGGTAATTTTAACACTTTCACTAAAGCGAGCGTCCATAATTTAGCAGCACAACACTCAACCGGTTCTCCTCACGGCAAGTCAACAGAACTCATCCAACAAAAGACAGCGGCGGCATCCGCCTTCAAGAAGCAGCCGCGTTAGGACGGAAGGACTGACGCGAGCGAGGGAAATGTCGGTCTGAACTGTACATCAGACAATTTCAAAGACTCTTGCAACGAAATAAACAATTTCAAAATAGGCATTGCCGTAAATATCGTACAAGCGCGCGCCGATTAGCGATATTTGGTAAGTTCGTCGCTACGGTGGAAGTTCATGACTTCGTAAAAGTTACCAAACGCATGCAATACGTGTCCGCAATCACTGCGCGAACTTAGGTGCTTATGACATTGAATAAAGCAGAAAATGGCTTTGCAAACATGAATAGGTCGAGCACATAGTGTGGTTGAAGGCAACACGACATGTGATGGTGACTCATTATAACTAGATGTTCGTCGGTCACTGGTGTGCGCGCGCGTTTCGGTCGTCCTGTGTGAGTCAGTGTCATGAGATGGTTTCCCAATTCTCCTTGCTATTCGCAAAAACTTTCATCACGTTCTGAAATCGTTTTCAGTTCTCATCGACTTCTAGCCGGCATCTCCCTAAAGCACGCGCAAACAAACGGCGGTTTCTAGCACGAAACATGCTTCGATTTTTACGGACGCACATTTCACCACATCAACCGAGGAGCGAAAATATCGAAGAATTTGTAAATTTTACAAAGGTGAGTATAGGGTATTGTGCAACTTCTGAAATACGAACTAGAGTGGGAAACATGGATTCCCAAGCGGAGTATCGTGCATGGCTGTGGATGAAGAACTCGGATTATTGGCTATAGGGACTTTTAACGGCGAGGTGAAGATGTAAGTAGTACTGTCCTGCCACAAGCGCACATGATGCTAGATACGGAAATGAAAACTTCGAATTGTCGGCTACTATATCAGAGCCGAAAGCTCTCACACATATCTACTTTGTTCCTGGCAAAGCTGAGCTGATCGCCGTTTCCAATGCTACTGGTGCCGATCATGCTTTCTACAAGTTTGAAATTTGCGGACGGGTCCTCAAGCGTACCGATGCTTCCACTCATAACTGCCTTAAGAAAATTACGTGCTTCGAAATGGCAAACACCGGAGAAAGCACCAATCTCTTGCTAGGTTACATATTATTGCGGATCGACGTTGTCTTATCAGTCGTTTTAGGAACCGTAACAGGGAATGTTTTCGCATTGTCGCCAGAAACACTCGAACTGGAGGAATTTGTCATCTTCGACAACACTCAGCTGAAAAAGTTCGTTTCTAAGCACAGCCACATAACAGAAATTCTTCAGTGTTAATCAGCTGAAAGATGAAGACAGGTCGATAACAAAAATCATTGTCGATAAAACCGATCCTCGAAAAATATCGCTTATTTTCAATTCGTCTGTGATTGTGTCGTACGACTTACATCAGCAGACAGTGTCGTTCGTCATTCAAGCGCCTCAACAACTTTCGGTACGTAATGTGAATCTTTGCCAGCGCAATTCTTCTTTTAGACCGTATATTTGGACGGCGACCATGTGTACTGTGCCTACAAGGACGGATCTTATGAAAAGAGGAGCATTAAGGGGGGAAAACCCTTAGAGTCGCGAATGCCATTTGGCCCGTACCCATGCACTCCAATCGAAAAGCTGATCATATTGACAGATTCCCCGTATGTGACGAGTGGAAACGAATGTAAAATGCCTGAGTTCATGTTTAGACTAGCTACTGAATTGGCAATCTTCTCTGGCGGCATGCCCAACGCTTCTTATGGGGATCGCTTTACAGTCTCCTTAATGAGCGCCGAACGAAACGTCGTTCTCGACTTAGGAAGTGCTGTTATAGATTTCTCTGTGATACGCAATTCAGGTTTACTTAACACCCACTTCAAATATGTTTGTTTTTTATTACAGACCAAATCCCTTCAGCTCTTCTAGTTCTGTGCAAGGAGGAGTTTGTTGCGATAGATCTTCTTGACTCTAAGTGGAGACCGTTTGTTTTACCGTATCTGTTTCCTTTGCATTACGCACCACTCACATGTCTCACTGTGGTTGATGACGTTCCTGACCATGTTTGGAAGCAACTAGATGAATACGGTGTCAAATCCTCTGGGCAAGTTTCACCAAAAAGCTGGCCTCTGAAATACGAGCACTCAACAGCAAAGCACGCCCAACCCAATAAGCCGAAAAACATTTACCTTACCGGGTAATTTCCCTATAGTAATTTCCTTTCAAAGGCTTTATATACAGACATGAGGACGGTAACATTAATGTGTGGACAGGACATCAGGAAAGTCTGCGAAGGCTCACCTCGATCAACTGCTGCACACTCTTCGAAGGATATCAACAAGACGGACGAGATATCCTGGACAGCTGCGATCCAACCGACGGCGCTCCCGTCTCTGATGCGTCTACATCTGACGTCGATGCCATGGAATCGAATGACTGGCCACCCTTCAGGAAGACAGGATTTTACGACATGTTTTGTGACGATCAACAAATAGCAATCTCAGCAGTTTGTTTCAACACATCCACGGGAGACATTGCTGCTGCCACACAAGGAGGTCAGATTATGATTTTCCGTCTAAGCGCGGAATTGCAAGTAAGATTTACAACCTAAGACCGTCGTTGCAATCGTTCTAGATACACTCATCAGCCTACAGACAAACAATCAACTTGTTCGAAGATTGCGTGAAGAAGCAACCAAAGAAAATCGCCACAGTACCACCTCGAAATTCAGCATTCATCTATCGCAAAGGTTACCAGCCACTAGTTGTGGATCAAGAAAACCGGACAATGAGGTATTGATGGTCATTTGTCACTGGTCACCTATACTCTTAGTCTACTGATCCAAATGGAGCCAGCCTTACCAACGACAGCCATAGCATATACGCGGTTAGGTGGAAAAGGAATAGTCACAGTGGGAAATGAGCATGGATTCGTAGTAGTGGATACTGCCTCGACTCAAACCATCTACCGAAGATGTTTGGCAACTGAAATAGGTCTCCTCTGCACAGTGTTCTTTTTTTAAACTGCCACTTGGATACATTTCAGAGCAAACCGCTGTAACCGACGTCTCTACAATGTCTCGCTTCAAAAGTATGAAAAAGTCGATAAGAAAATCGTTTCGTCGAAAGAAGAAAACAAACGTGCGGACAGTTCAAAGCCAGATCGCAATTTTTTCAATTTTAGAATGATGGAACAAGTGAGCAACAAAACGAAGCACAGGACGAGCTGAGACCGGTTGAACGAAAGATTGTAGGTAGATCGGAGATGATCTCGTCGCGAGGTATACATATCGATAACAAAGAAACAAATTAAAACGGCTGAGTATTTAGAAGTGAAAGTAATTCCTCCTTCACTTGTAAGAATTGTGCGGTTTAGTAAGACATGCACAACAGCATCATCAAACGAAAACGCAGACTCTCTTTGGATCGGCACTTATGGAGGAGTTGTCTATATGCTCAGTATAGGCGTTAATGAAATGGATGAAGTACGATGCTCTTTGATGAAAGAGCTCAAGCTGAAGCATGGCGCCCCTGTCGTTGGCATAGACACTTGCCATTTCTATCACAATTTTGGAGGAGAGGTATGCACTTAAACTCGGGTAATAATGCTTGTTTTAAGGACTCTGTTGTTAATCGCGTGGTTATTTCCACCGAGGAGCAAATGCGCTCATACACATTGCCATCGCTGAAAACTTCCAGATTCAAGTGTAAGTTGGCCGGGTTCGAAGGTTCACGGATACGAAGGACATCCGTTGTCCGCCTACGTTCAAAACATAGCGAACATTATGAAACTTTCTTGGTGGCAACGTCCAGCAGAGGAGAGTTCTTCCTCTTTCCTACTTCCTCGGTCAAACAGCACTTCAAGGTGACCTATTTGAAGGTAGTTAACGAATGCGTAACCCTTTTGAAGAGTGCTTTTACAGCCTACCGATGTAGCGGAAATAATTTCCACAGTAGTGCTAGCAAATGGTGACGTCGTCTATGCGCTGCCAGCGGCCAGCGAACTTCAGCGTGCCTCGCTCAGCGCTTACATAAGCAGCATACAAGCAGAGAAGAAGCCGAGCAACAACTAGTCGACTATCACAGATTTGTTATTGTTGAAATACCCACTTTTATTTATTAATGTCATCATGGAATATCACTGTTATGCCTTTTGGGTTGTTAAAAATACTCTGTTTTTCAAATTTGTTTATTGATCATATGCACATAACATGATCGGTTCCAACAAATGCGACAAGTGATATGATGTCGCGGATAGTTACGCTTCTCCTAACGTCTAATGAAGCTTGCACAAAGCTTCCATCGACAAGGAGTTGGAGTATAATCTAAAACGCTATTGGCTTATATGTAAACTGTCGGTGAGGCATTACCCTGGCGAATTACTCGTCGTGGTTCAAGGATAGAGAGGAATCGCTTTCCACCATAGGGCCTGTAGTGTCCCTGTACTAGAGAGTTTATGAAGATGTCATCCTGGAATACTCATTTCAGAGTTGACGTCTTGGATGTTCGCAAACTTACGTTCAATTCTCTGAGAACGTATCTGCAGTGCACGAGTGAAACAAACATGTTGAGCAGTAACGTTAGGAGCGGAACCCATGATCTCCTCATCATCTTAAGGATTATATCTATTAACTTCAGGGAGCAAGAAGCACGCCTATGAAGGTTCGAAACCGCGAAACAACCAAAACAACGTCACCATGTACCGCGAGGTGTGCGCAATCGCTTTTCATCCAGATGTATCACTCACCATCAACTCTCGTGGGACGTTTAATGAAGTACGTTAACGAAAAATGAAGTGTCACATCCGAGAAAGAAGTCAAATATACCGATAAATACCGAATGTTCCCTGGAGCCAACGATTTATGACGACTTAAGGGATGTGTCATATACGGGACACGTTTTTAACCTTTCCAGTAAGTCTGAACAACTTTTGAAATTTCTTCAGAACTAGAAGTTCGAGATAGAAAACGAAATATATGTTGAAGAGGAGGCTAGCCGGATTCTAATGGACTAGTTACGCTATATGGTCTTCTTAATTAGAGAAAATTAGGCGGTCCTACTTTCCGTGCAAATGCGCAGCAGCGTTCAGTTAATTAATTCCGGCTTATCTGAAGACTATATACTTAAAATACGAATGACGCGAACTCCCGAAATATGCCTTTCGCACAATCTTTTCTTGGATTGCAAGTTAGACACGCAAATCCCGATTAATTCCTTTCAAGGCACGGATTGCGCACCTCCGCCCCCCTAAATTGATGCTTAATGAAAAACCACCATTGTCTTGTTTAGTGTTCGCCGACAATTAACACCCACGAGAAATCTGATTCTGATTAAAAATGTCCCGGGTGCAGAAGTGGGGAGAGAAAACATGATCTCATCCTCAGTCGGTTCCATTCGATCTAAGCGAAATAGAACATGCCACCGATGACCGTAGTCTTCCACCAATGGAACGAGATGGCGATAGTGCAGTTGCGGGTGTAAATAAATGAATAGGATGACATCCGGGTCCAACCATATCCGAATATCAAAACATACGATATGACACTGGTTTATCCCCTATTTAATCGTCAGTAGGAGGTACCCTATTACCCAGTTTCGACTCCGCCCTCTTTTGATGCCCTCGCCTTAATGACGAGCTTCGGCCCTTTTCAAGATTAACCTGAAAGTACGTCGTTGTTAGTCCGAACCAAAATGCAAATTTGCTTCAACAAACATTCTTTGCAAGAACTCGTAATAACAAGGAAAACATGAGAGGTAAAATGTAAGAAAGTGCAGGTAAAAGAAGCAGTTGTTAAAGCGATATAAAAACTAAATGCGATATGGCAACTTTTGAGGTATGCACTAATGTGACTACATAAAACTACGTAAGTTGCTACAGTACAGTTATGTTCATTAGAATTTCTTTTGGTCCACCCTTTCACATCAACCAATTTCCAAAATACCACTGTCAATTGTGCCACAATTAAGGCAGAATGACGCTTTTTCGAAGTTCTTGGTAACAACACTTTAAGAGCAGCACGGAAGACACTAGGGATTCCTCCCACTCGTCTGCGCGTTCGGCTCTTCCAGCCCCGCGCATCCTTTCTATATCCACGTACATTAGTATCTCGGGAAGACTAAATCTGGACCTTATCAATAATGAACAGCATTAATGTGACGAGATTACAATGTAGTGACATTGGACTGCATTTCGTCTGGTCATGGAGAGCCCTTAATGAAGGTGTGTGTGGGAAGCAATTATGTTCGTTCGGGAAATACGGCGCTACTCACGCCTTTTCAGCTATTCTTTATTACCTACATTAGAAGCCAGTTGCCATTTTAAGACTTTCCGTCGTCACCTCGCGGTCTAGACAACTTAAAGTACAGCTGTAAGAACCTACGATATAAATACTGCACTTAGAATAATGAGATGTTCTCAGATGAGAGCAGTCGGAGAAAGATACGGTAGGCGTAGCAACTACGTGGGCTGTGCCTCTTATGGAACGACTGGGAAAAGTGGCAATGTTTTGACGGTCTTTAGATAATTAATGTGAATGGAACATGAGAGTCGGTGGTAGATAAGCACAACTTTGCCCGAAACTGACATCACTTGTTTTTTGAAAAGTTAATTAAATTGCTAACTTTGCGGATACTCTGTCCGCAATAGCCACCGTTTTCTTGTTCTGATTTTTGACAAAATACTCACATAGCGTTGTCTATCATTGTCAACCTTTGTCACTGCATTCCTCAGTCGTTCATATCAAATGGCTAGGGTAGGAAAGTACAAAGTGTGGAATAGGGAAATCTGCTTCATGACGTGCAACTTGTGCGAATTGTTGCATGTCCGCGGAAGAGGGTTCAAATTTCGGACGGTTTCGTATAGCAAACAAGTCTCCTTTTCCAGTCGTAGTCCAAATTAATATGTTCTCACGATGTGTTGCCAGGATCGCAACTTTTGCGGCCCTTGTTGTATTATGAATGCACGCTATGACATTTCGCTTTCAAAGGGGGAACCGGGTAACATCCGATTCTGCATAAAACCCGACATCCATCATTTGCTGCAGTATCAATTCATTTGCAGAAACGCGAAATGCTGATGTGATCTTGGTTTTTCGTGGAAGTAGATTTTTGCAAATTGCTTAATTGGATATGGTGAGGAGATGGGCACTAATGCTTCCGCACGAAAAAACATGACGTCATGTAGATGAAATCTCTGCTAAGAAGTATCGAGGAAGATTTATTTCGCTAACTGTGTTTAAATGGAAACATCAATGATACAAACAATGTGCGGCGGACAACTTCAGCCGATGGTTCCACCGGCGGTAGGAACTGAAAAAGACCGAAAGGTACGACGAAGTTAACAAAATGACTTACACGAACAACTGAGGGCGCACTCAGGATAGCGGTTGAAGACGTAGGTGCGCGCGTATTCACAACCCCAGAATTCGACTTCACGAGCACTCCTCTTGTTGCAGTCGCGGAAGAAAATCCTGCTGAACCCTGTCAGCATTTTGCTGCCATAGCTATCCAATTTTAAAGTGATTAATACATTTTAGTTCTCACTTACAGACAAGCATTCTTCGAATCGCCTATTGCCATGGTCCTGAAATCGATGAGAGCCTGATCCAGTTCACGACCGGAGTTGTTCCAGGTGGTTTTCATGCAGCTTGCGCTGTTGACGAAAACTAAAAGACAAGCTACGAAAAAGAATTTGATTTGCGGAAAACCGTTCAGTCCTGCTCCACATGAATAGTGAAGTTGAGAGAAGACCGAGACAAACTCGTACGCAGCCTGTGAGTTGACACCCAGTGCAGCAACACTTGCCGGAGTCATACAACTACGGTAGTTGGTGCCCATGCAAGAACGGAAGTTGCGAAAAGCTCTATGAATAGACTCATCGAGTGCTATTGTAAACAAAAATTCTTACTTGCACAATTTACGGATTCCGTCAAGTGAATCTGCCGTCTTGTAATACATCTCGAGTTCAGGGCGAAGCATCTCCGGATCATTCCACGGCTGAGAAACCTCTAACTTGAGGGCCTGTTTCATTTCATTATAACACTTAGGAAAGTCACAGTCTGCGGAACTTCCGCCTAAAACATGATTTGGCTTACTTCTTCTACCTAACAAAGGGGCATCTTACTGCAGGCTATAATCAGCAGGAACGAAATAAGAACCAGCATTTTGCCACAGACGGAACACCAGCTACGGGTACGGGTTCCTCTGTCTGCACACACTCGTACACCAGAAGAGGCACTGCCCTTCAGGAACAGTTTATCGAAAACGAATTTTATAGATCTAGTTTATGGGTGCGAGATTACAAGCAACTGCTCGCGACGTTGCTCCGTCACCGATAACATATCAATTAACGGTATTTAATGGTTTTAGAAAAGCCATAAAATTCAATGCAATTAGTAGGTTGCGAAAGCACAAATCAAGCGCCAGAGCACTAACACCAGCATCAGTAAGAGCATCATTACTCATCGCTTTCCGGAAAAAATACACGATGCATATTAATCAAAAGTGCATATTAATTACTGTTCTTCAAGTAACTGAATAGAAGATAATCTCGATTTAGCAAGTGCCTTCCGTAATACTATTGTTAGCCTGGCAACAACCCTTTTTGAAGCAAATTGGTGGTTGTTTCGTTGCTTACATAGTTTGTTGTTGTAGTAATCTCCCCCATAAAAAAAATTCTAAATATGTAAAAGAGCTGCGATTTAGAGATTTATCTATTTATTTATAAACAGAAAGCTAAGCATAATTCATACAATTAACATAGTTTAGCCGAAGGTCTTTGTGAGGAGGAATCGGAGACGAAGCTCCGGCTTCATTCGAACTTGTGGTTCACTAAAAATGTCAACCTCATGAGAATATTGAAGATGCAAGTAAACTTACCGATGCAGAAGTTGTCGGCGCACTGGGGGAAGTGGACATGGATTCCTACACGCTCGTATTCGCATCCGAAAAATCCGGCGGAGTCTCCGCAGGCCGCGAACACGTTTTTGTAGCAGTCGATCGCGTCTTGGGCGTATCTAAAAGTTCGAGTGCAAAGAAACCCAAAAATGCAACAATACCCGCAGGTGTCCACGGGATCCAAATTCCAGCGTTCAAAGAACGTATCGCGACATGCCTTGAGGTCTGTAGTTTTGTTGGTAAACTGTTGGGCCAGGCAGCTGTCGTGATTGGTGAAAACTTCGTATCCGCCACCGCAAGTGTAATCAAGCTGGTTCATGAGCGAGAAGTATTCGAAGGCTTGCTGACGGGTGACTCCCGTGGCGTATCCGTTGGCGTCGCGAAGGAGTTCGACAACGCGCGCACACTTTGTTAGGTCATCGAATGACTTTCGGTAAGCATTGAAAGCGCCACAGATTTCGCGAAGTCCAAAAGCTCCATTGTCCGAGAATTTCTGCTCGACGGCGGCGCGGAGTTTGTCGATAGAGAGCCAATCAAGGTCAGCTTAAGTTTTTTTTAATATTACGATTGGCTATGCTATATTACCCTGAATTTGTAGGTGGTCGTTGAAAGTGTTTTGAGCATTGTGAAGCTGCTCCGTGCACGAACGACCAGCGACAACGGTGGTGCCGACTGCATACAAAAAAAAGTTGTGAACATGAATACATAATTAGTAAACATACCCAAGGCAAGAAGGACCAGAAGAGTCATCGTCATGGAACACTGCTCGCACTGGCCCACAACGCAACCGATGCACCGTCAGAAAGTCATAAAATTTTAGCACTTTATTTTATTCTCTCCTAATCAATTAAGGGCCATATCACGGCTGACGTTTCGCTGGGCGGAGGTGAGCAACACTTTACGAGCGTCCTAATGAAGTTATCGCTGATGGTGATGTCTAGTCAGGAATGCGATCGGCTTATTCATCTTACATAAATCTGTTCAGATCGTCTAAAACAGCTTTGCTTTAGACACTTTCGTCCGATCCACAGTTTCCATTACTTTGTCATCTGACTAATAGCGTTTTTACAGTAGACGATTATTTCGCATTACAAATGGAATTATACATCTTGTTTGCTGAGGTACATACAGTAATCATTCTAATCAAACAGGTAGGAGTCTCCTGTAATTGTTCTAGCAAGGATGGGTGAAAACGGATTTATAAGCGGATTTCGACGAAACATGGTGTGGTCCTAGAGGTCCTAGGTGTCCCCCGAATTGTTATCTACTACTGTTTAACCTGCATAGAACTGGCATAACGATAACTCTATTTCCGCAAAATCATCGAAAACCATGAAATAAACCAAATATTCCCATTTCAGACAGTAATAATTCTTGCCACACTTATTATGTGTTTCTAGCTGATTCTTACTGTTTTCCGTCCCAGAAATCAAATGAAATCAGTAACGACAGCAAATCATTGCATGTCATGCCTTTGCACCTTAGCAGAGAAAATCGTTCGTGAGTCCCGAAAACTTGAGTGCTTTGCGCTCGACAGCAAAGTGGAGTGATACAAAGACAGCAGAATGCTTTGAGTGCAAAGTTTGTACGACGTTTTCTTTTGTCTACTTTGCTATTTCACCGGAAACTATCACGTTTTCCGAGAAACTGATTTTATCATCATGCTCAGCGACCGCGAAAACAGCACACAAATTTTCACCACTTTTTTATCCATCACCGGGTCTCTTTAAGGCGTTCATCCTTTTTCAAATACTTTTCTTGCGACTAAAACCTAAAAGTGGATACGTCATAAACGCCATTTCTGTCGTTTACAAATGTTTCGTCGGAGCTCTGTGTCTAGGACTCAAATGTCTAGGACTGAAATGACTAGGACTGAAAAGTCAGGGACTGAAATGTCTGGGACTCAAGTGCCGGGTGTTAGGCGCCGGGATTCAAATGCCTCAATAACCTGTCAAGCTACCATTTGTTCTGGGAGATGTCCAGGGAGCTCACGCAGAACCTTATATGGGTTATACATGGGATCTATTTTTTTCAAACCGTCATTATTCACCATCGATAACTTTACGAAGAAAGTTTCCGTTGACCAAATCGTGTTCAGAAAAATATAAGTTCGCACGCACAACCTTGCCACAGCACGCGTTAAGACAGGAAACGTAGAACGGCACGTTAACCGTTCGGAATCTGCTGCAGGAACTTGTCACTAGTGAACGTGCTTCCAGAGTTGCGGGAATGTCCCAGTCGCGAGGAAGCATTGCGAGAATCCCACTAATTTATCTGCTTTGCTGCTATTACAAGGAAAAGCGAAAAATACGAAATTGTAAGAAATTACAATAAAGTAACAACAGGATGTGTATAATTAATAAACAATAATTAACTGACAACGAAAATTATATACACATTACGACAAATTACGATTATTACACACTATAACGTTTTTAGATTCAGTTCTTTACAGGAGCTAACACAATTCCGCCAGGGCCAGCAAGTGCCGTCTTACCCATCAGGAATAAATCGACTTGGCGTGCAGCTTGACGTCCCTCATGAATGGCCCAGACAACTAATGATTGACCGCGACGACAGTCTCCAGCAGCGAACACCTTGGCAAGGCTAGTGTCATAGCGGTCATTATCAGTATGGATGTTGGAGCGAGGATCCATCTTTAACTTCAGCTGTTCAATTACTGGCTAAATTAGGCAAACAATATAGCTTCTCCGTGACAATTAGAAACGTACCTTTTCTGGTCCAACGAAACCCATGGCCAGAATGCATAGGTCACAATCGACCAGAGATTCGGTCCCTTCAACTTCAATCAATTTCCATGCTCCTTTGTCGTCCTTCTCCCATTGAACCTCAACGGTTGCAAGTCCGGTAAGATACTTCACTCCGTTAGATGTTTCGCTAGTATTGAACTTCTTCGTTGAAATCGAATAAGTTCGAGGATCCTTTCCGTCCTTGAATCGAGCTTCTTCATGCCCGTAATCAATCCGGAAGATCAGGGGCCATTGGGGCCAGGGATTGGTTGGCTTACGGCTCTCAGGAGGCTCGGGTAGAATTTCAAAAGCGCGGACGGACTTAGCGCCCTAAATAACGTTTACACTCAAAATGCCGATTTTTAGGAGCTCTTTACCAAGCGATTGCACGTTGCAATACAGTCAGTTGCTGTGTCGCCTCCACCGAGGATAACCACTCGTTTTCCAGCGGGATCAAGCCCCTCCCATGGAATATCATCTCCTGCACGCCTGCGTTGACTTTTCTCCAAGAATTCCATAGCAAAACAGATTCCACGTGCATCCCGATTTTCCACTGGCAAATCGCGCGGAGTTGTCGAGCCAGTGCATACGACAATAGCGTCGTTGTCCTGAAATTACACAAATGAGCTACTGACAAACACATATCAAACACACCTTTAGGAGGAAATCGGCATTTACATGCTTTCCTATTTCCGTACTGGTCAAGAATTTAATGCCTTCCTCTTCCATTAGACTGATTCGGCGATCCACAACGTACTTATCTAGTTTCATGGTTGGGATACCATAACGAAGCAGTCCCCCGACACGGTTTTTGCGTTCGTATACAACGACCGCATGGCCAACTTTATTGAGCTGAGCTGCCGCAGCAAGGCCTGCAGGTCCACTGCCGATGATTGCCACTCGCTTACCAGTGCGCGTAGCCGGCTTCTGGGGACGAATCCAATTTTGTAAGAACGCATAATCAATGATAGCGCACTCGATACCCTTAATGGTGACGGCAGGAGAACCTATTCCTAGACAGCATGCACCCTAAAATTGCGTATGTTAGCACTGTGAACAGTGGCCAGAAAAAAAGTAAAACAATGTAACCTTAATACATTACCTCACATGGAGCGGGGCATACTCGTCCGGTAAACTCAGGGAAGTTATTCGTCTGCAACAGTTGTTCCAGAGCTTGACGCCAGTTTTTCTTGAAAACATAGTCGTTGAATTTTGGAATAATATTTCCAAGAGGGCATCCTGTATTTCCTTGACAAAATGGAATACCACAATCCATGCAACGCGCAGCTTGTTCACGGATGTTTGATCGAACAGCATGGTAATCGGTAACTTCATCCCAGTCCTTAAGTCGGTGCTCAGCTGGGCGATAGACAATTTTCTGGCGACGATACTTGACAAATCCTCTTAACAGTCGACAGTAAAAGTAAGTACGGAAAAAAAGAAAACAAACCGAGTTTTGTCCAAAGGTTCTTCGGGAAGTTTTGGCTGAACAATATTTTCAATGTCAACAAATGGTTTCGTAGCATTAGTTGAATCAGAGCTAGCATCTGAAAGGAAAAACACTGAGTTTTTTTAATCGTAACTTCAACGCTAGTACCAGAATCATCAGAAGACCCATTGTCGCTCTGGTCCATAATTTCCTCTTCTCTTTCTACTGCTGCTTCTTGTATATCCTCTTGTAACTCGAATCCGACATAATCGACGGGGCGAAGACTTTTGGAGAACTTTCTGCGACGCTGCTTAATTGAAACCTAAATAAATCGTTGTGCTCAATGGGCAAGAAGCGAAAAGCAAAGCAAATTACAGGGTTCTTTCTACTGTGCAACTGCTTCCTTCTAATAACATCAGGTGCCACTGAAATCTGCATATCCATGGAAGACGCACGCTGTCGAGGGCCGGGTGTCGGAGTCTAAACAGATAGCACATGCAAGCAGTTCAACCACAAAAGCTATCAAGATATTTTCAAGAAACTCGATGAATGTTATATCCTGCAAATTCACCTGAAGGCTGTTGTCTAGCTTTGCTTTCTCATGCGCCTCTTGCTCTTCTTTTTCCATCTCTTTCAGAACACGCTTGTAATCTTTGGGGAAAATTTTGATAAAGTCAGATCCATCCTCTCTCCACGTTTGCAACACTTTCTTCCCGACAATTGAACCAGTTTCTGCGACGAACTCAGTAACCATGTTCTTGATCCATGCGACATCATCTGCCGTGGGCTCGTCAAGATCAATTGTAGCCCCGTTTATGAGTGGAGCAAGATTTCGGTTACTAAAATGGCAAGGTGTTATCAGAAGTTGCAGACCTTAACGATACCAATCACTGTTGTAAATGAATGCCAATCCGCCAGACATAGCCGCTGCAAAATTCCTTCCGACGGTGCCCAGAACAATTACACGACCACCAGTCATGTATTCGCAACCATGATCTCCAACTCCTTCAATCACGGCGATAGCTCCAGAGTTGCGAACAGCGAAGCGTTCTCCACCGATCCCTCGGAAGAAAGCGGTTCCTGATACGTATAACATTTCAATTTGGAATGCTCGTATAAATTACCTGAGGTTGCACCGTACAGAGCTACATTACCAACAACGGTGTTCTCTTCCGACGGAAATTGTGAATCACGTGGGGGATATACGACAATTTTTCCTCCAGAGAGACATTTTCCCACATAATCATTGGCATCGCCTTCGAGACGGACACAGAGTCCTTTTGCTAAGAAGGCGCAGAAGCTTTGTCCTGCATGTCCTTTCAGTGAAATTTCGAGAGATTTCGAAGTGGGCAATCCATCCTCACCGTACCGCTTTGAAATCTAAATGGATAAAGTGCTAGTCAATAGGATAGAGAAGTGAAACTTACTTCGTAACTGACTCGTGCACCGAAAGCGCGATGAGTGTTGCAAATGACTCTATTGTCGATTTTCAGATGGGTTTCATCCTCCGAAAATAGAGTTTCGATGTCTTGTAAAATTTGCGTTTCCAGTTCATTGATACTGTGACTCTGCTTAATTACACCGCCGCGGATATCAATGTTAGGGTAAAGGTGGGAGGCATTGCGTAAAATTGAACCAAACTCCAACAGCGTCGCTTTTTTGTTTACAGGATTTGGATTGGCGTAAAGGAAGTCCACTCGTCCAACAGCATCAGATAATTTACGAAGGCCGAGCTTCGCCAAGAAGTAACGAACTTCCTCAGCAACCATGAACATGTAATTGATCACATGTTCTGGTTTTCCTGCAAACTTTGCTCTGAGCACAGGGTCCTGCAATATGAAAAATATAAAGCATATTGTATACATACAACTTCTCACCTGGGTGGCAATTCCAACGGGACAAGTGTTTAAGTGACATTTACGCATCATCGTGCAACCGAGAACGATAAGTGGCGCAGTAGACATTCCGAATTCATCAGCTCCAAGAAGGGCGGCAATCATGACATCTCGACCAGTACGAATTTGACCGTCCGCTTGCACTACGATTCGTGAACGCAAATTGTTCATGGTTAGCACTTGATGCGTTTCGGCAACACCCAACTCCCAAGGAAGTCCAGCATGCTTGATTCCTGTCCAACTGGACGCACCAGTGCCTCCGTCATGACCGGAAATGGTGATATGATCAGCATTGCCTTTCGCTACGCCAGCGGCCACAATTCCAACGCCGGCTTCGGAGACGAGTTTCACACTTACGCGGGCAAGAGGATTGGCACATTTTAGATCATAGATTAGCTAGAATACACGATAAGGCACGGTCGTTCACCAGAAACTGACTAACCTGAGAAAGATCCTCAATACTGTAAATGTCGTGATGGGGAGGTGGCGAAATGAGACCTACACCAGGAGTCGATTTGCGAGCAGACGCAATGTCCTTCGACACTTTGTGTCCAGGAAGCTCACCACCTTCGCCAGGCTTTGCGCCTTGGGCCATCTTGATCTGGAGCTCATCAGCATTTGCCAGATAAGAACTCGTGACACCAAAACGCGCCGATGCCACTTGCTTAATAGCCGAGCGAATGTTATTTTCAGGATCCTGTCCTGGTTGGTAACGATCCGAACGTTCACCACCTTCACCAGTGTTTGACTTGGCGCCAATTCGGTTCATTGCTATGGCTAAGGCGGTATGTGCTTCGTATGAAATGCTGCCAAACGACATAGCTCCTAAAATCGGTATTTCAAATAGTTAAATAATTACCTAAAATTACCGGTAACAAAACGCTTAACGATTTCTGAGGCGGGTTCCACGTCATCAAGTGGAATCTGAATCTTAGAGTTTGTCTTAATCTCCAGTTGTCCACGAAGGGTGCACATTCTTTGAGCCATGTTTGATGCTTGTGAGAACTCCTGGTAGCTCTTTTTATCATTTAATCGGGATGCTTCTTGAAGCTTGGCCAAGTTAACAGGCTCATTGACGTGTTTCTCTCCGCCATCGCGCCAGTGATAAACTCCAGTAGACACAAGCACTTTGGAATCACCAAACAAATACTCATCGCTATTTTGCGCAACGGGATAAGCCATTCGGTGACGTCTCATTGCTTCAGCCGCAAGGATATCAAAGGTGGCTCCACCAAGCCGAGAAACTGTGTTCGTAAAGCAGCGATCGACAACTTCTTTCGCTAGACCAACGACTTCGAAGATTTGCGCTCCCTAAACGATCCGTTAGTATTCGAAAATTATTCATAAAATTACCTTGTAACTATGCAAGGTGCTGATGCCCATCTTGGCCATAACCTTGAAGATACCCCTCTCAATACCTGCACGATAGCCTTGAAAAATCTGCAACAAACAGAATCAGTATTCATAGGGCAAGAATTCAAGTACAAACCATTTCGTCAGTTAATTCGCTTTCAATTAAGCCCATATTGCGCAGACGGTAGCACGATTCAAACACCAAATAAGGGCAAACGGCATCTGCTCCAAAACCAAGGAGAACGCAAAAATCATGAACAAACTTGACTTCTCCAGATTCTACCACGAGTGCCACCTAAAATATTGTGTCCGAACGTTTTTAGATTTACATTAATTTACCTTCATACGCAGCCGCTGCTTAATAAGGCATTGGTGAACAGCACCTAGGGCAAGAAGCGAGCTAACGGGGACGAGATCTTTCGACACGGAACGATCAGAGAGAACAATAATTTGATATCCATCAAGTGCGGCGGCACACGCTTCACTACAAATTCGATCCAATGCTGGGAGCAATCCACGTCCTTCATGACGAGCCGGATAGACGGTGTCGATCACCATGGTTCGCCATCCTTTATACTGCGTTCTTTTCATGACCTCCATATCAACAAGAGAAAGCACAGGCTGATCAATGATAAGTCTTCCTTCAAGCTCCACCGCAGGTTCCAAGATATTCGACTCTGGTCCAATAGGACAGCGTAGTGACATAACAATCTGCTCACGGAAAGGGTCGATAGGAGGATTAGTAACCTTAAATATTAAATTAAACATTAACTGGTATATTCGAACGTACCTGCGCAAAGAGTTGCTGAAAATAGGAAAACAGAAGTGGACTGTAATCCGATAAACACGCCAGAGCTGCATCGTTACCCATCGATCCTAGTGCTTCCTTCCTAAATGAGCCATTTCTATCAAGTACGGATATACATTTCAATACCTGTCCCTAATCATGGGAATCAACAGAAGACTGAAAGAATCAGGGGTATACGAAAAGAGCGACAAGCGACGATCGGAATCCAGATGAAGCATTGCATCGTGAGTGTTCATACCACGAGAGCTTAGCTCTTTCCGGATCAAATGCTCAGAAGTCAACGCTCCAAATGAAAGCTATCAAATCAAAAACACCATTAGAAGAACGCAAAAATACAATATATAACTTACAACATCATCCTTCCGTAACTGATCCAAATACACACGATTGTGAGTAAGCTTTTTGTGGGGTCGCTGGTTGGCAATGCGCAACTTCAAATCCTCGTCTTGTTCAATCTTTCTTTCTTTAGTGTCGACCAACAACATGCGACCAGGACGAAGTCGATCCTAAAGAAACGACGATAGTTTGTTACAATTCCACAGTACTGTTCTATGTGTCGTACTAAATTTCGATGTTTTCAGCAAATGCACTACTGAAGCAGCGTGCATCATTGCAGAAACGAGTTCTCACATTTCCTCAGCGGAATCAAATTAGGTGTTTCTCAAGTTCGTAAGCGTCGCAGAATACGATATCTAACACCACTTAAAGGTGTTAATTAGAGCTCTCTATCACTGTCTACAGATACTAACCCATCATTTGGCATTTTGTGCATTACGCGAATGGTTCCCTATTCCTCATCCGCTTCGAGTCAGTCGCACATGACTTTGACTGCTTTTAACTATTTTCTCGTCTTCATTCTGCTGGCTAACTTGTCCCAGGTGGGCATATAATCAGTCGTCGTTGGGTTCATTATAAGTTTAGTTCGGCTCTTGCTACGAAGGAAAGACCCACTATGCGCCGCAAGAATCCGCTCCCTTTGGGCTTCAAGTTAAAAGATTCCGCACCGAGCCAATTCGCTTTGGCAAACGCGGACAACGGGAACCCATTCGCTTCGGAAAACGAACACATCGCTTGAGCTTGAACATCCCTCATCGACTAGCAGGTTATCCCGCTTTGCATTCTAAGTTCGAAGAACACTAATCGCATGACTGTTCGTTGCAGTGGCAAATGTACAATCCAATAAAGTGTTGCTTTTTGTAGAATATCGATTAAAACGTATTTGGCGAACAGTAAAAAATTTAATGTTAGCCCTATTCGTTCTTAATGGAAGGTGGGAGGGATTTAATCTGGCGCATAAATCGTAAAGCCGTTCGACCGTATACGAATATTAAGCCGAAAAGTTCGGCCATTTTAGCTCGCGCAGCAATGAGTGTCCGCGGTTTCGCATTAACGCTCCTTCTCTTTCAACTACTTTCAGCAGGTGAGTGTAGGTTGTACCACGTCCATTTAAATTTACTCCTCAGTGGTCCAATCAAAGCAAGGTTCAAACAACGAATTGGATCAAGAAGAAAACGATGACGTTCGTTACCTGCTCTCTGTAGTTGACGAATGGCCGGAACTCCAGGGTCTCAATAAGCAGCGAACCATTCGCTCACCACTGGGAACTATGCGATTCGGAAAGCGTGCTAACCTGGGAACTATGCGTTTCGGAAAACGTGATCCGCTCGGAACAATGCGATTCGGGAAGCGCGACCCCCTAGGAACCATGAGGTTCGGCAAGCGCACTCCTCTCGGCACGATGCGCTTCGGGAAGCGAGTTCCATTAGGAACCATGAGATTCGGAAAACGAAATCCCCTGGGAACAATGCGCTTCGGAAAACGATCTGTTACGCTTGGAACCATGCGTTTCGGAAAACGTGCGACTGAAGAGCAAAGCAGCGGTCTCTACGCCAACGATGAAATGTGATAACAGTTCTTATTGCTGAATTTCACGTTCCGAATCATGAATAAATTTGTGAAAACTATGAGATGAATTCGTATTTCCACACCACAGTTTACATCATAAAATAACGTAAAGCCGTTACTTAAAGGCCATGCCAAGTTGGAGGTTAAATGTGCGTTAACGCTGCGCCAATCGTGATTTGGAGAAGGAATTCTTTGAAGTGGAAGGAGGTGCGCAGAGAAATTTGGTTTCGCAAAACGACTTACATTGCCTTAAGGGCCCAGTAAATCATTACGGTAGCTGTCAAGCTACCACAACAAAAACGAGATATGGCGAAGAATTCGTAGTTACGAGAAATGCAGAACACATTAAAATTATCCCTTTATCTATAAACGGAGAGCCGACGGTGTGTGTGTTTTTCCGTACGCACGACGCAGACACTCACACAAAATAAGGACCCGAAAATTTGCGCGCAGCTGTGTTTATCCCTTTTCGGCAAGGCTAATTTTATCTTTGTCTTTGGACAACAAGACAGATAACATGACCCAACTGACCTATTCTATCATCAGTGTCGGTGCATTACCTACGATGCGAATGAGATTCTCAAAAACAATACTTGTTCCCTAATAAACGAAACTAATTTCTGAGCCCTTTAACAAGATGTTTTAACAATAGTTACCTTTCGAACCACTGATTCAACTGGAAGATCAACAACTCCGACTTCGCTGGAAAGGTAGAGATGATTGTCCTCAGTGAGGTAATATCGAGCCGGCCGAAGACCGTTTCGATCAAGAATGGCCCCAACATAGCGACCATCAGAAAATGCCAGAAGTGCTGGTCCATCCCACGGTTCCATACACATAGAAGCCCAGCGATAAAATGAACGTTTTTCAGGAATCATTTCCTAAAATGCACATTCGAAGTCCGTCCAATGGAAGACCACTTACATCATCCTTTTCCCACGCTTCCGGAACCATAGTCATAGCAGCTTCAGGAAGACTTCGTCCGCCGGCCCTGACTAAAAATTCCAGCACATTGTCAAAACATCCGGAGTCCGTTAGGCCATCTTCTACTACCGGATAAAGTTTAGACAGATTATCACCGTACTTCGATGATTTCATAACTCCTTCACGGGCTCGCATGAAATTAATGTTTCCTCGAAGGGTATTGATTTCACCGTTATGCGCTACCATGCTAAATATGATAGATCGTAAACAATTGAGAGTAATCTATTAATACCGATTAGGCTGAGCGCGGCTCCAACTCGGAAACGTGTTCGTTGAGAAGCGACTGTGTACAAGTGCAATGTGGGATTTGAAGTCAGGATTTGTCAAATCTTTGTAATACTTGTACAACTGATTGGGCGTGAATTGACCCTAAAATAATCTAGATGTAACCAAGAATATTAACGTAACACAAACCTTGTAAATGATTGTACTTGTTGATAGGGAGCATACGTAACAGTCGACGCTCTGCTTTGCCATCTGGACCACAGCTTGCTTCCGGAGCATGTAAACCTCTCTTTCGAATCGTTCCTTGTCTTCAGCATATTCAGCCCCAACGAACACTTGTCGGATGCAAGGTTCCGTCTTCCGGGCTTCGGATCCAATACTTTCGGAAAAAGTTTGCAGCTTTCGCCATCCAAGAACGCGCAGTCCGCAAGCCTTAGCGAGATCGGAGAATGCCTCTTTGGCTTGTTTATACGTTTCACTGTCCAAAAACAGCAGCCCGGTGGCATATTGACCGAAAGGTGGAAGTTCTAGTTTTTCTTCTCTGGAAAAGCAGAAGACAAGATGACAGTCTATTTAATAGATGTAATCCTCACCTCAGCAACTCGGACCTGTAGAAGTCATCTGGAATGGCAGTCAAAACTCCAGCACCGTCGCCTGAATCGTTGTCGCAGGCGCACGCGCCTCTGTGAGCCATACGCTCCAGCATTGTTCGCCCTTCCTCCAGAATCTTATGGGAAGGGATACCCTCAATCGACGTGACGAAACCAACTCCACACGCATCCTTCTCTAACTGAGGAGACCAAAGTGTCTCCTTTTCGGCACGTGCAAACTCCTCCTTGGATAGGACAACCATAGATGTTCCTTTCCTGAAATATATAAATGCAATTAATAAAGCTAACAGAATAGGTTACAAAACATGTATTGGGATTCACGATCATAGAATGATAACAGACGACGTCCAAACTACAGAGCACACCTCTGCCAAAGTTCAGATAACACTGATTTGTCGATAACAATATGACGCGGGGCGCGCATTTGTTACACTTGCGATCACTTGATCTCTTGATACCGTTCATTTTCTTGGGTACAGAGATCTGCGCATCATAATTAAGAGAGGAACCGCGCGCGAGCGCCGTTCACACAATATGCTAAGGGTAACAAATGTGCGACTTTGCTATATGAAATCAGAATTTTTGGTGAATTTTTCACAAAAGGCGCGTGATTCTGCAACACATCGCAAAGCCACTAGAATCCAAGGAGATCGACACACATTGAGTATGCAGAAAAATGTTTTTGGGAAAGTCAAGCGGCCTAACAACGATTTAGAATCCATGCATCCGACGAACTCACAATTTTCGTTGTAAATCACACGAAATTGCAGTTTTCCGCAGATTCAGCGATACTGAATACTGAATCCTCACCAAGCGAAACGCGCATAAATGCACATAACTGTGTTTATCGCACTATAGTGACATGAAACATCATAATAAGCACAACCGAAAAAAGATGAAGGAAAAGACAGCTACATAAGGTGACTCCTTTGACACTTAAATTAAAGTGACAAACTTACCCGTCGATATGTAAGGCATTGTGATCTAAGGTCTAGGGCGTTACCACGTCACAAATTCACAGATCAAAGAAAGCGAGAATAACTGAAGTGCTTTAGGTGCAGCGAACAACTGCGACGCAAAATAAAATCCTAATCACGAGCAACATCGAAAGCCGCACGTCCACTTTAGACGCTCAGCCAAGAGACCCGTCAAAATGTAAACTTGATACAAGATGTCTGCCAAAACATTTGAAGAGCGTATCGGCACTGGCAAATGTGCCAACAATCACTGAAACTTGGGAAAAATGACTAGGCCGGCAAATATCAGACGGACGATCGGCTGGAATAACGATCGAGGCAAACGTCACTGGTCACTACACTGCATCCGACGCAGGTGGCAACTGTTTTCTCGACGACCATCCTCTGCCCTTACGTTTTGCCATCATTATCTACTTGCCTTCAAACGGAGAAAATACTGAAAATAAGTGACACGTTGTTAGGAACCGTCCCTAACATATCGCACGCTGAGACACTTATTCTTGTCGGACCAATCACGCGCAGTCTGCGTTATCGCTGTTTTGGAAAACAACACTTTACAGTAGAATTTCATTCCATCCGT
This sequence comes from Steinernema hermaphroditum, assembly GCA_030435675.1. Taxonomy (NCBI): domain Eukaryota; kingdom Metazoa; phylum Nematoda; class Chromadorea; order Rhabditida; family Steinernematidae; genus Steinernema; species Steinernema hermaphroditum. The sequence continues at coordinate 9,450,203 of CM059625.1, read as the reverse complement.
GCCCTGATAATTAATCGACGAAAACGCCCCGATATGAATAGCATGACTGGTTCACGTGAACCACTCGATGATCGGTAATATTACAACGATAAGATAAACATCAGGAAGACAAAAAAAGATGTAAAAATCTGTAAAAGGTTATGTGCTCTAAATAACATCCAACATATATTTGCACAACAATTACACAGACAAAAAGGAAAGTACGACTAAGGAAAGGTTGTAAGCAGAAGCGAATCACCGAGCCTGCTGCTAAAACAATTAAGTGACGCAGATATCTTGCCATGAGCAACTGTAATTACACATAATTTTCAGATATAAATAAAAAACAGGCGCATGCATAAATGCTTCTTGTGAGAATCCCTCAGAAATGTACTGTGATCGGCTGTTCACTTGATAATGGTTATCGCGACTAGTGCAAACAAAGTCACATTTCCATGTGACAGGCGTGTCGGGGTCAAAATACGTCCGCGCCGTTGATTAAATGACCACTTTTTTTCGTGGCGATCAGACACAACTGCCGATTTGCACTTTGCCCAGAAGCTTGAAGCTTAAAATCATCCAACTACATGAAATGCATTTTCCATCGTGGTGCGCGGACATTGAAAAAAAATATAAATAGTCAGTTAAAACAAAACACAAGCGAAAACAATTGCCAGAAAATGGACGAACGACGCGGCTTCTCTGCGTTATCCCTGCGAGCGAGTGCCGACCGAACGCTGCCAATTTGCGAGAAGCTCTCACTCGCGCGACCCTAGCTGCCAGCTCGAACCCTTCGTTCAATCTTTTGCCACAGCCACGAAGACTGCACCGGCCATCGCTCTTCGATGGGTGAGGGCTATTCTACACGTAGAACGGCACTTGACGGGCATTAATTTCGATGCGCACAAGAACAAACACTTTTCGATGAATTTACAAAGTAAAAGTCAGTCAGTTTCATGCGTTAAAATCATGTGATGAACACAAGAATGAGAATGTTAACAACCATATATAACTTGTAGCAGTGATCTGGCATTGGAAAAGTATTGGGAAAACATCTTCAGAACACTCAGTAGTTTCGTGTGTAGAAAGGCAAATAGACCGATAAGGATCGAAATCTTCAGGAAAATAGGGGCTTCTCCACGTTCGAAATGATCGCAAATGAAGACTCACCGTTCTCCAAGAATTTACTCATCATTCTCTTTGCATTTATTGACACGGCTACTGGCACTCCTCGAAACTCGCGAATGCGTTACGTTTAAAATCATATCTATCGATTACGAGTATTGCCAATTAACGTCACAATTATAGCGTAAGTGGAAAATGGCTCACACGTGACCACTTTTCGCAGGGCAAATGGACCGAAGTCACCTTGCAGTTTTCTTCGGCCTCTTCACCACGAACCCTAATCTCATCAGCTTATGGTCTTCTGACAATGACATACTTGATGGGCCGTGTGCCATGGACATAATGTCTTCCCACTGTAATCCTCTGCGCTCTGGTGGAGTTCTTTAGGAAGCACTAAATTGATCGTTGCTGTGTAACAGGAATGTGTCATTTACGTCGATATCGAAATATATACAACAATGAATATCAGTGTATGGTAAAGAGTTGGAGAAGTATAACTACAAAACGTCCATGCAAAAACAATCTGTAGAGCAATTTTCTGCTCTGGGTTGAATGCGGTGTCGGCTCCTAATGTGGTTTCGGATATTGTGGCGTCGGCATAATGTAAAAAAGCAGATACATCAACTTTTATCAATTATCACGGGGTGAGCAGACAAATTGAGCAAGCATACAACGTAATAAATCCGCTTAATGACAAAATCGTCATTCCAAAATCACCACTGACCATGGCTTGGGCTCCGACTTTGTCTTATGCCTAGATATTTAAGGTTACGGGCGACTGAAACAAGCTCCATATTCATCGTTACTGTGGCAAAATCGTCACTCCAAAGGGGCATCTAATTTCAGCATCATATACAGAGCTACCAAGAATACAGGGCTTCTCATTCGCACTCGCTTAAAATTCGTAGGTATGAGCCTAAGCCAAGCTGGGATGCTATGTGACCTGAAGATGCTAGCTGGGATGCTAAGTGACCTGAAATAAGCGACAACATCATGATATTGTAGATCAGGAAATTAGAGAATCCTGTGCGGTGAAATATTTGAGTATTCTGCTTTTTGTTTATTAAAATGATGTGTGCTGTGATCGAATATGTTCTCCATATCCCCAGTGCCAACATTATCTGCGTAGGCCTATATCGCAGATTCGGAATTCATGAACCGTGTGAATTTTTTTTGTCCGATATTTGGATGGCAAGCGCTCCCACTGGGACGAACCAAACTACTCGGACATATTTCCTTTTAACTGGAGAATATCTTGATCGCTAGGCAAGTCAGGTCCAACTATATGCATCCTTTTAATGATACGAAATCCTGTTGGGTGCTTTGGTAATCTTTGTCAATCTACTTGTGCGCGTTCATTTAGTTGTTTGATGTGAGTGTTGTGAATTTGTGCCTACGTTATGAAGTCAGCCAAACCTAAGATGGCTCTCCGTTCCGTTAGCTCTGCCCCACCGCCTCGACAGGATACAGTCACTTCGACACTTCGACGTCCGCGCAAACTAACTTTTCGCTTTTCACCACATTTCGTCTCGATATCGTACCCAGTGCCGAAGAAGAAGATAAGCGACGACTACGGTGTGATATTATTCTTCTGTATGCCATTTATGACCCCTTGCTCGGTGTAAGCCGTTGATTCAGGAGTATAAGCACGGTAAACTCGGTTATAAAGTGGTGAGTGGCTGTGTACAGTTCAGTGTTGTCAGATCATTTCTTTGCAAAACCCTTTCTACGACTTGCTAAGTACGAATTACATACGAGCGAACAAAAACAGTATGTAATCGAGATTATTGTTCTGAGGCAATAAGAACGTTACTTTATTTTCGTCTGTGACCAGATGTTCGAAAATCTGGAAGGAGTTTACGGAAACCCGATGTTGATTTTCGTTCTCGCTCCTTTCGGAAGCTGTATTCAGCTGAGCGACAGCGTTGCGGCAAACATTTCCTTTGCAGCTCGTCGAACCCGTCAACAAAATGGTTGTTAAGAGCGCTTTGAACCACACTAAATCATTCAATTGGCGACATGAGATTTCAGCAAGCTGCCTTCTCTGACGTTCGAGTACACGACGTCACAGAACGGATTTATTCATTGCTGAACAGCCATTCCATGAAGCACGTGAGGGTCTTCTTACCGATTTGCTCCACAGTGCTTCGCTCCTAGTTGGTATGGCTGCTTCCGCGCATATGAAATAGAGCCAAAATCGTCACCGTTCAGCACGGATTAAAGGATAGTGTCCACTTTAGGAGTGCGTTTCTCTGCGCGCGCGGCGGTTGCTGACCAATTTGGTCCGTTCGCGCAACTCACACAAGACCTTGGACGTGTCATATGGGCAAAAAGATGGACCTTGCACGCGCATGTCTCCTCTTCGGTTATGCTATTACTTCACGCTGTTCACTCCCCTACAGTGCCGCAATCAAGCACTGACTACCTTTGCGCTCTCCCGTCTCTCCCCTTTCGTCTGCGCACTGTGTGATTCTCCCCGTCCTCGCGCAACGGAAGCTGCCCATAAACCAACGCGCGATTGTTCCAGCCGCGCCAAAACTGTTTTGGAAGATCTGTGGCGTACAAACGCACTTTGCGACCAGCAAATTCCTCTGCTATTTTCTGTTTTCCATTGCTGAGTGCCGGAGAAAACATATATTTTTATGCGCATGCTAATTAGAGATTTGAGGTTAGTCGTACGGACTATTTAACGACTTCGCTGTATTTTCGGTCCCACGAGTATTAGTGATGGGAAAGTTGGCACGCGTGCAAAAGTGTAGTTGACAACTAACATTGGTTTGGTCTTTAAATTAGAAAGAACAAATTCGATAACGTCTGCGCAATGCCCTTTCTGTAAGTTGTCTGCGCGATTTACGAGTCGGCAGTTCACTTTTCACCCGATGGCGTTCGGTTTGCAGAAATTGAGTCTTTAAGAGTGTAATGCCATCAACTTTTCACGACATTAGAGCGTGTTTGACATGTGTATGATTTAATGTAGTTGAAATGTGAGATTTTGGGAGGGGTTAAATCGAAGAGGGAGCTGGCCCATCTTGGACGTCGTAGTTTACAATTGATTGGTCTACTTCCCGCGAAAAGAATCGCGGCTATTGCCTCTGTAATTGCTTGCTTCTTGTTTCATGTCCGAATTTATCAGCTTCTCGTCTGTTGAGTTCGCGCATTGCTGACACACGCTATCCGCAACACCATCGGCTCTCGACTATATGCGGTTCTGAAAGTGAGCGCTCCGTTGAACGCCGACTGACAACCGCTCAGCTCCGTTCACTTAGGCTCTCTTCTTTATGAGTTTACGCGAAGGTTTCATCCCTCTGGCTACATCGTCCGGCGACTATGAAGTTCCGCGGAGTTTTGTCGTTGGCAAACGTACCAATGAACCCACTCTGGTGACGCAATACGCTCCGGTTCCGGTGCCCACGGTTGTCCATGAAACTCAGCTGATCAGAAGATGTGTGGTTGTGACGAAACACGAAGACGGGTACGGGTTAACAGTAACGGGAGACAATCCTGTCTATGTGCATACGGTGAAACCAGACGGTGCCGCTTTCCGAGCCGGGGTGCGAGAAGGCGATAGAATTGTCAAAGTGAACGGAATGCCGGTGACCAGTGCGAATCATTTGGAGGTGGTTCGCATGATATCCTGTAAGTTGCTTTGAACCAATCACAAGTGGAGAAGTGACCATGGTGGAGCACCTATTTCACTTAATGAGCATTATTTTAATAAAAGTGCTTCTATCCAACATTACAGTTTGTCTTCAGGTGGGCAGAATGTGGCACTCACACTGGAAGGCCGCCCTTTGGAACCCCAAACATACTCCGCTTCTCACTACAGCCAGATAGATTCTGACAGCGAGTCGACCGTGCCCCTGGACGTATGAGTGTTTCGTTTGAGTTCAAAACGTTTATGTGCATTTAAGAGCAACCAACGGAAGCAAGTTCTAGCGATAAACAAGATGTTAAACGATCAGAAGCGCCATGTGGAAGTAAGTGTGTGCTTTACGCATTCCCTCGCTTAATTTCACACTCCCAGAGCTTAAAGGATAAGAGCAGCGATGAAGCAAAGCTCGAGAAAGCTCTCCAGAGAATTGAAACATTACAGTCACAGCTGAAAAAAATCGATGCAAATGCGTATAAATCGGTAAGTGTTTGCACACAGAGGCAATAGAACAAGACCTCCCTAATTCTAATTGTTTTTCTTAAACTGGGCGAGCGAACTTGAATCCGCCCTTATTTATGTATTCGATATATGTTTTTATGGATGTGTAACTCCCTGGGGGTCCGAAAAGTCGCCGACTCTCTTCGATCAGTGTCTGATTGTTATCTTGATTTCGGCAGAGTCCCGTCGTTGCATAATTAGCTTTCTTGGAGCCCCGAGATGTGGCTCGCCCTCGTGCTTTGTTCCGATTGGAACTTTTGTCTGAATTTGGACATATCGGTTGACGTTGTTTTCGAAAACGTCGAAATTTGCGAGGGTGGACATTTATTTTTATAGATTTTCCTATGTGCCGTGGTTTGTAAGGATGTTGTTTAGGGTGTGTTTCCGACACCGGTGCAGTCTTGGGTGGACTCGGGGCACATGAATTTTCTACAACCACTGGATGTTGTCCCAATGGAAGAGGATACTGACGACGAGGATAACGAGTGTTCTATTCCGGTAACTACTCCGCTCTTCTTGAAGGCCTTTAAATCGAAATTCAGCTTGACGTGGATGGTCCATTCGCCAACTTCATTGACCTCAAGGGTCATCCCGCTCATCTGGCCGTCTTTATTAGTTTCCTGATTACCAATGCCAATCCCAGCACACTGGTTTGTGAATTCTACAAAAAGTCCGAATGCTTATATAAAGTTTGAAGCTATTCTACTTGATAACCGACGTGTATCAGAACCAAAACAGCAGCGGGAAGGAACTGCGACGATGGGCTTACGAAATCTTTTCCACTTACGTCATCCCGAACTCTCCCATGCAAATGCCAAACATGGACCAATCGTTGGTTCAAAACATCGACAATGAGCTGTCTGCTACGGCGGACGGTGGAGACGTACACACTGATCGTCTTAAGCGGCTTTTTGTTGCAGTTCGGCGCCGAGCATTGGATGATATTAACGAACATCTGGCAGATTTTCGTCACAAAAGGCATCTAGGTATTTTTTCGCTTTATTACAATGCTCCTAATGCTTTCGCACAATCTGCCGAAAATTGGCGACACAAATTTCAGTGCAAACAACATATGTGCCGAAAGACCTAAAGCTTGTTCGTGACCGGGTTGTTTTGTTTGGGTAAGCGGGACGCAATTCGTTAGAGGAAACGAGGAAGCTAGTTGACAAAGCCAAATGCCCCTATTTAGAGGAAGTTTTGCTGTTATCTTTATGTTTGGCTTTGGGACGAGCAGAGCGGTTAAAGCTTTAAAGAGTGTGCGCTACGATCGGCATTGGTTTTTGCCGGCTGCATTGCCGAAGGCCGAGATGGGTCGAGCTTTGTCTTGTGAAACGCCGCAGCCTATATATGCAAACACGACCCTCGCGCCCTCTTCCCTTTCGCCTCATTTTCTTTTCTTCAGAGATGGAGACAAAGATCCGGCTCGCAAGGGATGAAGTTGCTGGCAGAGGGTTGAAATTGGGGCCTTTGATGGATGGTTGATGCGTTTGACTGAGGGCAGTGATTAATAGCCTGCAATGGGCGTGGGATGTTGGCTCCCTTGACCAAAAACGGTGCTCCTCACCGAGAATTTACATATTTCACAAAGAACAGCAGAGTTTATTAAGCTTACAAAGTGAATACGTTAAACAAAGCCTTTTCAGGATTGGGAAGTCTCTTTGACGGAAGCCAGCTAAATCAACTAAGCAAAGGGGAACCTCTTATGGAACGTCGGGTGGCAGAGCAAATGCTCTTCAGAGCGCTGGAGCGGATGTTTGCAGCTACTAACGGTGACCTGGAAGTATGTGAACCCAGAGCTGCAGCGCTAATCATGTCTCTTGCAACAATTATTAAAGTACGGAAAGATCTGAAATTAGCATAGGTTACATTATGTATTTAGGTTGTTTTGGCTATGAAACCGAACCTTTCAAGTTGGGAGAAGCTTCTAGAAAAATGCCCAACATTTGTCACCAGCAACAAAGTTGGCGTGTTCAAATCGAAATCCGTTGTGGGGAAACGCTCCATGCAGCTTAAGAGTCACCAGTTCCAGCTTACTCCCGTGAACAACACAGTGTATTGCTACCAGTGCCGTGATGCCGTGTGGGGAGTTAACGCTCAAGCGTACTTCTGCCAAAGTCAGAAACACATCTGTTGGCTTGACTGTTTTCATTGCACCACTTAGGTTGCGAGGTGGTTCTTCACAAACAGTGCACGGGGCAGTTGGTTGATGTGTGTTTCCCTGCCACACAGTCTAAAGGAGGGAAACCAATGCTTCCCAGGCCCAAAAGAGGCACATCTGTCTACGGTGCACCTGAAGAGGAAACCGCGGAGAAGACGAAGATTATGGCTGCGACTCATGAAAAACACATGGAACTACCAACTGCACACACGCTGCCCGCGTCTTCGAAAGCGAATGTAAAGTCTACCTCGTCTGATTCAGGAATCGGCGTCGATGTTCCCGACAAAATTGTTACTCGATCGCACAGCATGCGTTCAAAGGTGCGTGGTCCTATTGAAACGAGGAGTAAGTGCAATGTTCTAGGACAAAGACTGTAAAACAATGTGTCGACTTGAGCTTCTATCAACTGCCGAAGCCGACAAGGAAGAATCCTCATTCGCTCCTTCCGATGTAGCCTCGGTGTCCGGAAGCTCCAGTGTATCTCGAGTGGGAGAGGAGGAAGCACAGCAGCTTTTGGACCGCCTGGAGAAGACGGCGCTAGCAGACGGGGATAGTGACCTGGAGGTGGAGACGGAAGTGGCAAGTTTGGATTCGCTCATTGGCTGGGAGGTCGTGCGCCATTTGAAGCCAAAGGAAAAACGACGCCAGGAAGTGATTAACGGTATGCTTTTCTCAGGGTACACATACATTATCATTGTTTTTAAGAACTGTTCCACACCGAACGCACCCATGTACGGAATTTAAAAGTGCTGTATACTGTGTTTTGCAAACCCATGCTCCAGCAACAAATTATCGGGGGTGAAACCATTAATTTGCTCTTTGCGAATCTGGATGAACTAGTCGAAATCCATTCTGAAATTAGTCGGAAGATGAGGGATGCCACAGAGGCATGGAGGCGATCAGGAACTCAACAAGGTCTTTATGGTCACATTGGAAAACTGATGATCGACATCTTCGATGGAGAAGCAGGAAAGAAATTTGTCGAAGCCACATCTAAATTTTGCCAGCATCAACAACATGCGCTCGACTTGTTGCGACATAGGTAATGGTGGTCACTGGTAGCAGCACACTGTTGAACATTTAGGTGCAAAAAAGATCGCGACGATCAACTTGTAAAGTTCTTGAATGAGGTGGAGAGCAATCCACTGTGTAGGAAGCTTCAGCTGAAAGACATGCTGCCGGTCGAAATGCAAAGACTGGTGAAGTACCCCTTGTTGCTGGAAACCATTGCCAAGTATACCCCTGAGCCAAGTGAAGAGCAAGTGAGCCACCGCTCTGTTGGAATGATCAATAATTTTTCTAATCGGCTTTCAGGATCTGTTGTTGCGTAGCGTGGCGGCATCGCGGAAAATACTTTCCATGGTTAATCTCGCTAAGAGAAATGCCGAAAATCTGAGACGATTGGAGGAGCTCCAAAGGAAGCTAGACACTTCGCCTTACGACAAGGATCGCAGTGATGTGGAGTTCAACTCGTTCGACTTGAAAAAGTGAATTTACATTTTGATGTAGTTTACTTTCCTTTCTTATTGCAGTTATCGTCTCGTGCATGACGGACCTCTCACTTGGAGATTTCATCGAGGAAAAATAGTGGAGCTGCATGTCGTGCTACTTGAAAATCTTCTGGTGTTACTTACGAAGCAAGGAGACGGCCACAAGTTGCAGCTGAAGATACAGGAGACCTCAAAGGACTCCCGGTGGACTCCGATTCTCAAACTGGACAAACTAATTGCAAAAGAAAAGGCTAACGATAAGCGAGCGTTTTTTCTGATTGATAATGCGAGCAGCGCACCCCAAATTTATGACTTCGCAGCTTCAACCGCCACGGAACGCAAAACGTAAGGTTCCATAATCACAAGAAAAGCTTTACTGTCCTTATAGCTGGTTCAAGTTGATCTCGGATCAAATCGAGTGCGCACAGATGGAGCAAAATGTCGACGAAAACGGACAGTATGCTCTACGTCTTTATTTCCCAGAACGAATGAAGCATTTAGGTTACTCTCTGGAGCCTATGGTTTTGAAAGTGGCGCAGGTGGGTCAGGATCGAACGTTGTCGGAAGTGAGCTGAGTGGACCTCAAAGAGTTCACATTCTCACGCACCCCCGACTGGTGAACGCCAATGAGATCACTGTGCAGCAGCCTACAGTTTTGGAACATGCTCAGCCGATTCTAACACCTACTGAACGACTTCGACGAAACGACCAACTTATAATCAAGTCGCTAGTAGAAAAGCACAGTATTCTTTGTCAATATCTTCTTCAAGATCAGGTAACTCGGTTCCTCCTTTTTGATAAATGTAATCATGTAACAGGAGGGAAGTCAGGATCTCATGGAAAAAATAACCGAAACAATGACCGGCTTGCCGGTAGGAGAACTAAAAAAGCGTGACTGTCGTGAATTGGCCATGTCGGCGATAGTCCACGGGAACCGACTACTCGATTCCATCAATCAAGGTTGGAAATAGAAAAATATTCATCAACGAGCAATTCTAGGCATGAGTGTAAAAATCGAGAACGAAAATACAAGCTCCATGAAAGTTGTGCTGGACGAAAACGCCGTCGAGCGAAATCTGCCGTCAGTTCCTTGCTACCGACTGACGGCGATAGCCGCACCGCTAATGAACCACTTGAAGGCCATGATGCAAGTTCTTATAGATCAGCAAAACGAAATAGCATCCGTTAAACAACAGCTGTATCACTACAAGGTAATTCAATTGCTACTTTTCTTCTACTATGCATTTTAGGAACTCGCTGAGGATGGTCCTGGAAACAGAACAGTTAGCGAGGAGACTCTCACCGAAAGCACCGAATCGCGCTCATCGCAGGCGCCACCTTTAGTCACAAGCACCAGAGAACAAGGCAAACTGCTCATGAAGCGGCAGCCTGAGTCGGGAACTGCTCTTCGTGAGGAGACGCCAGCACGGAAAGATTAGTTGAGTATTCTGTCCGGGTTCGTTGCACTTTTCGTATTCACAAGCATTGCCATACCAAAGACCGCACATCCAGCTCTTGAGAATCCGTGTGCCTTTGAGACAGTTACTTCGAAGCTGGTGCTCTGTTTCTCCCCAAACCACCAAAGCATGTGACCAAATTGATCGTGCTTGTGATACACCAAATCAATAGCTGAAAATTGCTGAATAGCTTTATTGTGTAAATACGTTGTTTTGTTTGGTACAATAAAATATACGGTGATGATAAAAAGGCATGAATTAACCCGCTAATGTAAACAACTAACGTGAACAATGAACAATTTGCAATCTAATCAAACCCGCTCGAAATCTACTCATGAGGCACCATTACAAATATTACCGGTTCTTTCTTAGTTCCCGTTCATCTAATTATAGAGGATCAACTAAATAAGGTAACCTATCCCTAAAAATTTAGGTGACTTTGGTAACCTAGAACTCAAAATTCTACAGTGCTATTGTTTTCCTACTGTGAGATGTGAATTGCTGGAGGTATCGAACACCTAGGTTCTGAGCCTCGCTCCATTGTCTAAAGCAGTTCACGTGGCGGAATAGGCGGACATTCTTCACCCGGCTCCACGAACCGGCCAAGCACACATTGAGACACACCAGTTCAATACACGTGGGGTTGTAGATGTGCTCTACACCTACGGTGTACAGCAGCAAACGGGAAAGATGTTCCAGCTGATCGGTCTAAAGCAACACGGCACATAATATATACCGTTTGTTAGACAACCTGCGAGGTAATTGTAAGCTGCCGGAGTTTAGGAAAAAACGGAGATTCAAATTGTGAGTCTCTTACTCGTAGTACACCCTGCGGGTCAAATGAGTTCGGTCCATTTTCCATGCTTTGCTTGCGCGAATTTGCCAAACAAAAGTGAAGCACATTCAGCTGTTGTTTGTCCACCTAGAAACCTATCTCCATTTCGACTTATCTCGTTTTCTCACCTGAGAGACAAGAAATTCCATAATAGGGCAATCGAGATTCAGTTTCTCCACTGTGTGTCGGAAAACGGTTAAGAGCTCAACGAGAACTTTCACCTCTTCTTTTTCCATTTTGCTGTCAACAGCGATTCCCAGATGATCTGCACTTAATTGTATAACCATGATAGGAGCTCGGGAATGCCACGAGTAATTTCCTGTGTCTCTGTTCAGTGAGGCCCTTTAGAGTAATCTTACCTGTGGGTGAGCTCGCGCCTGTGTATCGATGAAGATTCCGGAGACCGTCGTAGAGTTTCACGTCGATGCGCGAAATCATTTTGATTCTTCGTTGGGCAACATCTTTGAAAGTCTTGCTTACTCGTCGCCATCGCAACAGATCAAATAACGCGGCCTCTGCTAGCACGTACTCAGCTAATCTGTCGGATGAGGTTTGAGCAGCTCCTCGTGGCCATAAGTATCGTCGAACTCCATCCAGAATTTCGAGCGTGATACTTAGGGACATAAAAATTTCTGAAAATGAGGAGAACTTTCGTGGAGGGAACATAGCAGATGAAGGTCAATTCCATAATTGATTGACGAGAATGAAAAAAATAGCGCTGACATTTTTACCAGACCCGTTACACACGACGCGTTCTCGACAAATAGCATAGTTTACCGTCATCGCGACAGTAATTGAAAAATGTCTCTAAATTAGCAGAAGAGGCGACCGTCCGTCCACCGATAGCGAACTGAACAGCGGAGAGGTGCGCGGGCAGTAAGCAACACTTGATTTTGCTTCGGTCGCAGAGCTTCAAATAACGAATGCAACTGGGTGAACGGCTCGTTGAGGTGTTCAAACAAACTTCTCGAACTATCGAACGCGCAAATCCTGCAGACATTGTCCGAGCAAAGGTTAGTCAGCGGAGAGCGACAGAAGGAATCGACCGTTTAACAGCAAAAGAAATGGAAAGCGCAACAGGACAGAAGAACCTTGTTCGCTTTCAGCGTCTTGAGGGTTAAAATATAACGCTTGGCCGAAAGTTTCCAGATTCCGTGCATTTATATGAATATCATCCTCTATCAGTTAAATATTTGCAGATTGTTATCGTTTCCAAATATATCGAAGTTTATATGAGCATTTGCTGTAAACGTAAGAATACTATTATAGCAGGCAGCGCTTATTAAATACAAATAAATTTGTACTAATTTGTAGTGAACAGAACGCTCAATGTCATATCGGACTAGCAGCTTGATCTAAATTACAAATTCTGGACTGTTCATTATAGTGACTTAACACAACAGTTAATTTACGGTAAGCGTTTTTAAAATCCGAAGTTTAGCAGACAATGCAACAAGCGTTATCTACACGCGAGAGAAAAAGCGACATTCAGTGTAGATGACATGCCGACTGTTCCTCGCCCTTCGTCAGCTGGCAGAAGAAGTTAACATCGGGAAAAACAGAACGATTCTTCTTCTGCCAGGTGGACACTATAGGCACGAAAAATGGAGTCTCTCCCATTCGCAACAAGCGAATTCAAAAAATAAATGTAAACAAATGCACAAAACAAAGTAAAATTCGAACAGAGACTGTGAAACAGCCGATCGGCAGTATTGTTGCAATCAGTCAGCGGCAAAGAGGGCGTCCCTCTGGTTTGAGATAACGCGCCGATCAACAACGCAAAGGACAACTTCCCACCGCCACTCAACGAATGACGTTCGCCGCGTGCAGACGCCGAAACGTGTTCGGCTTCATTCGCATGCGCAGCTCCCGACCTAAGAAGATGGAGAAGGCAGCCCTGGCTGACTATTTCGCGCACAGTGTTTGATCGTTTGGTCGCAGCACTGTTTGAATCGGAAATCAACGAACTCCTTTAAGCATATCGCATGCTATTTCAATGCCCGCTACGCCATATTATTAGTGGTATTGTACCGCGAACTTCTACCAGCTCCATGTATATCCCATCTAGCAGTAAATACGATAATGTAATAATGAAGTGAAAAAGAAAATGAGAGCGCTCTGATTTATGGTATATTTGTGGTTTAGAAACGGGGAATCAATCAAGGAGAGCACAGTGCAGAATTCAAGGGTTGAAGAACTGAAGGTCCGACTGCCGTTAAAGTTAAAAACACTGTCGATGGGCGCATCGACCGATCAAGGTTTAGCCGAAAATAGATTCGCTTGATGGTCAAAGTGGTCTTCCTGCTCGAATGGTTTTCGCCGAACAGGTTGTCGCGTATCATCTGTTTGGCGGGAAACAACAAAATTTGTATTTCACATCAAAGTAAACGTATCCGTTGTTTGTTTGTCGGCTTGGGCACACTTTAGGAATGTTCCGTTGTGAATGTCTATCAATAACATCTACTGAAGTACCTACAGTGCAATTAACTGTAATGTCTACAACACAATGAAACTTATCGGTCACTGTTAAAATATAGAAAGATTAAAGTACAAAACTGATCTACAGAATGACCATATGCACATGAAACTCATGTGTGTCCAATATGTAGTTCTCCCGAAGGTTTCCACACCGCTAGTCTTTTCGAATCAACAGCATTGCACTGTACTGGACGTGTCATGAACATAAGAGCATGAGCATGGTTCAAGGAGCAGTTTACCCATGGTATCGGGCAATGCATGCCGCAATGTTCGTTACAAACACCTTTCTTCTTTTTTATACCCACTTAGTTCTCTCCCACGACTATGTGTTGCCGACTCTCCATTGAGAGGCTACTGATCTTTGCGGGCAGTTATATCTTCACGGATCACCGCAAAACGCCTGGCCATTCAAGACCTACAATATTTAAAGAGCTACATCATGGATTGTATTATACGATAGCCGAAGAGTGAAATTAATCACGTACTTAGCTAATGAATGAACATACGGTTGTGTTCGTGAAACATCAGAATGATGAGGAATTTTGAAGACATGAAAAAAAAAGATATGTCCTTTTTTGGTAGATTTGGACGTTTTCAAATGGACTACGGCGGGTCCATTGTGTTATACGAAAAAAGAGGCAGAATGGGAAAAATTGATGTTATTAGCGACAAACAAATGATGATGCGAGACTGTATCTTTCCAAGTTGACCTTTATAACATGCCTTTATTTTAAGCTGAGACTGTCTTATTAGCGGTACATGTAGAAGTTACTTAGCTTTATCTGAGCACAACGTGTAATTTATTAAAAGCTGCGATATCTTGAAGAAACCCTTCGACTCCAACAATTAATTAATAACTGCTCATTCGAATAGTGTGTACCTTTCATAAAATAACGATGGTTAGGCCACTAAACACACATTGAAATGATTGGCCATTTTTCATGTATGAGCACAATAAACTTAGGAAGAGTGCACGCACTAAAGATCCGGAGTAATTTCCTCAAAGCAAAGGGTGTGTTTCTTAGGCATTCTCATTTATCAAGTGTTTTCAACATTATCGCAGTAATAAGCCCAATGCGAAGCCAACATTTCGGGTTGGAGTCGGCTCTGATTTTTCTTTTGGAATGTGAAAAGGATAGGGATAGGTTGTTGCTGCGGCTCGTTAGCCGTATGTGCACCCAAATTTGCTTCAATTCGCACATAGAGGCAATTGTTTCGAGTTGCATCAAGCGATCCACGTTGCCCGCTCTCTCTTTCCTTCGTGAGGAAAGGACGCAAGTAGGAAGGAGACGTCACATGGCCCACACTTGTCAGCTTTGCCTGTTATTGGGCAATATGTTCGTTTGATGATGCGTTGCTATTACGGGAAGATTTACACTGAAAATAGGCTCCCAATTACAAAGTGCCATAATGGAGTTGCTCCTTCCCACTTCGTACGTATTCACGGGCGGAGGCTGCACATTGTCCGCTTGTTAACTCGTTTCTGGGCCATATTAGTGACGGCGCCGGAAGACATCCGTTCTGCGGCTATGAAGACATAATGTTTCTTCTTCGGACTCTTGGCGCTTTGTTTTTCGGGAGTCGTTCGCCAAACCGTCGTGATCTCTTTTTCTGCGAGTTCGCTTAATCCGAAATCGAATTGTTCCGCCTAATTCTCTCGAAAATACGAAATTGCTGCTGCAGACTCCAGTTACATTTGCAAAGGTGTCCAACGTAGATTTATTCTTAACATCGAGCCCTTTCATTCAATTTTCTAAAATTGCGGAACTTCCCCTCGAAGTGACAACTATGTTCCATTTTCGATTTTGACCTCGCACAAGAAGACATATATCATTTTGGCTCAATGTTCCACAGAGAATTGTCCATATTTATTCGCTTCTTCGTGAATAAAAATCTGCAAATCGAAAGGCTCTGATTTGATGTGTTTGCCTCGGAACAATAACAGCTCGCCTATATAGGAAGTTTTCCGACGTCAATGCATAGTCTCTGGTTGATATGTTCATATTTTCGCTTTTAAAGCGTACTCGCATATTATACCTTGGGGCTACCGTATCTTCTGGAATGCTAGGCGACAAAAAGAAAAGAATTTCTGAAAGTAACCAGTCTCTTAATGTGTTATATTTCTGCCAACGACGAGAAACGAACGCCATTGTTGAGTGGTTGAAGCGAAGATCCCGGGAGAATTCATGTTCGATATTTGCTATTAAAGTCCTTGCCTTAGGAATGTACTTTTAACATCTGAGCCGGAACCACGCAGCACAAGGCACTCTATATCGTTTGCATGTTTAACCCGAAGCCGTGTTGCTTAGGATGGCTACAAATGTGAACTGTACATCGTCTGGTTTCTCATTTGTTGACTGCTTGCTTAGCTGTTAAGCAAAAACGTTCTGCTTTCTCACAATAAAACATGAGTCGTTCAAATTGGAGCAGAGATGTTTATTTCGGCTACGTCTTCATTTTTGTATCGTTCCCGCCTCTCCTTTTTCGTGCAATGCAAACCTCAGAGGAGCTTACGTGGGAACAGCGATTTTAAGCAGGTGGTTCCTCGCGAAAACACCATACTACTTCGCGCCATTTGAAATTAAAAGAGAGTTTACTTCAGTGTCCTCGAGGCTCCGAGCGACTTCGCCTTTCTAAAGGAGTTCGATCACACATGGATGGTGTCGCAATCGGTGGAGAATAACCTCGTTTTCGCCGGGTTAGAATGTCTCGGAGCCATGGCAATCGTCGGCAATATGTGCCTGATCGCCGTTTTCATCCGCCACAAATATCTTTCGCGTCCTAGGTAACCGTTTCGTTACTCTACTGGAAAACTTTCGTCAAGTTGAAGCTTTCTTCTGATGCTCAGCTTAGCATCGGCCGACGTTCTACATGGGATTGTTACAACCAGCTACTTCTACCCACCCATCGTACTTCAGCGTATTCATCTACCTTATTTGGCAATACGGGTGTTCAACATTCTCGACTGGACTGCATGGAGCATAACACTTACGTGAGAACAACTATCTTTTCTTGGGGGGATAAGTATCCTGCAGACTACGAAAACGTTTTGACCAATGCACCAATAGTGTTCGATGCTAAACTATGCGTTGCTGATGCAAGCTGCCCTAGAATCTTGAGAGCAGATACCATCGGACGCACAATATACTTTTTCCAGACACATGGCTGCCATCAGCGTTGACCGCCTGATCGCAATAACATTTTATGGACGCTACAATCAAATTATCACTCATCGGCTCATTCGCAATTTCAGGTAGGAAAAACGACAGATACCGTAACCTTTACCCAAATTTTTCAGCATGACCTGTTGGATTGTATTCTTCGCGACCAACACAACATTCTTTATTTTTAACTTTTGCTGCTTGATCACGCCCCTCGAAGAGCACCACTATTACACGTTTGGCTTCGAGACTTACAGTTCTTATATAGCCTTCTAGATGTATTAAAAGCAACACATTTTCAGACCTTTCTGCTCGGAGTTTCTCCCATTTGAACATCTACACTTACACGTACGTCCCGCTTGAGCTAGTCACAATTTCCATTCTTACCGTCAGTACTCCGTTGACGTTAATCCAACTCTACAGGAGGCATAAGAGGAAGCTGGCTCTCAGAATGTGAGTCTTTTGCACTTGTTTAGTCGCCGTACGATGTTGTAACTTCCGAGATGTTAAGATCTAGCACTCGAATGCCTTTTACTGGCAAGGCAATGAGCGCGCGGCATCAGTGGCAGAGGTAACAGAGTAGTCGAAAAGCACTTGGCATTGCATCACTTAGATGTGGTCGATTCACGGCTTTTTAGTGTTTTCAATTCTACGTCTAAATAGAGCAAAATTAGCACCGTTATGCTTGTTTTTTTACCATCACATCATCGTTTCTGCTATGCTCTCGATAAAAATTCAATAACAGAGAAGGTGCAAACAACAAAATTTAAGATATATTGCTTTGTTTCTCGTTCATTTCGCATTAACGCTTACCTGGAAAGGAACAAATTCGAGAAAATCAACACTGGAGTCGGTTTCAATGTGCTTTAGAAGCTTTTTCAAATCTTCTGAAACTCCCCTTTCAACGGCCTCCATTTTTGAGGGTTTTAAACAAATACTTTGGCACTTTTCCATGTCTGCTTATATTATTGCTTTGAGCGCTTGAAACGATCAACGACTCTTTAGGGCAAGTACAATGCTCATCGAGATGTCGATGAAAATGGGTTCGCAACATGTACAAAATCACCTGAAAGAAATCGCCGCAAAAAGAGCGAATCGACAGCAGCAGCGCATATTCTTTCAGGTAGAAGTGTTGACAAGTGGGTCGAAAACAGTGACGTTTAGATTTCCACCGTTACCGTTTTTTTCTACTCGTACATGACAGCCTATTACACGTGCTACTATCTGTTTGAAATCACAAACAAATGGGCGGTTCTCTTTAACAGTTTCTTCTACTCGGCCACTCAAATGATTAACCCGCTGATTTATTTCTGGCTGAATCGGGAACTGCGACAGCATCTTATCGAAAGTGCTCACTCTTTGTTGCCTTTGGAACGTCTTTCGAACCTACTACGGTACCTTCCATGCAGATGTCGCGGCTCGAGGTGCGTTGTCGTCGTTAACAGCATGTAGTTTGCTAGATCGCGGATGATTTATTTCTTTCAGAAGCATGGAGTTCTGTGTGGTATCCCTGGAATAGCCTTCGGTGTTGTTTTGTGACGTGCTCAATAGTTTATTTATCAATAAATTAAATCTCGTTTTTAAACAATCTCTGATGAATTTAGTGAAAAGAATCGGGGGACGAAGCCACAGGCAACGGAGACATCCCCTCTCTTCTCTGGTCGCTTAACAGAAAACCTCACAGCAGCAGGTGTTACGGAAATGAGCTCTGGAGTGGACGTCACCACCGTCTCGACTTCAGTTCAGCACTGTAGAGAGTCAATAACCGCTCTCATATCCACGTGCAATCAAATAGAAAGTACGCTTGAGCATGGCTCTTCACCCCCGGTGGGCGAAGAAGAAACTATCTTAGAAGTTCACAGCTCGAACGAACCAAGAGAGGTTCCTAGTGAAGACGCCCTCAGGCAACAGAGAGCGTCCTTTCTAGACGCCCTCATCAAGGCTTTGTGGATTAGCTACGATAATTTGAGCCACGAAGCGTCTTCTGTAAGTCCCTCGACAGAATCGTTTCAGATTTCCGAAATGGCTCGAACACAGTAAGGCTGGCTTAGAAGATCCGTATTACTAATCGTGCAATTGCAGTCGCACTTCACATTCTTCCTCCCGAGGTGAACTCCTACCTGTGGACACCGTTGCATCCTGGTAACAGACTTCGGCCTGGAGTCACCGCTCTCTCTTAAGCACCCCCAGCAGTCCAACATCGAGTCCTGATGACTTCGGTTCCACCGTGAAGTACACTCATTTGCGCTTCGCTGACAGGATGCAGTGCAAAAGCGATTCGAACAGCTCTTCACTGGTTCTCTTGGTGGGCAAAATACCGCTAGCGACAGCCGAATGCGACGAGGAGTCGAACTCGGAAGGCGATGAAATTCTTTGAAAAGCAATCAAGCTGCTGAGTGTTGTTTTATTTATAAATTCGTTCACGCAACCGACAGAACTAAACGAGGCGGCGACTGTATGGGTTGCGTTCGACGGCGGCCGTCGGCTGGGGCTCATATGATGGCGGTTGGCTGTATGATTGGGTGGACGGACTTGATACCGGTGTATCGTATCCTTGTTGCTGTTTCTCAACACCCGAAGAGCGGCTTGGACAGGGACAGTACTGCGCGTCTTCTCCTGGCTCACCAGGAGGTCCTTGAAGTCCGGGCTGTCCGTTTTGTCCTGGCATGCCGGGAAGACCCTTAGATCCAGGGGGTCCCATTGGTCCTTAATGACGTGTTAAGCATATAAATGGTAAATTAGCCTACCGTCATTTCCACGCTGTCCGTCTGGTCCGGGATAGCCTTCCGGTCCTTTCTGTCCAGAAGGTCCGATATCCCCCTTAGGTCCAGCAGGCCCCTTCTGTCCTCGAATTCCGTCTCTTCCAGGTGGTCCCTGCTCTCCAACTTTTCCCGGTTTTCCAGGTTCGCCGGGAATCCCGTGACTTCCAGGATATCCTGGTCTTCCCGAGTCTCCATCTCGTCCAGGTGGTCCGACCAGACCCGGTTCACCCATGGGACCGACTTCTCCAGGTTGTCCGGGAGGTCCGCGTGGGCCGTGAGGGCAGACACGACATCCGGCGTTCTAAAGTGAATGGTACCATCACGAACATACACTTAAGCTTACCGGATCAATAGTAACTGGTGGTGCGATACCGGCAAGGCCAGGCGCTCCTGGTGCTCCGGGTGCTCCGGGAGTTCCATCTTCACCCGGTTTTCCGGGAGCTCCTGGTGGTCCAGGTGGACAAGTATTCTGAGCATTACAAGCTGAATGTTTTTACTTCTTTGGAGAAATTGTGAATTTACAAGCATACCGCATGTGGGTCCAGATGTTACGAAAGAGTCTGGCTTTTGATACCCCTTGTGGAGTGGGTACACTTTGGGCAGATTCTCGCCATAAGCCTAAGTTTTTGGATGCACAACAGCAGATAGGTTACACCGAAACTAACTTGACGTCTTGAACGACCATTGGAAGAGCGCGCCTTCAGTAGCTCTGACCAGGCTTCGTCGGCCAAAAGACGAAACTGATCAGAATCAACTTTCAGCTAAAAAGCTCGTTGGAAAAGATGAGCGATCAAAGACAAAAGACAATACCTTTTCATTAATATCATTGATCTTCACGACCAAAGAAGGGATGTAAAGGAGAGTGGCGAACAAAGCGCCGATTGAAGTGACCACAGCTATGTAGCCAGCTGTTCGTGCGGAACCCATGATGAGCGAGTGATGAGAGAGTCCAAGAGGTGAATCCTTATATTAGAGAAAGCAGGGCGGAGACTGTTCGCATACACCTCAGAATGGAAGGGAAATT
The DNA here is from genome assembly GCA_030435675.1 of Steinernema hermaphroditum. Classification (NCBI taxonomy): domain Eukaryota; kingdom Metazoa; phylum Nematoda; class Chromadorea; order Rhabditida; family Steinernematidae; genus Steinernema; species Steinernema hermaphroditum. The sequence goes on along the minus strand of CM059625.1, from coordinate 9,429,584 downwards.
TCGTTCCACTTATGTTTCTTTGTCGCAAATTGCATTATAGTCGCGATGTGCTGGTCCTCCTCAGGAACGGGATTTCTTGGATGCATACTTCGCACTCATAACTCTTATTGAACGACGAAATCTTTTTGCATATATTTTTTGGACGAAAGATACTGTTCGTTGTATCACGATAACATTATCTATCCAGGTCTTTATCTTCGTATTTATCAGTAGAATACGTTGGGTGGTCGTTGTCCATTTTTTGCCTCTTGTGGCATTCAAGCAAGCGATTGCAGGCAATTCGTGGATGAGGAGAGCGCGTGACTAATAAGTCCAGTTTCCTTAAGTGGATCGTGGAAGACCGCACGCGCGAACTTGGTGCTCATAAAAATTGCGCACCTCGTCACTCGTCACCGCCAACTGGAATACACATCCGTCGTGCTGAGTGCTGCATTCCTCGGTGAATCACTCGACGAAAGTGGACATGCATGCTGAACGGAATGTTCGTCACTTTTACACCACATGATAGTTTTTCCTTCACGATGGGTAGGTCCATGAGGACCAAGCCAGCAAAGCTTCAACATAAAGCAACTGCGAACTTGTACAAAAGTTAAAATTTATTGAACCAAGTGTTGTGTGTTGTCATTTGATAGATCGCGCAATATAAATAGGTTTGCATTTAAGCGCACAAATCCATATGCTATGAGTACATCTAGAAGGCGTCGCGGCCAAATGAATTCCGGTGCACTCCGTTTCATGCATGAAGAAATCCGCTTGATGTTTGCTCTGAAAATTCAGACTAAGTTGTGAAATAGCGCATGAAGAAAATGCATATTAATAAAACAGTGAACATTGTCTAGGTGCGGAATATCGGTCTGCAAGGCGGAGTTAGATTTGATCCTTTAAACGTTTTAGAGAATAGAGGCTTGAATTCATCATGCCGCATTTCTTGAAGCGATAACGTAGGAGTTAGGACCCAAAATAAGGCAAATATCGAGTGTCCAATGTACACCGTAGACCGCTCATTATGCCCGGTCATTTCACAGAACGTCCCACGGAACGTTGTAGTGTACACTTCGAACTTTCGGAAAACGGCCGGGCCAAAATAACGATTGGCGATATTCAGTAGCGCGTAGGAAAACATATTTGCTGTCACAATTTATTCGATATAAGGTCCTGTGATGCAGAAAACAGCACGTCAAAGATCGCGTCATCCTTATTTGGACGACTCGGTTGATTAAAAATGCAAAGCAAAACAGAAGACACAATTTGTGAAATATGAAAATTGTTTACCAGTTGGAAATTCTTTTCCGAGACAACACTATTAATTCATTTGAAAAGATTTAACCTTTTACCAACCATTTCGCCAGTAGAGCTGTTAAGGAGAAGTGAGTAGGGCAGACTTCTTGCCTCCGATGGATTTAAGAAAGGAGAAATATAAAATTTATTCACCGTACAACATCGTCTTTTTACAGGTCTATTTCTTGTAGCGGCAACGTGTGAGATCAGTGAGTTGCTACTTGTAGTCGAGCGGAACCGCTGAAACAATGGGCATTCAATGAACGCACTCAATTTGCCAAAGGCTCGCCCGTTGTGGAGCGTTGGCTCTGGCTGTCGGAATTTCCCTCCAGTTGCTCCATAGGAATGCCATGCCTCGTGTTCACCGTACCTGATTCTGGGACGTACGTTCTTTGTGTCTCAAAGTACGTGTGTCTCCTAAATCTGCTTGCTTTAAATCAATACCATTAAGGCTGAATGCTCACAAGAATCGATAAGGAAGTTTTGCGATTTGTCTTTTCACCGCCAGTTGCACCTCGCTGTTGAGGAAGCAGTAGAGAACGGCAATGAATATCCCCTGTATAAGAACAGTTAGAGAGTCCCTCGTTGAGTACTTGCCTGCGAGTGCTGGAGAATCGCCGAAATGAGCATGTAGGCCCCGCTTGGATGGTCAGGCTCGTAAAAAAGGGGAAAGTTGGAAACTCCCAGTAAGGGCACAAGTAGAAATGTTGCTTTTACGGTCTTCCTAAACGCTCATTCAACGTGCTTTGATTAGCGACACATACGTACCAAATTATTTTTGTGTCCGTATTCCCAGAGTGTAGTTTCTGCACGAGGATGACAACAATAAGGAACAAAAATAGAAGATTCAGCTGTTAATGTGTGCATTGAAACGATATTTTGGCGGATGTAACATACGATTAAAGCGAACTCCATTGTTCCGGTCAATATCCACAAATGGGGCCCTTGAGCATACGGTAGCCAGCAGAACGAATTTGCATTGAGTCTTGAATATTCCTCGTGTACCACCGTCCAAACCATGACCACCACAAAGGGGACTCCTTCAAAAAAAGTGTCTAGCTATGACCCCACCTCTGCACTTACCCCAACCAACGAGTTGAAAAACCCAAGAAGGTGGCTCCGCCGATCTCATCGCAAATACGGTAAACCGGCTGTATAAATAGGCTCCTTCGATGAACATCCACATCACACTCGCAACCTAGAAATAGAGATTTGATAGATCAATAGAATATGCTTATGCTAATTAAACGATGAAAAATTGGTGTATTACATAATGTTTCAAAGGATCTTTTGTGCCAAACGAAGACGGGGGCGTACATTCTGTAAACAAATAAAAGCAAGTTGAAGAATTGGCTTTTCCACTCATTTATCACCGCACGAAATCTCATCTTATTTCGAGAGTTATTCCCCTCGGGAGTCCGATTCCGAGATAGCGTCTCCATTCAAATCGAACTTTCGGAAAAGGCAGAATATGATTCCATGTCCCCGGGCAGCCAGTACGAAAACTTCAATGAAAGAATAATGCACTTACTTGGAAGTAGATAAAAAACCACAAAATACATTTGCACATCCATTCCTAAAATACATTTCGTTACAAGCTCGAGTAAAAAGACTTTTTGCTCACAATGTGGTAGAGCGGTCGTTGATTGAATTCTGCACAGTCGTAGAACCAGTGCGATGTGGACGCCGCATTCCAAAGCGCCAAGACGGCGAACCGAAAGACGAAAGCAGTGGCCAAGTTCTTGTGAATCGAAAGACGTCGACACTGAAGTGAGTCGAAGAAGGTGAAGAGAACAAGTGCCGCCACGAGGACGGCCACAGAAGTGACCGAAAGGCACATGGTGACGACCATCACAGTTTGCCGCAAGGGATCCGGACACTGAACGATTTTCATTGCACACCCGAAAGACGCTCTGTCACTTACACTATTGCAAAACCCTGCGAAGCATTGTTTGTAGTTGTGGAGTATTTCTAGGCATCCACCGTAGTCGGGAGCTCCCCACGTCCCGTTTAAGTGACATGTTCGCTGAACTTGCAGCGAGGCTGAACCGGCTTATTGTTGTTGTGTGTAAAGTGGCTACAAACCTGCAACTTCGGCACATCCCTCTATGCTCAGGCAGAAATTAAAGGGACACTGTCTAAAAAGAGTATCGCCCCTGGTCACGTTGTACCAGCAGAAGCTCTTGTCGAACTCGACATCGCAGTAGTCGTTGTTTGGGAAGAGATAGTTTTCGTTTTGCAGAAACTCACAGGTGGCCTTTTCGCGGTCTATATGGCTCATAAGACCTCGCTTAGTTCAAAACGATAACCTGAAAACAAGAAAAAGCACTATAATTGGTTCAACTAACATGTTTTTCAGGTCTCCGGAACAAAGGTCCTCAAAATGCACCACGCTGTCCAGCCACACTGCATCAATAACCACCAGAACGCGCTGTTTCCTCTAATTTTGTCCGTAAGATACTTCAGTGTTTTAAAAGTACATACGTAAGTAATTTTGAGTTCGAACTTCTCTTGAGTGTTAAGAATCAAGGTAAGTGACCAATAGTCCCGCTTTCCTTTTCGGTCAGTTTCGAGCTGGACCGTGAGACACATGCGCTATATCCACAAAATATGAAGTCGTCACAACATCCGACAAAAAAAAAGCGATAAGGTCCACCTTTGTATACGAACGAAACTGGCCGAAAAGGAAAGCGGCGACTATTGGTCGGGAAGGCGCAGTCGCTGGGTGCACTAATTCTCGGCAGCAAGTCCAAAATGGTTTGCCGCCTAGCCAAGTCGCGCGAACCGCTGGTGCGCACGGTGCCAATTGAAGGGCTAGCCTAAATTACTCGCAACGGTTCCGTCCAAAAATAAAAACGAATGTAGACTAAAACTGCCATTTGGAGAAAAGTTTAATCTGTCCGAGAGGAGGGTCTCAAGCGCGTCGGCTGCCAAATAGACAATTAATGGACGCGCTCCCTCTCGACTTTATACTTCTCTAAGCAGATTTGTTGTGAATTAGCCGCGTTCACTACAACTTAAAAGTCTGGAATGAGTTGTCGCCGCCCTTGCGGAATTTTTGCCTTCACTCCCAATTCACAATTACCACGCGCACAAGCTGTGGGAGAGCTGGAAAGGACAACCAGAGCTCGAACATATTAAAGTGAATGTTGGTGTATTGACCTCATAATTGTTTATTGGATTATGAATGTCAGCCCGTGGCGACTGCCCGAAAAGTGTTGAACATTTTTATTTGACTCTCGTCGATGTCGCAAGAAAGTTGTAATTAAGGGAAGCTATCGTGATCGAGATGCGACCGAGATAGAAGCTCTAATTAGACAAAGTCGCGTTAAATCAAAGGGGTCGTAAATGTGAGAATCGTCGCGTAAGTTGGCGTTATGGTTGGCTGAAGTACCCCAATTTCGTAAACAACGGCAAAGCAACTTCCAAACGCGTTATGTGCTCATTACAAACGGCTTCTCAGTAAGAAGAAGCTGCGGAATGGCGCGCAGAGTCCCGTAGTCCACAAGAAGACAATGAGTTATGAGTCAACTCGTCCCCAAAGGGTCAACGAGAACATAATTAATCAAAACTGTGGTGCTTCGGAAGAGTCATAAGCTGCGCGCCCCCTAGAAGTATTTTTAGCGTTTGGTCCGAACGACGAGACAAACACGGTTGGCCCTGCCGAATCCCTGCTCAAGGAAGACGCTACTGCCAGAAGTTGTGCATTTTACGCGCGACAGCGAATGAAGATTCACTGAAACAATTGGAGTGGGTCTCGCCAACTCACGACGGGTGCTCAATCAAGCCTGAACCAGAGAAAGCGTAATATCGGAAAAGTCCGGGGTCGTAACTTGGTCTCAAGAATAACGCCCTCATACGATTAAATCCAACCGGGGTAGACAGAAGTGAAGACTTGCGGCGTGAGGGACCACCTCCACTAAGCGACGTAAGCCTCAAAGTTAAGGAATAGAAGTCCAGTGAACGCCGCCTTCCGAGGCATAGTCAATACATACACACATTTGCACTCCCTTGATGTTTCACAAAGTGAGTGCGCCATTCGGCTGCTCATCGGGGATTTCCACGCTACTAAATCCGGTTCCCTCACATTTTATTAACTAATTAAGTCGGAACTTTTATCGTCTTACCCTTTGCCGGCGTGCGCAGACGAATTTTGTGCCCGGCAACTGTCTCACATCCGACGTTTCCAAAAAGACAACAAATCGACGAAGAACTTTTGTTTTTATCTGAATACTCGCACGCTTGAATAGGTAACGTTGCAGAGTTCCTTCTTCTGCGTTCTCTTGATCTCATTGTCACTGTGGACGACGATGCTGATTTCCTCGGAAATTCAATCGAAACGTTACGCTACTCTCTTCAGGAATCAAATAAAACAACGCTAATTAAATTCCTAATTTTGGGCTTGCATGTTTTGACGGCGGTAAGCGACGGCGGAACTCATTTGTGTAGAAGCCCAATGAGGGTGAGGGTGGAGCAGTGATGCGTTTTTGCATCCATCCTAACTTTTGAGGATTCATCTTTTAAGGACATATCAAGTGCCGGCATCGTGTGGCCATATATATGGTCCGTAATTGAGAGTTCAAAACAACTCGAGTTGTTCTTAAAGTCACAGAAATTGATGGATGAGGGTGCGAGCGAGCGAAGGAAACCCTTAAAATATATGCGTTCTTCGACCTAATTTCAAAAAGTTTATAAATTATTCAAATAAACGGAGGAGTCTCCTCGCGCACTTGGTTGTTTTAATGAATGCACAATGTTTTCATAGCGCATCTCGGTGCGCACAGAGGGTCTCCTATCTACGCGCGTAATCAAATCGTTTTAATCCAACCCACAAAATCGCACCTCTTAAGGGCAAAGTGCATAATTAATTGTCGGAAAACGAACTCGCTTGAATAGACCGGCCACAAATAGCCTCGCACTTCGGGCACACACTCTCTCTCTTCCTTCCGCGTTTTCGAGTATTAAAAAGCGATCGGAGCGCGAGGCAAGAACTCAGAAAGGAAAAGTCCGCGGAATGGGTGGAGCCCGAAAAGTGAATTCGGTTAAGACAAGACAAACTTAGAAGCATGCAGTTGACTTTGGCAGTGTTAAATGCCTGGAAAACACGCGAGTCGGGAGATAGATACTTTCCCTAAGGCCATTTCTCACCTTGCACCTAATTCTTCACGCAGAATTGATGACATTTCGGAATGTGCAAAAATAGAAGTATTTTAGGAGTGCGCAGAGGCGTTGCCATTCGCGAAAATGCCTAAAACATTAATAGTCGTCACCTGAAAGCGCTCAGGGCCCCAGGAGGTCCAAACCTTGGCCGATGTCAGATGCATGTGGAACAAGATGTTTTGGCTGAAAAACGACGAAATCAAACAACCACTATATTTATTGTCTCAAATTGGCAAGTTGTAAAACACCTCAGAAATTACCCTTTCTTGCCTTCTGTTATTGTTTACAACGAGAATGTATGCGCAGCACAAAATTACACCCGAATTAGTTCAAATAGCAGAGTCCTTGCGGCAATGTTTTGATGTGCCGGTAAGCAGGAAAGCTAATTTTCTCAATAGAATCGCGGAAGACAGCGCAGGAGAACTAAATAAATACGCTTTCGAGAAAAAGAAGGAAATTTGGACAATCGATGGGACAACAATGAGTAGGAGTCGCAAATCCTTCGCCATCTGTTAAAATATTGAATAGAAAGGCGAGAAGAAAAGCGATGTAATAAGGTCTTTCTTTTCCGAGTCTACGATTGAGCCATTGGCCCATCCTTAATCCACTCATCGCCGGCAGAAACCTTGTAATAAGCGACGACCAACGGCCACCACCGAACTGATAGGGGTACTGGTCGCGGATAGTGTTCAAACGAGCGTTTGGCCGGCGAACCGACCGGAACGAAGCGAACGCTGATGGCATGGGATTGCCAAAGGAGAGAGAGGATTGAGGAGTTTGGCAACACGAAGTGTCACAGCGCTTACTCTAATCTGAATCGACAGCTGTACGCTTGTCTTGAGTTCGTTCACGCAAGTCTGCGGATGAGGAATGAAATTTGCATAACGAATTTGAGGGACGATCGATTTCGCTCAAATTGAATGGACAAAGAGCAAGCGGGGGCAATCGAGGAGCAGGACTGCAACAAACACGGAAACTCTTTATCTTTATCGCTCGCCTGATTAATCGATCGCGTTTCGGACACAGCTGCCGATCATAAGTCTTCCAGCCTGTCATTGCGAAGTGAAAAATAAACACTTAACAACGGTGACAATTAATTTTTCAACAAGTTACATAAATCTAACGGATAGAGTTGCTGCAACCACATCAAATAAAATTTGATTAATCCCTCGCCGCCGCAAATGCCTTCGAGGACAGAGTAAACCTGCATCAGTGGCTCTACAGCGCTTTTCGAGACGTTGAGCACTGAACAAAGTAAGAACGACGAGGCGAAAGTGCGATGTTAGGGGCGAGAAACTAAGGATGCCAAGTGCCGCCCGCAAATTCCTCCTGCAATTAATTTAAGTCCCAATTATATGTTCCCCGAATTCGGCTTTTGCGCATGATTAATAGAATTATTCATCCTAAAACTAACTGCGCACAAGAAAATGATGCGGATTTCGTTGTCCTGGACCGCAGTATAAACGAATGTCCTTGATTATAATCCAAATTCGCGGCGTAAACTGATGGACGCCTCTCTACTAGACTCAGGTATTCTTTGTACAACAAGTTACCGTACACCTTGGAGGGGGAAAATCAAATGGTTTAATATGTCTTACGCTCTTGAATCAATGTCAGTACGCCATGCAAGATATCTTATTACGGCACAAAAGTGCATATCACACCGCTTGCTTCTTCTTTCTTCTGCACAAGTGATTAGAAACTAGAGATTCCATCAGTTCGCGCGAAGTGCTAGTAGAGACGTTTGTCTATTCCTTTCCGTCTGACCGAGACTACGAAGTGCTGGTAGAGGTTAGACGTGTTTCTAGTAGAAGCGCGGCAGGGTAGCACAGTGAACGGAGAGGAGGGTCATCTGCGGTTCAGCAGGTGGTGCGACCTCAGAGTTTCCGCATTTCTTCGGCAGCCTGAGTGGATTATTTTTGTCGAATCGAGCGATGTTGAAGAGCTCCTTCACCGGGTGGATTGACAAGGGCTATCAGCTTCGCCAATAACGACCATGAGCGATCACTTACTCAGCAGCTATGTGGACCCAACCGATCGCCACAAGCACAAATAGAATACTCCCAGGAACAAAAAATTTAAAAGTCTAGTACAAAGGCATTTGAAGCCTTCTTAAGAAGTTCACAAACAGGAATTTAAAAGGAATTATGCGGGGGCTGTACGGTTCCCGCACGAAAAGGGGGAAGAATTTAGTTATACGATGAAGTACTTAGTCCACTTGTACCCAAACCATCGCTTTAGGGAATTCCTAGTTCCTAAATGGGAAGTTCTTTAGGTTTGCATAGTCTAGATAGTTCAGAAGAGATGCGTTTCCATCTGTGCGAAATAGCAAATGGCAGCATTTATGTCTTAAAGGCAAAATCAGTTCATTCAAGAACGATATCAGTTAAAGTCTTGCTTTTTTACCTGAATGCAATCAATAAAATTTGGACCACAGTCTCGTCAACGAGTCCGAATTTCACTCCAAATTTTGGCGGGAAAGTTAGAAATTGATGGTGTTTTCGCCTCATTTCCTCACTAAAACAGTGACAAAAGAGTGCGCAAACAGTCCATCGTAATTACAAGTGAGAGCGGGGAAAGCGAAACTCGAATTCCAAACGGGTCCGAGTTTGGACCAACGAATCCAGAATCATCGGCATCTGCGGACCTTAGTTTGTTAACTAAAGAGGACAGCTCAGAAATCCTCACATCGGGCAGGCAATACGGTGCTGTCTACAAATAAGGGCTGAAAGAGTTGTACTCTGTTAGGCAAAAATAAAAACCAAATGTAAAAATGTAACTCAGCTAGAACAAAAGCGAGCCCCTGTTTCTGCACATAGGTGTCACCTAGTTGTTACTCTCTAACATCTGTCTGTGAGTGATATTTCGTGATTGTTCTATTAACCAAGTGCTCGGCCAGTGCATTTCTTTCTTCTCTCTTTTTGATATTTTCCTATAACGTAATTTTATTATATTAATTCATATTAATCTGTAAATGACCGTTCTCATAACCCATAAACAAATAATAGTAACAATGTAACAGAACGACATAAAACCTGCCCTCATGAAGAACCAAGAATCCGACAATGAGTATGTAATTGAGTATAAAATGCTTTTTGACCTGTAAAGAGGACCTTCTGCAGAGGCCTGAAATACATGTGTAGACAAAACACAGACAATGGCACTTGATGAACATATACAGTATGGTGCGATGCGGCCAAAAACGACCATTTTGCTGACCATTGAAGAATCGTTTGAGTAGCTCCAGAGAATAGGAGAGATTAGATACTTGTGAGAATGAAATGGAAAGAACGACGGTAGACAAGAACAAGGAGGTTCGAAGTTTGCACGTTGAGCTGTTGAACACTGAGAATACCCTATTGCGCAGCAAAGGCACGTTCGTTAATATACTGAGTGGCAAGATACGGTAACCCGCTCGGATATGACTTTTCAAATATCTTCGCTTCCATCACCAGTTAATGAGATCAATTGGGCCATTTCGCTCTGAAACAGCAAATTCTATAATCGGACATGTTACTCAAGAACATACGGCAGTCGGGGCGTCAACTCCAAACAGCATTGTGTGCCGTCGTCTGGTGTCAGAGCTTACCATGGCGTTCGCCAGATGGGTCTTCTTGTGTCTTAAGAGGTTGTCTTTGCGGTTAAACCTGGAAGCAGCAATTAGAATGGTTTGCGAAACGCTAAAAACAGTACCTTTTTGAACAGAAAGGGCAAATATGAGGTCGAAGTCCGGTGTGGATGAACTGATGTTTCTTCAACAGAAATTTGTTTGCGAATCGTTTGTGGCAGTTGGCGTGGCCGCAGGTGAACGGTTTTTCTGAGTTCTCTTCGTAAGCGTCGGGAATTTTCAACATAGAGCTATAATCCATGCTATCCCTGGACATGGACAAATCGGAAGGGGAGGGGCTTGAATCATTGGAGAGCTTGTCGCAGTCATCCAGCATATCTTCCATCTTCGGATCGGAGTCGATTCCGTCGGATTTGCTAAAGTGAAGCTGAGTGATACGGTTGTTGCGGATCAGAGCGCTGTTGTGTTTATGCCTTTGATAATAATGAACTGCTGATTGAAAGTGCTTCGACTATTTGAGAAAACAAAAATACACCACAAGTTTTGCCATTGATTGGTCGTTAGTTTACACTGTAATACCTATTCGACTCCTGAGAGCGGTCGGCGAGAAGGCGACGAGCGCGGAAGGTCCAAAGTGGTTCTTCTTCAGCCTCCTTTTTGGGTGATTTTAATCGACGTCACTCGCTGTGCTGCGAGGGTTGAACGGACCGCAAGAGAAATATGCGCCAGCCGGTTCCCCGGTCTACTGTAACAGCTCACCTCGCCCACCTCCCCACCTCGCCCCTTCTGGTTGTGTAAATATCCTTCGAGAGGAAACGGTGGAAGTGACTCAAAAAGAAACAACTCTATAGCAGGCGATGTGTGTAACTGAATTCAAAAGGCAGGTAGCTGCTCCCTCGGGCTGATACGGTCCCGATATGTTGTCGAGGGGAACATGAAGCCATCGAGCTGTGCTCCTCAACCTCCGAATCGATTGCCCCTTCACGCACAAGCGGACTTATCAACGGCCGACTCAAGGTAAGGGTGAGGCTGATAACGGTGAGTTCTCGCTAGAGTCCTGTTATCGTCGTGTCTTCAGTCTGCGGCCAACCGGGACATTCGGAGGCCGCTATCCACAGCCACTCTTCAAGCAGCCCTGAACACGCATCCGCCACTTTAGAGGCAAACAGCAGGGCGGAAGTGTCGACTGTGACAGAACCATGTACGGCGAAATCCCAGTTGTTCCTGTCGCCTCCCTCGCGAAATGCGTTTAATTAGAAGGAGGTTGATGCACAAACGAACCGCGCAGTCCGCCTTCGCGCGGTCCTTTGCGCGTTCTTCCCTTCTCGCAGCGCTGTCTTATCAGTGCAATAAAGAACTGGAATACGAGTTTGATGGATGAACGTCAACGAAAGACGAGAGTTTGCACTACCGAGTATTGAGGTCAGATCTCTGCCAGCCAGAGGTCAGAGGCGCAAGAATCTGCGCCGTGCAGGCAAAGCACCCCGCCACATTTTTCGTTTGGTTACACCGATTGTAAAGAAAGTAAAACAAAACAAATTCCATTCTCCCGAAAAATCTAACTGGGTCTACTTGTTTTCGCTTCTGCGCCGTCCCTCACACTCTGTGAGTTAACCCAGGTGGTAAAACGTTATCGCAAAGCGCATCAAAGAGGTTGGAGGTCACTCTCTGTAATACGTCGCCGATGCCCTCAGCAGCCTTCGATCAAGCGACAAAACTATCCATATCATTAATTATACCTCGCACCGCTCTAATTAAACGGATGCAACCATTTATGGTGTTGCCCTTTCCATGTGGAGTTCAAAGCAATACAAGACCTACCTTGAGTCACTTATGTCGGCATTGGGCGTCAAAGGGAAAATAGAGTGCGCCGATCCGCTTGTCAGATTTCTTAGCATGTTCAAGTAAGCCATTGGATCTTGTGGACTCCACAAGGCACTCGTGGATTCGTCGCTGTTGCCATCGGCGAGCAGCACTGTGTTATTGTCAGCAGAATCGCCTTCGACAGCATTTGCAGTTTCCGCGCTGTCAAATATATCGTTGCGAAGAGACTCGTTTTCCAGCGGAGTATCTCCCTGAGCGGCCAAACGGTCGGTTAGCTTCCTCACAGCATCATTCAGCTTTCTTCCTGAACCATGTTTTCGTGTTTTAGAAGAGGAGCAATCCGAACTTGTGGTCGCTTGCGTACAGCTCAGAGGAGTCTCGGATCGTGAAGTCTGGTTCTTTCCAAACGAGGCAACGCTCCCGTTTGTTGGCGACTCGGGAGAAGAGGCTGCCACGACGTGCGACACGTCTTCATCCCGTTCCGGAGACTCCTTCATGCTCGATACCAATCTAAAGACAGTCTCTTAGCTTCATTCCTCGAACAGATCTAGCAAATCGACAGTGATTGGATAGCTGTAGCCGAACGTAATGTTATCAATATTTCAATATGCGTGGATATCGCGCGTTTTCGAGACAAATGAGGCCAACAAAATAAAACGATCAAAACGACATTCTGACCGATATGTACTTTAATTGAACACAACAGCATCTCAACTACAGAAAATTGAATTCTCGCAAGTATACTGTCACACACAGAACAAACCACTTTCGAACGGCAGAGAGTTTTTGTGCCGCGGGCCGCTGCCGGACACCCCCTCCCTCGCGCAAGAACTGTTCTTTGCACATGAGGGTTTTTGTTCTTGTTGCACAAGATGCGCAGCCGCGCTTCCGTTAAAATAGACGCCTTCTTCATCAATTCAAAAGTGCACAGTGCTTTACGTTCAAAAGAGCACCCGTTCCTCTCTCTGTCACCCTCCGAGGAGAATGCGGGCATTGTCCACGGAAAGGGTTCGCCGAACGATCCACTTGGACACTAACTTTCGCAGGAACTTGAACGAGCCATGTATCACGCCAACAGTTCCTGTCAACGAATTGGCGCCCTTTAAATGCACAATAATGAGATCTTATCGATCGATTGCTTCTAGAGCAACTACAGATGATTACGAACCCCCGGTCTATTGTTTCAAGACTTTTGTTTGCAAGAGAGTCTCGATAAAATGAATTCGCCTTACGCTCGCTGCGAGTAAGGCCACTCGCCCACTGACAGCCAATCAGGAAGTCAGATCAATAACTCCTCACTCGCAATATCGTCCTCACGGCGAAAGAGGAAAGTCATGTTGGAGCAATTAAATCGAAAACAAATGAATCGCTGTCTTCGATTGAACAAAGTTACCAGACACTTACTCATATACAGTCTACCGTCGGCGGCGCGCCAAAAACAAACGCAAGGAACTGATAAAAGAGTTCGGAAGTTTAACTGATAAACTATGGGTCGGTTTTTGTGGGCCACTTAGGGGATATGATAATCAACAAAGATGGGGGGTTTCAGAGAAGGGGGAATGACCTCACAAGAAGGCCACAAAATTGTCGTTAAGATCTATCAAATTTTTGTTTTGCAACTTCGAATGTTTTCTTTTTTCTGACTTATCTAGCCTGTTATGAATATAAAATCATTGCGCGAAGCTCGAAAAGACTAACCTGAGTTTGGTCATTGGGGAAGAGTCCTCGATGGAACCGTTGAGGGCATCATGAATGAAACTCTTCAGCTGCCAGATTTCACGGAGAATATGATAGGAGGAATCGGCATCCACGAGAGTCAGCGGCAACAAGTTCAGATCGGAAGCGGCAAATACAGGAGGAGGGATGACTTGCTCTCGAACTTTGTCGAATAGAGCTAGCAACCCCTCTGCTGCACATGGTTCACGGCTGAGTTCTTCGAGGAGCGCGTGTGCGGCCCTCTGGGAACTCCGGGAGAAGTATGTATGGATCAGATTCTCGAGTTGAGGGTGCTCCCGATAACTCTGGACGAAGCAGAGCAAAGCGTTCAGCACGACCGGCCGCTCCATCGTCGATGAGACTATGAGGGGGCGCACGCCCATCTCTCTCCTCGGTCCCGCCCTCGGCGAGCACAGAACTGTATCATGCACCCGCTGTTCTCCTTATCAGCACCTCCTCACTCGGTTCCCCCGCGAACGAGTCATTCTCTCAGCGCACGTTGTACAGTGTCCACCCGGTCCGCGCCCTCGATGGCCATCACCTCAGAAGACTTCTGCGCAACACGACCTCCAGCGCCTCTGCAGTCACCTTCGGAGGGTTCGACGCGGCCGATATCCTGCCACAGAGAGTCACCGAAGATAAACAGTTCGCATTTTCATAAACATCCTGTCGTGTACCTCACAGTATCCCTAAATACCTGACAACTCAACAATTTGCCTCATTTCCCTCCTGGCCTATAAAAACAAATTGAGCTAGCCTGAACGGTTGCCGCTTGTACTGAAATCAAACACTAATGATATCTAGCACTAGGATTAAGCTCGTTCGCTACTGTAGCTGCTTAAGCAATATGTTCTGGAATATTTCTGGAGGGAAATGTCGTCGTAAAAAGAAAGTCTTTAAGTGACCTCAGCACTTCATCTGGCTCAATTCGACAACTGAAAAACAATGTGTTCTTCCTTCAGTCTAACTTTCGCTCGCTGCGGCAGCAGCCTCGTTTCCCTAACTGGTCTCCACTTCTCTAATTAATCGTTTGTCGTCGGGTCGAATGACCTCATTATTATTTACCGCAAAGGATTGGCGCATATTAGCACCAGGTCGATCAAAACTTTGCTTCGAAATAAACACCTAGAATCCTCAGAGGAGTATAACTCCGCCTGCACGAGGCTAAAACGCAAAGTGCTCGGCCGCCCAAAGACGGAATAATGTATTCGTTTTAAGCGATATCTTCTGTATCTCGCTGCATTCGAAATGGGCCTTTTGTACGAGAGAAGCCTCGGCATGCAAAGTGAGGCTTTTAAGCGAACTATTACTGACTTTTGATGCAAAGGATGTGCAGGTGTGGGAGTGTTTGAGGGAATCGACGTGCTCGAGAAACGGTGGACATGGGGATTAAGAAGACAACAGCCATTCAGCGTAGCGCTGTCCGCCCCGTATTCTGCATTTCGGAGAGACGCCTCTGACAGCCACCGCGCGGACAAGTACCGCATCTCGCTTTAGCGCAAACAGGTCGACACCACATTTTGGAGGAAAGTAGGAAGATTACTGTAGTCGTGGTAAAGATTCTTCCCGCCTTGCAGACCGACATAAAAAGAATGAACCTAGTGAGGATAACTTGGATCTGCCTCACCACTGCTGTGCACATGACCGCTTTGCAAATATCATGAGCAACTGAGGGGTGGAGACGGTTATTGACTCAGATGAAACTGCGACCATAATACCTCAATCTCGTGCATAACGTTTGCCTGCGAGCAAGCTGCCGAGTTTCAAAATCGATCGTCTTAAGGCCGCCGATCAGACCGAAATCCCAAACATTAAACTCTCAGGTCTCATGCCTCATCTGCATTCCTTCGGTGCCCATATCTTCGCTTCTCGCAGATGAAGGCGAGGGTTCTGCATTGCGCAACTTTGCTCGATGGGAAATGTTTTACATTCTGTGAAATCCAGGTAGCGCCATGGAGTCACGAGAATGAGTGATGACCGCATGGTGCGCTTATTTGAATTCGCCAACGAAAACGGATGATCACATTCACTTTGCGAATGAGGTGTCGTCAAATAATCCCTCCATTTGCCTCTCTTCTATGTTTACATTGACTGTCTACGCGTTTGTGTACGGTGATAACGAAAGTTGTGGGCCGCCGACCTCATCGAAAAAAAAGTGGCGGTACTCCCCCCGTGTTCCTTTCGGAAGTTTTTCCCCAAGGTAAAAGGAGCAAAACTGTTTGTGCGAAGCGGCGAGGGCGAGAGCGCGCCGCTCGTCCGCCCGAGGTACGAGAATGGGGACGCGACACCGTGATGGTCGAGAGTGAGCGTTTGCATGTGCGCCTAAGCGACAAACGAGAGGGGTTTTCTGTATCACAGCCAGATTACTGGGCAGCAATTTCACTCAACAAACAAGATGAGGGGCGCTGTTATCGGCATTGACGATTCGTAGCTACACATACATGCATGACGATCGCCAAGCAAATAGCCGTTTATGGCTGGTCGAGGTATCGGTTCAAACGCTTAACCTTTCGAAGAAAGAAACTTGGTTTGGTCGAGGAACTCAATTTCATTAGTCGATGAGGTACGTTAGTGGAGACGGTTTTGTTTTGGAGAGTCCGCTGAGAAGTTTTCAAAGTGTCTTGCTCTTCTCCCGTAGAGTCGGGAGGAGGTAATGGCATCGATCGTTTCGCCACCACAGAAACTCTATAGATCTAATTAATAACGTCGAGGGAGCAGTAGTATTGCGTTTGTCTGGGTTTGGCCTTGGATCACGCCGCCGTCATACTCGTCGCCTCTGCATTACGCTCCGTATTAATCATTCGGGCAATCAACCGAGGGTTAACTGTATCGCGCGCAAGAACTCGCGCATTCCTCACGTTCTCGACGCCGACATTTCCTCGGGACGCGCCCCCGATTCTCTTCCTCCTCACTGGCGATGACCGACACCTGTACCGTAACCACCATCGTACAATGGCGCATTTGAATACGAAGAGCGGCTGCCGTCAGGCTCGGTTTCCCTCATTTCAATGAGCCTTTTGAAGGTGCCGCCTGATCGGCTTCCCGTTCGGTATTCTGTATACAGTATTGATTGTTTATATGATTTGTCCCGCAAACAAACCTCATTGCAATTCATATGATGGCACGATTATCACACATCTCGATACATACGGACGTCGCTATTGAAAGCAAAATAGGACTCATAGAAGACGTTAGCATGATAAAAACCCCGTCTTTCTTTTACGAGCCAACGAGGAACGACGCTTTCATCACACGAGGTAATCTGCGGCTGGTCTTTAATTATGGTAACTCTTGATTGAAGGTCTTGCTTGTACCAAGGTTTTTGAAGGTCTTGAGGCTCTCAGAACAAAACCTATTCGCCTATTTTTATAGTGTCCTCATATAATTATGTGTTATTTAAAAATAAATCGAAATGAATAAAAAAGAATCGAAATCAACGGATTCATTCTTGACTAATTACGTTATTTTATAGCTCCTACATGACTTACCTCAAAAATTAAGACAGTGATTGGCATCAAACAACGATCTAGAGATTGATCGGTACGGAAATATACTTTGAAATGCACCTTTTGTATCGTTTGACGTGTTATTAATGTGAAAACATCCTGATTTTTTGAAAGAATCCTGTATTATCAGAGCTTAGCAGCTTCAGCCAACTATATTTTAGCCTTTTTTAGCCTTGAGGATGTTCATTCATAAAAGATAAATGACTCTTGTTGAAATCGTTTTTTAGTGTGTTGAAATCGTTTTTCCAACATTGAAGTGTATTGAAGCAATAATGAAAGTGTTCCGGAGTCATTGAGTGTACTGTATGCCTCGCAAATTGCTCCTGCAGAGGATGCTTTGCCCGACCGCCCTTACCCTGTGTCTCAACACGAATAGCATGCGTCATAAAGTTCTCACTGTACACTTCATTTTGAGAAGACGTTCCGCTCACTTTCCGCATTTATCAAAGATTTACGGTTTACGCCCTACCAGCTGCCATACTCAAGTGACCGCTGTCCTCCTAATCATCCGTGTTTCAGTGCAGTCCTATGGAGAAGCCCGTTATCGCGCTTGACCTTGAAGATGCATGCGAACGGCTAGTGCAGCTGATGAGGTCAAGCAAAGGTATCTTGTGCTACACGGGCGCGGGAGTTAGCACTGTAAGTGATAAGAACAATCAGCGCCCAGTCTAGCACAAGGAATTTCAGTCGGCGAATCTGCCCGATTACAGAGGTCCTAATGGAGTCCTAAGGACGGCCCAAATGGGGCGGGTGATCAAGTAAGCGAGATAAACGTACAAAACAGACAGACAAGTTTTTAAACGACAGACTGAATAATCCGGCCACGTGTGACCCGACGCAGACTCATTTGTGCATCCGAGAATTCTGCTACAACAAGATATTCAAGCATGTTCTCTCTCAGAACTGCGATGGACTTCATTTGCGGTCAGGAATTCCACAGAAAATGCTCAGTGAAATCCACGGGAACATGCACATTGAAGTGTGTTTAAACTGCGAGTATCTACAATACTTCAGACCCACGGATGTGAATCCAAACTCGAGCATAAAGTGAGTTGATTGCCATCCAAAATTGTCTCATTTTTGAACTGCAGCAATCATGAAACTGAGCGGCAGTGCTCTAACTGCAAAAGCAGTCTGTATGATACTATAGTTCAGCGAGGAGAGGAGGGCTTCCTACCGTATCCTAACAATTGGCGAGGAATATTCGAGAAACTAGACGATTGCGATTTGGTGATATGTGCAGGTACGAGCTTCGAAATCCTCGGCTGTTATAAGAAACTGTTCCCTCCTCAGTTAAAGGCAAGTCTTTTATGCTATCCTAGATCATCCAGTGGCAAAAATGAAAAACAATCATTTCACGGATCCCTCTAGAAGAGCCTTATATAAATCGCTGTTTTCAGATAGTTGTTATCAACATTGCCCCGACAAAGAAAGACAAAGATGCCGTTCTCGTTATTCGCGAAGAGTGCGATAAAGTGTTCGTTAAGGTGGCGGAAGCATTCGACCTCGACATACGTCACTATTGCAGGTGAAACACAAATCTTCGTCTCACCTCTTAAAACTCATGATTTCAGGAGTTGCGATCCAGTTCTGAATTTGCGAACATCACGAAGAGCCTATTTCATGACGAACTACACATTCTGCAAATGCCATATACGAGCTCCAAGGACAAGCAGTCACCGAACGGCTACAATCAGCAACGGAATTCCGGGCTTCATGATGGGAGGACTGCCCGTCAGTGTGCAAAAGACGTTCTGTATGGAAGAGTTATTTTCGGGCCACAAATCTACATTTTCAGGGGTTCAAAATGGGACAGAAACACAAGAAAATGTCACTACACTTGAGAACGGAAAGCGAAAACGGGGAAGACCGAGGAAGACGAGCATAGAAATTAAAGATGAAGTCAAAGCTAAGCGACCGGTCGGTCGTCCCAGAAAAACAGTGGCAAGAAAAGTGAAACACACTGCTACTGAAGAGTCAAGTCAGCTCAATGGCTTGCACAAAACAGCAACCGAAGAGCATACGGATGAACTTCCGTCAACCTTAAACGAGAAAGCGGAAGATCTGTTATATCCAGACGATATAGTGGAGTGCATCAGCGATCTCATCTTTGAAGTTTGTTCAAAAATTGACTAACGTTCACTTACAAGCATCATATACGGGTTTTCTGATACTCAACCCTTGTTTATGTTGTTACAATCATATGTACATGTAAAGCGTAAAGCTGTTAAGCATATCGTCTTAAAAATCCTTTTCTATCTTAAAACCGGCTCCCAGAAGGTCTGGAACGCCAGCCAACCGTAGTTCAAACGTATAGCCAAGAACGACATCGCAACTGCCCGACCACTCGCGCCGCCCGGAGCAACCGAAGTCTCGCTGAAATAAGGAAGCCAGTGCCGCCTGCTGCTCGGATGGTGGGATTTCGCCCACTTCAACCGCTGTGCCACAGCGCCGCGTCTACTCCGGATTGATCTCTTCGCCTGGAAGCCGCCGAAGATGCTCTTAAACTCCGACATCTGCGCCACCAGCCGAAGAGAAGATTGGATCCGTTCCGTTGGCTTTGCTTCACCGTCCGCGCCTCTACCGGAATCAACTTTTGGTCTCTCCAGTGCCTGCGCAAACTAATGGGATCGCCTTTCTTCAGCTCCGACATCGCACGCCCGTGCCGAGGAGAGAAGATAAGCGACGACTACGATGTGAGATTTATCTTCTCGGTGCTTTGCATGACGCCATGCACGGCGAGGCCATTGATTCAAGACTATAAACTCGGTAAAATCCCCTTAAAGAGAAAACGGTACGTATAATCTTTCGGCCTTTTTTGGCTTTGGCCAACAGCCTTTTAAGATACCTTATGCTCCATGTCATTTAAGCAGGAAACTGAGAAAAATTTGTGGGAATGAGCGCAAAATAATTTCTCATTTAGCTTGCGGATGTGCAAACTTTCCGATATCTTGAGCCAAAGACATATAAGGGATAACAATAATTTTATGCAGTATTAAGTGACCATAACATAGCACAAAAGGTATAAGCTGAGACCCGATCGCTGTCACTAACAAGAAATGCAAACAACAAAGCACAACATATCGTTTGTAACATTGCAAGAGTAAAAGAAATGCGGTGATTGTGTTAGATAAACTTGATGAAGACTCAAACCGCTGTCGAGTGAGGACCGACCGCTTTGTCGAGTCTGAAAGATACATTATAGTACACACTGCGAAAGATTGTTTTAAGTTTTGAGCACATGACAGCAGACGCAACAAGCGACAGTCAACCACATGTTGCACACTTACAATTGCAAAACATACCTAATTTTGATAAAATTATGTCTAGTCCCTAAAACACCGCGTGAATTTTATAATAGCTTGAGTTTTTACCTTAGTGGTAATGCGTCAGGTTTGGTCTCTTCCAACAGACGGTTGCTTTCCCCTCTGAAACGACACTTTAATCTGCGCAACAAAACGACAACCCATACTTGTTTCCACGTTCAAGGTCTCTAGCCTTCTGGCTGGGATTAGTTCGTCCGAGGCAGTTTGCAAGAAAGCAGGCGATTAATCCACACCGATTCGAGCAGAAGCACGTGATGTCAACAACAAAAAGAATTACAAGAATGACGATTGCACAGGCAACAGCAACAGCAGTGGCTTTTGAAGAGTTGAACGTGCTGCTAGAGCTCAGGTCTATAACGAGTGAGCTCGCAGGCAGACGACAAGAATAAGAAAATACCTGTAGTGTGGAACACAGTCACAAAAGGCTCTGAGGAACCCTTAGCGTTGTCAGCGACGAGTGAAAGTTCATAGGAAGCGTGCGATTCGAGACCTGAGAGGTCTATCTTTGAGTCTTCTCCGTCGACTTTAAGGGAAATTTCATCACCAACATATTCTCGATTTTGCTGCAAAAAGGGGTAGAAATATCTTTGGGGGGTAAAGATGTTTAGTACCTCATCATTTTCCAGTTCGTCTTTAAAGCGCCGAAGCGTTAACCTATACGAGATAACTTTGGAACCGTGATCGTTGGCTGGAGCCCAGCTGACGACGCAAGGAACTCCACATTTAGCGCTTACAGCGTTGATTTTCTCAGGCTCTGAAATAATAGTTTAAGCGGCGAAATACCAAATTCAACATACTCCACGGATCGGTTGTCTCGAGGGGTGCTGGTGCAGAAAGATCTGAGGTACCAGCTTCATTTGTGGCTTGCACTCGAACCTCATAGAGGCTTAAAGGCAAAAGATTCTTGATAGTAAAAACTGGATCGAAAGACGACTCTGTCTTTTGGGCTTTCGTTTCCCATGAGAAGCCCTCTTCATCGCTGTTATCCTTAAGCGCGTAGTAGACGACGTACTTAGTAGGCAAGTGGGACTCGGCAACTTCTTCGTAACCCTCGACGGCACAATTACCGTAATTGGGGAAGCTGAGCCTGTTGCATACAACACTCTTCGGTACTTCCGGAGAAACTGAATAAGTCGACGGTACAAATAAAGTACGAAACATAACGACATACAGATTTGCTGGACGTTCATCAGTGTCGAGTCTATTTCACCGTAGTCGTTCTTGGCACGACACTTGTAGTTACCGTAGTCTTCTTTCTCACTCGTTTTCACACTGAGATGGGAAGATGTCGGCTGGTCGTCAATGACAATGGAGTGTCCGTTTGCGCTGACCTCTTCGTCGTTTCGGTACCAAGTCCATGTGGGAGCAGGGATTGCCGACGCTTCGCAGAAAAGCGTAACAGTGTTTCCATCAAAGGAGCGGACCACCTCGTGGCTTTGGGACATCATGTAAGGGCCGTGAGTGATCAGCAAAGTGGCAGAATCCTCCGCCTTTCCCGCGTCGTTCTCAGCAACACATGAGTATTTGCCCGCGTCGGCTTGAGACACAGATCCTATGAGCAACTTCAAACCCCCGTCGGTATGCTCGACCGTTTTGTGCGATGACTAAATTCGAAGAATACACTGTCTGCTACTTGGCGTATGTCAACCTGTCGCTTTTTTCTCAGGTTCTGTTCGTTTTCGGCGACAAGAACGTCATCGTCTTCATCTGACTCTTCTTCGGATGGCTTCTCTTCGTCGGCGGTGCCGATAGGTTCCTCATCGAAGAACCACGTAACATTGACTGTTCCATCGCCGTGATACTTGCAAACAATTTCGAGGGGCTGACCCTGCTGAATGGTAACGTCAGAAATCTTCTCAATACGCGGTTTTTCTGTAAACAACTTGCTAGAAACTACTTGCTAACATGAACTTACGAAAAACGTTAATTGATACAGAACGTTTGTCTTCCCGAAGAGCGTTATTTGCAACACACTGGTATTCTCCGGCATCGGAAGGGCTCACGGAGTCGATTACCAGAAGGCCGTCGTTCAAAACGTATTTGTCTGAGTTCGAAAGTTCCTCCTTCTTGCCGTCCTATGTTACAGTATTAGGAATAATCAAAAATTAGGTAATCCTACAGTTTCGTGGAACCATCGATAAGTGGGTCTGGGTTTTCCTGTCGCTTGGCATTCTAGACGAGCGGAGTGACCTTCAAGAGCGCGATTTTCACTTGGGCCATTAAACACCGTTATTTCTGGTTGCGCTGAAGAACAAAGTCAGACACAATTTTTTGGATTAATTTCATACCATATCCGGTAACGTTGATTGTGAGCGACTCGAACGTGGAAAATAAAGCTGCATTGCAGGTGTAGAGACCGTCGTCTGACGCCGCATGGTACTTAGGGATCACAAGCACCTGACCCTTATCTTCGAAAATGTAGCCACGAGCGCTTTCTTCGTGAATGTTGTTTCCTTCGAACTGCCAAAAGATTTCGAGTGACTCGTCACCTTCGACCTTGCAAATAATCCTTGCATCTGTACGCTCCTCCGGATGCTGATTAAGCTCGGGATCGACGAATTTTACTGCCTCTAGAAGTGACAATGCTGAATTATGAGAATTTTTTCTACGATCATACCGACGAAGGTAACATTAGTTTCACTCATCTGCTGTTCGTCGTCCACTCTGACAACGCACTTGTATAGCCCAGTGTCTTCAACTGTAGGCTTCACAAAAAGCAGTTGATTTTGATTGTGGCGACGACTGGCAGTGATTCTGCAAGCAACATTTTACATCTATTGACCGGGTTCCACTCTCGTATACCTTCCACTTCTGCTTACGGGAGACTGGCTGTCACTCCGGAACCACTCAATAGAGACCTCGTCCGGTTCGTGGTCCAAGTCCCGAAGCTGGCAAATAACCATGAGATTATCTCCCGTACGCTTTGTGATCTTTCCGCCGGTTGGGGATATGTGCACATGGAACGCTGAATAATGTGTAATTATGAGTCGAGAACAGATTCATAAACAAAAGGTGAAAGTAATTAGTCACAACTACCATTGCTTTAACCGAGGAAAGGTCACCCGCGAATTTTACGCTTCGACAGATACTAATAAATGGGTGGGCGCACTGAAATCAGGTGCAGCAGATGTCTTGCTGGTTATGCATGCGCCAAGATCGCCACGGTGACCTCTTACAGTCAACAATTAAATATCGCGCTTTGTAATTAACTGCACGGCAAGATATATCAAAGACACACTTGCAGCAGTTGCTACCACGAAGCGCAAAGCAGTTCAAATTCTTCATATTACACCTAAGTGTCCCCATATTCAGGGGAACAGGTCAAAGGTCAATGAATTCTACCATACCAATTCCAATTTGGAGCAATTAGAGAAAGCAATTGCTCGTTGAAAAGCCTACGCCCTATTACCTCCAATAGAAAGGCGTCTCAATTCCCTCGGGCGCAATTTTAATCTCGCGCAAGTTTTGCTCGGCCCTCAAGCCAAAGAAACTGCTCGCTTTGTGATGAAAAAGCGTACTTCCGCTCGCTAACTTTCGACTCTTGACATAGATTTTCAAATTTTGTTTTGTTACTTAAGGCAGGCAATATTCTACCACAGTTGCATTATGGAACATAATATCCTACCTTTTACAGAGCATATCGGGATTAAGATGAATAATAATAGCAAAGCAAATCTATGCATGTTGAGCCGTATTGAAGAACCTTATTTACACCTTAAAATGAATGAGTTAAGGGGACAGTCTGACCGGTGAAAAAGTAATAACGCGCTAAACAGCGTTCGGTTTCGCCGCCACCACTGAACTATGCGTATGAGGGCGAACGAATCGGTGGTCCCTCTCTCGCTTCTTCTCGCGCGCTTTCTCCGTCGTCCCTCTAAACTAGAGCCCGCCTCCCTGCTCGCGCAGCTGAGGATGTGCGCGCCCTCCTCCATGAGGACGGGGCCACGGAGTTCTCGATGGCCTTTGTCGACTATTGCCGATTTGCCCGCGAACTCTGATTCGCGATGCGTGGAACACTCATGCATGGAGTGTGCATGCGCGCACAAAGCTTTGGGCTGCAGGGTCATCCGGAGAAGGTGCTATTTGGCTGCGAAGGCCTGATTGTCGGCCGAATTAGGACAATGCATTGGCCACAAAGGTCTATGCCACCAGGAAATTCGACACCTCAAAAATCGCACTATTTCGATGCGTCAGCTTTAAGGTCATGTTTACCCTTTGTTGGATGCTTCGAGACGGCAATACCATTTGAGGCGTGCTTCTCAAAACCGCTCAGCACACATCAATCAAAACGCACATCGTTCATATGCAAATTTGGACAATAAATTGTAGAGAGGTTGCCTTTACGACAGTTGCCAACACCGGAAGCCGAAATATTCCCACGACTATCTTTAGTCACATCCTATCGGCTCCCGAGAAACGTCATCTGATCGAAGCATGTCAACAATTAGGGAGACAACTTCGTCAAATACCTTTTGTCATACTTATATATTCAAGTGTTTGTAAAAGAACATCTTATGTTGTTGTATCGAGATAAGCTTTGCTTTAAGTGATCTTGGAGGGGCTAAAGGAGGCCCCTGTACCTGACTAAGTCAACAGTTCCGAATAACAACGCGGCTGCAGCCAGGCGCCCGTCGGATCAGCGCGTAATTCCCGCACGACGGATCTCTGTTACGTGTTGTCAAAGCTAATCGTACTGTCAAACTTCCGCCCGCAAGGCTCAGAAATCTGTCATCGTATTAAATGACACTTTTAAGCAACAATACCAACACAGGAGCGATCAAATTAATTAATCTTCGAGGCAAGAATGGCTGGGCACATCTCCATTATCCGGCTGACAAGCTGGTCGAGATATAGGTTCTGCCTTTTGTTCTCGAGTCGTAGCTCTGCAATAAGTTTCATCGAACAAAATTCGTATAGAAAAACCCTCACTATCAACTTCATCCACCAAATGGCCGATCCGCTCTGCCTGGATCGTATGTTCGTTTGCATCTAGATACGAAAGTTCATGTGAATCAGCTTCTATTGACCAACCTGACTGAGGAATTAATGTTTGTGTACAAGCATTTCGATACTGTTTAGGCGTTGGCATCACAGGTACGCAGCTCATTTTTCTGTATATGCTTGACTCATCGTAATATGTGAATTCGAAATCGCTTATCGCGGTTCCATTACTAAAACATAAAATGAATGCAGTACATTATGCCACGGTTACCACTTGGTTACGATGACGATTTCGGAGGAAACAGGGTAGAATCTGCGTGTCAACACGTGGATTTGATTAGAAGAATATGACTGAATCATCTTTGTGCAATCGCTTCCCGCGATCAGCAGAAGTTTTATGTTCGAGATGCTCAACCCAAAATTACTGCCTCCTGAAAAGATCTACTGAACTTCAGGAGCCACCTTCCTGCAACCAATGATGATGCGAGTTCCTCCGTGTACCGTAGCTCTACGGGGAATTGTGGAACTGATTTCCGCTTGTTCTCCCTCAAGAAAGTTCGGATTGTTGAAAATTGTACTGACGGCGATCGCCTCTTTGATCGACGATATAAACGGACTCCCGCTGCTAAACGCTTCTTGGTTGTGGTCTGTATGACTGTATTTAATGAAATAAGCGAACTGCACCTGTGCTCGGTTGGCAATCGGACAATTGATCCGTTTTGTTACGGTGAGATGAAGTCCGGCAGTTCGGCCAGGTCCACTCAATCACTTGCGCGTTGCGAAAGCTCTCCATTATAAGGGGCAAACGTTGGCTAACCCAATCGCACATTTTGTTACCAAAACCTCCGCGATAGTCCAAGATGTTACTGCGATAAAAAAGAGTAGGTGCTAATTGGCTAAAGCATATGACCGTCACTGATATTATTTATCCACCGAAACCTGTGGACTGTGTGTGTAAGCTCTAATTTTTGTGGATCACTGGTGCTGAAAGCGATTTCCTTAATGGGAACTTGCACGGCTGCAAGACGACATTGGGCGTCTCGGATAATAACGTGGAGAGTAAGAAGATCGCTGCTTACGTTGCTAAAACATCGCTGTACAGTCATTCGAATGTATACGTCTTAGATGCCAGGGAGTGTCTTGCGAAACTGTCTAGAACAGACTAACTCGACCTCTCGGTGGCGTCCGAAACGCCGAGGAGATATATTTCGCATAATGGTTTTCTTTTCTTTTCGTATTCTCTGTTTCAAATGTCTTTAGATGTGTTTCTAGCCAGCACTTTAAGAATCACAATCAAAAGACTTTGACAATGACCCTTGCCTTCGGACGAACGGAAAATGTAACATTATTTAGACTGGCAAAAAGTCATTGAAAAACAAGATATCACCACACTGTCTTCGCGAACTTACAACTGTTGAACTTCATTCCATTCAGGGGACGCTCCATTCTTCGGCGTTGTCCGATAGAACGACCCATTAATTCCGAAAATAACGTAGCAGGGTGTTGCTTTCTCTATGAGTGAACATTTTCAATGTTAATAACAATCCGTGTTACCATCTTTAAGAAATAATCCCGTAGCCGACTGAACTAAAGGGTGTACCGCTAAGAAACGCGCTTTCTTTTAACCCACCGAAAAAATGAATTTGGCGGATATGACGCCTAACAGCGACAGGTTCCATTATTATCAGGTGCAGAGCGGAAGCACACTTCTGTGCGACACTCGTTGAACAACAACGCTCACACGACGGCGCGTACTGTTCAGTTAATCCACTAGATGGAAGCGGACCACTGGTACTCACAATAATAACCCAACTGGAAATACACCATTATACGTAGCATTGTATGACGAGATGCGGATAACGACACTCGTGTTGGGGGACAGGTTTTGTTTTTGTCAAAGCACACTTTGCAAATTTCTCGGTAAATGTCGCAACAATTTTCTGTGCACGAAATTATGTGAGCTGTAGTGTAAGCCATATCACTGAGCGTTAAGTGTCACAATTCTTTGATGTCAAATTCTCTTCGTGAACTTTCATTTTGTAAGGTTCCGAAAAAAACGCGGTTCCCTTTGCACGAAATTATGCGAATTCGCTGCTTGTCGCTTCTCTTTATGTCCGGTTCATTCTGTAGCCTCCTGAGAAGTGACTGATTGTTCACATGTTCAGAGCAGCTTAAATGTTCTGAAAATATATAGAACGTCTATAGAAAAAATGCAGGATGTTCGGAATTTTTTTAACAATTACAATTAGTTTGCAAATAATTTGGAGAGAGCTCAGATAACACGTGGCCATTCCAACGCTCTATGTCAATCTTAAAATTTTGGACTCTAAAAATCCCTAAAATGACTAGAATCAGCCATTGTAAACATCTTCGGTGGCATTGAGTCCACCGACAAAGTAGGACATGGGATAGCTGCGATCATTTAAATATATCCCTGTCGCTCCGACTTTTCGAGAGAAGGGGTGCGAGAGAGTGCAGACGAGCACAGAAAATGTATACCTTATACTTTGGGCGCATTTAATGCTAACTTCCGGTCGTTGAGAACTAAAACCAAACGGTAAGCTCTTACTCTATCAAAACGTGGTGTAATGTAAAGGTTGTTGTGAATTGTTGTTATACTCTGTTATATTGAAAAAAAAACAGAGTATAAATGTTGTCTTTTATCGCCGGACTCGTTCGGATCACTGTTCGGTAGTCTCTACAGTATCTGTGGAAGCTTCGACACTCATACAATTGACATTCTCGCTCTGTGTGAAGCGAACCCGCACGTCGCTCTCTCGTTTTCATTCAGGACAGCGCGATATTTGGGCCGTGCAACCGTTGCATGGCAACCAACCCTCAACACAGCGTATGTCATCCTCCCAAGCATGAGTGTGGGCTTTGCCATTTTAATTCTTATTTGGAGCTCTTTTTTATTCGCATTCGTCATCCTTGGCAAATACTTTGGAGTGTATGTTACCTAATACAGCTTCGAAAAATAGTGATGCTTTTCAGACCCGGTGTGCTCGCATCCATTGCTATTGCTGTTTCGTTGACTGCTTTACTTCTTGCATGGCCACGATACGCCGCAAACAATTCAGCTGCAGCAGAAAACGATAACTACGTTGCAGATGAAATCGCATGGCCAAGAGTACTTCTGCTTATAACAATCAGCATCGTCACCTTGATCGCTATAGCGCGATCCGTCCATCACTCGCTTCTTGCTAACGCTCGAAACCCCATCCGACTTTCAAAAAGAAGCAATCATTTCACTACTTTTACAAATTAACCCTTGGAAACAAACCCTTAAAACATCAGTGTTCTCAAACAGCATTTATTAACAGATATATATCAGTAATGAATAACTAATACTTGCATCCTGAATATGCGGTGACTTCAGAGCATGCACTACTTACATTCCACGCGAATCTCGCCTACATTAGTGTACGAAAACCTAGAAAATACTTTAAGTAAATCAAGTCAGAAATATTCTGACCATACTTGTATCCATGTTGGTGAAGCCACTTTACGACGGCTGGCTTAAGCCGACAGTGTCCATTATTGGATTTCCCATAACCAGTTATAACACTCAAAATCCTCTGAGATCGATTACTACGGAAGGCTGGATCGCCTATAAAGATGTTGATTTCTCAATCAAATCAGAGAGGTTCACAACTAACGGTCGATTTGAGATAACTTCATCTTCAAAAGACTAATAGCGTTGGGGACGTTTAGTAAATGCAGATCAATGCTCGTTCCTCTCGTGTTCATATTGGCGTCACATAAGAACTGGTTCGCGTTCTGAACTAACTCCATAGCCTGGCGCCTGTACTCCGCGGCCTAAAATACAAAATGAGAGCAATAAACATTTTCTGTGAAACGTACCTCTTTCATGTAATATGAGTAAGCACCTGTACGAGTGAGTTTATCTCCGGATACATTATTCGCTTGTTTCTTAAACTCTGCGCATTTGGCGTACATCACTCGTGATTCTTCCATCAGTCCCTTTGCCATTTGTTGGGCGTCCTCAAACAAGTGCTGAAATTTTCGTAACTGATAGTGCTGCATGAGCGAGCTACAACATACATTACTACTTTTTTCGTTCTTTTCCACTCCGTGGCGATGGGCAACAGTTTTCCATAAAGACGGGACCCCAACTGTATTAGTCACATCACATTTAGAAGGACGAACGTCGTAATTGCGATGGTTAGAAACACTTTGCTTACGATATTCTTCAGCATACGCAACAACTGTTCCGCGAGTGGCTACTTCATCGAACCTACAAGCGAAATTGCGTTATACAATGTCCTTGATGCGCAGTTACTTTGTATCAGCAAAGCATGTCATTATGCACGTTCGAGGAATATCAGAAAACTCAGAACATAGTCGCTCAAAAGCTTCCCTATCGTGCTGCGAGTAAACAGTACGCTCTCTAACCTCTTCGTTGAACCTCGTTTGCAACTCTAGGGCAATCATTTCATCATCGTTAGTTACTTCTGACAGATCTAAACAATTCAATGAATTGAAATGAATATTCACGGTAGTTAATTTACCTGATTTAGCAATAGCCGCCTTAAAAATCTCAAAGCAGAGAGCGTATGAAAGATCAACTGCCTGTCGCATCCCATCAATGTTAATTCCGTCACCTATAAGAAATAGTAAGACAAAGAGTAAAATATAATGGGCTAAAATGACCTACCGAAAAACCCACACAGTTGGTTAAGGGCATCCGAGGACAATACAATTCGGAGAAAACCGTCAGGAACGGTAACTTTCGGACCAGAGACGCTCTAAGACATTACGACAGCATTGCAAATAACAACATTCAGTCAAACCTCTCCGTTCAGTTTCGCTTGCAACTCCATTGCAAGCATTTCGTCATCCTTTGTCGTTTCGGATATACCTAAACTCAATTAGATGAGACGACGATCACGACAGTTTCCATTGACCAACGCTAGCTGTCTTATAAATCTCGAAACAGACAGCGTATGAGAGATCCACTGTTTCTCGCATCTCATCAAAATTTATTCTGTCACCTATAACAAAAATATGATGGTATTAAAATCACATGAAATAAGTCAGCATAGCCTACCGAAGAAGCCGCACAGCTGTTTGAGTGCATCAGAGGACAATGCAATTCGCAGAAAACCATCGGGAACGACACTATCATCACTAGAAAGACTGGAAGGAGACTCGCAACTACGCGAACCGTGCGCAGACTCATCTGTTTCGGAACGGACTTCCGGTGGATACGCGTCACTCTTAAGGCCTTTACGCTTTTTGCCCATTTCAGCTGCAACACACGTGTAAGAAAGACAAGCGCCAATATACAAAGAAATAAAAGCAAACGGCAATAAAATAGAAACCACTCATCGTGCATGTTACATTTTCCCATCGAAGAAGAAAAAGCGAAGACCATGACGCAACAAACAGACCGCTGTTGTTAACATCTCCAAGCGTAAAAAACACAATATCTTTTGCTCAGGAAAAGAGTAGTACGTCAACATGCGATCAATGAACAAGCGCCATAAAAAGAGAAATAAGGTTAAACACGGCTATTAACTGATAACAAACGAGAATATCTACTCACATAAGCATAAAGATTAACCTGGTGTACGTTTATTGTAGAAGTAACTATCATGAGAGCTCCAGTCAATTACCGATAAGAGAAAGCAAGCGGTACGATCACAACGTACCGTTGTGCGCCCCTGAGAGCACATGACCTTTCGCGTCATGACACAATGAGACAGATACAGTACATAGCAAAGTGTTCACAATATCTGCTTCTCATATGTTTCAAATAAACCAATTTATTCAATCGCTATTCCGAATTAAATATACAGAGAAAGGGGGAAAGAACTACTGGGGGCAGAATCAGAGGCACAAGTTATATAGAGGGCAGACAGTACATCTAACTCATCATAACAATTGGTTTCACTCGGGTCGCACAAATGCTGAGGTCGTCTTTGCTGGACAGGAAAAACAAATATGAACCGTGCTCTAATGATGACAGCATGCCAGTAAAAGAGGGGGATATAGTCTTAGTGCAAAAAACAGCCCTATAAGAATATAAGCGCAACAGGGAATATGCTGACCATAAGGTAGAATAAGAAGTCTATCACAAACTGTACATTTAATACAAAGCTCCAAATACCCGTGGCTTTACCAATCCAGTACAGTTCTGCTTAGAGATAATAGGCGGATACAACAGGTCAACCCTAATTTGTGAGCAAATTCCAGAAATGAGGCGAGCAAACGCGCAGTAGGGGAGCAAAGCACCATCTTAGTTGGAGATGATTCGGTAACGATTAAAATATCTTTTCAGATTTCTACGAAGCAGGACTACACGTATTAGGTTTGGTTAGTAACGAACAGAAAGGAGTACAATACAATTGATTCATTTGTGAGCGAAACAAGTGAGCAGCTTTACGGTCCGGTTTGAGCAAAGAGAGAACCACACAAACAAAGAATATCTGTACTATGGAAGCATCATTTTCAAACATATCGCAGCTCAAAAAATATAGGAGACTCTTATAAATTGTCATGACAATCACCCTTCGCCTTTATCAACTTATCGAAATCTGAGAAAGAAGGCAAAAAGAGCAAGCTAGCTTCACCAGTAAGGGCCATCAGTACTTAAGTTTTTCCAACTTCCAAATTTCGTCCAGTCGTCATAGGACAAACGGTAAGCATCATCGACGTCTTTTTTGGGCACATTCTTTTGTGGTGGTCCCATATGATGGTCTTCGTGCGGAGGTGAAATCAGCACGTAATTAGTGCCGTCATTTGAGTCCCAGTAGTCCTTGCCAGCAGCAATGTAGCATATACAGAACTCAACTTTCGAATCCTAAATACGGGCCGTCATAGATTTCGATAAGGTTGGAACAAACCGGCTCTGTATTACGAGGTATATCAATGTCAAAGCTGAAGGTGTCGTACGTTTTTGATGATGAAGGTTGAAAAGTAGCAGGTCTATCCAAAAAGTTTTTCCAACCGTTATCCGTAATTCTTATAAATACCCGTTTTTCAAATGCTAAATTCACTACCTATAAAATTAAATCATATTAATACACAACAGGATCGTTACATACCTTTATCGTGCCGGTCATCTTGCAAACATCGTTCTTGAGCAAAACGTTCTCTAGAGCAACCTTGCCGCTGTCCAAGTGTTCGCGAAAACGTACATATTCGCTTGCCGGTTGTTTGAATGGTACGATCCATGATGCGCAGATCTGAGTCTCAAGAGCGTGATCGCCAGATTCGCCGCGCAGTCTTCTTAACACAGAAGGGCTGATTCGAGGTGGATAGTCGGACGGCTCAGTCATCACACGCACAGTCTCCAAATTTCCACCGCAGTCATCGGCAAAACGGACTGATTTCTTTGGACGGCCGGTTGAAACAATCGTCTGTGTTGCAAAACCATCCTTGTCGGTAAATTCGAATCCCAAATAGTCGACGTTATCATCGGCTGCGTCAGACGAGCTGACCCCAGAACTGGCATCATCTTCCGAATCTGAACTGCTAGAATCTGAAGGAATGTGCGGGTCATTCAGGATAATAATTGAAACATCTTACGTGCTGGGTCACTTGTGTGGACCTTCTGCTGCCACAGGTGTAGTGGCACAAGATCAATGAAGCTTGTATTGAATCTGTAGTCGAACCTATTCAATGCTTCCGATTCACTTTTGGAACGCTCCTAAAGTGTCCCGGTCGTTCAAAAATTTCGCGCACGAACAACAGAGTCAACCTTGAGTGAGCTCGGGCGAAACGTGCCATTCGCAACAGGAAATGAAGCGGCTCGTCGGCATGCGAAAGAACAGAGCGGAGAAGAGCATGGAGCTGAATGGGCGACGTCACTGTAGGACTGAACACCTGAAGAGGAACCGACACACTGCATAACAGTCGGTTGAGCCCTGAGCTGAAAGAAAACAGCACTTAGTGTAGAACGAAACAAACAAAACAGCAAAGCGTGCACGCGCAAACACAGATCAAAATCAAAGTGGCAACGTGCAGTGTGCACATGAATTTCACGTGAACAAGCATAAGTGAGTGGTGATACGACAGAAGATGATAAAGCAGGTTATCGGTGAAAATGCGGTCTATCCCCGTTCCCAGAGACGACACCAATAGTTCTAAATTCTCATCCTTTCGTGAATATACCGAAATCAAGAGGAAACAACAAACGTTCACCATGCTTTCGTAGAAAATAAAACTCCGCGTACGCAATTTATGTCGGAATCAACGGGGATGCGAAGCAGGCTCTGGTAGCGTCGCAACAATAACGTAGGTCAAAGACTAAATGGTACTGCGTTCATGATGGTTACACAGCGCCCGTAAACATTAATTACGTAGTGATTATTCTGACAACTTTGCGGCATTTTCGAAAGGCATCGTATTCAAAACTTGATATGAAACAGCAGACAATGTCTGCAGGATCGTAAACAATTGTGTGTTAACGCTGTTATAAAAGATGAGTGCAATATTTTATTTAGATCCTGAGAAGTCAATGCGATTAAGTCTTAAATACCTAAATAAAAGAGACATAATTTTATAAGCCCACTCTAACTAAATTTACATATTTACATCGTTAAAATTGTCGTTGGCGACTAAAGCATGCTCAGGCCGAAGGACGCTAATGTTGTCAAAGAATTCCTCTTTAAAATACCAGTATAACCCTAAGAAGCGGTCGTCAAAACAGCAATGCATCATGTTGTGATGCACAGTGCGATCGCACAGCGCTGCGGCGGTGGTGATAGTGTGATCGCGCGGTAGCGACTCGCTCGCCTGCTTATCAGAAGCTAAACGGAGCAAGCAGTTGCTTACGACTTTCGGAATACAAACAACTCTAAGAAAACACCTTATCGCCGAAGCAGCAGTCATAGGTTGGCATGGCATCGCAAGGAAGCTCTGCGTGCTATGAGAGCGGGACGCACCCGAACCTGCCATCAGTCTTCGGAAAACAGCCACGATTCTTCAAAGGCAAACAGCCGTCGTGATTGTCGTCGACGCGCTATCGGTTCGGCCACAGAGGAGAAGAGGGAAGTCGGAGATAGACGGGAGAGGCCGTCGGAACATAGCGATCAACAGGCGCCCGTCAGTAAGATCACGTCCTATCGGTGGGAAATGCACGCGTCCTTCACATGATCCTTTCGGTCGCATAAGCAGCAGTTGCTTCCGCGATGGAATGATTCTGTGGGTGCACCCCAACTGACTGCACGTGCCTGGAACAAGAGAGAATCCCTCTCACGGTTCCAACAGCACATGCACTGATCGCGCCACACTTTCTGGTTTTTCTTCCGAAACCCTGCCTTACTACGGCGCGTATAGTTACGATTACATTCATTAATCATTTCTGTTTTCGTTAGGTAGTAGATCGGGCGCAAAGTAATCATTCGCTAATCACGGGAACCAAGTCTGTTGAGCCCCAGTACATGCGTCCCAACTATAGCCGTTGAACAGACTGTCTTGCAAAACACCAGCTGCTCACGTGAAATTCATGCAACGCAAACGATTAGACTTAATTCATTATTACTTCACACATATCAAGCACCGAAAAGTACCTGTCAGCGACCACTGCGGTCTTCTTTCTATTTACAACTTAGCGACTAGTGATACCCAAAGACCACTGCTATGCAGCACAACGAGGGAGCAAACGTGCATCAGCCCCCTCAGTCAACAGGTATTTTTTTGCAAGCGCAGATCAAACGTTCGCTCTTGTCACATCAGATACATCCACTCAAAAACGACGAAAGTGAATGAAGTGGCAGTTCAACATTCAATTTTCATCAACTGTTTCAAAAATTGCAAAAAAAAAAAAAACAGCTAAGAAGTAAAATAACCAAAAGAAGGTATTTTTTCTTGTCATCTATAGACGTGCTGTAATGTGTAATGTGTAAACTGTAATGTGTTGTAATATGCGGTACTTTCTAACCCATAAAGATACACTGAACTCTGCTAGGTCACTCAGCAGAAAAGAAACTACAACAAATGAATGGAATAACAATCAGAATCAGAAAAGAAAATCAGAAAAGGAATAACACAACGCTGTCCCGAACTAGGGGAAACTGAGGGGGGCTCGACGGAGAATTGCTCGCGTTACTGTATGCAGCATGGCGTGATTTTTCGTTACCGCTTTCGACCGCCAAACTACCGCTGATATGTCAGTAAAGGCTTTCGAAAACAAACAATGTGTGTCACCAGCACAGCAAGCCGGCAAAGACTGATTAGAGATGGGAGAGAAACGGACAACAAAAAAACTACGGATCACGTTTTCTTTTGTCAGCATCCACAGAACATCTTTATGTCGTCAAAAACGTGTCATAAAGACTAAAATGACGCCTCGAAATTGACTTTACTTCAAACATTATGGAATAGGTATCGTCGCATTGCGTCCTACACGTTTGAGCTTTTGATCTTCTTTCGCTTCGAGCAACATTCTCAGCAAGAAGACCAACAACAATCTTTTCAAAAGAGCAAAGAAGGTTGCATGCACGTATTTGTACTTTGCACCGCGCTAGTGATCTTCATTAACAATGAGATCAATTCGTCGTGAACGTCGTCGTGATTGCACGAGCGCAGTTTATAACCTTCAACACGAAATGGTCCACAGAACAAATTTGACGTAGAAATCCATTTGAAATAGCTCAGCCTCAGTATCGCCTTTCACCTCTCTAATATGCGCAAAAAACGCACGGTCATGAATTAATAGGAGAATGATCCTCACAATAATAAGCACAGCTGTGTTCTTGTAGATCTTCCGTAAAGATAAAACCAAACTGAAGCAATGAACCTCAAATTTATCACAATGTAACAATTGTGAGGTCCGGACTCCGGACTTATGCGCCGCGTCAATACGCGCTCGCGTGCCCTATAGTGCGGCGACTGAGCGTCGATGTTCCGAAATGCACGTATCACTCGATCGGCAAGAGTGGGGGCAAAGCAGACGAAGGCTTCAATCAACGTTCATTCGCGAACGGCTGCTTCTCGCTCACTGTTCATCAGGAAGCAACTTTCGAATCTTTAAACTCCAGAACTACACACACAGTACTTCTAACAATCAAAGAGCAAAAACCTTCAGCCACTCAAAGGTTTGTACTCTTCTCAATACTACTTCTACAAACCGTTAAACAAAATAATCCGTATAACACCACACATAATATGCGATCACATTTCAACAAACCGGCTATTTCTCTCCAAATATAATAAGAAAATTGCGACAAGTAAGAAACAGCAAAACAAAGGTTGCATCACAAAAGACTGTCAATGGCTGCTACAATCTTCTCTCGGGCAACACCACCACCTTGAGCCATACTTCTTAATTTCCGCAAACTGTCTGTTGTGTTATTGACACCCACGTGATACTGCTTGCTAGCGTCGTATGCTGCTCGAACAACCTGAAATACAGTATCCATAAATTATGAAAAAAATATTTCGTGAATACCGTTGGCGGGATGCCTGCCAGCTTAGCAGCGTAGAAACCATAGGATTTTGGACAAATTCCGGGTACGACAGTGTACAGGAAAGTAACGTTTTCTAGGGTTGGGTCATCCTTGTTTTCGTTCTCGACCATGCACGACTAAATTTTTTTCCGTTTTAGAACACAACGTAAGCAGAACAGTACATACCATGTGGGCGAATAATACATTGTTTTCAGCTTCCACCTCAGAACACAGCGCCAAATAATGTGTTGAAAAGAAACATCTGCAGCGCAAACTCCTCGCTATAAACTTTAGCACCGAGCTTGCTATAGCAGCGCCGTCATAGGTACTGAAAAGCCATCAAAGGAGTTCCTCACAAACAATCTATTTTTACCTTGTGCCACGACCAAGTTCATCAATAACGACAAGTGAATGTGGTGATGCGTCACGCAAAATTGTTTTTGCCTCGTTTAGTTCTACAAAGAATGTAGACTGTCCTTCAAGGAATATCGTTTCATTACAGTTATTCAAAAGAGATATGGTCACCTGCCATAATACGATCACTAGCTCCAATCCTGGTAAAAATCCTATCAACAGGCGTAAATCTCATCTTACTGGCAGGTACGAAGCAGCCCTGAAACGAAAGCTTATGCAGATCGCGTAAAAAATTCCAGTCAAACCATCTGGGCTAATACAACAAGAACGGCGACTTGACGCATGAGCGTAGATTTGCCTCCCATATTTGGACCAGTTAGCAAAATGGTAAGAGGATGATCACCACCCATGAAAGTACTGTTAGGAATGTATGCTTGTTTAGTAGACGACGACATCAACAAGGCTAAAGATGGATGATAACCTGCCTCAACCTCTAAGAAAACCTAAAGCGTCAAAATGGTGATTAAGAATGCGGAACAAGGGCAGACAACCTTGTCGGAATTAACTACGAGTTCGGGTCTTGTCATCGTCATGCCGCAGGTCTTAACGTACTGAGCAAGCGACAGTAAGCAATCAAACGTTGCTACGGCTTGCACAGTAGCAGCCCACTTTATTTTCCTAAAAAGTATCTGTGATAATGAAGCCACTACCAAATAAAGACATACCTGCTATCAAAATCGGCAAATACTCTTCGAAGAAGATCTAGTCTAATTTTGTCACGTTCTTCTTCAGCTACGATGAGTTCATTTAGCAAATCTTCTGACCTAGGCGTCGTGTACCGACGGAAACCTTTCCTTTGCGATTTTAATTCAAACTCATCACGGAGCGAATCACATATAGCTTCGGGAATTTCGAGAGTATAGCGACTCTTACCACCAGCAACGTAGCAAATTGCCTATAGCAATTTAAAAAGCTCATAACTCCGTAACACATCTTTTACCGAACACTTCAACTTCTTTTGTTGTTCCTTTAGATATGCGTCAAGATTTTTCATACATTGAGATACCTTCTCGCATGTTTTGTCATATTCGGCATCCATTCCTGGACGTGGTACGATAATTCCTTCCTTTACGGCTTGCTCTTGGTTAAACGACTCCTAAAGGTAACTTGTACTTCAGTGATACTCTGCAGCAATACTACCGAGAAATGCTGCAGATCTCGAGTTATATCAACAAATCCATCACCAAAACACTTTTCAAGCAACGTTACTCTAAACAGCGGCTGTATGATAGAATGAGTATGAAAAAATACTGTTTCAAGTTCTCGTCGTCCTGCAATTCCAAGTACCTATTTCTAATTCGAATAACCTGGCGAAACCCATCAAGGGTGTTAGCCAAATCACATATCTTCCTTTTGTTGTAGCGTGTCATATCAAATAACACAGCGCGACCATCGGGGTGCTTGTCAACTCTGTATTTCAGTCCGAGAGTGTGAATCCTAAAAAAAAAAACAGAAATAAAGAAAAAAATTTACCGCAAACCTACTTTTGCAAAAGTCTCTCCAAATCCGGAATTTTCCGCAATTCCGTCAAAGATTCCGTCACAAAGGTTTGGGCTTCCATACTGCATAGAAATTCGATAGCATCTTGCCGTTGAGCAATAAGTTCCGTATCACACAGGGGCGAACAAACCCAAACTCTCAATTTCCGTTTACCTAAGAACTGCGCCGTTACGAAGACGAAGGAAAGAAATTCCAATACCGAAAGGCGTTGAACACTTATTAATAGTACTGTAAAGTGAGAATTTAGCAGCAGTTGGATCACGTAACGTGTTTTTCTTTCTCGAATCAAGTGGACCAACAAGGTTCAGATTGATGAGCGCAGCACAATCAAGAATCATTCTCTTATCTTTCCAGTAATTTGTGTCACACTTCTGAAAGAAAGAACTGACATCATTAGGTCTTACAACACGTAATAATATCACCGAGATATCTTGCTTTGGAGCACCCAGTGGGTCATATACTGTAAAATTTTGCATGGTTACCATATCCACGTCAATCAAGCATCGTTTGAAATACCTGTAAAGAGCAATCACAAAATATCGTTTCAGAGATGCGGACATACCATAATGTAGCGCCAAACGAAGATAGCGCCATTGAATATTCCGGTTTACTCTTAGGAATGCCACCAGAAGGATCTTCCAGCAACCCTGCAATGGAAGCAGGCCACTGTGATACGTTGCACCCAAAGTAATCATCTCCAGAGAGCTTAAAGGTTACCCATGACAATAAAATATTTTCGAAAGAAGCACCTACAATCTCCAGAACTCGCGCAGTTCCATAAAATTCTGCGTTCGGGACCAATCCTTCCTTCTGACAGTGACCAACAGTAGAGCTCAGAACAGCTTGTGTTGAACTGGAAGAATGACCTTTCTCGTAAACAACCTGGAACACTGCAGCCTGAACGAATGGTAGCACTGTCAAATTACCTGCAGTGGCGGATGCTGTGCCAGTAGTGTTCTCAAAAATGAATGACACTCATCGTCGGTAAATTGCGATAGGATAAACGTTCCCGTTGATGTATCACTAATACATATTCCATATTCAGATGTAGATATGTTCGACGAATCCGACTAAAATTAAATCTACGTAAATTACACACAAACACTCACACCTTTTTCACTTTTTCCGCAATAGCAATAAAATATTTAGCCGAAGAATCAACAAAGTCTAGACTGTTTTGTTCATTCGACGTATCGAGTACACCATACGTCCGAGTGGCCTGAGTTGTCAAACGGCACACTTCTCTAAAACATGGAGCGAAGAAAATATATAATAAGGCGAAATAAGACGATATCCTACCGCTTCACAACTTTTTCCTTAACTTTCGACGTTTTGCATCGTTCATCCAACTGCTGTGGTGTTTCTGTCTGCTCAATACGGGCCACTTTGTATCCACGACTAACCAACTGATCAGCATAGCGACCGTAAGCCATTTCGGGGAAACCAGCATGGGCAAATTTTCCCTGCAACAACGTCCACTGTTCCGTCACACCAACTTCCTGTCATTTCATTACCCTCATATAAATTAGATTTAGGCATTCAACACCAACAACTGCGTCCATGTGATACATTTCGTAAAATTTCCCAACTTTAAAAAACAGGATAGTGTCGAAGTTTTGAGACTTTAACGTCCACCACTGTTTATGACCTAAACTATTCTACGTGGAGCTAAGTTGTATTGTCAGACAGACCTGGAGTTTGTTTCTTCATAAAAGCTTCCGGAACAAATAGTGTCTTAGGGTCATAATCGGGATGAGATTTCTTCCTTCCCTCGAAATCTTTAATATGCTCAGGCTAAACAGACAGCTGTAGAAAATTGAGACAGTTCACGAAACCTACCTTCAGAAAGCGAAAATCTTCATCATATAGATGTGGAAAACGTTCCTGGTCAGATTCGGTAATCGACCTAGGTATGTAACCCTTCTTTGAAACTTTAACAGATGGTGACTCCACAGCGTCGGGTACATCTTCGCTCTAGAAATTCTGTCTAATTACAATAGCTTCACGGATCAGGTTACTCACGAAATCAGCAATTGATGGCTTCAGCGAATTAATTAAGTTCGCAGCATGCATAACTTTCGTGGCAACTTTCTGATCTTTTTCATTGAGATCCACCAGAACGCTGTTAAAATCTGACGATGTTATAGACATTCTGGAACATTCCTGAAAAACATAAGGGCAACTTTTGTTACTCTCGTGAGCATACTAACATCTGTAAGGACATCAGCCATCGATGACGATTCAGCTAAATTTTCTTCACTGTCAGATGACACAATTTTCGGCTTCTTATGACTGTCTTTCGCATAGCTGGTACTGTGGTCACTGTCTTCTTCTTCATCAGAAGAAATCACCACACGTCTTCGCTTATTGACAGATTTTAGAGGGGTAGCACCATCACCTTTCGCTTCGTTCTTTTTCTGATCTAAAAAACAGCTCTATTCGATATTCATGGTTATAGGTATCACCTGTCTCAGGAAAATTTTCGTTTGGAGACTTCACTTTAGCAGAACCAGATGTACGCTCGGTCTCCCGTAATGGGGTAGAGCTTCCGGTTTGGAGAAACGAGGTGATCGTGCTTTGTCGCAACGATTTCTTCTTGCCCGACATCAGCTGAAAAAGCAACGCAAAATAAACAGAAGCTCTAAGAAATCGCAGTTGCTATAAAGCAACTTCCGATGTTAGCTATTATACACCAACCACGCACAACGAAAATACAAACAAATAAGCACACGCGAGACCGGAAAAGCAAACGTTTCATACGCGCGTTTTTACCGCACAATGCTTTTCCGTTTGAGACCGAACTTAACAATGTATGGTTGTGTTGTTGAGACATTTGAGTCCCGGCACATGAGTCCCGGACATTTGAGTCGCAGACAGTTGAATCCCGGCACTTGAGTCCCAGACATTTGAACCCCGGACATTAGAGTCTCAGACACAGAGTTCCGACGAAACGGTAACATTTCAAATACTTTTTTTTGTGACTAAAATGTAGATGTGGAGCACGTAAATCACCAGTGAGATAGTTCATAAAGGTTTGCAAATATTACCGTTTCGTTGGAGCTCTGGGACTCAAATGTCTGGGACTTATGTGCTGGGACTCAAATGTCTCAACAACATGGTGGTTACATTTTGTCGTAACAATGAATGTAGACAGGAATATTCTTCAAATTTAGCTTCTTGGTCACGTGATATGTCGTGACAATTATCTTCTAGGCAGTAGTAGACTCTTTTACAAAATTTGGTAGTAGCTGATTATGTAGCCGTCGAGAACACCTTCATACCCTAATTTATTATTAAATCTTAAAGAAAAAAAAAATAAGCAGTACAATTGAGCGCCGAACCGACATAGTATCACATAGTATTGAGACCGGGTCAGGAAGGTGAAGAACGAAAGAGAACGTGTACAAGATACCCGAGAGTATGAGAACAACACAGAGAACTCAAATCAGTACAAATGAAAACAATACAACCTGTGAGATTGGGCAACAATCAGTTAGCACCAATTGCGACTTTAGGTGCGGTGAGAGGCACCGCGACCACCAGCGGCACCAGAGTTTCCTGAGAACTTGAATCCATATTGGTAGGTGGCCGTACCATTATTTTGGGGATAGCCCCGAGTCTGTTTGTCATATTCATTGTAAGGTCGCTGTGAGCCGGGATGTGCTTCTCCATTGCGTTGCTTTCCATTGGCATCATTGCGTGGCTTGAATGGACCATTGCGTCCCGACGAATTTCCACGATTATGGTTAAATACTTGCCGACCATTTGAGACGTCAGAATTGTCATTTGGTTGGGGGTTGGTGGAATTTTCTAGAATTTGATCGCTACGATCCTGTCGTCCAGCTCTATGGCTACGATAAGTGCCGCGGTTGTAATAGGACCTGCCACGTCCACGTTGACGATCTGCAAGAACGTGAGAG
This sequence comes from Steinernema hermaphroditum, assembly GCA_030435675.1. Taxonomy (NCBI): domain Eukaryota; kingdom Metazoa; phylum Nematoda; class Chromadorea; order Rhabditida; family Steinernematidae; genus Steinernema; species Steinernema hermaphroditum. The sequence continues at coordinate 9,387,014 of CM059625.1, read as the reverse complement.
ACGATATCAACATAATCTCAACCAACTTACCATTCCTAGGGTGCGATGCCGTGCTATTGCTCTCAGCATGATTTTTTGAAGCCTCATCTGCCATTTTCTCATTTAGAACCGAAGTCAATGTGCCATTGACAAGTTCCTCCGGTCGCATCCGCACCCACGATGATTTTGTAGGATCGTTGACATGGCCAACATGGTTGTCAGGCTTAGGCAAGTCAGTTTCACATTTAGCATTTTGCACTTGATCTTCTTTTGGCATTGATTCATTCACGCGTTCCGGTTTAGCAGACTCTGCGTTCTTGTTCCGTTTTCCATTGCGTTTGGAAGTCTTTCGTGGACGATCCTTTAGCTCTTCTGAATGTGTAGGTGAAACCTCGGCTTTTTTCTCTTGATCGTCTGAAACAAAACATTAAGAAATTCAGGTAGTTCCATCTCTTTTACCATGCGTAACAGCAGAGCTATCTTGTGAGGCTACAAATTCAGAACAATTTTCCTCCATGGATTCACCAGCCTAAATTATCGGTTTCTAGCATGTGTGGCATGCATAAAACATACCATCGCACCATGATTAATACCAGCCGATTCCCGACTGACTACTTCAATAGGGGAAGACTCCCCTTCAGTGTTCGGCTTGCTGCCTTTACCGTTGCCGCCGACTCTCTTATCTTCGCTTCCGTCATTATTCACAACGGAAGCCGGCGCTTCAGCTTCGTCGACTTTTGCCTCGGAATGTTCACTACTGAGCGGTTCTGAGGATTGTGACTCCTTGAACAGTTTGTAGGTCTCGGACGAAATGATAGTAGTCAGCAGTTTTTTAGCGTAATATCCTGAACATGAAAGAGTATTATAATCCCAAAATAGTCACAATACCTGTCAGCCCGGGGGTTACTTCAGCACTAGTACCTGAGAGAACACAGAATATCGTTGAGGACAGCTGATCGTTTCTGGTGTCGTCACCATCATAATGATTTTGAATGGAAATTACGTTATACAATGTGGTAAGCGTGCCAAATTCCTTTTCCGTAATAACCTAAAAACAGTATTTCAACGGGGACAGTGTTATCACGAACTGACCGAGTCCAAAACCAAACGCTGTCCAAGACCCTTCTTTGCAATACAAGCCAGAACCGCTGTGTAACCGAAGACACGACTAATAACGTCCTTTTGCATCTCAGACTCCTAAATAATTGTATTGCAACCGAGAGAGACTGTTACACTTACCTTTTTTCTGGAGCCAACTTTGCTTTGCTTCACGGCGCGCTCATATTCGGCCGTGCTTTTCAAGATTTCTTCACGCAATTTCTTAACGAACTCAAGTTGCTGGTAAACATCTTCGATCATCAAGATGGCTTCTCGCTGGCCTTCTTCGAGTTTGATTTTGTCTTTAGCCACAGTTTCCCGCAGCCCAACAAGTTTGGCGTGGCGAATTTCAAGTTTCTTTTTTTTTTTCTCGAGGTTCTTGTCAATGTTAGCATACGGATTGGCAAGCCAATTGATTTCAGTGGGAGGTTGCGAAGGTGAAACTTCACGTTCATCCGAGAAAACGTTGCTTGGCGGGGCCATGTTGATCAGCTCACTTCAAGATCTGCGACCTGTTAGCTGAAACCGCTTGGAATTACTAACCCTGCACTCTACAAAATTAAAAAAAGCAACAGCATACCCGCACAGTGTTTCACGGACAGATCGAAAATTATACAAGCGCGTTTCTGCCGACAGCGCTCATCAAGTATGCGTTTTTCGTAAAATTTCCGAATTGTTCGTCTCCCTTTTAAAAACTACCGTAACCCGCGAAAGGCAAATCACTTCGGAACTCGCACACGTTGGGAAAGCGACATGCAAGAGAAGCATATACAAAAGCACTCAAAAGGTTCAAGTTGAAAGCGTCATGCTCAAATAAATTCTCGATCGTTCTATTCGAGAAAAATAGAAATGCACCAGTAATCAAGTTATTTAAAAATCATAGGATCTGGTGCGGTGTGCGAATTGACACATCGTGACGCATACACAATAATATGTGCCGGTCCTGATGCAAAAATTACTCCTCATTAACTTTAGCTGTGAATTTTTCAGTTATTGTCCTCTGATGGCCATCACGAAACTCCTCGGCGCCGTCCATAAAAGAGCGCCGCAGGTGAGATCCCATCGTCTTATCTCGAATTTGTATTGCGTGTGAATAAATTCATGTGTTAGATATCGTAGAACCGTAGAACGCAACTGACAAATTTGGGAATCTCGGGACTACACCATAGTCGTATTTTTCGTAACTTGTGACCAATGTTTGGTAGCAAGGGAGCATCAACACCAGGCGTTGATTACTCATTTAACCCTTGAATTGTTCAATTGTGCTGGAAAATCAAATTATACAGCCGCGAACCTTTACCATCACCATAGAAATCGAGTCGGAACTGCTGTAAGCCTAGATAGGATTCTTGGCCTTACAAGCGTTTTAGCAAAGGAGAAAACAGTAGAAAACTAGCTTTTTATTCCCTACTTGGGGGTGCAAATAATGAGGCATATGTATAACTGCGCATATAAACATTTCCAAAAAAAATTTACCTTTACACTCCTGGTATTCGTATAAAGTAGCGTATGCAAGACTCTTGCCGTATATAAATCAAAATTGGAGTTTGGTCTTTTCAGACACAAACATGTTTTCTGGAGTACACCAATTTTTTTCCTTCTCGAAGAAAAGAAGCGGCTATCGAGCAAAGTTTGAAACGAATTTTTCTTCGAGTGTCATATTTAAATACAAACGTTGACCATAAGTGTACGTATTCGGCTCAGCAATTCAGCTATACGGACTTATAGAAGGAACAGTTTGTTATCATCGCCTCGAGCAATCGCCATTGTTACTACCAAGTTTGGCCAATGTCGGAATCGTGTTTTCGCGTCACATAAAAATGTCCCGTCGGTAACGATGTAAAAACAACTCGAACAAGTATCATTCGAGTAGTTGGCATGTGGCAAGCACTCGTAGTAGTTCTCGCTCCGCTTCCTTTCCTAGTTTCGGCATATTCAGGTGACTATGCTCCGGTAACTTATAGTCATTCCTATGCGTCACCCAGCGGAAATACCTTCGGGGTAATGTTTCGTTCGCAGTATGGATTAAACAAGACGAGTTACAGTACTCTTATGCCAGCGCTGGCTCGTCTGCTGGGGGTTCACCGAGCTACGGTGGAAGAACGTACACGTCGGGCTACTCTGAACCGTACTCCTCGTATTACTCATCCTCTTCCGATTCCAGTGGCGGGAGGCCCTACTCTAGCTATTCGTCATATTCAAGTCACTGTGCCTATGAGGTAAGAGCGTAAAGTCGGTGTCACTGTACATGCAGCATAGAATGATGTGGTAATCGAGAATGGGATCAGCCGTCCAATGACAGATCGTGAAAGGCAACTTGTACGTAACTACGAAAGGGAAATCATGAACTACAACCAAAGATCGGCAGCGGCTGTAACGTTGATCTTGTGGATCTTAGCCATTTCGCTATTTCCAGATTTTCAACATGAACCTTAGATTTATGGAGCAGATCCGTGACGGACAGTTTCCAACACTTTATCCTTACGAAATGAACCAAATGCCACAACCACCGTGTCTCTGCTCGAGCTGTCGAAGAGGCTACTCCTCCTCTTCATATCACTACGAGAAGTAGTTTCACATTTCGCCTTGCCATGTTTTCAAGCGTTTAGATCTTTCGGATATACACAGTTTACACTGGCATGTTATGGCAAATTTTATGTTATTAAATAAATGTAAAAATGCAGTCAGAATAAGCGGACAATAAAGGTTTTTGGCATAAAACTTTTCGACAAAATAGCAGAAATCAAGTGAATGTAGAGTCGATAAAACAACAAGAAGAACATAAATAAATACAATTGCACAAACATTGTTGATAGAATTTCAGCAAGTGAGTGTCTAGCTTCCAAGAGCTTCATGAGCGGAAAATTGTGATAAATAGAGGCCAGCGGTGGTGCTGAAGAGACACGTAATTATAGACGAACAGTTATCGCTGAGTGGAATGACTCTGTACAATTTGGTAATATTGCAGGACGTACAATCTATTAAAAATATGTGATATAGACTGACAGGAAGAAATGCAAGCGACAATTATTGCTTATGATCTGTGGTTTACAAGTGAATGGAAATGGAAAGACTTTTGATTTGGTAAAGGAGATTAGTTGATCAGATTCGTATTTGGTTTCCCGCACATCTACATACAAACTCATTCTATGTGTTGACACTGACTCAAGTAGCAATTATTTGCGAAAGTTCGTCAAGTAGGTAACGTATTTCGCCAGGGAAGTTGTTTTGACCGCCGATGGCTGCCATGATGACGCCAACTTGCTTTTGAATCTGGTCTATTCGCTCCTGGGTAACATCGCATTTGTCACAGTGTCTTCTCTTATTTAATTCCTCGTCGAGTTGAGATCGGAGGTGTTGAATTTCAGTTTCATATTGTGTAGAATGTTCCTGAAATAGCACCCATTATAAACGCACCACATCACATCTGACTTACATGGCATTCAAAGCATTTTTTGGGGCTGACTAGACCGGAACCTTGAGTACTACTGCCGCTTGTGTGTGAGTCAGACACAGTAGGAGATGGCTGTTCAGCAGATGAACTTTGACTTGACAGATCTTTTCCATCTTCGGATGTTACCGTAACCTTACAGGGTGGCTGGTAAGCAGTCTGAAATGACATTGACTTGATCAGTTTGTGTTCTGTTCAACTACCTCGTCAAAGTCCAGCAGTGTGGTTGGAGTGCAATTGGAATTGTCACTGAGCTGCAAAGAGTTCAGCTGCATCGGTCGTCGTGATTTCCTTTTATTTCGTGAACTTCCGTCGCTTTTCACAAGGTCATTAGCAGCACAGGCCTCACTGGTCGTCTCCATAGGAGAGTCATTTCTGATTTCGTCATAGAGCGACGATCCGTTGTTCTCCGATGCGTTGTCTACATCGGCACATGAGCTTTCCCGCTCTGTGCAACTTGATCCTAATTGCGTTTGGCCGCCAGCTATCAGTGAGGCCGATATATCGTTGAGGGTTACGGATAAAGCATTATTGGTTGGCAGAGGGTTGTTGGCCAACCACAGGCTCAGCCACTGATTAGCACTTTCCTAAAATAAGGGAACCATGAAATGACAGCGCATTTAGGGTCGCTTACGTTGTTTGAGGCCGACAGAGTTGAAAGGAGGTCACTTCTTTCATTGGCCAAAGTGGGAAATATTGACCTCTGCAGGAAATTACTGTTTTTGCTTGTGTCATTGTTGTTGTTATTTGCGTATCTCGAAGAGGTATTGTCGGGAGAAGCCGAGTTTCGACTCTCCGGACGACTTCCGGGACTAGAACAATTCATTTCCTGTGATGGTGACCCTTCTAAATGACCCATTATTATAACACTGTAGCGGAACAAACGTTGTTACCGGGTCCGATTTCTGTGGAACTCCTTGCAAGAACTGCTACATCCCCGGGAAGACCGCTCCTTGCCATACTTTGCATGTGAATGTGAAGACTGGTTTTGTCGGGAAAGGCCCAGTTACAACAGCGGCACATAAACATCCTCGAAATGGAGTGTGCTCGGAACATATGAGATCGGAGGGTTTCGCTGCCTGTAATAAGCCGTCATCAGCTATACTACTGTTGGTCATTGTCAACTGTAAGAAGAAAAGATCGCCACTTTCGCTCATCTCAACGGAAGGGTGTTGAAACTCATATATATCAGAACGTTGCCAAGAAGATTTATGAACAATTGGATTAACACTCTTCATTATTGGGGCGCGTGGCACAATTAGGAAGCTGCTCCGTCTATCCTATTTGCAAACAGAACATGTTTGGCGTTTGTTGTCACATCATTGCTTAAGCTAAAACATGTCCTTTCCCTCCCCTCACATGACGGCCGTCACATCCCAGGTAACCATAATTCGCAACATGAATGGCGACGCAACTCTGACCTTGACCGTCGCTTCCATTAGAAGCACCGCCAGCGCGTCTTAAAAGGGTAATGTATTCGTTTTGCCTGACCTGAGAAAACCTATTTAGAGGACGATATCCTCTCAATGCAAGCATGCGTGCTTGTATCTAAGCGCGATCTTAATGATCGTGATTCACGAGTGCCTACGAATGACACTCACTATAGATAATCCGCCACTACTCTACTTGTTACATGCATAAGCGATAGATGGCTAGAGAACTTACTTGATATCTCTTTGTTACACTGAGTGCACGTAAATGACTTGAAGTGTGCCTGCATACGGTGCCTGCTTAAAGAAGATGAGTGGCAAAAAATCTTTCCGCATACGGTGCACGGAAATTGTCCTATAAATTGTTCATTTCATTTGGTTCACACACCCTTAGACAAACCTTTCAAATCGGGACGTTTGAGTTCTGACCGATAAGGCATGGCGGTCTTCTGAAATACCGAAACTCATTAGTTCAAAGCCTTTACTCGTCGCTCGACAACTTCGCGAGGTCAAAAAAGAAAGTTGAAAAGAGGGAGTGGTGGAAGTGAGAAGCATGCGCAGCTGGTGACAGGTTGGGGGACAGTGTCGACTGCGCCTCAAACAGACAGTCGCACGGTCTTCGACGAAAAGCGACTGCTGCGGCGAGTAGCTCGCGGGGAGGAAGTCGGTATTTGGGGCCGGCTCGCTCACAGTGCAGCACAGTGAGAGCGGGTGGCGCGTCGCGTCGCGCTATTATAACCAGCACAAGTGCTCGTAGAGGGGCCAATCAGGGAGTGCCCTTAATGTGTGAGTAGGGGCGCATACGCGCTACAGTAAGCTCACACAAGCCTGCTTACGGTTGACCGTTTGTAGATGCGCACGACCTTTACTTGATTACGAGCTTCTCTGTCGCAGTCGCCACACGGTAGGGCGGAGTCTACAGGAGTTTTATGGCTTATACCTTATTCTGGACACTCAAACCATGAGAGAAACAGTGGGCAAACGGAAGCAGGTAAAGAGAGGAAAAGCTGCGGGAAGCGGCGGACAATGTGATCAACATAGCTCTTGAGCGATCTACTCAGGCAAAACTACAATTAATTGCTGGTAATCGATGTGTGACCTTCCGAGCGTGGCACTCGTCAGCTTAATGTTTCTTTGTCTCCGTGCGGAAAGAGATCCGCAGTAACATGGAGAAAGCAGTAAACACCACGGACCATAAATTGCTCGTGTTTCGTAAAGCACGAGCTGGGCGCCAGTGTTAGTGCATAAAGAGGGCATCTTTGGCTGATAGAGTTACTGCAGCATGCCCAACGGCACTGTTCTATTTCAAAACGCGAAAAAGGGAAAACCGGAATTTCAATTTTTAAAAGTGAGTCACATCGGCGGCTGCTCATGGCGCTAATCGCATCGAGAGCGGCTAATGGTAGAAGAAAGCGACAGTGAAACAGCGGCAAGTGAGATGCCTCTCTGCCAGGTGCGACCCTTTGGATATTTTTGCACTTTCAGAACAGGGTTAGCGGTACCCGCTTGTGGCTTTTGACACTGTGGGAAAGTACTAAAAGCATCTGCCATCCTCAGCACAGTGCGAGCCAGACGACAACCAACTATTTTCAATATTGATTAAGTGATGTTAAGGGAGCTGCGGACCAGGTTATGGGCAAAACCGGCACTGTAGCAACAAACATCTCGACAACAAGCATGAGTGAGAGTGGAGGCACTGCGGGCAGCGAAACATAGGCAGCGGTGACAGTGTCGCCGCCAACGAGCACTTAGCAAGCATGTAATCATGCCCGCTCCGCTCGGCAGCATTACAGTAGCAAGAGACGCCTACAACGATCATGCTGCTGCCGTGACAATAGTCCTGTTGAGCCATGGTCGACAATTACCCCTCACCGAGTTTCTAGTTACGGAAGAACATAGGGCAAATCAAAAGAACTTGAACAAGCATGTTAAGAAAGTTCACTTTGTTAGAAGCCCATAGTTACGGTAAGACGTTGTGCCAAAAAACGAACATTGGCAAAAATACATGATTGCTTTGCTCTAACGCCTCACATGCAAAAACTACTGTTGTTGTCCGAGTCGGCGTCTGCATTGTCTAATGAAGAGCAAAATACTTACAAATTCGTTATGACTTATTTTGAGCCCTATGTTTCAAGCAGCTTTGCTTAGACCTCAGTTCGTGCTACGAACGAAAATAAGAGAACAGAAGACTAAATTTGGTGCTACTCGAATAATCGATTTGTTCGCATTCGTTCCTTTCGTCGAGAGCAACACTTTGTCGACCAACTTAGGCAAACAGTTGTCAAAGTACTACTGGACATTTTTAACTGCCACCCACTCTGTCACCCACGTTCGATAATGCTGTACGGTTGTACAGGATTTGGCTCCAGCATGAGTGCTTAGTGTTCCCCCCTTTTGAGGGTCACGGCGCCCGAGATGTGCATGGGAAGGTGCGCGCATGAAAGAACTTTTGTCGCGCAGCATGACCGCTAAACAAGACGACTACCGCAGCTTCTGTTGACCCTTGGAGGGCATTCAAATGGCACGAGATGAATAGTACCACCCATTAAGTACAGTCACCTCTATCGGCGCGGCACAGCAAACACTCGCACCCTCTCACTATTCATGCCGATGGAGACAATTACTAATTAGCATCCGACCTCACAAAGCGCAAACACGAGAGCGCAAAGCTTTGTGCCCTTGTTGAGGCGACTGCAACAAAAAGGGTCTCATGCGCGTTTCAACGCTAGTGCCGCCTGTTTGTCGCCCATCACAGGGGCACAGAACCGTTTTTGAGAGGACAAAGTGAAGACAGATATCCCTCGTCCATGGCATTTTGAATGGCGCCGCGACAAAGAGGGAGATACCGTATCGCGATGGGGTAACAACAGTTACTGTTGGTCCGATGCTTACGCGTAGCTGACAGACAAAACCAACATCGCGCGTAAAGTAAACATAAGAGATATGTATACGGTAGTTGAGAGATAAGTATTAACTCCGATACTTCCTCAATGAGGACTCATTGTGTGGAAAAGAGAGTGTGAATGGCTACCAGGAATGAGGGAAGCTGAGGTCCAACCTGCAGAGACCGGAATAACAAACAAGTCGAGAATGACATCACAAGCAAAAACGAGTCAACTGTACGCTGTTGCCGCCAGGGCTTATTTGCTCGCCGTGAGAGAGCATGGAAAAGGAAAGCTGACAAGTATAAAAGCGAAATAACAAGGGTGGGTTGGGTTGCCACGCTTACGGTTCCTAAATGGAAACGCGCTTTCCGTCCGTTTTTCGCGTCCGTTGCGAGCAGGACGGCAGCTTCACGGCGTCCCCGCGCATAACATGCACTGTCGTGCGCGTCGACGTTCAGTTTATTGAACTCGGGGGACACGCTCGCGCCAGCTGACCCTAATATAAACTGCATCCAGCAGAAACAACATGACGCTTGGGTAGGAAGCAAGGAGCCAACGTAGTGGTTCGAGACCACCGAGAACCGAGTCCCTACATCCACAAAAAGATCAAAATTCCCTTTTAGGATAAACAAAAACCGTCAGTTGTTCATTTTGAAGCACTTGGTACCAAGTGAAACACGACATAAAAGAGACCGATGGAACTGTTTTTGATTTGGCACAAGGAAGCAACGGTCAAAGCGACAATTATGTTCGCAAGATCTTCATCGCGATCTAAATTAAGGAGTGACGAGCTCCTAAGCGCACCGAAGAAGTGCTGGTCTGCACCGAGGAATCCTGTCCGTGCTAGCGACCAACGGAAGTGGTTCAGTCGCCGGCGCAGGTAGGGGTTACGAAAAGAGGAAATTAGCCTAGCTAGAATGCGGTCCAAGGGGAAGAGCTAAAGTCTCGCGACGGCGGCGTCCCAGCCGGGCATCAAGGACAAGCTACTTTAACTCAAGGTCAGTAACAAAGCAACTAAGGAGATAAGCAGCATCGTCGATGAGTGGCGGTGTCAAGGCCACGCTCGCGCAGCTAGATCGTGCGGTGTTCCGCGACTATGCAATCCGATCAGCCATTCCGCTAATCAAGAGGTTAGCCAATTGGTACAATAAATTCTTATGGAACACCGACAATGCACATTTTCATTACGTTATGTCACAAGTGAAATACACAAAACGTAAGATAAAAATTGTTATATTTATTACTCAGTGAGTTTCGGTTTTAACAGCGGCTCCAATTGTCGTCTTACTCGTCTGAAAAGTGGGGGCATAAGCAGAAAACAACACTCCTCATTACGTTTTGTGCAAATTCGAGCGACCGTTTCGTTTCCGCTATGTGTGAACCAGAAGGGCGGAGGTTGACGATCATGAGCGTTTTTGAGTTTCCTTTGCCGAGGCACTCTTGCAATAGAAGAGTCAACTTACTATTGCGATAAGGCACATGTTGTTCCTGGAAAAAGTGGTGATTTCAAGAAAGGCGAAGTATTGGAAGTTACTTTTTTGAGTAGAGCTCGAATCACATTTTGGAGATTCGAAAGGGCCTTGTTGATGTGTGTCATTTCAGTAAATCTGGCGCCTTCCACTTCCGACTCTTTAGCTCGTTCGGAACCCGCTAGATCGACCATTGAAAGCAGAGAAGAGAAACTCTGATCTGTAAGCACTCATGTAATTTGATGGTGTATGCTAATCCCTTGTACTTGTCATTGTGTTTGTTGCCGTCACTTTGAGCAGAAACACGGCGTGACTCCGACTCGAGCTCGAATTCATTTTCGTCGAAGCTGTCGATCGATTTTTGTCGGAAACGGCGAGCAGCTCGTACAACTGGAAGGTCATTTTTTTGTTCGACTCGCAAAAACACTCTGAACCTACGTCTTCAGGGCAGCTCAAATCGAGGCTCTTTAGGCATGGAATTTCAACCTGCCCAGATCCAACGGACACTTTCAATTTCGTCTTATCGTCAGCTAATAGGTCGAACACCTCATCGTTGTATACTTCGAGGAAGGAAGCTGAGTAGTCGTACTAAAAGGAATTGTGGCCTCATTCACGTTTAAAGGCGCCTACCCTCCACTCCAAATGAGTTAGCTTCTTTTTGGTTTCAAACATGAATTCAATGGCTCGAGGAATGATTCCGGCTTGTTCGCCCTCGCCACCGCGCATTGTGAAGGTCTTTCCGCTTCCTGTCTGTCCGTACGCAATAATTGCGACATTGTACCCGTGTAGAACACTCTAAAGCCTTTTAGAATCAGATGGAGGGGTCAACCACGATACCTCTACAAGCTCTTTAACTTCACCGAAAACGTTTTGCTGTGACGAACTGCAGCCGAAAACATGTTGGAACTGATAAGTTGATGACTTGTTGTTCTAAAGACCTATTGGATAAAGCACATCGACAGATATTTTGACAAACCGCTTTAACGCTAATTGATCGGAGATCAGGGAAACCGAGGTGACTGACAGATGTCGATGAGCTCTCCTCTGGGAGGAATGGACGAAGTCTCACTACGACTCTTATCCTTCCCTAAAAGCCAACTTAGCCCTACATGGGCAACTCACTGTCAACTTACGCGTAGATCGACAACTTCGTTGAGGAGAAGACGAATTCTGTCGTTGCAAGACAATATCTCTTTTTTATGTGCAATTTCAGCCTCTTTTGCTTCATTAAGGAGGCGGCTATTTTGCGATCGTAAATCGTCGATCTGCAAATATTGTGGTATTCGCCACGCATTCTTGGGGATTTACTAACACTCTCCATATTTGTATTTTAATGAGAGTCTCTGTTTTAGTGCTTAGGTGATCTTAAATTTTTCATTACTTACCTCCACCAAGGACTTTTGATATAGAGCCGATGTGGCTTTGTGCTGGGATTCTGAGATGGTTAACTGAGAAGACACCGTGGTCAGTTGAGTGGATAGCTGAGAAATGATATCGTTCTAGAAAATAGTGTCGGAGTAGTTTCTTGTTGCTTTTCTCAACTTTACTTTTGCGTTTAGTTGCTCGCTTTGAGACTTGATAGTGCCTTGAAGTGTTTCAATTTCTGCTTCCAGAAGTTTGCTCTTTAAATCAGAATTTGTCGCCTGTGCTGATGCAGTGGCTAGTTGAGTTGTCAGCTGGAGTAAACTTTCGTTCTGAAAAAAGAAAGATAATTGTCTGGTGTTGGACGAAACACCTTTTGGGAAAGCTGAGCTGTCTGCAATGCAAGCGTTTCCTGCAGCGTTTTCAGCTGTATTTCGTAGGAGGCAATCTTAAGAAGGACCAATTATCATTTCGTTGATGGTACGGTTACCTTCAGTTTCAACTGATCATTTTCAAAAACAGTTTCCTTATATTTACTTTCAAGTTCCTTGCTCTGATTTATTGAAGCGGGAGTCTGTTGTACCGTTCTGCTGATTTTGCACGAAGGCACTCCTCTAGGGAGCGATGCGGTGACAAGAGGTCTCTTTAAAGAGGTAGATGTCGTAGCTCTACTTGAAGCTATAAATGATGAAGTACACCACATGAACTTTTCCTTTCATTTACACCTGTGTGATTCGAAGCAGACAATGGCTTCCTAACCGAAGGAGTTGCAAGTGCCGCATTTGCTTCCGAGCTCTCCTTCTGTCCGGAGGTCGGCGTTCGTTTTCCTTGCACCTTGCTCAGAACTGCAAAACTGGAATTTAACCAGCATATTCTGTTATTTCCAACCTTGCTTGGCGATTCCGGCTGATTGAATGCTGATACTTCGCCTCACAACCCGTCTTGCTGAACAATCAGATAAAGTCAGGAATTTCACTCCTCATAGCTCACCATGGGCTAGCTTCGGCAAGCGGCTCGGAGTGCTCATCAGTTACTTCTACTGATAAAATTCAGTCGAAATCACAGTAAAAAATAGAAGAAAACTGAAAAAGTTTGTGGAGAATAGAGGGCCCGAGAACAGACGGATGCTGCGTACTCTTTCCCGCATATTTGTGACTGAACACATTCGTTTCGGGAGCCGGTGTGAACACCAAGTGCAACACTCGGATGTGATTTCGAGTTACGTTCACTCTCTCCTGTTAAAAGTTTGAGATAGTGTAAAATGCATTCAACGATTGGTTGTGGAACATTGTAACTACATTACATTAATAGTGCAACGTCTTTGCCTGTACAAAGACATTTATGTAGCAGTTAAGATCTTCCATTGTAGTGAGCAACGCCTTAAACGTTCTTTCCATGCCCGTATTAATCCCATTTTTGCCGGAGAAAGTTGTCACATTTATGTGAAGGAAATGAATACCGATTTTCTTCTGATGAAAGGCCATTTTACGTCGGCAGCACATGGAGTGGAACGAACACTTTTTTCTAGAGCTTAAAACCGGCGCAATGTGGATGGACTTCGAACGTTTGCCAAAGTGTAAATTGAGGTGGTTTGATGAAAGCACGTACGTAACGAGCACTAGCAAAGTGGGAAGCGGTATAATCGACGTTGAAGCTTCGTCATTGAGGCATCAATGTGTTTGCACTTTTTTTGCGAAAGAACATGTTAATTGAAAGCTTTTTCCTGCAAGAGATAATAGTCGTTTGTGCAGAATGACAAGACGAGTTGCTAGGCTGCTAATGGCCCGAAGGATTATCCTAATGTGAAATGAACATCAAGGAGCTATCTCATTCACGCGTCACTGGCCGCAATGGCCACGTCGTCCCTAAAGGTCCTATCTGCCTCTTCCCGAGGAACGGCGTGACGTTGAGCGACCCACCGCATTCCTGAAATGCCTGATGTGGTTTGAATAAAACGTTGTGGAAGGATGTGTGACGTTAATTAGGCTACTTAGATAAAGTTAGATCCTTTTCGGCAAAAAGTTCGTATCGACTCGCTGCTTCAGGGACTAAGGCTAACGGTCACAGATTGCAAGGTGTCAAAATCGGAAATCTTCTTTTCAGCAGCTTCCAGGGCGAAGTGGAAGTAAAAGTAGACCTTGTGTAAGTATCGATTATGAGAACTAAAACGTATGAAGTGTGCGGTCTTTGCCTTTGATTAATTATTTATGCCGAGTACACAAAAATGTTTCGCCCACATGCAAAGTTCTCCGTGAATATTCCGAAATTATAAAAATCCTCATTATCCGCGCCCATATTGGTTGACCGCGAGTGCTTTCGTTCTGCTGCAGGTCCATTTCATTTTGCGGCATCTCAATCATTGGAGTGGTGTGCTTTTTTTTCTCATTTATGCGTCCAAGGCAGATTTGGCTTTCCGATTTCCGAAAATCCAAATATCGCTTGAAAAAATCGTTCGTACTCCAGTTGCCTACTCGCCGTACGACCCCCTGAAGGTGATTAGCGCGTATCGGCGCGTAGGAAACGTCGTTTATTAAGACCGACCTGGGACAATTTATTTCGATCGGCTTCACACGCGATTTTCGACGAAAAAAACAATCGCGTGTCCAGCTCACTTTGAGCGAGTGGGAGCTGCTCAAAACAGCGTTTCAGTCGGAATTCTTCAGCACTTCTGTGCGGCCATGCCGCTGAGCACGACTACGGTAAATCCGTTCGTCAACGATCCCGACGTACTTGCTGGCAATGCTACCTTCAACTGTACGGGAAATAAGGTACGCATCAGTGTTGAAGGCGTTATGGAATCAGTTTGTTGAGGCGATAACGGATCTGCTCATCACAAGAATCATCCTCTGTATTCTCTACGTGACGATCTTCTCGATCGCAGTCGTTGGGAATTCACTTGTCGTGTATGTCGTAATAATCAACAAGGACATGCAGTCGGCAACCAATCTCTTCATCACTAACCTAGCCATGTCCGATCTTCTCGTAAATTTTACGTATGTTCTCATAGGTTTCCAACCTACTAATGATTCAGTTCCTTATGGCTGACGCCTATCTATACGTATGTGGGCCACTGGGTGTGGGGAAGTTGGCTATGCTACGGTCTCCCACTCTTCCAGGGAACTAGCATATTCATAAGTACCCTGACGCTCATGGTCATTGCCATTGACCGCTATTTTGTGATCTGTCGTGGCCCAATATTTGGATATGATCTGAGAACGCACATGTCTCTTCAGGTAGGTCGGTGTTATCATTTGTTTAAGACTTGTGAGCATTACCGTTCACGGCTAGCAAACGAAAAAAAACGGAATTGACGTCCAGACACGTTTTTTCGGGTTAAAACTCACTTCTGTGCGTGTCGCTTTTTTGTAGTAGGTCGCGTTTGAATGTCACAATGTGCAGCGACGTGAGTAAAAATGTCTGCAATGCGTGCGAGACACTCATTAGTGCATGCTTATAAAATTTCTACGAGTACGGTAAGGCAACGGCAAAGATATACCAATTATAGCTCTGCTTTGCAATAATAACTCTTATCTGGACAATATCGGTGCTTCTCGTCATGCCTTATGCAGTCCACATGCGTATGATTTACATTCCGGAGCCGTGTAATTTTTGGCTCTGCATCGAAGACTGGGCCATGGACGATCTTAAGAGCTTCTACGGAATAATTGTCGCCCTTCTCCAGGTGCTTCCACAACATTTGCTCAATGATAATTTTGTCGCTGTAGTTTATTGTTCCATTCATCATCATTGGAAAAAGCTACTGCCAAATCTATTTCTTCCTGCGAGATCGCACTTCTCTCGTGAAACCGCGGAACGCTCAGCCGAGTCCCCTTGAAGAACAGCGCCGACGCCGACTACTTCGAATGCTTTTTACAATGGTCATGCTGTTCGCTGTTTGTTGGGCACCGTTCAATTTTTTGTGCGTTATCAGTGCGTGTTATGCTACTACTCGCTTGTTTTTAGGAACATTTCCCGCGACCTTCATATCGATGGATTCATGAAGCCCTACTTCAGTATTTTCTTTCTTTCTGCTCACGTGATCAGCATGACCGCCACGTGTTGGAATCCTCTTGTCTACGCCTGGATGAACGAGACATTCCGCGAGAAGTTCATTATCGTTTGGCCATGGCTGGCGCGTTTCAGTTCGGAACCTCCCAGACGACATCGATACATCACGGAGTGTAGACCCGCTACTAACCGAATCAACTGTTCTGATCTGACAGCCCCCGTTGGAAGCAAGAAAAATCTGGGATCGGGCAAGAAGGTCACGTTACGCCAGCCCTTTATGAACCCTTCTGGTGATCAGCCCTCCACAAGCAGAGTCCTCAGAAATCAGGCTACTTCATCTCGAGTTGCGGAAGAAATCGAATTGAACGACCTTTAATGAGACGAACGCCGCAAACATATCAAACATTGCATTCTAAGCATGATCTCGGCGTTTCGCGTGTGCAATTACACCTTCTCTGAATTCAATAAATGGCAGTTAGAGGAAGCTGTAGAAGTATCGGCGGGGACCGTAGCGACCTATATCGATAGTTTACATAGACGTTCCTGTAGACAGTCTCACCTGCTGGGAGATAGACGTCTCCGTAGTCCTTCTCGCCTCTTCCGAGCATACGAGGCTCGATCCAAAACTTGTCGAGATGGTTGAAGCTTATGAGTCCCTACACCAAGACTTTGATGCTAGAATGGCAGCCAACTTTACTTACGTCTTTGTACATCTTCACCGCTCGCTTGATGTTGAGACGGTCGTACTCCCAAGGCTTCCAGCTGTTCCAGAGAGGTCTATCGTAGTTGGGGTCCCGGTAACGTCTCCAGTAGACAGGGTTCAACCAATCGCTGTACCACTTGTAACGACTCCAAAAAGCGGGGTACTGAGCGCCGACAGTTCCTGGGATCGGATCAGTGTTCACGTAGCGGCGTGCAGCAAATCGGTAATCGCTCCAGTAGAGGGGAGAGTTGAAGGTGTACCGATCATGCCAGTAGTCGTCAAGCTGTAAGAGACAGATGCGAATGATTCACTTTTCTCCAGGTCTTGCCAACTCCCAATCGCGTCGGTATTTGAAAAGAGTCGATGGACGGAAGCGTTCTCCGGCATAAGGCGCGTGGAGGTTCGGCACTGAAGACACACTAAATCGACAAACCGTACAAGTTCACCGATATGCCCTAGTGTACCGGGAAAGCGTGGCTACGGTGGGCACCGAGTCTCGGGATCTCGGCGGCAACACGGTCGACTGCGCACGATATATCGGAAAGTTCGACATTCCGACTGATCGCTGCCAGAAACACTCCTGCCTATCCGCCGATAAATGGCTGAGCTGGGGAAAGAAAACAACTGGGCCACCCACTCATCCGATTCGCCGTCGGCATGCAGTGATGCGATTTCGCGAAATGGCATATGTGTTTTTTCGTACGCTCACAAGTGCCGGAGATGCCTCAGCAGAAACAAAAATAAACGGCAGGGTTTGAATACGATAGAGAGCATAAGTGACGTTCAACAGGGGTGACTAGTTCGAGGTTATGGCGAAACCTATGGCTGATCCGCTTACATGCGTCAATTTTGCACAATTGGATCTGGCATAAGTGCAAATCTTCGGCGGTACGAACATGCTTTATTAAAGTCGAGCTTACCCAATTAAATCAGACGCGCACGCGCTGAGCCCATAACCCATCCTTGTTATCATTTGGCCACGGAAACCAGTCTTTTTGAATCAACCAGTTGTGCATGTTGTTGTTTCATTGCGCTTACCTTTTGTATCGGAAATTAATACACGCTGTTCTCCCAGATGTGACGCATTTTATAAAGTTTCCCATTGGTGAACTTGACTCTAGAATTTTTGAACTGAGAAATCATATATAGTGTTTTTGTTTTTGTTTTGCGCTTTTGTTTGACCATTTACACTTGTATCATGTGTTGTGCGTTGTTTTTGGTCGGGGGCTGGCGTGGCCCTCGGTTTACGGCGCGGGACTGAGCAAGACGAAGGGCGTCAGTTGTTGGCAGGAAGCAAGAAATGCGCACAGAAGTCGACGAACGTTTCCCGCGGGCAAGCGGCACGATGATCGCTTGTCTCTTAACCCTTTCTGTCTTCACGGCATTGGGGGTGGTGCCTTCTGTGGAAGCGGACGAGTCTGACTCACGTGGCCAGAATCTCGTTGTGCTTCTCATTGATGGCTACGGAAGCGCCCTCTTCAATCGAACCAACGAGCGCGTACAATACGGTATGCGCTCCCTTATGGCCCAAGGAACTCACGCGCAGTACATGCGACCGGTTTTTCCCACTCAGAGTTATCCCAACTGGAGAAGTTTAGCCACAGGTGAGTACTGAGGCTTTTCGTTTGCCTATTGCGAATTCTTTTAAATGTCCTAATTTAAAATGTTTTATGTGTTTGCGTGGTTGCTTTCAATGCCTCGAGCAGCTGTACGCACGGAAAGAAACGAGAATTAAGTACTCTTTTGCATACATAATTGAATCGAAACTGTTCGATGCATGAGATATGCGCGCTTCCTTTGTGCGTGCCAGCTATCCCATCCTCCAGACTAACATTCAACAGTTGCCCTCGCGATCTTTGCCACCTGCGCACACAGGACTAACACCTTTTGTTGTTCGCAATTGATTAGTGCTCGTCGCTCATTGCTTTTCTCACCCTCGATATGGACTCCAACTACAGTACTATAGCGGAAAATACGATTTTAATCAAATCTCAGAACTCACAAATTGTCCTTTCATACAAATGTTCATTTGTCACTATGTTTAGGGCTGTATACCGAAAATCACAATTTCACCAGTGATTTCATGTATGATGAGGAGTTGGGAATAACTTACGAGAGAGATGAAGGACCTAACGATACGGACTATCGATGGTGGATGGGAGGGCCTGCACCCATTTGGTACACCGCCGGAAAACACCAGATAAATGTCCACTGTTACTGGTTCCCTGAGTGCCACGTAGGCGAATTGAACTAGGGCTTTAGAACATAAATGCATTTAGAAAGCTCATGGTGATATGATTGTACAAGTGCCTGCCTCGCGTAGACACAGTTTTGCGAATAACAACATGAACCGAGATCTGTTCGAGGAGGTCGCGGGAGTTATGAAGCACATAAAGCGTTACCAGAATCTCAAACAACAGGTGAGCTACAACCCAGGTGGTCTTTCACAAATCTTTTAGCTCGTTCTTATGCGACATGGAGGTGTAGCAGCCGCCCTTCAGACATTCGGTGCCGACCATGACGCCGTGAATCAGGCGATTTCCGTGGCGGACATTCAAGTGCGCAAAATCCAAGTGCGTCAGATATTGCCGCTTGTAGAAATAGATCCGAGTTTCAGGAGGAGATGGAGTCTCTTGGACTGTTTGAAACAACAAACTTAATCGTCCTGTCCGACTTCGGACTATATCCCATTGACACAGAGGAGCAGTTCTTTGTCGATGAGTGCCTGGAAGACTTCTCGAGAGTTGAGAAGGTTGTCAACTCTCTGTCCTTCATGATGGTCTATCCGCGAGAAGGGGAAGAGGATACGGTAAGTGCGAAGCGGGTGGACCGGCACGGTCATGTTTATTTTTAGGTTTACTTTGAGCTCAAAGTCTGCGATCAGTGGGCGCCCCTTGGAGACTATGATGCTGACGACGTTCCGTTAGTTAATGTTTATCGCAAAGCCGATCTTCCAGAACGTCTACACTGGAAAACGGGTCCTCATATCGCTCCTATAGTACTTATCACACGTCCCGGAACAGTACTTCTAACGGTTTGTGTTGTCTTGTCTCCATCTGACAACATCGGACCTAATTAATATTTTGCTAAAATCGACTGCATTGCGTTAAGTAGTCAGCTGCCGCGACTAGTCGATTGAAAATGCAGAAAAACGGAAGCGACCATCATTGTAATAGACAATTCAATAGACAACTGCTCAAGTTTGCCGAAAACACGGGTTATAATTGCGCACACGATTGTTTCTTTTTGTCCTCGCCGCCCTTTGAATCGATTGGTTCGTTCCGACAACACTTAAAGTAATGACAGATGCAACTGCAGCCCGCTAACTGATTGATGCGCCGATAGACGGAGTTGTAAACCCGGTGTTACATGTTAATCAATGTATTGAAATTGAATACCACTTGTTACAAATGAGATTTCAGAGACAAATCCCATCAACCGATGTCAGCGAGAAACACGGCCGAGAATACAAGGCGATTGGAGGATGGGACAGTGATCATCCGGAGATGAAGGCAATTTTCGCTGCACGTGGTCCAGGTGACTATATCTCCTTGGTACACTCTTAAAGTATCAATTTCAGCCTTCAAGGTCGACCATTCTGTTGGTCCCATTGAGACGGTTGATGCCTATCAGCTTCTCTGTAACATTCTCGGAATTGAACCTGCCCACTCGCACAACGGCACCTGGGAAAATGTAGAGGGTATGCTCGTCGAGGGCTGGGAAAATCGGAAAGTGGAACCCCATGTCTCCGGATGCTCAACCAATCCCCTTCTGAGTACACTTTTTGTTCTTTTTGTAGCATGGTACTTCATGTGAATTCATATTTGGGCTTTCTACTGGTCTCCCATAGCGCTCCGTCAAAGGGTGACTGAGAGCGGAGCTAAAGTTCTATTGTACACTGCCACGCCTGCAGTCGTGCTTTTCTCAATTACTCCGGTCGCTTATCGCAGTCTCATTCCGTAGTAGCGTCTTTTCATCTAGTGTTCCGATAGTGCTGGATAGCTTTAAATGAGCCGATTGATATTTGCAAATCGTTTAGACGTGCTGAGAAACGTTTCGTGTATCTGTACGTGTGCTTGAAAATAAAGCTATAAGTTAAGGGCAGGGGAAGAATGGTTCCTGACGAAGTGGTCCGTGCGACACTGGAGGTACGTAGGCGGGGACTGGATTGCGGCTCGGATCCAGTCTGACCGGGATGTGGCCAAAGTCCACCGAGTACTGGAAGCAGAACACACTTAGGTAGGTAATGTCAAAAACGGTCTGGTCATCGGCAAGGCGAACGACCAGATCCGTATTCCCGTGATAATCTTCGTGGATGGCGCAGTGACTGAACGGAAGTGTATGTGGAGTATATGGAGGGCCAAAACTCACTGACTCTCTGTGTCCCTGCCGACCACGAACGCTTTCTTTCCAGATGACTGATCAACTTTACCAACTCCGGCATAAATCCAACCGTCTGAAAAGTGGAAAAATACGTCACCAAAACAGAAAACAAAAAGTTCACCTGGCGGTTTTGTTCCATCAAACGTGAATTTTGGAAGAACGAGCGTCTTTGAGTCCAGCACAACAATCGGATCACTTCCTGCATTGTAAAACAATCCCACGATGCCTCGGTTGGGCTCTATACGGTCCGATAGACAACATAGGGGTTCGGGATAAACTTTGTTCAGGGAAACTGCGGAAAGATAGAACTGAAAAATTCTTTGAATTCTAAAAATGCCAACAGCGCGCTATGTACCCATTTGTCTTCGGCTACGATGCCGAAGTACTGCCACTGTTTCAAATTCCCGGGAATTCGAACAACAAAGTTCTCCCTGTTCACTTCGGTGGGTAGAGAATTTTCTCTTTAAATGAATGATTTCATTCAGAGCTGTTTTAAAACACTGCTTACATTGGCTGTGAGTACCGTACTCCGTGATGCGCTGTTTTAATTGCAAAGAGGTCTTTTGTTCTCTCAAATTTTTCTGAATCGGAGAAGTAAAAGCTCGGTTGAATGTCGTCTAAACAAGGAACCTGATGAGTATGGCGTAGGAGACCAACCCACCCGAGAGAAGGGACATTTGGAGATTGGTTATTTGCAGATGTGTCTTATTGACGAGCCACACTTCTCCATAGAGTCCATAGCTCTGATTGCGCAACGTTCCAATCTTGATACCGTAATATTCGAGCGTGGAAACATTGACTATAACGAGAAAACTGTAAAAACGGAGAGGGAAAAGCGCTACCGAAGTAGAAGAGAAGCAACACTAGGCAGCTTCTTAGAGCCATCAGCGACGATTTGCCGCCGTGTCGCGATTCGGAGCGATAATCCAACTGCAGCCAGTGACCACTGGTCAATGAGATATATCCCGTCTTCATCTAGGTCAAACGAAAGCTGCAATCGCTGTTGAAAAGGGAAAGTGGCGAACAACGGGAAGCGATAATTCCTTGATCGCGACATTGTTTACTTTCGCTTTTTTCCCTCGACCAACGAAACAGCCTGATTAGCGCAAAACAATGAAAACAACGCACCTAAGAGCTGAACGATAATGCAATAATCATGTTAAAGTTTTGATGGAGAAACCTGACAACATCATTGTACGCCATATAAACGCCCTTTCTGTAGACGAAAACATAGAGTTGATGCGAACCCCGTACAGGTGACCGAGACGTTAGATAATGAAATGAAGCTCGGTGAAACACGTTCATTTGCTGTTTGGCTACTTCAAAGCGCGCCCTCATTTGCCAGTTAATCTCAATAATGCCGTAAACTGCAAAATTCCCCGAATTGGTCATAAACAAAGCGATTTCAATTTTACATACGAGTAGCTTCACGTTCTGTGGTCCATCAATCCTCGTGGTTTCGGACACTGCACATAACGAGAAGCGATCGTATTTCCGTGAAAGCGGTGCACTTTGATTTCCAAATCTTGAAATCTTTGGGAAATTTTAGCAGTGCGTTGCACTTTACCGAGAACGCTCTGATTGAGAGGTGTGAACTAGTAATTTATTCAAACTTTCTCACCTTTTTCACTTCCTGTACCTACCGATTTTATTCATTCTTTGGGGAATTTTTACACTTTTGGAAACAAGGCGCTGTTGTGCTATTGATCTCTCAGTGCGTTGCCCCACCAGAACCCATGGAATTTGTCATCGTCTGAGGTTATTCACTAAATTGGGCAGAGAGTATTATGTCGATTTAGCCGCATGACGTGAGTGCGTTTTAGGGAGAAAACGCACTACTGGGCCATTGACTGCCCTGGTGGCGGTTTCTCCGGATCAACAAAAGCTTCGCTGGTCCGTATTCATTCGACCAATTCGTAATAAATTCGAACTTAGCTTCGACGTCGTGTTAGAGAGCCTTCGAGTAGTAGCGTTATAATGGTTACGCCAACTATCACTCATAGTGGTGTCTCTTGCCCTCCCGCGGTTCACTTCTATTCTCCCATTTAATAAACAAATTAGTCCTCTGGACGGACCTAATACTCTGTCGATGAGTGGGATTCATTTTTTCGCGCATCTTGCTTATGTGCGCTTTCACTGCACTATGCCAATGGAATAGAAAACAAAAAAACAGTCAAAGAATTGTGAGTATGTTTGACTTTGCGGCTTAAAAAGTGTTTTCTCCACATTTATTAAGGGTATATGCTAGTGGTGCTTGTTGAACGGCCAGTGCAAGGAAGCGGCGTTACCCTTTTCGATGTCGCGTGCTTACAAAAAATCAATGTGGTATTGTAAACATGGTCACAATTCTTATTAGTCCTTGTTAGCAAGCAGCGTTTTTGGATGGAGCCTTAATGGGTTGTCATAAAAAGCTGTGCGGTAGGGCGCAATCCGATCTCGACCATTGTAGTCTATTTTCTGTCGAAAGTGCACGGGCCTTCCGCCCCCCAGTTCTTCATGTAAATAGGGTCAGAAGCTGTCAGTTTTATTCGTAAGGGTTGTTTGTTAGGGAGGGTGATGACGCTGAACGTGGATGTGCCTCATTATCTAATTAATTGCGAGTTTCTTTTCAACGGACGTGGCCATTCCGAATGTGTAAATCTCGACAATCTAAGATTATTACTTATAGACAGTGTTAGTAGCCGTCGTGAATTGAGCAAATTCCTTTACGCTATTCGATTTTACTGTGATGTGCCATTTTTAAATTATTCCGTAGCACATATACTACATTGAACGCCTCAACGTTATGATTTTGCACTTTTTTTCGCTCAGACATCGTTCACTTCTATATAGTTTAAACAGAAACAGTACACAACAGTAAAGCTTTCGTTTGTACTACAATGTTTGTGACGTCTTTTGGACATTTCTGCATGCAAAGGCAAACCTGGCAAGAGCTTCTACCGTTGCTCAGGTGCGCATACAAATGACCTTATTAAGAACGATGGCCGTATGGTAAACTTTAATTAAACTCGTCCCCTCACCTGCTCTAATGGTTGTTATGTGAAACATTCATGAAGTTTGCGGCACTCAGAAGGCCGCGAGTTCTCCTGTTGTACCGTGTGACGTTGAAAGTTCCTAAATAAATGCCCCTCAGGGGATTACGGTGGCGAAATTCAAATCAACTACGTACTTTATGATTCCTGTTTACTGAGCTATGGTCGGAATTGTTTCATGCCGCGGTCATGTTGAAGCTGCCTAGTTAAGCGTGCGCAATAGTGACTTGTTTGGGAGAGCTCTTGGTTGAAAGCGGCGTACGGATGGCTGGGGCAAGGAACACAAAAGTGTCCTTATTTGTTTAATCGTGATTGCTCGAGGGCATCATGGATTTGCGTTGCCTTGCTCTTCCGTTCACCGGTGAAGCCGCACTTGTAATCGGCTCGCAAGAGGCAAACCAAAACGAAAAACAAGTTGATATTATTTAAATTTGACGAGTTGCCGTTGGTGTAATTTTGTTTGTTTTCGTAGCGGTACAATTCGGAGGGCGACGACGGTGTCGATGAATATTCGTTTCCCACTCCTATCTGTTTGATGCCAGCGTGGAAGAACTTTCACACGACTGTACGCGATTCAACGCGACATTCGACAATTATCCCATCTGATAATGTCTGCCTTTGAGCCGACTCAATGACTGTTTGCCGCGTTTACAACACTGAAGAGCTGTCGTTGAGGAACTTATTTGCCTTAGTAGGAACTAATTGTGCGATCATCGTTCACTACGTGTTGACTCCAAGTTTGTTTCAAGCGAATTTAAGTCTAACGCGTGACGCGCTTTCGCTGCAGTTGTACAAGGGATACGTGGGTTCCTCAAACTGGGATCTCGGTGCGCATGTGGTGTCGCTAGATTGCCTTCAAATTCGACGACATCATTCACTGTTGCTTTTCGGGAATGTTCAGGTTTCCTTGTTAGTTATCTTAATTAATAGCCGCAAGGAATCAAAACAATGTGAGCAGTGTGTTTCTGTCTTTGTTAGTTCTTATTAGCGCGTAGGCACGGGTCCCGATTCGATGAAGCCGGGATGATCGCATTTGTTGTCACTTTACGCGCATATGAATGCTCGTTAGACTGAGGCAAATAATTAATTATGTGCTCACAGTGTAAAAGAAAAAACAAAGAATTTCATTTGAATACACCGCACGTCAAGGTTTGGCAGGTTCGAGTTAATTTGCGTCGAGTGTGTTTTCGCGAGGGACGGTCGAGGGGTCGTTTCTGTTGAGGAGGCTTTTCAGGCATATGTCAGAAGCAGGACAGGCAGAAGACACAAAAAATTTCACAGGCCCCGGAGTTTCTCCAAATCTAAGCGATGTTAGCGTTGCCGTCGAGGAGAGTCCCTGGGCGCGCGCGACCGCTGTCTTCCCAATGTTCGAGGCTTCTTTGTTGGTTACGATAGTTTCAACAGCTGCTCTCTTCGTCAACCTCTACCTACTAATCGTACGTTTATTTGTTTCATATACAAGTTGGTGAACGCCAAATTAAGGCTGCTCGTTACCTACGTCGCCCTATAGGAGTGAACCTTCGACTCTGCGTCAGTCTGACGGCTTCAGACGCTGCGTGTGCGCTCTTTTACATTCTGAGCAACCTGGTAAACGTGTTGCTCCCGATTCTCACCGATCAACTTTCTGTTATTTCGAACTGTTTCACCCTTCTTATAGAGGTGAGTTCGAGACAGTACGTACAAATGCCAATGATAATTAGGTGCTAAAAATAGCGACCTTCTTCGCGTCCGTTTTCAACCTGTTGGCCTTAGCCCTCAATCACTATGTCGGAATAGTTCATCCCCTCAGACGTCACGCCATCACTCATCGCACTGTTCGGATAGCAATTCTCGCGGCGTATGCGGTGCCCATAACAGGATTCATGACACTGTTTACGGTTGTCGACGGCGGATTCCGGGCGGAGAAGGCGTTTGCGTTCTTCTCACGGCATGGCTGTGAGGGAGGACAGATATTTCGTAAGTGGCTTCGTACAAAGTGAGAACGTTCAAACTAAACAATACAGAAAACATTGCGGTTCGCTGCGTCCTGGTGGCCCCGTTCTTCGTCTTCGTTTTCATAACCTCCTTCCTCTACTTCCACATCCTGGTACACATGCGCAAGATAGCCAAAGATCCCCTCCTATTTTCTTCCGGCTGTGCCGAAAAGAAGAAGACAGCAAACCGAAGACTTCTGGTGACGTTGATGTTCCTCGCGGGATCGGCCATATTAGGTTTTATTCACTTAATTCATTGACAATGCAACTGCACTTTTCAGGTTGGTTGCCTACCGTAACCCAGTATGTTCTTTTTTGTCCTGGATGTGTCATACAACTCGCTCCAACAACGGCATTTTATGTCAGCTTGGGATCACAAATTATCAACGTTCTGAAGCTTCTCGCAGATGCATTTATTTACGCAAGCCGATTGATCGAAATCCGTTACGCAATGTGGCGACTGCACACGAAAGTTCTCAGAAGACTTCCTGGTAACGCGTACGAAACGTGACATTCATAACTTGTTTCAGTATTTGGCTACAAAATGGTGTCGCAAAACGAAATCCCGGCCGACTTTTCAAAGTACTTAAGCGAAACGACAGAATTCCGCTCGACGAGGGCACGAAATCGTCAGTACCAAAATGGCCAACCGCCGAAAAACCGAGCCAAAAAGACGGAGTCGAGTGTCCCGACACTCGGAAATCACTCTAAATAGACGTCAGAAAAGTGAAAAATACAACGGAATCCGGCGCAGCGAGGATTCCATCTCAAGTTTTTCTGTTCCGGGTGGCCAATCTGTGAACTATGAGAAATCTAATGACAGTGACCTGTTGCATTTATATGTGCGCTCCTGCGCCCGTCGCGCTTCTCTCGTTTCGTTCCTCACCGATGTGTTCCGATAGATATAGAGTAATATGACACGGCAGCTAGTACCCATGTATTTTCTACCGTTTATTTCGGAAATCGATTACTGAGCCAAACAATAAAGATTACTGATATGTGCGTAAATGTCATTCATCAGGGAATTAGTTAGTCAATTTTTTTGACGTAAATGGATGGGAACCAGCCAGTTCTAAATGCGCTCTTTGAAAGGTTAAATTTTGATCCATGCACTTACGTTAGCGTGTCCACATTTCGAACAAAGATCCATCCTTTGGAGCCCACTTTTAGCAGTTCCAGTTTTTGACTTTCCGAAGCGGTGAGACACCTTTCCGAGCTCGCATTCGTATAATCAGTTGTGCAGACCAGCTTGTCGCCTCGTTCCCAGTCGGTGATTTGTGAGTCAATCGACGGTGCTGGTGTTAATTTGTCTACAAATGGTTATGTTTATCGCTAGCCTATGATATATATGGACTGACTTTGCTTCAACTCAGACGTCTTCTTCGACAGATCGTGACTTTGCTTAGAAGTGTTCAGCTGCTTGAGAGGAGCTGTGCTTTTTGAATTCTCTTGCAGTGTGGGTTTCACGTACTGCAATGTGGTTGGTGATAACGGCGTGATTGATTTTGCCGTTGAGCCGCTGGTTTTGTTGGAATCGAGAGGATGGTCGGCGATAGTGGTTCTCGTCAGATTAGCCGTGATCCGATTATTTTCGGAGGGTTTCGAAGCCACATGTACTGTTGTGTTTCTCACGGCTGGAACTGGAACCGCTGCGGAAACGTCGTCGATTTTTCGTGGGGACACCACAGGTACGGGGAGAACATTATCATTGTCCACAGGGAACACAGTTATTCCCACAGTTTCCAAGCTAGGCTTCTGCTCACTGTGAACGTCGACAGTGACGGTCTCGGCTTTCCCCTTGATAGTTTCTTTGTCATCTTCTTCCACGTGAGAAGCGGTGGCATTGTCAAGGTGAGACAGAATGTCCGCTACTTCCTCGTCACCCAAGTGAAATTCCGCGTGGTTTACAATCGTATCGGTGATGGAAGATTCCGAATTGCGTGCTAGTTGAGGATGATCCTAGTGTCACTAGGTTTTCACATTCCAATTCTAAAAGACATACCCTGACTTTCAGAATGCTGCTTGTACGGCTTTTTGTCTCTTCACGCGCTAGAGGAAGCAAGAAGCTGCTGTTGTTCTTTCGCAGTTGCAGAGGCTGATCCTTTGAATCCTGCAACTGACCAAATCAGCTGTGCTATGTCCAGGAACATACGTTTTCGGAATTATGCTTTGCAGCCTCGGCGCTCTCAGACACCGAAATGCTGCTGTTTCCAACTGAGTCGCGCCGGGTCCACTGAACTACTAGTTAAAAGTTGGAAGCGTTGAGTGAACCAAACCTCTTGTGTCTTCTGCGGATAAGCAGCTGGTTCTCGTTTAATTGAGCTAGGAGGTCTCTCCGGCACAGAATTTTGGCTCTTCATCGACGAAGCAGAGGCCGTGCGCACGGGGCGCCTCCGCTGGCTCTCTTCTTCAGACTCGGAGTCAGAAGATTCAGTTTCCGAGTCCGAATCGTGAAGGATGTCGGAGATCGTGTGGCACAGATTGCCGTAGGAAAGAAGCCATTCGCTATGTCGGTCGAGGAAGAACTTGTAGCGGAACTTTTGTTGCAGCACGTTGTCCTTCATCTCGGCCCTGTAGAATTCTTGCAAGTCTCGAGGATCCTGAAGCAAGATTCGATCCATATAAGACCTTCCATTCTCAACTCACTCGCAGCCCTTTCTCTACAAATTTCTTAATTCCTTTTTCTTTTTTGGTGAACGAAGTGAGCAGATGCTTCAACAGCTCTTTCTCTTGGACGCTATACTCGTTGGTCTTGGTAACAATGCTGCTGAACTTTCCGACCTCAAATAAAACATTGCCGTGATCGCAATGATTTTCTTCGGTGACATACGCATTTTCTATGTGCATCCGTGATGGTTCGCATTTGTAGCGCCACTTGGTGTAGATTGCCCGCCACCTGCACAGTTTCCGGATGCGCCTTTGATCCTGAATTAGCGAGGGCAAGAAGAGTGTTGATGTAAGCCTCAGATGCCTTGTGGATAGCTAAAAGCAAACTTCAGTGACGCACCGGTCGAGGTGCTTGGTACCGTGGAACGCTCTCAACAGATTGACACCTGCTTCGGCGACATCCTTCACAGCTAAAATAAGCGGTTTTATTGCCCGAAGACGCTGTGCACTTGCCCGGATGGAATTGTGTCACTAATTGCTTATGAATGGCGTAGACCACTTTGTTACATTCGAGCTGCTCATCGACTTCTTCCTCACTTGTGAGAGAAGGGCTCTTTGCGTCCCGCACAAAAAAGCTCAGTCGTTTGCCACCTGCAGCTTTTGCCATATCTGCTGAAATACGAGAAGGATAGGCAGATGTAGGAAAAAGGAAGTTGTATGACGCGAGCACATAGACACATCTAAGAATTAACGAAAGTACACACGTACAAAAGTTTAAGAACTACGAAGGTGCATCAAATTCCACAGCTTTATGCTAAAAGCGGGAAAGGATTGGGGCAACATATGAGTCGATTTTAAATACGTCCGCTCGAGAGAAAAGAAGTTTAACGCACTCCGAGCGACGCAAGTACTGCTTATCACCGCTGATAACGGTCATTATTGCAACGCGAATCCCTAAAGCGCGAAGCGGTCAATCGACATATCAACACCTGGCTCGGTTTATGCTCAGCAATTTTAGGCTGTTCGTTAAACATCAACTGTTTCATGACCCAGCAAGTCCGAACACACTTTATTTGATGCCAAGGATAGTTTTATGTACACTTGCTTATATAACAAAGTGTGCTCTCTTCGGAGAACGATGGGAAGCGAGGTAATCTTTGTGGACGTCAAAGATATGCCGGTTGCTCCGGGCGAAGAGCGGTCAATCGACGAAGGTACTCGTTGTCTCGGAAGAAGTCCGACTGGAAGCTGTTGTGGCGGATCGTCGACATCCCGGAGCTCGTTTCGTCGATGAATCGCAGTTTCATCAAAAGTTCGTGTGGTTCGAAGGGTCGATCGCGCAGTTCGTTGTCCAAGAAGTCGCGGACGTCGTTCCAAGTCACCTGAACTCACATGAAGTACATGAACTGTGACTGAATGGCTACTTTTCCGCCTTTCTTTTTTCGCATAGCTCCGAGAAGAGCGACGATCTCTTTCAGTTCTTCGCTCATTCCTAGGAAGCGTTTCGCTCGTCCGAAGTAGTGAATTCGAGTGAAGTAAGCCTTGAGATGGGTCGAGGCCAGGTCAACGCACATGGTCACGACAGAAAGACCTATTCAGCGTGTATCCATGGATAAGGAAATCAAATAAATGATCCTTACCGACAATAACGAAAGCGACGATGAGTGAAAGAAATATATAGTCGGTGACGACGATGTCGCCGAGTCCGACAGTTACGATCAAGTTGAATCCGAAGTGGAAAGCGTGGATGAAAGACCAATTACGTTCCCAGTTAATAAACATGATTGAGCCCATAGAGCAGTACAAACAAATACAAGCTACGTATGCACCTAAAAGGCCGTTGTACTGGGATTTGTAGAGCTCCTAGGTCAACAAACCGATAGGAAACCAGAGCTTCTCCTCAGTGCCGTCTAAACCGAGCATTTCAAGAGTCTCCAGCTGCCCATTTGCGGACTGCATAGATTTTCTACGTACATATCTTCTACGGCAGCACATTTGTTGAAGGAAGTCCTTAATCCAGTGCATAGTTCAAATTAAATATCGATGTCGTTTTTACCTTTATTTGGTGAGTGAGGCGGCTCCAGTTTTTCACAAACTTGAGCAGGGTTTCTGATAAAAACTTGCCAATATCTGCCGCCGTGATGAACATGAGTGGGATGCCAACAAGGGCGAAGACGACAGCAAACACTTTTCCCAAGTCGGTATCCACGGACACTTCACCGTAACCTGAACAGTGATCGTGACTCTAGACATTCTGTTCAGCACGGGTATCTACCACAGGTAGTCAACACGGTCAGAACGTAGAGAAGTGCGGTCGGGAAGGTCCACTTGTTATGCATGTTTTCGAGGTGATCCGGCAGTTCGAGTTCCCGTCTAATGGGTCGTCTGTCATCAACGACTTCCGAAACGGAGACCATATATTCTCTAGAGGTGCATACTTGTATACAGTTCCTGAGTGAACAGCTTGCCTGAATATGGAAGACCATTCGGCATGGTGCACCGATCGGACTCCTGTCTGTGCGTCGTTGAGAATGTGCCAACTGTCCACCGTAAAATTTCTCATCATATTCGTTAATCGCACCAATTTTTTCGATCTTTTATACATAGAGGTAAATCTTCTGCATAACGTGTTCTCTGAGTTACCTGGCAAGAAGTTCTGTTCTAGTTTCTAGCGCCATGAGAATCCACGCACCAAGGCACAAGTATCCGATCAATACCGAAACCAATATGATATGCGGTATCAATATTTTTATGTACTAAAACGGTACATAAATAAATGCAGTTGATTGTCCTTTTTATTTGTGCCATTGATTCCCGCTTCCTACCCTCCATTCTGGAGCGCGTCGTGAGGGCGCGGCCGTACTACTCGCCGCATCCTCGCGCAACGAGCTAACAATCGCACGCACGTGTCGTTCGAAATCTCAAAGGACACCATTTTCGACAGCCCTTTGCATCATGCAAACATATGAGCACATCCGATTTCCGAATTGGAACAATAAATCAAAGTTTTAAAATATAAACAGCCAATGAAACTGCATTGATCTTACAAACTTTGCTCCCCATAGACGGTACGACTTCTGTGATCTCAAAAGTGCTTCCATATGGCATCTGGTGATAGTGCTCCGGTGGTGTACTCATGGATCTTAGGAGAGTGACTGATCACATATGCGTGCGTGCAGTATGTGCAGACTAGTCGCCATTTCAGCGCCCTCAATTCAGAAGCATTTTCGAAATTCCAAAATTCGCAGCATATAAATGCGATTAGAAAGTTTGATTGCGCGCGCGTCGGGTCGGCGCACTTCCTTCTCGGATTTGCGTCTGGAAGCGCGAAGAAACAGAGATGATAGCATTATACCCGGAACTTTTTAGTACCCAAAGCCAACCTACTTTCACCGTTTGCTGAGAACACGTCAATGCTTCTTTCTCCCCGTCTTCCTTGATCGTGTCTGTAATGATGGTTGCACCGTCCTCGGCATCCAGCAACGCCGACTGTGAAGTGAGGGGAACGCCGTCCCATCTTGCACCGACGTGATCTAAACGAGTATGGTTAAATCGACCAAAGTCTTGACGGGCTTAAAATCATATGGTACCTGCAGTTGACGGTGGAAAACTCTAGTGTTACTTTAGTGCCTTACAGAGTCTTAAATGTGTAGGCACACCACTAATGTTAAAAATGTCGGCGGGTTACAAAAAATAGCCCAAATTGTCACATGCCCACTGGCTATAGCGGCGATGAATACCGATTATAATTCGGCCGTCATCTTGGATGGAGATAGTCGGACGTCGGAGAACGAGGCTCCTAGCAGCTACTCTGCTTGCTCTCCTGGACTCGCTGATCGAGAATATAGAGGATATTGGTGAGGAGGAGTTGAGTTCAACGATCGTTGACTGTAAAAGACTGTTGTTGTTGGCAGAGTCATCGGGGTTCCAGATGTCATCAGGAGGGACCGGAAGAAACCGTGCCTCAGCTCTTCTGCTCTCGAAGATAGATGGTCCTCGAGTAAGAGACTCAACAAACTGAGCACCGAGGCGGTGCTCAGATGCGCTTGTAGGAGGCTGGAACTGTCCAAGAGTAGGTCTGCGAACGGCCGAAACGGCCCTGGCGTGAGGTGAGTAGAAGAACATAAAAGAAGAGCGGCTTCAAAAGTCGCAGAAGGCGCTGTAGGCTACGAGTTGGCGAGCATAATCATGCTGCTGTGAGCAGTGAGCGATTGAGCAGTTTTGACCACGTAGTTAATTGAAGGAATTAAACTTAAAGGTGGCTTTGATCAGTAGAACTACAAATCACGTTCCGAATGATTGCGGCAAGGCAACGATCGACGTGAGAACTCATAAACGGCAGCGTAGTGGCACGCAATTGTTAGCATCAGTGCAAGGATATGAATAATGGGGTTAAAGCAGCGCTTGTCCAAATCTCGAATAACAAGCGAGGGTTCCATTCGAGTGGGAGGTCCTACTGCTAAATCGCCTTTGGCAGAAACCAGGCGGATAACTCTGCTGGCCTATCAAATAATCAGGCAGAAGGCGATGCGATGCCAAAGGAGCCGCTTCGAAGTACTTCCGGCGGCAACACGTGAAACATGCGCCAAATATGGGAGTGTCTCTGCAGCAGTCCTATTCCCAAAAGAAAAACAGAAAGCTGAAAGAGCAACCTTTTCGTCGATACTCAACGTCGTAAAGATCCCTAAAAAGGAAATTGAGTGTTTGGAAATGAAAAACTATCTGAGAGCGAACCAAAAAGCGAGGTTGGAGCAAGAAGTGCCAAAGCGAATGACTTAATATTTGGCTGCTCGTGGTTGCTTAACGGAGGCGTTTCGGTATTTAATATTGTTTGTTCTGCACAACTTCATCTATTGTTGATAGAACACACCTATCGGTTATTATAGTACATCCTTCAATTCGGCCAATGCCCTTACTACACATACTCTTGCAAATCAAACAGCTATTTGCGGAATCTCTTTATCCCCTTTACGACTTTGCTTCGCAATGTATTTGGCCCCTGTCGTAATCCAGTGGCGTCTCACTTAGGACACCGAAGTGGCCGCGCCGTTGCTCAA
This sequence comes from Steinernema hermaphroditum, assembly GCA_030435675.1. Classification (NCBI taxonomy): domain Eukaryota; kingdom Metazoa; phylum Nematoda; class Chromadorea; order Rhabditida; family Steinernematidae; genus Steinernema; species Steinernema hermaphroditum. The sequence continues at coordinate 9,353,577 of CM059625.1, read as the reverse complement.
TGCAAAAAAAAAGCGAAAGCGGCGGGAATGTCAAACGTATGTAAGGGAAAAAGAGTAAACGTTAACCTTCGTATAGAGCGATCAAAGCCTCAACGTCGAGTCCACTGAACTTCGCATCGTATCGGCTGAAGTCAACAGCGCCCAGATCGGAGCAGTACGTGGGTGGTCGAAAAGGTGGACAGTGATACATTCCTGACGTTGCTGAGACCCTCTTCTCGAGTCTTTCATTACTTCAAAGACGGCAAAATTATAATTCGAGTCGTATGTCGAGAAAGTCCACAACAGATTCTGCACAAATCACTCATCTTAGCAATCAGATATCACAGGAATGCACGACGAAATTGAAACAAAGTGGCGTTGGTATACATACGTAATGAGACTTCGCTAAGCGACGTTTGAACACACAACCGTTCCAGGCTGGCACAAATTTGAAGCGAGCGCGCGGAGCACATTCGAGCATCATGCACCGGAGGTGTTCGCCTCGCAAAAAATTGTCATTTTCATTACGAATGCATGTGTAATTACAGCAGCAAATACATATCTAACGCGTAGTACGCCTGGGTTGATCGTCATTCTCAGTTGGCGATTGGCTACCTGAGCGTTTAAAACATTTAGTACGAAGTAAGTTGAAGGATGGAATTCGGAGTGATTTCGACAATTCCATCAGGACATACTTGAAAAAGAAAGTAAGGCAGTAGGAGGGAGGCTCAATCAAAGAATAGTCTCCGAGACGTAGGGACACTCCAATGCCATTTATGGTTTATGGAGTGTAACAAGGAATTGTCTTTGGGGCACACCGGCCGTGAAAATTACTTGCTAAAACGCATTCAATTCGCACAAGTCAACTAAAGACCGAGTTCCGGGAATATTCCCATTAATGAAAGTTTGTCGCAGTGTTTAGAGAGTGGAGATACAAAAAGTACACATGAGGGAGACGAGAAGCTGCAAGAGCAGAATGAGTGTTTGCAAGGTGTCATGCCGAAGGTGTGATTAGCCGAAAACAAAAGTGTTTGGGAATAGAAGCAAAAACACCCCTGACCACAAAGATAGAACGTATCTAACAGGCGTTATGGGAGTGCCTCATCCCCTTTCGATCGTAGAATAAATGGGATGGCATACCTGGCCGAGAGCTTTTCTTGCGAGCAGCGTTACTTGATGGTTTTCGGGCCTCGTTCAGGCCTGCGGTGGTGCGAATCAGTCCGGCAGCGCTAAACAGGGCCACCGCAGGGCTGTACTTTTCGTTGCGAAACGCCTGCGTGTAGATCATCCTCTGGTGGCGATAGTCACGATTACGGTAAAACATGGCGGATGGTCGACGGAATATCAAAAGTTGAGTGGAGAGCGTTTGCACGCTTCAAAAACAACCGAACACTTGGGAACTGCACAGAGTGTTGAGTCGAAGTCAGCATGCTGATACACGCATCCATTTCCCTCTTGATCCTTTGTTGAAGACAGGAACTGAGTTGCGGCCAGTCACAGAGTTGCGGCTAGTTGGCGTGAAAAGAGACTAATTGTCCAGCGGAATTATAGTGCAAATGGAGGCTCGTGAAGAGAGCGACATTTGCAGGGACCTTCGCGATGTGATCCGTCGATGTCAATTTAAAAAAAATAGAGGAATTTTAATCGAGTTTGCCAAAAAGTCGTCGGCAACACAGACCACCGACAATTAGATTAGATCGAAACACCAGCGACACAACAAACGTTTTGGTTAGTACATGAGACGAATGAGATTAAACAAAGCAAAATTTGTGATTCCTCCTTGTTTTGCGATCACCGGATGGATGTTGGCAACAGCACATTCTTATTAATTAATTATGCGCACGCACCACAACTGGACTGAGAGTCACTCTCTCTGTTTAGTGTGCGCATGGAAATGGTCATGACCAGTTCGGGCCACTCGCCAACCTCGACTCTTCGTCATCATGTAACGTACACTTAGAGCGCCGCCAATCACTTGTAAACCCGGACCAGATGCCCAGTATTTATGAGAGAGGGAGAGTGCTTACCGTGGAAACGCAATTCATCGCTTGCAGTCGCCGTGTAGTCCGAAGTGAAGCTTGGACTCTGCACGGTTACCTTGCGCGAGCCAGGCAAAGTGCCTTTGGTCGACTCTTCGTGCACTAAGTTCCACTCGTTCCAGAAGCGTCGAAGGAACATTTCCGACTTAAAATGGCACCGGAAAGTAATGAGAAACCTTTCTCAGAAGCCGCGCAGACGTCGAAAGCACTATGAGGGGAACCGAGCAACTAGTGTTGTTTTCCTTTGGCCATCATTCGTCATTTTCGTCTTATATTGATGCCGCATGCTGCGCCAAACAGTTTCCGAAGGTCCAATTCATGTGTGTCGGTAAAGGTAAATTCAATTAAGAGGGGTTAAAAACAAAACTGATGCGCTATTTTCCAGAGGATGCACGGCGGAAATAACAGAATTCTATTAGTGTGGATTACATAAAATAGGAATTGTAGGCCTTTGGACAAGAAAAGTCCAATATTGAAAACGAAAAGGAGTTTGCTATCGGACGGGCATCGCTTAAGTACGTGTCAAAGAAAATGTTGTCGACTTCTTCGCCAACATAAGATGGACTCCAGTTATCTATCTACCCTGACTTTCTACTCGAGCTCTTCCATTTGCACTGGAATAGCGTGGGCATGCACACAAGACATCATGCAGGCACATTACCGTCTGATGTTTGTAATCAAGGTACTCCACACCGATCCGCAGCATTGTGAGTTAAGTGGAAGTAGGGGTAGAAAAGAAGTGACACTTTACTGAAAGGAAGGTGGGCCACAAACAGAAGTAAGTGTCAGTGGGACCTCTGCCGAAAGCTGCCGATTAAAGGCTTACTACTTTCGGTAGGGCGTTGCAGTAACGGCCTTCAACATATTATTCAACTGAACGGCTATTGTCAAAGGGCATTGTAGACGCAACAAACGACAATTGAAAAGTGCTGCTTAAACGAAATTTTAATTAATTATCGCGCCGATCAAAATGGCGCGGTGCGGCGTTCGGCACCAGTTCCGAAGCCAGGCCGTTTTTCTTGCTTCCGGATGGTTTCATTATTTTGACGTGATGCCACCACAAATGCCAAAGATAGGGGCCTTAATCTTTGCTCAGCAACAAGTGGTAGTGGTGGAACTGCGAATGGAAACATATCTTCTGGACATGACAAGTGCGACTGGAGTGACCTCTCGATGAATTTCGTTGTCAAAACGTCGGCGTCTTCACTTCGGCATTCTTTCATTTTGTTTGGCGCCGGCAGTAAATTCTTTTTGGCGCGCGGAGTTAGAAGAAAGTCCAAACAAGATCATATTAAAAACAAACGGAGAAATTATGACCAAAGACGGAGGAAAACCGCGTTTTGGCAATTTGTCTGCCGCGTCTCTTGTTTTCCTCGTGTACAATGAAATAAAAAAATAAAAAAATGGACCCGATCGATGTGCGAATATTATTTCATTAGTTCGGTGGCTGTTCGGGGCGTATTTTAAACGCGTTTATACCTCAGGGAGAACGGATGCGCTACGAGTGGCATTTAAGTAAAAACAGTATATTTATGTGCGGACGATGTGAATGATAAGGACATTATGGACTTCTTGAGGGAGAGCTGTCCATGCAGGGCGTGTAAGGAGAGGAGTGAGGATACGACACCGAGCCTTCATTCAGCGCAGCTGTCCAAGAAATAGCCGTGCTGCATTGTGGAGAAAACGCCAAATAGGCCTCTAAATTTATAATTGTGAGGACATGAACAACTGAGATCGACAAAGAGAGCGAAGGCTGAGAAAGATGGGAAAGTGATTCCTTGTAATCGGAGAAGGGCAAACCTGCACTAGGAAACGTTCGTTTAAACGAACAAACTGCCCCTCAAAAAATCAAAAGGGCTTTGATTAAAACTCTGAAGTCAGCTTTACAGTCCTATTGAATAGCCGCGAATGAGTGTCACGGAGAGCAGAATCAGCTCAGTCGGACTCTAAGAAATGTGACCTTTTGTTCGAAATTGCCGCAGACGAACAAATGGTCAATGAACACAAAAAAGCGCCTAAGCGCAACTGACAAGTGTGAGCGGGTAAGCTCGAGACGGAATAGGTCGAACGCTTCGTTAATTCGCCAATCAATTTATCACATCCATTGACAAATGCGCCCCCGGATCAACGAAAAATCGCCTTAACACCTCGCAGGCCCTGGGCGTCGGCCAGTTTCGTCTGAGTCAAATCAATTGTTACCAGTTTTTTAAGGATCCGAGGGCCGATCCCAGAATAAACTTCGGGACATCACATACCTGTGTGCTTCGCTTCTTGATGGGCTGCATAATGGGGCAAGTTGAGGCGATAGAAAGCAAGTGCGATAGCAGCCTCATTTTCCATGTTCATCACTTGCTTGTTGCGTTCCAGCAACGTTGGAACAAACGTCATTTTGATCACCTCTCTTCGCTCTTTTGGTTAAACACTAAGGTAAGGCCATGCTTGAAAGTTTGTCGAAAGGCCAATGACCGAACGGGGGACGATAAGTTCTTCTTCTCAAGCCGACTGATCCCAGATGTGCTCCTTCAAAACCGCAATTATGACGAACGCGGGTTTGAACGAAAGTGTTGCGCAGTGATACACACACAACTTGAATCGAGCTTTCGCGAAACGCATCAAGTATAGTTATAAACAGGAAATCGGGATTAAATCCCAACATAAATCACCGCATACTCTCGACATAACTCATCTAGGAGAACAGGGAAGGGAACCTTATTGCGTGCCTGTCGCCTTGTAAATTGAGTCGAACTTGGGGCAGATTGGCAAATGAGCTTGAACCGCGCCTTAAAAGCGCTTCTGCGATGCATGTGCAAACAAACGGCCATCGGCACGTGGGTGATCGCGCTCTTAGGTAGCCGAAGATAATAACTTTCGCCGTAACGTCAACGACGTCGACTCTGCCGTCAGCAGATAAATATTTGGAACGAAGATATAACTCCTCCGAATAGTATGAATTATCTTGTTTACATTTAAAACGAATCTCAAAATGGTTACGCTTATAATTGAATAAATTTTGGAGCATCCGAACTTGGCCATTTAGTTCATGATTCCGTCCGGAGCAAACACTCCCTCGGTATCCTTTGGGACATTTGCTGCCATTGCAAGTGTCCATTTCTAATAGAAAATCTCTTTTGCCTTTAAGGTAAACATGTGGCCAATTCGAAAGGACAGAAGGGCGTGGAAAAGACGAACTTCCGTTGCAAAAATTCATGCAAAGATCGATTTGAATTTATAATGAGAAGTGAACTTTTTGGGAGTTTGGGTCCAATTTTAGGGCGCGTATAATTTCACAAAGAAGCTAAGCAGCCACTGCTGTAAGTGTTAGAAAATAATCTGTTCGTTGGCAGGAAGTGAACGCATCGTCTCATCGAAGAATTTTGGCAAAGGAGTTTGTCTGCTCGTTGAGGAATAGGGCGCGAGCATAATAAATAGGCGACAGCTGTTGACAGTGGGCAATTTGAATTTTCCGCCTCATTATGCATATTCGGGCCATTCTACATCGCAATGTTTCGACTCCTCTACAGCGCCATAATCTCCTTTTTTATAGGTACGGCAAACTTTGCAGAAGTCGCAAAAGCACTTTAAGGACACCGCCAACCCACAATGGATTAACTGCACAGACTTGGTTATGGCTGAGGGGAGCACTTTGCCATGGACCAATAAAGACAAATAAGTGACCGGACTAAAACACTTAAATTATGAGGACCTTTACTAATTCGAAAAGAGGTCTCTCTTCAGCAGAGCTGATTAGAGGGGCAAAACCGAAGTGGCCCTTGTGTTGCTTTGAAAAGAATTTCGTTTCGTAAAAGACGAAAGAAAAAAGTGAAGAAACCGTACTTGACAGGAACGGTGACGTCTTGGGAATGACAGAAGTCAGACTGGTTGCGTCGCCGACCTCGGGCACCACCGTTTGCTGGCTGATCTTCCGAGTCTCCTGCCAGTGGTGCTCGGTCATAAGGTGAGCGGAAACCGACTGCAGCATCTGAAATGTCCGGCGGAATCGGGATGATGCCGGAAGTTTCTGGAAGTGTGTCGACAAACAGTTCAAGAAAGCACGACAGACAGACTCGAAACGACATTTCTGTCTTTCTCCGACATTACTGATAAACATCGTTAAAATCCAAATTTGCATGGCAATTGCTGAGCGATGATGGGTTTGATGCTGCTGGGCACTTGGAAAGTAGCAATGAACAGAGCTCTGTCCTGAAGTTGCGCAGCACATTTTTTGTACTCCTCTTGAACTTGCTGGACCCTTAGTGATTCCAGGCAGTCATACGGAGTGAACAGACGGAAAACTGATTTTCGAGCAGTCCTGGCCCTTGACTCCTTGGACAAGAAGCAAAATGAAATTAGCACGCTGACGGAACGCAATGTTTATAAAAAATATTAAGGAAACGGTTCGGGATGCGGAAGAATTACCGTTGACTCGTTGGACAAGACTTACATTAGTGGTGCAAATAAAGAAACAAATTCCACAAGGCCGTATTCAATGGAACTCCACTTTCGCTTTTCGAAGTGCTCTAACGAAATGCTATTGTTTCTGTCCACAGACTCGTCTTTTGAAGGCAAGACATCTCGCAGACAGGAGTAAAACGTACCCAGAGCAGAATGGTGGTCGATGTCGTCGCGGAACTTCACGGCACTGGAGTACTTTTTCCTGATCGACTTGCGAGGTTGGAACACATCGCTGTCCGGCGGTACAAAGACGGACATTTCGAGATCTAAACGATGCGGTCTGCAAAAAGGTCCGACCTTCTCCAATACAAACAAATGTCCACTAAGGCAAATGTAAACAGTTGTTTCAAGACAAAATTTGGAGGAATTAGCCGACGAAACCAGGCAAAACAAAGAGTGCGTTATAAACAACTTTTCCTCTTTGCATGAATTCGACAATATTAACGGAAATGTGTCGCTGGGGAATAGAAATCTCGCGATTTGCTTAGTACCTAACGGATTAGGGAGCAGAACTGATAATCTCCCGTTGTTCTACTGTGTTGTCCGCACGAAGTTCGCGGCCTCCGCTCGCTCCTTCTATTTGACTCCACTATTCGCCCCTCAAATAGGGTTATACTCTCTTCCTAAGCTATACTTACTTCTAATTGATGCGCCCACTTAGCACCTGTTCGACTATGAGGTGTCACACTTTCGGAGGATGCGATACTCTAGTGTGGTCAAGTCACTTCAAGCGATATCCTAGTTATTGGCTACAATCTGCTTCGCGGCGCACGTTAAAAAGGATACGGTGCTGTGCTGCGTTTTAGGTCTCTAAAGAATAGCCGAACTTACGCGCTGCAGAGATCTTATTATCCAAACAGGATTGTGTACTCAGCAATTACTTATGACTCTTCATTGACAGGTTGGAAGCGATCGGACGGACGGCGATAAAGGCCAACCGAAGCTGACGCGAGAATAATAGTCCAATTGTGGACAGTTGTTTGCACTAAAAATAAGGAGCGCCAGAGTGGGTTAGGCACGACTTGGGCCCCCGCAGTCTCCTTATTCATCGTTGTCCCGGTCCAGTTCTTTGTCTTCAGGTTCGGCACGCTGTGCGTCCAAATGGCGAATTGCTGCAATGTGCTTGTTCGCTGCTTATTTCGTGAGTTCAATAGCCGCAGAATGGTGCATTCAAAGACGTAATTCAGTTACTCTCGCTTTTGTCACTTATGCGGCGAGTGAATCTCCTGGATGTCCCGATATCAAGTTTATCGGCTGTCTTTTTCGGCTCCGTTCGCAACGCGTGCCTTTCGAGAAGAACATGATAAACGTAGTGTTCGGGGTGAAGTCGGAAGCACGCCTGATCCACACCTGCAAGTGAGTTTTAGACAAAAGACTCGCGCTACCTAGTCATTTAAGGGTGTACAGCGAGACCATGCCGTGTTTTCGAGACAAAATTCTCGAATGTGGCAACCAAAAGCAGAGGAAACTCCTCCACGAAGTGAGCCGTCTGTTGATGTTCATGTGCTCCCCGTTCAGTCTCCCGAGACAGAAGAGTTTGATAAGACATCAGCAATGCATCGGCAATATCCTGAACTTGCCGGCCACCACAGGCTGCACCCCGGAACCTTTCTATCAACACCAGCTTCAGGCGTGCAGGTAGAAATGCATGTCAGTTTCTCATACGCGCAAATCTTTCAGAAATCAGTGCTCAGAACGGCCTTCGGATTTCATTTGCATCATGAAAACGTGGGTAACGGAACAGAACTTATGCATGTTGGACGATATAAATACGAAATGTGGCTCGGATGCAGCTAAGTTCTACTTGGAGTTGCAAGTGACTGTATTCGAGCCGATGTTCCCGGTGATCTGCGAACTCCCACCAAATTGTAAGTTTATTGCAGGGAAGGGTGCTTATAACAGAAACTGAAGTTTGCCGATGTTGTGCCGTCTTAGATAAAAATTAATCGACAAGTGCGGCTCCTTTCAATAATTAGAAATTCTATGAATTATTTTATGTATTTGGAATAGCGGTGACACATGGATAGAGACGAGATGATACACGTACTGTTACACCTAATCTTCAATTTATCATTACGTTATCCATGGGATTTTTGAAAAATGTTTTCTATCCTATCGTTGATTTTTGCGGTAGGTGTCGGTAGGTATAGCTATAAATTATTCATTCGAACTCGTGAGTTCAATGATGACATCTTTTTAATTCATTGGCCTCGTAAATGGTGCGTTGTTATGATAACTTTACCCAGATATGCCAAAATAAGTTAGTTGAGAAGTGCCTCAATTTACTGCTTTACATTAATGATTATATAGTTTTATGTAATGATTTCTAGTAAGGCCTATGCTGTCACTGATTTATGATTGATCGTGAGAAACACAACGCACTCACAGCCAAAAAAAAAGATCCAAACGAAACAATCAAAGAATAAACGAATATCACATATGTCAGAATACTTTTAATGTTCTGTGAATACATCGATAAGTATGACCGAGCCTTTGTCTTGCAGATGAACTGAATCTTCCATCGACCTCCACAGTTCCTCCGTCGACCATTATTGTCGCCTCGGCAAATGTAACCCGACCACCCATCAGATTCTCGAAACTTGCAGCATCGGATGTGAGGAATAAGGTTTCAGACGGCTTGCAACTTCCTGAAATAGTATGGAACGGAATGCCCCATATCATTCCGACAAAGGATGCAAACGGTTGGTTATGCTTTTTGCCTCTCACAACTCATGCTTTTAGCATTGATACCGGTGAAAGAGAATTTTCCTCCTCAGAAGCTAGCTTTCGCCACGTTCCTCAGCAACGTTTTTCCGGCAAACGTCACCCAACGCTTCATTTCCTACAACTACAGTTCCTCCCTTCCATCTCAGCCAGTCTACCCGCATTCGCGAGTAGAACCTCAATCTCTTCCTCCTGTGCAGAATTTGTCCACTCTTGAACCCGTAATCATCCCTCGTCACAACATGCCTGTCACAAGGCTGATCTCGATGTCGACGACCACCGTCGCTCCGATTACACCGTCCATTCGCATCTTCTCTGCAAAACCCCGCTTCTCCGGTCGCAGTTACTTATCTCGACACAGCTCCGCAGTGGTAGCGAGCATCGATAATACGACACGGCCGTGGAAGCCGTGGTATTTGGGCGGGGGAACTCCGCTCAGCATGGAGTCCAAAAGAAAACTTCCTTTTTATCACGGACTCAAATAATTTATTGCAAAAACGTTTATTTAACACGAATAACCGACTAGATGTCTGCGCAGATATGAATAAAGAACTTATAAATAAAACTGACTGTGTGTGCCCGATTTTGGTGCGATGCATGACGAAACAGAGGATCACTAAGGTTGACAAAATTTTTATAAAACGCAGCACGTAGAACGGGTAAAAAGACGCTTCTATACCTCACTTCAAAAGCACAATTGAGATCACAGCAAGGACACATATATCATTGATTTGCCGAGTGCAAAATTATGATGACAATCTAAGTGCTAATGCCCAGAGACGCTGACTCATTTTCCCATTGCCAATATAATCTTATTCTTTGTACGTCAGCTACGGAGAAACATTTATAGAAGTCTATAAGTTCCAGGTGACGGTCGTGACGTCGACGTCGACTTACCCTATGGGAACAGTAACATTAATGCCAAATTAAAATTGTAACAAAATTTAGTTGAGATGATCCTCAAAGTTAGTTTCCACTGTCATGAAAAGCACTCTCCATTGTTGGACGATAGAGGTGTAATAATCGCCATGTAATTTTATAAGCCTATAAATCTTTTGCCGCCGTCCGTGAGCTGTCTTTATCAGGAAGCATTTGCGATGCGATAGAACATTTAACGGCTGGTCATAACTTGACACTATGGGTCATCTATCTTAGCTTGCCGAGGTGTCAATAGGTTCGTTTATGTTTTTGTTCTGTTTTATAAGCTTTTGCGCTAATCCAATTAATGAACACAGAATGTTTCCAACAACGGAACTTAGAAGAGAAAGGTGTCGTCCACCCAAGCACGAGCTCCCTGCAAGCGGTCGTGCTCGCCCTGATAAGGCCGATCAGCGCCTCTTATCTTCAAGCGATGTGAAAAACTATATCATTCGGTGGGTAAATTTATTAGCGACGCTTGACAGCTCCCGGGTGGTAGTCGTCGTGAACGTGCGCCATGTTGCTTTCCGCTCTTCTTGTCCTCACCCTTTCCGGTAAGTTTGAAGTTGGACAACTCGGGTGTGGCTTCGATGCCATCCACCCTTCGGGGACTGTACCATGTTAGGAATACCGTTGCACTAACGTTTCCAACAAGGTTTTGTTAAGCTATATATAAATACACATACGGTATTAGTGGACTGCTAAAGATTCTAGTGAAATTCACTGCAGTTGGTTCTGAATGCCCTTAGTAGTTCGCATTCAATAGCATGTAGGTAGTTAAAGTGCTTAATTGGCGGACTGTGATAAACCCATTAGCAGTTCCGCGATAAGGGTCTAATTGGACTACGACTCTGCCGATAAGAGACCGATCGCTTCCAGTAGCGACGTGTTCTCGTCACATTCGAATGAATCATCGATGCACTAATACGGGGAAGTTTAGCTCTCGTCTCCGCCGAGCAGAAAGTGTGCAAAGCGGCCACGGAGCCGAAATGCAACGACATGATCAGCGCTTGCTGCGATCACAACTTTGAGGACTACATTAACATCAGCTCGACCTGCGGTAACTTGAACTTCGAATCAAGTTGATATGAGTTCTTTGATAGGTAACAGCGCCACGATGTATGCCCCTCAGTGCAAACGCCAGCAAATCCAGCAGATCTACGGTGAGCAAGGAATCGCCGGAGTCTTGAAAGTTTGCGAGTAAGAATACTTTCCCCCGAGTTGGGTTTCGCATACTCTCTCTTTCAGCGCGTACAGCCAGTACCGCACGTGCCTCGGCAAATCCGTTATCTCCTGCACTACCGAGTCCTACTACATCGAGAACAGCCTTCTTGGTGTCTCGGACGCCCAGGCGCTCCAGGCTCTCTACACCGAGCTCAACTTCATCTGTGGAGCTGGAATGGACAGTAAGCTCAAAATGTGCTTTATGCCATAAAGAGATTGGCGTTTAGTCTATCTGAACAATGACAAGTGCATGTCGCAGGTATTCGTCAACAACGCCACCTTCCTCGAGACCTGCCGCGCACAGTTCCGCAGCAACATGCAAGCCAACCCCTCCCAAGCTTGCTCGTAAGTCAATTTACATAAGAATAATTCAGGCGACAAACTTTCAGGTGGGTGAATAACCTCCTTTCCTGCGTCCAGGTCCCCTTCGTGGGCTGCCCTATCGACAGTCAGTGGTTCATGTGTGAGCTGGAGCGCGTCGTCGTCGGAAACTGGCTTCCTGGTTGCAGCGCTTCCTGCACCGGTAAGGTCGCAGCCACAAACTCCCCTTTCATCGCTTCCTCGTTTAGTTAACCAAGCGCCAGTCTACAACGGATTCAAGCAGACCGGCGCCAAGAACCACTAGAGACCCGAACTAAGGACCGACCGTCCATGCTAAACAAAGCTTTTTCTGTCTGTGTAGTTAATTATGTTGTTCCAGGCTCTGATTATAAATTGTAATTTCATTCAATAACTTAGTGTTTGCCTTTGATTAGTGTGTGGAAGGATGAATTTCTGCCTTCTATTTCCGAATATCAATCAGATTCGCTGTCTGCTGCACGGCACTACGAGGATGTCATTTACACGTGCAGGCGGTCGTGCGTTTGTCAGCTATAAATGACATTCCCTCTTCCTTTAGGTGGCCGTCCGCAATACGTTTTATATGCAAATGAGCTGAATCACTTACAAATTTGACGCTTTTGTGTCTTCGCACGATCGTAAAACAAAATGGAACAGAAGCGGAGGTATCAGGGGGCAAAGGCGGTCACAAATGGCTGCCGAGGGCATAACAACTTGTCCTTCCGTCCGACGTGTACTTCAAGTTCAGCTCTTCGGCTTCTTCTGGGCGATAATTCCACAATCTGAGCATTAGGTCTCTAGTCAGCAAAATCGTTTTCGAGGTGACGTGCACGCCCTTTGAATTGCAAAATGATTTGTTCCGAGGACCATAGACGTGATAACCACTCAGTCGGTGAGAGCTCCCTTACCGCACCGCGCACACAGCTCTATAAGCACTTATCCCCGTTTTACATAGGGCGAGAGCCAATTATGGTGGCGCTATTATATCATCAGTCAATAGCGGCGATATGAAGGTTGCTACCAAACCCAGAGTAAAATCTGTGGGAAAAAGCGCCGAAACGAAAAAACGTTCTTTTTATTGGGGAATCGTTTCTGTTTGCACTGTTGAATGTTTGCCGGATTAAGATGGAGACAATCTCGAAGTCCGCCCCACTCATCGAATATCTTCTGAATATTTCATCACCGGTTGCGATTAACAATGGCCGGGCAGTTTCAGGAATTCTGAGGACCAAACCAACGTTCAAGTGCCATTTTCTCATTCCCCTATAGGTCGAATCCGCGTGGGCATCCCCTAACTGCGCAACTGCACATTTCTCCCAGGTAACCACAGGCTTTTCCCATTTCGCTTTGTCAATCAACGTCTTGTCCCTCGTTATGAATATTTTATCCTATTTGGCCGAAGATTCCCATGAGTTTGCTGCGTTTCGCCATGCCATTTTTTATAACTTACATAGAACATCTTGTTCTTGACGCCTGTGCAAGCATGGTCTGCAGTGTGTACCGTTTTGAAAGGGGTTGAAATGGAGTGAACAGCATTTAGTTGTGTGAGGATGGGCCGTCGCTTTCTGTAGGAATTTAAGCGTCGCGCGAAGCCAATCGCTCCGGTGGGCGGCGTTTCTGGCTCAATCCGTGCGCACTCATTGAGCGGAACTGCTACCCAGTTTTCGTTTAGATTACTCATGGCTTCGAGAAAGCTATTATGTGGGCAATCTGCGACGACCGTCTAAAGGTGGCTCCGACGCAATCCTCTTTCGGAAGTAAAGCCGTTGCTACTCGTCATTTCCTTGGCCCATTCCGTCTGTTCCAAAACAAGCAGCTACCTTTTTTCGGACTTTTTTAAATCGTGCTGTAAAGCACAAGCATTTTGCGACTATATTCTACGAACGCTGTAATTGATTTTTGTTCAATTTTCCCACCGTGTCATAGCGAATGTATCTTTCAACCAAGGAGCATTTCGATTTTCTTGTGGGAAGGCCGTTGTGATGCAGTGGAAAATAATTATTTCTACCAGTGCTCCTAGTTATGCCGGCTCTAACAGTCCATTAATATGCGGCTCTTTGTGTGCTTCCGTTTTCGTCTCTATTGTTCAAATGATTCATCACAATCGTGCCTTTCTTTAACAATTCCTTTCTTTAAGAGGTCTGCCGACAGAGCGTGGTTGTCTGATCGGTCTGTATGCGCCATGACTCTAGCCGATATCATCTTGAAATGTCGGCACAATCGGAAGATCCTCTTGCTTATCGTGTACATAGCTCTTTTTCTGGACAACATGCTGCTTACTACTGTCGGTAAGTGGACAGCCAGCGGCCCTTTCTACAGTATCCTGGAATTCAGTTCCTATCATCCCTGAATATCTCCTTCGTCTTTCACATCCCAACTCAACCGACATGCTTCTCTACAACAAGGTGAGAGACACCGCCGTTGTGGATCGCCAAAAGCGACAAGTTGTGTGGGACGACAATGTCTGGGACGTTCCCATGGATGCCACGGATTCTGAAATCAGCTGGATGGAGAATCCTTTACTCTCGTCGAAGAACTTTGCTAAGTCGACTCCTCGGCCGCGTATGCGACCGGAGAAGCCGCCTAAACCGTCGGTCCCGGTGGCACCCAGAGAACGGCAGCTGAGCGCGGAAGAGGCAGAAATGAGACATAAGACGCTGGCGGAAGAGAACGTACAGGTGGGCCTGATGTTCGGCTCGAAGGCGCTCATCCAGCTCATAACAAATCCTATGATCGGACCACTGACAAATAAGTGAGTCTGTTCTGAGGCTTGACTACTGATCGTCTGTACAGAATCGGATATACTCTGCCAATGTTTGCCGGATTCTGCATAATGTTCCTCTCAACGGTGATGTTCGCTTTCGGAAGCTCATTTGGAACCCTTTGGCTGGCCAGAGCCCTACAAGGCATCGGTTCAGCCTGTACCAGCACATCCGGTAGGTCCTTTTTATTGCGAACCACTTTCGCCAGTGCCTAAAGTTCCGCAAATGCCCATATGAATAATTAACTTTGGAAGTCAAAAATGTGCAAAGATGAGTAAGTGTGTGCATATTCATGCAGATTCCACTTAAGGCATGGGAATGCTCGCTCAAGCCTACCCGGACGATATGGAACGCGGCAGCGCCATGGGTATCGCCCTCGGAGGCCTAGCACTCGGTGTCCTCGTCGGCCCGCCATACGGTGGAGTGTTCTACCAATGGTCGGGAAAGGAGCTCCCATTCATTCTTCTCGCTCTCCTCGCCCTTTTCGATGGAAGTACGCTTATAAAAACTTTTGAATCTGTTCAAAGAGGCCCCTTACAGGTCTCCAATTCCTCGTACTGCAGCCCAAAATAGATCGTGGTGAACCCGAAGGAACGACAATCAAGAATCTAATCAAAGACCCCTATATCATCATATGTGCAGGCAAGGCAAATAATTCAAAAACCTTAGCTTCCCCATAGCGCATATGCAAATGTTCAATTAAAGTGAAATCTATTTTTAGGTGCCATTACTATTGGAAACCTGGGCATAGCCATGTTGGAGCCATCGCTGCCCCTGTGGATGATGGAAACCTGGCAAGCTAACTCTCTAGAGAGAGGAGCTGCCTTCCTACCTGCCAGCATATCCTATCTTGTGGGAACGAATGTTTTTGGACCTCTGGCTCATAAAATGGGAAGGTAATATTATTCACCACTCGACTTGTTTCTATCTTTAATTTATAGATGGCTAAGCGCTTTCATTGGACTTGTCATAATCGGTTTTTGTCTCCTTGTGGTGAGTTTCAATTGAGTTATGGGTCACTTACACGTCATCGTAGATTCCTACCGCTCGAAGCGTTGGAGGACTCATCGCTCCCCATCTCTTCATGGGCTTTTCCATCGGTATTGGGACACGCGCTATTCAGATTTGGTTTTACTTTTTCCTTTAGGTATGATCGACGCATCGATGTTCCCTCTTATGGGTTATCTGGTTGACATCCGTCATGTCGGGGTATACGGTAGCATCTACGCGATCGCTGATGCCGCGTTCTGTTTCGCCTTCGCTCTCGGACCCTTCTTCAGCGGTCCTTTGGTGCGTTCTGTTGGTTTTCCAACGTGAGTCGGAGGCCAGAATTTCGGCACTACTATTTATGTTCCAGAATGATGTATCTCATTGCTTTCATCAACTTCATCTACGCGCCTCTCATGTTTCTGCTCAGAAACCCCCCTGCGATCGACAGAGAAAAAACGGTTTATCAATCATGGACGGGCATCGGGGATAATGGTTCCTCTTTTAGGCATTGTTTGAGTCCAACGGAACCAACGGCGAGCACTACGAAAAAATCGATCGAGGAACTGACGGTGGAGAGGAGATTCGGCGGATGGAAGGCTATCAATACGATTACTGAAGTAGACGACTAGAGAGTAGAAGAGATCGTCGTAATTGTAGTGTGCTTCAATTGATTTTTGACATATTTGCGCATGAAGGGAGTTGTTTGTTTCTTCACAAGAGCATTTCGAAATATTCAAGGGCGATAATTGAGTACGTGATCAAAAGACATTGATATACGACGACTGTGTTGTAAGAGGTCCATTAAGAGCCAGTTCCAAAGTCACTGCATCTGCATAATCCGCGAAGGAAATGCAGAGAGATAAAGTGCTTCAAACCTAAAAGAAGACAATTCGACGGCCATCGGATACAATGGCGCAATTTGTCTAGAAGACATGATGTCACAGGCAGAGGACGCTTCTTCTGTTTCTCACTTCCGTCAAGAAACAAAATTTGTGCCTGCTTCGCACGCACCCAATTAATTCGACCCGACCAAGTATTAACCATATACAACTAAAAAACACGATCTTTTGAAATTCCGAAAATCACATCTTAATTTCGAAGAACATAAATCAGCCGCTAGACTTTTTCAGGAACTTGCAGCCGAACTTGACCAAGAGAGGCGTCGATTTCTGAATTAACGACCGGCAGAAACGAACGACTTTTACTACATTTCCATTAATCATTTGGACAAAAGATTTCTTTTGCGTTTACGGTAGAAAATTGAGCTCTGAGAGGTGCGTGTTGCTGTTTTCCTAACTTCTCTTTGTGACACATACTTTTGCATGTTTTATAACAATAACGCTGGGGCTAGTTGCAAAAAAGAGCCGCTCTGTTCCACGCAAGCAGTACTGTACAAATTAACATACTTTTTTCTTTTCATGAGTGCTCATCCGAAGCAACTACTCTGGCGGCTAAGCTCTACATCCGTGCTAAGTCTCGGTCCAAGCTGAGAGGGCCATGCATTCAATTTTTCAAATTTCAGAAGGCGATGATGGTCAAAAGTCATTGGAAATTTTGCCAATATAAACAATTGGAGCGTTCCAAAAGAACGGTTCTGTGGAACGATACACAAATGAACAACATGTGAAACGTAAAAAACTATGGAGACATATATGCACCGATAACGTTTCGCCTGCTTTCCGAATTAAACTACACGTTCGGCCGATCCAAATAGTTTACCACTTGTTGTAACCACGTATGCCCGTTGAAAGATTCGTTTTCAGTTGTTTCCTCACTTTTCTGGCTCAGTGAACAGGCTACTTTGTGTAAGGTTACTTTGTCAGTAGCTTTTGTTATCGTAAACTTTCGTCTGTTTTCTTGTCTCATCTCATAAACAAAACACATTTTTCATGTCGTTATCTTGACCGTTTGCGCCGAAACGGCAACTTTCAAATGGTGACGCAAGACCGAAGTGTCTTGAACGCTCACAAGTATCGCTCTTTCTTCAATTTATTCATAGTCTTTCAAGAGAAAAATGGCATTTATGGGCCTCTTCGGAGTGGATGCGAGCACGTTTTCCCTTTGATTATCTCATCCATACATATCTTATTTTCGGTCCATCACTAAGCACTTTGAAGCCAGACATTTTCACTGGGAAGACAGCAACAGAGCCCCAGAAAAAAATCGACGCCAGAGTCCGCTACCAACAATTACTGAAACTACCGTAAACTTTGCTGAAAAAGAGTCATTTATTTGTAACGTTTCAATTGACGGCAACCACAAGAGTCAAGTCTACGAGCATTCCGATTCGGTGTGATACAAAGAAAGCCGCTGCTTGCCTGGGTTTCACTTTCTGCCGAAGCGGATGAACTCGAACTTGTTCCTGCGCTTCTCGGCCAGCTTCGTAGGGCCTGAAAAAGGCATTCACTAGTTGCGCTCTTTGAGATCATCCATTACCATCCTGATAGGCCTGAAGCATTTGGAGAGCTCCAAGGAGCTGCGACTGCACTCGCGAGATGACTTCACCGTCGCTACCGTACACCAGCGCAGGGTCCATCATTTCGGGGGAGCCTTTAGGTTCTAGAATAGTGTGCATTTAAGTCAAACTGGATGACACTACTGTGACATGCATTGGACAGTATCGTTGGAAAGGCTAAAAGTTCGTTTCATACTGATCTCGTCTATTTCAAAACAAAGAAATTTATGCCGCTGTTTTGTGTATTCCATTCAACGATAAGTAGTCTAAATCCTATGAAACCGCTCTAGTTCCAGAGGAAACATAACAACTGTCTGGAGACCAATAAGCAGCTGCTAATATGTGCCCGGGGAGTCATTTTCACAAACTCTGCTAGTCTCATTTTTTCAAAGCTGTTCTTTAAGGATTCTAAGCCCTTGAAGAGCTCAAAAGAAAGACTGGACCATCTTATCGTAATCGCAATAGTTTCCTCTTTTATTCGCTGTTTTAGAAGTTTGAAAACTCAAGAAATTAAGCCGAGCTCGAAACAGGAACCAAAACGCAATTCTGGTCATGGTCTTTCTCTGAAAAACGGCAAACTCTAGTTAAATAACAGTTTGACAGTGGCATGCTTGAAGAGGACACTTACGAGGAAGAGCCTTTTGGCCCGACACAATGAAAATCATCAAGACGGCCAGAAAGAGGCTTCGGAGCATAGCCGAACAGATCATCTTAGTGCGGGAGTGGTCGGAAGAATGAGCTTAATCTGCTTGCTTCTTCGTTCCCTCTGCTTGGGGGCCGGGTCAGCGATCATGCAAATTGCTCAATTGTTAACACGAATTGCCTCTTTATGGTGTGACAAACAACAATCACTCTAGAATTATCAGACAAAATATCACTCTCTCGTTCGCTCCTTTCGCTGTCTCGCACTCTAGATAGGCGGTGCTCGCGATGGTGATTGGTTGGCGGGAGTTAGCCGAATCGGATGAACTCATTCTTTCGCTTTTCTGAAACAACGCAATACAACGTTGGTACATAGAACAAAAGACATCTATGAAGAAGTGTGGGAGACACAAAAAAGCACCAGAAACTAAGGAAAGGAATGGTTACCTAAAGCGACAGTCGGCTCGAAATTCAAGTCGTCAGCAGAGCGGCCGAACCTGGAAACGATAGACGCGTGACGCTAGTGTGAGGACAGAACCTACCTAATAAACTCATTTTTCCTCTTTCCAAACCGAATGAACTCGTTTTTCCTCTTTCCGAACCTAAAACACCAATAATGCCGTGCAGAAGCATACGGTAGATGGGTACCTAATGAATTCGTTCTTCCTCTTGGCCACTTCCTTCAGCTCGCCTTCTTCGAACACAGGAGGGACGATTTCTAAACAATGATGTCAACCCTGAGTCATTAATTCAAAAATTCAGAAGCTACTGCTTTCTCACAGAAGCTTTGATTGTTTACCATTCGGGGAATTGCATTAAAATCGAAGTGGGAAAACACGGTTTATCTGCTCATTTATGCAGGCTCTTCTGCAAATACGCTTCAGCAGAATTTAGCGATTCGTTGATTCAAAAAGGAGCATCAGATACTCACCGAAACGCTTGATAAGGTCTTGCACGAGAAGTTGCAGCATTTCCACTTTTCGCTAAAAACGAGGGGGATTACGGTACTGTGGTCATTGGAAGATACCTCCAGGTGACAGAGATCGTAGCCGATGTTCTCCGCCGCAAGTGCAGCCCCAGTGCGGCAGGAAAGATCCGAGGAAGCCACAAGCGAGGGTGAAGCGATGATCAGAGCCAGGAGCGGCAACATCTTCGCTTGCATGCTGCTGTAGCAAATGAATGCTCACGTTTAACTATGCATCAACTTATAAGGTGCTCCTTCGCCACGCCCCGCACAACACACCCAATAACTTTAAGTGTTTCGTGGAATAGATGATGGGCCACCAAATGGACAGAGGGATACGTGCCTCGATACGATCCCTCACGTAAGTGTAGGCTATGTGATCAGAATCATGGAGAAAAGCAAGACGTCAAGCACGTAGGCAAGCGGGACGCGTGAATTCCATTGAATGCAACTATGGATTCCTATCAGGAGGGGGACCGCCCTGAAGCATCTGGAGACGCTAAATGAGGCACGGGGCGTAGGACGGCGTTGTGAACATGTGTGATGTGCATGTGCTTTAAATATTAATATTTGTAAGCGAAAATACGAAACTTTAAAGCGATGAAGTGCTTCGGCCCTAATTGTGAGAAAACAGGATAGTGAATAAGTGACGACTGTATGACGATGAAGTCCTCCTATCGGCACTTCGCAAATCCAAAATTCACGCAAACTAATTCACAGCCCTCACTTCGAATCTTCTCTACAGAATTATGACGAAATGCGGGGAAAGGAGGGGCGGTGACGGATGAAGGCATAGGCGAAGTCGGAAGTTTACTGTTGTCCGAGGACGCCTTCCGTTAAGCTTCCCCTTCGGTAGACGTAAACACCTCTTTACAATGGGATTCGCGTGGTGTTTCGCGAACTTCGCGTACTCTCATCACTAACAATAGACTCTTTTATCTGAGCAATCTTAATAAATATCAACGAACAAGCAAAGAGGTTGCAAGGCGTTCGGTTATCACAACAGTGCACTGGCATTCACCGAAGAGTTATCAGCGCCGTTCGGGCTTCGAGGCTACAGTTTTTTTACACACCGGTTCGTGTTATACCCTGAAATGAATAGTTATAAGCATTCCTTGTAGATCTATCTTCAATGCGTTGAATATTGGCGAATAGGATAACGTATTCGGAAAGTGTCGCGGAATATACAAAGAGGACGTGAGAAAAAGAGGAAAGATTCAACATTCTGGTACTTTCAGGGCATAGTTCTGGCAAAAACAGTAACCGAAGTAATCCTGGTGCTAGATTAAAGGCAGAACGGGTCCAATAACATGCGCATTTCCTTCTTTGCCTAAACTACGATAGCTTAAAAACGCTGTTTGGAGCAAAAATATCCAAGTGAGCATGGGATACACTAAAAAGGTATCAAAATTTGATAATTTATCGGTTGGACACCTATCTATCGGGCAACAGCAGAAAGCCTTTGCATATCAAGGGTAAATGTCCAAGGTGGGCGTAGAAGTATGGTTTGCTAGAGTTAAGCTCTGTGCACATTGTTTTTCGCTCAACACTATTCAGCAGACGCTAAGCCATTCAAGTATTGTTCTTTTTATAGATTTATGTGAAGCATTTTTTTTGTCGTAGACAAGATAAAAAGATTACGATGGATCGAAAGTACTTACCTGAATTGAATGTAGTGTTTACGGAAAACTAGTCGTCTTTCTTGTCGTCGTCCTCATCCTGAACTTCCTCACCAGGTGCAGGTTCGGCCACTTGGGGATTGTGGTATTCGGCCATTATCACGGCTGACACGTCACGTTTCTTGTCGAGGCACTCCAGGATCACCTCCATGATCCTCTGTAATCGTCTTTCCATTGCGTTATAATGTTTGTAGGCTAGTATAGGTGAGGCTGGATCTTTTGAAAGCGATCTGAATCAAGGAATGATAAAGCACGTGCTCAGTTAACTCACTCATGGAACACTTCTGTAAGGCTGCGTTGACCACGATAGAAGTTCAACAGCGTTTGGAATGTGGACGGACGAATAACACAGCACTGTCGAAGAGGAAGAAGAATGTCTTCATCGTCGAAGTCGGAGCGACCGAATCTGAAATGCTGCGCTAGAGTTTAGTTGCAAAGCTCGTAATCGCACGATCTTCCGTTGTCAAGATGAATAGCGTAGGAGGGCTCAGGCCCAAACACAGAAAAGGACTCGTAGTGGTGACGATCTTGGTTTCCTGTAAATCGCGCATTACCAGCATCAAGTGAGAACTGCTCTACCAATCAAATAGTCCATAATATGCAAATCGACGAGGTCGAGGAGGCGGCGTCCATGAGCATACTGCTTTCGAGTTTTCACCTTCCACGTGCAGAACTTCATATCCTGCTGCCAGATGGCTTGTTGTGTCTTTTTCGAGTACGTTCTGGAAAGCATCAACTTGCGAAGACTGTCATCGGAGTATAAGCACCTTCGATAGGGTGATTTGTTATGCTTTCGAGGAACATTTGCGTCGTCCGGAAGGAAAACTTGGACCGATCCCTCTTTGAGGTCTGGCGACCCACAGATGGCATGCGTGGTGTCGCAGTAGTAATCGCACTTGCTCACAAAACAGTGGTTCTTCGCTGAAATCAATGATTCAAATACATGAGCTCAACCACTGCCTATCAGGCGCTCGCTACTGTTTGGGAGTCCTGTTGTCGAATCTCCCGCTCAATTGTAATTTCACAGTTTGTCTAACTTTGACAATACGGATCATTATCAAACAGTGAAATAGACCTTCATAATTATGAAATAATGGTGATATTTCGAGTTATCCAACACATAGTGCACTTCTTAATCCACTTCCATTATCGAGATTCGCCCGTATTGATCCAAAAATAATGATTGTTACCTTTTACAGTGTGTTTGCATCATTACCGTGCTCAGATGCCTAGTGTTCCCGTATGGCCAATCATCGGCTTATTCAGAAAAAAAAACATTTCGAACCAGAATCTATATCACTATTTATCATTCGGATTACTCATCGCTGATCTGTTCCGAAATTCCTTGCTCTTACAAAAATACCTGATAGCACTTTACGTAACATATGGAACTAATCTAATCCCAATCCGTCGTGGCTGGCGTGGACCGTAAGCCGAATCACATCTCGCCAAGAAAACCGTCTGCACCGCCCGACCACCCGCGCCGTCCACTCAAGCCGAAGAATCGCTCCAACTTCGAAGTCTGCTCCGCTAACCGCTCCGTCGATGGGTTTCTGTTTCGTCCGCCGAGCTCCACCTTCCGCGCTACTTCCGGATAAAGCTTTTTTGATGCTTCGAAGCCCGCGCACACTGATGGGACAGCCGCTTTCAACTCCGATGTCGTGCCCTCCGCCGAAGAAAGAAGAGAAGCAGCGACAACGGTGATATACGGTTCTTCATTGTGCATTTTGAGATTTCTTGCATGACGAATGTCATTGAGTCAAGAGTAAATGTAAATGTAAAATGATTGTAAATGTAAAAAAATAAAATTTCTTAAACAATTTTTGAAAATACTTTCTACGTTTGGGAATTTGAACCGAACGACTTGCCTGGTGAGACAAAAAATGTCTTCCGCAGTTTTCTGTCCGAATGGTCGCGAATGTCGGATGTGAGATTTACGACCCGGCCAACTGTTGGAACTGCCCGACGGTAACCAAGAATTCTGCAAAAGGAGCATTAGGTGTAACAGCAGTTGCGTTCCGCGATCTAACTTGTCCAAGTGGAACGTGGCGATTTCGGCGTGGTGTCTCTCAAAGTCACTGAAGTAGAAGTGGTTGGGATCCGATTCATAGTCCCGGCCAAATCTAAAACAGACATTCTCCCATGGCATGAGACGCGCAGAGAAAATATTACCTCATAGGCTTGAAAACCGCTTGTTTATCGTTTTCAAACGTCAATATTAGCTTCACCTGTGATAAGAGTTTGGATGAATAGGATGTCTCATATCGTCCCCACTTACTTGAGTACCTCCTTCCATGATCGCAGTGTGCTTTATGGGCAGAGTGTTCAGATCTTTGAGCAGATCATCGATTACAGACTCTTCGTGATATAGATCGCAAGAACCGATGCTTGCATAGAACCGTTCCCATGAGTCCCTAACCGGGACTTCCTGTCTGAATTCGCAAGGCACCACTCGTAGATGTGCCTTTTGGGGCCCTTACCCCTTTGTTCGCTTCCAAAACTGAGCAAGAGTCTCATTTTTGCGACATTCCTGTGGTACCACACCGTTGAGGTTCGCCGATTTTGTATATTGCAGAAGACGATCGACCAGTTCGTTGTCGACAACCCGTTTAATATCTACATACATCTATCCTTGGTGAATGGCTGCCAAAGACTTACTAAGCTCCGAGTAAAGAGGTAGTTTCTTGCCGACGTTCGGTGGAGGCTGAGGTTGAAATCCCAGTTGCTCATCGGGGCGTTTCATCTGTTGGTGCCTTGCATTTGCACCTCTGAACTTAGGAGATCGCTCTAGAGAAGGTAACCACCCTAAAAATCACGGAAACTGATTTTTTACCTTTGTAACTTTGCTATTTTTTGGTATTTCTTGCACCAAGGAAGGATATGGCACATAAAAACTAACAAAACGCTGAACGACCATATTTTCAATTTCAAAAATTTTGTATCTATCTCGCGACGACGAATGTCCGTGCCTAGAATCACTTTTTGACTGATCTTTTCAAAAAGCCTTTGTTTTCAGCTAAATGGAAAGCTCGACTAAGGAATGTTTCCCTCATTTGGCATCAATAAAAGATTAATGACACGAATTTGCGTGAAGCGAAGCGCTGCGCAAAATTGACAGGCCATCCACAACAGCTAGCACATGGACATCGACGCTATATTTTGGGCTCTTTTTGTACTGTCATTATAAACGAAACTAATCCTTACCTTCTTCATACTTATCCTTTGAAGAGTCACGCGGGAAACATACTAAAAAAAGAAGAGTTGAACTGAACGCGATGGAGATGAGAAGAAATATCCGTCTCGTGTTGAATCTCAAGGTTTGCATCTTCATGAAAAAAAGACGGACCGTGAATACCACCGCATAGCCAGAAGGGTTAGGCCGAAGGCACTGCGCGAGGCGAGAAGGTCTGCAACTGTAAAGTGTGAGACGATAAATATTTGTCTAAGAAGTGAGCTGCGTGGCCACGGAATGAAACAGCGAGAGATACTGTAGTTGATCGCCACTGGCCACGGGAAGCCTATTACTCTGCAGCAACGGCCCCGGTGGTGAGTTCGCTGCGCCGAACTGGAACTTCACTACCCGCATTTCGGGTTCAATTAATTATTCTGACGTGTCACTTTATGACAATATACTGACAAGGCAAATTGACAAACATTAAATTTGCGAGCTTCTTCATACATATCAAATGGCGACTGATATCACTTCCTCGCTTATTGTTTCGATGCAAAGAATCTAAGCGACCTGATCGTGTCACCAAAAGGAGAGCCGTTCGCTTCTCAATCAATGAAGCACAGCCGAACGTGGACCGAATGCAGGTCGACTCGTACTGTTTGCATACCTAGCAGACAACCCGCCCGCCGTCTGCAGGACAGTTTTTTGGACCTCAATCTTACACTGTTCCCAGTCGTTTTTCCCGTTCTTCTCCGTCCAACTAAACACGAATAAACCCTATTTTGAACCATTCGGGTCAAACGGTCTACCCGCCTTTGAGGCCCGGATAATCTGGTTTCCAAAGCTCCGAAATGAACTCGCCTTAGTTTCGGCGCGCAAACCAGATTTGGTCAGCGGGGTTGCCTTCTTTGGCTTCACGCGGCGCTGGTAGAGTTGGGTAATTCGTTCGCGCCAACCGGCGGTGTAACTATCCCCAAAAGCGCTCAAGCGGTGGGGGATGATGCTCCGCCAACAAACAGGCAATTACTTCGAACTTAAAAGCGCGCGAAAGGCGATTAGAACGAATCAATTAAATTAGCGGATAACAGGGGTTTGCAGCTCTAAAAGAAACAGAGTCTAGCAGAGGAGAAAGTGTTGCAAAGTTCACATCCGCCTTGCTAAGAGAATTCTCTGTAAGTGGACTGGCTCCTCCCACGTGGGTTTGTTTGCAATTCGGGAAGGAACAGAGTAGAGTGCATTCGCGATACAAACTTTATCCGGGGCTAAGCTGAAGAACCGCCCCAGTGCGTCTTCGGAAATTGGATAGACATGGATGATATTGTCGATATGTGTCGCATCTGTGGTAATAGGTTGTCGCTAGGAGGCGTACGCGCTTGTTAACCCTGCGTTCGGCTTTGACAAGAAAAGACCATTTAGGCGGAACATTTTACTGTCGAACGACCGATTTTTCGAATGCGGCAATCCCATCTTGGAAAAGACTTTCCCAATGCGAGCAAAGGAACGTAGCCCAATCCAATCGTCACGAAAATAGTGAACATCTTCCGCGGATAGAGAACAAATAAAAAAAGAGATCTCGCTACATCAGACGGATTAATGACATTCGACCACATTTCCACCTTCATCTATCTGTTCCTTCTTCTATCTTACACCGAGGGTTATCCGAAATCACAAAACACCGCGGTTCTGAATGTCATAACGTGCGAAGAACTGGTCTTCGCAGTCTTTGTGCACCAAAATACGGATGTTAAGTTAATAATTTAGGGATCCTGGAGGGAGGACAGACGAAATCTAATGGCTACGTGATGGAACTGTCGGCAGAGTGGGCAAACAAGCTGGAGCGGCTCAGCGGTGGCAATAATACCAACAGAATCGAGAGAGACGGGAATAGCGAATATTCTTTCACAGAACAGAACTGCATCAATATGGAAACTAGTTTTGGCGACAATCGACACGCGATCAGAACGGCTCAAATCAAAATATGCGCATACAGCTGCTTGCTGATAAACGGTCAGTACATAAAACACCGTCTTCGTATTATCGACAGTGATCGGCCTCGAGGCGCGATAACTAGCAACTGGCAACAGAGACGCTCGGCACACCGATCGGCAGCAGAACGCTGATCCCCAGGCGGATAAACACGGCTCAAACTCGAAGAGGCCACCAGTTTTTTAATTGTTACAAAAGAAAACAGTCGCTGATCGCGTGCAGTAATCGCGCAAATTAGATTTGTTTGTGCGTCAGAAAGGAGTACGTGCACTTAGAAGAAGAAAATTACATTTAGAATCAGGTGAGAAGTTCACATGTTCTAATAGAGAGAACGTTTTAAATGGAAAACCATTATACCGACTATTTCAAAGATGGAGTTCAAAAGGGCATAAGTGATACTAATTTTTGTTAGACTCATCGTATCCGGCGTTTTTCGCCAAGACCTTACCACTTGAGAAACGGCACGAACTGTAGAGTTGTTGCCCTGGGAGCAACCAGTTAGGTCGCGCAACAGTTGATAGGCATGCGCCATTTGTAGTGAATGACGTGAGCGCAAACGAACGACTGAGCGCGCGCATGCATTTCCGCACAACGGCTAATAGTTCACTTATGCTCGTTAATTAGGAAAACGCAATTCTTTTTTCACTTGTGCACCTAGGTACTCGGTGAAAATAATGAAAGGAGGAAGAGAAGCTGCCTCGCGAACAGGTGACGTTCGACGGAAATCGGATAAAGGGATAAGCGCGCTTTCCCAAAGAGCATTTCTTTGCCGATGTCAGGAGGGATAAACGATAGTTCTGAAGCTACGATTTGAAAGTCGTCGTACAGAGTTCTTGTTAATTGGAACATATTTGTTGATATGCTCAGATAGTCTATCGATTGCAAATCAAAACCTTGACTAACCGAACGGCGACGTTGCGAACTGCGAACGGCCCAATTTGAATAAGACGATTAGTGAACTATGTTATATGTTGGAAAACATCGAAAATAACGAAAACAGAGCAATATGATCTTTAGAGAAACATGCAAAACAATTCGACACTTATTAGTGGGCAAAATCAAGAGAGGTTGAAGTCGAGGTACACGGCGAAGAAATTCATCTTTGGCTGATTTTGAAAAGACGGTCGCACGCGTAACTATGTGAACATACGATTGGCTCACAGAAAGCGATCTCGACGATGCCCTGGTTCGCCTCTCGGGGTCAAACGATCCTGTCACAGGGCAGACGCCTCGATTGCGCCAACCTATCAGCAGGAACAATCAAAATATGCGAAATGGTTAATAGGGCCGAACGACCTTCAATGAGAAGACGCCCAACGCGATGTTGTCAATCGCCGCAGGCAACAAGTCTTCTGCAGTAGTATTGGCATAACACGTTTCATGACATTGTCAATTACGCCCATTAGCAGCGACACCAAACGACAAACATTTCCAAAGTTCAAGACGCGGAAATTTGTTGTCCTGCAAACCGCGAAATTGATTCACACCTTGAAGGAGCAAATCTGAAAAGAGCGTCAAGCAATGAATGACTCAGCGCTGTGCCGTTCCCGTTCCATTTATGTTTGTATCGCAATTTCTGAATATCATACGACTGTGAAGAAGTACAACACTGCAAACGACTTTAGGTCCAAAAATCATGTGACTTTTCATTCGCCCATTCCACTTTTTCCCTGTCTTCTAGTACCAACACAAACGATTCGGTGTCTTATCGAAGTAATCATTTTAGCCATGGAAATCCTGCTTTTTCTTGAAATATCATTTTTTGCGATATGGACTTGGCACATGTCAACCTATTACGTAACACGTTTCAACGTTTCAATGAACCATTTGTGGTGTGACCTGTCTTAAAGTTGTTTACTGTTTATAACATGGATGAAAGACGTGTTCACTGTGCAGTTCCGCAGAATGTCAAACATCACTTCCGGAAACAGATACGAAACTGAAACAGTAACGCCAAGTGCACTGCTTTTTACAGGAGAATGAGTTTTGCGCAACTCTTAGTTTGGATGACCGACGCGCAATATCTTTAATTGCTAATAAACGAGTCAATTTGCAGATCATAGATCAACACCGAGTGTGCCTTATCTTCACTTATGGGCATTGAGGATTTTTTGCCATCGTGGGCCGTTGTCGAAGCGACGGTCTAACGGTCGAAGTTCACAGTCATCAGATGCATAAGCACGGCGTTCTAACAATTTTGGACAACGGCAAACAGAGTCGCTTGTGCCACTTCTCCCCGTCTGCTTGCGAGACATTCACTTTACCCTTCTCTTCCTTTATCATTTTGTTTGCGAGTAGCCGAGGTGAATGATTCGGCGAACCTCGTTCTATCCAAAGACGATCGGACTGATGCCATCGAGGGGGCCGGTGACACTGATTGCTCGCGGTGGCCAGCCGTGACCTGGACTCGTCACTCACGGTGCAGCGAAAACGTCCTTTGAGCGCTGTTTGCTTATATCTGTCAGTCTAATTTGTTCTCTGCGATCCCGGCTCGGCCATCACGGTGCGCGGAAGTGCGGAAAGCTGCCATATCCTTTCCTTCCGTGCGGGCTCCACTGATCTATATGCGACTGCACAAGTGACTTATTTGAACCCCTCAAAAGAAACTCTGATTTTAGATGTCCAGTGTTTCGCACGAGATTTGCGACTCCATCGTTGGAACGGACAACTGTGGGGGATTTTCCTGTTCCCATACGAGCGCTCTAAGTCCCTTCGATGAATTAATTCACCAGCTGCATAATGTTATCTCACTTCCTCCTTCTGAATCCGTCAGGTTTCGACGAAAGTTCTCAATAATAACTCATCACTCACATGATTTTAGCTACGCAATGCAAGCTAATCCCTACCATCAGGCGATGTTCTCGGTTCTCTGTGACAAGAAATTGCCTCGTAAGTGGGCAACTCCATTTGGTCGTATCACGAGCATTTTCTAGAAATTCCGAAAGACGATTCCGTCACACAGAGAAGTATGGAACAATCCAACAAGCTAGACAGCATGATCGTGAGTACCTTTAACAAAAAATGTGTTACCGAAAGCGTTTAAGCACGAATTCTACCAATTTCCCAACGACGAGGGTGCGTCGTCGTCGATGGAAGACGACCAAAGCTTAGCTGACTACAAGTCCGCTCTGGAAGATGTTCGAGTAGAGCTAATCCACCACTCAGGTCGCATGGCACAGGTACAGTCAAGCTCGAAGAAGTGTCACAGTGTCAAACTTTAGCATGGGATGGACATATCATCCAGGCTTAAGGAGATTTTGGAGCGTCACAGACACAGCCGGCCCATTTCCTTGTTAGACATGGAAAAGAGCGTTGAG
Organism: Steinernema hermaphroditum; assembly: GCA_030435675.1. Taxonomy (NCBI): domain Eukaryota; kingdom Metazoa; phylum Nematoda; class Chromadorea; order Rhabditida; family Steinernematidae; genus Steinernema; species Steinernema hermaphroditum. The sequence continues at coordinate 9,323,935 of CM059625.1, read as the reverse complement.
ATCCTTGAAAGCAAGCATTTGCACTGCCAGAATGAGTTGAAGCAGATCATGTGTCATAAACTCATGCTAAACAGATCAAAGCTGGATGAATCTCGGTATCTTTAGTGACTCTTAATCTCTTCATCTCGTCTCCTAACATTCTCTTAGGAAGAAGCGACGTAACTTCAGCAAACATGCCACACAAATCCTCACTAGATACTTCAACTCACACGTTGATACTCCTTACCCAAGTGAGGAAGACAAAGCGAAATTAGCCTTGGAATGTAACATTACGGTAGCGCAGGTAGGACAAGGTGCCAAAAAAGCCGTAAGTCACTGTGTTAAAGGTGTCGAACTGGTTTGGTAACAAACGAATTCGGTATAAGCGATCCTTGAACAACATCAGTCAAGGTAAATCACCGCTTATATTGCAAAAATCCAATAGATTTAGCCCTTCCTCCATACAATAGTTCTGAAGCCATCCATACCGATCAACCAAGTCGAACAGATCCCTACTCAAACAGTATGTATGATAATCATGGTTCATTCGACTACAGCGTTGTTGCTCCGCCTGACAATCGTTTGGCAAGTTTAAAGTGCTAACTTCGCCTAATGAATGTGACTTCTAAGGTGGATTACAATTACAACGTGCAGATGCAGACTTTCGGCAGTCACCACCAAATGCAAATCAACGACCGATACTCAACGACTTAACGATGGCGGAACACCGTTCTAAATTTATTCCCATTGATAAAATGCCGATAAATAATCACGTCCGCCATGTCTGCTCCGTTGATACGTAGTGAAGAATTTGCCGCACATCAAAGGTTCGACTGTTTTTGCTGGCAGTCTCCCGGGTAAACTCTGACGATAAGATCAGGCGAACAGCTTCCAGTCGATGCGCATTGCCTGATGCAATGCAGATAACCTTTTCGAGTGGGCACTCTTTTTCACAAATTATCCTTGAGTAGGAATGTTCGATCGTAGGTGGACTACAGCTTTTTTGTGCTCATTGGGGATTTGTTTGTTCCCTTCGGTCTTCATATCTGTCCTGTTTTCTTTGTCTGTTTCGAACTCCCGCTGACAGTAAGCTGACAGATGCGCGCCGACGGCCGAAGCGCCTTAAGTTGCGAAGTACCTTGATCATTTGGAAGCGACTCTAGCCTCCTAATTTATAAGTCTTTAATCCTAAAAGTATTCTTTCTTATGCAAATCAGGCTCAAGAATGTCAACGCTCGATAGACGGCATCAGTTTCGGCGCGTGAGAGTGCTCTCCAACCTGGCGGTTGATCCCCTCCTCAGCGATCGAACGGACAGGATAATGCCTAGCTGTTCCACTACTGCCGACAAAAAACAAAGGCAAATTCACCACTCGACCGAGGATTTATCACAACTGCGATGTGATGTTGACGAGGTACTCGCAATACGGTAATTTGACAGAAAAGGTCTATCACAATTTAGCTGATTAAAAAACTAGACTCGATCCGATGCCAGCTCGACTCCAATGGCAGTCTTCAGGAGAGGCAGAAGAGGTTGCTACCCTCACGATACATAGGGAGCCAAACTGATTGCCGCACTCCACCACCGCTTCCTCCACGGACTTGTGAGCTCTCATTTGTCAGACTGAACACACTAACCTGAACTGTAGATCGCATAACGAACTTGGTCCCGCACGCTCCGCCAAAACCACAAAGAACTTATACTCAGTGCCTGCAGAACTTATCGAATCGTTTCGATAATGCAAGCACAGCTCATGGTAACGTGTTCAAACGATCACTGAATAATACGACTATGTTTTTTAGCAAAACTCTGCAGCACAGTCTCCGACAAATGGATAAAATGTTCGAAGATCACAGCAGTTGATGACCATCTTGATGAAATGTGTTCGAAGTTCCGTGAGAACATCTGCTGGGTATTTGTCCATTGGAAACGGTCAGTGAATGCTTCATTCAGTTTGAACTCGAAGGCAAGCGCGATTATCTTTTCGTCAACCCTTACAACGACCTCAACGACACCAAGTGCCGCAGCTACAATGCCATGGAGCGCTTAATCAAAGACATCTTCGACAATCATTGCTGCACCGTTCTATTCTGGTTTCCAAACGAGCTTCGATAACTTTGTTCGTCTAATGACAACATTATAGTGGCGACGCCAACTCCGGAAAATCTTATTTAGCGGAAATGCTAGTTACCGAGCTGTCAATGAAGTTATCTGGGATTTCGACAATGCTCAGCTCAGCAATGCTCATTATAAACGCACTCACCAACGTTCGCACTGAAACGGGCCAATACTCATCGATATCGGTAATCGAGATGTCAGCTGATAACTACTCGAAAGCACATTTTAGACAAACGAGTATAAATTGATCATGAAGGATGGTTGTCTCTCCCACGTGTCAATCGACATTTGCATGACCGAACTAAGCCCAATCGCTCAAGGAGACCTGAAACTGTGCGACATACTAATGAAAGGACTAACTGCGCCACAAGACAGAGGTTTGAAGCTGTTAGATACCACAGACAAGACATCTTCAGAGAAATACTACTTGGACCCTATCGACACCGACAATTCTTCTGTGGATATGCCCAGACACATGCGAGATCTTCAGCTTGCTTTCTCCGTTCTCTCTGTGTCATCTACCGATGTCTTTCGAGTGATATCAGCATGCCTGCATCTGCGAAAGATCGTTCTTACAGAAACTGCAGCTGGTGTGGAAACACTCAATATCAAAGGTTTGATCATCTCTATAGAGAAATCAATAAACTTTAGTACAGAAGTCGAACACGCAGCCCATTTGCTCGGAATTTCGCCAATAAAGCTCTATTTGTGCATAGTACAACCTTCGGATAAACACCGTTCCATTGAGCAGGTTCAGAGAGACTCTTTCCACTGCACTCAATATTTTGCATACTTCAGGCAAAAGTGGGGCTTGAAAATCTCATAAAATCACTGTATCAACGCTGCTCGTGGTCGGTATTCCGGCGAATCAACATCGTTCTACAGCATTACTGTTCTGCTCAGTCGAATTCGTCGCTCATCTCCGACGGCGAATCTTCAGCGAATGATTCGGGTTGGCTAGGAAAACCAATCTGAAGACTCATCATGTTTAGGGATCGAACTGCACTCCAAGGACCTCACACTCACTGTGATTGACTGTTTCGGCATAAGCAAAAGACGTCCCCAGTTCAGCACATTCCTCCGCAATATGGCGGCAGAAAGAATGAGCTGCTTAAAAGAAGTTTGTGACCAAATTATTCGAAAACGAAATCCAATAAACCTATTTTTAAATTTCTTACTTTCAGGGTGAGAAACATCCTCAACTGCAGTTCTCCGAGTTGAATCTTGTTTGCCAAATCATGCGCCAGGTATTTCCATAATCACCCCGGAGACGATCGACCACATTAATATCTTCAGGCCATAGGACTCCATCAATCCGCGGTTAGGAAGACCGAAACTCCATCATTCGCTTCGCTCGCCAAGAACATTGAAAAGAAATCAAGGTATTATCTCAGCGCTTGTCGAGTGCTAATCAGAAGTAAAAAAAGGTTACTGTCGCTCTACAAGTCGAATTTGATGGTCAATCACTTCGATGGACGCCTCCCGGTCACTTATGACACGAACGACTTCATATCGTCGAATTCCAGCGCCATTCCCGCATCTGCCGTTGGTGAGCAATGTTGGACCTCACTCACAAAAGTCTTTTAGGTCGACCTGTTCAACTGTTCAGACTGCACATTCGCTTTCGTCCGCCATCTTTATACAAATGACACTCACAACGTGTCGGCTACATGTCAAAGTAGTGTCCCTGTGCACACTCCGTTCTCACATTGTGGTAGTGAAACAACCAGAGAAACATCTCCGTATGCTATTCTCCTACTCTAAATTTTTGAGGATCAATTACAGAAATAGCGTAATTCACGATTACCACGAAAGTATATCAACGTTATTAGGGAGAGCATGTGGTGGAAATCTCTACAAAGTTCACTGCTTCTCTTCGAACGATCAACAGGAATATAGTTTCCTTAATTATAGGCACTTACAATCTCAATTTGAAGTCTATTTCGAAAAAGGGCAACACACCGCTACGTAGGAGCTCTCACTCGCAAGTCCTGAAAATAACAGCCATCTTTTTTTAGAGAGACCCATGAACAAAAGCCGTCAGGGACCAAGACGCGTTTTGCCCATGAAAAGAGCCCGCCACTGCCGTATGACCGAAATTACAGCATAAGAGAAGGCAGAAAACATGCATTTCCTCAAAGGAGGGTTGTCAGAGCGGAATATTACGGTAGGTGAAGCATGTAGACAATTCTCGTCGATGCAAAAATATTGTAGATCCAGTGGAAGACTACACCTTCACGCGCAACCAGGTCATTCGAGTCTCGGGGTTCAGCAATAACACCAAAGGCTATGTAGTCGACGTTGGCCAGCACCGAAGACCAACAATCCCGACTCATTTCACCGATGTTAGCCACTCATATGATGAATGCACGATAAATAAACAGAACTGAGATCATTGTAAAACTTTCTTTAATGCACCAAAATAATAAATCAAGCAGCATGCTGCTCTTTATTGAATCGCATCAATAATCTTGAAGGAACAAGGTGACCTTTTGGGCAAATAGCAGTAGCGAGAGGGCAGATCACGATCACAACTTTCTCGAAGTCAGAAATAGCATTATCGGAAGCGAGCTCTAACCCCTCAACGCACTTCTCATCAAAACATCTTCTCTTTTAATTATTTTCTCGCGACGTGACATGTACAATATTGTGCCTTACGCGCAGCTCACACGCTCAAATTTAGTGCTCTCAAATGGGGCCTGAATGTACGCTAGTAATAAGGCCTCCTATGAAGTGAGCAAGTTTAGTCGCCGATGACACCATATTATCACGCGAAAGGGAACGCTATTGACAGCACTCCGCCCCCCTCACTACTTTCAACTCATTGTGAATAGTGAAGCTTCAAGCGACGACACTCTAGCCAACCGTTCCCGATATTCTCTTCTTCTCGAGGTTCGTTTGCCTATCTTATATTTATTTCTTCTCACTCAAAATCGTGTTCACTTTAACTTACCGACCTTAGTGTGCGTCCAGCTGATGAACGGCGCTGCGCAACATAGGCGATGCGAATTCATAACCAAATCAAATGAGGATTTTACGATAGGGCACTTGACGCAGTTTAATATAGCCTTTATGACCTAGTTACCTTTTCGTCCAATTCAATTTGGTACATGAGAAGGCATAAAGGTGCTAAATTTCTTCGTCCACATTGTACTGCGCTGATAAAATGCCTCGCACAAAAAGACGTAATGTGAACATCCTCTGACTTAATCACCTCACATCGCAACACTCCATTCCAGAAAGCTCGATTTGAAACAACTTCGCAAGCTAATGCGGTGGCCATTTCTCATATACTATGACAGCCAAAAGGACGTGTCCACTCATCACCCACCTATCAATCATTAAACCCATTAATCGAGTGAATGAGGGTGCGACCCTTTTGAATTGTAAGCAGAATATTAGGCGTTAGGCACCATATAGCGACTATGTTCACGAAATACATTTAAAAGCAGCGAAATTATGCGTTCGACACTCATAGAAAAAAGGAGACAAAGAGCAATTCAAAATTTCCTTTTATACTGGGTACAAACCATTGTAAGACACTTCGTATATTTGAACCTCTTGTGGTGATGTTGGGATGTTCCGATTATGTTCTGCTCTGGCTACATTCCCCTAATCATTAGCCTAGACGCCAAAACAAAGAGTGAAATAAGCGTGTTGTTAAATGATACTCTGTTCAAGTCCTCACAGAGAAATTCGAGAATCAACATGAAATAGTCTCGAACGACCTTGTTAACGGAGCATCATTATCTGTCTATCTTATTACATGAAAGGATTTATTTTTCGGAACTCCAGAAAAGCGACTCATACCGTGGCCAGAGCCACAACTTGAACTAGCGCATTGAAAACGAGGAGTGAACGTCTGAGATCTCCAGGAAAATGTCGAATGCTTCCTGCGTGAGCTCGTCTTTTTCAATGCGCTAGTTCAAATTATGGATTTCGCTACGCTGTGATTGATTGCTTTCGTGGAGTTCGGAAAAAGTGGACTATCGCTGTTTTTAGGTGACTTTCGTTCCCTCTGGAAACCAATGCCAACGAACATCTGAGTCACAAAACAGATGAACAACAGTAATGACTGCAATGTCTACTACTTGATGTTCCCGGATCCCGCGACGAGTACCTATGTGTACATACCATTTGCGTTCATTTATGTTGCAATGTTCATAATGGGAATACTTGGTAATGTCTCGATAATCCACGTAACACTGCAACATCGCACACTTCAGGTAAGAATTTAGAAGAATTCGGTGAAAAAAAACTGTTTTAATTCAGACGGTACAGAATATGTTCATATTAAACCTGGCCGCAAGCGATATTATCGTTTGTCTTCTTTCATTGCCGATCACTCCCGTTACAAACATCTTCAAGAACTGGTATTTCGGCTCGGTCCTGTGCCGACTCATTCCTTGGGTCCAAGGCGTCAGTGTGTTCATTTGCACCTTTAGTTTAGGAGCAATTGCTCTAGACAGATACATCCTTGTCGTTCATCCCCACGCACGTCCACTTACTAAACGTGGAGCTTTAATAGTGACTGCCTTCTTGTGGACATTATCTGTGATTGTAACGCTCCCTTACGCAATATTCATGTACGTCGAATCATACAAGGTCGGAGTGCCGCTGAACTTCGAGGCTATCTGCGTTTGTTTTCAGGGAATTTGTGGTGTTTTCTGCACGGAGAGATGGCCAAATGCGCCGAGTAGACGAGCCTATACGATGGTCGTTCTTGTATCCCAGTTTGTGCTACCGTTCACACTTATGGCATTTTGCTATGCCGCTATCTTTGCAAGGCTGAAAAGAAGGGCGAAAGCACGTCTGAGACGGATTGATGAACGGTCCAGCGCTCTTGAACACAGCAATGTGAATTTCGAACTTCCCCGAGATTCCCTTCCCACCAGTAGCTCCCAAGAAGAAAGTAATGAGAGGGTATCCTACGTGGAATCGTGAATTTTTTACTTACACCTTTCTTAGCACATCTCCACCTTGATGGAACATCATGAAAAGGAGCGGCAGCGACTTCTCAACCAAACACGAAGAACTACAACCATATTAGTAAGCATGGTTGTCATATTCGGTTTGACATGGTTACCACACAACGTCGTTTCGCTCATCATTGAATATGATGAAAAGCAAAACTTCTTTCAAATATTTGACATGGACTTTTCATATTTAATCAATTTGTTTACTCACAGGTAAGATGGAGCATTCGTACGTCTTTACGACTTTTTTCAGTATCGCCATGACGAATATAGTGTCAAATCCCGTTCTGTATGCATGGCTGAATCCAACTTTCCGTGAATTAGTGATACAGACATGTTTTAAGGACAAAAAAGGAGAAAAAAATCAAAGAAAGTAGGAGTATGCACTTAGCATTCATTGCAGACTTATGCTGTCTTCAGCCCAAATAACAAACACAAGGCACCGATAAGCAACGTGCCCGTGCCGAATTCAGACATAAGTTACTCAGATCACAGCCCATTTCAACGCGGCTGTCATAACAACATCGACAGAAGATCGCAAGAAAAGGCTCATGTAGAACCCTGTATATTGCGAGAAGTGAGGAACAGCGATTCTCATCCAGGCCCCAATTCCTCACCTAAACAGGATTCCATGACGCACTCAGGAAACGACAACAAATCCGGTCTGGGAGAGGATGACACGAATTTTTGCGAAGGGGACACCTTTGTGTAGCATGACGATGTTAGCCTTGACACTTTCGCGTTGTCGTTTCACTGTATGAGGTCAGAGCCAATAGGCGATGTTCTGATGTGACTGACAAAACATATTCTGATGACGCACCTCCGAATAAATGATCAATTTTAGTCCACCACTAGGACACCATATGCAATAAGTGTTCACGCTCAAAATAACGTCGCCATGACTCGGTTCCATGAACGCGTCTTCAAAGACGACTGAATAAGTTTATTACTAAAATACAATCAACACTTACCGCGACGTCCCCCATATTCATTCTATTTCGAAACTGAGAGTACTCAAACGGACGAAGGCACCCGCATTCACTAAGGGGCGTTCATAAAGATACCCCAAAAAGATAAACGTCAATATAGATGCCGCCCATACAACATTGTTGGAGCATTTTTATGGCTATTCATTGCGTTTGACAGACTAGAAGTAGCCGATAGCAATGCAAGAAAGTAAATTCTAAAATATTGTTGTCGTTTTTAAACTGTACTTACCTTGTTTGCTCATCATTAAGGGCATTATCATTAGCGGGATCACTTCCGAAACCATTAGGTAGGAGAACATAGCGATAACGCGAATAACATGCACGCAAGCTGTTCCTGTGCTAATTGCTTTAGTGAACAATCCCAGCGCAATTCTAAATGACGAACGCTCATCGTCTGGAGTGAAAAGAGCAGCTTAATGAAGAGCGTTTTGAAATTTGGTAGCAAACTTCGTTAGCCATTCTCCTAAGAGATGCATATCTGAGTATATTTCACTTGAGCTTATATATAATAGCAAACAACTCACTTGGATAACCAACTTTCTCAACTTACCTAAAATGTGGGCAGAAGCTGGCGGATGTTACAAGTGTACAAGCAAATAGCAGCTTCACATGGTGCTTCGAACTGATTCAACGGAGCACATCCATATGAAACTACTGTTCGAGTGCACGACTTGGTCACATTTCCATACTTAGTAATCCTCTTCTATGAGGGGCATAAGAAGAGGATCTAACTAGCAACAAGGGAGCCGGCACTGCATGGTTGGTCGACGTATAGGACGACTGCCAACAGCAACACGGCCGCCAGGTGGTTGTTGGCAACCATACCTGGGGCGCGTGCGCACACAACCGCTCCGATTGCTGCCGTGGTTGCGGCGGAGCGCTTTATTCGTCGTCACCAGCGATTATGAGTGCGATTATTATAATGAAGAAGAGCAGCAACGCAGGGACGAGAGAGCTGAAGCTGTGAAGCAGTACTGTGACACATCAATGGATCTGCGCTATCATAACAATACGACGCACATCTCACCATTGAATAGGGGAATCAACTGCGCAAACAAAAGGAACATGTAGCAGCGGTACTGAGCTATTCGTTATTAGCACGCCTCAAGCGCTGCCGGCAGTTGCCATGGTACCAGCTGCGAGATCCCCCTCCACAGGGAAATATTGGCGCACGGCGGCATTCATCGTCCTTTTACCCATGCCAGTTCACGTTACTTCCATAGCAGACCGTCAACATGAGGAGTGCCACCATCTACATACGCCATTCCTCATCACACTGTCCAACATTCCCAACCAGTGTTTGCTCCTCTTTTCGTAATTCTCCCTCTGGGAGGGTGCACACAAACCAGTTCCTGTCGCATAGGTCGTCACCAGTACAGTTTATGTACAAATGTTTATATCACATTTCCCGTACATTTCGAAAAGCAACGGGGGCATCAGTCAATGACAATAATAGAACTATGCAATGCATACTAAAGATACCTCAAAACGGTACTCAAGGACCACGTTCTTCGGCTTCGTAAACCTGAGTGGACATCTCGCAATACCCAACACGTCCATGAACGTCCAGAAATCTGGAGTTGAGGTGAAGCAGAAGTAACATCTGGGTAGATGCACCAGAGACACAAAGACAGATAAGTGTAGAACACCTCGATTTCCCGCTTGCTTGTGAAATCGCTGCAAGACCAATCTGAAATTCAGAGGTGTACGAAGATGACTGAAAAAGAGACTTCTGCACCCGTCCTGCAAAAGACCCACAAACCTTCTTCGTTTGAAATGTTTCAAAATATGATGTGGAACCTCGAAGTCAAGAACGGTAGAATGATTATGAGCATACCATAAATGTAACCTTAATTTCTTGAATAGCCTTGAAATAGTTATTCATAAGACGGTCTCTGTGTACATGAGCATTCGGATTATACATTTTTTATTGTTTGCAACCACTAAAAAGCAGCTCTATTAGGAGATCACTTTGAGAAAGTTTTCAATATGATGAGATCTACATTAATGGTGGTACTGGCAATCAGTGAAATGGTTGGCCCTGTTGAGTACGCTGTTGGGCAAATCGGTTAATTTCGGCGAATCCGTCCCCAATATTCTTGGGAGCACTATCGTCGTACGAGGGAGCTCCCTGGTAGCTGGTTGCCTGCTGTGGGCCGACAGTTTCGTAAGAGGAGGCGATCGGTGCCGGTCGTTCCTTCTTGATTCTACGAAGAGCAATGATCCCAGCAAAACGTACGATGACCTGGGCCGCACAGGCGACTAATGCAGCTTTGTCGATACCTCAAAGCATTTCGTTAGGCACTCCGCACGATCTTCGCTACCTTCTTTAGTGCTGTTGTTGTAGTATAGGGCGATACACAACACATCAAGGGGGATGGAAATGATTTCGACATAGGCACACTTCTGAAGAGCCAAGTCCATCGCGGTGGAGGTAGTTGACAACCACAGATATCCGCCAAGAAGAAAGGCATTGTAGAAGATGAAGGCGTTCGGAGGCCAGGGGGCTAGAAGCGCGATGGCGGTCAGGGCGAAATGTACCGCAAACAGAGCACGTATCATCAGCTAGAAGCAGCCGATCCGTTTACATAGGTTCGTTGTTCGCTGACCTGATGATCCAAATTCTTTGGAAGCACATCAAGCTGATTTCCGATTGCATTCAGATTTGCATTGAAGCTCGTCGGATCCATTCCGCAGTCTGAACAGTGATGCATTTGTATCGATTTCTCACGTGCTACATGATAAGATTGCCGCGAATATTTAGTGGACGCAACCATGTTTGTTGCTAGATTGCTTGTTTGTGCCACTGATAAGAGTGATAGTCCACCGCACGCTTTCAAAAAGCTCCCTTTGTGTAGACCACCGCTTCCCTTTTAAACGTATTTTCAATTCCTAATTGCCATGGAAGAACAAAACAGCGACTCCGCTAACGTTGAAGCCAATCCTCACTACTTAAGCCCGAGAGACGTCAAGAAGTAAGCCATTTAATTTTCTCTAACCTTATTCGGTCGATCACGGTTTAAGAGACTGCGTCTATCGAGCAGCGTCGTTAATTTGTCTCATTTTGCTCATCGTCGAAATTGTTGGGGGAAGTGCTGCAGGCAGCATTCTGCTGATCACCGACGGAGTCCGACTTTTTGCAGACTACCTCACCCATTATTCAACAAACAAAAATCTCACTCCATGTTGGAGATACTCAGGTTTTTTAACAAACCATCGTAAATTTAACCCAGAAAATCGTTGCAGAATTTGTTCTTTTGATAGCTTGTGTTCTTTTCTTGTACGCTCTGACAGGAGTGTTTGTCTTCTGTGCAACCCAAAGAGCCATGTCGATGGAGTTCGAAATCGATGAAACGTTGCTCCTCGTGATTTCTATCATAGCAGTCTTGTGCAATCTAGCGATGCTGGTTATGCATTTCTCGAAAGGTAAGTGGTAAGAAAGTTCTTTTGAAACGTTACATGATCTGGAGAATTCTCATTCTTCTAAAAGTTGAACGCATTTCTAGCAAAGCGGGTTTCTAACAAAGCGAAATTAGAAGATGGTTTTCTTAAGAACTGCACCACACATCCTTGAAAAGTCTTTTCCTAATTAATATTATTTACATTCGCACGATCGTCGTAAGAGAATAACTCAAGTTGAGCGCTTTAGAATATTCCTTTCTTTCCTTTTGATCACAAGTGTCTTTAGTTTTGAAGCCACGCCGATTCACACCGTTAGGAGATTTCATAAGCCTCCGAGCTCATCAAATGCTTCACATTCTGTTCAATCATGGCCTCGGACTACTTGTCTTTGTGGCCGCAGTCATCATCTTTGTTGATGTAAGCTGAATTCGAGAACACTTAAACGAGAAATGCTTCAGCCTTCCCTGAAAGTGATCGACACCATCGGAACATACGTGATGGCGGTTCTCGTTGTCGCCAACACGGCGGCAATAATCAACAAATTGGCTCGAGAAATTCGGGACGTTTTCTTGAAAAGAGACTCCTACGATCAGATTTAAGGGCTTTTGTTCGAAGTTCGACCTTTGCTTCTAAATAAAACTCTTACTTGACTACAGTAGAAGCGGAGAACGGATGGAAGTTCCCGAGATGCGAGCGGACTCTGGCAATGATTGCCGGCGTTTGAGCGAAGATACGCGAGAATTGATTTTTCTGCATACTTTTTAAGTCTGGAAACTCTTTCTTTCCATAGTTTCTCGTCGGGTACGCTCGTTTGTGAATCCACGAATTCGTCCAAGTCCAGCGAAACTCAATAACTACGCATCGGGACGTCCTCCCTATTCAAATAACTGCGCGTTCTTTCAAATTTTATTCACTAGCGGGACATGCACTACTGAGGGATGAAAGAAGATTTGAACATGAGATACAGAGAACATTTAAAACGACGGTCAAATGTTGACCTGAAAACATTATCTATCCCGTTCCAGTGACGTTGGTAGCAGCAGCGGCCCAGTCGGGGAACGTGTTCAGGGCGAACACCAACGTTCCCCAGAAGTGCACGACGAAGATCGTGACGATGCCGAGCAAAATGCTGAGAATGGTACCCGATACGACCTGAAGGCATGGTATTACACATATCCAAACTGTAATTTGCTACCAAATCGTTGACTTTGACGAGACCTGACGCGAAGATAATTGCGTTCGGAGGGGTGGCTACAGGAAGGGCAAACGCAAACGAGGCGGCGATGGTTATAGGGAGCATGAAGTAGAGAGGGTGGATCTGAACATGATTGTACGTCGTCTGGAGTGTGTACCGCTGAACTACCTTAAGAGATGTTGCCATTTCAGCGGCGATCGGAAGGAAGATGGACGCGGTTACGGTATTCGCACAAATGTTGGTGACAAACACGGAAATGGCGATACAGATGCTCATGATGACCATTGGGGGAAGCACGTCAAGGATGGTGAGCATCTCTCCGATGCGTGCACTGAGCTTAGATTCCTACATAAATGAGAAGGATAGAAAAAAGAAATCACCAAGTGATTTTACCTTAACACCAGCAGCCATAGCAAATCCTCCACCCAACAGAAGAATGACACTCCATGGAACGCGGCTTTGAACGGTCTTCCAGTCAAGGAGACGTGTTTTCACAATCTTCTTTGAACCTATGATTATTTCAATCGTTTCACTCGAGGTATTTTCGCGACTTACTGGTAATTTCAGGCTTTTTGTCGGGGAAAGCGAACAAAACCAGCACAATCAGCATCGCGCTTGTTGCATCAGTCACGTACCTAATAGAAACGATTACGGTGGAAGCAATTGACCGTATTCTCACCCTTTGAGGAAGAACCGTGCAAAGCCGGGGAAAATTTGAGGCTCACGGCAGACCCACAATCCCAGCAAAATGAAGAAGAAAATGGCAACCGCCTTTTCGGCAAAAGACACGTCAGGGAGGTTGAGATATTTGTCCTTGAGCATCGCGGAGATTCTAGGATTTCCGGGAGGGCTGTTGCGCAGGAACAGGAGTCCAAGAATCAACCAGCAGAGAATGAGACCCAGAACGACGATGGGGAAAGCGAAGAGCATCCACGAAAAGAAGTTGATTCCAGTGTTGTAAGCAAGTGGATATAACCTGAACGGTGCAGACAGTGAATAACGGATTACAAAAAGACGAACTCACTTGGGCATTTGGCCGAAGAAGACCAGATTCGTTGCAGTTCCAACCATAGTACCCAAACCACCAATACTTGAACTGAAGGCAACTCCGAGAAGAAGCGCCTTCGTCATTTTGAGGTCCTGCTCATTTAAGGTGTTGGCGAGATCCCTGAAAGCGACAGTAGCATTTTTACTTTCTCTTCCGGATCTTACTTCTTAGAGGAGCTCAGAGGGGTATTCTCAGCGACCTTTTCTCCATTTTCGTTCATTGCACACATTTCTTCGTCCTTGTTGAATTCGGCAAGTTCGGCTGACACCGAAAGGGCAATCGGAAGCATGAGAGCGGTGATGGCGGTATTAGAGATCCACAAGCTAAGGAATCCAGTACAGAGAACGAATCCGAGCAGAATGCTATAATCAGACGATTGAGTCATGTCTATTTTCAGGTGCGGCATTACAATTTTGGTTGTGACCCCACAATAGAGAGCACAAACAGGGCAATTCTTTGATGAAGGTTGCATCTTTCAACAGCGACGGCGAAGATGAGTCCACCCAAGAACAAGAAGTTTGTATCCTGAAGAATGGTTCGCAGTGAATAAAGTACGTTACCAATGTGCTTACCGCCAAGTATGTGCGAGCGACATCGGTTGACTTCATGATTCCAAACGTCGGGAAGAGAACCATTGGAATGAACGCTGTGACTGGGAGAGGCAAAACTTCGGTCACCCAGTAGATCTCCATGAGAAGAACCGTGAACGCACATCTCGCTTCAATCTTAAACCGCACGTTTACATACGAATCTGCTTCTTTGTATGCATTGTATTTTCTAGAGCAACGAAATTCAATGTGAGAATGTGAGTGTGACCTTTTCCTAAAGTATTCAAACATTGCCTCTTAGACTTTAATCCATCAAGTGTTTTTGCGAACAGAGTCTAAACTGTGTAATAAGTGCTAATCAGGTTATAGCGGTTAATTTGCCTCGTGTCTTCTACGTGCCCACGTGCCTACGTGCTAATGCGATACGCACGGCTAGATAGTCTCACTGAACTCCGTAATCGACTTAACATACCACATAGTTCGGGAAAAGAAAGAGGACGATGGAGCAGAAAATTGGAGTCAATATTATGATGGTTTCATCCTTGAAGTAGCGGAAGAAGTTTCTGATCGTGGTGCTAAACAAAGGAGGCACACTTAATTCAATTCAGTGTGGTAACCTACAGTGGTTTTGCCGGAGGCTCAGCAACAGGCGCCGGTGATCCGTTCTCCATTCTAGAGGGATCACTCAGCGAGCAAGCACAAATAACTGACGCCGCTGAAAATGCGATGGCTAAATCAGCAACAATGCGGAAAAACTTGCGCGGCAATCGCGAGCGCGATAGGGACGTTTTTGTCTGATACGTGCGCCATCTTATAAAGGCACGGCCCCTAGCAGACAACACAGTCAAACAAACACGGACAGTGACGATCAATTTGTGAAGTGAGCACCGAAAAGTACTTTGATCATCATTATTATTACGCCTCCCACTTTGACCTTGTCGAGGATCGAAATGTGGAGGAAAGTGAAGAGAGGGCGCATCCAATTACATTAGTTTATATAATCGCGAGCAGGTTTTCAACGTGCCAATTGTCACGTACGTATTAAAATGATTTTGCACAACCGAAGAGCGCTAGCGTTAAAGGCAGGAAGATGGGCGGACGTCGCGTTTAAATCAAAACATACTGTCCGCGGCCAGCAGCGGTGCGGAGGCTCGAATTTTTGAGGCGCAAGAACGCCGAGGAGAGTCTGTCGAGGCGACAAAAACAGGAGGATCGAGTGGAAATAAGTATTACACGGCACGGATACGTGCTTCATGCCGGACGCGTACAAGAAAAATACTGCGGAGTCGCACGTGGCCCCGCCGAATGGCCCGCCTCTCGGGCCGACAGCGCTGGCCGTCCGAGTCGATTGCGTCACACTTGGCACGCAGAAAAGCTTGTGTGCCGTGCGAGTTGCGAAAGTCTGCCCTCGGACGGCGGCTCCGATTCATCTGCCGCCTCTTCGATCATGGAAAAGTGCACGTGCCTTTAGGATGAACGACGCACTTTGGTCAGCGACGCAATTCCGCCATTCGTGAAGCTTTTTAAAGCTTTAGCGCCGACTAAAACCGCTAGTAGAATTTATTGATATATACAGATCGACCATGAAGGTCTAATGTCCTGGATAAGACATATTAAAATAGTGGACAACGGTAGCGTTTGACACGGCTATTTCTTCCACGATGGACGGAGTTGCCCAAGAGGGGAAATGATTCAAGCCGAACAGGAAACTTCCCCACATGACCATGTTCAAAATTGCCGCTCCTGAGCTAATAGCCGTGATGATGAGACCGGCAGTAACCTGAATCCGTGAGATTAGGAAAATCCTTTGGAGATTATGGATAATACCATATCAGTAACCGTGATCATTCCAGACGCAAACACGATGGTGTTAGGTGGAGTGGCTACCGGCAACACGAATGCAAGTGAGCACGCAAGTGCCGTTGGAAGCATGAAGTAGAGTGGATGAATAGCCAGCGATGATGCCAATTCGGCGACGATTGGGATGAAAATGGAAGCTGTCACCGTATTGCTGCATACATTCGTGAGTAATATGGTGATTCCAATACAAATAGCCATAATGGCGAGACTTGGAAATACATGCAGATGGCTCATAAGCTCTCCGATACGATAACTTAGATGAGATTCCTAAATGCGGACTTTCAGTGCAGGCCACTCAGAGAAGTCACCGTACACGCACTCCAGCAGCCATCGCAAAACCTCCTCCGAGCAATAAAACAATGTTCCAGGGAAATTTAGCTTGTACCGTTTTCCAATCCAGTAGACTATTGCGAACCTTCATCTTTCGATGTTTATCTACAAGGGCGCTCTTTTATGGGTGTTGTAGCAAGATTTGTTACCGTATCGCTTTCGCATAAAATCCGGAGTGTCATCGGGAAGTGCGAACAGCAGGACACAGATGAGAATTGCGCTTGTTGCATCGGTCACATATCTGAATGGGACACAATGCACATACGATCCAGACGACGCACCAACCCGTGCTTAAAATATTCACCGAAACCAGACACAACCTGTGGGTCACGAAGAATCCAGAGGGACAGTAGACAGAAAAACACCAATATCACTGCCCATTCAGAGAACGTAATCGGGGGAAGATTGTCATAATTTGACTTCAGCTTCCTTGTAACTATATCGCTTCCTTTTGGAGTATTTCTCAAAAACAGAAGGGTCAAGACAAGCCAGCAGACAAGGAGTATAAAAACGACCATCGGAACGGCAAAGACCATCCATGAGAAGAAATTAATGCCGGTGTCTGCCCCTGGATACAACCTAAACACATATTACGGTAATCTTTGCTTTTCTCTAGCATTACTTGTTGAGTTGGCCGATCAAAATTAAATTTGATGCAGTGCCCGTTATTGTACCCATTCCTCCAACATTAGCCGCGGTGCTGACCGAGATCAACAGACCTTTGGCCATGCGAAGTTCCTCAGAAGAGAGAATCTCGTGAATTTCCCTAAACACCTTGATCTACAGTGCTCCTGCAATACCATACACACCGGTGCTTGTTTGAGGCCAGACTTAGACGACGTTGTTGATCCACACTAAGTGATCGTCTTCGTCCAGACGGGGGAAGCGAATCTCTATTGTTCGAGTGTTCATGGTCTATCATAGCCCCGAGTTCGTATTGGCCACGGTGGTTCTTTACAAGTTCTACAATCACTGACTGCACAATAGGCACCATTAGAGCTGTCGTTGCTGTGTTCGAAATCCACATGCTAAGGAATCCCGTGACAGCCATGAATCCAAACATGATCCTACAAGAAGAATGTCAAGGATCTTCAAGCTGCATACCAATGGGGCTGCGATCCGACAATTGAAAGGACGAACAAGGCGATCCTCTTATGAAGCTTGCTTTTCTCAACAGCACAGGCAACCATTAGGCCACCAATGAAGAGGAAGCTTGTGTCCTGCAAAAATCCTCTCTATTTCTTGTTTGCTTCGCTTTCTGAAACATACCGACACATAAACCCTTGACACCCTCTCTGAAGACATGATTCCCATGACCGGGAACATCACAAGAGGTATCAAGGCCGTTATCGCTAAAGGGAGTATCTCCATAACCCAGAACACTTCCATGACCAAAACGCAGTAAGCGCATCGTGCTTCCAACTGAAACTTACAGATTGTGTACAGATTGAGAATCGACATTCTTACCACATTCTTTGGAAACAGAAACAGTAACGGCAGCAGCAGCAGTGGAGTTAACACCAAAATAATGGACTTTTTGTACACTTTGATGTTGGACCATAGTGGTGCTCTGTTAACATTTTCTTGAAACGCTATAGTGTCAGCAATGTCAACTCACTTCTGTGGTTCAAGGCGTTCAAAATACATGAGAAATTGATTTAAAAGAAAGGAATTTGCGACCTTTATTAATTTCTCACCATACGATGATCTTTGTTGCCGTTCTGAAAAGAGCGACAACGAATTTTACTAATATTGACAACGCAAGATGTAATTTGAAGACATGACAAGAGCAAAAACTTGATGGAGCACGTTAAATAGCACGCTTGGACGACAGTAACTGCGAGTCAAAACAAACGCGTTAAAGGGTTGGTAATTGCGGACAGGTGCACTCAGAACGAGATGGAGAATAAGCGCGATTGTATCACAACTCTACGATGATAAGATTTTCAGGCTTATCGCCGATGCGGTGCACGGAATCCGGATTGCGCACTTTTTCGCCGCCTGAAACCGACAGCTCTTGATTAATGAATATGGGCGACCTTGGGCTATCACAGTACGGTGGCAGTATTTGTAGAACCGCAACAACTTCTACATAAGCGTGAGTGCCTATTACAAAATCTGATACGATCAGCATGTTCGCTTGATCAACATTTCAAAGCGGGAAGTGATCCCATTGTTCAAACCCTTGAAACTCAAGTTCCGTAGGAATGCCGACAGATATGGGAAAATAAGCGAATCTTTCGCGGCTATGGGCACACTATGTGCTGATCTACTGCACCGCCCTGATCAAAAATTACTGAGCGACCAGATGATAGATGGGAGTTTGCGGTAGTGATGGACAAATCAACGATGTCGTCGTCGGTCGTCATCAGATTCCATGGTCGCCGGAGACTCTCTGCAGACGAAAAGTTCAACACTCATGGTCAACTCATTGTGGTATGGTTTCAATGCTTTTTCTTCAAATTTCAAAGGCAATATAACATGACAGGTCTTTAAAGGATTACACTGTGGCTTCGGTTTGAACAGGATTTCAAGATGGCCTCTATCACATTGTTGCAAAACGTGTTCTTTTCGTTCAAGAACGAATCAGTTCCCCAAACACACAAGCGATAGAACAACTTCCTATAAGTATTTTTATTTTTCAACTCTCTTATGGCTTTCAGAGTATTCAGTTGCACGTTAATCACAAACTATGGAAAATGCTAAAACAACATTCGTTACCCATAATCAGGAATAATTATCTTCGCTGCCAACATCAATATATACATAAAACAAACTAACAAGTTCTCTCAGTGTTTCAACGTAAGAACGGTTTTCCATACGGAAATACAATAACAATGCGACAATAAATTAATTTCGAACGACAGAACTAATGAGTCTGCACTTCTTTAGGTATTTGGAAAAATGAGATGGGAATGAAGCTCAACATGACCGGAATGAAAATGAGACCGTGTACCATGCCGAGAAACATGGTCAACCAAATGGTCTTGAAGAATGTCAAGATGATGTAAGCGTCGACTGTGTAGAGAATTGAGATTCCCGTGATTGTGGAAGCCGCACCCTACACGAAAATTATACTTGTAACACAAGTCGTTGCTCGTTTACCTGGAAGATGGGCCATCCCAAATGCTCCAAGGCTCCAATTACTCTTTCGTGCGTATCGCCATGAGATGTTACAAAGGCGTAAACAATATGTGCCGACAGATCGACGGCAAAACCGATGCTCATAATGATTGAGATCATGGAGACTGCATCAAGATTCACTCCCCAGTGAGTCATGTATCCAAATACCCCGATGTTAATCGAAACGATTGAGACCAGAATCAAGATAGCTAAACTGTACGATGTAGGAGTGCACACAGCCGTGGACTACCTGAAGGAAGACTGGGAACCAGAAAAATTGAAATTGCCGTCATGCATCCGAGTGAAATCAACACGTTTTGAAGTGTTGCCGGTAGGATAATGAGATACTGATCAGCGAACGGGAATGCTTCATAGTATAGCTCGATGTGGAAGGGCTGTACATCGGCAATTTCTCGGAGCATCTTTGCTGCGTGTTTGTGATCATTTGGCTCGATGATGTTTTTCATCGCGATCTGAACAAAAGTGGTTCACACCTTCCGCAAGACCAACGTCCCACCTGGAAACGGAATGCTTCAAGCGTATTGGTGGTTTCGTTGTAGTACATGTCGGTCTTCCATTGGTTACTTCCACCAGTGTATTTCAGCCAAGAATTCAGCTTTTTGTTCCACAGCTTTTCAGTGTTTTCTAATTCGACGTTCAGATCATCGAGGTAGTTCAGGTACTCCAGGAAGAAGAATACCGTACCCTGCCGCCCTAAAGTGTATTCGGTGTCTTCGAACGCTCGTACCACGGCCATCATTTGCTCTCTGAAAGCAACAACAGAGGTCCTTCAGTACTTTGCTCTCTTACCTCTGCACAGGATCTGTGAAGTTTGGAGGTTGTAGCACCGCCACGTGTAATTGCGGTCCCTGAGCCCAGAATTTCTTCAAGTCTTCGAAGTATCTTGCGATGTAATGATCGTTGGTAACCAAATTCCCGGGGTTCAGACCTTCTCTGAAGTTTACGCATCCGATGGCGGCGATTGCTACGTAGCCGATGTACAGTAAGCAGACAAAAGCTCTCACAGGGTTCTTCAGCAGCATCGGAGCATAAGTGTAAGTAAAAAATTTCTGAATGACACCATCTTCATGCTCATCGTTTCCTTTTTTATTCTGCAACTTGTTCTCGATTTCGGCTCCGTGACCGGTGTACATTATCTCATTGCATGTGACTTCGGTTTTCAATGCTTCCTTCGGAGGTTCCGCATCATTAATGAAGATCTTTTGCACACTCTTCAACTGCAGATTTTCTGGTTGCATCTGCGAAAGGTCGTTTTTGCACACTTGGAACTGCTTGAAATTCTCGGGGTAAATTTGCGGCGAATCACATTTGCTAATGTCCATCACTTTCTGTGTCTTAACTGGTTTTCGGTCGACTTTTGTCAAGAAGAAACAGTGCCTTCTTTCATGTTCAATGTCACCCATGATCGCCATGAAACCGGCAAAAAACGTTAACTAAACTGAGTGTGTGATTCCGCGGGTGCAGACCTAATTATACCTGTAGAATGTAGCATACAGCGACGGACGCGCACGCGTAGCTGCAGAAAAACTGGATTCCGGGCAGATCGGTGATGCACCCAATAGCAAACGAGAGGATGTCGGTGATATTAGTGATGGTGACAGCGACGCCCGCGTGAGCCATCATATCGGACATTCGATCAGGAACGGAAAGAGACTTGTCTGTCTGATCCCAGCATGCGTTCATGATGAACATATCGTCAATTCCAATCGCTGAAATTGGCACTCAGGTGCTTTTAACGCCTCTCATAAACGATACCTATGATTAGAAACGGAATGATCGTGTTGATGACGTTATAAGGTATTCCCAGAAACATCATAAGACCAAAAGCGCCCGAAATGGCCAAAAGTGTACTGAAAAGTCCACAGCAGGCAACATAAGGCTTGCTTCGAACCCAGTCGATTCTTCGGATCTTGGAAGATGACATTTTACGAAGAGCGAACGAGCATGCGATCGCGAATATCGAGAGAGAGCTGAAGCTGAAGACGAAGTTGGGCACGAATCGGTTTGCGTTTTCGTCTAGTCCGTCTTCGAGTGATTGGTAGTGAGCAAAGGATAACTCAATGAGATCCGATTCAAAAGCATGAAGTAAGAATTTCTCGACGGCGTAGGAAAACTCGGAAGAGTATTGACGAACGGTTTCTTCTTGTTGTTTCAAAAAGAAAAAGATCTGTGTTATGTTCGCTGCGATCACGCTATGATCTGTTTCATTTAAAGTGATGTCGCCAAGAGTGGTTCCCAGATATGCAGGAGTGTCCTAAAGATGGGATGAGTGCATCGAAGGCGCACAAATGAATAACCTGATTTCCACCTTTTGGATAAGTGAGATCGATTACTCTTCCGACTTTCGACATCTGCTGGAACATTGCGATATGCTCGTTACCGCCACAGACCCAATCGTAATTTAAGCACAGATCCTGTAGACATTCAATGTAAACCGATAGTTTACCTTAACCAACCTGATAAGTAAGGTTGTACTTCCGATCGACCGTTGGTACGGTAATGTTGTTCATAATCCAGCTGTTGAGCATTTCAATTTCAGACAGAACTTCGGGTCTTAGAACGTTTCCTCCGTCTTTCGACTTTATGAGGATGTTCACAAAACGCTTGTTTTCGAACGACTTTCCCGGCAAAAACTTATTTTCGTTGAGGGGCCAGAGTGTACTGAACACGTTCAACTCATGACGCCACCTAGCAGAGTTGATGAAATAATGAATATGTTCCGCACATCATACCTGGCCTCTTTCGGTGTAAAAACGTAGGCAGGATCATCTACGCGTAGCTCGTTCAAACGGTAAAACCCGGCTGACATTATAGGAATAATGATTAAAGGTATGGTGAACAGACTCCATCTGTACGTGTAGCAGAAGTAGCCGTACCGTTGAAAGCAGAGACGCAAAAAGGGTTCAAGCGAGGGCACTCTCATTCGAGCAAGCTCTGGAATAGAAGCCAAAGAATGCTTAGTAGCGGCTTGATACGCCAGGAGGGTGGCGACGAGCAAAAAACGATAATCGACCGACTTCGCACGACATCACACGCATAGTTGACCTGCCGAACACGGAAAAACTTCATCATAGTCATCAACTTCATCCCTGTTCGACATTCCGCGGAACACAAAATTATCACATTTTTAGTGAGTTCATAATTAGTCCCCTGAGCACGAGACCCAACGGCACGGTGGAAGAATTCAATAGTTTCAAGAGTTTACGGAGTAGAAAGTAAGTGAACCACTTTCACTTTATCGCCTTTCCTGACGTAAAGTCGAATGACTGAAATTCAACCGATGCTTGACGCGGTCGGAACGGATAACGATGAGAAGATGAGTGCGCGCGGTCGACAGAGATCCAGAAACAAAGAAAGTGAATCCGACGCGTGGTCTTCGTCGCGGTTCGAAGACAATTGGTGCACTTGGAGGATCGAATAGAAGAACATAGGAGCGGAATAATTGTGGAAATGAACGACAGATCACAGTGTGAAACAGAGATCGTCTCTCACGAGCGATGTACCTATTCATGCACACCGGTACACCTAAGGATATGTCTCGATTGAGGAAAACGGAAGGGGCTACAGCACAATCCAATTTTTGACCAATGAATGACGAGAAGGGAATGAAGCACAGTGAAAACGCGTTCGATTAAGGTAGGAATAAAGCAGAAAAGTTGGGATATAACATAAACTATCGGAGGCATTCGGATTAAGGTCAGAACGCAAATGGCCGCGAGGCTAGAAGTGAATCACCCAGTCAATTTGTTCGCCGATTTCTCTTTCAACGACTTCGGCCTTGGATGAGATGAGCGTGAGAATATAACATCTGATAGGATTTGGTAGGCGACGCTGGATTTGCGATCCGAGGATGCGAAACCGAACAGTGCGCGTGGTACGAAATGCAAGTTGCGGAAGTCGGAAACGACTGATAAACGCTGTGGATAATGGAATTGCGCGTTGCGCCAGCCTTTACAACGTTCGCGTCGCGCAGTGAAACAATCACTTCCTTTCACATCCTGAATGCCATTTGCATTCCAGAAAGGATGACTAAGGAGGGATGGATCTATGCAAATTCCTAAATGGTGTCAGATTGCCGATATTGTATAACCGAGAAGGAATCATTTCAATCGAAGGTAGCTCTGGAATGTTGCGGATTTCATATCGTATTTCATTTCTTATATATCAAGCGGTAAGGAGAGAGCCATATTCATCAGAGGGCCATATTCTTAATTTAAAAAGCTACACTGAAAGGTAGACGTTTTAAATACGCGACACTAAATCAACATAAATCCACAAGCAACCACTTTTCAAGCACCCCTCATACTTCAAAGCCTGCACGAAACTTTAACAGAAATACAGCAAAAATGCACAGAATCTCATTATTCCATTTCATTACACGGAAATACTTCTAAACGTTGCGGTTATCACTCGTAATTTTATGTTCACTTTAATGAGAAAGCAAACAGGGCTGAACAAATTGCGGTCAGCTGCGAAAAAAAAAGATGGTCGCAACTCATTTCGATTATAAAATGAGACTTTCGATCGCGTAAGCGCATGTCGTTACAGTGTTTTGTAGATAAACGTAGCCGACCTATATTTTTCACTTTCGCCCATTTTAGTGCGCGACGTCCACTCATGCAAAACTAGACCTGCGCAGAGATCAATATGCATAGGAAGATCTTCAGGATAAAGCGCATTTACCATCAATACAAGGAAGGGGGAATTTGGGGAGAGTGGTTCCAAAGTGTGTCTCGAGTGCAGTAAAACTCATGGAAAAAAGCAAATTATACGGTAAGACACAAGCCAGAATACAGATAGCAACTATGAATCACTTTATGGGAACCGAAGCTAACGGGGATTTAATGGTCAACCGAAATCGACAACACCGCCGCCGGCGGATCCACCACAGAGCGTTGCATATGAGTGCCGTACGCAAATTACCACGGAGAAAACAAATACAATACAGGTTCGCGCAGTCGATGGGCACCACGAAAACCGGATGAACTGGTCACTGCCGTTCTTTTCCCTCACGCCCGCACTCTCTCATCTTAACGGTGTTTGTACACGCTCCAAACACGGCGATTCAACTTCTCACGAACGCTTATTGTGTTTATTTAAATAAACAACTCGTCACGTGAAGATGATATCCGTTTTGTGCGATCTACGTTTTATACATCATAGTACGACCCTTTTACCCTTGCAACCCATCTTCTTCCATATACCGTATTTATGTTTTGTTAATGTCAGTTACGCTCCTATATATCGGAGCTTAAGTATAAAGATGAATTAATTTGAAAAAATAACCAATTACAAGATAGTGATCCGACACGAGTCGGAGTCGTGATTCCAGACCAACGAGTCCGGGCTTCTTAGGGATTTCGAACTCGTTTCAGGACTCGTCTGGTTTCCTACTCTTTTCTATTGGGTTGGTGCATTGAAAATGGGCCACTTTTGTAATGATTGTATATTTGCATAGTTTCAACTAAAGATACTTTTTGTTTTGAAAACATCAGCCGACTTTGTGACCAACATCCGGATTCCTCGTTCTTCGAATATCCGGAGTTTAAGGTCAAAAAATGGTTATGGTCCAATTTTTTTAATGATACAGTTTTTATGTCATCTTTCGCCTGTTTTTTCTTGCGTTGCGAGTATTTGCTCTGTATCATTTGACATTCACTTTTGGGATACTGGGCAGGGTGGGCTATCGAAACCAGAGAGTATCTCCCGGTAAACTGTTCATAAATTCGTCTGCCTCTAGTTAGACCATCCATTTAAAACAGTGTGTAATGAAAATAGTAGATGGGCCAGTCGACATTAATTGGCCCGGATGTTCCAGTAACATCATTTCAATAGCTATAGCTCCTGGGCAGAATTCAGAATGCCAAGTTCGGATTCCCGAGTTTATGAGTTTACAAGTTTACTTCGTGAATCATGAAGCTTACGCCTTGCACGACATCGAAAATAGACAAAAAGATGTCACGTTGTAGCCGGCTTCATTCCTGGCGTGGCCCTTATGGCGAACCGGTCGGAGACGGCGCGCATCACGGAGCATCTGGGATTCGGCAAAACTTCGGAAATGGCGGTAGAACTTCTTCTTTTCGAGCGTTTGCGGCACAGAGGAGGCTTTTAAGCTCGCATATTCTTCGGAGAGATAAGTCCGTGGTCCGGGAGTTGCGTCTTCGCTGGTCCTCAGAGCGTCGGCGACCTTCAGGAGTTCGGATCCCCATGATGTATTTTTGGTTTTCGCAAATCACCTTGTTTTCCAATAGATACAGAAACCATTCAACTTGGTTAGATTCCTTTTAAAGGAAAAAATGAAATAAAACCGTGTTACGCGTTTCGACTTCGAGTTTTCTCAGCCATATTCTGAATGTGAATGGATGTAAATTTTCTGGTAGGTTTTCGTACTTTTCCCGCTGAAATGGCTTTTTCGTGATGCGCTCGTTTTGGACTTCAACTTATTTTGAACCTGGAAACGAGTCCGAGTTTCGGAGGCATCTAGGCAGAAGTCCAGAAAGTCATTTCCATCTAGTTCCATCATTTTAATTTCCAGAATGGCATGAGCATCCTAACGGAAGGCCAGCATTTGCTACGCTGCGTTGTACAAGCTTCGAGAGATCCTTGACTTCGTCGCCACATTTCCATAGGTGTGGAGCCTGGATCTCCAGAAGTTCATCGGGAGTGAATCATTGCATCTGAACGACGGACGAGAACAACTGATTTTGTATGTGAAGGTGCCCTACGACTGGTCACCTTGCGATACCAACGGAAATGTCATTCCAGACTTCTATCTAGATCTGTCCTTTCATCGACCACTCTGTATATGTCTTATTCATGGAACAGTTTCTCGCCCACGGCTTTTTTCCTCCCTTCCATGTCACTGCTAATGCAGTGTTAGCAACATAAACAACAACACCGTCTACCTCACGTTTCACATCTCACTTGCCATTCTACTCATAAAATATAAGTATTTTATAACAGCAAGCACATTCTCAGCTTGGATCACAATATAAAAGCACTTGTACAGTTTAATTGGCGGTCTGGCTGGATCGCTGGATATGTGTGGCGCGTTCCTGAACAAATAGCGAGGTGATACTCTAGAAGTGTTGGCAAAACTCACTTCTCCATCCTTGTTGTAGAGAATTGTGTGCACATTAGATCCCACTCCGAAGGTGTCTTCACCGTCAAAGACAAGCTGCTCAGGGGGACTGTGGAAACCGCCTTGGTTGCGAGCCCAGATTTTAACAGTTTTTCCAGGCTTGAGAATAAAGTCACGAGGCAAAGTGTAGACGATCTCGCGTTTGCCATCAATCTTTCTCTTGAGTTTCCACTCTCCGATCGGTTCCTCCTTGGCGCGGTGCGTGTTCTCGAGGACAATGAACTTTCCTTCAGGAGACGTTTCCTATAACCAGAACAAATATACTTTTGTCGTCTCTGATTATGACGTACATGAATAGATACGTTTCCTTTAGCAGAACGGGAGTAAGACTGGCGACTGGACGTTTCGCCCTTGACAACGCGCATTGTTTCTGGAAGTAAGATTCTGCGCTTGACGGAGATAAAAGCGCTCTTTTTACCTGTGTCTGCAACCTCGTTGATTCCTGTAGTCTTGACCACTTGCTCAACAAGTTGGCGGAGTCCCGGACCTTCACCTTCGCCTTCGAGCATCTTGCGATAGATGGCGATTTCCGCATCCAAGGTCTGAACACTGATTAATAGGGGTCGCGTGCTAAGGAACTATAACCTGTTTGGTGTCGAGAAGCATCTGCAACTCGACCATGAGGACTTGGCATTCGTCTCGCATTTTGCGGATCTGCGCATCGCGGTCGTTGAGGGCGGCTTCGTAAGATCTCTGATCGTCCTCGAGCTGATAATTCAACTCCTGGATCTGCTTCTCAAGAAGAGCGTTTCGTCCTTCCAAATCAGCCAATTTTCCGCGAAGATCGGTCAACTGTGTGCGCAAGCGCTTAACTTCCTCCTTTTGGTATCCATGCTCCATGTTTTGACGAGCGGACTGAGTTTGAATTTCCTGGACCTTGAGTTTGTACCAAGACTCCATATCGTTGCGGTTAGCAGTGTTAAGCTGATCGTATTCAGCACGGATGTCGCGGATGGCGGATGCTAGCTCGTTCTTGAAGAATTCACGATTCTCGTTGGTGGTATCACGAGCAGCCTGGGCCTGAAGTTCTCGAATCTCAGAATCGTGGACGCGACGCATGAAGTCGATCTCTTCCAAGAGAGTCTGCACTTGGTTTTGATAGTCAATGCGGTTGAGGGTTTCCTGATCCAATTCCTGAAACCCATTCGTTATCGCCAGCCGTTCGGCTAACTGGAGTTTACCGTCCGACAACGCTGAAGTTCAGCTACGAGGCGGTGATTTTCCTTCTTGATGCGCAAGATCTCCTCCTCGAGAAGTTCGATGCGACGACGAAGGAGATTGATTTCGGCCTCGATGTTGGACAAGGTGACCAAGAGCTCATCGATCTTGGCGCGATCAGTTTCACGTCCTCGTTCAGCTTCCTCAAACCTGAAGCAGTAGGGTATTTATTGTCTGTTTTGCACACTATAGTTCTCACTTGCGACGATACTCGGCAAGCTCTTCGGTCATTTTCTTAACCTGCTCTTCCAGCTTGTCCTTTTCCTTCTCGGTGTCAGTGATCAAGGTTTTGGCTTGCTAAAATTTCTCTTGCTCGCCTATTAAATAATACTCGAAACTCACAGAAAGCTCACTCTCATACATGCTCTTGATGCTCGAGGTGTCTTTTCCCCAACGAGAACGCAACATTTCCAAGTCGGCATTAAGTTTGCGGTTCTGAGCTTCGAGGAAGCGGACCTTCTCGATGTAACTGGCAAGACGGTCGTTTAAGTCGCTCATCTCCTTCTTTTCTCGTTCACGAGCATCACGAATCGTGGAAGCCGCGTTCTGGCCGAAAGGTGACATTCCGCTGCTCATCGAAGAAGAACTCATTTCAGTGACGATCTTCACAACGCGGTTTCCCGAAGCTAGACAGATTCGTTAAGTACTGGTTGTCATGCTATCATTCTAACCGACGGGGCCATACGAGTTTGAGCTGGAAGTGTTGATCGTACGATTGAACGTCGGCCTAGCCGAAATCGTACTACGGTATTCGTCGCTCATCGTTCTTCTGAAATGGTCCGAATTGAAGTCTGAGACAGAAACAACTAATGGTAAATGGACGCGCTTGCAGTTATCCGTATCGTTTTGGGTGTGGTCGCACATAAAACGTTAATGAAGGTGGAAAGTGTACGTTCAAGGCCGTATCGCAACAACCAACGCCCAGGGAGATTCGAAGAGATGTGACCCCAGAGAGGAAGTAAACGGTCAGCAGCGCGGTTCGAGATAACAGCGACCAACGCAGCCGACGTTCCAGGCAAAGACAATAACGCACCCAGTAACACTTAAAACGGCGAACTTAAATGCGGTCAACCGGTTCCTCCCTAGCGGGCATCGAATCTCCGCCCACCAAACCGAAATGATTTGTTTTTAAAGTGGGAACCTTGAGGACTCAACTCCCTTCCATCGCCGATTGTACACAACTGCGCATTCCTTTACGCAGCATCGTAACAAGTCTGATTCATGACAGAACGAGCAATGAGTCGTCAAACCTTTAAAAGGGTGTGTCAGTCGTATCGCCAAACTCCGCTTATCAAAGCAAAATTCCGAAGGAGTGACAGTGAACAGAAGGTGCGGATTTTGTGAAAAAATGCCGACAACATCCATTATTGGTGAGCTGTGACTTAGAGCCGGCCAACAAAAACGTTTGACGGATCAAACTGGTTACCGCCCAATTGCAAAAACACACCATTCCATGTTTCATAATGGCGTTTCAATTCTAACGACGCTTTGTACGAAAAGGTGCAAGGACAGCGTCGTAGAATTCCCCATTTGTAATCAAATTGACAAATGTGATTGATATCACGGACAATCCAATTGGGTTACCGCCCGACGAGAAACACTTGAAGGTTCTTTTGAAGTACAGCGTTATTTGATGATTCATCGTCTTTAGTCTTTATATGAAATTTTATTACTGTGAAAACTCTTCTACTTGATGCAACTTATTGTTTATTGTACCCAATAGAATTCTATGACTGACAACGACGACGGTCACTGAAATAGGAATAGACAATCATTTGAATTGAATAAGTGAGCAATCGACATTAAGGTTTACGGAAGGCCACAAAATGATCAAGAGCCTCAGGGTTACGCAGTGACGAGGCTTTTTCGACATTTTCACCGTTGATAATCTGCTTTACGGCCAGTTCGACTTTCTTTCCACTGTTTGTATACTGAAAACACACAAGATGAGACAAAACGAAACAATATTACCGGGATATCAGGAACAGCGTAGAACGCATTCGGTACGTGACGTGGAGACATTTGAGTTCTAATGCGGGATTTGATAGTAGATATGATCTCAGCATCCAAGGTATAGCCGTTTCGCATTTTCACAAACAGAATGATGTGTTCGTCATCGGCCTCGGGGCTAAATTTTAGCAGAACATTATAAACCGAAACATCAAGCATACATATTCTGGCCGGCGACAATACAATCTTCAATTTCCTGAATAGCGTCCACAACGCTGTAAATTTCGGCGGTTCCAATGCGCACTCCTCCACGATTGAGAGTGGTATCGCTTCTGAAATTCGTACAATTTAGTATCGTTATAATATTTCAGAAACATCCAACAAGGGATTATCGAATAGATCTGCAGCATAGTGCTCCTAACATACCGTCCTAGCATAGTGACTCCTTTTGTTTTACTATTGATTAGGCAGAAGTCCCCATGAGCCCAGATGTCTGGATACTTTTCAAAATAAGCCCTCTTATAGCGCTTTCCTTCAGCGTCCCCGATAAAGTGGGATGGCATACTCGGGAACGGTTTTATGCACACTAGCTCTCCCTGTTCATCTTCCACACTTGTTCCTTAACACGGGGTTAAACAATAAAAATGCTTAATTGTTTTGCAAACCATTGTGACTGAATGCATGCACGTCCATTCCAAGATAGAGATGCTGGCACTCTCCGCTGACTACAGGAAGATTGAGGGTACAACCCATAAAACATCCTACGATATCGGTTCCTCCACTAATTGATCCAATGACAACACCCGGCCTGATATATTCGTTGATGTAGTCGAAAGATGCTGATTTCAGAGGTGAGCCCGTGGACAACACCAGCCTCAGATGTTGGAGATCATACATAGAGTCTAGACAAACAAACCAATAATTAGAAAGAAATACAATTGACTTACAGAAGTCTTCCCCGCGTTTTGTGTACTCGTCATAAATTTTAGCCCCCATTCCCAAGATGGTAGCTTTCGTGGAAGCACAAATTTTAATGAGAATGTGCGGATCAGGCTCCAAAGGAGATTCGTCGTATAGTACCAAGGTGGCACCAGTGTAGAGAACGCTCATTAGCCAGTTCCACATCATCCATCCGCAAGTCGTGTAAAATAAAATGGTATCCGATGATTTCATGTTGGCTTGAACTATGTGTTCTTCAACGTGCTTCAGGAGGGTGCCCTTAAATGTACGATTATAGTTCGATGTGTATGAATACTACTAGTTACTCACCCCAACTGTATGCACCATCGCTTTGGGAGTACCCGTAGTTCCACTTGAAAATAAAACGAACAGGGGGTGAGAGAAAGGGACCTGGGCAAATTCGAGACTTAGTGGCTTTGTGCTCACGCAGTGTTTAAAATCGGTCCACGACACGTATTTCTCGCGGCTTTCATAACCTTTGAGGTCAACGGTTGCGTTGAGGAATGGGACAACAACTATATGCTCAATTGTGGTCAGATCTAAACCAAGAAACTAAACAGCGAAAGTCCACGTACACATACCCTTCACAATTGCGTTGACTTTTTCCTGCAAACAATGCTTCTTGCCTTTGTATGTGACTCCATCGACAGTGAAGAGAATTTTGGGAGCAACCTAGTAAAGAACAGCATGGAAAATACAATTTAAAAACGGAATACCTGACGAAAACGATCGCATACACCAACAACTCCAAAGTCCACAGAGGCGGAGGACCAAACGGCGCCAATCGAAGCAGTCGCCAACATGGCTACCGTAGTTTCATAAGTGTTTGGCAAATAGCCACAAACATGGTCACCAACAGTAACACCAAACTTGAGCAAAGCACTGGCGATGAAAGCCACATCATTTCTGAGTGTGCGGAAGTCATAGCGCGTTAAGCTTCCATCGTGAGCTGAAGTCATATGCATCACAGAGGATCATAATATAACACGATTAGCGATTCCTTCCATAACTTTTAGATAGTTCAGGTAAAACCGCGGAACATGCATCAAAATTTTCGTGAACATCTTTCGGTTTTTTAAATGCTCTGCATGAGCGGTTGCAAAGACTTACCTGCTACGATGATAGCCGTTTGTAAATCTTCGCCTTTACGCAAACAGTTCTCAGCATAATTCAGCTGTGCTCCCTCAAACCAAGCAGGGATGTCCGCAATCGTCTTTGTTTTATCGATGACCTGAAAATACCAGCTGTAATTCACTGTAAAAACTGCCAGTCACACTTGTTTATAAGGTGATCCTAGCTTCACATCACAATACTTCAGAACAACTTCCCAGAACTCGGCATAGTTGTCGCACGTCCACCGATAAAAATCCTCATAGTTGGCTTAAAGCTGACTTTGATAAGAATAAAAAGGAAGGCACTAACCAAATTGAACATGATATTGATCCTGAATACGCAGCATCACTTCTCTCTCTGCATTAGGCTGACCCTCCAAGGGAGTGTAGAATCCCTTCCGGGAACACACGCCGTTTGCAGCAACCATTGCCGGTTGTCCTGAAAGTAATACAAAAATTATAAAACAAATTTAAAAGAAAATAAAAATGTTAAATATTCAGCAGAAACTGAGACAAAGAAACGCACAGCGGAAATAGAACCACTATAAATGCTCGACGCACGCCATTCATCCGTAACCGTTTATTTCACGAAGAGATGTTGCAAAAGAAAAACAATATACGCACACCCGAAATTACCGGAGAATAAGTTAAGTAGCCGCCTCCGAACACCACGCTAGAGGGCCATGGTTGAAAGTTTCTCGACTAATTTACTGTACACTATCAAAGTGTCGATCGGAATTCGACGATCCCAATAGTTCTTTACAACAGACTGACCCTACAAATCACAGACATTGCATGTTGAAGAGCAAGGACATACCACTTCTATCAAGAATTGCTCTTCTTGTTGGAAATCGAAACACTCAAAATTATCCAAACCATCGTACAGTTTCAAATTTAGCGAATCGAAGCTCTCTTGGACAACTTTGAGAACCTATAAATATATCATAATAAGGGTGGGAACATAGAACTGATCGCGCCACCGCATAGTGCCGTCGCTCTTCGAAACATCCCACCGGTAGAAAATAGCGTGATGTGTTAGCAAAATGACGCTGGTAAATGCAAATGGAACCAACCGATCAATGTTATCACCGCACATTGTTGGTTCTTTCCCTCCACTTTACCCTGCACACGATGTAGACATGACAGCACATTTTAGGTCAAAGACCATACTATTGATAGTGCAAAACGATAAGATCTCACCTGTTCTTCGGAGAGGGTTCCTTGTTTCATGGAAATGTCCGTCAATTTCGGAGTGATGTGGTTAACAATAGAAAGCGCGTTCATAAGTTGGTTGATGAGCTTCGATGGCCAATCGCTAAACAGTTAATCTGTTAATCTATCGACTTGTTGAAGGAGATTACTTCTTTAAGGGCGCAACACTTCGTTCGCACCCTTCAAGACTTTGCTTTTGAAGGACAGTGCACGCGGCGTGATTGAGACGCGTGAACACGCCATGCTGCCGAACGATTTCGTAGTAAAGGAAATCGTACGATGAAGCGTCAGGCAAAAGCACATCGCCATAAGTGATAAATAAGTTGACGACAACCATGACTTGTGTTGCCAGACGGAAAACATCGCCAGCGGCGGCGAGGTGTTGTTCGTTGGATCCCAAATATTGTAAAACCGACATCAGACCTAAATGAATTGATGTAAACAAGCAAACATTCACTTAAGACTATACCTAAAAAGAGTTGTTTCCAGCATCCTGTCCGAAGGCGAGACTTCTTCTCGTGAACCACTATTCTATGAATGACGCTTACTGCAATTCTGAAATATATAGCATATCTGAAAGCGGACTAAAATATCAAGAAGACAATGTAATTTTGCTGAACCACTTTTTTGTCAAAAAACAGAAAGTCTATAGTTCGTGATTATGCCGTCAAGCGACGTGTAGAGGGGTTACAGATAGCTGAATGAATCGTCCGATCGCCGCCACTGATAATGCTACAAAAACAGAATGTAAACAAAACAAAGTCTTCGATCAGTTCGGTGGACTGCACTTGCAACACATTCGACAAACCGCATGCGACACGAAATTGAAATCGATTAAAAACTGCAATCTAGCGCATCTCTGTCAAGGTCATTGTTACAACATCAAAGTTAGAGCATTTAGTGCTGAAATTATGGCTGTACTGTTCATCTGGCGAGCGGGCGACACACAATTGTGAGCAAGGCTCTTCCATGTATACCGGTTCGAAACTTGTTAACTTCTCAGGCTCTACAAACAGTCGCTCCAAAAACTTAAAGGGAAACTTTTTTTGCAAAATAAATGATTTTTTAGCAATGAGTATCTTCAGCTACAGTTTGCAGAAGATAAGCTGGAAAATCTTACTGGTAGTGGTCGAAAAGGAAGTTTCGACTCAAATGGGATCTTAAAAACTCCGAGAGTAAGGAAAGCAACGTTGTAGCCAGCGTTTGATTGGAATTCCCGTAATCAAGTTGTCCAGGTCTGTGCAACTGGGGTTTAATGTACAAGGGAACAGCTGCAGAAAGTGCAACATCATGAAAGGCGTTCTGGATGTAGCCGTCGTCGGCTATCCGTAGCAGAAGCAGAAGGGTCACCTTTGCACATTGCTTTGACGGTTCTTCTATAATGGAGTTTTGTTAGCGAAATTGACCAACGAGAAGGCAACCTTTGAGATCACTGAAGACGTACGATGCGAATGTTAACAATGAGCATACAACACTATGTTCATGAGATCCAGTGTGAGCTCCATCCTCACTAAAGCACTCAGCTGGAGGAGCCTGTTGAAATATCATGAAGCATAAAATACGCATACGGGTCGTTTTCTCACCGTCAACAATGAACCCATGATTTTCCTGCTGCATGCAAGTACATTATAAAACGCCAGAAGGAATTCAACTTCTTCGCTAAAGTTTGGTTCGTAGGAACTGTCCTCATTATGACGAATTCCCACGGAAGCTATATACTCCGACTAAAGGCAAAGCGGAATAGCATGCAAAAAAATTAGCCCCACTTTTTTCGAGAAGGTTTCAATTGCATCGAGCTCGTCACTCATTTGACCTATTGAAAACAGAAATTTGTCGCTTGAGATTCGAAGCCATGTCGAGAAGATTTGTAGAAATCCCTAAATAATCGAAATAGGTGAAGCATTTTCAGTCTGTTATACCATTATGGCGAGATTGTCGTCCAGAACAGGTTTCAATTCCGCCAAGCTTTTTACAGAACGTTCTTTCGTCTTGAGGAGTGCAAGTATTTTGACTAAATGTAAAGTACTCACAGTAAATCATAGACCATAACATACTTGTGTCAGCTCCCAGTGTGCTTCGAAGCTCACTGTCGCGAAAGATCGCCTCGAAAACTTGGCTAAATTCTTCACAGAAGAAGTACGGAATTAAAGAGTTCTGAGTCAACTCGGTGCAGGTTGTGTGCAAAAAGATAATAGCGTCCATTGCTATTATCTTCAGATATATGCTGTTCTCATTCTTCAGCACGTTCGCTAAACTCGATGCCAATTTCTGCAATAAGTGAATCGCCGTAGGCATAAACACATTTGGTATGAAAGCTCACCCGTAGTGTAACATCGAATTGATCGGAAAACACAATTTCCAGAAAATCCGGCGATACTCCCAGTCGATTTGCCAACGTGAACACGGTAGTGGTCAACGTCTGTAAGGGTATTTTAACTTTTTGAATATTTCATTCACGCATAAAGAGGAACTTTAGCGTATGTGGTGTACCGCCGAAGGTACTGTACCTCTCACAGAACTGGTCGATTTGCTCAGTCATGGTTTGTGCATAGCTTACCGAACAAGCATTGTAGAATTTGATATTTCTACTCGAACCGATGACGGCAACGCATTGACTGGTCATCTCGGTAAAAAGAGGACTTAATGTGGGGAGTTGCTCTGATGGAATCCTGAAGAGCACATCCCTGAGGAAAGGGCCATTGAAGTGAAGGAGGAAAAATTCATTCCAATTGACCGCATCGATGGATCCCTATAATTAGTGTTATATACATGTGCGAAAACTTAACCATATACTTGTTCAAATATTTGTTGATAAAGAAAGTTGATTTTGCTAGGTCCTAAATGCGTTAATGACATATGTTATCTGAAACGTCAGAGTTTACTTAAAATCGTATGGGCAGAATGAGCTCATTTCTCGTAAAACCACGCACTCAGTCAGCTGTTCGATAATAGCAGCTCTGTACAAATAAGTATCTTTGTGAATATATGAAAATGACTAATACATGAAAGAAGCGCATTGTTGCGTACTCAATCGGGTCATGCAAAAACGAACAAGAGAAACATTGAGTGGGAAGTTACGGCATCGTCTTAAATGTTGTTGCCTGCGTGTGTTGTTTGTTGTTACTGTAACTTTTCGCGGAAAGTTTGATTTTGTCTGTGTAACGATCCGATCTGAAAGCCTTTGAAGCGAAGTAGCAAACCCATTTGAAGATAAACGCAGTGAAGACTCATTTGGTAGAATGTCCACCAGTGATCCACATCGGTTAGAATCTCCCGAATGCAGCTCACGTCCCACAATCAAGCATTTGGATTATGAAGTCAGCCGGAAGATCTGCGTTGGCCAAGTGATTATCAATTTAGCTGGAGCTTGCAAAGAACTAGTTGACAACTCTCTCGACGCCGGAGCTACTGTTATTGGTAGGTATCGAGCAAGGTATCGCTGTTTGCACTATGTATTCAGAGATTAAGGCGAAAGAATATGGACATGAATCACTTGAAATCAGCGACAACGGTTGCGGTATCTCTCCTGATGATTTTGATGCATTATGTAAGTTCTATTGTTTCATTAGGTATAGGATAAATGGTCTAGGCAAACCTCATTCAACCTCGAAGATCTCTAATGTAGATGATTTTCGCACTCTAGAAACGTTTGGTTTCCGAGGAGAAGCTTTGAACGCCCTATCAGCTATCAGGTATTTTATGCTTGCAGTGTTCGAATTTTCTGTTTAGCAAGGTATCAATTACAACTCGTTGTCGTGGATGTGCACTTGGAACAAGGCTTGACTTCAATCATAAGGGTGATATTATATCGCGCAAAAGTGTTCCTCGTCAAGTACGTTTAGCTTCTCTCCACTCGATAATAATAAAGTTTATGACAGTATGGCACATCCATAATCGCTCATAATTTGTTTGAAACATTTCCCGTCAGACGACAAGAATTTGAGCGGCACGCGAGGCGGGAGTTTTGCAAGTTAATGGCTGTTGTTCAGTCATTCGCCTTATCGCGTCCAGATGTTCGCTTTATTTGTACATCGACCGTTGGAACGTAAGTATTTGGCTAGATAGATTCCTAGCGTATTTTTTAATTTTTAGAAAGCGAACTGAGTCGCTAGCAACTCCTGGTTTCAATGCTTCACTGGGTGATGTAATCAAAGCGCTATTCGGAGCCAAAGCCGAGAAAGCGGATGTTTTGAAAATCATCCATACGCCTCCAAACGAGAACATTTCTGCTCTTTACAATGCTACTGAGCAAGACAAATCTTTCTACTCACAGCTCAGGTAGCACCATATAACTTCGTAAATTATTTCTTATGAAACTGTTTAGAATTGAGGGATTCGTTAGTTCTTGTGAGCATGGCAGTGGTAGGAATAATCCAGACAGGCAGTTTGTTTATGTCAACAAGAGACCTGTTGAATACAGTAAGGTAGATCCAAACGTTTCGAATGAACATGAAGCAATATCATAATTTCAGATTTGTCGTATCGTAAATCAGATCTATCAACAGTATAATAAGGGAAGATACTGCATGCTAGTTGCTTTCATCACCGTGCCTCCAGGTATTTGGAGTTGTTTGTTTCTTATTCACTGCCACAGGTTTCAGAACACATTGATGTTAACGTGAGCCCAGACAAACGAGCTGTATTTATCGAACATGAAAAAGATTTGTTTGCTTTGGTCCATTCATCGATGTTGGCCACTTTTACTTCTGTTCAAGGTCATTGTGCATCTGTTGAACAGAGAGGGTTTATTGGCCTCGGGAGAGCGGTTATGAATACTCCTTTATCACTGTCAAGGAAGCGTCCTTTAGAAATGTCGCCCGCCGACCAAAATGTAAAGCGGAGGCCTGTGTCCGTTATGAAGACGCTTGAAGACTTTTCGTTTGGAAAGAGTGAAAAAATACCAGAAAGGCCCAGTAAAGTGGCCCGCTATGACGAATCGAGTGCAGTACAGGGGCAGTCAACACCAGACACTAAAATAACTGCAACTGGAGAAGTGCCTCGTAGTTCCGTGCTTGGATCACATTCGTATGTAAGCTAGTTCATGTGTATCATGGCTGTTTAATATTTTGATATCTAGGGTAATCAGGATCATAGACTAACGATATCGGATTTCCGCCAACCTGCCTCAAAATCCAATCCCCATGTATACTATGATGAAGAAGTTGAAGAATTGTGTGTTGATGGAAGAACGTCGAACGTTGCTATCGCAACATCTCAAGATGGATGTGTATTATTCAACAGCAAAGATGATGAACATCTGGATATACTTTCAAGAGAAGAGCTGGTATATTTGTGATGAGAAAGCATCGTAAATAAGCCAGGGTTCAGATAGCCACAAGCGAGGAAGTACAGAAAGACGAGCATAGTACTGTTCACCCGGAAGCAAATGAAGCGGAAGTCGATCCCGTTTTTAAAGTACCTGCAATACCATCGAAATACATAAAGAAGTGCAACGATATCCTTCCTGTGGAACCTCTTGCGAAGAGTCAGGGACACGAGAAACGAAAGAAAAGGAGAAAGGGTATGTTGTATTAAGTCCTGTCCTCAATTTACTCGATCCATTATAGTATATTGGCGTACGGAGCAGACAGTTACCTTCTCTCTCAAGAAGGTTGTCAAGAAAATCGGAAAGCTTAACAGACGTGCAGCAACGAAATCACGAGGGAACGGTGGGAAGGGTCGAGACTTCAAATCTGACATAAAAGATGGTGATACTGCAGAAAATGAATTGCGAATGTTGCTTAGGTATATTGTGATTTTATAAGCGCTCAATTTCTCAAATTTATTTAGAAAATCGGACTTCGACAGAATGAATATTATTGGTCAGTTCAATAAGGGCTTCATTATTTCACGCCTCGGACGCGATATTTTCATTCTTGATCAACACGCTTGTGATGAAAAGTACAACTTCGAAAGATTGCAAAAAAATGCTAAGGTCCAGACTCAGATGCTGCTAAAGTAAGTTTTCGATGTTGTGTCAATCGCATGTTCATTTTTATCTTCAAAATAACCTAGGCCTCAGTTTTTGGATATTGGTGCTCTTCAAGAAGCTCATCTGCGAGATAATCTCAACATTTTCCTGCGGAATGGGTTTGATTTCATCTTTTATGAAGATGGTCTGCAATACTTTTTGTTCGTTAAGAAATGTTAGTATTTAGGCGATGTTGGAGAAAGGATAGCCATTAAGGCTGTTCCAGTGTTACACAACTGGCACTTTGATGCCAAAGGTTACGCCACGCTTAATGGTGATGTAATCGGTAGCATTATTTCAGATATTGACGAAATTTTAGCAGCGGTTGCTG
The DNA here is from genome assembly GCA_030435675.1 of Steinernema hermaphroditum. Lineage (NCBI taxonomy): Eukaryota > Metazoa > Nematoda > Chromadorea > Rhabditida > Steinernematidae > Steinernema > Steinernema hermaphroditum. Next base: position 9,284,451 of record CM059625.1, on the reverse strand, counting down.
AATTTCCTGGTGTTATGTATCGTCCATCAAAGCTCAGGAAAATTTTTGCCTCGCGTGCATGTCGTAGTTCTGTAATGATCGGTAAAGCTTTGTCACCCAACGAAATGAAAAGGGTGAGTTTGAGTGTTATAGTCAACACATATTCACTAAGTATTTTAGATCATACGTCACATGACCAACATGGATCATCCATGGGTATGGCATTGATTACATTGCTGACTTACGGCATTTTTAACGTATTTTGCAGAACTGTCCTCATGGAAGGCCAACACTGCGACATTTGGCTAACTTGGATAGGATAAAGAGGAAAAGAAGGCGACACGATTAGCATTTATTGTCGTTCTACAGCTTCTTCATTGTTCATTACATTTAAATGTGCTAATGTATGCAATCATGACTTTCTCCGGGCATTTTCGCCTCAAGATTCCATGTTCCGATGTCCAAGGTGTTGTGGGGTTTGTTGCCTTTTGTAATATAGTGGTTTGGCAGCTCGAATTTCCACCGGCGCTGGCAGGGCTAAATTTGTATTATTGGTTGAAGGGACTGTAAGAATGTTTCTACCGTGATCCCATCGTTGCAGTCGTGATAGATCTTCAAGTGGGGGTCAATAGTTGTAAGTTCTGTTGTGTCTCCAGACAGCTCGAAGTAACCCTCGTCGTTTGTGTAGCCCGACTGAAGGTCGTCGTCGGGATCAGGTCCTATGGGTCATCATACTCGACCGATTTAGAAAACTCGTCTTACCGAAATCGTCATCGACGAGCTTCACTCGCACATCTTTAGCCGGAATTTCTCCACACAACAATCTGCCAATAACCTTATAGCTCTGCTGACCCGAGAACTGTTCGGGAATTATTGCAGACTGGCAAAGATGAAAGAGCAGGAAAACAACGAGTAATGAACAAGATGGTCCCATGGTGTGTTCTGTAGTAAGGAAACAGTGTTAAGGACAAGAGACTGAAAACTCGCATGGTGGACGGTTAGATCGCATCGGTGGCAAAGGTGCGCTGTTATCAAAGCGGTATGTGTTTACCGATTTCATATTGTTTACGACAGTTTTATTCGCTACAATCTCGAGTGATATCACGTCCCCTTTTTAATGCCTAGGAACGCAACGAACTTCCGTTCTTATTGGCATTCGGTGGTAACACCATAATTTGGCACGCACCAATAGCGGGTTTTAAGACGTGATCGAACAGTGAACAGTCAAAGTGATACGAACGGAAGGAGCTCGGTGTAAACCACCAAAACGCTTATCGGTCCAAATGTTGTTGATCGATGATTGACATTGAAGTTCCAAAACATAAAAAGGGTCCTCTATGAGAGTTTTGCAGGTAGGATTACCAATTAAAAAAATCAAATTAGGGCAAACTAAAGGATAAACCATGTATTCTTAAATGCACAAACCACGTTTGTCAAATATAAAAGGCATAGAAAAATTCCCCAACACAAAAGCACAAGACAAAGAAAGTAGATATCGCTGGAAATCAAACCGAATCAAATGTGTTAGCACTCGAGAACGAAGTTTATTTAACACATCAACAACATCAGTGGATACAATCATGATCTTCACTTTCCAGTTCGACCTCTAAGTTTAGTTCCCCAAGATTCATCACATTTTTGGGTTCGCTACCGCTGCTAATATATTTGTCTGGGATTCCGATGACCCACTCGCGTTGACAAGGCTAAAGTAGAAGCAACATTTTTCAAACTGTCAAATTTGTTAAAGACCTTTCCGTGGTCATTGCAGTCGTGATAAATCCTTATTTCGGGATCGATATCGGTCAACTCCATGGTACCACCTTTTAGAAGGAAAATTCCTTCGTCGGATGTATAAGTGGAATCAAGAAGGTCGTCGGGGTCCGGGCCTAAACAAGCCACACAATCAGTACGTATCTACTAACTCATTGGACCTCGATCGTCGTCGACCAGCTTCACCAAAATGTCGCTTGCTGGCTTTCCTCCACATAAAAGTTTTCCCCGAACAGCAACACTTTGTCTACGGAAGGCGCCGCATTGAACGAAAAGCAAAAGAGCTAATGAAGCCGACAGCCAACAGTACATGTCTGAAACCAGCCGGCGTTAGTTCGCTCTAATCTTTATTTGGGTAAATGGTTGGGAAACAAAAGCAGCACGACGTAAACGCAGGTAGGGTGTGTGCTATCGATAATGGGAATACGAGAATACGCGTTATCATCTGCGTGAGTTAGCAGCTCATGTACACAGAGTCGCGGCTGCTTCTATTTATTTAGGGATAAGTCAGCTGACCATTAAAACAAAAAAAATTAGATTATATTTTGGTGAGCAGATGAACGAATGAAGCACTCGAAAATAGTGTTGTACACTTGGTTAATGGAAACAGTCACGCGTTTCCCCGTCGATTTCAATTTCTGCATTCATAACTCCAAGATCCATTGTTGTTTGTGGAGTTCGGTTATTATGGGTGATGTATTTATCCGGAATTCCAATGCGCCATTTTCTGTCACAAGGCTAAAAAGGTGTGTCAAAAGCAATCCCTCAGTACATATCAACCAATCCTTCGTCGTTGCATTTATGGTAAATTTTCAGTACGGGGTCGATGTTGCTCATTTCCATTTCATGCCCTGCTATGAAGAAGTCGCCATTCTCGTCAGTGAAAGACGTAGCCATTAAATCGTCTGGATCGAGTCCTTAAACGTTAATATTATAAACATGTCGTAGACCGGGTGGCAATACTATCAACATCGTATAATTTAAGTGGGACATTGGCCATAGGAACTTTTCCACAAAGAAGGGTTCCTCTCACTGCGACGCTTTGAACTTCGTCGAGAAAAAGGCTTTGGGCGCATTCGGCATTCCACGCTGAGAAGACAAGAAGTAGTGAGACAATCCTGAACATTGGGTTTGATACAACACACTCAGTGTTGACCGACTCAAAGCATGAGAGTCTCTCGTCAACAGGTCGTAAACGACTTTATCTTTTTTTCAAAGACGCCGGAAACTGGAGCGGTAATGATCACAAAGTCCAGTTATGATTGAACCCACGATCTTCTGTTGCTTAGCTTACTGTATGCCGACTGGGTTTCTTTTGCACAGGAATGATCATGTCGTTTCTGATTATTATACATTAGGCTCCTTGAAAATGTCTAATGGGACAAAGGGAAAAATTGAAACGCTCATGTTTGTTGAACAAACATCTTGTTAATCAAGCATGCCCCTTTCAGATCCTTGAAATGGAACACCAGCGACCACAAGGAAAGAGGTAGGGCGTCGTTGTGTCCGCAATTGAGGGCGTATGCCTGTGTCCATTCGCCTCCATGTAAACATAGTACCTTTTCTGATAATTAGCTGCAATTTGTTTTTCGAAACTGTAACACTTGGCCGAAACATCTCTGTAAACTTAGAAGATCTCAAGCGTCGTTTAATAAGTGAGTTGTGTCACATAAATAAGCGATCCATCTGAATTTGCAGAAGAGCAGGAAGAAATGAATCAGGCAATTCCGGATGGTCGAAGGCCATTCTATTTGATGGTATGTGCATGAAAAAGTAGTAAAGCAATTTATACGAGAGATCGTTTCTACAGTGTTAAATGAGGATGTACGATGTTTTCAACCCTTTGATCGTTTGTTTCAGCATCCCGTCACCAAACAAGCACGGCTAGAAGAACTAATGGGGAAAACGCTCCGAGTGATTGTCCCTAAAATTGAGCCACCATATGTAATAGAAAAAGGACGACATCGACATTCTATTATCATTTTCAGGTTAACTATTTAAACTATTCTAAAGCGTATGAACAAGAGCAGGGCTTTGGTCCTGGAGTTGTAATGGAGATACTCAGGCAGATAGCCGTCGAACTGAATTTAACGTATCAGCTTTCATATGTTCCCGATGAAGAATGGGGAACCTTTGACAATGGTACATGGAGTGGGGCTTTCGGACAGTTAGTGAGTGGTAAGGCAGACATTATTGCCGGCGCCGCCATTATGCAATACGATCGAAGCGAGGCCAGCGACCTCACGTACCCATTTCAATTTGAAAGGACGGGCATCCTCATTCGCTCACCCGAGCAGTACACGGATAATACATTTCTTATTGTTACAGAGCCATTTAAGTTGGAAGTAAGTTGGACATCTGTGTGCATTAATCTAAGCGGCAACATTTGAGGTCTGGGGATTAACTGCTGCGACCATAGCTATATCAGCAGTTGCACTGAAGTTCATAACAAAGTGTCTTCATAACCAAATGGAGACACAGTTCTCGCTGCTACAGTGTATATGGATTTTTTTCTCAGTTTTTGTTCAGCAAGGTAAGTTCTCTTCGAGGTATTTCTACTCACCGTAAACGAAGAGCGGTTTTTCAAAGTCTCGGTTCGGATCAGAGTCACAGCTCTGATCTGAATCGAGACCTTGAAAAACGGAGACCAAATTAAAGGTCTCGCCGATACCGAGACCGAAACCGAAACCGAGACTTCCGAGACTAAAATTTATTTTCCTTTTGAAACCCGTCCAGGGGCACAACAAGTTTTGCAAGTTATCAGCGTTTATTGACTTTCTCAACCCAGTGGAGCTATGAAAAACTGAAAAACAATCACTCACTTTCCGAAGATGCTCATAAACTACTCTGAAATCACTTTGAGCACGGGGAACTTTGTTCCTCTTGGCCCGTTTAGATTTTTTGGCTGTTACTAGAGATGAAGAGATTTTTTCATTTTCTATCGCTTCTGATTGTTCAAAACAGAGATGATATGTAAGTGAATGATAACTTTTCTGTAGCCATCTTTTAACATTCATCATATAAATCGACGCATTTTTACATAAAATGACGAAAGATTTTCGTTTACCGGAAGTCTCGACGATTTGAAAGATTTTCCTACCGCCGTGCATTTTTTCTCAAATTGAATCCAGTAATTCATCTAGGACTGAACACCAAAGTCTCGCCGAGAGTCTCGGCACTTTTTCGAGACCGAGAAAACCGAGACCAAGACTGAAAAAAGGCCGAGACTTCCGAGATCGAGCCAGCACGGCTCTGGTTCAGATGCCTTTTTGGGGAACATTGATGTGAAACCAAATTTGAAGAAGCTCACTAATAACTATCAACAACTATCTTTAGGGATACCAATTCAGCCGACCTCATGGAGCTCGCGCACTCTATTGGCTCTTTGGTGGTTAGCTAGTGTCACTTTATTAGCAACGTTTACCGGAAGTCTCGTTGCTCTATTTGCTGTTGACAGAAGTAATCTCCCATTTCAAGGTAAAGCTTCTTAGGAAAGCACTTGAATAGGTTTGTACCAGATTTCAATGAAATGGTGCAGGCTGTGAAAAACGGAAAATACAAAGTGGTGATGGATGGAAACTCACAGACTCGAATTGAAATGATTGCGGTATGAGTTCGAGCAATACGCTACGCTAACCAGTAACTCTTAAGCGGTCGCAACTACATGTTTATCAGGACCTTTGGCATGAAATGTCAAGCAATAATAAAGTAACTTATGTTGATGGAATTGCTGAAGGTAATAGTATTTCCTAATGTAGCGGCAATGGTTACCTCAGGCATTGAACTAGTAAAACAGGAATCCGGATATGCACTGCTCGGAGCAATGGATTCGTTGAAAATTAATGTTATTAGCAATTGTAACGTCGTACTACTCGCTGAGGGAATTTTACCGACCTATTTAACAATTCCTCTGCGGCTACACTCTCCGTATTCAACTTATTTCTCAAATAGGTAACAATATAGTTACGCAGCAGCGGTTGCTTCTTTGTGATACATTTTCACCTGAAAAATACTGTTCCAGGATTCGACAAATGGTTGAAGGAGGATTCATCACGAAATGGATAAACGACTATGGAGCATGGGTAGCTTCTCAGCATCATAATAAGTGTGACAACACAACATTTACGAAGGCTTCATTGAGTCAGAAAGGTTTAAATGCACAATGGGAACAGTAATAATTAGTTCATAGGAATACTGAATCTTGATAAAGCTCAAGGAGCATTCTGGATACTGCTTTCCGGTATTGCTCTATCTGCTCTGGCTCTCATATGTGAGCATGTGTGTATTTACGCTGCAAAAATTTTCCTAGTAAGATTTTCATATTACATGTAATTCGTCATTGCCCGTAATATTTAGAGGCGACGAAGACGACACATACATAGTCATAAGCAAAATCGGACGCCGTCGACGGAAAGGTGTGCGGATCGTGGAGAAAATACAACAAAAATACATAATATGTCACTTTCTGACTCTGTGTTAAAATTCTAAACGAGGGATGTAAAGTAGTCGTTGCGAGAGACGTTCAGCACACGTGAACAATGGTGTCGGCAGGGGTGCGTCAAGGTCTGTTCAACAATATAGTTCGTACGCTCGTCGACTTACAAGGGAACATCCCCAAGTGATAGTTGCAGATTGAAATGAAATGTGATGTAACGGATAGAGGAGATCTTAGGAAGACGAGCGCACACAAAACGCGCTGCCCATATGCAGACTGACTACCATAACAGGCCCCCGAAATATGAAAAATAACGGCAGTCGCGACTAGTATGTTGAAATTTCTCTTCTGTGACGTTCCTGCGTGGTCCAGCGGTAGTGCTCTGAGCCACCAGTCAACGGTGTCGGGTTCGACCCCCACAGAGAATCTTCTCTTTTTCGATTTGCTATCTTTTCAACGAAACTGTACATTATTATGTTTCCTGGTGTTCACCATCACTGGTTCTTGCCTTGCTTCAAATATAGCTTAAAAAGCCCTTTGGACAAATCGAAACTGGCAACTCAAATTTCACCTTTGTGGTGAAGCTGTTTTTCATTCTTTCGCGTTCCTATCTGTTTTGCTAATCATCTCAGGACGTGAAATGGAATGAACCAAGAAATGTTGGCTGGGATGAGTGTCGAACCCCGATCCCCCAGAACGGTAACCAAGACACTATCCAGCTCGACCATACAAACAGTTGGTGCTCCGCCAACATCGCTGGCTATATTCATTTCTACGAACTTTAGAAAGGTATTCACGCGGACAAGTGCGTGTATTGGTCGGAACAGAATAGGTTCTGCCGTTATGATATCTATAAGGATAAACAGAGAAGGGAGGACGCGAAAGAATGAAAAACAGCTTCACCACAAAGATGAAATTTGGGTTAGCAGTGCCGATTCCTGCAAAGGATTCCAAACTAAAGCGTTGATAAACACCAGGATATGTGGAAATATGTAGATTTGGTGAAAAGAAAAAAGGTAGAAAAAAAAAGCAATTGGGGGTCGAACCCGACACCGTTGACTGGTGGCTCAGAGCACTACCCCTCGACCACGAAGGAACGTCGCAGAAGAGAAATTTCAACATACTAGTCGCGACTACCGTTATTTTTCATATTTCGGGGGGCTGTTTATGGTAGCCAGTCTGCATATGGGCAGCGCGTTTTGTGTGCGCTCGTCTTCCTAAGATCTCCTCTATCCGTTACACCACATTTCATTTCAATCTGCAACTATCACTTCGGGATGTTCCCTTGTTAGTACAGTACCGTATACCGACTTAGTACACCACAGGGATATCGGTTCAGGACCGAGATAGTACAGTAAATGTCGTACGCTGAACCACTTAGTACAGTGCAGTATGACACATAGTATGCCGCAGGGAGATCGGTTCAGGAATACCTTACGCTGAACCAGTTAGTACGTTGACTTAGTACAGATCTGGAAAGGAGCCTGAAGTCATCGTCTGAAGTTTCTGCGGTGCTTCTCGAAGTCCATACATCCCCTCCATGAAGTCTTGAGCGGGGAGAACGCACACAGACCAACTTGAAACAGGAAGTACCTCGCATGAAAGACACGAAAGACAACTGTACTAACAAGGGACTGTTCCCAAGTGATACACGCCGATCGAGCTGATATTTGCCACGGTGGTAGAGGTGCATCTGAGAAGTCACGCACACAAAAACTCGTGTGCCCAAAATGAAACTATCCACCCTAAACAGGGCCCCGAAGTTACCAAAATTCACGACACTCAATACTAGTGCCATTGAATTGCAATGGCACGTTGTGCTCGTGTGGTCGAGGGGTAGTGCTCTGAGACGCCAGTCTACGGTCTCGGGTTCGAGCCCAACCAGGTTTTATTGTGCTTCCATCTTCTTTCTTCTAACCATAACAGCATATTTTCACATCTCCTGGCGTTTACCAACACTGATCATTGGTTTGGAACCCTTTGCAGGAATCGGAACTGGTAACCCGAATTTAACCTTTGTCGTGAAGTTGATTTTCATTCTTTCGCGCTCCCCCTTCTCCCCTTATCGTTTAAGATGTCAGAACGACAGATCCTATTCGATTCTGGCCAATACAAACACATATACGCGTAAATGCCTTCTGAAAGTCGCGTTTTATTGAATATAGCCAACTTTGCTGGCTGAGCGGCAACTGTTTATGTGGTCGAGCTGGATAGTCTCTTGGTTGCCGTTTTTGGGATCCGAGTTCGACACCCATCCCAGCCATTCTTCTTTGGTTTGATGTCCTGAGGTAATTAGCAAAAGAGAGGGGACCGTGAAAGAACGAAAAACAGCTTCACCACAAAAGTGAAATCTGGGTTACCAGTTCGGATTCGTGCAAAGGGTTTTTTAGGCTACATTTGATGCAAGACAAGAAACGGTGTTGTTAAACACCAAGAAACATAATAATGTACAATTTCGGTGAAAAGAAGGAAAATCGAAACATAATAGATTCTCTGTGGGAATCGAACTCGAGACCGTAGACTGCCGTCTCTGAGCACTACCCCTCGACCACACGAGCACAACGTGCCATTGCAATTCAATGGCACTAGTATTGAGTGTCGTGAATTTTGGTAACTTCGGGGCCCTGCTTAGGGTGGATAGCTTCATTTTGGGCACGCGAGTTTTTGTGTGCGTGACTTCTCAGATGCACCTCTACCACCGTACCAAATATCAGCTCGATTGGCGTGTATCACTTGGGAACAATCCCTTGTAAGTGGTTCAACATATGACATTCTCCGTAGTACCGGTCCTCAACCGATCCCCCTGCGGTGTACTATGTCGTCATACTGTACTGTACTAAGTGGTTCAGCGTATGACATTTACTGTACTACCTCGGTCTTGCAGCGAACACCCTGTTTGTACTAACAAGGGAACATCCCGAAGTGATAGTTGCAGATTGAAATGAAATGTGGTGTAACGGATAGAGGAGATCTTAGGAAGACGAGCGCACACAAAACGCGCTGCCCATATGCAGACTGGCTACCATAAACAGCCCCCCGAAATATGAAAAATAACGGTAGTCGCGACTAGTATGTTGAAATTTCTCTTCTGCGACGTTCCTTCGTGGTCGAGGGGTAGTGCTCTGAGCCACCAGTCAACGGTGTCGGGTTCGACCCCCAATTGCTTTTTTTTTCTACCTTTTTTCTTTTCACCAAATCTACATATTTCCACATATCCTGGTGTTTATCAACGCTTTAGTTTGGAATCCTTTGCAGGAATCGGCACTGCTAACCCAAATTTCATCTTTGTGGTGAAGCTGTTTTTCATTCTTTCGCGTCCTCCCTTCTCTGTTTATCCTTATAGATATCATAACGGCAGAACCTATTCTGTTCCGACCAATACACGCACTTGTCCGCGTGAATACCTTTCTAAAGTTCGTAGAAATGAATATAGCCAGCGATGTTGGCGGAGCACCAACTGTTTGTATGGTCGAGCTGGATAGTGTCTTGGTTACCGTTCTGGGGGATCGGGGTTCGACACTCATCCCAGCCAACATTTCTTGGTTCATTCCATTTCACGTCCTGAGATGATTAGCAAAACAGATAGGAACGCGAAAGAATGAAAAACAGCTTCACCACAAAGGTGAAACTTGAGTTGCCAGTTTCGATTTCTCCAAAGGGATTTTTAAGCTATATTTGAAGCAAGGCAAGAGCCAGTGATGTTGAACACCAGGAAACATAATAATGTACAGTTTCGTTGAAAAGAAAGCAAATCGAAAAATAGAAGATTCTCTGTGGGGGTCGAACCCGACACCGTTAACTGGTGGCTCGGAGCACTACCGCTGGACCACGCAGACACGTCAAAATGAGGAAATTTCATCGTACTAGTCGCGACTGCCGTTATTTTTCATATTTCGGGGGCCTGCTTACGGTAGCCAGTCTGCATATGGGCAGCGCGTTTTGTGTGCGCTCGTCTTCCTAAGATCTCCTCTATCCGTTGCACCACATTTAATTTCAATCTGCAACTATCACTTGGGGATGTTCCCTTGTATACTCAGATTAAAAAAACTCTTGGCAAAACGGCGAGTACTCCCGCCACGACTTATATGTATCGTATGTTCGTACAGCGCCGAAATTACAATGGGATTTTTGAGTTTATGCAAGAATCGCGTGTTTTCTTCGCGTACGAGATGTTATTTCAAAAAAACTCAACATTAAGTTGTAGATCCGTCACTGGCGGATCGTTTGCGCCATCATTGAGCGCCAGAGATAGAATTTCCACGGAGGAGATAGCTTTCTTATCTCCCCGACTTCTGTTTTCCTCTAGTTTCTCGCCTTCTACACTGCGCGTCTTGCTCAAACTGGCACCACAGATCGCGCAGCCCGTCCTTGTCATCACAGAATCCATTTGGACTGATATGAAAGCGATTTGAATAAGAACAATGAAAGCGAATAAAAACCGAACATTCGCGGTACGAGACCTCTGCGTGTAAATGCGATGTTCTGAGTGCATTGATCTGATCTGCGCTGAATAGCTTTCATATCGGTCCAAATGGATTCTGTGATGACAAGGTCGGGCGGCGCGATCTGTTCTGCCAGTTTGGACAAGACGCGCAGTGTAGAAGGCGAGAAACTAGGGAAAAACACAAGTCGGGGTGAGAAAAAAGCTATCTCCTCCGTGGAAATTCTACCTCTGGCGCTCAATGATGGCGCAAACGATCCGCCAGAGACAGATCTACAACATAATGTTTAGTTTCTTCGAAATCACACCTCGTACGCAAAGAAAACAAGCGATTCATCCACAAACTCAAAAATCCCATTGAAATTTCGGCGCTGCACGAACATACGACCTTTATAAGGCGCGGCAGGAGCCTCCGAAGAGTTTTTTTAATCTGAGTATAAGTGTACTAAATCGTTCAACAAACCAGGCAACACCGTCGGGAGGTTTGTTGAACGATTTAGAACACCGATTTAGAACACAGGGCGTTCGTGTCGAGACCTAAATATTTAGAACAGTAAATGTCGCCTGTTCGGCTGTTGCAAGTATTTAGAACAGGAATTGTCGCCCGTTATACTCTGTTTTTTTTTCGATCACAAAATCAGCCTTCAATCATCTCGTTGTGGGACTCAGAAATGTGACGCAAACGCATTGAAAACGATGAAACAAGCGCACGAAGTTCGCATGTTCGCTCGTCGTTTTCAACGCGTTGGATCAGATTTCTGAGTCCCACAACGAGATGATTGAAGGCCGATTTTGTGATCGAAAAAAAACAGAGTATTTTTCTTTGTATTTGTATCTTTGTATCGGAGTATTTAGTATCTTTTGCTTTGGGATCTCTCGTGTAGGACGACTAAGGAATACGAAACCGAGTGTATTCAGAACAATAATAGAAGATAACAAAGACATGGTGGAAGGTGAACATACAAAATACAGCAAAAGTCCACTAATTGCGGTGTGCTGAAGGTGGAGAACACTCAGCACCCCGGGAGAGAAGAAAAGGGCTGTATTGTGTATACTTAATTTGTTTTGATTCCATAAACTGGCTCAAAATGATACCGAGGATGGTTGACCAAGCACGTCGGTCGAACAGTTTTCGCTCCTTTCGAAAAGTAAGTAGTCCATACTTCCAGTATGGTGTCGAAAACGAAAATATTTACGTCTAGCGCATGCGCAGCGGCCTCAATTTCCAGATCAGTAATCCATGTTCTGCTATGTCTCATACATCTGATGTGCGTTTGCAAATCCACTGTGGTGGGAGCTCGGCCAGTTATCCAGTTAGGCATGGGAGACAATTTAGAATGTCGTTCTACGAAATCACATACGAAATCACACGAACAGGCGACAATTCCTGTTCTAAATACTTGCAACAGCCGAACAGGCGACATTTACTGTTCTAAATATTTAGGTCCCGACACGAACGCCCTGTGTTCTATTTCCTTCCGGACGTGCGAGCTTTACCATTCAACAAACCTTGACGCACCGTGAACAATCGAACATCGGTAATGACAATGCGCGCGCTCGCGCACGACTATTCGAGAAATTTCTCCTCGCCCTACGGGCAGGCTCTTACAGCGATTCGCACAATGCGCGCGCTCGCGCACGACTATTCGAGAAATTTCTCCTCGCCCTACGGGCAGGCTCTTACAGCGATTCGCACAGGCCGAACGAGTAGTCACGGCGTGTCAGCATAAGGGAAATTAGTTCACGAAAGCGTCCGCCGCTTCGTGGCGGGACCTGGTCGCTTTCTGGGTAGTTTTTGGCCTGTCATTCCGTGCAGATCAGTCCGTTCGCACTAATTCCGACGGCAAATCACTAATGAAGTCGAAAGCTATCGATTGATACCAAAATATCAAAAATCCCAAAAATTTGACTTTTTTCGGTCATTTTTCGACCTCTTTTTTTTACTTTTCTCGACACTCAGTGCATTAGAACGAAATTCATATGTTGAATTTGTGCGTTAGAGTACGCTGAACATTTTGCGTACCGACTGAGCAAAAAATACGCTATCTACGAAAAGTTATTTCGCACTTACGACAGGTCGTTTTTTGCGAAAAACGACGATTTCAGTAGTAAATTGCTGATTTCTCTGCGAATAATGCATGATATCAAAATTCATATGTTGAAGTTGTGCGTCGTTGTCTCCTGAACATTTTGCGCACCGAACGGCCACGAGGCACGTAAGATTGAGAAAGTTATTTCGCTTGTAAGCTAGGTGATTTTGAGCTAACATGAAAGTGTCAGAAAGTCAGAACTTCGACCGTTTTTCGAACGGTTATGTATTTCACTAATGGAAAGCGTAGTGCTGATCATTTTGCGGACAAAAGGGCACTGTTACCGATCATAATCGGTGCAAATCTGAAGATACGAGTAACTGAAGATCTGGCAAGACTGTGTCCTAACGTGTGACATTTACTACTCGGTCGCGGACAGAAAAATGAGCCATTTGACACACCGTGCAGTGTACTGTAGAGTAGCGCGAGCGAGAGGTATTTGAGTTTGCAGAAACCGATCGCTAGGTGGGTTCGGTGTTCGTTTCATGCTGAAACCTATTATGCATCGTCAGCCGCCATTGTCCGCTCAGAACAACAGCCAAGCTTCGCAAAACGGTAACGGTCTTGTGCTGCCTCGTTCATTGATTACTGTCTTTTAGGGGGACCCACAACGTATGGTATTCCATTTACTGTGTGGCACGCGCTTACGGACGAAGAACGGGCGGAAGTCAAGAACAGCAAGCGTCGTGGTGAAGCTTACAAGACAGCTCTCTGCAACACATTCAAAATGACTGGCCAGTGTAGTTATGGCGTTCACTGCCGATTCGCTCATGGTGAAGCTGAACTGCGTCTCGTCGCACAGGTGATTGCTTTTTCCTGTTGTTGTAAATGTCAGTAATTTAGTCTCATCCAAAGTACAAGACTCAATTGTGCAACAAGTTTTCCGTGGTTGGCGTTTGTCCTTATGGGTCGCGCTGCCAGTTCATTCACCGTCGCTTAGACGTGACTCCACGTCCTGATATTTCAAGATTATTGCAGACGACGCCTATTGGAGAGAGTACCACTACTTCTAGCAATGCGTTCTCACAGTAAGAGCTTATTTAAACTTAAGTCAACGTACATTTATTCATTGTTTTAGAAGTTTATCTGCTGGTCAAAATTCGCCGTACAGTAACAATCCCTGCGATAGCGTTTTCTCCGTAACATCAACGGACTTCGCTCACCGCGGCGGGAAGTGGCGGTTTAATGTGTGCCGCCAGAAACAAAACTCAAATTCAGCTTAATTCGGGGTTCTTTATCAATGTACTTAACTGATGAACAGTGTAATCCCCGTTGTGTATGTAATTACTGAAAATTTCGCTGATTCTCATTTAACTGCATCGCTCAATTGTTGTTGCCGCTATCTTTCCTATTGTTAAAGGAAGTATGAATAAAGCTCATTACTAAAGCAAATTCACCAATGTTTTGTATCCGAGGGATATATCTTTGCACGTTTAGCTCTCATTTTGGTTGCACAATAACGCAAGTAAATAGCACAGCAGCACATTTAAAGCTAAAAGCGCGCGAGCTACGCGAAACTTCTAGAAAAGAAATGGAAAACTGTTCTGAAGTCGTCTTGTGATCATCTGTTCCGCTATATTTGCTGTTTGTCTCTGAGGGAGCGACATTTGCGACGACAAAGATCGCGCATTGCGACTGTTGGTGTTGTTTCGGGGTTGCGCGTGCAGTATTTGAAATTATGTTATGCGCTGCGTCAAATTTGCGAAGAGGCTTGGTGCGGTGTTCATCGCTGCTGTACGGTCACATGTCTGGTACCGATGAGACCAATTCTCTATTTCAGCGATCTGGCTTGTATGATTTACGCGCTGAACGTTGTTTTGTCGCAACGGATGAATTCGCTGTCGTTTCTTTCTGCTTCTTATATTTTTTATAATATTTTCAGATGACCGTGCCGACCTCACAGACACCAGTGCCGCGGATAAACCTCAGAAAGAAGCTCACGTGGATTATGACTACAAATCAGCTCTGTTTCATTTGGACGCAGCTCAGAAGTGTGGTGTACTGGAGGCTGTAATGACGGTTGCTCAGATGGCATATGGTGCGTTTTTATATGTTGTTATTTCCATGATCATATGGGTGCTTTTCTGACTTGGGGATTACCTAGTAGATTATTGTAGGTACACTCCACGATCTCTTAACATGGGAGGGTCAGCGATTGACGACAGCAAAAAGGAAGACCATGATGCTATTGCATTCGATCTAATGATAACGGCTGCCGAGTTGGGAGATCGAAGCGCTATGTTATTTGTTGCTGAAGGCTATGAAACAGGAAACGGGACTGGAGAGAATGGGTATGTTTGCTTTTTGATGTTCACCTTTACTCATAAGCACGATCTAGAACCGCGGATTGGCCGAAAGCAATCGAATATTTCGAAAAAGTTTTGGGTTTCGATGATCCTGAAGAAACAAATACGACGTTTGAGCATGCTGCTATGTCAAGTTCAGAAATTCACGAAAATTTATATGGCGCGCTAGGGCGCTTTTGAGCTTTTCGTGCAGCAGTGGCGTGTTTTTTTTTACTAAATCCAAACAACTTGTCTTGAAATTTCAAGACAAGAAGTTGAAATTTGGAAAAAACCCACTTGTGGAATTCGGCGATGTGCTGTGGGTTAACGATCCGGCTGTCATTCGTCAGAATCCTAAGGTCACTGCTATCAACTCGGCCGTTGAACTTGATTTGCCTGGCCAGGTATGGTATTTTTAGCAATTATATTGACAATCCGAGCGGGTTTAGGTTGTTTCGGACTCCGTAGGGACGCGATTCTTATCTGGATTTGGAGGACAAGTTGGTTTCATCCGCGGCATTGCCCAACTGTGGGGCAAGAACATGCGCCAGCGTGCTTATGAAATGGTCAAGATCGCTCACCCTGATCAGCCGGATTTCCCTGTGGAAGAGTGCCTTCGAACGTCTGAAGGTTATGCCATCGACCGATTGAATTTAATGATATATAAAGAAGCGGGGTATCGTTGTTTAGAAGATAACATTGTTGCGATTAATAGCGTGTTTGGATTGTTTTGATATTTGGAATGGAATAAATCATAGGTACGGTGCTTCGAGTTCGAGTGTTCGGGACGAATTCAAGGTTTACACATCACTTAGACAGTCTAAAGCTGGATTTAGACAAAGTCCCGAATCTTCAGACAGCTGCAGAGAAAGCGCATTTCAGTCACACAGGCTCAGGTCGTTTGTCTCCTCCACGTTCCCGAACTCCGTCACCATCTTTGGCTTCAAAATATGAAAAACAAGAAGGTATTTTATAATCATTTCATGTGATTATCATTAGTATGTTGCAGCAAGTTGACAACGAAGGGAAGCCGAAACATAAGGGATTTCGCGGTGTTGTACGCACCATCGCCAAGAAATCGATAGCAATCTTCCGCAACTTAAAAGAGCCGATGGTTCCGCGAGCGTTTAGCAGTAAGTTAACAAACATGACCGCTCCCGAAGGCCTAGAACTGTTCTTTACGACCATGGCCGCTCAGCCACAAGTCTATCGCCAGACCCTCGCTGTCATGATGGTTCATCTACGACAAGTATGTGCTAGTAATTGTCTGTTTGTTAGTATAATTTGTCTTATAGATTATAGCCCAAGAAGGATCGAATTCAATGTGCGCCGATGCGTTGAGTGTGTGCGTCGCGCCCTCCTTTTTTTAACAAATGCCATTGAAAACGGACAAAAGCCTGCAGGAGCTGGGTGACGAATTTAAAGTGCGCACCAAGTTCTTCGCGAAGCTGTTAAACAGTCCAGATGTAAGCTTCAGTTTCGAATGCACAAACCTAATCTTATCTATTTAGATTGAATGGCAGAAACTGTTAGAGAAACACAGCTCAAACCTGGCTGAAGCAACACCTTCGTGATTGCCGCGCACATCAGGTCAGATTGAAGGTTCGAACTAAAAACGAGAGGGACGTTCCACGCCACTTACTGATATTCTATGGTCGCCGTAAAATCAATGGGTCAAGGCTCATGCCACGAAAAGTGCGCTTCTAGGAAACGTCGCACGCGTTTCGCCATTGAATTTTGGAGCCGCGACAAAGAATTATGCATAACTCGTGAAGTAGAGCGTATTTTGGAAAACTGAACGTTGATTTTGAAGATTAGAACTTTCTCGTTCGAATGAACCCTAGTTGTTGCAATTTGGTGGCGCGAACGTGGAGTTATTAAGCGATTATTATTTTAGTACCATGTAATGTGACCTGAGGCGCCTTTTCCGCTTGAAAAATATGCGCTGCGTTAACTTTCAAGCCTTTTAGAGCTGACACAAGGCTCATGACGCTTCAATATACCCATGGAATCTGGAAAACCCAAGATTACTACAAGCTCCCTACGCTAGGATCGAACGTTGGATTTTTACTAGTAGCTTCAACCTCAATCTTGAATGATGCAAAAGTGGTTCTTTAACAAGCGTTACAGTGCGCAGGAACTCAGATCGCAGTACGAGCGACTCTGATAGCAGTGACAGTGATGAATAACCCGCGTGTATTAAATTGGCTTAGGATGGTAGTCTGTTTTATAGACCGTTTAATTCCGGCACGCGGAGTGAGTTTCCAGCAGTGAGCCATACTTCATTCGACGCGGCGTTCAATTCTGCGCAAAATCAACGTTTGGATTTCTGCGAAACCTCGTAGATCGCGCAAAATCAACGAAACAAGATAGAAACTCTGCGATTTCCATTGTAAAAGTCAGCAGAACGACAAAATTATAGTAGTCTGGTGGTCCCACCACGTGCACATTGCAGGCACATTGATTTTACGGTGTGGTGGGGAATTTGGACGCTCCGGGGAATTTGGACGCTACCGTAATAATCAAGGTGTTCTCTGTGGGACCCAATGCAAAAATCGTGTCGCCGGGGGATTTGGTCGCTTTCAAGCACCTCTTTCTTCTTTCTCGTGTTTTTCTTCTTAATTTTTGTTGACACGGAGTTTTTTCGTGATTTCGGTGTCATCGAATGAATGAATTTTCAGAGTTTACAACCAAACTCTCAGAAAATCGAAGATCTGCATCACGATCGCGTGTCACTCTCTCTTTGACAAAGTCATGGAACAAGCTCGTCAGGCCAAGGAGTCGACTCAGAAGGTGTGTGTGCTATAGAGTCGCTTAAACGTCATCTGATTTTAGGATCTGGCTACGGGAGTCAACGAAAAGCCGCAGGTTGTCACGGAATACGAGAATAATGGCGAAATATCAGGTCAGTTCGTTTTTCTATCTTTTTCTTCGTTCCTTCTGTCTTTTTCTCGATTTAGTTTGAAATCGGATGTTGGATGATAGAAGCTGCTCGAAGCGACTGGAACCGCTGAAGATGGAAGACCGATGAAGAGAAGACGAAGAAATACGATGCTTTTTATTTTATTGTATATATTTTATGCTATTAATAAATATTATTTAGTTGATTACCGTTACAAAGGGATGGAAGATAGCGAATATGACGCTATTTACGATTGCTTAAATGAAGGGCGTTTATTAGGCAACTCCAAGAGGGAGAAGGATTCGTTGCGCAAAAAAGCGAGGAAGTTCTCCGTGGTGAAGGGGAAATTGTATTATGTTGTAAACGGCAAGCAGCGCGAAGTCATTAAGCACAGTGATGTCGAAAAGACTATTGAAGAGGCGCACATCGCTTTGAGCCACCATGGTAGAAATGCTGTGGTTAGCCCCTTTGAGCTAGCAACAGGTTGTAAGATGATCTGGCCACAGGATCTTGATCCTAAGTGGGCCAAAGAAGAGGACGTTGAATTGACTGAGGGCGAAATTGATAACTTTGAATCAATCCAAGAAGAAGTCGCCATGGAGCGGCTTGAAAAGTTGACAGAAATTATAGAAGTTAGAAGAATGGCTCGAGAGAACATTCTCGCAGAGCAGAAGAAGTACAAATCACGATACAACAAGATGCACAACCCTCAATGGTTCGAAGTCGGAGAAAAAGTGACGATGCAAAATGACCGCAAACGTGGAAGGAAAGGAGATGTGCTTGCTTGCAACCGAACATATGGCGACCATATTTCTTAGATTTATTGTGCGCTTTTTGTATTTAATCTTGTTTGTTTGGTAATTAATGTAATTCGTTAAATAGTGTTAAGCGAACACAAGCGAATGTTCGAACACGTTCTTGAACATGAACACGTTGGTGACCGTCACGGTGACATGACTTGGAGAAGCCGTATGTTCAGTCGTATGTTCTAGCTCTGACCAAAATTCGTATGTTCGGGCCAGTGTCGTAGGTTCGGCTACGTCAGCTTGAATTAGCCGAACCTACGACATTTCCTAAAATTTGCAAAAATTGACACAAATCCCATCCGTCGTTTACTACAGCTAACAAAGGGATCTTCCGAAGTGTCCGCCTCGGATCGAGCTGAAAATTGGCACACAGGTGGGCCTACACTAGTGAACGTTAACCACAAAAGGGCGCCTGCTGATACGCATACCAGGTCATGTAAACACCCTTCGCAAATTACGGGTACATGACTATAGTCAACTTCGCCAACAAAGAACCTGGGACTGTAGCCGAGCTGGATTACCTTGGTACCTTGGCTGACGTTTTTGGAGTCCGGGTTCGACTCCGCTATCGGCTCATATTTTTTTTTTCGCTTCTCCAACATATTTAAATTTGATTTCTTCCTCGCACTCAACCTTATCCGAACCACAGTTATGGACGCTAGCCATGTTTTGCTCTGCCTTACAAAAGTACGGTAAAACATGAACCGCTCAGATCGACGCGAGACTAGGGGCAAACGGTTGGCTTAGGTGAGTATATAAACTGTGCAAAAATCAGCTGCCCTAACGCGCTCTGTGTCCGTCAAAAATGATGCAATATCCTTTCTCACCAACAAACATTCGTTTCTCGGCGGTGATTCCCAAGTGACCCAGTGGATACCTAACCTCACAATTTTGCTGTGGTTGCAAAGTGTTCATACATTCTCCCTAGGATAACAGTCCGATAGATCAGAAATAGAGTTGTCATCGGGTCGCACCCCAAAATCCGCATTTTTTTGCAGTACGCACCAGTTTTGAAGTCCAATCGAGAACCTTTCAAGTGCGCTGGCTTCGCCCCAACGTCGCGGCCCAGAACAGTCAAAAAATTTGACCGAAGAACGAAAAAGTCCATTCAAAAAATTTCGGGTTCAGATTTTCGGGTTCGGGTTCGGGTTTTTCGGGTTTCACCCCTAATTGGACCTTGTTTTGCTGTTCGGTCAAAATTTTTTGATTATGCTGGGCCGTGACATTGGCGCAAAGCCAGCGCACTTGAAAGTTTCTCGATTGGACTTCAAAATTGGTCCGTATTGCAAAAAAGGCGGATTTTCGGGTTCGACCCGATGGCAACTCTAATCAGAATACAACTATCAGACAGACCTTAAGTATATATTTTGGCACTTGGGAATCAAAAAAAAAAAGGTGAGCAACGGTTTTTTAGTTGCTTGGAAAGGATACCGCATCTTTTTTGACGGGCATAGAGTGCATATAGGCAGGTGAGTTTTTGCACAGTTTGTATATGCCAATCAGCTTGATCCGGGGCGGACACTCCGGAAGGTTCCCTTGTGAGTATAGCAGCGTATGCTTTCCTTCATATTCGCAAGTCAAAATGGAACTGCAGGCCCTTCGAGGGTTATGTTTGCGGAGCGCGCGTATTTGTGCGCCGAAGACCGATAAGCATGTGAGCAGTTCGCATTCTCATCTGCCACGTTAGCAGTCGGTACAGTCATGGTTATGGCTGGGGTATTTCATCCCTATTTTCTCGCTGCGCTCTTCGCCTCATTCTGTAACGCACAGATTGGATACAATCCGTACGCTGGCCAACATCCGTACAACCAACAACAACCGTAAGAGCTTCTCATATCCCAAGCAGTATTTCGCGAATATTACGCAGGAATAATCAGCAAAACCACCCGCAGCAACCACAGCAGTTTTATTATCCGAACCAAGGTTTCGGTTCCCCTCAAGGAGGAGTGCAGCCAATCAGTGGAACTCATAATGTCATCGCAGTGAAACCAAAGACAGGCGTCGTCAACAAACCAGTGCGGACAACGGTTGGTTTGATATGCAATAACAAGCATGGACCTTTGAAATAAAGAGTTGTACAATCGTATAATTTTGCATTCTGTAGTGCTGAATCTGTTTTAGTTCGTACATTTGAGAAAATCGATTCTCGAAGATGGGTAGAGCATACTGATAAATGCGTGTTAGTAGCTCATAAAACTACTGATAAGGACTGACCCTCGGGATTCAATCATTTAGAACTATACTAATATTTATTTTTCCTATCCTGAAAGCCAAATTATAGTAAAGCACAATTGGCTTTTTTCATTATTCAGAAAACACCAATGTATGTGAGTAAGAAAGTGTAAAGTTTACTTTCAGCAGGACAACTCCACCAGTTCCGCAGCAGTGACTGTTCAATTAGTGTCCTACACTAACACTAAGCTTGGCTTACCTGACAACGGAACTTGCAAATGCCCTGCGGTAAATGCCAAAATATGTGGCCGGGAGATGAACAGATGCCAATTTTCCTTCCACATCATACTTTCTGCAAAGGAGTAACGAAACGCGACTTATAACGCTCAATTAAAATTTTCTTTAGTCAGTCAGTTTCCTTCATATCGAGTGAAATCTACCCCATCCCAGACAATGGAGTCCTCAGCACTGGTGAATGGTCAGCTGTTCATAATTTAACTATGACTAGCAAGCCGGTAATGAAAGTCGACCCGTCTCTCGTATCCGTTTATATTTTTTTTTCAGCAATCTATTGATGTTATTGTCCAATATAACGGCATCGGATTTCACGCTCAAAATTCAAGCATATTTTATTTGAGTCGGATGGTTGTAGTTGACACATTTGTTGCTCTCACGGCAAACTACATACCTGTGACGGGAAATTCGCAACCAGTAGCCGCTTCGCAGACCTTAACTGGAGGACTTATTCAGTCCAGGTAAGCACAAGCGCAACTACATTTCTCTGAAAGTTAACTTTCTTCCAGCCTTGGACTTCGCTACTCAGTGAAATGCAATGGTAACTACAAAGGGAAGAACTGCGACCTACTTTGTGACCCCCCTGTTAACTCATCAACTCAGGTTCTTTGTCGTCATGGACAACAGGCATTTATGTGCACTCTTGATCCGGTGATGCAGCAAGTTTCATCCTGTCAGCCTTGCGTAAATGGAGTTGACAAAACCACAAATACCTGCCGCTCTGCAGGATACACCGATCAGACATGTAACCCTGTATGTTACACCATTTAACGCACTTCAACTCCACAAATATACGGCTTGTAGGGTGTTTCGCCGGCATTTCGAACGTGGACCATTGTTCTTGGGTGTCTCCTTGGAATCGCTGTCGTTTTCATCATATTGCTAATTGTTTTCTATGTGATGTAAGGGTGATCAATTGTAGTTGCTCAAAGAGTGTTTCAGAGTTCGAAATCAAAACGAACGACAAGGAACGTACCGTAGAACGCAGCCGTATCAGCCACCTTCGCACCCACTCCTGCCAGAGTCAAAGGATGACGAATGGGAGCGGTCACGACCAAACCCACCCGCCGCCATTGGCCGACCCTCGCACACCGATCCCGAGATTTCACGGAGTAGCGATCAAAGCGTAAAGCACACTCAAATTTACAAAAGGGATATACTGCTATGCTTTTAGGAAAGCGTCCGTAACATCAACGGTGTACGCTCACCGCGGCGGGAAGTGGCGGTTTAATGCGTGCCGCCAGTAATAAACTCAAATTCAGCTTAATTCGGGGTTCTTTATCAATGTACTTAACTGATGAATAGTGTAATCCTCGTTGTGTATGTAATTACTGAAAATTTCGCTGATTCTCATTTAACTGCATCGCTCAATTGTTGTTGCCGCTATCTTTCCAACTGTTAAAGGAAGTATACTTAAGCAAATTCACTAATGTATCCGAAGAATATATCTTTGTACGTTTAGCTCTCATGTTGGCTGCACAATAACGCAAGTAAATAGCACAGCAGCACATTTAAAGCTAAAAGCGCGCGAGCTACGTGAAACTTCTAGAAAAGAAATGGAAAACTGTTGTGAAGTCGTCTTGTGATCATCTGTTCCGCTATATCGCGTGCGCTCATCTCTTGTCTGTTCCATCGCTTTATCGATCGTTCCGTTCCAGCTGCCTAGCGGCTAGCTGTTCGCATATTATCCGTTAAAATTTTTCGGTTCCTCGTTCTTCTTTTCCAATTTGTTCGATCTGGAGAAATTTAACACATCCGTTAAAATATTGAACGATTGAAATATTTGCTGTTTGTCTCTGAGAGAGCGACATCTGCGACGACAAAGATCGCGCATTGCGACTGTTGGTGTTGTTTCTGGATTGCACGTGCAGTATTTGAAATTATGTTATGCGCTACGTCAAATTTGCGAAGAGGCTTGGTGCGGTGTTCGTCGCTGCTGTACGGTCACATGCCTGGTACCGATGAGACCAATTCTCTATTTCAGCGATCTGGCTTGTATGATTTAAGCGCTGAACGTTGTTTTGTCGCAACGGATGAATTCGCTGTCGTTTCATTTCTTCTTCTTATATTTTTTATGATATTTCCAGATGACCGTGCCGATCGACGAGGAGTCCGAGTTTGCCGAGAGTGAAAGTTCCAATATACCGACTAATCTTGAAGAAGAAACTGATACAAAACATCGGATCAAGTCACTAATGGAAACGTGGAGAAATGCTGCTCGTCGATCAGTGCGCGAGTCGTTCAAGGATCCTTGGATGCGGTTTAAAATTCATGAGCTTCCAGTAAAGAAGTGTGTTCGACACCGGTATTCAGCAATTAAAAAGAAGTGGACTGAAGATGAAGTTGAAGTAAAAATGCACCCCGAGGTGAACTTATAACTGAATTTTAACTGTTTAACCGGCATTTTAGCCGTTTGCCAATGGAGCTATGAGAGAATGCTACAGATTGAAAAAACTGTCGAAATTCTCAGGTGATCCGAACTGGCTGCATGCACAGAACTACGTTGCGAAAAAGTACATACAGGATGTGGACCGAAATGTGCTATTTGAAGACGTGAAGCTGCAGATGGATAGCAAATTATGGGCCGAGGAGTACAATAGACATAACCCTCCGAAGAAAGTATGCTATTGTTTTTAAGGCAGGTTTTGTTTTTGTTGACGCATTTGTCTTGTTTAGATCGATATCGTACAAATGTGTGTTCTTGAGTTTGTGGACGAGCCAGGAAAGCCGTTGTTCCATCTTGAACACTTTATTGAAGGAAGTTACATCAAATATAATTCAAATTCCGGGTTCGTCTCCGAAGTTTGCCGACAAACGCCTCAAGTAGATGCATCATCAACTGGCTGAGTAAATGAAGATATTTCTTTTAGGCGTTCAGTCATTTCACTTTTGAAAGAAGTGGACATCAAATGATTGTTGTCGATATTCAAGGTGTTGGGGACCTTTATACGGATCCTCAGATTCATACATGTAGTGGAACAGGATACGGTGATGGCAACTTAGGAACACGTGGAATGGCACTGTTTTTCTTTTCGCACAAGTGTAATGATATTTGTACTTCAATGTGCCTGACTGAATTTGATTTGTTCGATGACGAAGTTAAGCTCCGTGATGAAGGCCATGTCGGAATAATGGTTGGATACGCATTATCGTACAAATATCATTGGAATGAGTTTTTTAGACGGATCCGAGTACCAAATTTTCCGCTCTTACACATTCCTCATTGGATGCCTGCGAACCGCTGGTTACTGACGATGATGAGAATGCGATGGAACAATTGCGACATCGAACGGTGTCCATGTGCAGTCGCTATTCTCGTTCAAGTAAACATTGGCCGTAATTAATGCAACCAAATATTTCTATTTGAGGTTTTAACTTGGAAGAAAGTGAATGTGAGAACAACGATAATTGTACTTGTGACCACTGCGTTCCGTGCAATATTTCCGAAAATTCGGAAGCGGTCGATTATGAGGATTATCACGAGCAGATGAATGACGGTGAATCCGAAGAGCGGGTACGTGGTCGTTGCTTCTCTTGATAATCTTCCATTTTTAAGTGTGAACTTGTTCGTCGCCGTGTCCGTTGGAACAGTGCTAGCAGCTCTCTTTGCAGCGCTCGGAACACAAGGGTAAGTTTTTCTTTTTATTGCGTGAGCATGTATATTTGCTTAGGAAACGGAGCGAGAAGAGTTTTGGATTGAAGCTCGAAAGCAATCGAGACCCGCTGGTTTGCTGTCGCAGGAAGAAATGGATCATCTTCAAAGCATGTCAAGGAGTAATCACGCATCCTCTATTTTGGGACAAGTATGAAGACAGATCAAGATACATATGTGTTTCACCTTCTATTTTTAGATTCATCTCGACATCGCTAGATATCACGAATTGGGTCGTTTTTTAACTGACGATCTCGGCGGAGGTGAGAATAAAGAGAACATATTTATGGACCTCACAGGCACCAGTGCCGCGGATAAACCTCAGAAAGAAGCTCACGTGGATTATGACTACAAATCAGCTCTGTTTCATTTGGACGCAGCTCAGAAGTGTGGTGTACTGGAGGCTGTAATGACGGTTGCTCAGATGGCATATGGTGCGTTTTTATATGTTGTTATTTGTATGTTCATATGGGTGCTTTTCTGACTTGGGGATTACCTAGTAGATTATTGTAGGTACACCCCACGATCTCTTAAAGGATATAACATGGGAGGACAGGAAAAGTTGTATGGCTGGGCCGGCGACTGACGACAGCAAAAAGGAAGACCGTGATGCTATTGCATTCGATCTAATGATAACGGCTGCCGAGTTGGGAGATAGAAGCGCTATGTTATTTGTTGCTGAAGGCTATGAAACTGGAAACGGGACTGGAGAGAATGGGTATGCTTGCTTTTTGATGTTCACCTTTACTCATAAGCACGATCTAGAACCGCGGATTGGCCGAAAGCAATCGAATATTTCGAAAAAGTTTTGGGTTTCGATGATCCTGAAGAAACAAATACGACGTTTGAGCATGCTGCTATGTCAAGCTCAGAAATTTACGAACGTCCACGATACCTGATTCTTAAAAAGATCGCTGACATGCACCGGGAAGGAGGATACGGATTGGATCAAGACTTATCGAAAGCTTATGATCTCTACAACCAAGCAGCTGAGGCCGCCATGGAAGCTATGAAGGGCAAATTAGCAAACAAGTTTTACGAACTGGCAGAATTGTGTGCGGAATGACCACCTGTCATTCACTGTGAATTGACATTTCTAATTCGATCATTTGGAATCAAAGGTTCTATCGATGCTGCTCATAGAATGAAATCTCCCGCAATAAATAGGTTTTCATGGTGAGGGTTTTCGGGTGTATGCTGCGCTATTGAGCTTTCAGGGCGCATTCGTGCTTTTCGTGCAGCAGTGCGTCCGTGGCGTGTTTTTCTTTACTAAATCCAAACAAAGGCGAACCAGGGGTGGGCGATAGGTCGCTCCAACTTGGGGGGGGTCGGCTACCGTTCGGAGCCGACCGTCTGCGCGGAGCGGTGCGATGTAAGCGCAGACGACAAGAGAAATCCAAACAAAGGCGAACCAGGGGTGGGCGATAGGTCGCTCCAACTTGGGGGGGTCGGCTACCATTCGGAGTCGACCGTCTGCGCGGAGCGGTGCGATGTAAGCGCAGACGACAAGAGAAATCCAAACAAAGGCGAACCAGGGGTGGGCGATAGGTCGCTCCAACTTGGGGGGGTCGGCTACCATTCGGAGTCGACCGTCTGCGCGGAGCGGTGCGATGTAAGCGCAGACGACAAGAGAAATGGCTTCGTTTATCAACGTATCCGATGACGGAGTACAGGTTCAGGGCACTTGCGCCGCAGGGAAATCGTGGTGGGACCACTTATTTGTAGTCCCATCTCAGCCGCGTTTGTTAAATTTTTATAATGACGATCGGGAATTTTTTCTTCAGCATCTTGTAGAGGAGGAAAATTCACTATCAGCTGACTATGTGTCTTAAATACGAAGCTGACTTGAAAAAGCTGATTTCGAGATTCAAATGTCAAATGTTTGGACCTCATTTTAGGGCACTTCCCATACACTGAGGGATGTATAACCCCATATATTCTTGTACTCATTTGTGTGCTCTACAAGAATACATTCACCGTTTCTTCACCGTGAATACATGACCCTACCCAGTCTTGTTCGCCATGGAGTCCTCTACAAGACTGTATGCACCGTTTGGTGTGCCCGTTGGCCCGAAATTGAGTAAAAGTCGAAAAGTGTTAAAAAGAGCCTAGGCGGTATTGCAATGCAAATAGGTGATGAATGAAATCACGTTCGTGCGGCTGCAAAAGGTCAAACAGGTCCACAAGTGCTTTAATGTGGCGATCGTTGTCGGAGTAAGTCTTCTTTCTCCGAAAGGCCAGGATTTCTTGAGAGGGGTCCAGAAGATGAGGGCGAAGGCGAGCTTGGGCGCGGACTTCCTCTTCTTGTAGGGCTACAAGCACCTTCGACAAATTCGGCTTCGAGTTGGCAAAATTGGACTTGAAAGCATGGTGGAAGCCTTCTAACGCGTTGTTTGTTCGTGGCAAGTCATTCACAACTGCTTCGTGACTGTTCCACGTGTCCATGGGGAATCTTGGGGGCATAGGGCCTTGCCTGTTGAATCGCGATACATAAGTCGTTTCGAAGTAGGCGAAGACTGCGAAGGCAGCATCTCGTTCGGCTGGAGGCAAGTCAGAAATCCGTGACGTAAGCTCTTGGAATCCTTCTTCTACCGTATTCAGAGGTAGAAGAGAGAGCGCGATTAATGAGCGGATTAGTTTGCGGAATTCGGAGTCCACTTGGTTGTAGAAGCTCACGTAGCCTTTCTTCGAGACGTAGCGGTACACACTTTGTCCGAGATGAAACAGACATCCCTTAAGCTGGACGTCGGGAAAGCGTGCTTGAACCGCGTTCCGAGCCGCCAGCTCGTAGTCGCTCATGAATGAACGAGGCTGGCGCCCGTTCATCCGATCCGCAATCTTCTCAAAGACTTTTGCGTAACTGTCTTCGGTCTTGTTTGCCATTTGAGCGAAGACACTCGGGATTATGTGCGTATTGATCACTACACCAATTGTATAGATTTGTAGCATCTTCGACGGCACGCAGTCAAATTGGCCATCGCCGCTTCAGTGAGGGAACTGGCGTAATCGGTCGAGGCCGGCATCCGTAGCAAAGATGAATATAACTACATCCTCGCTATCGTCTTCACGGCTGTCCCATAAAAGAAATCTCTCTTCTGAATGATTTCCAAGAGACGAGAAGAAATCATTAAACTCTATTTGATAGAGTGCGTTGGTATCGACACCTGCCCGTCCAGGAATTTCTCGCTGTCGTTGTACCATGCGAGCAAGGTTGGACAGATCCTTGCTCGTTGTTCTAAATGTGTGCGTTTAGAATGTGGAGATGGAGGTGGAGCTGGAGGGAAAGAGGGAAGCTGGAGGGAAAGAGGGAAGCTGGAGGGAAAGAGGGGAGCTAGAGGAGAGGAGAAACGAAAGGGACTAAATGCTTACTGTACGCTGACTTCGTTAGGCAGACTTCCACAGGCCTCGTAGACGAGATTTCTTGTCGGTTCTCGGGCGTTCGTCCTCGCCTTAATTTTCATCTCCTTCTTCACTGTTCTCTTTTCAATATCAGCTGTCCCAACTGTACAGGAGTGCTCCTGTGTCATACTAATTTGCTCACTTCCGATTTCTGAAGTTCGGCGAGCTTTACAGCCATCCGCGTATTTTGAGCAGCGCCAGTACTGCTTCTGCCCATTCTTAGATTTCATATGCGTTATCATCTCCTTCCCTTCAATGACTACAAGAGATTTCCCACGATTGGTGTTCATGTCTGTAACGAGGAGATAAGCACGAAGAATCCTCTACGCAACTGACGTCCTACATACTACGGCACCCAGCAAACACTACACTCTCTAAAGACTCAAGTGCCGAATCATCAAAATCCAGAGCAGAATGATTTTTTTCCTCAGACACAGTAGAATGTAGGGACACAAATCAACGAACAAATCATTTATTTCCCAACCAGTGAACAACAAACAAACGGTTACTGAAATGTCGGTTACTGTAATGTCGGTTACTGAAAAGTCGGTTACTGTAATGTCGGTTACTGAAATGTCGTACCACCGTAAAAGTGGTCAAAACAACGAGCAATTGCCCCCAAGTGCTCCCGCAACGATATCCCTGACTGATCATGCCGTCGCTCCAAGAGCGACCTTTGCCCACCCCTGACAAGGGAAGTGTCAAACATGGCCCCCGCCGATTTGGCTGAAACTTTGCGTACTAATAGGTCTTGCCAAGAGTAGTAACCGCGCAAAAAATCAGCGGCCCATACCGGGTAGATTTCGAGAAAAATGTACTTTTAAATTTGCTATTGTGGTTATGTTGTTCTAATGCTGGCGCATTGAAAGCGTACAGGTGGTCGAGTGGTACCACTTCGGAATCACGTATTTTTGGTTCCGGGTTCGAATCCCAGTGGAAACAGTTCCTTTTATCTTTCCTTTCCTTGTTTCTCTGGGTGTAAATTTCACGTTAGCACAGTTCTCCCAATTCGAAAATGTGTTATTCTTGAAATGCAAAGCTGACAGATGTCCAAATCGCAGCACTGAAATCCACAGCGCTACAGAAAGCGACCAAACATCAAGATGTGGTGTATCTCAATGTCCTCGGTGTCCTGATCACTTTCTCAAATTATTAGACGTCGTCGATAACATGATGGATAAAACTAGTCTCAAAATGATTCTTATAGTTGGCATAAAGACATGATATATGGATACGAAAAAATTGATTCGTGATTTTCTCTTTTTTTTGCGACGAAATGCAGTAAAAGGCAGTTAGATACAAATGATAAAATGAATGGAAAATCACGACTCCTGACGGGAATCGAACCCGGGTGTACCGCCTGTCAGGCAAGACTGTTACCACTGAACTATTGAGACACGGTCGATTCACCGTCGTTGTCGTACTATTATACGTTTTTACGTAAAGTTGATCATCTTGATGCTAGTTTTAGTCCCAGTGTAACCGACGGCCGCTAATATTTTGAGAACGTGCTTAGGACACAATGCCTTCATGTTTGGTCACTTTCTGTAGCGCTGTGGATTTCAGTGTTGCGATTTGGTCATCTGTAATCCTTGCATTTCAAAAAGATTTTGCATTTCAACAATAACGCATTTTCGAATCAGGAGAACTGTGCTAACGTGAAATTTACACCCAGAGAAACAAGGAAAGGAAAGATAAAAGGAACTGTTTGCACTGGGATTCGAACCCGGAACCGAAAATACGCGGTTCTGAAGTGTTACCCCTCGACCACCTATACGTTCTCAATATGCCTGCATTAGAACAACATAACCACAATAGCAAATTTAAAAGTACATTTTTCTCGAAATCTACCCGGTATGGGCCGCTGATTTTTTGCGCGGTTACTACTCTTGGCAAGACCTATTAATACGCAAAGTTTCAGCCAAATCGGCGGGGGCCATGTTTGACACTTCCCTTGTGAGGCGAACTTTTGTTCAGCCGCGTCTCGCGCGTAGAATGAGCAACAGATTGGCTGAATGTTACCAATCTTCGCGGAATTCTACAATAGTGAATGGTCGACCGTAATGGATTTTGGCAGTTTCTGCAAGCAGGTTCATCGTTTATTCGGGCTTTTTCAATTTGGCAAGATGAATGGAGGTGCTCTGATAATTTACCGTGCTGCTGTGCTTCGCAACTTCGCGACGAGTACCTCAGAGATCTACGGATTAATACCGTAGATGTCTGAGGTAAATTATCAACATCAGCGAAATCACGGCTTGCTTCAGCGAGATCACTCGTTCTTCCCGCACTAACTTGCAGCGCAATACTGCAGCTCAATGTGTTCGTTATAGAGAAGTGCAGAAGTCCGAGAAAAGAAGTGGAATGAAGAGTGCATCTTTTGAAGGCTTTGCAGAAGTCCGAGAAAAGAAGTGGAATGAAGAGTCCATCTTTTGAAGGCTTTGAACCGGTGTAGTCGGCTTAAAGATGGAGCTGACTCTTGTGGATGAAGTGAATGAAGAGTTGACTCATTTTCATACATAAGTAATTAGCCTGAATACGGAGTTGGTGCAAGCGCAGCGCGCTGCTGCTCATCAACTCATAAGCATGTTCAAGCGCAAAAGACGCCTCAGGTCACATTAGATGATAATAAAATATTAATCACTTAATAACTCCACATAAACGCCACCAAATTGCACAGTCTAGGGCTCATTCGAACAAGCAAGTTCTTCTCTTCAAAATCATGGTTCACTCTTCCGAAACAATCTCAATGGCGAAACACGTGCGACGTTTCCTAAAAGCACACTTTTCGTGGCAGGAACCACAGAAGATTTTACGGCGGTCATACTGTACTAAATCACTCACTGGACCCAATGCGATTTGCCTGAATATACCAAACGGAAATACTGTAGTGTGCTAAATGTACTAAATCGTTCGCGGTCTCGATCCGATTTACTTGAGTGTAATAAATCGGCGTACTGCACCAAATGCACTAAATCGTTCAACTAACCAGGCAACGCCGTTGCTGCTGCCCGAGGTCCCAGAGCGTGAATTCGAACTCCCAGAGCGTGAATTAGCTGTCTGGTGCTGCTTCTGCTGCTTTGTTCTGCCTCGAACGACGACAAATGTCGCTCAAACTACCCACCGTGCAGCAAACCAAGCAACACCTGTCAAAATGACGCCGACAATTTCTCCAAAATTTTTCAATCAAAGCTTTGCTTCTTCCAGATAGTTTAAAAATGTAAAACCATTGGTTGACGGAATAGTATTGTTAGAACCGTTAGACTCCGCAGAAATCGCTAGCAGTTGGGGAGCAGTACTTAAATAAATAGCATTTAATTGATGGAATGTAACAGACAGCTTAGAATTTATTTACAGCATCTGCAGCATACTACTAGGAAACAGTAAATTGAGCCACCGGATATACGGTAATCGTTCACGATAGGGCACATAATTTGATGCATGGCAACCTGAACTTGCATAATGACAGACACCGCTAAACAACGATAGAAGTGTAGGGATATTGAGCAAACAAGTATTTCAAATATATATGGGGCACATTTACGTAGAGGGTAGTATGTACATTTTTGAACAGGAAGTTTCGTCAAGGCAAAAGAGTGAGGGCGGTGAGAGGCTATTACCACGAGTGGGCAATGCATGACAAAAAAATTGGGGAAACGGTTTCCCAATATTGGAAATCGTCCGTTTTTAAACATGAGAGGTTCAGTAAATCAGTCTTGCACAATTAAAAGTTCTCAACCCGACCGAGATTAATCCTATAGCATAAAAACTCAACAAGAAATCACAATCATGAAGTACCCAATATCTAGTGTTGATCGGGGAATTGGTATGTGATGTGAAGTCAACAAGACTCACCACATCGATCGAATAAAGAGCAGAAAATGGGAGCGCAGACTCATTGGAAACAACTAGTGATGGCATGAACTATGCAGTTTGAGCAAATGTTAAGACAAAGAGAGAAAAGGCGATTAAAGGTTTCAGAATACAACAACTAGGCAAACAAATACGTATATATAGCTACATTACATAACAGCAATTATTTAGAGGCTACCTCTGTTGGGTTAAGTCCGACATTTTGCATCTCTGACATGGTTGATTCGGTCATTCGATTGAATGACTGTTGGGACTTGAGCATGTACGTGGTACTTGGGGTAGAGCCGAGACACTTTGAAGCCTAAAACATGGCATTATACAATGTTAAAATATAGACTCCCGTACCACAGGGATATCGCCTTCCATTTTCCAGATTTTGAACTTCCGTACAAACCAAACGAAGGGAACGGGAGCCATGGCGAGAGTGATCATTCCAAACGCAATGAACATGGCCCATTCGGGATAATCGCTTTTAACGTTCAGCGCCTAAAGAAAATTCTGAAGATAAACGCATGAAAACAACGACCAAACCGTCTTGCTGTTATAGGCGACATATTGTGGCGGATTCCGGAAGGACTTAATTACTGAGGCAAAGAAGAGTACGAGCATGATAACAGGAGAGATGAATCGCCAAGTGATAAGCCAGAATTGACCAGGTTTCGATCCAGTCATGAACTCAATGTCACGACAAAACCTAAGTTCGACATTACAGAGAACGGTAATTTACACGAATGATTACCGCCGGTAGCCATAGACGTAAATGACTGCGAAAACTTCGAAGAACGCCACACACATAAGAGCGTACGAACCGGCAAATTGATCGAAGAAGGACACCCAGTACTGCAAGAGGAACATTTATGGAAAAATTATCACCGCGATCACCTGTCCAGCGCGAGTGGTGAAGACGAGGCCAACGACGCAGGCAATGGAGCAGAGTATCGCGGTCATCACTGGTTTCTCCAAGCGTACAAAGTTGCTGTCGTGAAGAGAGGTAATGACACCTTCAAGAGTTCCGAACATGCTTCCAAGTCCCAGCATCAGGAGCATGAGGAAGAACATAAGCGACCACATAGGAGGGAATGGAAACTGTACAATGGCCTCCGTAAACACAACAAATGCCAATCCGGTGCCTTCAGCAGCCTAAAAGCCCTCAGCTGTTTAAAAAAGACGTGAAGATTTCAGCAGCACCTCTCCGATAATTTTGGAGTAATCGCACTCCTTCGAAACATTCGCCATTTTCGGCCAAAGAGAATGACGGAAGCCGGTCGAGCGCATTGCCCGGAAATCGTCGTATGAAAGATTTGCCTTCAACGCAGCCAGGTTCTCGAACTCTCCCGGATATAAGTCCAAAATTTGAGCCATATCACTAAAATAAATAAGGTTTGTAGATCAAGCGTAAAGAAATACACCCACGCATCCAAACAGTTGTGGTAGTTCTTGTGACCCATGAAACCGAGAACACAAAAGATGACAACGGCCGTGTACAACGAAGTTACAAGATTGGCGATTGACAGTAAAATGGTGTCACGTTTAACATTGTTTTTAATTGGATTGTAAGAACCAAAAGCGATCAGGCCTAAACGAACAAAGCAGTTAGTCATTCTTCTCTAAAAGTCACTACCTCCGAAACCCAGTCCCATACTATAGAAGATTTGCGTCGCAGCCTCAAGCCAAACTTCGGGATCAGCAAGTTTGTTTAGCTAAAAACCGTTTCTCAAAGATATGTCACATTTGTTAAAAAACATACGTCAGGTGTAATCATGTGCATTAGTCCATCGACGGCACCTTCCAACATTGCAGAGCGAATCAAAAATATGGTGGTCACGAAATACGGGAACGTTGCGGTAATGTACATAACTTTTCCACTGCTCTTGATGCCTTTCATTACGCAAAGATAAATCAGTCCCCATGCAACTACAAGACTGACGGTGATGTGGTACGTAAATCCACCAAATTCTCCAATGGATCTGCAAAGAGAAAAAATAAGTCGCTGTAAATCTTACAATGTAAGAGATAAAGCCCTTGAAATGTTCACAATATCACAGGACTTACTCAGAAGTGTCGATCGCATTTCGGTTCCAGAAGTAATTAGTCGGAGATCGAGACAGTGCACATTCCCGCACAACTGTGCCATTGTCGTAAGTCGGACAGCTCTAAAATTGCATTCTCTACAAAGGCACACAGAGAAAAACAAACCGCCCAAGGAAGTTCCGTTGTAAAGGAATGTTTAAGGTAATACAAACACCAAGTGATGATTACGTTGTAGTACAAGGCAACAAGGAACGACACAATGGCTGCCGATACACCAACACCTGAGGAAATTTGTTTAAATGCCGGTAAGTTTAGTACATACCTCCAAGATATGGATGGATCGCGTTCCACACTCCGACCGGTCCAGTTCGCAGCCGCTGGCCAATTCCGAGTTCGATGAGGAACAGCGGAATGCCCTCAAGAATCATCATCAATACGTACGGAATTAGAAAAGCACCTAAATAAGCAAATATAAGGAAGACAGGTGCATAATTCAACGTACCACCGCCATTCTTCTGACAAAGGTATGGGAACCGCCAGACGTTTCCAAGACCGACGGCATAGGAGATGACACCCATGACGAATTGCATCTTGTTATCCCAACCTTCACGCTCTTCTCCTTCGGTATTTTCAACATCATTGCCTCCGTCGGCCTTTTGAATTGAAACAGACTCGTCGCTGAACTTCACTCGCGAACCAAGACGCCCCTCATCCTCGTCATTGTTGAAAGTTGCTCTGTTTTCGCCGTTGAGCACCCCATTGGCTTCCGCAGGACTTAACAGTTTCTGGTTATAGGACATCGCTTCGAGTCGCTTTCCGACTCTGGCTTTCTCGGCGAATATCAGTACAAAACGGCAACCGTCTGTTAATGTTCCACTGAAAACGAATGAGAGCTTCAATCTGTCCTCCCGAAAGATGTATTGCTGCACACACGCGCGCAAGCGGGTGGCGCGTCGCGACGTTCTCGGCCAAGTCACGCCCGTTTGCGCACGCGCACTATCGCGCCAGGTTGGCGCTTACTTTTTTTGCGGCTACTGCTGTCCGCGGAACTCGGACAACATCGCACATATGGACAATATTAGATGCTCTAACAAGACAGAATTAAAACCCTTAAAGCACCACAGTTAGAGTAAGTCTGGCGGCACCCCTCACAGATGTCTTCTAGTGGAAGGCTGGAGCGGAATTCGAAAAGCGATACTCCCATATCGTAAATGACAGTAGATGTTACAGAACGCGAAAGTACATAGTCATGATCAAAACTGTGCGGGGACTTTAAGAAATAAAGTGAGACGGGACGTGGACGTTTTTGAACAAATAGCGAACGAGGCCAATGGCAGCAGATATTTATTCTAAAGATTAATTATTTTGCAAACAAAATGTAACCTGCTCCAAAAACTGGACATGAAAATGTGATTACACCAGCGCATTGTGTGCATATTATGTGACCGTATAGCTTTTCTTCACAGAGAAAAAATAACACATCAAATTTCTCTGTCTTCTGCTGAAAAATGCCGAATGCTACAACAGAGACAAACCACAAAAGCTATGTCATTGGAAACTGCCTATATCAATAATTCATCATTGCTAGTGGCATCGATAAGTGTTGCACAAGATGAATGCATAAAGTAGATAATCTTGGAAAAGAACAGAGACGAACAAAAGACAGCAACTAAAAGGTTTGTGAAATTCGCGAAATCATAAAATAAAAGTGAAGAAGAAAGCTCGCAAAGGAAAGAAAACCGGCGCCGTTTTACGAATTTAAAAATCAAATACACATGTCACGTGCAGGGCAAAGCCCTCAAAGCAGGGGAATAAGAAGAACTGGGCGGGTGGCAGTGGGGGAGGCTCGAGAAGAACAACGATTACGAAGAAGCAGAGCGGGCGAGGAAGAGAAAAGAGGACAGCGCGATGTGGCGTCAGCGACGACGGCAAGTCCAGACGCAGACGGCGATGCGAGAGAGAGAGACGATGTTCCCGTAACTGCGATTTCGTTTTCTCTACTGGCTAAAGCGAACAGCGAAAGGGGCAGAAGGAGACCGACGACGCAGTTGCAAACGGCGCTCGACGTACTGAGCGAGTCCCGAGTCTTTGTAGCGAAGCGTCATTCAGAACACGAGCATTATGAGATGTAGTTTCTGAACATATTTAATGAACACACTAATTACAACACCTGGAATGCGTATGAATGCCAACCAACAGAAGTCACGTAAAGCGGGCTGCCATAGTTTCGCAGAGAGTCTATGGGGTTCTTACGTTAAAAACTGTAGAAAGGCGAAGGAGCGCGCACAAAGAACATTGAAATTCAAAGACTTTCTTAGAAAATTGAAAGTTCCGACAAGTTCCCATCTACGTCATAGAGAAATGAATGCACGTGATACGCGGGTGTAAGATTATATAACTAAAGACAATAACAACACGACTCGATACAAAGTTTTGATACAGTGCCGCTCGTCTATACGTTCGGTTGAGCAATCATTAAAGAGAGAGACATGACGATCGAAGAGCGTAATTTCTGTTTCTAGTTGCGGAAAATAAGATCGGGAATCACAGGAGGTGTGTCTTCTCTAGGAAACCACATGTGTAGGCTCGGTTTTCCAAAGACGCGGTCCGCCCACAGGTATGCCGAAGGTTACAGAAAAGGTGGCTAGAAGGCAACAAGCTGGGAGCGGTGCGTTGCGCGTGGTGCCAGACATTGACGAAGGCGGTAACCTGTCGAAGTCGCAGTCTTCACTAGTTAATCATTATTTTCCACGCAGGAGAACTGACCTGCCAGGTTGGCGCACGCGTGACTTTCATGTCAGTAGTTTAGAAGAAAGAACGATAGTTCAGCTTTTCATCCGCTTACATCACCGCTTTGCGCTGGAGGAAGAAGTCAAAAGGAACAATCACCCGCTGTTCAAATAAGTGAAAGCGCCGCCTATTCCCGCTCCGGGTCTTGGGGCTCACAGTGCAAGATCAATTTTAGTGTGTAAAATAGACATGTTTCACATAGAGATGTATACTCTCTGTTCAAAACTTTTTTTTGTTCCAAAATTGTTAGGATGCGATAGCTTGCTGTCGTGGTAGGACGCATCATTTCAAATATATTTTCATTGGCTGGAGGAACGTGCAATGTATCTGCTCCGCTCTCGCACAAGAGTTCAATGGAAAGTTTATAAAAATTGTGCGTCCCACCATGACAGCAAGCTACTGCGTCCTCGCAATTTCGAAAGAAAAATTTTGAACAGAAAATACGCAACGGCTCAGATTGGCGAATTGCCTACGGTTGAACAGCTTGGCGAATTGCCGACGGTCGAAAGATATAGCCCTCAATGATAGCAAGCGCAGTCGGATCAATAATCCGTCTGCTGTCGCGAGCAGCTGCAGCCACTGAACATAGGCTTATTTCGACCCTGGTTTTCTTTGGCCGCACATTCACGTTGTGCTAGCCGAAAACATAGAAAGACGCAGGTTGCGCTTTGGACTGCGAAGCCCGCAATGATTCAGCTTGTTTCTCAGCATGCTTCCCTTCCTCTTGCTTCTTATTTTAGTTCCCCGTCCCCCTCCTTGTTTCTTTATTCGATAGATTGCTGTCTTACTTGCTGCGCTTTAAAGATGAGCTACCTCACTGATAATAACAGTTTTGTTAAAACGACATGTCTTAAAATATAGAAAGCGGGCGATGTTATTTCTTTGCGACTTATCATTGTTTCAATCAGGCGCTGACTTTCACGCTCTTTAACATCAACATTCGCTTTGTATTCTACAAAGGAATGTTGGCGTCTACTGTAAATATTAGAAGTGTTGAATTGCGCAAAGTGTTGATGATACCGATTGAACTTGGGCACCCACAACCGAAAAGACATCCCAGTGACAGTTCAGGGAGCTTCGTGTTTGTTGAATCATGAGAGTGTTTGTGCATTGCCGCGCGTTACCACAGGCCGGCTTTGTCATCAACTGATTCGATCCGCCAGCTCGGCGCTCCGACGATTCACACAGGGTTCCGATCGGAAAATCATTGCCTCTCGTGATGTGCGATAAACATTCAGTTGTGAGTAACAAATAATAACGTGAGGGACGGAAGCCATCGAGCAAACACGGCAAAGACGGGCAACAACAAAATTCTAATTTTTATTTTGGGGGGCTACCAACACAACGGCTTTAGAAACGAGAAAAGTTTCGGATATAGGTCAATAAATGAGCAATAATTGAAAGGAATCAATGCCTTGCCCGGAGGTGGGTAAGCTAGGTATTCCTGTATTATTAAGTCTTGTAAGGCGTTTCGTCCAGCTTCTTCAATGCGCTTCTTGGAAAAACCTTTGCTTTCCACGAGATCGTCTTTTAACATCTGAAGCAGAACGTCTTGAGTTGGAAGGGCGTTCGCATCTTCATCCGGTACGCACACTCCATGCGCAACCACAGAGACATGGAGACTTTCACTACGGAAACTGAAATCATACTCATTACCTCTCTGTGTGTTTGCTATCGAAGTCTGCTCAACGGTTTCAGTGCGCATCATCGTCGCCCCGTTACCGCTGCTTTTCTTATTAAGAATGTCGCGTCAGTCGTGTGTGAGTGACTAATGTAGCCGCTCGCTGGAAGGCTGCTTTCAAATGTGCCGCAAGAGATCGCAGCAAAAAATCAAGTTCTGCTATGAGATCC
Organism: Steinernema hermaphroditum; assembly: GCA_030435675.1. Classification (NCBI taxonomy): domain Eukaryota; kingdom Metazoa; phylum Nematoda; class Chromadorea; order Rhabditida; family Steinernematidae; genus Steinernema; species Steinernema hermaphroditum. Next base: position 9,245,684 of record CM059625.1, on the reverse strand, counting down.
ATCATATTGTGACAAGGCGAGGGTCATTGAAAAGAGCCGGTCTCAAGTGATCTTGTTACCAAGGTGACTTCATGATTTATTTCACTGTGATAAGTTTAAACGTTTGTTGTGAACTGCTGCGGTATGCGTAACTGTTTTGCAACCGCAATGATTATCTCGCTGCATCATCTCTTTCTCACCAGTCTGCGGCGTCGCCGCCGTTCCGCCTGCAAAAAAAGGTCTAACCGAGCGGCGACCGTTTTCCGCTGTCTATGTTGCAAAAACTCGCAAAGGCCAAATCATTCCGATGAAAAACGGCGTCGCCGTGCCGACAAGACGGTTGCAGTACGCACATACGCGCGTGAATAGACAGGCGCTGAAAAACGCATACTTTCGGAGATCGACAGAGTGCAGCGCGGGAAAGAAAGTGCATGCGAACTTTGAGAGCGTTAGAGACAACCGAATCGTCTATGGCACGCCGACCGGCTTCGCTCTCTGTATCGACGGATGGGAGGAGGGAAGTAGAGCCGGCAAGAGGCAAAGAGGCGACGGAGGAACGGGACGAGAGAGGATGATGAAAAGGAAGCCACCTTCAGGGGAAGGAGCCTTGGCCCACCAAGATGGCACACGGTAAGGTGCAAAATGCCCCGAGGGGTTCTTAAGAAGATCTTGATGATGACTGCCACGCTGCGCTAACTGCGCTGCGTCACCTGTTCCCTATAACGTGCTTTCATGCATTCCTGACGGAAGTGAAGCTTTTGCGGCGAATGTTGTCTGCATCTGCATTACAATGATTGAATTGCCCTTAGTCAATGAGCCTTTGGCAGGGAGGAATCTGACATATCAAATGTCGTCATATGGGCGCGAGTTTAGTGGATATTATGGGACGAACACAGACAGTGAGTGGCAAGACAAAGGATGTACTTTTTAAGGGGTTCCTTGCCGGTTACTGTACATGACAACTCGTAAACAGTGAAAGTACCATGGCGCCAGACACCCATTTCTTCATACGAGGTGAACAACGAGACAACGCTTCACAGTCTACCGATCTGTCGTGGTTGTTATGTTTTTGAGACGCCAATCGAAAGAGACGCATGTCTGTTGAAATCGCCGATTATAATTTGATGTCATAGAGCGGGTGTTTGAGGGCACAAGGCGAACTTTGTAGCAGTGTAATTATAGCATTGTGAAAGAATATTTTCCATTCTTTTTATATCACAAAACACTTTGGACTTTACTTATAGGTTTTTTTAGGTCTGCTTGGCCTCGTGGAATTTGACATGCTCAGACATTTTGAAGGCACATACTTCGGTGAATCTGTGCTTGAAGTTTTTCAAGGGCGCGTTCGCTATACGTCATCAATGCGTCTTGAGCAAACACTGGGAATTCGGGTAATTGAGCATCGACCAGTGCGCACGTGATTTATTGTCATCATCGAAGCAATTTGCTGCAACCTCTTCAGGAAGTGCAGAGAGCTTCAGCGAATCGCATGATTAGAAAATATAACTTACGTCCTTATGGGTGTATTTTTGCTGTGAACAGTCCAAATTTGTTCTTTCTGGTCATAGTTCATTGACAGGTCAGAAAGGCCAATCAAGGAGCGTGGTAAGTGAGATGATCGAAACGCTGTAATTCCATGTACTGTATGCGTTCCTGTCAAGAGGACAATAGAGTTCCTCTCGTTCCCGGCATTCTTTGCTTGAAGTTCATTTCTGCATTGAATCAATAATGGAAATTCCACGCATAAACGTACTTGTCATAGTATACAAGGGATCCTTCAAATTTAGAGGAGTTCCATTTGTTGAGGAACACTACGGCCTATAAAACAAGTTTTCATAAATAAGAGAATGCACTTGGAAAAGAGTTTGTGATGAGAGTTGAAGAATGCGCACCTTAGAGGACGTCCTGAGACTCTTGTGGAAAAGCCCAGAGGAAGCAGCCGCTGATAGCAACCATTCATCGTGTAGAGAATTTCCTATAGAAGTTGGAGTGTCTACTCGAAGTGCAGTTGTTTGGCCAGGCAGCTATGTTTGAACTGATGCAATGATATGAAACGTTGAGGTTACCAGCACTTGAAAATAAAAGGATGATGTGTCGAAGTCAAGGTTGTGATCGTTGTGACATCGTGATCGGATGCTGTCCACAATGAGCGAGAGGACATTTCCAGGAAGCTGCGATAGTTTGTGTCTTCCGGAAGTGAAGTACGAAAGCCGGGCTTTGAGAGTCTTCAAGGAATTGCGAAAAAACAAACGAAAAGCAATTAACTAACCGCTTCTCTCTCTTTGAAGCCTTCAATTCCGCCATGTTTCAAATAATGTCGAGCGACGTCTGGTCTTTTGTGGTTGTCGGTTGACTGAATTTGCGTTGGCTATGAGCGAACAGCAACTGGATGTACCTCAAAATCATTGTTGGCGTTCAGACGTTCGCCGAGAAGTAGATGCCAGAGCTCCTTGTTTTGTTCTTCATTTAATGCACTTGGGATGCACGTAACTTCGTACCCTGTGAAGAATGCAGATATCCGAGTTTCCTTCCATTTTCGGGCCAAGTATAGTGATATCGCAAATACACATAGATTCACAATAAATCGTTTTGACATGACATCTATACGAGGTCGCAGTCGGGCGACAATCTCGAAAACAAAGATTCACAACGTGGCTATGGAAATGAAGCTAAAAGACGAAAAGACGCATACACGGAACGAACGGTTTCCGATTGAAGAAGCAAGAATCAAGAAAAGAGTACACCATACACGCCATTGTCAGCCGCCGCGTTTGCGGTACTTCCTGAGCAGATACGGAACTATGTACAGAATTTGAAAAGTTCGAATGACTAAAGCTCATACACTGGAGATAACATTTTTATTCATGAAAATCTCGTCGATTGAAAAGATAATCATGCGTTACCTTCACTCACATAAGTAAGGACATTTTGTATACACAAAAAAAGTTTTATCTGTGCAGCTTTGATGTTCACTACTTTGTTCAGGAATCATTTGTGAGAAGCCGATCCACATCGATCTCCACTGTTGATGCATTAATGTTCACTATTACATTTGAAATTAGTCCGATCATTGTTCTAAAAATGAAGTATTAAAGCCAAAATATTACTTACTACCGCCTTCAAAGTTGACGTACAAACACTTCCGTTTTATAATCCGAGAGTAATTAATGTACAGTATGAGGCTGTTGATTAAAATAAAATGTGCACGCCTCAATAGTAATAAATATTCTCGAGAAACCGAATTATGGTCCAAATAGGTTCATAATTTTAGACTTATAACTAACGCAGTACACTTATCGCATACGTGTATGACCAGTTGGCGGTAAGTTTATTTTCCAACAACGTCCAAGGCGTATCTTTCATTTGAAAGCAGGCGGCCCGCTCTTTGAAGACGTGTCGGATTTCCTATAGGAATAGTCGTTTTTCTGGTTATCCGTCTTTGCCATCGAAAGCGCATAATTTAATGCTAAATTAGTGATTTCTCTGTTAATAAGTGATTTTATTTAATTAGTGATTTCTTTAAGTGGACAATGCTATTTATAGCCCACTAAAAGTGCGCGAGGTTCCACGAGCGTGGGCCGCCTGCTTCTATTTATTGCGAGCAGCAACGTGGCGGACTACACTTCAGCATCTGTTTCTTAGAAGTGACGAACTACGTAATAAGTCATGAATGTCGCAACTGCGGTGCCTTAATTTTTTGTCTTTTCCCGGAAAACCGTATTACGTCCCTGCAGCTCCTTCTCCGCCTTGCAGTTCCATTTTTGCCGTTGGTTAAATAAGTGGCAGCGATTTGGAAAAGTCGCCAACGCCGCCTCCTGTGTTTACGTTCAGTTCAGTAGTCAATGCTGGAGAGAAAGTTGCGAAGTAATGCAAGAGCATTTTCGTGCATCGAAGTCTATTAAGTAGAGTATATGTGTATGGCTACGCTGCCTCTAATGACGTCGTCAGTGCGCGCTACATGAAAGAGGGCTGGGCCAAACTCCTTCAGGTATAAATAAAGTCAAAGCTCTTTAGGAGGTCCTCGCGGTATTTCCTTTGCGCTCTGAAAGCCTTCCGAAGGAGTATTTGTTTTGCTCTCTATAGAACAATGATTTATTTACGAGTGTTTCACGTGTGGCCCCATATTTCATGTTGTTTTTACCTAAAGGAGACGAGCTTTTACGATGAATCCTTCGTTCTTAACCGCGAAAGGAAGCCTAAGAAACGCCAACGGAACCGACGTAGTTTTTTGTTTTAGATGTTCGCTAAGGGACTCGTGTTTAGCCTGGTTCTTCCGATGGCGTTAGCGGGAGGTAAGTCTTCTAGGAAGATAGCTTCTCAGTTATCGAATAATAGCGTCTTTTTGTCTTCATCTACCGAAGATTAATTTAAACGGCGGTACGTATGACGAGTTCACTGCAGTCGACATACATGGATGTTGTGTGAGATGTCACAAAGATCCTTGTTGCATCGGGTGAGTATTCGGAATATACACTGCTTGAGATCAGGATGGTATAGGTACACCTATGACACTGTCGGAAAGAAGTGCTATATGAAGTCTGCAATCACCTACTCGAATTCGGATTTCACGAAAACAAGTGGTCTCAAAACCAACAACAAGAATGGTAAGTATAAATAAATAGCGCTGATCTCTTACTGTGGTTCTTAGGAAGGGCATCCGTTCTGCGCAACGTCAAAATCGAGGGTGTCTCTGCGGTAGGAATCAAGCTTCCCAACAGCGAGGACTGTCAGCACTATTGCTCAGGTTTTCAGGCTATGATCTTTAAAAGGCATCAATGTTCATTCATTTAGCCTACGACATTTTTTCCTGGAGTCCTACGCATTCTAAAGACGAAATTTCCGGGGAGTGCTCATGCATGACGCGAGTCAGCTCAATTGAGTATTCGTACGGCTCCAAGTCGGCCATTTTGGCATCTGTGCGTCACAAATAGACCCCCCCCCACGTCGTCTACTTCCATTAGAGTTCAATTAAGTAACAAAACGCTTTATCAACAATGCCACACGTGCGGCTGACGTCACAAGAAACAGTGAACAGCGGCACAACGATCTGGTGAATCGCCGATCAAATTCCTTTGTTTACTTCTGTGTTAGTTTTCTTCCTTGCAGCATTGTTTGCGAGAATTTTTGAGCGTTGTTCTCCATTTGCTAATGATGATTAATAAATAGTTTTGTTTCTTCGTTTTCTGAGAAGAGAAGGCCCATAGTTATCTCCGAAAAGCAGCATAAGAACATCTACTGCACGTACAGAAAATATATGCGCAGAGGTCGTGGATCCGAAACTGCTTGCGCAGGCAAAGGTCAAATAATGTATCAATCGCGCTTTTCGGTGGCGCAAACAACTCTATCAATCATTTATATGCGCCCTTGTTCTCTCTCTCGATCTGTTATTATACATATCCAAATGGGACCCTTTTACTTCGAAGGAGGTAGTGCTTTTGTCATTAAGTTGTTTTGCGAAAAAGCGCTCAGGTGGAGTAAAGCATATATAATCGGCTGTGGCTACTTTGATTTAAGCGGTGTCTTGGAAAAAGAGGAACACAGCGCCTCCATTTGTTTCCCCACTTTTAGGACAAGCCTGAATTCAAAAATTTATTTTAAAATAATTAGTCTGCTTACTAACAAAAAGGATGAACGCAGAGGAAAAGACCTTGTACAAAAGAGAAACATTCTACAAAAATAATTTAAACGTAGCCCCATTTCTGTTCATTCACCGATTTCATGGACAAGGCATAGTCGTTAAAGCTGGTCAGATTTGGCAACTTTATGGTTGTTTTGAGTCACTATTCCCCTCCCATGCGGGTTATAATCGTCCATAAACGATTGCTCCCAACGGCCTCTCCGCGCGACAGCGGTACTTGCGAATTCCTTGAGTGGACATTATAGCATACCGCAATATCAATGCGGCTCGACTATCCCTTAGTCGTATCGTCCAGTTGCCGGCAGCGACTAATTTCAGCCATCAACCACCCGCAGGAGTTGGTCGGAATAACAATTGATTAAATCGAAGCGCCTAGGTGGCTGAGCGCCGGTCGGACGAGAACCGTCGAGAGAAGTAGTGCTCGATGAACAGCGACTATTCGATTCGTGTTTGACAGCAACTTGGAAGAGGATATTTACTTCTTGCAAACTGCGTTCAGTTATACGCATATTTTTTTTATTTTCCACTCACTGCTTTCAGTTGATATTTTGCAAAAGTAGACGATCCTTTTAGGACATTGCTAACGTTATGCTTTGAATTCATGGCAATCAAAAGATTATTTTTTTTCGCGTAAACTGTTTTTGTATTGACATGCTATTAGTCGACATTGATAAACCTTCAAAATTTTAGTAACAGACCGGTTTGGCGGCGGTCGTGTGATTCGTAGAATATACGAACCGACGCATTCGAAATTGGCTGTGTCGGCTGTAAATGCATCCACGGTAAATGTTTGCGAAGAGTTTCAGTTATTCTTGTGAAGTGACCTTCGCGCGTTCATCTCGATACTGTTGTTGCGAGGTGTTCGATTACTTAGTTGCAGAGACTGGTGGCTCGCGTCTTTTGCTCACCTCTAATGATGAGCCTTCTGGCATCGTGGTCACAATGCTGCTGGAAATGATTATTGCTATATTATTTGTTACTGTAGTGGCTGAGGAATATAGTAAGCTTGACGAAGGCGGAAAAATGATATGATGTTCCTTTAGCGGTAACGAAGCTTCCTTCGCTTACAGTGCAGTCGAATGTCGCTTACTTCGAACGGCATCGCAGTACGCAGTTGACTTGCACGGTTGGCCCAGGATGGTCCGCGGCTCGAGTCACCGACATCTACTGGATGAAGGATGGAGTTCCCGTTTCAGAGCTTCATCAATTGACCAATCTATTCCACAATAAAAATGGAAGGTTGGTGACTGAAGACTAGCAATGTTTAGCATTGGACACTTAAGTTTGTCAATCGGGTGGACGCGCTTTGAGACCGAAGGGGATTACCAGTGTTCGGCTATGGTAAAGAACATTGAAATGGGCGATAAACGCGTCATAGACACCCGTCTTGTCTCAGCGCCGGTCCATTACAAAAGAGCCCGTTTGACAAAATTCGATGACTACGAAGAGCAGGTTGGGGAGTTCATGAGGTGCGTTTGCTTAATTAGTTGTTATTCAGATGATCCGCGTTACACAAGAACAGCTGACTCGAATTCCGTGCTTTGGAATGCCGGATGTTGTTCCATCGCCAGCGATAATGTGGTTTGAAAAAGAGGGAGACGAAGGCGTCCACTTGGGTCTTACAAGTAATCGAAATTTCTCTATTCCAACTAACACAGATCATAAAAGGCGAGCGCCGGTTTGTGGTTACACTAACGGGACTCCAAATAGCGCTGGTTCAACCTTCGGATGCCGGAAATTACTACTGTGTCGTGAGGAATCCGTACACCAATCACACACGCCGAGCGCCAAAGCCTACTGTTCTCGTTGTACGCAGTCTTGTTTCTTACTCCGAACAAAAAAAAACTATCCTTAAGGTGAACAGTCGACATGGCCACGGAAAAGAAGAAACTCCAAGGAACGCTATTGTCTACCCAACTGAAGGAAGAAGTCCAAGAAACCCCATTGTCATCCATGCGTCTGTAGGACAAACGATTCTCCTGGAATGCGTTACCTCTCACTCTTCTGTCAAGTGGACCAAGGTACTACACAAGACGCAACTGATTCACAATTTGTGAGTCTTTAGGGAAACAATACAGTTTCCATTTTCGAAATGGAGAACCCCCACCGTGTTTATGAGAAAGTGTGGGGAAATTTGAGACTTCGGTAAGAAAATATACACAACCTTTTGCTCAGTTTTTCTGTGTAGATCACTAGTCGCCTTGGACAGTGACATTTATACCTGTCACGCGCTGTCTCCTTTTGATTCTGAGCGGAAAGGTTATGCTGAAGCTCATGACAAGGTGTACTACCAACTCATCGTACACGTCCCAACAACTGCTCAGTTGAACTTGGAGGAGGAATGGAACGACATTTGGAGGGTTAGTTGTTTGATTTGTGCTTTTTCGCGTAATAGTGATATTTGCAGCTGGTCTGCTATGCTGGTCAGCAATTCTATGAAGTGCCTATGGTGTATCTCAACGGGTTTCCACTTATCGACCGAAGTCATATTCTAGCAGATGGCCGTGACCGTGTTGCTGAAACGAACCCTTTAAATGTCACCTTAAATGGCAGCAGCTTAAGGGGCACGAGTGTGCAGGTGACCAATGGTCCGACCATTCCAATAGCCAGGTTTAGTGCATTTCGAGGGCCGCGATGATCGAAGCAGAAGTTTATGGACGTGGCTTAGAAGCAGGCGACGCTGTGAACTTTTATGTTGATATTGTGCGAAACGAAACAGAGGAAAGAGGGCCGATCCGAAATGAATCTGGCATCCCAATCGATTACAATGCCACGGTCATTGCTACCTTATCAACGAGTGATGTTGACCAGGTCGGGTTACACGAAATTCTGACGCTGAAACTGCCTTTAGGTAGCTAAACCCAATTTGACCGTAAGCGCTAAAGAACATGCTTTCTCAACGTCTACAATGTCCACAGCCGATGTGCCTACTGAAGTCGCTGTAGTGAAGTCTTTTGTCGACAAGATTTTAAGCATATCTCCAAGCATAGGGATGACTGTTGTCCTCTTGTTTGTATCGTCTACAGTAGCACTTTGCTTTTTAATGACATTTTGTTGCCTCGCTTGTTATCGCTTTAAGGAGTGGTACGATCGGCGGTTTTCAAGAGGTATTGAAACTTAACATTTAAATTTACGAAACCTAGCATGTTTCTTATTTCAGCTGCAAAGGGAAAGTTCCTGGACACATCCCAAAGGATCTTCAACGAACAACTGCTTCAGCGCTCGCGAACTGTTCAAGAACAGCAGTCGAAACTCTTGACGCCATTGATCAAACAACCTTCCACTTCAGCAGTAAGCAAGAGTGACAGTTGGCGTGTAATATACAGTAGTTAGAGCACTGTTTGCGAAGTGAAACTGTAGCAACTGAAATTTCCCTTCACAAATTGGGTAATTTCCATCAAAACGCGTATCGACCTCGCTCATTTTGATTACTTTTCTGTGAGGAACCAGATCACATGGGAGAGAATGCAGTTTTATAAAAAGTCCCGTTCTAAGGCTCGCTCATTTTAGGAAAGCAAGACGAAAGTTGCCGCCGATTCGTCGATCTCGATGATTGGTCATTTCGAAACGCCCAGTTTTTACGGCAGTTCGGAAGAGAATCATCAAGAAAGCATTGCTGTCGAAGACATGACCGAGTCGAACCATAGTTTTCTTAAAGCGAGAGGTGTTCACAAATTTGGCCATAATCGGGATCTCTTCTCTTCGGAGTGGCACGACAATCGAAAACCAACGAAAGACGAACTTCTCACCATGTCTTCTACTCTGCCTCATCCATTTACGTATGTTTCCTGAGCGTTACTTAGTGATGTTCGCTTTAGAAGCTCTCAAAGTTCGCCCCGCGAGTACGACTCTCAGTCTGCGTACAGTGGACCTCATGGACTGTCCACTTTCCAGTCATCATCTCCTTTCCGAAAAGGAAACTCTTGATCTCCGCATTTCCGCTGTCTTTCTTCCAACTACTGATTAGCTCAACACCCATGTCCTTAATGTAATAAAACAAATACCATTAGGTGGAAAGTGAAATGTTGTATACCCGGAAGTTATTAGCACATATAGGCTCATTTACACATCTATTATGTTATCTTATCTACTATATACATTGGAAACCTACAATAGCAAGACAACTAGCAGGATTACTGTGAACATTGGTCTCGCTGCCGATGACGTTTCTTGTTGTTCCTTTGGTTCATCGGTGGTCATTCTTATCCACAAACTGTTAAACTTCTTACTCTCCGGGTACTCCAATAATTTCCTATAACTTCAATTCAGAATAGTGTAGGCAATGTGACATACAGTTCGCTTTCTTTGCGACTGACTTCAGACACCGTATAGCCATCGTACTCCAATAGTGTTATTATGCTGGTATTTCCGAAGAAGTGCCCTAGAAGAGTTTAAGTGGTGAAGCAGGAAGAGGTCGTACCTGTTCCCACTGCAAAAAAGAAGCTTTGGTGAGGGTTCTTCTCCAAATATTCCTTAATTCGCTCCGTCATTCGTACATTTCTTTTTGAAATTATGTCGTCGCGGAGTTTCGTGTCGATCTAAATCTCTCTAGTTTTCTTTTTTACTTTTGCACCTTTTCCCTACTTCCTTTGCCCGTGTGTCATCTTCCAAGCTCAGCCCAAATCCGCGAGACTGACGACTACTAGACGAATCGGACAAAGTAGCCTCAAGACTCCCACACTTGTATCCTTCGATCAGTCTCAAAGTGGTCGTCATTTTGTATGCTGGCTTGCTAACGTGTCGCAGCGTTAATAGACGTTCCTCCCGAACGGATTCGAGGTACGAAAGTGTGTAATTGATGGCAAATTCAACCTGAGATGCTACTAACACATCGCATAACTGACTACACTTACTTCAGCACTAGAAACAGAGTGCAAAGGGTCGCATTGTTCCTCAGGTGATTCCAAGGCGAAAACTCGTTTGCCGCTTTTTCGTGATAACTGCGCGAGATGAACGTCAAGCATCGGAACACTGTCTGTGTCTTCGAAGGGATGTTCCAGACGATAGAGCATAAACAAAATCCAGATTGGTTTCTTTCGATCCCAATTGTCTAAAGAGGTAACAGTAATCATGAGCTTTCGGAAAGATACAGGTAAGCGAAAGTGAAACGTTCTATAGATGCCTAATAGCTTGCCTAAAATAGATTTGTAGAACTTCTTCGCATTTTCGCGCGCTACTCGATGATTTGATGAATGTCTGGCGAACCATTGAAAGACGTACTCTCTAAAACCACGCAGATCTGCAAAATTACGATTTGATTATATCGGTCAAGGAATAACTACATTTTCGAAGGCGATTATAAAGGTCTCGTGGAATGTGCTGATGGATTCTTTCCAGATTGGGTAGATTCTTGCACTTTGCAAGTCTTCTGAAGGTTTCTTCTTTCTGTAGCTCCAACTCGAACATAACATTTTTCGTGTTGTTGAAGACTTGCTTTACAACGGTGGGAACTAAATTTTTGGAATTTATAAAGTGTCTGCATGAACAGCACAATAGACGCAATTATGTATAATGCGGCACCCCTAATCGCTCCTGTGGAGACCTGCACACTCAAAGCCTTTATGCCAAAGCCATTAGCACAAAGCGAAGCTAATTTTCTCGCATGACCTAGACTGTTCTTTCACTTCGCTGAGTTTACCTTGATTCCATATCTGTTTGTACGATACGTGGATTGTGCCAAAGAGATAACTTGGAACTTGAAGACGATCCGACGTTATCTTCCACAGAAACTGAGTGTTTGTCTAAAGTCGCACAAAGATTAGCAGTTCACTTGACAGGTCAAACGGTGCTACCTCGTTTTTTGAGCACTCGGCAGTGTTAAGCTCCAACGACAGTGCGAAGTCAGACAGTGTTCTTAGCACAAGAATGACAAACAGAGGCCGCATGTTCGGTTCACGAGATCATAATGGAAGTGGCGAGAAAGAATGGCGTTTACTTGATAAGAGGACTCCTGAAACAATGAGCAAGTGCCGGAGAATAAAGGCCATAGACAATATGTGAATGCGCATGTGCAATCTCGAATGGAAAGTGCCGGCGACTGTCAACAAGCGACCTGAGGGCGCTAAGGGGGCCGCTCGAATTCGGCGAGCATGTCGCCGAATTGGAGGGTCGAGAGCAATTTTGGCTACGGTGCCTCTGAGGGGTGGTAAGTGCCTGTTCTAAGTAGGAAACGTCCATATGCAAATGGCAAAGGGGTAAGCAGAAGAAAGACGTTCCGAACGACGACCATTCAAGTGGACACAAATAGAGCAAACAAATCGTGAGTGATCGAGAAAGCCCAACTGCGGTAATTATTAACGCGAACAGAGGGGTCACAGCCATATTGTCTCAATCAAACACACCTCAAGCAAACAACGAGTCGAAAAAGTGCGAATTGCAATTGTACAATTTGTTCTGATTATGTCACAGGATTCTGCACATAGACTCGAGCGTTGGTGTGAAGAAAAATAAACATCAATTGACATTTGTTAAAACAAATGGAGCGGAAAAAGAGTGCGGACGAGCAAACACGTGTTGCGCAATAAGTAAAACATTCTACTGTTTTGGGCAAGTGACCTCTCTCTAGTCTTTGTTCACACAATTGGCTTCCATTTTACCGACTGAGTCCTGAATTTGGCCGAAGCCATATATAAGAGCTGTGAACAATGTGCTCTGGATAAAACTTTTCGGTTTTCACTGTGAATTGTGCCCTCTACGCTAAGCAAACTTTTCAGCGGTTTTGTGAGGTTGCCCACAGGGTGGAAGCGAAGTCTACCCCAATGACATGCTTTTCTACTGTGGCTACTCAGTTAACTGAGCACTTGATTGTTAGAATCTGATATGTATGAATTAGATGGCTGATAACAAAGCGACGTGACTTAAGCATCGCCTCCTTCGTCGCCTCCTTTACGAAGAGAGTTCCTACACTATGCAAAATTAGGTACAAAATGGTTTTGGGACTGGTCTGCGAGGCTTCGAGACCAGCTCCAAGGTTTAATACTTAAGTTTAAAGCTGGGTAACAACTGAACAATACTGTCCGAAAAGATGTTTCTGGTATATTCTGTATAGTTGAAACATCACGATTCCTTGACTAATCTATTCTCGATACTGGATTCTATTGGGTTGGCACATTGAAAATGGAATACTTTATTAAACATTCCATTTTTCACCATATTTAAACTTGCAGCAAAACTGATTCGCGGGTTCTTGACTACATTTATCCTTCACCATTTTTCTGGCACCCCGAGTTGGCGAAATCCGAAGTGATGTACGGTCTGCCTATGGTAATAATTGTGTTATGGACGATCACGTGCATCTTTGGGTCTTACCTACCGGATGCACCCATCCCTGTGTCGGTCACATATCAGAACATGAGCTAATCTCAAAAAGACGGCCTTTTCAGATCACCGTGTTTTGTTAACTCCATCATTTCGAATTGGTTAAGTATCACAACGGGCTATGGAGACATGCAGCAGGAAGCTACTACTCACAGCTACCATACTCACATAACTACTCCACGAGCTTATCTCTAATTCATGGGAATAGAGGCCATATGTTGAAAAAATGACCCTTGGATTCTCAAAAAGTACGCCTACCCGAGGCTGTGTGATGCAAAAATCTTGTAAGGGAATGCGCATCAGATATGTACACGTTGGGTATACTGTGTAGAATATTTCGTCGATAGTGCCTGCTTTGATGGAGTAGGCTGTTCAGGATTTTCTGTGATGGCACATTTTTTACTTTTTTTCCTGACGAACCCCGCATAGAGACTACAAAAGGATGTGCAATTCGGATAAGGGCGATTATTCGATGGATCCTTTATGTGTTTGTGAAAATAAAACATATATTTTAAGTATGTCTGGCGGCTATTGTTTTACAGTAGGTTGGTAGTCAAAACATGTTAATGAGTTTATTGCGTTGCGCACATTTGAAGTGTCGATGTCTGTTTATAATTTCACGCAGTACATTCGATTACGGTGAGTCATGCAATCTGTTCTGGCGACTTCCTCCTTACTGGGTAGTTTTCTTCGCAATTCGAAAAACGTTGATCTTGTTGAAGTCGTAGGCTGAGATTGCAAATTGACTTCCTCGTCCGTTTGTGAACTGCGCCCCAACAATGGGGAAATCGGCAACCGATATTGAAAAGCGCCATTCGACCTGCGCATAAACATCAACGTCATCGAATAAGTTCGCCCGTCTGTTACCTGGAACGGCTCAGGCTTGCGTGTGTGCAGCTTCCACACGCGAACAAACGTGTCCTCGCTGGCAGTGAGTACCTAAGCATGACCACATTCAATTGCATTGCATTCCAATACTTACATAGGCGGACTCAGGTGCAACGGAAATCGAATATACAGGCCGCGCGTGAGCGCTTACCTCGGCCATCAGTTCCCCGGTCTGAGTCGAGTAGAAGAGCACCTGCCCGAAATGGGTGCCGCATATGGCATGTTTTCTCAGAACATTCAGGCAGGATATGCTTTGACTAAATAGTTGAAGTGAGAGCAAATAAGACTTGCTATGGTACTTTGTGCTTATCTGTTTAGAAACTTTTTGATTTTTGCTCCATACAACGACAAGTCCTGTGGCATCGCTGGAGCATGTCAGCGAGTCAAATATGCAAGTGGCGATGTCTGTGATAGGGGCGGAGTGAGTCTGCAAATGAGATGAGGGCAGAATTTCGAAAAGAGTTATACGGTAAGCGTTGTTTTGTGCTGAACGATGGCTTCGCCGCTGCAGTTGAACACGAGAATTTCCCCTGACGACGTGCCTGAAGTGTGCGGAAACGAAGTTTAAGGTCACACCGCATAGAAGAGCTTACCGGCGAAAACGGTGCTTTCGACAAATGATATTCCACAGGCAAAATGAACTTTAGCTGTTTGTTTTGACTGAAATTGACTTTTCTTTGTGCTTCCCGACATCGACAAACCTCACGGATGCTGGTACTACATAAAAGCTTTTTAGTTAAAGGGTCATAGATCTGAAAAGCCACAAATGGAAACATTCACTAAGGGGTACAATTACAGCTACGTGCGTTGTGCATCCGACAACGAGTAGAGGAAACGTTCGTTGAGTGACGGGACAAAGTTTGGCCTGAACTACAACGGTCGCTCGCTTCGAGTCACCTTCCGGCTTGATTTCTAATATTTCGCCATGAGCTTTCGTTCCCTTTGTCTCTTTTGTTTCCCATTTCACGATGTTGACCTAACCGCAACGTCGGTACCGTTTTGATTTGTGCTCGAACGAACCTGATTGCGATAGGCGACGCATGCGTAAGTCGTGCTGTTCTCCTCACAATAATATGTCGAGAGATTGTTCGTTGTGCAAGAGGTGCTCGTTTCAAGATCTACTGTTCGGCTCAGCTCGTACATGTTTTAGCTGCACGGCGGGGAATCTGAAATGTCCTCGCAGCAATCAATCTCGCATATTATCGTCGCTTTGCACAAGAGAACGAAGAAAGGTGCGAAAGTAAATATCAATCTCAGTAATTTCGGCGTTAATTGCAGCTTATTCAAAGGACGGCGGCGGGGAAGTGTGCCGCACAGCGCGGTAGGGCTTGCCGAAGGTTGCTTGCTTACACGCTTGGATTACCGTTGTTTCCATGGACACGCTCCGCTTGCCCAAACGGAGCGTGACTAACTGGGCCTCTGGGTACCAACAACATCGACTCCATAATCCGTAGGAGGAGCGCCTGCTCCAATGCCAGTTAATTAATTTTTTGTTCAGCCTAAGGCATTCGGCCGAGATTGCATGCCGAACTCTTTTAATTATTTATTTCACGAATTGTGTGATGGGAAAGAGGTTGAGGAGACGCGGAGCAATATCTTCGGCAAACAAAAGAAATGCCAGACGGAACCACGGAACAGCACCTTCAATAAACACTGCCAACGACATTTCAGACCAACCGTCATAATCTTTCTCATTTTCATTGTTCTAGTAACAATGACTGGCTAACGATGGCGCGTAAACACAGTCAACACCTGGGAACGGTTTAATTTGAAAAAGTTCGTTTATGTACAATCTTTACAAGGACGATGCGATCGTTGCAACTAGATGATATCTATAGAATCAAACGTGCGCCTCTGAGACTAGACTGTGAGAACCTCCATTAATTTCATCTTCACGCAGTGGACGAACTTTGCGGAGCCGCTTCCATTCGCCTCGTTTGTAATCCATCTGAAAGGTTCGCTATTGCTGCAGTGACAGGAAGCGCTCGGTACCTCAAATATCGTTTCTACAAGCATAAACTTTGTTGAGCCGTCCGCCTGTTTCAGTGATTCTCTGGATTCGGTTAGTTTAACTGTTCCGATAGACTCGGTAGTAGGAACAGATGGATGTGGTACTGTAAAGGTGTGGCTTATATTATGAGTTTGTTCATCACATTCTATTCCTACCTCTATTTCCACGCATAAACGATAAAATAGCGAAGTAACCGTTCTGGTCAAGACGGTTGGATGATCTGTACAGATCTTCGCAATATTGAACGATGGGATCGACCTCTGGTATAACGCTGTCTGAATTCTGAAGAACAATTTTGATGAAAAGCTGAGAAACGACTTCGCAACCTGCGATTCGACGCGCTTCGCCTTCGTTTGCCGTTCTTCGCTGGGCTTCTTGTCTTCCTCTGTGGAAGGGATAACTGCTGGGCTGATGAGCGTCTCAGGCGTTGGATCCTTCTTTTCGGACGCTGGCGTTTCAGCGTTGTCTTTGCCTGTGCCCTGAGTAGGCGGTACTGTTGCTTGAGATGTACTTGGCGATGAAATTGTGACGCCTGTCGGAGATGATAAACTTTCTGATTCGCGTCTCTTTTTCGCTGCCTCCATCTTTGGTTTCTTCTCCTCGATTTCTGTTCCCCGGCGTCTTCTTTTCATAATCGGCTGTGGGATTTCGTCGAGCTCCAAAAGTTTGGCTCCTCCTTCGCGTTTCATCAACGGACGCGCGAACTTTCGCGGTTCGTTCGAAAAGCCTGCAGACTGCTTGCAAGCGCTAACAGTTCGTATGCCCTTCATCGGTACTGAAGAGTTCGTCCTTCACAAAGCGGTCAATATTCATTCAACTTACAGTTGTTGTTCGGCTTTCGGGCGGTGCTCCGCATTCGCAGCGGGAATGTGGAGAGGACGCCGTTGCTTTTGCCCTTTGCGATAAGGTCTCCCAAAGCGTTGAAGGCTACAGAACTCATAGAAGTGCTTGAGGGTGTAATTTACCTCTTGATACGTCTTCCAACATCTGAGTGGACTTCGGTTTGCGCTTCAGGTGGAAGTGATTAGTAATTGGTCGTTCCGGACAACCATATGATGTCTGAACGAAAAGCTACTTTGAGTACATTTATTCAAGAAGGGACGTACGCGAATAGCAAAGTGTGTCATGTAGGCTGATTCGTGGGGCAGGAGCCTTAATGAATCGTTGACGGCACACGATCCATATTGTGCTGAAACGTCTTTCTGCTTGAACGAGTGAACTCAACACATTACTCACCAAGTTGCTCGAAATTGGTGATAGTTTTGTTAAAGAGATCCTTTTCACTTTTTGGAATGCTTATCGACCCATGTTCAAATACTGAATGGTACATATCGGCAGTTGCCTCGACCCACTCGTCGGCATCTCGGCATGCTTGGGTAATGAGGCGTTCGAGAGGTGCACGGTACTAAATGGTGCACATTAGGTACATGAGAGTCCGAGGGCCCACGAACTAAGTGAAGAAGTCTGTGCGACAAATGGGGTATTGCTAGAATCAGTTTGAGCTTTACGTGATTGTCGAGCTCTTGGAAACATGTCTCCAACTCAGTGAGCATTTCCTTGGTCATCAACGACGCTGCGACTGAGCCCGACCATAACTCGGTCGTATCTCCGAGCTTCACTTCGATCCATTTCACAAGATCTTGCTCGATAAGCTGAGATCCTTGCACTGTGCCGATGCTCATGAGTACGCATTAAAGTCTAAAAGCACATGAAAACACGGTCTTCACTTTGAGCATTTACTACTTTCTCAAGCAATGGAACTGTTCCGTTCGGAAGCGCGTGGCTGTCACGATCGAAGGTGGCTGTCTCTTAAACGTTTGCTGTATCTTTGGTGCATGACCAACACTGCGGTTGCGAAATGTGCGATAAATAAAAACTATTCAGGCAAAACAATTATCGTAACAGAAGCGCGCGAAAACAATCCAAATGTCGTAATCAAATGAAGGACCATGTTGCCATAAGCGAGCGCTCAGGGTGATCGTGTTGGGACCGACCATTACGGTCGCCAGTTTGTGCACATTTTATGAATTGACTTCCTTTGTGTGGCACCTGAAAACGCGAAAAAGCGCTCGACTCGCAATTTAGATGAAGCATACCAGCCGAACCGAATTGTCGATAAGATCGGGTATATGTGAGAATTGAGTTGAAAGTTGAAAACAGTTGAAAACAGCAGATTAGCGGCAGTTTGGCGCTCACGATTACTCCGGCCAACCACCAGGCAGATAGCCAAATACAAGATTTTAGCATATTTCAGAGAGTTCATCGGAAAATGTTTTGAATATATGTACTGGGATGCGGGCATTCATGGAACTACTAACGGTGCTGTGCAGGTTCCGTTCGTGCATAATTACGAGGTCGCTCGCACTGTAGATATGGAGCACGTGCTCTATTTTTAGCAACAATGTAAAAATAAAGCATTGTAGTCGATTGGCAGCCGCAGAAACAAGAAACCTTATGCATCGTACAATCCGGTATACAGAGGATGTACATTTCAATGCCTTAGAATAAATTTTATTGGGGTGTGCTCTGGGATATGTGAAAACGAAGAAAGATGTGAAAGTAAGTATCAATCTCAGTAATTTCGGCGTTAATTGCAGCTTATTCAGAGTGTGAAACCCAAAAATGTCCCCAAACGCATTCAATGTGCCTGAGTGGCTAATTGGCTCCAAAAATTTGACATATCCAAATGCACATAAAATTGTTTAAGGCAGGAGTAATTGCTATATGAGAATTACCCAGAAGGCCTTCCTTGGGGATGTCGCAGTGCTTCGACTCAAAGACACGCGGATTCATGTTATTTGATCGCGGCAATTACCACACTAATGACGATGTTTCCAGCGGACGACTTGTAAGCAATTGATGTAGATCGGAAATTAGATAGAGCGTCGATACAGCGGCGATCATTACGTAATTAGTTTACTCGCGAATAAGACAGCTTGGTATCCAATCTATTGGTGCCGTCTACTTGGAAATGCTCCTCGATGTTGCCGTTTAAACCTCATCCTTTTGGAATCTCCAGCGTGCCGTTTGTAGGATGTGCAAAAGACTACCGCCGATCGCTGAATTGGCACCAAGAATTAAAAGAGAATGCGCTATTCCCCTTGGGAAGTGCCCGCGCCCTCATGTCTTTGCTTTCGCTTGTTTTACTCTTGTATTCACTTTGGACATATCAAACTCGGACGGCGCGGACTTTAGGCGGGAGCGTCTGAAGATTTATTGTTGGCTATTGGTCACACGCGAAACAAACGTCAAGCGATAGGCGCCGGATATGGCCAGGCTGTGCCCTACCCCAACCTGTTCTTTCTTTTGTCTTTCGCACTTTGCTGTTCCGCCGAACCCTCTGTTGAACTTTGCGTACGAAAGAGTATCATTGTTATGCAGCTGCGAGTTGCGCTCTTTGGTCCAATCGCAAATGCAACGTAATCGCTTAAATGGTGCACGACGCGCGCGAACAATTGACGCCAATTCCATTCATATTGCTTCCGTACATAGTATCAATAACACCTATGCACATATCAAATATCGAAAGCCGGAGGCGAAGAAAGCTTGGAGACCTGGCTATTTTGGGTGCTGGGGCGCAACTGCAATTTATTTCATGTAGTTCCTGCGGCTTTTTTTTTCCATGAACATCAATATTGTAAGTGAATGGAAGGAATGGAAGTTTGCGATTGTTACAAAGAGGGAGATCCGCTTTGAACGTTAGAATGTTCAAAACTCTCCTAAAGGGCTCTCATTACCGATTCGTTTTAGTTAAGTATGCAGAGTTTGGTTGGAATTGCCCTCATTTTCACTTCTGAGCGGCTCATCTCCGCAGAAGCTTTGAGCCCTCCAATTCAGCATTCGCGGATGACTACAGATGGTCGAAATTTTCCCTATTACTTAAAGTGTGATATCGAGAGACCTAGGGAACGTTTAACTCGGAAGCCCGTTCACTTTATTTGCGTTTCGTAATTGCGGCTGGTGATACAAAAAACTAAAATTAATGGATGCGCTCATCATTGAGAACCAAGTGCGTACGCCAACGGTACTTTTATCGGTCGCCTTCAAACTGAGGGCTCATTAATTTGGTTGACAAAGTGAAAGTGGAGGTATCCGAGAGCCGAGAGTGAGTCCAATGATTGTCGTAAACAATAAAAAATGGATTGAGGCGCCGATAATTGTTCGGATCTCCGAGGAATAGTCATGCTGATATTATCATCGCTCTTGTTTGCTGTTTTCATTTCTGGCTCGTTAAGGGCCAAAAAGCTGAATGTGGTTCAAAACGTTACCATCAGACTCAATTACTCAAGGGACAAAAAAGAAAAACTCCGAGCGGAGCCTGGCGAGTGTGGCTGTTCCCAGCCTATTATCATTAGCCCTGCCTGGACTGTCACCATTTTTTGCCCGACCAGCTTACGGGAATATTTATTACGATTTCTGTTGTTGCAGAGGAGCCGTTTTCGCGGCCACACTCCCCTCAAAGTCAAAGGACCAGCAGCCGAGACTGCTGGCGGAGGGTCGGCTATGGCGCAACTTGATCTAAGCAGCCATCTTCTGTTTTAGCGACCTCATTTGGTTCGAAAGTGCGAGCGCATGACATTTGAGATGGTCGCAGGTTTTGTTTCGCGTGTGAGTTGCGGTCAATACGATTATGATTCCCCGCGCTTGATGGCCTCTAAGTGGCCGTGAACACCACTGTCGGCCATATGCCAACTATGTCCGGTGTCAGCAGTCGTTTCACACCCCTTTACTGCGGTAAAAGCCGCTTCCTATCCTGTGGGGTCAATCTGGATCACAACAGCGCGACGGCCGGTGAGAGTTGGCGCGCCGCAGCAGCTCACAATGGGATTAGGCTGAATAGTTGGGGCCACTGAGCACCCGTTGTCCCTGAGGATTAGGCACGGTGGACACGACGGTGTGTGACCGGACCTACCGTCGGCCTTCTGTAGATGGTGTTATTGCGGCCCGCTTCCTTTCATTTGATCGCTTAAGGGCTACCGCTTCTTGTGTCGATTCTTGGCCTCTCTGCTATCTGATACGATAGCACCGTTATTTTCTGCCAATTGACCACTTCTGGCGCACTGCGACGGATATATTGCGACATAATCCATCACTCCTCAACGCTGTGTCTATTCAGTAAATGAAGAGATTCACTGAACTGTTATGGCTCTCGGATTCTTGACAGGTCACTCAAGCGAGGCGCGGGCACGCGTACTTTGCGTTCGATTCAGTGGCCATCTCGCGCATAAGCTTTTTGAGTTGACCGTTGATTTGTAATAACTTTGGGTAATCTTGTGGCCACAAAGCACTTTGTTCTGTGGCGACCAACTTGTTGAGTGGTGCACGGCGTTAAGAAACCGACCGAGAATGTCTTTCACGCGATTCGTGATTTGTCAGCTAAATTTGCATTTGGTTTTTGCAAGGAAGTGTTAATGGAGGGCAAACGAGTCAACAATTTGGCTGAAGCTGTTGGCGACTCGTCCGCCTGCTTGGCCGTGCCGCCTGGCCCTCTACACCATGATGTCTATTGAATTTTGATTAATATTATAAGCGGAGATGAGCAGATTTGGCCCTTTGGCCGATGAGATTTGGTTTATTGGTTATGTCCGAGATACTTATGAGCTAAACGCGCATGTCCTGCAGTGACCATCAAGGGGCACGGGCTGAGCTGCCTCTCATTAGCGCCTCACCCTGTCAGCTCCGCGTGCATGGTGCCCGTCTACAGTGTCCAAATGAGGCTAATCCGTGAGTTCGGAACCACGGGTGGCAACCGAACAACCTCTGCTTTTGCCCTGCTTCGCAGCGGTCGGTTGCTCTATCGTAATTAGCCGTCTATCAGTCCAGTGACTGAAAGCTTGCATGCACTCCTTCGCTTTCACATAATTGCGTTCTTCCTCCGTTCATTTGTTTTTCATCCCCTTAAGTTCGCGAGAAAGTGTCGCCTAATAGAAGACACTTTTTCGATTTTTGATTGATGCAGGAGTTACAAGGAATTTCGAGAAAGGGCATCCTTGGATCAATGCGCTGAGTGTTCGCACTTATTACCCACAGGGCAGTTCTTACCGCTAACAGCTTCATTTTACAGCACTCGTTGCCGTTGTAAATTTACCTCTCCACCGGGTTGCCCGTGACCAGTTTGTCGCACGTCACCTTTTTTCCTTCAACAGCTGGTGCATCTTATTTAAAACTTATAAGTTTTTTTTAATTCTCCGATTACGGTATCTAAACTTATTTTCGGAACCGTGTGTCTCCGTGCTTCTGGCCCCGTTTTCCGTCCCGGTGGCTGTATGTCAACGGGCACAGACAGCAGGTCGGCCGCACTCGTTATTAACCTCGCAGCATCCGAGGGTCAGTTGTTGTTCTTTCAGGTCTTTGTCGATTTCCTGTGCCTCGAGCATTTGTTCTCTAATAGATATCACACAAGCGACGGAACATCGCCGGTTGTTAAGCACTCAGATTGATGTGATTCGTGTTCCGGATATGTTCGTCGTTATTTACCTAGCCTTGTATGCCATTGTTAAATCCTACGATTCGAGAAAATTGCAGACTGTGATCCGCCCATGCAGGATGGGTGGCGGCAACAGTAGTTCTCCATGCTTCTTTTTGCTGTTCGTCGCCATCTGCTACTCCCTACAACTACTTTCCTTTGCGTCTTCTTTTGAACTCAAGGAAGCTCCACGAAATACGTCAGTTCTCATCGGCAGCGATGTGACATTTCGGTGCACGGCGCCGACATCAGTGTCCGGAAACCCGCTAAAAAGCCAATGGAGAACAAATGCGGGAACTTTGTTGGGTCACCACGAACCGGGCGTTCTCGCCGGTTACGGTGGACGCTACAGCTACGAGAAAGAAACACCCGACGAACTGAATTTAAAGATCCAACGTATCACATTAGAAGATGATGGGAAGTTTGAGTGTCAGATGTTGCGGAGTGATGAAGGTTCGATGCGTGGGGCCGCCTACCTCAATGTCCTTGGTAAGTCACTTTAGAGCTCTGTTGGGCTTTAAACAAAGATCCACTTGCAGTCAAGCCTTCGGTCGTTTATTTCATGAACTACCGACAAGGCGATGTGATTGAAGTCTCCGAGGACCAAACGGTGAACATCACATGTGTTGTGCCCAATGTTAAACCGGCCCCCAAGACGGAGTGGTACATAAATGGCAAACTCATCAGCGACAACAACTCTAATCTAGAAAAATATAATTTAAACAAAACTGTGACTTCTTTTTCCTCGTTGTACTGGAAACCTTCGTATGTTCAAACTCTTCAAAGAGTCTTCAATTTCTCAATTTGGATTTCAGGAGGCTCGACCACAAGAAGGTGCTGACATGTCAGGCAGAACATGCACAGACGTTGACCTCTTTGAGAGCCAGCGTTTCACTCAGCGTTCTTTGTTCGTTTTTTTCGACTTCTTGGCCAGATTTAATGATACGCCTCGTTCTAGATTCATCGGAGAGACCGCGAATCTCTGTCGTTGGCGATAGCGAAAATATTCGGGCCGGACAAAATGTAACTCTGTTGTGCTCGGCTGTTGGGGGAAATCCCCTTCCAAACGTGACTTGGTATTTCAACCGTCACTACATTGAAAGCCCATCCTACTACGACTCATCGACTCAAGTCAGCTTTATATGCTGGGTCCTTTTTGACAATCGTTTTCAGGAAACTATCAACAGGTACTCATTCATTGCCGACCCCAAAGATAACGGTGCTGAGTACGAGTGCCGGTCTCACAACCGACACAACGTCGCACCGTTGAGGGGAAGTGTTCGTCTGAAGGTCAGCTTCCCTGCACCCGGAGTCGACGTCTACGGAGATTCCAGCATTCGGAGAGGCGATCGCGCAACTGTGACATGCCGCACAAAGTCGGTTGAGATCGTATTCCACTTAGACTTCCTGTTTTATAGACCTTCGAACCCAGCATCGCGGATATCTTTTGCCGTCAATGGTTCTCCTTCTCAAGAACCTGAACAGCACGAGGAAGTGGTTAGTAATGGCATTGTCACGATTGCGAACTTTACTATTGGTTTGTTTACGGCAAAGCAACGAGTTTTCATTTTTATATCGTTATAGATTTCCACGATCAGCTTGTGAGAAATCACGAAATTACTGTAGATTGTACTGCTAGAAACAGCGAAGGCACGGTGACAAAACAACATGTGATCCGTATTTTATGTAAATTTCGCTAGCATCTCTCTGCTTCATCTAAAGATGGTGTTTTAGCACCACCAATGCAACCACTTGTCTATGGGTTTGAGCACGGCCCGATGCTCGAAGGCGAACGACTAAATTTGACCTGCGAGTCGCACGGCGGCAATCCACTAGCGGCGCTGTCCTGGTATCGGGGAGTTGAAAAGGTGAGTGTTTTGTTCACATGATATCTCCCATTGAAACATGTTAAGAAACATTATAAGTTTGGACACAAAGTGAAACTGAGGTGGAGAAAGGTAATTAGCAACAAGTATATAGTGACGTGATGTCAAGATGTATCTTTTATGGTGGTTGTGGTAGTCCGATACATATTAGATTCTATGAAGTGTACAGGAGTCATCACTTTTCGTTTCAGTTAAAGCAATCTCGGAGCTCTGTCACGGGAGACGTTTCTCAGAGTTATATATCCATTCCTTTGGATCGCACATTGAATCGAGCCCCAATCCGTTGTGAGGCCACAAATGACGCTCTCGACCACGCCCTAGTTGCGTCCAAAAAAGTGATTGTCCTCTGTGAGTTCGTTTGCGCTGCTGCTGAACGCAATGTTTGCCTTCTAGTTCCTCCAAAAAAAGTCAGCATTCGCCCGTTACAAGGCGAACGGATTGTGTCTGGAAACACCGCTAAGCTGGCTTGCCTCACCAGTTCATCAAATCCGGAAAGCGCGATTGAGTGGAATTTCCATGGAAAAGATGTTCGATGGCGATCGGAGACAGTTCAAAACAACTCGTATGTGTCGTTAAGACGAGTAGTTATTCTTAATGGTTCCCTAGAAGTGGCGAATTCCACGGGTTTGAGGTCGAAAACATAATAATGTTTGAGGCTACCGAAGAGCTGGACTCCTCTTTGGTCACATGTACTGCATCACATCCTCATTGGACAAAGCAAACTACGGCCACATATACCATTAACGTTCTATGTAAGTTTGGTTTCACAATGTATTTGTTCACGAAGTTCTCAGATCCTCCAAAAATCGTTGCCGACGGAGTCATCAATGTTGTCATCGGGGAAGGAGAATCATTTCGCGAAAATCTGACCGTTTTCGCAAATCCTCCGGTCAGCAGTTGGAAATGGCGTCGAAATGGAATCCACTTTCAAGATGCCATAGGCAGTATTTTCGCGAGGGGAGCCATGCTAACTGGTCGTTCGGTAACAAGGAATGATGCGGGCATATACACTGTCTTCGCTTCGAATCAAATTGGATCGAGTAACGCTACGATCAGACTGTCCGTTGAATTCCCTGCCCACGTAACTCACATAACGCAATCGGTGTATGCCAATACCGGCGAAGATGTTGAGCTGGAATGTGTTGTGGAAGCTTTTCCACGCAAAAAGGGAATGGTGCGCTGGTTGAAAGGTACTTATCGTATTGTGCATTACACACTATGACAACTGAACCATAGGTGGCAAAGAACTACCATCCGTCATCAGAGATGAACGTCGAGCAGCGCTGCGTGTGAACGCGTCTGAAGAAAGTAGCGGGGAATATGTCTGCATTGCTGACAACGGACTTGGCCCGGTAAGCTATACTCCATGTTGTACAAGGATAATAATAATTTCTAAAAATTTAGCCTCAATTGAACAAAACGTACCTTCTGGTCAACAAAGCGCCTACCGTAATTCGGCACCCCGCATTCTCTCGTGCGGCCGCTGCACCTGGCGGCAGAGCAAAGATCATTTGCCGGGCTGATGCTGTCCCTGACTGCAAATTTACGTGGAAGCTCGACAACGACGACAAGGCGATCGAATCAAATACAAGCAAATACTCCTTTTATTCACGCTTAGTTGGCATCTCCACTTACGAGGTTGGCGCAGTAGCCAAGTTCCTTGGTAGATGTGTTTGGTTTTAGAGCGTTCTGTCGATATCGGATGTAAATTCACAGGATTACATGAAAAGGATACGTTGCACAGCTTCAAATCGATACGGCAGAGATGAAGTGTTGATCCCGTTGGGACCGCTGACGACTCCTGACCTACCCTTCGAAATCACAGTTGCTAACTTCACCGACGAATCGGTTGCCATTTCGTGGATGCCTGGTTTTGATGGCGGTTCGCCTCAGAGCTTCGAAGTTTCGTATCGTGTTGCTGGAGGAGACACTGAGTATCAGTCGATGAACACCTCAGACTCGGTGAGCACAAGGTGATATGCAGTTACCGTTTCTCTCAATGTTTAGACCATGACTATTTATGGACTTCCACCTGGTCGAACGGTCTTAATACAGTTGCGTGCAATGAATCAGCACGGGTTTTCCTCCGAATTTTCTGAACCTGTACGGGCAGTTACATCAAGCTCGGTCGGATTGAACGTGGCTAATGCTCAGGAGGCGGTAAGGCAAACGCATTTTACCTAGCAAATGTTTTTCCTTTAGACGGAGTCTCCAAAATTTGTGCTAATCATTTTTGCAATTGCACTCTTTCTTCTACTTCTTGTTAACTGTCTGTTGGTGGTGTATCTTCGTAAAAGACAGAAGATCAAGAAGATTCAAGAAAAGACGGAAATTGTGAGGACACATCACGGAAACGATGACGGCGTTCGGCATGTGCAGATGTACGGCACGATGGCTTTGACCCCCCAGGAGATAGCTCGGCGTGCTGAATCAGAGATGGCGAGCAGATGTGATCAACACCTCAATGACCACTGCGGTAGCGAAGACGACCATTCCGTCCGCACCATGATCGTGAGGAAGCGTTTGACTGCATAAGAGAACACTGACAATTTGCAGGAAGTCAATCCGAATGGTTGTATGCAGCAGATTGGACCTCAGTTTTTCGATAGCAACTGCCTTGTGGACTACGAGTTCGATCGTATGTTTTACTTGGAAGACAAAACTAGGCGAAGTGAAATTTTCAGCTGCGCTATATTCGGATATCGTTCGAAGTGGACCTCCACCCATCGATTCGTCGTATTTGGTTGGACCTCATTTGGTATGTTTGCGAACTCTTTGCGGATTTATGTCTCGGGAAATTCCCCGCAGAGATTTTCATTCACCTTACTGTTACCTCAGCACTGATGAACTGGTGAAAGAACTGCATTCGCTCTACTAATTTCTACTTGTTTTCTAAATTTTGATTACCGTAGAACACGGAATGAGCACTTCGTTCACTTTTCAGGACGAATGCCCGTCGATTGATGAAACGTATCACCACGATCTTTTTTCGGACTTCAATACAGTACCCCGTCACGAACCAAACTTGCTGGATTCACCAGCGCGTCAGCCGAGACGAGACACGGCGTACATGTATCAGCCAACACATTCTTCAAATGCGGACTGTGGGACCATCAGTGGCCGCTCAACACATTCACTAAGTACATTCTTGCAACCTGGGGGTGTCCGAACAGCGGCCACAAGCTACTCTGTTCTCGATGGGGACTTAGTTTAAAGTTGGTTTCACCCTTCGGAGTTTCCTTTGAAAACCGGTGCTCATGTTTGTATGTTCATAATTGTTCTCAGACTGCCTTTTCTATGAGTCTTTTGCTGTGTGATGAGCATAATGAGTTTAGCCACTGACGGGTTTTTTTTTGTCATTGTATGTTTCATATGTTTGACATTGTTATCTTAAAGGCCATTGTTGTTTGTGCAACTGAAGAGTTCTTGAGAGTCACTATC
The DNA here is from genome assembly GCA_030435675.1 of Steinernema hermaphroditum. NCBI lineage: Eukaryota > Metazoa > Nematoda > Chromadorea > Rhabditida > Steinernematidae > Steinernema > Steinernema hermaphroditum. Next base: position 9,218,058 of record CM059625.1, on the reverse strand, counting down.
ACTGCTACCTCGTTGAAGATCGTTCTCATAATATTCTACAGATTAATTCGTTTTCAGTGCACATTGTTTGATTGACATTAAATTATCTTTCCGTTCCTTTGTGTTTATCGAACGCCGGGAAATTGCGCCGTTTTCTCAGGAATTATGGATGCAGGGTGTATTGGGTATGTGCCCAATATGACTTGGCGGAGGATTAAATGCAATGAGCAAGCGAGTTGTCGTCATGGCTACAGAGGGTCTGGGGCTGCCGGCACCTTTCTTGGTGCGCTTGCAGCTGGGTGGGATATATGAATGGCCAGTGGGGAACGTCGTTGGCACTTTGCGTCGGGTGCTTCTGCGCACTTTTCGTGCCGTTGCAGACACAGAAAAATCTGTCCTCCACTCGATTCCGACGTCAGGCTCTTCCTTCGAACCACGTGAAGGTATTTCCGATCGATTTAGATAAATGGTATTTTACTTTCCCAATAGGTCTTTTCTCTTGACTCCAATGTCTCAATTTCGGACCGTGTCGTTGCCGCTTCTCACGACTCCAGGCTAGTCATCTCTGAGAAGTAGGGTACTGGCATCAGTTTGTTCTTACAACCATCATGTAGGTTTGTAAATGTTTCCGTGTGGTCAACTAAGAGATCGGTCGTCGAATTTGATCCAAATGACGTTTTTGTCAACGTTTCTGCCGAGGCAACCATCTCACATTTCGATGTCAGTTCTTCTTCATTCCACTCAAGCGCCGATAGTCTTACGGTACTTTCAACGCGATGTGTTCAGGGTCTTTAGTTTTCAATGTAGATGTCGGAAAGAACGAATAGATCTGCGAATCAGCACACGATGTTGGACGCTATTGCGACAGGAAATGTAGTAGCTTTATGACACCGCACTATTTAGCGACAAGTGATATTCAGGTTTCCCTCAGCTTCACTGCAGGCGTGTTCTCCTTCGAGGCTCTGCACGCGAAGAGGGCGCAGATCCATTGTCGAACGTGGCAGTCCAAGAACCCTCCACATGTGCAATTATCATCGAACGGCTCCCTTGGTTCTCCAAGATTACTCGAGATAAAGTCGAAAAACAGCAAAGGGCTGGTGGACATCATTCTTGAAGACAGCAAGGTAACACGAATGAGCGAAAATACCCATTAGATTTTGACTACTTTAGGTGTTGCTAAGATACGGTGGCTTTGTTCTAGTTATTTCCGCCGACTACCGTACTGTTTCGCTATCGTCTACGTCTTATAACATCGAAATGCGCACCGTCCTCAGTTCATTCACAATCGACATCGATGATGCGAGATTGGAATTGGGCGCAAAGAGTGAAAAACTGAAATTTATTGTTGCTGCGAATTCAAGCGACGCAATTGTGGAGGCGAAACATCTCTCAAGGTAGGAATATCTCTTACTACTGATTAAAGAAGTTCCTTTAGGCTCACATTGAATGAACATAACGGTTCAGTGGTGAAGGTGACCGGGGCGCCCCTTGACGTGAAGTTTTTCGAGTTGATAGCAAATGCTCTTCAAATGGAGATCCTTTCCGAGCAAGAAAGTCATGTTCGAGCGAGCACAAACAGCTCACAGTTGACTCTCACTACAAATACAACGAAGGTATGATGCGGAAGCAGAGAGGAGCTATTCCGGAATTTTCTAGGTCCAACTCACTTCTGCCCACCATACTCTCGACGTCCTCGGCGGATCTCCGAATTTCCTTTTGCTCAGAGGAAACATTTCAATTACTCTAGAAGCTCGCGCGAACGGGTCTATAATACCAACTCTTTTGCCTCCTTTCAAAGAACCTGCCAACAAATTCATGACTATTGGTCCAGATCAAAATGCCGACATTGCAAATGCTGCTGCTCAGAACGACGCCACTTCGTCAGAAATAGAGGCTTCCACAAGCAATTCCGTTCAGGAACAGGGAACTACAGAAGCTGATCTGATTGAAACGGAAGCGACGGAGCCTGGATTACTGACGTCCGAAGCTGAAGGTGAATCTTTGAAGAACTCTGCATAGCTGAAACATTGCTAAGGTCCATTCATCAAAAAACGTTTTTGTCAAAGCATAATTTTAGTAGAAAAGCACCAAATACAAAACAATCAGTTTCAGAGCAAGAACCAGCGACTCCTGAAGTAACACTGTCGACAAGTTTGCCGACATTGCCAACGACTACCGACAGTTTTATCATTGGACAGTACGGAACGAATAGTAAGTGTTCTGAGTTAAAAAATAATGAGGACCTTTCGTTATACAAAGATGAATGAAGATTCGGCCACATATTCGTAAACCTTGTTTTCATTGATATCTGACCTCCGTTCACGAGAAACAACAAACTGTAGTTTCATTAACAGAAGTTCCAGATGACACATTTTCTCTCACTGCAACGTTAGACAGCATAACAATCCTGGAGACAACAACCAACTCCATCCCAGAGGTGGAAGAAGATTTCCCGACACCACCTCCACTCCCGAGCGTTCGCCGAGCGAGAGCTTCCGGAGTCCTTAACGATTCTTATTCTCAAGTGCTGCTGCAGCTAGAAGATAGCAATCCTTCTTCGAACCGTTCCAGCATTATTGATGCCAGCGAGCTTTCGGTTGCTCTGGCAAATGCTCTTCAAGTTGCGGCTGCTCGCTCAGGATACGCGATTTTGAATGAGACGATTGAAGTGTTCGTAAGTGAAATTGGAAAATATAAATAGTACCCACCTGTTTAAAGATAGTCAGTTCGAACAAGAACCACAACGACACCGTTCGAGAGGTAGTATTTGTTGTCGCACAACCAGTGTGCTTCAGGAGAGCAGAACTTGTGTCAAAACTTTTGAACAATGTCAAAGATCTGGACGCCTACATAGGCCACAAGGCAAGTCAACGTTCTCTCTGATTTTGATAGCAAATTGGCTTTTTAGGTTCTGAAGCTTGAGGAAATGAGCCCTAATAATACGCAGAAGAAGGGACTGTATTCATTGATAATTCTGATTATTTCTCTTTTAATTGTGGTTCTAATAGCTGCCGCTGTAGTGATCTTAAAGAAGTCTAAACAAGCAAAGGTAATTTTGTAGGAAATAGCTGTCACTGGAGTTACGTTGTTATAGCTGAATGTCCGTCGTGCTGCTCACTATGTATGGGGAGCAGGAGCAGCAATTGGTCAAGGAAAAGTCGCGAACAAATCCAATGATCGACTAAGTGTGTAATTTAATGGACACAAGCTATAAAATCTCTTACTATTCAACATTTGATGAGGGCAAGCTTTAGATATTCACGATGTCTTCTCATGAGAGGAAACAACTTTATCAGAATTCGTAACAACAAACTACAACAGCCTGAAAAGAAAAGCAAATACACATATGGAGATAACCGTTGTGGCCGATGGTCTGATGGAAAAATTACAAAGATTTCCGTCACAAGTGCACACTTCCATGTCTCCTAAAACACAGTTTTAGTGGCTCAGTTTGCTTGCACTATTCCGTATTTTATTGCAACGTTTTTGTTTTATTTTTCTTGTCTCAAAATTCAGTTCAGCTCTCAAAGTGTAAGAAGGGAACGGTTTGGAATGGGAACGGGCGGCCATGGAAGTTAAAACAACAAATAATCGGAGACTGTTGCCGAAAGAGGTTCTTCAATGGAGAAGTACTGGAACTCAAGGTCGGTCAGCTGCTGCCTAATGAGCGCTAAGTGGACCTTCATGCGGGGGAATGAGAGGGAAGAGTAATTACGCGAGTAATTCGTTTAGCGAAGAAACGAATGTCGATTACATTGATGACCTACCTTGGCTGCTGGAGATCCGAGTACAGTCGGAGCGAATCTGCTCTTGCGACTTAGGAATACAGCTGCGCCACACTTGACTGTTTCCTAAGTGCAACAGTTTGATGCGATCACTAGTCATGAAGACACATACCGTTTTTTTCTTTAAACCACATTTTCATGCAGACTCCGTTCTCGCATTCCTGGCTACGCACTCCCGAGCGAATCGCGTGCTCCGGCTAATCGGCAAATGAACATTATTAACGAGAATTAAATTCATCAATAGGAACGACTTTCAAATGACACCATTTGACAATTGGTGGCTTGGGCAAAAATTGAGAAAATTGACTACATGCGGAGGATGAACAGGGTAATTGGTCACACTTCTTCGTTTTTTTCGTGCTTCAGTGCTTCAGATCTAAACAGAATCCTAGTTTGACTTTTCGTACTTAACAAGCAAGGTAGCAATGATTAGTTTCTCATTGATAGACAAAGGCTGGGAAATTTTGCGTAGATTATAAAATTTTGGTAGAAAATGGTCAATAGCGAAAGGCATTGCAAAAACGGACATTTTGGAATTAGTGAGAAAAATTGAGTGGCAGTTAACTGTAGCTGACGTGAAAAGTATTGGTTTTGACAATTGTTTCATTCAAATTTTACCAATTTATCGGATTACCATAAGCGTTTTGACTGCACGTGCTGGATGTTATTGGACATACTTTCTGAGCCAAAGAGATCAGGAAGAAACACGTCCAATTAGCGATATTACGGCTAACATGCCACTGCACGACTTACCAAAAAATTATCATTGCATGCGTCGGTGTTCGGTACAAACCGAACATTGTCCAGCCACTGCCTCCAGTTGGGGTCCTGGACATCGTCGAGAAGGCGGTCAGCATCCATCGTAGTGCAGGAATAACATCGTATTGTTCTGAGTTCCCCACTTACTGCAAATCACAATAATTGCTCTCTTTAGTGGTCCAACCCCCGTATTTCGCAGCATACCCTTTGGGAGCAAATCTAACACAAAGTCGTTTTAAGTAAAAAATTGTTAGTGGAAAACCGGTTATGTTAATGCGGAAACAGGAATCGTTTCTTTTCTATTAAATGCTGCTCACTAATGAACCGACCTTGTAAGAACAGTGAAAAGAGGACTGTGGCAGCCGCGAACAACATGGGAAGAGTTTTGTGATGATCTCCGAAGAACAACGAAGGCAAGAGATCTGTCTAATGGAAAGTCATCGACGAGTGAGGGAATGGGCGGTACGCTTGAAAACGCGGTGAGGCAGAGAAGATTAGGTGCAGAGGCGAGTAGCCACTCCTCCTGCAATTAGGAGAAAATCTCATAGGACTGACAGACAGAATTGAATGATCGTAGCCAAACGTCTTTCTCAATATTCCTTCTTTTCGCATGTACAGTTTTTTTTTTGTCCAAAGTGTCACTGAATATTGACAACTTCTAAGGCGGACACAATGCCTAAAAAACGTCACTTCGCCCGGCTTTTCACCTATGTGTATTTACGCGGAAGGTTTCCGTCCTGCACTGCGCTTTGCTGCGGTCAGTTGTTGGCAAACAGGGATAAGTCTGTGTAAACAGGGACGATTTTCTTCGCGTAGTCCGGTGGGCGCACGACGACAGTGCTCGTATTAACCTCTTACCTATCTCAATTACGCGTCAACAGCGATGAAGAGGGCTCAAAGACGACAGTTCACAGCTTTTCGAGTGGCCTTCAATGGACAGTCGGTCCACAGAGTGATCAAAGCGATACCGCGAGGAAAATGGATCATTTATTGGGCACAATAAACGTTTTGCGAAACGTTGTAAACAATTAAGTGTCGCCCCAAAGTTGACGAGCCTTCTCTTTTTCAGCCTTCTTCTTCTTGTACAGTAACCAGTTGTGCTCTGCGGACATATAAGTCGTCTCGACCAGAAGAAAGACGAACTCGCAACATGTGAGGAAACTAATGCCACACCAGAGTCCGAGCTGACCGCCGAAATCAGCGAGAAGATTCACAAACTGCAACAGAATTACACTGTCCCATTCACCACACAAACCCCGTAGGCTTCTGATTCGGTGAGCATTTCGAAGTTGAGTTGCTCGAAGAACACTTCCACCATAGCGCCGTTCTCTCTGTTACGTGATTGGTCATACAACACACAGAAACAACTTACTTATAGTGCGCATTGCACTCTTCGTTCGTACCATTACACGATCCGAGTGGAATTTTCAGTGACTGGCTAGGCCATTTAGCGGGAGAGTACGTTACAGTATATATCGACTGACTACATGGTTGCTGACATCGGCATCGAAAACTGCCGTGTAGTCCACCAAGTTCTTTCATTCGTGCGTCGAGGCATTTTCCTAAAGCGTCCATTTTCTCAACAAGATAAGCGAGAAAACTGTACTGATAACCGTTAGCTATCTTTTCAGCAATAAATGTTGTGTTTTCGCGTGTTAGGCATTACTTACTCGCATTATAATCTGTTGCGTCACAGTGACTAAAGCCTGCAGGAACCGGAAATCGCGGATCTCCGCAGTGGCAGTCTTTTAGTACTAGCTGCTGGAAGCATGAACGGTAGCATCCCTAAAGTTGCGTTACAAACATGTTAACTTTTCTGACAAACCTCAACTGAATATTCATAATTTTTGTATATGTAGTCCTCTGTTTTTCCGTCAGGAACACAATCGCCGTACGGCGCAGGAAGACGAGTCATTCTTCGCTGAACAGGCAGATAAAGGTGCAACAATTCCTTCTCAATTAAGCGTGAATCTAATAAATTAAAATTAAGTTAAATCACGAGGAAACAAAAAAGAACGGAAGTCGAGTTCATCGGAATTTGTTCGGTGTTTTAAGGCAACTAAGATGTGATCCAGTTACCAAACGCAGTCCAAATGATGAAATGTAGCCGGTCGGTGCTGAGTATCCAAACGTGTCAGGGAACGGAAAGTCTTCCTTGTCGTGAATCGTAAGGCGAACGCCGGTAGCTTCGGTAGTGGGCATGTAATCAGATGCATTGACGTAGACAAGCATGCGCAAACCATACATAGGACCTGAAGATAAATTGTAATTGCAAAGTATTCTTATTTGTGCGTTGGGAAGTTATTGGTGAAGGAAAATGTTACCTGCTCTAATACTGGTCAAATTGAGAGTTCTATTGTGGTTATACGTGAAACACGACCCAAACACAGGATCAACGTGTGTCAAGAAGTCCCTAAAGTGAACTGTTAATGACATATTCGCCAGTTTCAGGCAGAATACCCGTCGATATCGCAGGCAAGTCCATTGAACGAACATTTATGCACGAGTTCCCTTTTTGTATTGGACAGTAGCTGTCGATCCTCCATAGACAACTGGGCCATCACGAACATAATGTTCTCCTTAGCTTTCGTCACAATCGCCACCTCGTCAACCATATTCTAGGCAGAGATAGAAAAGAAACACATTGAGGATAGAAATCACCTCGAAACCCAGAGCTGCTAAGAAATTGGGATCTTCTGTAGGAGGTCCTCCGGACAAATATTTCCATATTTCAAGCATAGGAGCAATGCCATCATAGGCAACACAAAATTCACCGCTGGGTGCACAATAGCAAGGACTGGAGCCTTTTCCTATTGCGGCAAGTTTTGACTTTTTGCAGAAAGCTCTGTCGTCGCACTCTGCACAGAATTCCATTAACCATTTATCTTTCAAGTAGCATGGCCATGCATCGTTTGTTTTCCTGTCGAAAGCGCAAATGCACTTTTCGTGATCTCCCTGAGGAGGCTCTGTCTTGTAGGAGGCACCGTCGCAGTCGCCTTTTTCCGTGGAGTGCTCCGATGATGCCATCCCTTCTTCCGGACAGCGACATTTCGAAATTCCCTGCAAGAAGAATACAGTGAATGTGAGGGTGTCCTGTCCTACTGGCTCAAACAACGATCCCGGTAAGGGAACGAGTCGTTTTATACGCGCACTGCGCTCCTCGTCTTTATTCCCGGCCTTGTTCATCGCTCCATTAAAGACTTTCAACTAGAAACATCTCATCACGGCACACTGAAGAAAACGTGCATACCGTTCGCATAACGAGGTCAACGTTCGTCGCCATGCTGGCTTTGTAGGGATTCAGGTTGCACAATGTGATTGCCGGAAATGGTGCTGTGTCTAAAGGAATCGCCATCGAAAATTTCGTTTTCGCAGATATTCTCACCGAAAACGAGCTGGATGTCGACAATTTTCTCATTGCGATTGTACTTATCAAGAACACTTTGCGCATTCTGGTAAAGCATGGACATGCAGCCTAAGAAAAGTAAAACCCAAACAGCCCTAAAAGAAATTTCCATCGGCACAAAGCAGACACTGTACCTATAGTATCTGTTAGGTGCCTGTCCAATCATTGGAATTCCATGAGCTGATGTCTTATAGCAGAATTCTCTCAAATGCCACGCCATACGTTTATCATACGGTAGCTGTTTGGGATCAAAGTCTCCTGTAATAATTTCGCACTAAATTCCGAGTAGTATAGTACACTTAATTAGAAAAATGAGTAACCTGAACACCAGAATCTGTGGAGTTGAAGCATTCGCCGTACCCGAAATCACCAAAGAATTCTCGTTCGGTCACGAACTCTGTCTTGTCACTCTCCTTGAGGTACGACAAAGGATCGCCATAAACCTAAAATAGGAATTCTCAAGTGGATTGTACAGCTGAATAACCTGGCGCATATACTCTTCGCTGTCTCTGAGCCGCTCCCAATTCTTCAGATTTTGAATCCACGACATCTTTGGTCAAAGGGCACACAGAACGGGCTACTGTCTAAGAGGAAGACACGAGGAAGCTTCTTGGCAGATGTTTTGTGACTGAAGTGCGCGCGCTTAGGTAATTTTCTATGCATGAGTATGTTCAATGTTGGTTCGAAGAGCGTCTTGACGATTGCGCTGACCGTCGAGATGGAACGTCGACTATGTTTAAAATGTATTTCCATCATTACTGTTAATTTACTTTCACCATGACCCTTCTTGAACAAACATTTCGCGACGCAATCAATCGCCTCGCATTCCATGTTCTCTGCCTACGTCAATGATGATTGGTGATTGGAGTATTCCATCAATCGGCCGTAAAAGATCGTCGCTTGCATGGTTCAAATTCTTCTCCCGATCGGCGATGCACCCATTTGCAAAGCGTTTCTTTTCGGATTAGCGGATCATTGTAGTGTTTCACATGGCATTATGCGATTAAAAGAGAATGAAGACAACTAAAAGTCCACATCATTTCTATATATAAACATACTTTATTGTACAGCAGTTTGCATTTCGAGCAATTGACCAGAAAAAAAAAGGATCTAGCATTTTAAAAAATATTACAATACACAGGTCGAACAAATAAAGTGCACAATTGTGTTGTCAATGAATTTACCATAAAGACAATGAGCGACGAATTAAAGTTCTCAGAAAATTCCTACAGAGAGAAAGAGAGCAAGTCGGGCGCAAGTAACGAGATCAAGAACTAGAAAGTTTTGCTGAAGGACTCTTGATCGCACTTACAAGGGAGGGTTGTCTGAACAAGGACTGGAAGAAAGGAGACGACGTCAGCACTACGTTTTGTCCAGAAAGTATTATTACCGTATAGGGAAAAACAAGAGGATTAATAATTATTTATCTAAAATACAACAAATTATTTATCATATGTGTTGTCACGAGACGAAAAACGTTCAGAAGAAGATGTGATCAGCACGAACTATGATGGGAAGAAGAAGAAATGACCGATTGCAGTTACGAGGAGAGAGGGAACGCGATGCAGCTATACACACAAAAGGAAGCTACAAACTTCGATGGACGTCAAATTGCAGCTAGCATTTATCTGAACTATGACCGCAAAGAAACGCGGAATTCCGCGCAAAACACTCTTTACGCGATCGGAGGGAGGCGTACTCAGGTCATTAGCTTTACGTAGGAATTGTAGTTGGAGACATCGCGCTGGAGGATCTCGCGCACTGGACCCATTACTCGTTCAAATCTGGCGCGATCCATCTTGACACACTTCAGCGGGGTCTGAGCAACAACGGTGGCCGCACGAGGTCTATCGAGTAGCAGAGCGATCTCTCCTGAAAAGCATTAGTTACTTATAGGCTGACCAGGCTCGTTGCTTACCGAAATAATCCGAAGAGGTGAGATGTCCGACGTTTTCGAACGGAGCGTCGTCGCTGCGCTTCTGAAGGACATCGGCTTCTCCCTCGACGATTATGAAGAATTCATCACCGGGTTGACCTATTAGCGAAATGTTTTGAAAGAACAATTTGCCTAAATTTACCCTGCTCCACGACGTGGGTTCCAGGCTCGAAATCACACATTTCCAAGGCATCGGCAACTGTAGCTCGCTCCCACTTATCGAGATCGGCTGAATGAATGATAAGTCTTTCTTTGCGAAATAGTTTCTTGCATACCCAAAATCTGTACTTTGCTTAAGAATTCGTCGTACATTTTTCGTTTTCTCATTGTAGAACCCATGAGAATCTGTCTGTATGTGATGCGGTCGATCGCCCACAGTTTGACGTCTGTCTTCGCCGTTACGGTAGCTGCTCTCGGGGTACCGTAGATCAGGGCGAGCTCTCCAAAGGATCCGCCTTCTTTGATTGAAAGCATGTAATCGTTGTTGACGTAAACATCCACTTCACCGCTGTCGATTACGTAGAAGTTATCTCCCTCCTCGCCCTAAACCATCTGTTTACGCCTTCAGAAGTGAAAGGCAGAGAGGACGTTCCCTATTAGTGAAAACAGGCACAGCGGTTTAGGAAGGATCACATTTTATGGGCCCAAGAACGCACCTGTTCAATGATCGTCTCGCCTTGATTCTTGTCGACGGGGAACATGGCATCGAAAATACATTTCTTCTCTTCCTTGTCGAGATGCGAGAAAAGAATATTTTTGCCCATTGCGGCCTCGAGTGCCCTGCAGGTCTCCTCGTCTTTGGGTATGACGACCTTCTGGTAGTTGGCGGCTTCATTTTCATCGGGAACCTTAACATCAGAACTATGTTTTTCTTCTGCATACGTCTTTGTGTACCTCGGCAGAAACGCCTAATCGCCGACGGTTAGGGGGCAGCCTCGGCGGCTCCTCGATGGTGTCATCGTCATCGACTGGGTCAGAACCTTGTGCAGATTCCTAAAATGGTTTTTGGAAAGGTTTCGTTTCAACTGGAAGCAGTCACTGCGCAAACTTTTGAAAATGTTTCCAAATGGAAAGTGCTACTTGTAGTCCTCACAGCATTCCAAAACAACACAGAAAAGTGACCACAACATCCGTGAGCGATCTGCTCGAACGAGCATAAACTATAAAGTTTTGAAAAATTACTTTCAAATGCATTGACGACGCTAGCATTATGCCACGGGCGACGGGTGTCGACGGGACGAGGGCCGTTTTTGGGATGGCGAATGAGAAGAAGCGGGCGGACAGAGGAAAAAGAGCAGTGTGCGAGTGAGGAAAGTGTGAGAAGAAAGAGGGAATAGACGGAAGATTTGGGAGGAGGTGAAAATGGGCGAAATGGCTGCCAATATAAACAACTAAGTTGGGCGTCGAAGAAAGAGGAGCGCCGAAAAGTAGTAAAAGAAAACGGGGCCACTTACCGGCGGCGACTGCTGTTGCCGCTGCGGTGGCGACGGGCCAGCTGCGTCACCCGACGCAGTCCGGCCCGACGTTCTTCGACGGAAACTCAAACTCTGGCCCATAGTAATGGCATGCTCTTGCGGTGGTCTTAAAAAGTGCTCTGGTGACGAAACGGCTCACAAACGGAAAGGAGGTGACTGTACGCGACGAATAGTAAAGTGATAGTGTGAATGCGGACAACACTACAACCAACACATATAGACAACAGAGCAGAAACACGCACGCCAAAGGCTGATGCGCCCGTCCGTGGTCGATCGATCGCTCCGCGACAACAACTCTCCTCGCTACGAGCGACGCTGAGAGTAAAGGGAGAGCATCAACAGCAGCATTAGCTGCACCACATGAGCCGAAGGCGATGGATGCCTGCAACCACCCGCCGACAACGCAGTATTATCTCTGCACTCTCAGAGCGGTACACTGTCGATCGTGTTTCCTTTTGCGTCTGCGTCCGTTGCTTGCTTGCATATGGCGAAGACATCAGAAGCGTATTCGATTCCATTTATCCTTGCTGTTAAGACCGGAGGCGGCATTCTCCAGTCGCTGCCGAAGCAGAACAGACTAGACCGAACGACGGATGAATGGAAAGTGATGGCACGTAAAAGGGAGCAATCTGTGCAAGTCCGCCTATTTAGACATGGTCTTGTGTAAAGACTCATTGCAGCTGATGCGTTCAATCTTCTGCCGATATTCGTCAGTACCAGTGGGGCGCGTTATCATCGCCCCATCAACGTCCGATGAAGGAACACATTAGCGATAAAAGTAAGGAGAGCGAAAAAGCAAACACGAGGAGGTGGTAAGAGGTGGAAGAGTGAAGACTGAACGATGAAATCGATCGGAAGGAAGGACCATGGGTTCGACAACAATTATTTTTGTTTTCATTTAATCCAGATCCGCAAGCACAGCAGTTCACCTTGACTGGTTCAGAATCAAAACAGGATGCTATCGCTGTGCTCCAGACAGTAAGGATGCACCATAGCAGCATCTAATTGCAGAAAGACCCACCTGTGTACGTTGCTCGTTGAGCTTGTCGAAGTGATGTTTCAAAAATAAAATTGGATTGTCGGGCTTATGGATGCACAAACTGACAATGGCTTCTTTCACCAGCTGCTGGATATTGTGCCGTTGTACGTAGGCCTGGCACTGCGCTAGCTGGGCCTCCTCGCTGGTATTACCCCCAGACGACATGCGTTCTGCTGCAAACAAACAATGTCATACACTTTGAAGAGGAAACGACACTTCGCAACACGCACAAAAAATGAACAGACGCGATATTTTCACTGAACGGCAACATGAATGTACGCGAAGCCCGAAATCAGGAATGTCTGCGGACGGCACACGGCATTAGAATGCAGCATTGGCATTAATGCGATCCGTGCTTTTTCACGGTTGTTTCGGTCGATGTGGCCGAATGTCAGCTCGCATTTATCCATTTGCAGACGAGTGCTTCGCTGTTGAGACGATGCCCGAGCGGTCGAGATTCCCTCGACGAGTACGGGACGGCGCAAATAAACGAAATCAATATGAGGTCGATAAAGCTAAGAATTTTCGAAATCGTCCAGTTTTAATTTTGCTAGAAGCACAGGCCATCAGAAGCGATCAGACATCCGCGGTGAGAGACCACAATTTGATTCGTAGTTCCGAATAAGATCTCAAATTGAGGCATGGGATCGCGTGCAGCTCAAACAATCTAGTTGAGGGCCCGAATATGCACAATAATACAATCGGCGCTCATTGAACATAATCTTCGCTCCGCATTTGATGGTCGCGTTGAATATTAATAAGTACCGACAGTCAAAGGCTGTTTTTCGTTTGCAAAAGCTATGTATTTCTTCGAAGATTCGGCTACTGTGTCGGAATAAAAACAAAATTCAATAACCAATGGGACGAAAAAGAAAATGTACTTAAAGTGCTTGGGTTCAAGGCGAACAAAGATCTCCGGTGCGTCACATTAAAACAGTAAGTTGTAATGACGACATCAGTTGAAGAATATTGATCGTCCTTATCATCCACTTTTATTGCCAACTCGTAATAGAGACCATAAACGCATGAGGTTCACAACATCCATAATTACCTGTTGTGTTCTAAAATAGATAGCTTGCCTACTAACGTTTTAATCAACGGTTCGCTTCGGACACCTCAAAATTAAGTAATTTTAAAATGACCTCATAATTTATTTTGAAAAGACGAAAGAAACACTATGGCATTTGACTGCAAAACACGAAAACAGCTGACAGAGGTGATGAGAGCAACATTCCATCAGTGTTATTAAGAAGCATCGATGACTAAGAAATTGCAGAAAAGATGCCTTCAGCGAATGTTGGTTTCGTTTTTATAAAACACGAGAGAGCACGGTGAACAGACAGGAAAAAGGGGAAAAGCGAAATCACAGACCACAAGCGCCCTCTGGCGCAGAAAATTAGGCGAGTGTCTTTGGGTGCGGAAAAAATCGATGCAAATGGACAATTGATGCACGCTTCTGGAAATGCCGTACTGTGCTAGCAAGTGTCTGACGATAGCACCAGCAACTATGACTGCGTCAGGTCGACTACGACGACAGCAACGTCGTCGATCGCCAAAAGCCGAATCGATCGTTTCAACAATGTCTTCCCTCTCTCTCCGTCTCTCGCCCGCGTTCGCATTCTTTTTCGCGCTCACCGACTCACCACTCACTCGCCCAACAGCCCCGAAGCAGTGGTGCCGGCAAGCCGGCCGCTTAGAGCTAGTGCTTGCGCGGCGCCGCAGCTGTAGTTACGGCGTTTCGCGATAACTTCTAGTGCCGTGGAGATACGAAAAGAAGCCAGATTACTCACGATTTCTGACTACGATATCTACCATCGGGAGGGAGTAAACAGTTTTCCGCCGCGCTCGACACAGTTGGCGCTTGAAAACAAGCTCGACAAACAGGTGACATGCGATAAGTTACATATTGGGCCATCACCATTTTAAGTACGAAATTTACGGTCTGTAATCAGGCGATAGGTCATTAGCGAGATCCAATTAATCCACAGCGAAGATCCTCGAAAGTGAGGGTGTAAAACGGAGGGCGAGCGAAGGAGGCCCGGTCGGTGTTTCCGAAGTGAGAGGGTGTATCCTCACTCAGAGCAGCAGTATTGAGGTCATCAGCCTCGCTTTTTGTTTCAGCTCCAACCAAATGATCGAAAGGAAGATGCCTAATTCTGCCTGTATGCTTCCGAAAATGGATTTCCATACCTCAATTTCCGTACCTCAATTGCTGTGTTTTGTTTTCTCAAGTATATTCCGATTAAAACTCCGAGTCGAATGAGAACAGGGGGACAGATGTGGTTGTCATGGCGGCGCCTAAAGGAGCCGTGCGCTGGGTGGAGCTGCGAGGAGCTGAAAAGAACTGTGTCGGATATTACGCAATGTGGCATTTTCAATTTGTTTTCGGCCATTTACGTTGAACTCTGTCCCAATCTTCCTTATTACCACCTGAGGTGCAACGCACCCCTCATGCTTTACGAGCCATGAGCCTAGCTCGTCCCACTTCAGCGCAACAGCTGACGGTTTGATGATTTAAATGCTAGTTTCCTCCATTTCAAGCGGCGTCTATGGTTAATTGTTAGTTAGGAAAAGGGTAGCCTAGACGCCAACGATAGGATAAACGCAGTGGTATGAATTCTTCCTCACCTGGATGCCTCACGATAGAATTTATAGGACTTTGTAAAAAAATGTATAGTTACGTTTCGAACTCGAAATATTTCGGCCTTCTGAAATCACACTTTAGGTTTCCGATTTTAGATAAAGTTTTTATTGAAAAGGAACAGCAGGAGAGCGGAAGTGACTTACAATTAACAGCCTTTTAAATTCTCGGAAACGGAAAAAGGTCTTCGCCGAAAAATTGAACTTTAATGGGAGCTTAAGAGGAGGGCGACGCGAACAAAAACGGCGTTTTCGATATGAACAAAAATGAGCGAAAAGCCTTGTTTACGTTTGATCCGACAAGCCTAACTCCCGAGAGTACCACTAATCGGGCTGTTTGTCTCTCACTGTGATATGATGTTTTCGTTCAAAACAAGGCGAAAGCCAACTGCTTTTAAAAACTAACTTTCTTTTTGGACACCACAGTCATTCAAACTAAATGCGGTGTTTAGGTTGCTGTTCGCTTAAGGCCACTGAATGAACAGGAGAAGGCACGGAGGGCGTTTCAATGTGTGTACTCTTTGGACAGCCAGGTTAACAGGAAAAAATGAGAGAGACGATTAAATTAGAGCAATTTACAGAGAGTGCTGCTCGTTGATCCCGAAAAATTTGAAAACAACGTTTTACGTCAGAACAGACAACACGAGCGTCAGTTCAGTTATGATGCAGCGTTCGCCCCCAACGCATCACATGCAAGTTGCCCATTTCGCCAACTGATCTCCGATCGCCCTTTCAGGAAGAAGTGCATGCGGCCACCACGGCGCCCCTCATCGACTTCGTCGTCTCGGGCTTCAACGCTACCGTCTTTGCATACGGTGCCACTGGTACGGGACCAAGGCGTAAACAAAAGAAGTTGTTGTAAACAACCTCCTTTTCAGGTGCCGGGAAGACTTACACAATGATTGGCACGAAGGAGAACCCCGGCCTCATGACGCTGCTAACAAAGAGTCTCTATGAGAAAATAAACCCGGATGAATACACGGTATATTTGTCCTACTTAGTACGTGACAACGTTTGAAACAAGAGACTTAGTGCGACAGCAATTCAGGAAGTGTATAATGAAGTAATCAGGGACCTTTTGAATCCATCTGCGGGATTCTTGGAGCTTCTAGAGGACGATAAAGGGAACGTACAGGTTCCGGGCCTCTCACGGGTAAAGGCACCGAACACTTCCAAGGTAATGTGGATAGAATTTCTCACAAAAGTGACTTTTATATGCAGATTATGCAAATTTTGCAAGAGGGAAATTCACGGCGTACACAAGAAGCCACAGCTGCCAACAAGTCGTCTTCGCGAAGTCACGCTTTACTGCAGGTACTCCAATGCGGTGGTCAGCCTAAAACAGTCACTTTCGCAAATTTTAGACTTTTTAAAAAGCATTCATAACTTTCCATCATACGTTCAGTTTTGTTCTAATGTGACTCCATTTGAAACTTGAAAGACCATTTGAGGGTTGGCCTTCGCCAGTTTAATTCAGTTCTAGTAACATATTTGCTGTTTATGAGATACTGACGAAATCCAATTCTTTTTCGTTTTGATTCGTTTTTCACATAAAAAATTTATGTGCAGCAGAAAACAACAAGTTCCGTCTGCACATCATCATGGCAACGACATATCGGTTTGTGTTTGACGCGTGTTTAGGTTACACTTTATAAAAACGCGGTACAACATGGCAAGCTATTTTTGATCGACTTAGCAGGATCAGAACGGGCGTCACAAACACTGGTAAGAACATCGACCAAGCAAATAAGAACTATTCACTGAGTATAGAATAAGGGTAAACGACTCAAGGAAGGAGCAGCTATAAATCGATCCCTTTTGGCTCTGGGCAACGTCATAAACTCTCTCAGTTCAGGTAAAGAGGAAAACTATTATGAAAGTGCATACTGTAATCCTCAGGAAACAAAGGCAGATACGTTAACTACCGAGATAGCAAGCTAACGCGCCTTCTGAAAGACAGCTTAGGAGGCAATTCGAAAACATGCATGATAGCGCATGTGACCAGCAGTTCGACCAATTATGAGGAAACATATAACACTTTGGTGTACGCGAATAGAGCGAAAAACATCACGACTCGAGTACTTGTGACGCAACGCACGCGCCGTTACGGTAATCAAGTTTAGATCGTCCGCAACCGCCCTGCTTCGGCCGATCAAGTGTACTCGGAGGCGATGCGCGAGATGCAGAGGGAAAACCAGAGGAGAGCAACGCTCACGCAGACTTCGTCGTCGCATCAAAGTATGCGCATTAGAAAATAAGGCTTTAAAAACTGTATGTTAAGTACATGATAAGTCTTTGGGCGAAAACAAAGCGAACGGAGGCGCCTTTTCTAAAGGCGGCATCGTATTCAACTCACAGATACGCATAAAAAGTAATCCGAAGAAGTTTTCGTCACTCTTCAACAGTCTCAAGGAGCAATACCTCACGATCATCGAGAAACAAAACAAACTGAGGTAACGGCGTTTTTTTGAGGATTATACTAGATGATCGTTCAGAGAGCGACTTCTGAAGGCCAACCACGAAGCTTACGACGTGGAGATGAGTCGGACGTCCAAAATGGCGATACTTAACGCATGGGAAAAACACAAGCAGAGCGTCATTGAGAGCGACGTGAAGAAAAGTTCCGAAAGCGTCGAACGCTTGAAGGCCGAAGTCGCCGAATTGGTTCGTCTTCTTTCGGCCAGTCTCCTACTTTCTCTTTTCCTCGACTGACTTCTCGCGAAATTCAGTTTAGCCGAAAACGAAGCAAGCGTTTTATTTCTGGCCATGCGCACGCCCATGCGAGTAATACATTTATTTCTGTCAAAACAACTTCCAAAGAACAACTCGCATTAAGTGGGAACACGCTAGCTTACGGCTCAGCAATGTCAGAAATAAAAATCATACGATTCAGGAAAGTCGCTTGTCGCAACTGACGGAGACACGCCGAAAAGTAGAAAAGGCGATTCGGAAAGGCGTCGAGACTACACGATCAGTTGAGGGGCGACTCCGAGTCGCCGCAAAGGATGCCGAGCAGAACGAGGTTGTCGACTTGCTCGTGAAAATGGCGACTTCCGACGCGGAGAGTGAGGCATTGCCGAAAAGGTCCAGTGACCCGGTGATTTTCGTTTAGAAATTGCGATTACGTCAGATTCGGTGCTGCAAAACCTTCGCATGAGGAAGCAGGAGAGCTCGCTGCTCAAAGTGATGAGATATGAATTGGTTGCGGACAAGTTAATCGATGGAAATCTGAACGGTGAGAAGAATCTAGCTTCTAAAGAGCAATTAAAACCCGTTGACAAAGAGGTTCCGAACTTTTTTGGAGCTAAGCGTTCGAAGTACTGATAAGTTAAATTTAACGATTAAACACGAAAATGGGAATCACTTCATCTACAAACTGTTAAAACTAGCGGTTCTTTGAAGGTTCCTATGAGAGCTCTCCAAGCTTATGCCAAATTTCTATGTCTTTTTTTCTTTTTTTAATATCCTATTTGACGACGGGCTGTTTAGAAGACGATAGAGAGCGACTTCAGCAGGAGTATCGGGTGCTCAAGAATCAAGTACACTATCACATGATTCCCCTGAAACAAACGGAGCCCGTTGTGTCATGGAACACACAGCTTCTTCAGAGAAGTGGAGTGCTACCGTCTGCCAATAAGTTTGTCACGTCAATTAGTCAATTTACTGACTGGAGGATTTAAGGCCAAAGTCAGAGAATGGTCTCGACAGGACCTACGCCGCGACGGACATGCAGCTTCTGCAGACACGCACCAAGAGAGAAGTTCTCCGTCTTCCGGCAATCGCTGCGAAAAGTCTCGTTGATTCTAGTGAAACACAGAGTAAGGCAAACGCTGAAAAGTATCTTTTATGTAGATGCTGTTTGTAGGTGACAGTGGGTCCGAGACTCTTACAACACGCTTGCCCGCAATCAACGTGACCTCTCGTTAAAGATCTTCTTGACAGAATCGACGATTTCAGCTCAGTCAGTTCTTTCAGCGTGTCTTTTGGAATAAAACAAATCAGCGGGAGCAATGCCGATTTTGTTATAGACTCTTATAATGATCATATTTATCTGCACGAGCAGTTTCGTTGATATCGATGGGACATGAAGCGGAAAACAAACTTTGCTTGAAGCAAATGTGAAAGATGCCTGAAGGCACTTAGACGAAGTTTGTCTGCACACAGCGGACAATAATAAAAAGTGACGAATTAGGGACGACGCTTCTCACTCTCACTTCTGCTCACTTGTAAACACCTCGCCCATATAATATACCCAGTAGGTGACGTTGAACAATGAATAAACAACTGAAAATGAAATACTGTTCAGTGAAATAGAGTAGATCATGAAAACGAACCTGGAAAGGCAACTCTTGAGATCAAATCTAACTGTTCAGTGTCGAACTTGCAAGGCATATCTTTCTGAAAATGTACAGTAGCACCTGACGATATAGTCGGTGTACCTTTTTCCTTTTTTGTAAGTCTCTAAGCTTGATTTCGGCACGCCCTTCATTCCGATTCATAAATCCTATGATAGCGAGCTCGATGAGCGAAGCGAAGACGAAAGTCATTCCGCTGTAGAGGACGGCTTTCTATACACGGTACCCCTTTTCACGCACTTACCTCAGCATCCAAACGTCAATGGCCTGAAATGCATATCAACTTGAACTGTAACCGAAACAGGCTTATCTTGCAGTCACCGACCTTCCATTGCTACTGGGCACAGTAAGGCGTGTTTTATGTCACAAATATGTAGTCAATTCCCAGCAACCGCTATCCAGCAAGGGATTAATTTGAACGAACATCTGACAGTATTTTTGTGCCAACATTATTATTATGTCAACTGATTCCATGAAACTCGCAATGGGCTATTCTTTCAGATGTAACGTGTTAGAAAGTGTAATTTCTGGAGATTATGATGAAATTATAAAAGATTGATAAAATCGCTATTGAGTTACTAGGTCTCTCTAATAAACGTCAAGAATCTGCATGTAGTGTTGAAAATATTCACATCTACCCGTCAGAAAAAAGTCAATTTTAGTGCCGTGATTCGATATTCTAAGTAAGATTACGGTACCTTGATGTAGGAGACCCTCGGAAGATTTCTGATGATATTTCCGAATTGAAACGTCATCGCCAGAAGAGCGTTTACACCAATCATGGTTCTAGCTGGGATCGCTCGAGGACCCAGGTAGAAAGGGATCCAGGAGATGAAAATGGTCAAATAGGTTGGAATGTAGCCTATGAAAGTGATTATTATGTTTTGTGTTCCAGAAAACATCAGCTCATACCTTGAAGTAGATACCAGCCATAGCGTCTTCTAAACACGAATGTAACCGTCAACTCGTCCCACAGACCGGCAGCGTATTTCTGAATAAGAAAGGCACAGGAACTGCGTTAATGTGTTGTAACCTACTGCTTCGACGATTTGCGTTGAAAAGTTTACCATCGTAAAATCGGGCAGTTCGATGTCTTTGAAGAGCAGAACAGGACTCGGCTGGTTCCATTTCATTCGAACTTCTTTCGTATTGTAGTTATAGGATTCGAAAGTGAGCAAACATGAGATCATGTCCATAGGAAACTTCGTTAAGTCCATGACGCATGGGCCTGTGCTTTTTATCCTCCAACACGACCAGATTGAGCCTGCAAAGAGGGGCCCGTTTAGAAAAGGAAGTGTTCAGCTTTTCTTGATTGCGAAAGGAATGACAAAGTGTTCGGTTCCAACCTCGGTATTCCATTTTTGGTAACAATAGCAATACCTATCTGCGAATGTACTGCAGCTTTTGAGTCACTGTCGTTTAAAAACAAAATCGGCTCAAAGCATTTAATGAGCGCCGCGTTATGCATGACCGGATGAACCCTGCACGTTTTGGCCCCGTGAAGGGGATAAACCAAACCCGTGCTCACCCAGCCGCAAGTTGGAGATAGTGTGCCCAGAGAGCATGCGTACTTGTTGCTTTGTGCGTTCTGTGTCAGCAGAACAGACAACGGCATCCGCGGCCGCAGGTCAAGAATGGGGGCTGATTGCCGTCGTCGAGCACGAACACAGCCGCGAGGCTCATGTGCTCTCGTCACATGAGTGTAGATAATTCTCGCGCTTCTTCTCCTTCACTAAACGCTACGCGTTCAAATTCAATTATTTTAAAAGCATTGATTTTCACATCGCAATAGTAAATATGCGCAAATATCGGAAGATCTCAAACCTCCGTTGCAGCTGACGTCGAAAAAGAGCAACCCACTCATTCACTCACCGTTCGGGAAAACCATGAGAAAGACGTTTCGGAAAGGCGAACTGTGGATCTGCGCGCTTTTCGAGTTGATGAAGCATGTATTCGGAATCCAGATGTTGTCTTGCATTTTGTAGTCGAACGATAAGTTACCCTTGCAAGGTCGCAGAGCTTCATAGGCAAGCGCCGGATCCTCCCAAAACTCATTGACATATAAATCTACAACAGAACAGAGAAGTAGAAAGAGAATCGCCGCGATGTAATATCTCTTTCTTTCTTTTTGATCTCTTTCTTAATGCAATCCCAAGAGATGAAAAAACCATTTGCGACGCGAAAAATAATCTGGCGCGCAGGCGCAGCGTATCTGTGACCATATTTTATGCGCAGGAGAAGGAGAAAATTAATTTTGGCCACCAGATTGTTTTTGCGTGCTTATTCCAGTTTTGCTTGAGCTGTCACATTGCTAACCTATTTCGAAGTCTTGAGTAAGCTCGGATACGGAAGTGACCTCTTGCACCCAGAGTTCTATGCGGACCTCGACGGGATTCGAGGGCAGTTGGTGCCGGTTGTAGTTGAGGGCTGTGTCGTAGAGGAGATGGTCGATTATGTCTGTGTCGTTGGAACAATACTCCAAGCTGTGTGACTGATGGGTTGGGAGGAAGGCGAGGGAGGGCGGAATCAAGGAGATGAAAACGGCGGTCAGCAGCCACTTCGAGGCAGTTCGGTTGATATGGAAGTACGCAAAGAGTTGCACAATGAAACGAGGGGTAAACAAGTTGGACGTCCAACGATGGTGCTTGCGCATGAAGACCGCGAAACGGGACCGCCACAACGCTAACTCATCACGGTCGGGGACAGTCCTGAATGTGCCGGAAGGACCACAGCGCCGCGTCGGTCGATGCACTTGACCACGCGACAAATCCAAACGACAACAGCGCTCATCTAACATTCAGATCATTACCATTGCGGGTCTGCGGATTCCCAAAAAGAGGGAGGAGCTTCTAGTTTAACCGCATTTCCTCCGCCCCCTGGCCCCCTTTCCATCCAAAGAACGAAGACGTCAGGAGCAGGCGAAGCATTCGCCTAAGTGTAACACAATTGGAATATTGATGAATCACGAAAGTTTAATTTTATTGCAAATGCCAAAATTCAAAAAGAAATATGTACAGTAGGAGGCGTGTGTCATCTGCAAATAGTGGATGGGTCATTCGGCGTCTTGATCAGATTTTGTTTGAAAGCTGTTGGACACGCACATCATGATCATGAAGATGACGATAGGCACGGACAGGAACAATAGAAGGAGGAAGCACTTTATGGCCATTCGCTTTTTTGAGTTATGTCCGGTGGAGTAGCGGCCTCCGTTCATGGGCGACACAGCTAAAACGAAAGTAAGAAAAGCTGTAAAATATAGACTCACAGGTGCGAGAATAGGCCGAAGGACTTCCGATCGGAGGCAGAGCTGAAGAAGCCTTCGATTGCTTCGCGTAGTTCTTAGGGAGTGGTAATGGAGCCTTGTACGGTCGACCAATGCTTGCTCTCACTTGATCCGAAGAGTTTTCCATTGCAGACATGTTGTCACAAATTATCAGGCAGATTGTTGTGGACCTGCGTCAGGATGTCTAAGGATGGAAAAGTTATCGAATAGATTTGAGAGTTGGCTGATTTCTGAACAGCGAACAGCGCGTTGTGAGCAAACCGGGCGTTTGTAAGCAATTGCGTGCGTTACCGCCGCGGGTTTCTATGGTGATGAAAACTCTGGGAGCGCCTTTAGGCGAATTAGTGCTGCTACACCTCTCATTATGATTACCCACGCTGAGAACGCTCTACGCAACAATTTCAAAAGGGGAGAGAACGCGACGAAAACAAGGCTATCTCGAACCTATTTCGCTTTCCTATGGGATTCTTTTTTTCTTTCTTGTTTTTTAATAAAAAGCATGAAGAGGCAATCGAGTAGTGCACTAATAATAAGTTATGGGCGGTGCAGTGACGCTTTTTTTTCCATGGGTTAATGCGATAACGCTTTAACTAAGAAGTATATGTCGTTTTCCTCGAACTCATCGCGTATGTGGTACGAACACCCATAGGCGCTCACTGTGGCAGATGTTTTTCCTTCTGCTCAACTTCATTCAAACCTCAAGAACTACACTTAAGAAAAGGTAGCATTGCCCAGAAAATAATAGGTCCATGGAATTTTAGCCGATAAAAAGAAGAGGTATTCACCCGTTTCTCTCTTTGTTTGATTTTAGTGCATTTTTATGCGTGTTGGGCAGCTGATCCACGTAATAGTGGTGTAAACTGTTTTTGGTTCAAACGCACCGATTCCCATCATGTAAACTGTGATGTGTGCATGTATTCCTGTGTTCTACAACAACTCCAGTTGTTCACAATCATTTCATACAAGCCGTGCGTTTGGTTTAGAAAAGGAAACACTTAAAGGTGCCTCGCCAATTGGTCTGAAAGGTGACACTAGTACTACTATTGGGTTGATGCATTGAAAATTTCGCATTTTTGTAATGAAGTTTTTTATGACATATTATTCAACATTTTATTTAATGTATTTACCGTTCTAATGGTTAGCGTGAGCCCACCTTGTGGGCAAGAGTCGAAAAAAGTTTAGGTCCAATTTCCGACCTCTTGGTCTTATTTTGAGTGGTTTCCTCTAATGTCATTTGTTGTGGATAAACACAGGTGAGGATTAGATAGAGCTAAGAGAGAGCTAGATAAATAGTAAAAAAGGAATCTCTCTGCTCAAAACGGAGAGCCATTTTGGGGGCCAACTTGAAAATGTGAGGTGTGAGGCACCATTTCTGAAGTGTGAATTTTTCAACATTTGGCCTCTGTTTCCGTAAAGTAGAGGTGAGCTCGCAGAGTCGCTATGTAGGCTTAGTAGCTGTGAGTGATGGTTACCTACTGCATGTCTCTATCACCTGTTATGGTACTTAACCTATTGGAAACGTTGGAGTTAAGAGAACATCTTGATTTGGCGGTTCAGTCTTTTTGAGATTAGCTTATATTACGATGTGTGACGAACACAGCCATAAGTGCGTTCTGTAGGTAAAACCTAACGATCTACGTGGTTGAAGGCAGTCACCATCCATCACACAATTAATGCCATAGGAAGCCCCTACATCAGTTCGCATTTCACCATTTCGAGCTGCCAGAAAATTAGCCACCAGAACAGAATAGACCTCCAATATCAAGAGGAATGTAAAGGACAAGTCGCAAATCATAGTGTAGGGTGAGAATTTACTGTAGTCCCCAACGCGCCCATCCATTTCACCAAGGACGTAAATAATGCGAAATTATGAGATTTTTACGCTATGCGAAATCATCAAAGACTCAACCCAATACTAGAGTATAGCGCCCCATGGGTACTCTAGAAATGCTGAAAATGAACGTTAACCTTTCTAGCCTATGTTACATCCGCACCCGTACCCGAGACCACTCCAAGGAGAGAAGCAGAAAAATTCAAAGCATATGGAAAGTTTTCAGTAAGTATAAGGACTTCCTGACCTCCAGAAGCGAATACCCTTCGATTAGTGCGTTTTATCTGCCATGCTTTACGGCTCCGAAACTTGGTCGCTCTCGAAGTCAGCGTGGAAGAAGCTCTCGACCCCTCAACGATGGATGGAGCGCCGAATGGTCGGAGTGCGTCTTCTAGACAAAAAGACAAACGAATGGCTCCGAGGAGTGACCAAGGTGAAGGATATCGACGAAGCAGCAGCCAGAAGAAAGTGGATTTTCGCCTGGAATGGAAGTTTGGAAAAATGGTCCAGTCGTCTGGAAGAATAGCGGCATTCCGCCTCTAGGAAGACGTGATGTGATGGAGTGATGAGTAGGGTTGTCGAATATTCGGAAATCTTCGAATATCGAATCGAATCGAATATTCGATATTCGCAGATCCTCGAATATCGAATCGAATATTCGATATTCGAAGATCCTCGAATATCGAATCAAATCGAATATTCGAAATTCGAGGATCCTCGAATATCGAATCGAATCGAATATTCGATATTCGAAGGTTCGAATCGAATCGAACTGATGAATCAGCTAAAGTCGATAACATGGCAACTTTTTTGTTAACGAGAAAAAACAGTGCAAGTCGGAATCACTCTTCCGCGTCACTGTAGTCGTCTTCGGGATCTGGTGTGGACGTTTCGTTTCTTGCAGCGGCTTCTTCGTGAACTCATCACTGATGAGTTCACGAAGAAGCTAGGCAGCAGAAGATGGAAGCACTGTGCGCGACAAGAAGCTAGAGGACGTTGTTTAAATATTAGATGCGACAACATGTAAAATGTTAGATATTCCGGTTACTTGCTGCTGGATCAGAGACAGTTAGTACTGTAATGTTTTGTTATTAATATAACAATCAACAGAAATGAGGCTCAAAGAAGGTCGCAGACACGTTTGTCGCGACAACAAGTAAATTCGTAAATTCGGTACATCCGTTTCTCACCAGCGATCCCAAGGAAATTTTACGAACCGAATCCATGACTTTATTAACATTTTACGTGTTGTCGCACTCCATATTTAACCACTATCCGCTGGCTTCTTGTCTCTGATACCCTATACATAGTTAAAGTCAAGGTTTTGTTTTTCTTCTAAGTCTTCATTCCTCGAAATGTGGTCTGGAAGATCACAATCCGAATACCAGATGGCCTTAAAGTATATATTGTGTGAATTGGGAATCGCCGGTGAAACGCATGTGAGATAGGATAACATGCATTTTCAGCATTCCTAGAGTGCCCATGGGTCGCTAATATTTTTGCGGGAATCGTACACTGGCGTAGTTTCAGTAGTGTGTCAATTCTTCAGCCAAATCAACTGTTTGCACCTTTAAATGTTCCTTTGTAAGAGCATAAGCATATCTAATGCTAAGCCACGTTTCCATGGCTTCACGTTGTGACGTATTTCTTCGTATGGTCACTGGCTGATCCCCTTTAGGAAGCGCTTGCACTCGTTGTTGTGGAGCATATTTCAATCAAGAACCTACAAAAGAAGTACCAATTCTCCTTTTTTTACTTCGTTATATTTATTAAGCTGTTCCTTACTGAACTATCACAGAAAATATATGAAACTCAATGCATGTAAACGGCACTCCATAAATACCACGTCTCAAATAGAAAAGGAAACTCGGTGCAAAGAGCCAAAAACACTGTAGAGACTGTAAAATGTCTACAGGTACGCAAGAAAACAGCCTGAGAGGCAGACACTACGACAGAATAAATGATCTCACCGAGGGAATGGATACGAATGAGCGCACTGCGGTTTTCTATTGCTTAAAGCAGCAGAGATTTCAAAGGGAATTGACTCGGCGCTCGGATGGAAATGAGCAATTCTGGATGTCCATTCTTTTTTCTGATCAAGTTCCGAGTGCCTCGCACATGGCTATTTGTGTTCACAGCTATCGGTCGGGTCGTCCACTCGCTCGTCCACAGGTTCATTCGGATGAGTTGAGAGAGAGGTCGTTCTCGGCCGTCGTTGGTGGCACAATGATAGCCCCGGCTCCCAGAAGGCATGGAACACTAGGGAGCCGTTGTTCCAACGTCTTGCGAAGAAGACCGCCACTGCCGCCCGACTTCACCGGCGCCGCCACTCAAGTCCGAAAAGTCGCTGCAGCTCCGAAGTCTGCGTGGCCAGCTGAGCCGACAATGGAATTTCGCTCCACTCACTCACTCCACCGCCGCGTCACGATAGGATTCAGGTCTTCACGACTTCGATGCCCGCGCAAAACTGCATTATGTTCGCTGAACGGAGATTCTTCGTGACTAGGTCATTTACTATACCAGACTTGTCAACTGAATTTTTATTTGCAATATTATCATTTTTGCACAAAGTTGCACATGTATAACTACGAAGAAACGAGAGCGTGATCTCAATGACATAAGTTCTTCTAAGAAATTACACCACTTTGGAAGAGCTACTGTTCTTATCATCAACAGGATGTGTTTCAATTTCATTTCGGAATTTTGCTTTTTCAGTGCTCCATTAACCTATGCACGGATATCATTGAGACAAGACTGTAAAGATCTGTGACTTCCAAATAAATCAAAATACAGAAAACTTCTAAAAGTATTTCCTTCTATTTTGGATCAAAGGCGTTGGGCTATGAATCCGATGGAAGCTCATATTCAATTCACCTTCGGTACAGATGGCGGTGTAGCCACCGTCGTTGCCGCGAATCTTCCGCCTAGTGGCGCGGAAAGTCGAGCGGCGGTGATGAGCTTCTTGGTATAAAGGTGGGTCTATAGCTCTCTGGTGTTCCATGACGGGGCGGTCTGGTGGCAACAACCGACGGCCGATCCCACCAAAGTCATCTGGTTGTCTTGCTTTTACTTTTGGTTGCTTATTGACCAATAAAAGTTAATAAAACTTAAATATACGGATTTAATATATGACTCACAAAGTATTCTTTAGGAAAAAAGTGCTTTGTTGGAATAATCGAATTTTTAAAATGTGCTATTATAGTGAATTTTAAAAATTTTGACTACACGCAAAACTTGATTGATTTTTACACGACTTATATTCTCAAATCAACGGCTTACGCCATGCAGGGCGTGTTATAAATGCACAAGAAAGATACAAATCACACTGTATTCGTAGATTTGCTTCTAGTGTCGATGGAGCAGGCGAGTCCGAATAAAATATATGTTTCTTCACTTAAAGTCTAGATTAGCGCTCCTTGGCTACATTTAGTATTGTGTGTGATTTACACACAATTTACACACAAATTTACACACAATAGATTACAAAATCGAAATATTTCTAATTTCTTAAATTTTTCTGCATTTTATTGCTATTTCCAACTTTTAGATCATTTTTAAGAATTGTAATATTTTGTCTACTGCCTGTTTTGGTTGTAACCATTCTTACCCTTTGACCGCATGTTTCTTTTTTAGTTGATCTCGCTTTAACACTGTTTGAGATCATCGCACAGATTTTGAGTGTAGCGTTCCAACAACACAATGCCTGCATTAGCTTTATTCAATTATAAATTTTAATTTAAAAAAAAGTTAATGTAATGAAATAATAATTACACCTTTCAAGATGTTGCTGCGAATGTTGCACTAGTGCGCACAGAAATGAGACCACACACTCCTTGCACTTGGATGCGCTGCCCAGAATGATAATGGGCGGAGCGAGTGCTCGAGCTGGTGAGGAAGGAGCGAAGTGCAGGAGGCCGCCAGTGGCTATCGGTGCCTGTTGCAGTCCCGAGCGCTCATATTGTCATGGACGCGCCGACTGTGGGAAGTGCGTATCTCGTTATCTTCTACAGTATCCTCCTGTCGGTGTCCAGTGCAGCCTGTCCTTCTAAATGCAACTGCCACCTCCCGAGAACAGTGTCTTGTCATGGACTAAACCTGACTTCAGTCCCCCTCGACATTCCTCTCGACACGCAAAGATTGTGAGTGCCGTGAATACGCCGAATGTTTCCTGACCTCAAAAGAATTTAGAGAGCTGCACGAGAATAAAATTGCTTTAATCACGAAAAATGATTTTTCGAATTTGCGACAACTGAAAGTTCTGTGAGTGCATTCGTGGATGATTAATGCCGATGAAACTGTTTTTTAGCCAACTGACCGACAACGAGATCAATACCATCGAAGACAATGCCTTTGACAACTTGGAAGGCTTGGAAAAAATGTAGGCATGATCAGATGATCGCGTCAGTGGATATTGAATATTTCAGAAAACTGAATCGGAACAAACTTCGCCAGATCCCTGATCATTTGTTTAAGAAGTGCAAACGACTTCATCGGATGTAAGTTGTTTTAAAGTTTGCTGCGTTCTTGGGCCCACCCGATTTCGGCTCTCGCCCCTAGTGGAGTCGCCAATTTGTCTTTTGGAGGTCAGAACTTGTTTTGGGACCCTCTAATTGCTCGATGCAAGTGCGGCCTTGCGATCTTTCGCGCGAGTTCTTCTTCCTCCTCATAGGGCCCGACTCACCGTGCCAATTGTACTCCCCTGTATAATTGGCGGTCAATCTAGACCAAGTCGGGGGTCTTATTGCCGCTATCTGAATAGAGTGTGGGACTATTAGTAAGCCAAGCAGAATGATGTGGGAATCCGTCCCTCTGTCTTCAACGCCCTTCAATTATAAATTCCTCTTTTTACCGACTCTCGAGTGCCATTGGCCACCCTCTTCACAACAGGACCATTGAGAGCTTTTGAGCTTTCCATGGTCGGAAATCGCTCTTTCTCTAAAGAAAATCCTCGTCGAGAAGACGATTGGCAATCACAAAGAGAGTGATTTTGGCACACGGGGTAATCTTTACACCTCAAAAATGAAATTCAATCTTCTCGAGGCAGTTAGCCATTTTTCTTACGGTGCTTGTAAAACGATATCGGCGTGTTCTTTTTTCCGTCGCTCATTCTAATTGCAATTGGATTCTGTCTCCGGATAGGTTCGCAACCGGTTTGTTTGAGGAAACTGAACGGCTCTCGCTGTTGTCTACACAAAAAGGACCGCACTAGTCGGTGAATTATAGACCGTAAAATGAGATTGCCACCAAAGACAAATCATATAACCGTATATTGATCGTAAACGGAAAGAACGCCTTTTTAAGCGTCGACGGAGGTCACTTATTAGTACGCTCCGACGATGGAGTTTAATGATGTCCCCGCCAATTTGTACCTGTCGCAGGCCTTGTGCTATTCCAGAAAGCCGCTAGTTTTTGATCGTTCCCCTGGCGAAGTACATTGCGATCGCAAATATATGTAAATTTGTTTGCGACGTAGGAAGATCAGTGTGGCGGGACAGTGTGAAATGAGGCGTGAAGGATCTAACGATCCAGCACTTCTGTCGCAGTCGGCGACAAGCCCCAAACTGTCGCCAACCTGCCCCAATAATGCAACATGTGTACACATATGAAGGGGTTGAATAACTTCGCATGAGATGCATCGAAAGGTCCAAGGCCATGCCCTCTGCGTGTGCGGTCGAGTGGCGTTCGATTTGTTTACAATTGGAAGAGTTTCTTCGTTTATTTAGAAGACGCCTCAGTGAATGAGTTGGCTTATGCATTTGATCTGCTCGTCGAGTGATCGGAGTTCGCAAATGTCACAATTTAAATTCAATTTGTCGAGCGCGTCGATCAACTTCAATCGACGGGGCACTTCCAGCGATTTGGCTCGTTCCCGATTGGTTCCAAGGGGGAATAAGTGATAGAGTGCGACGGCTGAATAGACTTGGCACTACCGTTTTGGCAGCTGTCAGGTTGTGTGTCTCTCCAGAAACAACTTGTCATTTATAACCGACACTCCGACTACAACCGCGGGCAACTTTGATTTGTCAGCTGATCCCTGCATAAATCTTCGACGCTCCCTTAGGCACATAATACATTCGGGGGAAAACATACATGCGCTATGAGCACTTCCGGCAAACGTCGACCGCCGATTAACAGATTGCTCGGCGCGAATCGCAATAGCTTTGTGTTCGGATGCCCTTTGAGCGCGACTAAATCCGGCCCTGCCCCTCTTATTCACAGATATATTGCATATTACCTATTGTTAACCCATTATGTGCACTCACTCGCTCAATGGAAACATGTTTGCGGGACGTAAACGGCCGACGAACAAACAGGGGACACAGTACGGTGCACGGACAACATCTGTGGACACACGAGGGATGATTCGAAATTTGTAGTAACGGTGTCATTCAGAGATCTAAGCGAGAATCTTCTCACTACGATCACCGATGAACAACTTCGAGGACCCGAAAGTGTTCGAAGTCTCCAGCTGGAGCGGAATCAGTTAACCTGGTAAGCGATCGCATTCGGGAGCTTAAGTCCGCGGTGACCAGCGATTCTTAATCTTAAGACGCAATTATCCGCTTAAGCTTAAATCTAACAGTGTCGTGACCTCGCTCGTCTTTTTTCAGCGTCGATGGCCGCACCATATCTCAGTGGACCGAGATGGAGATCTTGTCTCTGCACGGAAACAGTCTGAACACTCTCAGTGAATTGGATTTCATGCCGAACTTGAGAATACTGTAAGGGTCCATGCATTTCATGGTGGGCAAAATGAGAATTTTTAGAAGACTTAATGACAATCCATGGATTTGTGATTGTCGGCTGAAATGGATGAAGAAAACGTTCAACGGGAATTGGCTCACAAATGCCAAGTGCCACCGGCCTGCCCTCGTGCAGGGTCAAACCCTGGCGAACGTCAACGAACAGGTATGAAGCCTGGCGCTGCCGTAGGGAAATGTCTTCAAAAAGATCGCCGACATTTATCATCGCTAAAGTGATTCGGGAGTCGTATTAATTAGACAAGCCGCGAGGAAAGCTGTCGCTAGCCGACCTCGAAAGCGCTAAGTACCCGAACCAATGGTCACCATTGTTCGGGTCGTAAATCAACATAAAACTAACAAACACCGCCGACCGCGGCTCTGTTCAATCTGTTGAAACTTGGCTGCACCACCGAGCCACCCATTAGCACGCTATGAGGCCAACAGAAGCGATTTTTTTGGGAGACCTTTAGCACCAGTCATTTGCAAAAAGCCGACATCTCCGGGGCGAAAAATGAAAAGAGAGCTGATGCCGCTTATTTCAGTACATGAAGTGTTCGGGAATCGAAAAACGAGCGGCTGGATCATGCGTAGAGGCGAGCTCCTGTCCCTCAGTGTGCTCTTGCACTGAGTCGACTGTCGACTGTCGAGATAGAGGACTGAAACACATACCGCAGAACCTGCCTCCTACAACAACGGAACTGTAACCCTAAAACCAAAAAGATGGTGATACCAATGTGATTCGTTTTCAGTAGACTAGAGCAAAACCTGATTTCAACGGTACCAGCGAAGGCCTTCAAAAACTTAAAGAATTTACGCAGATTGTAAGTGCACCTACCAGCTACTTAGCTCAAATTGTGCAACTTCAGAGACCTCAGCAAAAATCTGATTGCCGAAATATCGCAGAACGCCTTCGATAATCTAGAGAATTTGAACACTCTGTGAGGCCAACGAAATGTTACAATAATGTTCTCATGGGAATTTTAGAGTTCTTTACGGTAACAACCTCACAGACATCCCCGCCAACGCCTTCTCAACGCTTTCTTCACTTCAACTTCTCTTCCTCAATGCCAACAAGTTACGGTGCCTTCGCCGCGGAATCTTCGACAGCCTTGCAAATCTGAACCTCCTTTCCCTCTATGACAACAACATCAAGAGCATTTCGAACGCTACTTTCGCTCCTCTCAAAAGTCTGCAGACTTTGCATCTCGCTCGCAACCCCTTGGTGTGTGACTGCAACCTGGAATGGCTGGCAGAGCTGCTTTCTGTCCGAGCCATCGAGACAAGTGGAGCTCGTTGTGAGGCGCCGAAACGAGTTGCACGCAGAAAGTTGTCTACTCTTCAACCCTCGAAATTCCGCTGCAAAGGCATGCTTCATTAAGGCATTTGATAGCGCTATGCCGGGATTCTTTAGGGTCAGAAGCGTATATAACTCAGAACGCAGACGAATGTATTGTCGACTACAGTTGCCCTTCTTCATGTCACTGCCATCTGACTTCCGTCAACTGCAGGTAACTCAACAAATCCAACGTTGTTCTTCAAGTTCTTTTAGTGGACGCGGAATTCGTGACATCCCCCATGATATTCCTATATTTACCACAGAACTCATACTTTCAAACAACAACATTTCTATCATACGCAGTTCGTCCAGCCTAGAACGACTAAAGAATTTACGCATACTGTAAGTATATCTTCTCCGCATCTTCTGAATCTGTTCATATTGCAGCGATCTGAGCCACAACGAAATTTCGTCAATAGAAGATAAGGCGTTTCAAGGGTTGCCACAGCTCTCGCAACTGTAAGAATCGGAAATGTGTTAAATTTAGAAAACCCGAATTGTTTAGGAATCTGTCGTCGAACGACATTCGCCATTTCACGCATAGTCAGTTTGGTTCTGCAGTGACAAATCTTGAACTATTGTAAGCAATGGCACGGTCACATACATGCTAATAAGTTATTTTAGGAACCTCGACCATAATAACATTCAATGTGTTACATCTGAGACCTTCAGCTACTTCACTAGCCTGAGGAAACTGTAAGCTACAGTTAATCGCTGTTTCTAAGCATCGATGTTTAGATCTCTGTCCCACAACCAAATTCGAACTATCACCAACGGAGTACTTTCAAAGATGACTCAACTTGATGAACTGTACGAATGCTTAGCCACAGAGTTCAACTGATGCTTGTGATTAAGGTTAATCGAAGGAAATCAGCTGGTATGCAACTGCTATCTGGGAGATTTCATTCGATACGCCACCAAAAACGCTGAAGTTGTCAAAGGAAATGTGGTCTGTGATGAACCACTAAATCTTCGAGGTACACATCTGTCGAAGCTGGACTCTAAGGATCTTTCTTGTCATGGTAAACAGAACTAGTCTTACTTGTGCACATAAAAAAATTCAGATAACTCCGGCAGTGTTTGCACGGAAAACGGTAGCTACTGTCCGTTTGGCTGTTCATGTGTCGATGGAAAAGTACGGTGCTCCAATCGCAACTTAACGGATTTCCCCTCGGGAATCTCCCCTGATACAACCGAACTGTACTTGGACTCCAATTCGATCAAAAGAATCCCAATCGATCAGTTGAGCAGACTTACGAAATTAACAAAGCTGTATGTTGCCAGTGCGAAAGTAAGCATTCGACTGAAAATCACTTCAGAGATCTGTCGCACAATCTGCTCGAAGTGATCGAGAACAAAACTTTCACCGGGCTTCCTCAGCTGTCGACCCTTATTGTCAGCTACAACCACTTGCAATGTCTGGAACCAACAGCATTCAGAGGCTTGAACAACCTGAAAATTCTGTCTCTCCATGCAAACGAACTCTCTTCACTTCCAGAGTCAGCATTCGAAGATCTCACCAATATCACCCATATGTAGGTCGTAATAACCATCGGTCTGTAACGTTTGTTTAGTGCCCTCGGTAGCAATGCGCTCTACTGTGATTGCAAAATGGCGTGGTTCAGTAAGTGGATCAAAACCCGCTTCGTTGAGCCGGGAATAGCTCGATGTGAACTTCCTGTGGAAATGAAAAACCAGCTCCTTCTAACAGCCAGTCAGCGTCAATTTTCGTGAGTAACACATTTGGACACAGTTAAAGTAGCGCATATTTGTAGATGCAACAACGTGGTTCCGATGAATATCCTAGCGAAATGTGATGCGTGCCTTAAGTACCCATGTCGCAACAAGGGTGTCTGCGAGACGTTGCCTGGATTGCAGTATAAGTGCCACTGTCCAGCCGGGTACCACGGCAACAAGTGTGAACACGAAATAGACGCTTGCTACGGGGACCCATGTCAGAACAACGCCACTTGTTCCGTTCAGGAACACGGTCGATTCGTGTGCCACTGTCGCAAGGGGTTCACTGGTGACCGCTGTGAGACAAATGTCGACGATTGCGTCAGCAACAAATGCACAAATGGAGCTACATGCATGGACCAGGTAGCGAAAGAATGAAATTTGAAGGTGTTCATGTACCATTTAGGTCAACTCCTACTCTTGCCTGTGTCCACCGATGTTCACTGGAGAGTTCTGTGAGGAGAAAATAGAGCTTTGCTCGAAAAACTTCAATCCTTGCCAAAACGCTGGAAAATGCACTCGATCGGACAAGTCTAGTTATGTCTGTCATTGTGCCAAAGGGTTCAGGGGACTGAACTGTACCGAAAACATCGACGATTGCGCTAACAACATGTGCATGAATTCGGGAATCTGCGTTGTAAGCATGGTTCCGTTGCCGTCAAATCTACATCTACTTTGTTAAGGACGGAATCAGCTCCTATTCTTGCAAGTGCCTCTTTGGCTACACAGGGAAATTCTGCGAAATACCACCAATTTCCAACAGGCTATACCCGAACACTGCGACTTGCCAGTCCGGGCTTTGCGACCATGTAAGCTACTACCCAAACACACTTTTCTAAGTACAGAATTCAGGGCTACTGCCGACCCATCAGGAATAGTGAGTTTAAATGTCAGTGCTACTATGGATACAGCGGTGAGAGATGCAACAAACTTCGAAGTGTCGGCTTCCGCAACTCTCTCAGCTATGTAGGACTGGAACCTTGGAACGCTGATCCTTACGGAAATCTAACATTCACACTGACTACATCAAACTCGTAGGTTATGTTTTGCGGAAAATTGATCCACAAATCTTGCTCTAGAACGGGAATTATTGCTTATTACGGCGATAAGAGCTACCTTTCTGCAGAACTTTATGACGGACGCATAAAGATCAGCTTCTACGTTGGCAACTATCCGGCTTCCGTTATGTACAGCTACGCCTTGGGTTAGTCATTTGTGACTTAACGTACTGAACAGTGAGATTGCAGTGAATGATGGAACCCCTCATCAAGTCGAAATCGTTGTCAAAGGACGCCAAGTATCCATGTCCATTGATGGTTCGGACGCCCAGACTGTTGTCAATTACGGAAAAGTTCAATCCTTTGAACTGTCTTCCAAGCAGAATATCTACTTTGGAGGTATTCCTGAGAGGTTCATAGCCAAAGCAATGAACAACTTCCATATACGGCAAAAAGGAAGTCTGAACGGTAGGTGTCGTTTGCAAGTTTTTGCTATTATTTTTGCCTAGGATGCATCTCCGACCTGAATATAAACGGAAGATCCATTGACTTCTACGAAGATATCGTGGAGAAGAAGGACATGATCGCCGGTTGTGACTCTGTCGTCAACCTCTGTAAAGGAATTGACTGTGGGGGACATGGAACATGTCTTGTGAACAACACCTTCACGGACGGATTCCACTGCAAATGCGACGCTGGATTCAATGGGAAGAACTGTGAAAAACGTAAGAACCTCTCGCAGAAATTGCATTACTTCTTGCCCTTAGGTGAGATTCGATGCGTCAAAGAAAGGTACCGCAAAGTGCACCACGAAGGTGAATGCAGAAGTGTGGAAGCTATCAAGAACGCTCGCTGTATGGGCTGGTGTGGCGAGAATGAGACAGTGAAGTCAGGCCCTCAGACGTGTTGTTCTGCCGTACGCACGAAGAAAAGACGCGTGAAAATGCACTGCAAGGACGGTTCTCACAAGACAGCCGTCGTCAACATTGTCCGAAGATGTCAATGCTCAAATTCGTGCGAGCGCGCGAGGTGAGGCTCCTTGTAAGTCTCAGTCTTGACGCGCCTTCTACCCGCTGCTTATCTCCTGCCCTACGCGAATACATTGTTTGTAAATAGCTCACTCCAACGCGTTGCCTCAGCTCCTCTGTACATCTACGCTACAATCATGGTCCGAATTCCTTCAGATGGCTTTAAAAATATAATAAAATAATATTTATTAGCGTTTTAAGCACAACACCGATTTATTAAGAATATTTTAAAGCTTTTCCTTGAGATGACCTATGTTGTGTAAAAGTAAAAGGCGCTGCATCACACAGCAGCCTCGTTTCCGTTTTGAATTGCCGCAAGCAGACACTGTCGTCTTCGGACGAACAGTTTGCCCTTACTCCAAGGATTCTGTAGTTTGAGAGGAGGAAAGTCGTCTCTTAAGCGTCTTTCGCGAGCGCCGATCACGACTACAAGGCAGAACTCCAAGGGAGAATCGTTGCTCGAGGTGATCTTTGAGATCTGTTCGACCACAAGCTCAACTACTTCCTTCGACGTGGTTGTCGGGGAAACTTGTAGACGAACGGACGTGCCCTTTGTGAGGCCGCAATTGTAGGCGGCGTAAACGCGGATTACTGTGGTGTCTGCACCTTCGCCCATGGGTGAGCAGGGTAATGTTTCGCAAGACGTCTGCTTCGACGACAACGCGACGCGATCGCTCGTTGCGAAAGAACTTTCCATGTACAGCTGGTCGATCGACGAGAAACCATCTACAGATGC
Source organism: Steinernema hermaphroditum (assembly GCA_030435675.1). Lineage (NCBI taxonomy): Eukaryota > Metazoa > Nematoda > Chromadorea > Rhabditida > Steinernematidae > Steinernema > Steinernema hermaphroditum. The sequence goes on along the minus strand of CM059625.1, from coordinate 9,180,992 downwards.
CCGTCCTTCCGTGATCGCTTGCATCTTCTCAGCTCCCAGAATGTACGGAGTAAAGATAGGGTTTTCGGTCTAAAATACGCATTTGATTCCTAGTATCTTGGCGCTATTTACGTTGGGACTGAGATAGCGAGCTGTTTCGACGCTGGAGTTAGTGTTCTTCTCGCGAGCGAGGGATACCGTATGGCTTAGCCAGCGCGCCTGTTTCCAAATTAGATCAAGCTGGTTTTGGAACGACGTTAATTTCTCATTCAGTTCGTTGTATACTTGAGCATCGGTTTCCAGTAGACATTGGCGCTGTTCGTAATGGGTTACCTGGAAACAAAAATCGTACACGAGTTCACACTAATTGCATAAAATACCATGATGTAATGCTCTAGGAAGAGGGAAAGACGCGCGTAGTTGTGTATGAAGATTGGATTGTATGTAAGGAAAAAAACTGAAACAACTCTTAGAAACGATCGATATAATTCACTCACATAATTCAAAAGACGGTAACGGCACAGTCATACATCCTAAGGGGACTCCCACAAATGTGGACGTTGAAACAACGCATACTTCGCTTGTTTGTGGTAACAGCCAAAATAGGAACATATTACGAAACTCGCCGAAACAGAACTTACCAAAATCATCGAAACATCGTCGTGTACTTGAATAAGCCGTACAGAAAAAAATCTGAGGCGATCCGCTGAAAGCTCGTCCAGGCCCAAATCGGTGGCGAGCGTCCTGCTTTTCGACAGCAACTGGTGAAGGAACTGTCTCTGTGCAGGCATGTCAACATCTGGATCTATGAACGCATCCCACTCCTCTCTCGTTACATAGGGATTATCCCGAAGTTTCGTAAAAGGCATCATGTTAGGTTGGTGGGTCGGCACAACCACGTGCAGGGAACTGAGACTTGAGAAGAGCTTTAGGTAGCACAAGTAAAGACCCTTTTCGACCGGAATCTGTGACGCTTCAAAAGAGTTGATAATGCCGACTATCTCTTGAACAATCACATTGACGGCGTCGCAACATGTCTTTTTCCGCAGAAACTTGTTGAGTGATGTAAGTTTCGTTAAAGATTGTGACTAAAGAGACCTGGGGTCAAGATAACTGTCAAAACTAGTCGGTTCATGTACCTTAGAGGACTCTCCGAGAAATTGGACTGTTATGATGAATGTGACGTCACTTGTGGGACTCATCAGATGGTGGTGAATTCGTCCAAGGTCCCTAATCTCCAGTGCCTTCTGCATCATCAACACAGTGTCTATGACTTTCGATTTCATCAGAGTGCTACTGTTCCAAACTGCTTCGCGCTCGTGCAGTTCGGCAACTTGATCCCAACAGAGCGACGCCTTGACGAGCCAATTCATATCTTCATTTGATATCGATCGCTGCTCGTCGTCGATTACCATTATTGGAATTGTGTCATCCATCGTGCACAGAATACGATCGTCTGTGTAAACAATGCTTGCAAGAAACGTTCCCCTAAAGGAAACTCCGATGTCTTCTCACCTTTTGCAGCACAAACATACTTGTTCACGTGTTTGACAAATTTTGACGTCGAAGAGAAGATATTCTTGAATGCACCGCGCTTCTTTTTGCCTCCTGAAGCCGTGCTCTTCGGGAAGACCCTCTGCCATACCGTCGACGAGCGGTACTTTTCGACATCCTCATACAGCGCGGCAACATTGTCTCTGTGGACGCTTCCGCATGCACTTGTGTCAGGATCGTCATTCCAACAAGAAATGCGCAGAACGTGGGGAATGCATGTCACAGGGCATCCTATTATCCCTCGGAGGGAAAGCGCCGTTACGCGGAAGGTGTACCGTTCTCCGTAAGTGAGACCTCCGATCACAATTGAGGTTTGACGAGAATGTGGAGTGATGGATGAACCGGCTATGATGTCGAAGTCCTCGGATGTGCTCCACTCGACTAAACCAGCATGGTAAAAACTTTCGGTAAGAACTCAATACCGACAGGAAACAATTAAGAAGAAATGAATAGTGTCAAAACCAACCTTTGTATCGCGCGGTTGACCTCCTCTGGGCTGGAGTGGGCGCAAAGCGTATGAGAACCTGAGATGAAGAGATGGCTTCCACTGTGGCATTGGTAATGACACTGATTTGGTCGCCTACTTCGACACTTCTCGTCGAACTTCTCGCGCTCATTCTAAACGCCCATCACCGTTAGGGGAAAGGCAAAGTCACGATTGCAATGTCAGGGTCGTTATTCGTCGCGCCGACAATTAACAGTCAACCGCTCAAACCACACGTTATGGTTTGGGGTTTGTCGCATTTGGCGCAAACCATTAAGAGCCGAGCACAAAAGTCGCGCGGACGTTAAGAAAGTGGTCGAGAGGTCGACGCATATGCAAATTTTATGCACAAAATCGCGGCGACTGTTCTCTCTGTTTTTGTGATGAGTCAATGAGAAAAACAGAAGCTATCAAAAGCAAAACTGCGAAGAGACACTAGGAAGTGGCGATGTCGACGTGGACACAAGTGGTGCGGATATGATCAGTAGGACCGTTCGTCGTTAATATGCGATGAAATGTCGCTTTCGGATCTTTTGTAATTGAAGTAGGTTAATTGCAGACTAACATTTGTTCAGTAGCGCGAAGTCAACAGAAGACCAACATCGCGGCTCCAAAATCTAGAACTGTTTTTCACTGATCGCCTTCGCCGAGCGGACAATGCACGAAATCGCAGCTTATTATAGGTACACTGGACCGATTTTGGTAATGGAATCGACATCGGCAGATCCGTCATCACAACAACAAATCAACTGCGTCGCCGCGGAGACAACGGAGCGATGCATCCGAAAACGAAACTTGTTTGCACCAATTGCAATTTGCACCGAAGTCGATCTTTAAGAGATTATGTGAACCAGAGGAACTTGAGTCTAACCTCAGCCAGCTGCGCGCGAACGTCGCAGTGACGGCGACAAGGCTGACCGTCATCGAGACAAAGAAATCGCGGTTTTTTCGTCCGAGATTACCTCAACGAAGGAGGAGGTCACGTTTCCTCATTGTTTGAATTTTCAAATAAGTCTGGTCAGTAATTATTGCTGATACATATTTGTTCCTAGCGGCAGAAACATTGAAATGTTCCAGAGAACTACTATCGGCTTCCATCCCTCAAACGAACGAAACGCTAGCTTTGCTGAGCAGCTCAAAGAAAAAACATTTACGTCTTGTTAAACGATAAGAACTATATGCCGTTTGAAGGAGCATACAAGAACATACAAGCTGACGATAAGGAGGTGTTATAGAGATCAAGGTGAAAACATGCGGTCTAGAAATGTCTTATTTTTGTACCCCATTTGGAAACATGCTGAAAGGAGATATCGTTAAGATTCCTCTTCGATATCTACCCAAACGTCGCTGATTCCTTAACTAACTTCCTGCCCTGTATGTAGTCAGTTTCATATAATACAATCTCTGATGGAGCTCTTTAAATATTGTAAGTCTCCTATGCCTGCGTGGTTTGTGGTGATTTGAGATACAAGTACCTACAAGTAATCAGTAGTCTCTCAATGGAGAGTCGGGAACGCATAGTTGCGGGCAGAGATGCCGACGAGCCCGAAAGCAAGTGCGGAGTCCGAACACGAGTCTACAAACGAGTCCCGCCGCGCGCCGCTTTCATTTATAACGGGAGATTACGGTGGACTGTTTGCGCGCTGTTTCGTCTGTCCGTTTGCGCTGCGTCGTTTCGGAGTGTTTTTGTGGCGTTTCCGCCCAATTCCAGCAATCCGTCAATAATTTTGGATTAGATTGGACATACCTTCAAAAATTAGTGAAGCCGTCTCCTGCATGCGACTGCGCTACGCGTTTGGCAACGGGGAAACGTCGGAATATGATGAAAATCTGATCGTTTTAGGGTCTCAACAAGAAGACTCGTCAAACTTGGGTTCTACATTTCGATGTGGTAGTGTCCTCACAAAGCGTTAAAATAGACCGATGTCCCTAGGCACTTTTCAACGCAGAAAACGATGGATTGCGCGAAAAAGATGCGAAAAAATCAACTCCATCTATCATTACTGTCCACACTACACTCTTTCACCATGCTACTGTTAGTGTTGTTCGGACTCGAATGTTTTCGAAACTCGAAAAAATTCGAGTCCGAACTCTACTCCGATATTTGTCGTTGTGTTGATCACCACATTTCAGCGGAAGTTGCCCTACTACTGAGATTATGTGCATATATGTATTGTCAGTATTGAGAGAGTTCCGAACAATCTCTCTCCTGAAAAACTTGGTTTACAGGAACACGAATTCTTAGGTTTGCGTGTAGTTAAAATTCGTATATACATGTCCCGAAAAATCCGAAATTGCTATGAAGTAAACCCATAAAGAAAGTTAATGTACCGATTCTCCTTAGACGCAATATATGTATTCTGAAAATGTGCAGTGTTCATATACCTCTGTACAGGAGAACTTTTGATTAATAGCGTTCTATACACTTCTTCCGGTACTGGTGTTTCGCAGCATCTCTCGTCACCATCAATACTTAGGCATGTCAGTCGTTCCATGGACGACTTTTCAAAATAATGTCTGTCTGTGTCCTAACAAATTACACAATTTATTTTGAGATTCTTGGGATTTTGAGATCCCGAGCAGACTACTAAATTATATATCGTATAGTAATTCCTCGTAACAGAAAGCAAAAAGTTTCTGCATGCTAAAATAAAGTACCGATCGTTGGCTTCTGCCACATGGTTTGTGAACTTGGTGATGTGCCAGGGCCAAGAGCAATAAAATTCCGATCAAATATCTCTTTTTCGTGTCATTAAACGTTTAGTTTAATCTGGCCGTGATCTCTAGTACGTGTTTTGACCGTAATATCTTCCGACTTATTGACACCTCAACAGAAATGGCACTTTCCCATCCATCGCAGTGTGCAGATATGTGTAAAGCGATTTGCTGAAGGCTGAAGAAGTCAACGGGGTGCGGCGGCTATTCGAAAACGACCTGCATCGATCTTAAAATAAGTCACGGTGTCGTGGGTGGTTCTCTTATCAGCGCACTTTGTGGAATTTTTTTACATGGTGATTAGACCAACCAAAAAGTGAAGTGTGAACGACATGTCGGGCAAACAGGAGTTCCGTTGCTACCTTCCGTACTGCTTAACTTCTAAATCACTCAATTATGCAGACCAAATGGAATAGTAGTCATCAAGTAGGATTTTAGTAATTCATCTGGTCTGTTTGATCTCACTCGTATTCGTAGGCGATGGAGGAATATCGGCGCGAAAGGAGTTATTTATTATCAATCTTCATGACTATTTGTCGCTGTTTTTGTGTCGTACAGCAAAGGTGATGGATGCCCCACTTCAGATCGTCGTCAAAATTTGATTAATCTCGTAAACCGTCCGCTGTAAGAAGAAGTTCGCATCGGTTTCTCGTTGGCCCGTTGTGGTCGTTCAAATCGTAAAATGGCCACTGCCGACCAGGATCTGCTGTGTAGTGCGTTGGTGGAGTCTGCTTTCGGACAAGTGATCGATGTTGCTGGCGTCATTAACCAACGTTCCCTACAATGTAAAATTCACGGAGCAGAGAAAAGCCACAAAACAACGCTGTAATCCTTTTGATGTGTGCGAAACGGTGGAGATGCATGTGCACCCGTATTGTCTAAGAAATTCACAGGACAATCCCTGATGTAAGCACTTTTTCCAACCGTTTCCAAGGCTGTCAGATATGCAAATGGCACGGACCGAACACCTGAGAAGTGCTCTTAATCATGTAAAAACTCAGACGTTTTGTTCTGTGGCACAACCTTACACTCGTCGACTCTCCTACGCAGCGAAAACAAAACAATTATGCTGCCTTTGTAAAGCAACGGAATGCAAGTAGGATAGAAGGTAGCACTTGTTCCGTCCATTGTATGCAGTATTGTTGAGGATTTAGAAGAGGGAAATAGATTGCAGGGCTCAAGGATACTAAAAAATGTCTTCCATAATGCCCACTTTGCGGCAACTACATAAATTTTCATGCACAACCAATTTCGTTGTAGCAACATAAGCTGAGGTGATAAATTTCGGCGTTTAGGACTCCACGCTCCCATCAGATCGTCACTCAACACTTCCAACTTTTTTCTACGATTACACACTCTAAATCACTGGCTACGAACGCAAAGAAACGGCAGCATATTGGTCCTCTTCAATTTATGTGATTATAATCGAGACTAGGGAGGGTTGGCACTGTTCGACGAGCTTTCTCCCATCGGCTGGCGGGCGCTTTCTCGTCAGCGCCGCGATGGCGATCCTCCGGTGGGTGTATCAAAGGTTCTCCTCGGCGGATCGCCTTGCCTCACTCTCGTCCTATTATTGCTGGATCAACACTCCTCTGTTGTCATTGTTTGTCCCAATTCCTCGCTTCAGTTTCACTCTTGAGCTCGTCGACGATACTATGACCTTTTAGTCGTCTCACCGATTCTCCTCTTATTTTATTTTTATTGAGGAAACCACTACTTCTTGAGGGCGGCACTGTTTGACGATCTGTGTTCCGAAAAAGTTTTACACTTTCAGATAACTTTCGTTGGCGACAGTAAGGAACATTAGTGCGCAAGGGTGCCGATCGTACTCTGCGATCTAGGCAATACTTGATTTCGATATATAACCACAATTACCGTTTGGGTACTATACGAACTAGCGTTTTTTAGTGTTTTCGTCTGCCTCTGCTTTTTTAGAAGGAACGAAGTGTGCGTTCTTTGGATTTCGGCGTTTACATCAAAATACACAATGGTAAAACTAATCAGCCAATTCAAAAATGATCGATCTCTGTTGATCTGTGTTCCTAGATTTACAATACTATAGTGAGGTTCTTTTAAAACGTTTTTTGTTCATTCGGAAAAATGCTGATAACGACAGAATTACCGATTTGACATATCATAAGCAACTGAGAAGAATAAGACATGCAATTCGTACAGATATCAACACCAACCTTATATTGGAACAAGTACTGTCGAACTGCTTTTTCATTCTATTTTGTACCGTTGATATTGTACTATCGCATTGCCTAATTTTTGAGCGGTGCTGACAGAGAGCGCTAGAGACGGCGAAACCATTTGAGGCATAAAGGATTTCAGCCAAGATGACCGCTTTCACGTATATATTTTATTTTCAAGAACAGTCGCGATTTTGAACCGTTTTATCAGTCGTGCACGGTTTTTCTTTCTACTTCGCGTCTACGTTCTGAAAAATCCTCATTTACAGCATTTTTTTTCGATCATGTCCGAGTGCGAAGTGCTGCCGTCTGATTCCCCTTTAAAGGTACCTTAATATCTCTCGTATTCGAAACTTTCTTGAGTAAATCGCAGGTGAATGGTGAGGCCGAAAACGACGAAGAATTTGTCAGTGCCGAAGCAGAGATCGAAGAAGACGCCGAACTTGTAAAGAAGGAGATTACGATCGAGTCATCGGAACAAGGTAAATAGCTTTGTCTGTCATTTGTCATAGCGGCCCCTATGTCTCGCGTTCGTCTTTCTTGATAATGCTCAGATGAGTGGGGATCGCGGCATGCTCCGTCGGGTCGCGATTTGAGGGCAAATGTTTCGGCTTGTTGTTTTTCTGTCGTTGTGAGAAGCACCTACTCGACGCCCACAGCAAAGTGATCGAGCTTTCCGTCGGCGGCTGTCAGTGGGCATCGCATGTTGCGTATCGTAGAAAAACTACTGAGAAAACTATTTTCGGACCTTTTTTTTTGTAGACATCAGTTGCCACTACGCGACGCCTCCTTTCACTTCTTTTTTGTCATTTGATCGATGGTCGGATCAGATTTTTGCGTGTTTTTCTAGTTTTTCCTGGTCATTCTGCGACCACAATTCTTTCTCATTGACGGTCAGTTTTCAAATCGTGATTTACATTATTTTTCGCAACCTTATTTTTATACAGCTTAACAGAATCCCAAATTTACTCACATCTACTTTATCATGCTAATATATAAAAAAATACAGCACATATTATGTTTCTGGCACTATAATATAACATGATAACCATTCAAATCTGTCACGTCATTGCAACAACTCCCCTTTGTAAAATATTGCACAACTTTATAGCGATAATAGTAAATGCTGCATTGTTATCTATACGAGCGAGGCAACGCGATGATCTCTGTGCACCTCGGCGAAAATGATACTTTACGAAGTTCACAACTGATTATGCCACTGGTGAAGGGTGCGGCGCTGTATTATATGCCACCGAAGTGTCCGTGCCGAAAGCTCAAGTGGGTGAGGGCGGCTACCGAGCCCTGCTTTTGTGATAAATCAATCTCGACACCAACGAAATTTAACAATTTTCAGTTAACGGTGGCACAGCTGACGGTATGGAGGAGGAATCGGCCGGAGCGAACGAGCCTCAGCAGGACGAGGACCGCACGGAAGATCAGGCATGTCCAATCTAGTTACTAAAATTGTGTTCGTTCTGAGCTACTATGAGAGTAGATATGAGGTAAGGGATGTCTGTTGAAACTTCAAACTCCATTCAATCACTAGTTACTCTCAAACAAAATCATAAATTACGCCTTTTGAACATCGTATGCTTTAGGTTCCCGACATCACTGGAACAGAAAATGTTGACCCGATGACGACGTCAATGGACGGCATAGAAGATTTGCCCACAAACGAAGAAGCACAAGTAAGTGAAATACAAAGCTATGGTCATTAATGTTTTGGCATAGGTCACCGAAGGTGAGATTAAAGAACATGAACTCGAAAACGTTGAAGAAGTTCCAGAGCCTATCGAGAATGGTGATGTTGCAGAACCTGAAGCACCTATTGAGGAACCTGTGGCTGAACCTGTGGAAGAACAGCCTGTTGAGGCTACAAGTGCAGGAGCGGAGCCTGCTGCAGAACTCCAAGAAGTCCCGGTCGAAGAAGAACCTATCGCCGCACCCACCGAAGAGGTGCCTGCAGAGAGTGCCCCTTCTGAGGAACCCGTCCCTGCCGAGGAAGCGAAGGAGGAAGAGCCTGAGATGACCGAGGTGCCCGTTGAGGAGACCCCTATCGAAGGAGAACCTCAGGAAGCTGACCAGCCGTTCGAGCTTCAAGCGCCCCCTACCCCGAAGCGTCCCCGGACTCCTAATGAATTGGACAACCCTGAACCTCTGGAAGAAGAACAGGTGGAGGCTCCGCATGAAGTTCAGGAAGTTCCGAAGACACCTTCGGCTGCCGGATCGATTCCTGCAACTCCCAAAACTCCCGCGTGCGAGCCAGTTCCAGCCACTCCGAAGACTCCGCTAGCTGCGGAAGCCGCCGTCACGCCGAAATCATCTGCACCTCCCACTCCGGCTGCAGACTCGATTCCTCCGGCTTCGCCTAAAGTGGATTCGGTTCCTCCAACTCCTGCAGCGGAGTCTATTCCTCCAGCTTCACCTAAAGTGGAATCAGTACCTCCGACCCCCAAGACTCCCGTTGCCGAAACCTCGGTTCCCGCAACACCAAAGTCTCCTGCTTTGGAAGCCTCCGTTCCGCAGACTCCTCGTACTCCTGTCGCAGAAGTCGCGCCGGCTACCCCCAGCGCAGATACGTCTGTGCCCCCAACTCCCTCTGTCGAAGTAGAACTGCCTCCTACTCCATCCGGAGTGGACAGCGTACCTGCCACTCCGCGCAGCGGAGCTGTGCCGCCCAGGTACTTTGTCATTTGCCTTTTGTGTCTATAATACAATTGCAATTAAGCCCCAAAACGCCTAAAAGTCCAAGAGCGTCCATCCCGGTTACGCCAGCTAGCGCAACAGCGAAGAGCGGAACTCCGCGATCGAGAAAGGCCTTCGACTTTGATGAGCCTGTTTCAACTCCAAAAACCCCGAAGAAAACAACCTTCGAAGACGAAGTAAAATCACCTCCTAAGACACCCAGGACTCCAAAAACACCAAAAACTCCAAAGTTTGTCACTAATAAAAAGCGTAACTAAGTTAGTTATACCTTCAGAGTGGCCGAACCTGAAGTCGTAGAAGAACCACCGCAAGAAGAAGCGGCTCCAGAAGAAGTTCCGGAAGAATCCGCCCCCGTTGAGGCGGAGCCTGAGAAACCGGCCGAAATGATTGAGGTGCCGGTCCTCAGTTCGGAAGAAGTGAAGGAAGAAGAGCCGGAAATCCAGGAACTCGCTGAACCGGAAGTCACTGCTGTCACAGAAGAGGAGAAGGTCGAGGCCGAGGCCGAGGCCGAGGAGCCAGAACCAGTAGAAGTGGCACCATCGGAGGAAGAACCGCCAAAGAGCCCCAGAGTTGAAGAAGAAGAGAAGAAGGAGGAGGTTGGTTCAACATACAACTACAACGCCTAAAGACAAAAATTAAAGGAATACGTTCCGCGTCGTCGACACGAGTCGCCTTCGCCACCTCCCCGTGCTCGTCGCGCTGAACGCTCTCCTTCGCCCGTACGCCGAGAGCATCCTCCTCGGGATCACGTGCACTACGACCAGGTACTGGAGGCCAAGTAACCAAACACATTTTAAGCATTCAGGACTCTCACCGTACCCCAGTTCCTGCACGTCTGCCCACCTACACGTCGTTCTCATCATGGATGCCACCAGAAAAGTCGAGCTACTCGTCCATCAGCCCTTGGGTCTCGAACCCCGCGCACAAGTACCGCAATGAGTACACGAGCTCCACCAGCTACCGTCCTACCAACATCTACACTTCCCAGTTCGACGATATCGTCAGTACCGGTGAGATTGTAGAAGCCACACCAAAAAATAAGCTCCAACGCTAATGTTAAGGCGCTTTCTCGTCGAGTCTCTATTCGGCTAGTCGAATTCTTGAGCGATCACGCTCCCGAACTCGTGAACGTCAGCAGGCTATGCGTTCTCGACGCTCAGCGAGCAACTACAGCAGGTTAGCTCCAGCAAAATCCACTCATTCAGCCACCCTGTTAAGATACACATCCTCTTTCATGGCGCCCACTCGAACTCGCGAATACAGTACTCCTCCCTCCCGCGACTTGAGCCGAGCCCCCAGCCGATCCGGATCATTCGTCTCCTTCCTCGACTACAGCAATTCCAAGCAGTACGAACTTCGTCGAAGCGCAAGCCGCTCCTCGGTCCAGGACGCTGCCGATGCCCTTAGCAGATCCAGGTCAGTTACCATCTCCACTCAGAGGCACAGTTACTGCTTCAGCTCGCGCCACAATGTTGACCTCTACCTGGGATCCGGTCGCATGTCGCGTGTAGACAGCTACATCAATGACATGCACAGCCATTATGAATGGCAAGTGCCGAGTACCTATGCTACCTACAGATCGTCTTCGCGTACCCACATGCCTTCCGCCTATTCAACTATCAACGGGTATTCGGTAAGTAGTTAGTAAAGAAGGCAGCTTCAGCTTGAGTGCAACTCGCATTCAGCTTCTAGCGATGATCACTGCATAATGATCTCAACTAGACCTGGCTTTTGCCATTTTGCTACACTATGCACGGCCTTTTAGAGCTACAATGCAAATACGTACATTGACACCGATAGCACTCGCCGTCTCAAACGTTATGCCCGCGATTCCATGACGCCTCTTAACGTGCGAAGCATGTATGAGGTAATCTCTTTTTTCAATCCAACTTTAGGTTCTGCATGTGCCTGCTTTTTGGATGTTTTGTTTGCTTTGTACGCTCATTGTGCTGCTGAGTTTCAGGGTCGCATTGACGAACTCCAACGCAGTCTGTCTCGTGAACGTCTCGCAAAGGACAGGGTATGCTTCTCCCTTGCGGCTTCGTGGACTCGAATTCTACAAGTGTGGTTTTAGTTGCGTGAAAGATACAGCCGAGTTTCCAATCAGCTCGACCAGGCTTGCCGCCAGATGGATCTTTTGAGGACGAACAGCTATTCTCTAATGCGTTCCAGCTCTAATCCTCGGACGTCCGTCTACACGCACTTCTACCCGTACTACTGAATCCGACTTGGTTCACGCCTTCCGTCTGCTCCCTCATACATCTAGCTTCTTCTTCGCTTTTCTGCTATCTTCTATCCTATACCGCCGATTGTGTGCAGTGTTCTGTCTGTGGCGATTCTATCTGTACTGTCATGTTTTCTGGCTGAGACTAAGGGTTTCATTTTAGACTTCGAGCAGCGGCCTCTCCGGCCGCGTCCCAAGCAAATCGTCCATCAGCCGAATGTTCAGTGGTTTCGCGCGGGACTGGACGCAGCGTGCCTAATCGAGAGAAGCAGCCGAACTCCGAAGCTTTCTTCGCTCAAAACTTTAAATATTTCAACTCTTTTTTATCGCTTCGTTCTTCCCCAGTCAGGCAGTAAAACACAACCCATTAATCGTCAAAAGACTCGCTTTTCATCCAATGCCCTTTCCGATCTGAACGAATTCCTTCGTTCGTAGTTGTTCCTTATGTCCCTCGGTACAAACTGTGCATTTGTGCGAGTTCTCTCTCGAATTGAACGATGCACTTGCGAAAACTCCTTTCCGAACACGTAGTTTTCTAGTGCTTCACGTGACTTGTAACGAGATGTTTTTGTATCTATATAATCTTCGCAAAGAGTTATTATTTGGTAGAGAGAAAATTAATTGCTTTCCTAATCCCCTTTGCTCTTCCACAATACATCATGGCGCCGTGGCTGGAACAACAACACGTGTGTGTGAGAGTTAGATGTGTCATCTCGCATCATACACAATTGCGGATTATCATTGTATTTAATAAAAGAAAGCCCTCTTCATCCGGATGAGTAAGTCATGCCTTAACAACGTGATTATTCCCCGACGCCATGACGACCGACTCTCCATTTCCATCGGCTCGATTTTAAATTCGTTTCGAAGTTTTTATTGAATTTGCCATTTGGGCATGTACAATTGAATCAGCGTTGCAAAGCGATTCTTCATTCCCAAAGAATCAATTAAAAATTGTCATATTTGAGTTGAAGGCGTCGAGCTTCCCGTCGGTGGGAGGATGCGCTGGGAATCTCAGAAGTGCGCGACTGACAAGCGTCAGTCCGAATGGACTGCGATTCGTTTAATTCCTCAGTCAGTGGAATCACTCAAAAATGGAAAAAGAAAGCGAATTTCCTTTGTCCACCACTCTAATTTCATGTTCCCTCCGCGATTTCCCTTTTAACTTTTTAAGCTGGAGGGAATAGAGTAACTTTGCGTGGGAGATCCGACACACAAGTGTCCATTGGGGTCGTTGTCGATGCATCTATGACATTGTGGAAGACGTACCGACGCACGTAAGGCACTTTTGACGGCCCCAATAATAACACAACACGCACAGACACATGGCCTCCTGACATCGCAATTTTGTCTTCTCTTCATGGTTTCCCAGAATTTCAAATTGATTGCTCTGAAGTTGATTTTCGATTTTTCGTGGGCGACTTCATGATAAAATGGTTTTGTTTATGACAGCTTCTAAATATTTATTTTGCTCAGTTACCGAATGAAAAGGTATGACTGACATCGTCATCACAACATATGCCAAAAATACGTATTCTTCGTCAGAACGACCTGTCTTCTCGCCACAATACAGATACATCCGACCTTTCTGGAACATAGTTGAATCACAGAAAGATTTTGTGAATTGGGAGTTTATTCTCGATTTTAGTGTCAACAACAAAGGTGCGCTGGTTGGCATTCGAACAAAGGTTCTTTATCTTAAGGACACCAACAAATTCAATCGCGCCTTATTCAGTCCTCCGAATCGTCATTCACATTCAAAGCAGTTGAGATTCTAGCCGATTCAACGTTTTGAAAGTGTGCAAAAACAGTGCTTCATGACCTGCTGGCAATTAGCCGAAAGTGCTTCTTATGCTCCCAAGTGCAAGATCATTTTTCTAAGACAATTACTTGAAAAAGTCTATTTTTGAGTGGGACGGAAGTCTGCGAACCTAATTAATACTTCGAAAAGTTTTAAACGACAGCAGTTAAAGCATCTTCAAATCAGTTATTGCGAAGCTTTTTCATAATTACTTGCCAGTTCGTGCATGACTGAAACCCCAAGGAAACCATACACGTGCCGCACTTTACTTTCCAATCTAGCCTGATGTCGACTATGTAGAAAGCATTAAGTGTTTAGAGTTAATCAAATCATGCTCTAGGACCAAAAACGCTTTGTGTTGTAGTGATGTTTGGGTGGCTACGACCACTTTAAAGACGATGAACGTCATGCGCCAGATAATCCTACAAGGGTGCGCGATTAAACGTATGTAAGCGCGCCGAGCTCACCTAATGAACCCATCAGTTCCACTCGAATCTGATATTTCGCTAATTTGCCCCTCCGGTGAGCACTCTCTGGAGAGTGGCGATTGTATTTCAGTTCGTTCATATGACACTCGTCATTATAGGTTCAACAAGTTCGAGGCGACGCTTAGGGCGTCGAAGAGAGGACACAATTCGAAGGTACCGCCCATAATTGGAAAAGCCAATGGTGCGAATCAGGCTGTCGACGCTGAAGCTGATCGTGAGAATATGGCTGTAGCCTCCCAGTTGCTCTTTATCACAAGCAGATGGCTTCTTCTGCTGCTTGGAGTGACTGAGTGATCGGTTCGCGTCGTCAGCTCCAAACTGTTAGCGTCATACTGCGCTTCTTGCCTCTGTGCTGTTGAATTATCGTCGCCGCTCCGCCACACATAATCCGATGCATCTAATTTGCCACTCCTCCAATTAGGCACAGAATGTTTGACCTGCCTCTCCGTGAACAAGTGTTCGGTAAGGCGCAATGTTCACGGAGTCTCCTGTTACGCCTTTCGAGAGTTTGTGCCAGAAAAGTGGGTGGTGCCCAATCGTTTTTCGAATCCGTTTCCTCTGTTCATTCCATCTTCCTTCTTCTTCAGACGAATACGCTTATTCTCTCCAGAACCCAGAAATTCCCGCCTCTTCCACCCTATGAGTCAGTTGCCTTATGACCTATTCATGCCACATCTCGTCACCTCCTGTCTTTTGTAAAGTCCCCTACTCTTTGTGACATTTGTTTAAGACGTGGACCTAAGATCTTGTGCCCCCATGCGAGAGCTAACTAGCGGTGTTGATTCCTTTCTGTGTGGTACAAATTTGTCACGCGATGCGCGTTCACCGGTACGTTATAATTGAAACGCAATCTAATGAGCTACTACCAGAACCTTGTGAGAAGAACGCGTTCGTGGGCTGTTTTCTGGAAGCACGTCTGTTTTTCTCGTTTTCTTTTGTCTACCGAGATCTTAAACATATTTACGACGTGATTTTCCCAGAGACTTGGGCGTTTCATGAGAAAGTAATTAAATTTTACCGATTAAATATTTCAGTTTCCCTATCATGTATGATCATAAGCCAGTCTTGTTTTACGCTTTATATTGCATGCTTTTCCTTCGACTAGTACCTCGAGGTCGGAATGTTAAAGTACGGGCTTATTAGCATGGCGACAGTTTCTAATTAATCATGCGTGTTCCCATGTCCTTTTGTTTTTCCTCCTTCTTAAATTCAGTCATTTCATTCATCTGCCTTCCAGATTCTAAAGCACAATGATTGCAAGAGCAGCTTCCTTCTTTAATGCTGTGCTGTTCGTCGTTGGCTTTCTTGCCATCGCTGAGTCAGCGGCTATTTCAAAGGAGGGATTCAAGAAGTTGAACTACGGTAACCCTGCCTACGCTGCCGTCTTCGGAAAGCGATCGTTCGATGACATGGGCGACTTTCGGCAGAACTACGGTAAGATGCAGCCAGCAGCCCACTCCCTCAACCTCTAACCTATTTAGACAAGAGACCGTCGGGCCTGCCAAACCACCACCTCGACCGTATGGCCTACCAAATGAGCTTCGGTAAGCGATCGGGAGAAATCGACGCGAATGCTTTCCGGATGAGCTTTGGAAAACGTCAAGAGGTACTACTCACTTGAAGACCTGACACTTACGTTACACTTTAGGCTGAGACTGACGAGATCCCTCAGTTATCCGGAGCTCCTTTCCTCATGCTAAGCAACGCGGACCCGACGAGTGAAGAAGCCAGCCAGCCCAGCAAGCGCATGGATTCCAATAACTTCTTTGTCGGACTTGGAAAGTGAACTAAATGTTGAGAACTGTTAACTGTAACCAAGATGTTCTAAAAGATTCGATGTCGTTCAAGCTATTTAATAGGTTGCTTCTTCCCCTCCCCTTTGTCCTCAAAGAAACATTCAGCATGTTCGCTGTCTATAAGAGCGTCCCTCTGCCTGTAATAAACAGCAAAGCGAATCCAAAACTTGCACATGAATGTAGCAAATCGAACCAGGAACATTTGCATCTTTATTCATTTGATTCTTAATTACCAGGCGAATATATGAGCAGCTAAAATGAAAGATCTTTAGCTTAATGTGTATATGAAAACGGTCCATTGGGGTATTATTTAAGCAACAAACGTCGACTACTCAGAGTTCTAGCGAATCGACTATAGATCAGCAAAACCAATTACGCATTAAATTTGAACCGGAACGTGACGTCGCATGTGGAAGGAACGAAATTTTGCATGCGCTCTGCTCTGTCCCTAGCAAAAAGATTACAGCGTTCGACTCTTCATTTTTAAACTCCAGATCAGTGGGTCTGCACAAAGCGGTCGGTTCCTGGTTGCGTTCTTCCTGGACGTATGAGTTCAAGAATAACTTCCATCATCCGATCCGCTCTCCAAAATTGGATGCTCTACGGGGAAGTGAATTAACGTGCTTTTAGCTGATTTACTCCTGTATGACGCAAGGCGGATAATGCACCAATACTGTGTTAAGTCGCCTTCTAGACAGAAAAACACCGTCGGCTTATTATCCTGGTAGACATCATCATCCCCGTCTGAAATATGTCGAAATGAGCTAGTTCACTTTTTGTCTGCCTCTGCTCCGTTTTATGCATCAGCAAGACGGCCGGGACGAATTGTTTTCTGCACCGTTGTCTGCAGAAAAAAAAGACCACCCGAGTGTTGACGCAAAAACTGGCATAAAGCTTCTTTCATGACATTATATATGTCGCAGACAACATTTTTAGTTACTTAATGGCGAGTGTACCTATTGTTATGGCGCTTTACGATGTTATACCAAAGAACTTAAAATTTCATACTGATAAAAACAAGAACTATTCAACGACAACGTACAAACGTAATTGCCTGTAATGCTCTTTCAAGGTAGTGGTCTGGGAAACAAGACAAAAGTCGCACACTTTGTGGGAAATCTCTTTTGGTGTCCCAGACTCACGCAATTAAACGCATATCAACGTATAAACAAGTACGTATATTAGCCTTATAATTAAAAATACTATAGTTGAAGCTTCTACTTTCTTCAAATCAAAGCATCATGACATGTGGGGGTCATTAAGATATGAAAGTCTGGAGTTTTGTTTGTTGTCGCGCCCAGCTATAGTGGAGAGGTTTCTGCATGAGTCAGTGTATTTACATCTTTTCATTAGTCTTAATTTTTCATAAAAATTATCTGGGAAACGTGCACCGACCACAACAACCATGTGATTCTTCGGTGGTGTGTCAGAAATTTGCTGAGAGAGACACGTTATTCCCACGCTAAATCCCAAAAACGATGATGTGCGGAATATTTTATTGTCAACAGCCTTAACCAGTCTTCTCATCCTCTGCCACATATTGTCGATGCTTTTGATTTTCCTTTCAAAGTACCGGTCTACGCCATATTTGAGCACATTGGTTTGACACTATATGATATAGCTTAATACCTTTATTAAATGAATTATAAGAGGAGCAGTTCAATGAGTTCACCACAATCGATGTTGTTACCCGTACGCAAACTAAGGATGTCGCCTTCGATGTTGTATATGTACAGAATGCATTTGGTCTGATGTCATTCAACCCGACAGAACGTTGGTGAGGAAATGCTCTCTGGAGAGCACATTTCCAGGCGGGTCATACTTAACAACCACGTAGATGAGATGCATGCCTTTGCGTGGGAGACAGGCACTACCCCTGAGCCCCGTAGACTTCCTGATGGCGACACCAATTCCCAGGTTTTTTGTCGATTTCCAGATCATCTGAGTAAAGTGACCGACGCGATGAATATCACGAGGTCGGAAGCTGAAGCGAGGGTCAGGCCATTGTCTGTTCCTCGTGAACTTACTCGTGATAGTTATAGCCGTTGCCTTCGATGTAAAAGCTTTTGGCGACGCTTTCGGCCGTAGCCTCGGCAGAGGGAATCACAGATCCACCGAAAAAGAAGAGGTTTTCTCCGTATCTAGAACATAAGTGTAATTAAAGTGTGTCCGTATGAAACACGAGTAAGTGTTATTTGATTCCTTCACAGATCGGGGAAGTTGCCACGAAAACCGGTTATCTGAGCATATTCTCTCACATGGCGTGCTTTGGGAAAGGCATGAAAGCTTAATTACCTTCTCATAGGATCATGCTTCAGACACGCTTCCTGGTTGGCCAGCTGATCAGCCCACTGTTGCGCACTGCGCTCGATGCTGAGATCATAGTCGAGAGGACCCGCTCCATGTAGAGATCGGTACCGATTGTGTGAGTCGGTCAACTGGAAACAGTTTCTACACTCAAAAGTGCAATTTCGTAACATACTGTCCGTCTGAATGCCGCGAAATCGAAGTCGCTGGGAACAACGTTCTCTGTGCGCGCATCATTCACCAAATAGTTCCTAATTTGATCGAGCTGTAAAGAACAGGCTCACTCTTGAGTGCTGACACATATGACTTACTGTGTTTCCAATGTTTGCACGTGTACTTTCCATCGAAAATGGTAACTTGACCTTCTTCACGTTCTTCTTAAGTTTCGTCAACCGCTTCATGTAGGTGGACCTTTTTGGATAGTTTGAGAAGTCTGTATAGTCTCTTAAGGTTGCACTTTTTGCTGCACTTGAACTTCTTCCAGTAAACTTCGATGAGATTGTCATGTAGTTCAGTCTAAATGGTAAACAGCGAAAGTGAGAGACGTCACAGAGCGGACTGAATATTACCGTATATCTCCTGAACGAGTGAAGGCAGTTATCTTCGAGTTGATCTTTCTGGGACTGTTTGGAATCAGTTGCCAAGACGGACTTGAAAGCACTCTGGAGTCCAGTTCTGCCTTGATATAAAGAAGATTCTGCTCATCAGCAACTGATTGGAATCGGGCTCTCAAGCATTTTGTGGAGCTCAAACTGTACGCACAGCTGGACGAGAAAATGGCTCTCGGCACCGACTGAGCAGCACTTTTGCCCTGTATATTGCTCTGGCAGGTGCAGTAGCTTGAGCGATCGGGCTCCGAACATGGCTGTGAGCAGAGACAGAAACTGAAAGAGAATTGTGTCATGAACGGTTTGACCATCCACACATCAAATTACCTAAAGGAGTAAAACGAATTTTTGACTGCGTCTGTCTCAGCGCTTCCTAGCGCTTCGTACTTGAAAATAACAACATCGACATTTTGCTGAAAAGAGAGCTTCGTATGAATCCATGAGGCATAGTCGACTTACGTGAGCACTAACTACAGTAAGAAGAAGGAGCAGCGTCAGAGACGCTACAGGTGTCGCCGACATGATGTCTGCGAAAAGTTGGCGCCAACCCTTCGGCTCCCCTTTTATAGAGAGCGGAAGTGGAGTTGCACTATGAAACACGCCGGGTGACGCTTGTGCAGAACTTAAGTACCCAGTGGATGGCGCTGTCTGTTTTCCGATGGTCGCCGAGGCGGATCACTCGCCCCCGACGCCTATAGTGACCTTCAACCGAATCTTAACTTGATGATTAAGTACAGTTCTGTGTTCATTTTCTGGACTAACTGACGTACTTTTGCAAAAGGTTACAAAAGGTCTGCTGAAGACACATAGTGCAACCCAGACAGTGTAACATGAATCTTTTGCAACCGAAGGTGTGAATAATAAATTTTCATCCAATTTTAGTCTTTGTCATGTGTCTAGATTCCGAAACTTGCACTTTCTTTGAACATCTGCATGACTCTTCGTTTCCAGAAAACAAGTTTTTTCAAACCCTTTATGTAATTCGAGGTTGAGGTTGTTACCGTAAGTACACAACACTAATCGTTCACTCGAGACTCATTCAGATCACGCGGGACTTTAGATGTCCTTTTAGGAAATGGGTTCACTTATCCAAAAGTATACATGCACCTGGAGGACTCATATCACTTTTACGAAATACTGGAACATCTCGATTCTTGAAGACACATCATATTTTACTATTGCATCAACATTATTGTTATTGTGAAACATGGAATATATATGTTGAAAATCCGCAACTTTCTTCTCATGGATGCCACTGAGGATAGACGATTTGATTGAAGTAAGGCTGGCAAAGCTGGGCCCAAGGATTCACATTTGTAGCCTGTACCGCATTAATGGCCGCTAAATTAAGGAGTCCAATAGGCGTCTGAGGTAATGTCTAAAGAAATAACATTCTATAAGATTTACACTTGTCGATTTACCTTTTCTTGCGTGCGTCCCCAAGAACACTTAACCGTTTGGCATCCGAGCTGCGCGCCGTTCATTTTTAGAATCGCTCTAGCCGCCTCGTTCTTCGCCGCGAATCGCACAAACGCATATCCTTGCTGCTTGAAGACCCGTATTTCCTTTACCGTACCGTACTGTTTAAACTGTTCTTCGATGTCCTCAGCTAAACTTGATCTTTTACCATTTCCGTCAGACTATTGCCTTACAGGTGATCGAAACGTGGACGTTTCCAACATACACCGTAGTGTTGTCCTCTTTAGCCGAATGGTAGATCTGCTCGTAGGTTTTCTCCGCCGTTTCCTCGCTTGGCCTGCGTTGGGCCCAGTTTGTGCGAACGGCCCGCCGCCCAATCATTTGACCCTGCATGCCTTCGATTGCCTTTTCCGCGCTTTCCTTCTCAGGGAACGACACGAACCCGTATCCTTTCGATTTCATTGTTTGGGCATCACGAATTATCTTCGAGTCTCTACAAATACATAAAATTGATCCTTTTTCTGCTGAAATCGTTTCACTCACGAAACGTTGCCATACTTGTGAAAGGCGCTTCGGAGGATATCCGCGTCGACTTCGGGTGACAAATCGCCAACAAACACGTGAAAGTGTTCTGAAAATAAGCAAATCCATGTTGACCCTTACATATATACACTCATTTGCGGTTAGTGAAATCTTCACACAGTTTGAAATGCATTGAAAAGACTTACTACTTGTATCGACTTTTGGTTGAATAGGTTGAGGTGGGGTGTACTGTGAATCCTGAAATTAACACTCGTTATATACCTACGATCAAAAACATACTGCTGCCCGATGAATCGCCGCTAAGGATACCGTACCCGCATCTATCCCTGTCTGAGGCACCAAAAATATTGGCACACCTTCGAACAAACTTCCGTTCGCGTTGAGTGATAAGCCGGCCGACGATGTCGGAGGTGCGAGAAAGCCCGTATTAGGAAACGACTGTTGGATGCCGAAACTGGGAGTCACCACCGTAACTGGAGTCGAGCAGACGGAGGAGACGGACGACTGGCTCGTCCCAGTTGTGCTTGCGGCGGCTGTGGTGCCATTAGGCAAATATTGAGGTAAAAGGGTTGTGGTCGCAGGAGCCATTTGGTGGGCCGAAATGCCAGAACTGCATGGTGCGTGGGTAGTGTTACCGGTCGGAGGCATGGCAAGAGTAAGCATCTTTTTGGAAACGTGCTCCAGGTAGAGAAGGTCAGCGTCGGCAACTAGAGCCTGTTCGCCGTATTCGCAAGGGAATGAGCGCTTCAGATTGGCAACCTTAGAATCGTCGAAGAGGACCTCGGAAGTCCTTCTTCAGCTGCACCAACTCAACAAAAGTACTTCGGGCTTTCAGCGAACTGCCGATGTGACAACAAAAATTGATTGGCGACAGTAACAGTATGGGCTACTTGTTCTGTCCCACGATGTGCTCCACTGCTATCGCTTTGAGAACAGGTGTTTCAATATTTGATCGGCAGATGTGCGCTGAACTGTCCTGAAACAACGGAATAACACTAATTGCCTAAAGCGAACGGCACGACAATCTTTTGCTCTAGAAAACGCGAAATGAAGGGACAAATTGCATTGGTCTTAAGCAATTAGTATCGCGACAAACAGGCATATCCTCTCATACTTTCAATTTCCTCGGGGAATGAACGACCTGCAGCCAAGAAGTCACCCGATTCTAAAACGTAGCAGCCTAAAAACCATACTGTTCCCCACGCACAAGCCAATGTCGGAAGCATTCACAATAGCCCGCTTTTCTATTTATGAGCTTGTTAATTTACAAGTAGGGAGATGAACGCCAAGACATTCAGAGATAGCCCTTCTCCATTCATGTTTGTTTCCCGACATACTTAATGCAAAGACTACCAGAGAGGGAACCGCCGGAAAGTGACTTCCAAAGGCAACAGGCCTTCCCGTCGCTTGGATCCTTCCCGCAGTCAAACGGCATGAAAACAAGTGCCTAAAGTGTGAGCTGCTCGAAAGGGCCAAACGGACAAAGCGGAGCCGCTGCGAGTCGCCGCCTGCCGTTGACTCCGGTATTTCATGCGCTCGCCTGGGCAGGAAAGGAACGCTTGTCTAAGTGCCGCATTAGCTTCGCACACTTGGAATAGCGCTATTGCGGCCTGTATCCAAGCGTGCATTAGGTCGTTAGCGTAACGGCTCTAATTGCTATCCTAAGTGAAAGTGACAGGAAAAGTAATTTTCTCTCTCCCTGTGTTAACAAATAAAAAATCCGATAATTCAGTTGACCATAACATGACGAATAGGAGATAAAACGGAAGACCATTTTCCGTTTGTCTCCAACGGTGCGCAGTGAATAACAAACTTAAGAGGCTTTCATTTAGGCCGTTAACCGTAATCCATGAATAACAACATGATGGGAAAGAAACGCATGGAAACGGTATATCAATAGGGATAGCAGTCTTAACACGTTTCATGAATCATAGCGCCACTACAGGATTATCGTAGCCTATAACGCCTTAAAGCCAGCTAAATGGCGCAATTGTTGCACCAGCTGATCGATACCACTTGGATGTCTTCATTGTTTGTTCGTGGTCCCTCATGCCCAAAATCGCATTAATATAATATCAGGCTAATACGAAGTCGTTACGGGACTCACTCAACTCATTGGTTACAATGCCTCGGGGGTTTTCGGTAAGAGCAGCACGCAAGCGATTTTATAGGAAGTCGATGAAAACAAATTCATTACAAGTATGGCATGCAACGCTAAAGACACCATGGCATCTTTCGTGTCATCGCCAATCAGCCATCACGAGTGCTCACTGGAACTCAACTAAAAACAGCTTTCCAGAGATGGCCACTTCGAGAAATTACGCGAAGGTACGATAATCGTTTCTTCACTAAAAGATTTAACGCGTTCAGTGGCAATATGCCGCAGAACTCCTTTCGTCAGAAAAACGAACCTATGTGGCCTTTGCGCCCGGCACAGGTGTACCGCTGTCCTCGTTATGGTGAGATTAAACCGCCCGTTACACGAAATAACGAATTAACACCGGCGGCAATGCGTACCGTTTTGTCGGTTGCCCTAACAAACAGCGGTAGAGTTCAAAAACAAAAAGTATGGAAATCAGCCGAAATCGGAGCTTTGCTGATAAAAACAATTGTTCGACGAGGGGCCCAAATGTCGCGAGTGACGGCGGTTGATATCCAAGTTCAAAAATTAAAGCAGCCTCTTAAGAATGCATGCGCCGATGCATCGTAAACCAAATGAAAAAGAGTGGACAAATGAAACTGACGCCTGACGGTATCTTATGGAAGATGTTCTCTGACTTGATGGGCACATGACAACCGAACGAACTGAGCGCTCGCGAAACTAAACTGAAACTATGTCCATGCGCGTCGCGACTCAATTGCCAGTGTCCGAATGCTGGACATTGAAAGGCGCTTGTCTTGAACAAAGATTTCGAGGCAAATGAATTTCAGGCGCAATTTCGAATTGCTTTATGCAAATGTGACGTCGCTTAAACCACTGTATGCTCGACGGTTTCACATAATACTCCAGAGGCGCTCTATGCTTTTTAATGCCCAATCAGGACACAAACTGCGCGAGAATAGTCATAACAGAATTTTGTCGAAAGGTACGGTACGTAAACTGCCAATTCATTACACATTAACCCACCGAAATGCGATGATATCGCTTTATTTGCGTACATCGGCTGCGGTCAACGGTAATACACTCTTTGTCGTCACAACTGCCCAAAATAAACATGGATGAAAATGGAGAATATGAGCTAATGTGGAGAGGAGTCTCGAAGCCAGAAGGAACCAAAGCGCTGAGCGGACGGGATTTCACGTTGCTGTTGACACTCCCCTCTCCCTGAACGCAAATGCATTAACAGGTTGTTATGAGACAAAAATGCACGCATAATTTCTGCGAACAAAATATCAGGGCCGAAATCGCCGAATGTATTAATTCTCATGCAGGTGGGGCCATTGCTCGACATCACGTTTATGTGGAAGTGCGCAGTAAAGCAAAGGTTTATGGGACACGGTTCGTAATTTTTTGAAGACCTTGTAAATTAGTAATGCTGCACTCAAGATCGTTTGTCCGGGCAAAATAGAGATGGTGTACAAAAGGAAAACCTCAGCCGATCCGCGCAACGCGGCGAAGCGTTCGATCAAAACTATGCAGACCTTTGGCGCAACCCGATTAAGACGCGGCCAAAGTATACCATGTAGTTAGACAAAATTAATTGTAATGATAGCCGTTTTTGTGGAGTCGACGAACGACACGCATCATCGCGGGCAGCTGCCAACGTCGTTACAGTCGGTGACCCCGTCCCAGTGCGTTTCCCGTCGTCAAAAGCAAAAAAAGGCGCATTTCACGGAAGCAACCCCGATCGCCCGCTTCACTTTACTTTGAGTGAGGTCTTTAGAAGGTCGTCTAACTTTTTTTATATTTAAAGTGTAAAATTTTAGCGACACTCTCCACGAATATTGGTGACAAAACGTCGTAAGATAGAAAACGTTGCGACGAAATTCGGAGAGCGCCGATGATGGCACGGACAGTCTGCGTTGTTGTTCTGCGAAACTGCAGCAACCGCAGGCGTAAAATGTTGTTTTTCAGTTACAAGTAAAAAACCACACGCCTCCGCCATCAACGGAGTTCGCGGCGCCGCAAGGTCATTGATATGACCACTTGCTTGTGCACGAATCGAACGGTGAACGACGCAGGCAATGACAAAATTACAGAAGTGTTTTGTTTAGAACGACTCTCTGGTCACACGGAGAAAAACTACCTTCACTCGACGGCTAGCCGCTGCACAATGACCATCGGCGACGTTACAGGGAAGAAGATCTCGTTCCTCTGTCCGATTGTCTTCGAATCTCATTTGAAAAACTGATTTGCGCACCGATTATACAGCACCTCTTACTGCGTTTATGACGTCCTGTTTATGCGCCGACTTACTTCCACGCATTTTTCTGGACCATAAAATGTGCTTCTTGGTGATGGGAGATCCGAGAGTTCCTTGAAATTGACGACATCAATCGCTGAGATATGGCGATTTCTGCGTTACGGTCGTTCGTTCCCAAAACAAACCCCTTCTGAAAAGACTGAAGATCAAAGTAGAGCATGCGTGCAAACGCTACTCACCGACGAATGCCAACAATGTTCTTATGCCCGATTATCGAGTTCGGCGAAGGGAAAACAGTTCTCTGGAAAGCGAAGTATAATAAGTAGCAGTGCGGAGCTTTCCGACACTAATCGCTCTGATTGCAAGACAAGAACGCCCTATTGCATTATTAACCTTGGAATAATGCCTTGTTGAATAATGCCACTTATGCCAATAATGTAACATAATTTGAAGGCAATTGACAAATCTCGACATCGTGACTTGTTTCGTGTATCCAATTGCATTCAGCTCCTCGGAGCAAAGTATCTTTTATAGTTATATCGCTGCAACGTTGCTGAATGTCGTACTTGAATAAAAACAGATAATAAAGGACAACAGAGGGACGTATTCGAACAATAGTAATTAGTTTGAGGACAACAGGTTTCTCCTTGACGTAATCCTCATATGCGTCTTATTTCAAAACGAATTTTGAATTATAGTGCTCCTCGATGACACTCTCCGTTTTAGTTTTCTGTAATCTTTTTCTCGCAATCCAAGCACAGGCTTTCATAAATTGGTATCCAATCTTAGGCTAATCCCGACTGTGCCATTACGAATCATTCGAGAACCATCACTTGAACTGTAAAGTTTAAAAATTATGGCATTATTTGGTTGCTCCTTCAAGGTGCACTGTGTTCGATGATAGCGTTTTATCAGTTTACAATCAGTTGTTGAAATGTTTCAGAGTTGTTGACACTTTTTCGTAAAGCTTCTCTATATACTTTTATGCATGTCTTCTACTTGTTTGGACTACATTCAGTTGTAAAATACAGCGCTGTTATTTAAAAGGAAACAACACAAAGAGAAACCTTTCTCAGCTTTCCGAATGTCGAAAGTATTTTGGGAGTTCTCAAGATTGACGTCTTCCTTTCCATTTCGAAGAGCATTTGTCTGAGTCGCACGACAACGCTTTTCTCACCCTATCGAGCTGTGAGAAACAATTTCAATAGAAAAGAATAACAAATATTTTGATTAATTGTTTTCACATCATTCAATTTACAAGGATCCCCAGAAGACGTGACATCAAGTTGTCCGCCTATTGAGGAAGTGCTCGTCACGTGAGGGGCTACACAACAAATTTACAAAAATACTGCTTCCTTCTAAGACGCCAGATACCAGTGCCATTCTATATTTTGAGCTGTCTGCGAGTCTATCCGATCTGCGTTGAAAGTCCGCAGCGATTCCGCAAGCAAAGCAGTTTTCCGTATGTGTTTTGTTTGTTTTGCGACCTGATCTCGTGTTACTCGGATAGGAGATGCTCCATCTGGAATCTAAATAAGGCGCCAAAACGCCGACTTCACTCGGTGTGCCGAGCTGATTGCCGAGCTCGAGATTCTGTCCTAAGGGCATAATTTTCTCATTTCTCTTTGTTTAACCTTCTCGTGATTATAAGATCTCTCAGTGGAACTTTCATCCCGCAGATTGGAGCGCGAGCTTCGTCTCATTCCTCATTGAAGTGACCGGCAAATTATAATCCGTCTTTAGCAATATTTTGGGGAACTTTCGAACGGTTAAGTAACCATCGTGAAATGTCCTCATCGTGTCCTCATCTAAAGCGACATTTGGTTTTGATAGCTCATGCCAATTGATATGGTCTCCGCTTCAAACACTGGCCTTAATACATTGTATGTATCTTTGCCGAATTGTGGAAATCTGTTCCAAACTGAATGTTTATACATATCTGTGTCGTTGAGGCTTGGGTTGAAAGATTTGAATAGCTGCACTCACAATGTAAGTCACCTTAGCGAAATGTGAGTTCTTCTCCGAATAAAATGTAACATCTTGAGTTGAAGCCCTTCCTGCCAAGGTCTTTTTGTTAATTTTTTTAAAAATCTTGTTTTTATAGAAGATCTCGACTTAGATTCAGAACGAACACAATCATACTTCCTTGAGATTTGCAGGGGATGCTGCTTTCCTGATGCGAGATCGTTGTTCCCTAGCCTGCTATCGCCTTTCGTTAGGTAAACGCCAGTCATACATTTCGTCGAGAAACGGCTTGTGTGACTGTTTCACCATTATGTACAGGTACCCTAGAACTTGTGCCTAGGTAAAACATCCTGCATGAGATAGCCTCCATAACAAAGTAGAAAATAAATCGGAACAGTCTCTCATTTTGCGCAATAGTATAATAGAACAAAGCAGTAGGTGGAGCTGTAACGATCGTCATTTGGAAAGCTCCTTTCTACGTTTCAAATCTGTTCGTAAAATACAGGGTGTCCCAAAAGTTCGGATAAGTGAAAAAACAGTTATATCTCAAGCCCCATAGAACCAAATTCAACGCGTTTAAGCTCTAACTACTCGTACACTCCTGCCGAATCATAATATCACAATACTTGTTCGAAATGTCCTCCCTTCGCGGCGATGCAGGTCTGAAGACGCATGGGGTTCAGGTCGACGATGCGCGTGGTCACTTTTGGGTTCATTTCCTTCCAGGCTTCTTTCAGTGTGCGCTTCAAGGCTTCGTTGGTTCCGATTCGGGTTCCTGAGATCTTGTTCTCTAGGATTGACCACACAGAGAAATCCAGAGGATTGAGATCAAGGGAGTATGGAGGCCAAAATGTTCTTCTCTCAGACTGCCGGAGCAGACGCCGGAGTCCATTTCACTGGGTCATGGGTCATTTCAAGGTCCTCTTCGCACTGTGGCCTGGCGCATCGTGCTGGTGATACATGTACTGGTTTCCATAAGTGTTCTTCTTCGCGTAGGGCTTCACCACGCCTTCGAGAGCTTTCCTCTGGTAGGATTCAGCGTTCAAAAGTTCCTTCTGCTCGAAAAAATGGAGCTCCGTGTTTCCCAGGGCCGATACTCCAGCCTAAACCATTACGGATTTGGCAAAATGGCTCTTTTAGACTTTAACGGTCTTCGGTGAGCCTTTCTGCAGCCACTCGCGATGATTCTGGCTGTTCCGGAGCGGTTCCACTGTGAAAATCTTTTCATCAGAGAACATGATCTACCGATGCTTGCCAACCGCAACCAAGCGCTTCATTTCTAGGCATTCTTCAACCTTCTTTGGCCTTCATGTCGTCCGTGAGGAGCTGTCCTTTGGCCTACTTGTAGGGAAACACCTGCAGATCATTCTTCAGAATTCGATGGACGGAGGATTTGCCAATTCCGTGCGATTTCGCGAGCTTCTTTGTTGAACGACCCGGATTTCGCTGAAGTTTGTCTTTGATCGCTTTTCTGATCGCTGCGGTCCTTGCCGTCTTCGGTCTTCCGCTTCGAGGCTTGTCCTTGAGGTCCCCTGTCACTTGGTATCGGTCAATGATACGCTTGACGGTCGTCAGATACAATTTCAGCCTCTTCACAATCTCCGGTTTCTTCTTTCCCAGCTTGTAAAGGGTTTGTAACAGCGCTGAGGGTTTCTTCTTTGGTCATTTTCTTGTGGAATATCGGCTCAATAACAGAAAATAACAGCATGTTCTAGTCCAGAATAACGTGTAGAACACGAATATATCAAGAAACACAAAAAACAACGAAAATAAATTCAACAAAAACATGATAGAAAAAATTTATCCGAACTTTTGGGACACCCTGTATACTTTCGACATTACATGTAACCGACAGAGATTCACAAAGTTGGTATTGGCTCACATTGCACCACTAGACTACATACTTAGGAAGTTTTCGTGTTAAGTAAAATGGAGACCGAAAAAACGACATGAATTAGTTATTTGACATTCGCAGCCGCAGTCAACGAGCCGGGAGGATAGCAGATGTCCTTAGGAGATCTCAAGAGATCTGGTGTTTATCAAACTCCACTTGCATTGCGCAGGTTTTTCAAGACTTTTGTTTGTGCATCCTGCCCTGTTCAAAATATTTCATCCTGCGCGTCGCCCACTTTAATTAAAAGTGCTCAAAATTTCCCTTTTCTCTTAGAATCCTTTCTATGGAGACTTCCTAATGTTAAAATGTCTAGTTTCAAGTCCGATACAATGTTTAGTAGACAGTTGATACTAAAGGTTAAATGGAACGCCCGGTTAGCAGCTGAATTCTCTGGACGTGAAGTACACCTCCGCTTTGCCTTTTGCCGTTTCTAAGTCGACAAAACGAACCAATTATGGGAAGTGCGGCCGTTCTCCTTCAACGTCTACGTGATTTGCAAACATCACTCACAGGTGTCCATGATGCCTTAGCAGACAATTGTGGCCTGTTCCTTCAAGACGTTTCAAACGAGTTGTTGTGGCCTCTAATCTTGTCTTGAATCACATTTTTATTCCAAGTATTTCCTTACAGACGATTGGTAACAACTGCGACATCAGAAAGCAGAGCTTTTCTCTCGCGCGGCTCTTCGCCACTTAAGCGATTGCTTGCTCCTACAACAACATAGTAAATGTTTCATGATGATAGTGCTATCGTAGTTACTGAGAAAGTCTCCGTCTGACTTTTCCCGCAATGACGTCTTCCCGTCCCATTTTAATACTTCTTATAGTTAATGCATTGAGTCTTTTGTTGTACACGTGCATTAGTCAACAACGTTTACGTGTTGCCATGCTTTCCAAATCAAGTCTTTGGGATTTACTGAAATACACGCTTTTCGTAAAAGCAAAAAAAAAACGTTCAGTTCCGGCTTTCCTAAAGGTGCCGCAAAACAGAGTTTTCGACGTTGTTTTGTCCTGTCAGCACAAAGGCCGTCAACATTTCTACCTGCTCTGCTGGCTTAGGGTGAACGTTCATTTAATTGCTCTGCATCACCCTTCGAATTTCGTTTTGATTGGTTTTTATCAAACGCTTCAGACGCTTTTCCCCAAGGCATTCCGTTAGCTCTGTTGACGTTTCAGTAACATTTAGCCTTGTTTTTCTTATTTACCGGCATGAGAATTCATTTTTCATTCCACCATCCTTTCATTTTCTTTTTAGTTGATAAGCAGTGACATCTTAAAGGAAAACCGTAGATGCGTTCCGCTTTTGAATTGTCCCAGTGACCAGATCCATGATCATTTGCTATTGTCTGTATGATAATACAATTAGTACATCGCTTCCTCAAAGGTAGACGCTTATACATAGGCAACTGCTCAAAATCAAGCGCCGTTGATATGCTATTTCCGACGTAAAAAAAATAATTGTCGACGCTATATGCAGCTTGGCATGGCGAGACCCCAGTTAGAGGTGCTTTAGCACATTTCCCAAATGGTCAACTAGCCAGCAATAAAATTAAAACCAAAATAAAACGTACTCCGTTGCCCATCGAGTTATGGGGCATTACCTTTCTATTTCCAGTGCCATGCTCCAAGCGCGACAGCCAAAGAAGGCTCTCAGCTCTCTCTTAATTTCCTTCGCTTCCGACTTAACAGTTTCCTTGTTTTCTTCCCGCATCAGCACACTTTGCCATGGTTGATCAACACTCTCTCGAACGTAAATGGATTACTCCCTCCTTCTTTCCGATCTGCGTGGCACATATCAACACCACCAAAGACCTTACGTTAGAATAACTTCTACCTCAACTGACGCGTCATTTCTTTAAGCTCGTTCGTATATGTTCAGTATCACCGCATAAAACTTCTGAACCATATGCAACCCAGCTACTTAAAAAAAATTTCCGCGTGTCCCAAAGCTCTTCCGGCTGGCCACGGTTTTGTCTGCCGAGATCGCGAGATGTCGCAAAGCACTGCATACTGAAGGGCTCTCAGATAAACAATGAGCAGTCGGGGAAATGCACCGGCGAGTGAACTAAATTTATTTCCTTTAACCCGGATAAAACTTTGATTTCAGTCTTTCTAAATATTCCCTGCTCATTAATTCTTGTTCACGACGGCATGCAATTAAAACCCTCATCTTAAAAGTTTCGGGAAAAGTGCCCTTCTTCGCACTCTTACGTGTCGAGCCTACTGTTATTTAACTGAAGCGAACAAGTGGGCAGAGTCTCGCTTGATTTCTTCTTGTTTTCACTTCTAAGCGTGGGAAAATGTACGATAACAATAAGAATGACTTATTGTAGTCGCCTTGCCGTAGGGTTGTCGCACACGCACGATTCTACTTGTTATTCTGTTCGGCTTTCTTTGGAAGAGACGCAAGCCTGAAGATATGGCCGTCTTAGCAGCTGCGATTCCCTTCCAAGAGCGACTCTTCCAAAAGTGCTTGGAAAGGTTCCATCGCCGGATGGAGCTATCCGAGTGCCTTCCCGCCTTAACCGTAGTTCACGAATATGAGAAGAACGGCATCTCCTTGTGCGAGTCGCTTGCAAACGGTAAGCCTTGGCCTTACCTCCCAGTAATGAGTGCCTCTCAGTAACCGTCGTTGAGCATAACCTCGACTACTACTCCGACTGCAGCAAGTTCGACCAGTCCATTTCGCGGTGGATCGTGCCCATTCTCCAACTTCTCTGCTTTTTGGGAAACGTCCTCAACATTCTGATATATCGCTTACCGTACTTTGACGGTTCCTCTTCTGTACACTTTCTCCGCGCAAAGGCCTTGGCTAATTTGGTCTTCGTTCTGTCACGGATCTTCGAAGTTATCCACGCCTGGACCATTGAGGCAAACGCACAGTTCGAACTCACCTACTGGACAACGAAACCGTTTGTGATCACTGTGGCTAACGTCAGTGGAACAATCTCGACCTGGTGAGTCAAGCCTAGTTTACAGCCAAATACTAAACACAGAAATCTGAACTTACAATGTCGCTATAACTACTGGTGTTTCAATGTGATGTTTAGGTTAACTCTCCTCGTTACAATAGAAACAGTGATGTGCGTGCTTATGCCGTTCAGCTTCCGTCAGTACTGTACGCGCCGTCTGTCGCTCAATCTGCTCATAGCAACAGTAATTCTCAGTAGCGGCCTTCATTTGACCTTCCTTTGCACACATCACGTTGCCACATCATCCGTGCTTCGGGAAATCAACTCGTCCGTGCACTGCTGGTACCATGCTATCTATTTCACCATGCAACGCAACACTCTACCAATCTACGAACTTTATGAGAAAATGTACTACTGGATTCAAATGACGGTATCGATCGTCCTTCCCACCATCATAATGCTCATCTGCTCCGTTCTCATTATAACCCAGTTCACGATCAAGGTATAGAAATGAGCAGCCAATCCTTACAAAAACTCCAATTGCAGGAGTTAGGCGAAACGTTTTCTCAGCGCAGGCGATGTGTCATTCGAATGACGGTGGCGACAACTCTGTCTCACCTGCTCCTTGAAGGACCAGCTCTTCTCACCTTTGGAGCAGCTGCTCTTAAAGGAGCCGGAAGCTCCTCACACGACGTCACCACTTGCAAATTGAATCACGGAAACAATCTTCTCTCAATGGTTAACGCCACAATCCCTTTCTTTGTTTTCCTCGTCTGTAACCACCAGTTCCGACACATGACCAAGGTTTATCTCCAAGCGCAGACCGCTTGCGAAAGAGACAAGAAACGAGCTCTGCTCAACCAGAGCACAGTTCGTAACCGTTCTGCTCGAGACCCAGAGAGGTCGGTCATCGAGCAAAAACTAATTACCAAAGTCACAAATATGTAATGCGTTGTCCATTCTTTCTGCGTAATTCTGCTTCATACACGTTTAGTCGTTCTCTGTACGGGCTCTGCGAAGGTCTCGCTCTCCGTTTTCTGTTGATTGTACGTTTGTCACATACAAAAAAAGAAACTTCATTTATATATGCTTGCGTGTCTAGACCGACAAATAAATTTTAACAAAGAATGTGAATATGAATATGGTGAACACCCGCCTTTTAACTGTATCTGCGCAAAATTCGACGAGTCATGGAAGGTAGTTGTCTTCGTCTTGCTTTTGAGTGAGAAGCGATTGGCGAGCTTTCTCGCGTCTTTCGAATTTCTGCGTGCGCTGTTTGTCAATCTGGTAGCGGGTAAGACAAAGAAGAAAGCAGGTAATCAAAAGGACCGTGAGAAAAACTCCTGAGATAATAATTACTAGGTGCGTGTACGTGAAAGCGACACCGCAGATTCGGAAAATAACCACTGGGACTGCTTGTGACTCATCGAGATCTTGATCGTCTGTGTGGGCACACACTTGTTCCTGAACAATGCTGAAGTCTTCAAAACATGAACACTTGGTTTGAGAGTCTCCCACGTCGGGACTCATTTCGCGACACGGAAGCTGATTACAATGTTTCCGATCTTGCCAGAAGCAACATGAACATCTGAACAGCACTTGATCGTATAAATGAGCATACAATCATACCCAGATGAAAGCGAAGAGTTGTGATAGCACTTTGTCACATATTGGTCACATTGTCCTCGCTCGCTGTGATATGTTCTAAACAGCTTCACCTGATAAATATTGGCTACAGATGTGATAAATCGGTAAACCATTACATGCCTCTCGTTCCGAACCATGAACTGCATTTTATGTGCTTCGTTGTTGGTTCGTCAAAAAAAAAATGGAAACCACCTTTTGTTTTCAGAACACTGGCTGTTTCTTACTTTTGTTCTAACACAACTACACGTAGTTTGTTACAGCGTTCATTCTAGCTGTTGAAAACATTTTATTCTAACGATTCGTTTGAAAACTCTGCACTCTAAGTGGCACCATTTCGGAACGCACTATAAATCAAACTGGAATCAAGCCTACCTGCAAACACAAACAGTCTCGAGAGGTTCTTGTCGACCTACGTCGCATATTCCCACATTCCAATCCGCGTCGCATTCGCACGTTTTTGAGAACGTGTCGGCAATGCCGGCAAGTGCTGAAAAAAAGCAATGCAAGCAAACCGATATCGCAGAATGATAGATTACCCGAACATCGCTTGCGCTGTTGATAGGCCAAAGTGTTAGGGATAAAGAGGAGGACAGAGAAGACTACTATACCAGAAACGATCATGCTTCGTACGCTAAAATTTAATAAGCCCACATGACTGTTGGCACGATGCGCATTGTCGACCGTAAACTTGGATTATTTCCCGTATTCATCGCGACATAAACGAGTCAACAATGTCGCAATCGAACTGACTTTCGAGTAAAATCCATTCATTAGAGATAATACAGACGCACCCATATGTTTCGCACACTTTCCGCACATTTGCATAATCAAAAGCCGCAGTAGCACCCGATTCCTGTTTCGGCAAATTCGATATTTCCGAAGAATTCCTCTCGCAAACATTTGTTTCATTTGGGACCGTTTCGATCGATCGAAATCATGACTCCTCGCTTTTGGCAAACATGGTTCTCACGGAGATAAGCGTCTCAGAGGGAACCACTTTTACATACACACATTTAGTTGACATAGCAACATCGCTGTCTTCATGCATTTCTCTGCGTTGGACAAAAGCGGGAACAAAAACGGATGCTCTGTGTCCTGGACATTGATGACAGCACACTTTAACGAGTTATAACCATTCTGATCACCACATGAAGTCCTTGAATTACAGAACTGAATGTTTCAAAGGGCTAACCTTTTTCAATTTGGAAAAGTGTGCAACGGCATTCCAAAGAAAGAACCATGTGGATGCAATAATCGACAATTTATGACGTCACTCGGAGAATGTAAACAAATTTTCCGATAACGCAGTTGTAAACATCGGAACCCTCACTTCAAAAGTAAAACACCAGCTACTTCCCTTGTAGTAAACGAACTTCCAACTGACTGCTGCTGATGCCACCGCAACACTTACCTGTTTCTTTGCTAAAGGAGTGCCACTAGGATACTTTCCGATATCCTGTTTTGAGTCCGGTCTTTTTTGGTCCATTTCCACCGCTGAAAGCACGTGTTAAACTTCCTAAAGATTCTCAATTCGTGCGCCTTTCCCCCATGCAGGACCACCCAGGTTGATTTAAACGCAGATTGAGATTGCGCTTTTATTTTCGAAAGTGTAAGCGCTTTCCTGCATAGTGTAGTATGTGTACGTTTGTAACCATCTGAACGGTAGAGTTTTCTCTCTTCACCGCTGACAGATCGCGCAGGAAGCATCCGCAATGTTTTATTTGTGTGTACGTGATTAGTCGGACCGTTTCTTGTGTTGTAATCAATGGTTGCATCGACCATCTTCGTTGGCACTTTGATCCCACACCACCTTCTCTTGCATCACTGTTCTCGTCATATCACTATTGTCGCGTAGTCACTCTTCCGAGTGACCCAAAGCCGCACGATTTTGTTCGATTGGGCCATTTTTCATTTGATATGGCGACGCTTTTGCCGTATCACCTATCTTATCTTCTTCGCGAGTACTTTGTAAGCAGTACGCCCTCTTCACCTGACAGCATTTTCCCAATTGAAGTCGCGTTTTTCCTTTCGATTGTTTGTTGCTCTACGGAGACCGTGTTTCAGTGTCAGCATGGCCGAAATCCCGTCTGTCTTCATGAACCACGAGTGGTGCCAGGAGTCGGCGGAAAATCTTGACGAATTCCTCGCGGCCAAAGGTAACAGTTGTAACTGTGTGACATTCAGTAACATTCACTTTTGTGTTTCAGGTGTTCCTTGGCTCATCCGAAAGTTGATTTCGTTGAAAACTGGAAACGGTGTCTTCCATTTGACTAAAAATGACGATAAATACACGATTGTTAACTGGAGCTCGAAGAACAAGATGCAATACGAATTCACCGTTGGAGAGCCAGTGACGGCTACCGGATACGATGGAAAGCAGCACAAGGTGAGTACAATTGAGCTGATGAATATTTAATCAACAAAGATTTAGATCTGCTTTTCAATGAATGGAGACCGATTCAGAGAGCAGCACGAACATCTCGAGGGCGACCGCAAAGGAGAGACTGACGACATCACCGAGTACTTCATGCTTGATGGACGCTTGGTTGCGGTAAGATTTCCCCAGTCTTTTTTTAATACAGTAGTGAGAATTTAGGAAAGCTCGGTCACCGACAAGTCTGGAAAGACTGTTACATGGCGCCGTTACTACAAGAGAAGCTAATTCCGTGGACATTTCACTTAATCAGTCACCGCCGGGTTCAACATTGTGATGTTTTCCGAGCCATTTCCTCTTCAGTGATACTTTTTAGAAACATGTACATGTTCATGGTAAATCAATTTCTACACCATCGACATCCACTGAATTGAATTGGAATATTTTCGGCTTTTGCCTGTGCTTAAGGCAGATTTCGTTGAGTTCTCTGCTGATCTGAAGTCAGTTGATTTATATAGTGGGGATAGGTTTAACGTACTTCCTCAGCGTGCCCAGTTGAGAAGGCAACGTGGGTTGAACTGTCGCCGTTTTGCACAATTACGTCCACAATGTTCGCGGGGAAGGAGTCCTCAGTCTAAGCGACACAGAACACTTGAGCGTAAATAACTGATTGACGGAAATTATACCAAATGTGAAGTAAACTGGTTGTAGTGATTTACGTGCTTGATGTCGCAAATGTTGAACTCGATCGACTCTGTTGAGCTGGAGCAATTGCAGCAGCGACTTTGGTAGATCAGACATCCGTTGTACACGTACATAACACCGGATGGTCTTCTCTAAAGATTGTATTAGTTATACCTGACAGAACATCCTGTTTACCTGTATCTTAGAAATATTTGTAGATGCGTCGATAATAACACCGCTTATCGGCCAGAAGTAGCGGACAGAACTGTCAGGCGCAGAAGGGTTACATAATTTCGCGACTAAACAACCCATGTCGATGAAAAGATACGCTGTTATAATTTCATCCTAGCAGTCGTGTATTCTATAAACAAGGCGTTAATTAAAAGGGCCAACATTTATTGAATTCACAGCAAAACCGACTAAATACGAGCCGCGAGGAAAGACATGGGAAAGAAGAGATGATAGTCAACAAAAGAGATTAAAAGCACGGAAGATTCGCCATATTCAAATTGTTCCATACTTGTCAGGTAAGGTAAAAATTCGTTTCGACTTTGTTCAACTGAGCTAAGCTATCTTTTCGGGCGGCCCTCATTCTCCCATTCCACACAATTCGTTACGTCATTTAATCTTCGGGTACGAGCAGAGCGGTAGCAACTGCTTGACCGACGTGAAGTTCTCGATGTTGAGTCAATCGCAGCTAACGCGAAAATCATCCGTTGGAGTACATCTATTGATGTGTAAAATGACATTTTGGGTATCTCGCAATCGTATGGACCACTTGGTTCTCTTCTTCTAACTTATCTCGCAAAAACCGGCACAGTCAAATGAACTCTTAATACCAAAAAGTTATTCAAAGGTACAAAGAAAATGGAAGCACCTACGCAATATGATATAGGATATAATAGCACATTATCCTAAAACGTTTTTAGGCCTCTTTGGCCCGTCGCCATAATAAATTCAAAATTCTCAGCTCACTGAACATGATTACGTGATTTATTCATAGTGGTTTTGGACAATCCGTGCGCGGAAAAACAAACTCGCGACGTAATGGTAGATCCCGCCTTCACAAATTTGCAAAAACAAAGCTCGAAACGAAGCGCATTCTGTTAGTTAATCCATGTTATACGGTTAAAAGCGCAATATGAAATCAAACGCCTTTTGCTTGTTGCAGATACATAACATTGGAGGAATTCAATAGCGCGAAACTGACCAAAAGGAAGGGCCATCGGCAGTTGCGCCTTACTCGCCCAGCGCAAACGACTTTCGCGCAGCTGTGCCAACTCCAACGACAGCAAATCAAATTTCGCAAAGCGGACGAATGCATATTTGACAAATGGTCGAGCTGCTTCACTTATGTGTAAATGTTATTTACTGCGTTTCAAGTTCAGAAAATGAAAGGCAAGTGCGCAACACATGACAAAGTCAAAAATAAACGAACAACTCACTGTTTATAGGTTTGCATTCGGGAGGCAGACAAGTTCCTCACTGAAACACGACACTCCGCCTTAATCGCCCCTACGAAGTCCCCAAACATCGCACGATGTGATAAATGACTAAGGGTGTTACGTACGAAAAGCTTATCGTGAGCAATTAAAACATTGATTCGCAGCATCGGTTATATAACGTTGATGTAAAATTGATCTGCTGATGGCTGGAACCGTTATTCCTGATTTGACATAATAAAAGTGTAGCCAGAAGTAAAAACAACTGCAGGAAAACCAGTTCTTGAATTCCGGCTCAACAATCGCTCCTTTCTCATTAACTTTTGAGCCATATATGAAACAACCGCTAGGCCACATAGCAATTGTAGCGAACAAGACAAAGGTACTGTTCACATTGTGAAAATAGCTATATAAAAGTTTAAAATATACGGTTGCAAGGAGAGACTCAGTTCCCACGAAGGGGTACTAAAGTGTCACTCCTGCTCTACTAAGGGAAGCAAAAGCAAAAGCCACCGAAAGCATTATTTCTTATTCATGACACACTACCGTCGCGCCCAAGGCGGCGCCCATTTGCTACGATTAGTGAACCGAAAAATCAGAACACATCTTAGATATGCATATCTTTTTCGTTCACCGATTGCTAGGTTTACAGCGGCGGCGGATGAAAGGACGAAGTGCATGCTTTTGAATTTCGAAGGGGCTTAGTAATGTTCTATAATGTTATTTAATGTTGCGCAGAAATTCGATTAGTCTCAACGATCTACTCCCCAATAGTGCGTTAAAGCAATTGCCGCTTTGCTCATCTATTTTAAGATGGTCTCCGAAAAATTTGCATAACTCAATTTAGACTGGCGTTCCGCAGATTGAACATGAGCGAAACAGGAACTGGAATTCCGAGACAAAATTGAAAGTATTCATCTATTTTGCTTCTGTGGACGTGCTAGCAGTAAGAGAAACAAAATGAGTAAATGAGATTGTATGAAGCAGTTTTCTATCTGGGCGTCACATGACTAAATAAGTAGTGATAACTCTTTGATGCGCATCGCTCTGTTATATGCATGTGATACGTTGAGGTTTCCCATCGGACGCATTTGAGAGGACGTACTTCGTCACCTCAATGTCGATATTACGCCAGTGTCCTCATAAACTTTCATGGCTTCGGATGGTGGCTGCCAGCATATTTGTCAAGTGAAGTGCCACATTATGCAAGATTTTCTCAGTTGCAAAACGCTATTGTACAGGGGATCAGACAGACCTGACTCAAAGCCCAGTATATCTGGACGAACTTGCATCAGTGATTCGTGTGACGAACATACAGAGCAAAGGGGCATCAGAGTTCATCGTGATCATAAATTGTGTTTGCATGGAATCTGGCATTGTAAGACAGGTGCTTCAATTTTGTGCTTCTAGTTTGTACACATTCACGGACTCCATTTGTAGTTTGCACGAACACATTCTAGGCTGATGAAATGAACGGGTGAAAAGCGGCGTCAACGACGATGCATATCGTATTTAACCGCCGTCTCTTTGGACAGAAATGCGCACGTTCGCTCTTTCTTTGCTGCATTTAGATATTCTTCGTATTACAGATTCCATTTTCAGACTACTAGTTGAACATGGTTGTCCAGCGTCTCAGCTGTCTCCCAACGTCAAATGCGGCTGAAATTCTGGGTGAGAAACTGATTTTCCCCACATCAGGCCGCTCAGCGAGCAATCGGTTTCTTAAGGTAAGTCCGTATTAGCGCAGGAGACAAATAATATTTTGCGTTTTAGGCGGCGCTCACCGAGCGAACCTTAAGCTGGGACGTAAACAACCGCAAGAACTGTGGAATACCGCACCAAGGTTTATTCAATCTTTACGAAAAATGGGGGCGTGGAGGCTTCGGAATGATTCTGACAGGAAACGTTATGGTGTGCCCGGTAAGTACTGGCGATTTTTACGTATAAAAATACAAATCTGCAGAACCATTTGGAATCGGCTGGAAACGGAATAATTAATGAGTCAATTGACAGTCCCGAGCGACGTAACGCCTTCAAGAAGTGGGCCAAGGCAATGAAGACGTCAGGATCTCTTGCTATCGTCCAGTTGAGTCACGTGAGCTGGTTTCACATCCACTTGTATTGAATTATGTTCTGTTAGGGAGGACGCCAAACACCTTTCGCAGTAAATCCAACGCCGTTCTCTGCATCGGATGTCCAGTTAACAGCTGTTAATAGGGGATCTGGCTTTGGACGACCCATTCCGCTTTCAAAAGAGCAGATATACGAGAATGTAATCAAAAACTTCGTATATGCTGCCAAATATTGCTATGAAGCCGGTAAGTCTACCATAGGAGCGCACAAAAACTATCTAGTCTAGGGTTCGACGGAGTCCAACTTCATGCCGCTCATGGTTACCTTCTTGCTCAATTTTGTTCGCCAACGACGAATCAGCGCACCGATGAATATGGTGGCACCGTCGAGAATCGAGCGAGAATTATCTTCGAAATATACGAAGCGATCCGACGAGAAATTCCCGCGGATACTAAGTTTATCGTCGGCATTAAGCTGAATTCGATAGAATTCCAGAACAAGGGGATGAGCAACGATGACGCTCGCGTCATTGCAAGTCGCCTTGAAGTTGGTTATCTGACTTTTCGCTTAAATATATTCACCTCATTCTAGGAAGTTGGCTTTGACTTCATCGAATTGTCCGGAGGCACTATAGAGAAGTTCGCTTTTGCTCACCTGAGAGATTCTACTCGAGAACGTGAAGCATTCTTCCTAGAATTTGCTGGAGAGGTGTTATTCGATGCTACCGTTCCATAATTACAATTGGCTTAATTGTAGATTAAGAAACAACTTTCGAAGACCATCGTCTACCTAACTGGAGGATTCCGAACTGCTTACTGGATGGAAAGGGCTGTGGCTGACGGCTTCACGGACGGCATTGGATTAGGACGTCCAATTACAGCGGAACCAGGTTAAACAATGAAACACACTAAAGAACACACATCTGATTTTCAGATCTTCCACTGAAAATTCTTAGCGGTGCTGCCGATGCTGCTGCTGACAGTCTTTTAGACCAAAACGACTTTCGAATCACAAACCTAGCCAGTAACACTCAAATGTACCAAGCTGGTCTTACAACTATTGACGGGAAGGTATTCACCCACGGAATTATGGATTTGAGCAACTCAGCTGTGGCTGAAAAGTACAAGCAAGCTGCTGCGACTTATGTCGAGAAGATCACAAATCTAGCCTTACAGGGGACTGCCGTTAATGGTGTTCTCGAACTTTAAATCAAATTAAATCTGTGTTGGATCCATGGAGATCTCATGAATTCGTTAAACTTCGCACTGTGGGAAACATTAACACTTCAATAAAGATAACCACACACATCTAAAATCTCAATAACAACAACAACAACGATATAAGAGACTGTTAGCAGTCACTTTGTCAGGAACAGCGAATGGTCAGGTCCCAGGGACGCCGTCTTCACGCAATTGGGAATGTAGACCTACAATATGTGTAAAAGACCCGTTAAGCAGCATTTCACTCACTGGAAACGGAAAGAGTTGATCTTTGTCGTGGCCAAGCGCTAGGGCTCCGAACCTGTTCGACCCCCAGGTGTAAAGGTTACCCGAAGCAGTTACCGCAGCCATCATCAAATTACCACCAAACACTTTGGTGACTTTCGCATCCTCTCCGGTAGCGGTTCCAAACAACGGTCGATCCAAATGAAGCGGAACCTTGGAAGTTGTCACTGATGGTCCAAAGCCAAGAATTTGAAAGCCCCAAACGAAGCAGTCGCCTTCCTTGTTCGCAATAATGCAAGAGGAACCTGTTGTGCCAGCGGAGACGATATGTCCTACTTTGAATGGGAGATGACGCGGAACATTGACCTAAGCGAAAAGTAATTCTAAAACGCTGAGCATCGCGTAAGCTATACCTGCATTTCATCGGTGATAGCAGATAACTGGCCATATTCGTTCTGCCCCCAAGCAAATGCATCACCTGAAATGGCAAACTATGATAATTTTTTCGGGGCGAAAACAGACGGAATTCCCTTTTTCCGATAAAGCTATCAGTGTATCCGTACTGCCGCTAATTGATACAATCTTTTCTCCTTTCAGGTCACCCTCTACTGCAGTTGGCTGCCAAGTTATTCCGAAGCTGCCGTTTCCCGCTTGTCCATCCTCAGATAAACCAAATGCGTACAAAGTTCCATCGGCGAGAAGGGCAAATGACGTATCCAAACAGGCATGCACCTGAAAACAGTCATTCGTTTTATACGGAAAGAGAATATTCCATCCATGGCTTACCTTCACAATCGGACTGTCACTCGGCAGTTCAACGCGCTGAATTGCGTTATCCTTGGCATGAGCAATAAACGGGCGACGTTCTGGATTCTGACCGCACTGGCCGTGAGCATTATTCCCAAAGGCAAAAA
The DNA here is from genome assembly GCA_030435675.1 of Steinernema hermaphroditum. Classification (NCBI taxonomy): domain Eukaryota; kingdom Metazoa; phylum Nematoda; class Chromadorea; order Rhabditida; family Steinernematidae; genus Steinernema; species Steinernema hermaphroditum. Next base: position 9,138,463 of record CM059625.1, on the reverse strand, counting down.
GTCCAGAAGTGGTAGCAACGAGAGAATGGAGCCTTCCAGCGGCAAGTCCCAAAATTTTTCCGCAGTTCTCAGAAAGAGGTACTTTCCTGCCGCCGATATACCATTCTTCGCTGCTATAAAAACTATAGTTAACGCATATTACCAACTTTAGACAAACCGGTGATGCTTCTCCGTCCTTATTGGACCACCGAGCTGGTAGTAGTTGTTGATGCCAGATCCATACACATTATCCGATGACGCGAACAAAGAAAAACCGAATCCAGCGGCAATGTGTTTGATCTGTTTCTTATTGCAGTAGCTCAGCCGTTGTGGTTTGTTAACTGTAACGCCGCGGCTCTCCTTTAAAACTAGAGAGGGAGTAGCGAAGCTTCCAGAAGCCGTTAATCCTGCACCATAAACCGCGCGAGTTGAGTTAAACCGTCTGCCACACCGAGACACTAAAGCAATTTGTATGAAGCAGTCAACGAGAGAACAACCTACAAACGGTAGAGGAGAAGCCCTGTAAAGGGACTGACTTCACGCGAATCATCGTTAAGTGGCCGGGTTTGCAGAAACTGCTACGGCCCTCTCATGACATACAGTATCCGCAACGCTCAGCGCAGGGTTCCGTCGTTGCGGGACTCTAGGGGAGCGAAGCCGATTGGCGCTTGTTTACACCTGTTGTAAGTATGCCACTGTCACAGCGAATATTGCAATTCGACTCTTGATGTGCAAACAGCAATTTTATTATTGTTTGTACAGTTCCCCTTAATACAACTACAATACTAGCAGTATTCGATCAATCCAACACAACCATTACAACTAATATGCCACACTTAAAGTACGAATGAAGTTTTGGGCTTCTTTGTCCTCCTTGCGGCTAGCTAAGACGTCGACCATACCCTTATCTGAATGTGGTTCTTGTGGGATCTGTCTGCCAGTTGGAAACACTTACTGCTGTTGGAAGGATGAATGAGAATAAGGTTGAACTGCCTTAATGTATTTGCGACGCCCGCGGTGCCAAAGCCCGGAACCTCGGTTAAATCAAGGAATGCTTCACCAGCAAAGTCATTCGAACGCAGGAAATCATGATCCATCACAATGAAGTGAACCATCCCCCCTGTGGGAATCTTGGGAGGAATATGACTGAAATGGATTTCTTTGCACTTGAACGTTATTCGATGCTCACAATTCAAAGGTTTCGTCGAAGATTGGGTTGAGACTCTTGCTCACAATCTTAGTTTTTGACACCGGTTGAGTAGGGTATCGAAGTCGCGGTACGAGTTCGATTACGACAAACGGATCGCTCAGTCCATTCGTATCCAGAGGGATTACCTGTTTGGCACCGATCACTGAAAGTACTCTAATGCCCAAATTCTTAAAACTTTGGACTTACCATCAACGACCAGTGTCTGTGAATTCGAATTATAGTAGGCGCGAACATTCAGAATACCGTATTTGCACTCCGATACATCATTCTGAAATAGAAATAGCCATTGTCGTCCCAACTGGAAGACTCTACTCAACTACAAAACCAGATCATTCTGTACTATTTGATAATACTTGCAAAATGGAAAGGAGTTTCGCATGTGTAGACCAGTATTTGAGAGAAAAAGACAGAGGAAACAACTAAGGAGAGAAGAGGGTAAGTATTAGAAACGGTATGGTTCTATGATCCATCTACAGGGGTTGGAAAACTACAATTTGCTATCTCACCTTTACTTCATCGGATGCCATTTCCTAAATTTGCAAGCGATCACAAAACTTAAATGTAACACATAGTTTCGCAAAATCACACGATCGAGAACATTTCCAGAAACAAATCTGCTCGTAATACGTTTTGTGTTCCTTTTTATTTGCCTACTTGGGAAGAACATCAGAAGCTCACCTGTTCTTTGAGGAGATTCTTGTAATACTGTTCAATTATGCGAATGGTGGACATTTGGTTGAGCGCGAGTTTGGACACTAGCTCCTTTAAAGTAATTCTTTTTTAATTTGTTCTTGTGAATTGTTGTTTACCATATGAGCGGGAATGGTTTCGAACGTTTCCAATGAGATGCCCTTTCCACCAGCATGGAAAAAATCAGTGAGCACGCTCCAGGCTTCATACAAACGTTGATAGAAGACGGGTTCCAGCTAGAGTAAAAGTTAGATACCTGAAAAAGCGGCATTTACCCCGGGGTTCTCCTCTATGCATTCGTCGAAGAGCGGCAGAAGAATGTTGACCTGTGCATGCATGACCCGTACGAAATTTCTATGAAGCAAAGTGCGATGGACAGCCGAGAGCTCTGCATCAAGCTGTAAATTCACAATTTGATGAGACCAAGATTGTTTTGATACCGTATCTGTGAGAGGTTTCAAGGCACCTTCCACTGGACATGCTGAGGGGCTCCAAGCCAAATGGAAAACATGCTTTTTGAGGATGGCTATTTGGCGTCGGGCAAGTTTATCAATGGTACATTCGATTTGTTCGCATAAGTACTTATCGCAGCGATCTAGTTCAGACTCAACCTCGATTTTCCATTGAGCTTTTTGCTGAATATGTGGTGTAACGTCGCTCAATTTCAACGCAAACCTGAGTTTTTTGTTCGTACTGCTCCAGTAGCTCATCAAGATGCAGCTTGTCAGTTACCACTAAACTTCGTCGGACTTGCTCTATGTTATTAACGGCAGCGCAAAACTGAAATTTTACACATGATCTCATGGTTGTGACACTTGGCAGGCCTACCAAATTGATAAGCGCACTCGGTATAAATGCCTGCAGCTGTCCACAAAATCCGTCGGTTGCCAGTTGGGCCAGAACTCGGTCCACATAGAACTCAGCGATTTTGCAAATGCACTGCACCAATTTTTCGGTCAAATCCGCGCGTAAAATCACATCGCTGACATTCATCCTTTCCCATATGGCCAGGTACTGGTCGATTATGTGACAAACATCCACATATGAACTAGTGTGTCGAATTTCTGAGGATGCGATTTGTATCGTTGCATCCAGTTGGCAAGCGAGTTCAACCCGACCAAACGCTTTGATTCTCGCAATATCCATCCATTTCACGATTGCGCGATCAAAAATCTGTCCCCAGTCGGACTTGTCCAGGCGGTACTTTTGCCGTGGCAAACGATACTGTCGAAACTCTTGAGCGGCAAAATGCACACGTAGAATGGTTATCAACAGTTCTTCGTTGTCCCCTTCTGTTTTGGACGCTGTCATCATCTGAAACATTAACCTGTGTCGTCGTCGTGTTACCATAACCAACCAGTGTCTTCAAGTCATCCTTTTTTTCGCTCATCATCTCGGAGCAAATGTATTCATCGAGCTGAAAAGTAACAAAGCGACTAATCAAGAAAAAACAGGAGCACTCACCAGTCGATCGAACTCACGATACGTGATCAGTCCGTAATTTATGTCAGTGAACGTTTTGAAGATCGGATCGAATTTGTGCATCTTGGCGCATGCCTTATTTAATGTTTGTATGACTTGGTAGAGTTCCTTGCATGGATTCTTAAGCTGAGATAGTAAACAGTGTTCAATCGGGCGCATTACCTCATTGTCTTCTGCGTGCTTGATAACGTGCCGGAAATATTCCTCTGCACTTTTCTAAAAAAATTTAATTATGGGCTGTTGCTCTGATTTAGATGTGTACTAACCTGCAGAATGGCGTTGATGTCGTAATCAAAGGACTTTTGGAATGGCAAACATTTCTCATAAAGGGGGCTTTCGCGCATTAATTTCCAGCACCTGATATTAGAGGAATCACTTCACCGATTACGTTGGGGAATACGGTACCTGAGCATGTTTGAGAAAGACTCTAGCTGGGTACGCTTGCTGGTAGAAACATTTGTCCGATGACCCATCATGGCCTTCTTGCAGTAATCATCGAATGCTTGGAAGGACTCCGTCAGGGTATTCTCCTCGTCTTTGTCAAGCGCCAGCGGTACCCATTTCGAGATGAGTCGGGAAAGAATGTCGTACAGAAAACTGAACGATATGCCGATGTTTATCATGGCGCTGTACGCAAGCCATTGACTAAAAACATCCATAGCTCATGGGTTCTATCGCACCGACTATATTTTTTTTACCACATGGATTGGTGGAGTTCTGTGAGGTCGCCTTGGATGGCATGTTGATGCAGGATGGTAGTGGCTGGGTCGGACAGTTGCCCATTGAAAAAGCTCACCGGAGCCTAAATCAATTTTGCTCTATATTCTTCGCATTGTTTTATTTTACTACCCCCGACATTCTGATTTCGTGGAGAGCAAACTGTCTTATCAATTCGATGTGCTGTCGGACATCCATGAGATCATCATCTTGCTGGTCAATGCGCTCCTCCCTTGTACTCAACCACAGCTAAATGGAATCATCATTATTAATGTTTAGAACATCCTCTTCAGAACCTTTAGGCGAACTTGTCCCGATACCTCCGATCGTTCCGATCGTTTTTCAAGAGTAAACCAGTCTTCACACCCTGCAGAAGGTACGTCTTTGAGCTTCATAGTAACACATCCAAGGAAATCGTCTGTGCAGTCTTGTGATCCGGCTCGAGCACTCTGCGTAACCTCCTTGAAGTACCGTCCGAGTCCTTTCAATCCAGTGATGTGGTTGAGTGATGTCACAGCATCGAGTACAGACTTTTCTTCGTCGTCGTGGTCCCTAAAAGAGAAAGTAACCACTCTTGTTTGATGGAATTGCGTACCAGATATCCATATGAAATCGATCAGTGGAAACATCATCTACGATGAACTGGAACTTTTCATTCCACTTTGGGTTGAGGGTCTTGTATTGCACAGACGACGCTTTGATATACTTCGCCGGGATAGACTTTGCTTCTGTTTTTGCGCTCTTTTTTGAACCAATTCTTCTTCGAAATGAACCACCAAAACGGTGAAGAACATTTCCCTGCTTCTATAAAATTTAATGATTTGCAATTCGCAGATTATATAAAACCTGGGAATGCGGTGATAAAGGTGGTGTTTCGTGGCCATGCTCATCAGCTTCATCCTGCTCCCCATTTCCAGCTTCGCTGTCATTGGCCTTGGTTCTTCGACTGCCCGGAACAATACCCATCATTGTAAACGGATCGCTGAAGCCTTAAATATTTCATTTGCGTATACTGCGAATGTCACGTTGCGCATCTACCATTGATGTCTTTTGCAATGAGATCCCTGGCTTCCAGCAGCGATATGTTGAGCAGAACAATGGGTGGTTTTTCTTTCTTTGCTCGGTTAAGCAGCTTCTGGTGCAGACCATCATCAACTTGAAAGGCGTTTTGGACATATTTGCAAAGTTGTGGTTCCGGTAGAGCACTGGACTTTCCTACTTTGTGCACGATAGTGTACAGTGCTTCCACGTACAAATCTTGGAACACCTACAGAAAAATTATTCTGAATAGCCTTAGATCGCTTGCCTGAATGCGTTCCTTGTTGTCATTAATAGAAAGTTTGACGATAGTCAATTGGCCAGTGTCAGTATCTGATTCTTTTTCTTCAGGTTGCGGCTGACTGAACTGTTCGAAAAAGTATCCGTCCGAGGCTTGCACCCTAAAGAGTTCATTCACTCTCCGATGTCGCAATTGTGTAGCGCTAGTTTTGAATTTACGCTTATAAAAACTGTTCGTAACGTAAACTCAGTCTTACATCGAACTTAAACAGGTGAAATGCATTTTACGCACACCACAAATCAGAGTAGTTTTGACCTTTAAAACCGTAAACAGTATCTGAGTATACGTGACGAAATGTCGTCGACATAATTAACATCGTTACATGAAGGAGAAAATGGTTTGTTCTGTAATTGCGAGGCTGTTCTAGTCAACGAAGCACTGGCAAATGTTTTGTCCATATGGTATCAAGTGGAATGTTTAATTAAACTTAAAATAATGCAAACCACACTGACTGTTGATTTGTGTCCAACTGAAGGTCTTCCGGTTCTGAGTGGCTTATGGAAGCGGATCGAATGAACTGTTGAGCGCGATTGATCTGCCGACCAGCCCAATTCTGCACCGTGCGCACCCGTTCCGGAATTTGTGGAATCATTCCGATGTCAGAATTATCATTGGTCTAATCAATATACACTAATGAGAACGACCACAAACCATATGCTTTTACGGCGCGAAGGCAAACCCTTTCCCGAACTGGCAGGCGGCGCCTACCAATTGACGCGTCAACAAAGATAAATCGGCCACTGACACGGCGTTTTATTGCGATTTGGGTAATCGAAAACAGCAAATTGCATCTCCATATTGCTTTGCATAAAATTTCTGGTTAATTCTTTAGCGGTTCAGCTTGTTGGGCAGTGTCACTTCATACCTTTGATTTCTTCTTTTTGTAGGGGAGTTGGAAAAAACGTTGGAAAGTTCAAGGTTTTGTTGTTTGTAGAAATCCCTGTGGTTTTGGTGAATGAATCAATGTAAAGTCCGAGCAGAAATGTCATTTTGTTACTTTTAATCGTTTAAAGGCGCCAATCACATTGTGTTACTCTGAATCTGACATACGAGAAATGGGAACAATGTGAAGAAAAACACTTTAACCACTGAGAAAAGCTATCCAAAATAAGGATTAGCGGTTTGGCTCTTGAGTGAGTCTCTAAGTCGCCAGGGACCCTCCCAGAAGCTCCGCCTGGATAGCCTGCTTTCGTTCGCCGTGCATTTGTTATGAAAGAAACAATGATGGAAAGTGATTATGGATGAAAAAGACTCACTCGCACATATGTGGCACTTGAGCCGCGAGAGAGCGTTGCTGGGACAAACACTTGCTGAGAGCCGTGTGGATCCGTGCTCACCGATGCTAGCTCGCGCTCAGTCTCGCGCTGAACATAAGGGTTTCGAGCGCTGTCCTCACTAGGGCCAAACCGAAAAACTAAGGAAAGGGCGTTGCGACGGTTGTCACCCTAGACGCCAGTGGCATTGCTGCGAAACGGCGTCGTCAACTAAGCTGGATCGGGCAAATTTGCAAAAGTCCTCTGTCATCAGGGTCCACATCGAGAGCAACACGGAAGATTAAGCGAAAAGAAGAAGGGCCGCTCGAGACGCACAAAAGAAAGGAGTTTAGTTGTAAGTTTAAGCCGACAACAACGCAACTTCGCTGCGGGCTGCGGCTAATAGGATAAAGATAACAGAACGTCCCAAGCGAATCGAGACCTGCGTGAGTTGCGCTCGCCGGTTTTATCGTCGACTTTTTCGACGCGCTTTAAAAACAACAGCAGAAAGGAATCATGAATTTCGATGTTTTGTTTCCATAACGTAACGAACACGCGTTCCGGGTTACGCACAAACAAAAACTAAGCTCTTTGTTGGGCGGAGTCATTTAATTATTTTGAAATGAGCGGCGTTGATAGAAAACAAGACGAAATTGGAATAATAATAACAAGAATCGTCACGCTGTTTATTCGATGATTATCTTTTAAATTGCTCGTAAAATAAGGAGGCACGCTGCTGTGAACTCTAGTGGCATATTTGGTACACAAAAATGAGGGTACAAAACACCCACCACATTTTAGAGGGTGAGGCTTCTTCAACAAGTCACGCTCACATACCATCGAAATCGAGGAATTAATCTGAATACATAATAGCGAATAATTGCTTACTTTGCAAGTATTCGGGCAACACTTGCGCGAAAGTTCGCATTTGGTTTCCTCTGCCAGCTCCCAAGCGCGGCCCGGACTGCGCGCGCCCCGACTGCATAGCAAATGAACCCGAGTAGAAGCTAGTTCCCAAGTACGCGCAAAAAGGACAAAGGTGATGATTTTGCGTTTCATGAGATGATAGTTACATTAAGGCGAACGAAGTCAAATGCGAGGCCACTCTGTTTGAAGCTACTTAACAACGTGCGCTCGTCGTGAGCGTGTCATTTGAAGACGAGCGCTGTCGCAAAGGCAATTGCCAATGAGGATATCGCGAGGGACAGAGTAATATTTTCGTTGTCTTTGTTGTTCGGGCACCATTTTATGCGCATTCCGCTAACTCGGTTCAGCAGTGTCGGGAGAAATTATTTACGAAGACAGGCGTGGTACCACTCTACAGCAGCTGCTTTGCTCAGAAAGAGTCTTGAGCATGGTCGAGAAAATGAATACAATATTCGCGGTCGTTCCGCAATAATTTATAATTCCGCTTGATTAAACCAGCAGGCCAACCCTTTGACAAAGCATGGGGGTGGAATACTATCACAGTTCCGCGAAATGCGATCTAATCTAAGTGAGATTTGAAAGTTAGCCGGCTTTCTTTGTGTTCCAATTCAAAGTCCACGTTTGTGACCTGGAGAAGAAAATGTCATCGTGTTTCACAATTGAACTCAGCAAAGGACCAAGAGTTTAGAGGAAAGAGCTTCGATTTTCGTCCTAGCTTTTATCAACTACCTTTTCTTCGGTGAAACTAGATAGTAAAATGAATCTAAGACAAAAGGCATTGAGTCTCTCAATGGTCACATATAAACGGAAATTTTCACTAACCTCTTGTTTGCCCATTGTCCGAAATTAATTGCCTTTTGCATCTGTGATAGTCTTCTACGTGTTGACCGACGTCGCATCCTGTTGAGAGCTGAGGATCCGGAAGCGTGCTGGGGAGAGACCAGCGACTGGCAGCATCCAATCGAACCAGCTCGGCCGTTTCGGTCGTTTCCGCGATGAGCCATCACTAAATCACGCCAATTAAAATTCTTCGCCTGGGCAACGGCAACGTAGCCAATAGCATCGGTGATTGTGACAAGGAATTCTCGCGCATATGCTGGTTCGTCATTAGCAGCTCTTGTTGTGCAACACCGCACGTCATAGGGTACGTAAGCAGTGCGGTTTAGGGTGCCACTTAGGTTTACTTTTCTCCTCTGCAGTAAGACAATGCTACGCTTTGCGTGAAAGATCGGAGTTAAGAAATTGGAGATCGACACCATCTGACAAGGGAAACATTATCTTTATTAAACATCATGTTCATTTCCTAAGTCACAATCTCCTGAAAGAGAGTCAAGTAAGTGCATATTTTAAGGAAGCGAACGAGGAAATGCTTTGCTTTTAACGAAACTAAAACACTGCTCTAGTTCGTGAACGACAACGATTGCGTGACTCCGACTGTTGCCCGCAGACCACAATCCGCCAACTTCCAAAGCCGTGCCAATCACGCACATATGCCTCTTGTTTTGTAGCCGACAGCACTTTATCCGCAGATTTGCGCGTATTTTTAGACCTATATCCACCGGAAGCGTTGAGGAGGTTTCTAACAGAGCGCGATCTCATGTGCATTTGTTAATTGAGAGGCACTAAACACCGAAGCTATATACTCGCGTTGTTCGAAGCGATGCTCAAGCAAAGACATTCAAGCTCATCAGTAAGAATTACCGTTTCTGAGGGCGGCAGTTCGAGGAGAATTGGTGGAATACTTCTCAGACATTTGTTACTTTTTTCACATCAGCAATCCAAGCAAAAATGGAGATGCCAGTGAAAAGCCGGTGGAATTGAGGCGTCTTATTTACGAACGTGCTTGGAGCACTAATGAAACAACGTTTGCGTATTGTGCGCCTGACGTATTAATAGTATTTAATTAAGATTCCACATAAGCTCTATCGTTGCAAGATGGGACCAAGTAATAGAAGCGCATCTGGAAATCAGTCGAAGGCCACATGGGCCGTCCGGGGCCGCAACTATTTGTAAAGAACCAAATTAGGCCGGCGGGATAGGGTAAAAAGAGCAAATACGGCCCAACCCGTTATCGACGTCTCGTCTGAGTGGATTCAGTTTTGCGAACGTCACTTCCGGATGTTTGCGGCCAACCCTATCAAAATATCACCAGAAGTAGTTTTCCTCGCAAATCCGAATGACGCATGACGGCATAGATCCGACTCTCGAAGTGGAAGATAAGGCGACTCTTCTTGGAGGGTCTCGATTTCAACAAGTCTTCTTCACCACTGAGAACGCATATTCGTGATTGGTCCTGTAGGCGATGCAATCCTATTCCCATTCGATGTGAAGTCTCTTGAGATTTTCACAAAACAACGCGCAAACAATTCCATTAATGTGCTCTGAGTCATTATTATTCTTTTAGAACATGTCACTGGGCATTCCACTTGGCAATTTTCGTGTAAGTGACGAGTGATGAAGAACGAGATTTCCATTTGAGTGTGTTTTGACTGGTTCCTTTTACAGAGCGTTATAACGGAAATCATTTTAAAACGGTTGAACACAGCTTCAACGAGCATTTTCCGTTGGGTGCCTGTCTGCAACGGTTATTTAATCTTACCCACACGCCTATATGCTACGTGAGGGCCGCAAGGCTAACCTTATGAAAGTAAATGAGGCAGAGCGTCGAAACTCCACAAGACCACAAGTGGCGGGAAAACAGCGACTAGGCCTAGGAAATCTCGAAAATGTTTTGGTCCGCTGTGGCCGCCATCCGAAAAAAGCCATTCAGCGGCGACTTCTGCGAATGGCAAACGAAGTTAATTATCAAATTCAACTTTCTGAATTGCGCCAAAAAACGACCAAACAAATGTCTGGCAAAACGGCTACCAGTTCCCTCACTCAAGCGCAGTCCCGAATCTGTCCTCCAAACGCGGGTCGTCTTTGCGCACCAGAACCCTAGACAGTAAGGTTAAATTTCCTTACCCATCAGTGAATTGCAATTCGACATTCAAGCGCAATAACATCATAGTTGAAATAAAAGGAAATGGAGCACTTTGGTACTCCCCCTACATACATGCAATGAAATACGCGCGAGGTTATGTGTCTGAGGGCATTGCATTTGCAACAATGAATACAATAAGAAGAGATCAAACAAGATGAAGCAAAACACCCGCGTCCTGCAACGTTATCCAAGGTAAATCAAGCACAATTATTCAAACAGTTTAGGAATGTAACGTATCGTCTTCCACAAAATCTTGCGCCTGCTCCCTTGTAACAACATCTATTCGTGACACCTAAATTTCACTATATGGGCTCTTGATCATATTTCATAAACAAACCTTGTTCCTGAAGCGCACTCCATAGAATTTATCTGCGTATTGCAATAATTCTGAACGGAAGGTGGTTGTGATGAATTGAGCATTTTCCGATAGCTCGTGGAGCATCTCTGTAAACAACATCGATTTCATGCAAACATTAAAACAGCTTACCAGCAACAGCACTACGGTGTTGCGCGTCCAACGCTGCATCAATCTCATCAAACAAGTAAAATGGAGCTGGATCACACTTTTGAATGGCAAAGATTAACGCTAAGGCAACTAAACTCTTCTGTCCTCCCGAGAGATGCTCCATTTGACGCGTTTCCTCCGTTCCAGTAAATGAAACCTTAACAAACACTCATTATTACATGTCATGCTTAATTTTTTTGGTGTTTACTTTTATTCCAACTCCTTGAAATGTTTCGACAAGATGCTCGTGCATTGTGACGTCGCCAGTCTCGCTTGCATCCTAAACCATTATTACCGCTTTCAAAGTTTTCATGATGTGTGACGTACCGATTTTGTAATCATAATAAGAGATGCGCGACCACCTGGTACTAATTTAGCGAACACCTTCTGGAAGTTATCGGAAACGAGGTTGAAAGTCAACTGTATAGCATCGAACTTCCGATTTTCCAATACCGTCAAAAGTTCGTTGATAGCCTGAACACGAGTGCCCACATAGCAAACAGCGATCACATATCCTTACCTCGCGGCTTCGAACCTGTTCTTCCATTCGTTTTTCCAGGTCTTCTTTTTGAGCGGATGCGCGCACAAATTGGTCGAGAGCCTTTTTATTAACATTACCATATTTCTTTAATTCTTTAATGCACTTAGTTAACTCAGAATCTAGCTGAAATTCAATTAATATTAGCTTTAACTAACAACATGGGACGGTACCTCTGTCATTCGAGTTCCTGCATACTTTGTAAAGGCTTCCTGCGGAACGGCTCCTAATTCACGGATCTAAATCACTTGCTCTGCTTGTTGGTACAACGGGAAAACAAACAATACCCTTCTCGTTGCTTCTTCTTTCTTGGTTTGATAAGCAGCAGCTTTAGTGCAATACAGATCAGCCTGCCTTGCCATATCGGCTAACATATTATCCAAAGATCTTCTCTTCTCCTACAGGAAACATAACATATTCACAAATAAACAATTCAAGACCCCACCTGCAACTCGTCAAGTTCGTCTGTGATCGCTTTCTCTTTTTCATCGTACTCAATAAGGTCAACATCGAGCTCTAAAGAAACAAGGAAATAAAATAACAGAATTATGTAAAGTAATAGAACTCACCTGCTAACTTTTGCTGAATTGAGGCCAGCCTATCGTTTACCGATCGGAGTTCGGTATTAGCGGCAGCTAGGTTGTGTCGTTTCTCCTCAACCGAAATGTCATTCAATTTCTAAAATGGAAAGAAAGTAGCAACGATGTTATTCACATGTATATACATCATGAAGATTTTCACGTTTCTTTAACAAGTTATTATTCAGCTGACTCTCAAGACGGTCCTTTGTCTGTTCGAGGCGCAAGCGCTCTTTCGTTAAATCGAATAGATTCTTTCGTTGCACTTTAACGAATTCCTAAAATAAGTAAACAATGTAAATAACAATTATGTCAACCCTTAGTTTATACCTCCAAGCGCTCAGCTTCAGCTTGCTCAGCTGCGGAGAGTTGAGTTTGCAAATCTGTTCCCACATCCTTGTTCAGACTTTCAATAAATGCATCGTGCTCCTTCAAGCGGTTTACTAGAACTTGAATTTGTGCATTCTAAATGACCGAATTTTAGCAATGTACGTTAACAATTCTTCTTACCTTCGGACCCTTACTATGCTGGATATGAGAAATCTGATCGTGAATAGATCGTCGAGTGTTCACCAAATTCCGGTACTCTTGCCTCTTCCTACTTAGCTCGAAATCAACTCGACTGATTTCCAATCGAATATTTTCTACTTCATTGTGTCGCTCAGAAGTTACCTTAACAGCTCCAGCTAGCTTGTCCTAAATAGTGAAAATAATAGAGTGCCACTGGGAAGAAAATTATACGTTCAATCCAGCCATTGTCTGTTTTTGAGCTTTTATACGATGGTGCAATTCCAAGCGAGACTTCTTGAAATCAACGTAACCACCTGTCATAGGACCACGACGACTGACTTGATCACCTGAAAATACCAAAACAATATTTAGCAACAATTCCGCACAATGAGTTTGCTATTATCCTAACGGAAAACACTTTTGAAACAGCTTGCAAAGTTCATAAACGAATATACTGCACGACGCAGCATACACACATTACCTTCCAACGTCACGCAGTCGAATTGTTCACTCCTTGCCAGTCTACTTCCGACAGCTAAGTTACGAACAATAGCCGTAGTGGCAAAAACATTCCGCATAACGCTATCAAATCTCGGATCGTACTCAATGCAATCCAGCATGGCACGAGCATCCTGAAAAAAGAGATTAGCATTTGAAAAGCTTGAAGTCAAAAACCTCATCATCAGTAGAACGGCGTGGTGGAGCAACAAGGCGATTGAGCGGGAAGAAATTTATTTCTCCCGGTGAATCGTTCTGATTTACGTAATGAAGTAACTTCATTGCGGTTTTGTCACTTTCAACGACATGGAAAAACAATCTGTTTCCTGCGGTAACCTCAATAGCTTGGTAGTATAGTTCCTCGGAGTGAATCAGATCAATTAGACAACCTTAAACAACACAGCTTTACTTGATCTATACGACAACCACACGAAATTACCATGATATCCTTCGATCACTTCTGTGTATTGACCGTCAGCGTTGTTAGCCTTGAAATAGTCAACGGCTTTTCTGATACTATCTATGCCGTCCATCATTGGCTAAAGGAACAGCAGAAATTGATTAAAATAATATGAATAAATGGCTCACTTTAGCCACAATTCTTCGGAGATCATGTTCCACTGAGGACGTATCGTTCTGTGCCGCTACGATATTGTTACGAATTTCCTTTTCTTCACGCATCGCGTTGTTATACATAACAACAGCTTGTTCCAAATTAGCCTTCAGTGTATTCTGTTGCTTTCCGATGTTTTCCACGTCAGCATGACAACTGTGTCCACTTTCAAGCAGGTCCTAAATCAAGCAAAATCATTTTTAGTGCATAAAATACAAAAAGATACGTGTGCCTCTTGTTGCAATTTCTCAATGGCAGCATCATCATCCTTAATGCTGTTTTCGATATCCGCAATCTGCTTTTCGGTTTCAGCGCGCTGTTCAACTGTGAAATTGATTTCACGACGTAGATACTCATCTCGCTCCTTTTTGCTGGTGAATCGATCACTATATCCTTGTTTCGCATACAGTTCTTTGAATCTCTGGTCCTTGATGCGAAGCTCTGTTTGTAAATCTTGTTCCTTTTTCATCGTTTCCTCAAAAAGAGGAGTAACTTTCTTCAGCTCTTCTTGCTTAACAACAATGTCACGATTAATTTGCTCCAGATCATTTTCGGCATTTTTCTGGAAATAAACCGAGTCATACAACCATTAAACCACAAAAATAAACATACGATTCCGGATCTTTCCAATTCGACGTCTTCCTTTAAATCCTTTACGGTCAGCTCTAATTGCGTCTTTTTCTGGAAACGGTCCGTCTTTTCATTATCAAGGGCCTTTCTTTCTTCTTTCATGCCCTTAAATCTTGCATGAAGCTTACGAATCTTTGTTTCAGCTTCTGTTATGTCATTACGGAGTTTCATCAAATCCGTTTCGACCTAAAGAAAAGGGTAAAGAAAGCGGAACAAAACAAAAGAACAATACCTCATTCTGTCGACCATTCAATTCCTCGCGCTGCTGAGATACTTTGTCGAACTTTCTGCGTGCCTCGCGAACCTCCAAATCGTATATAGCATACTCCACAGCTCTAAAAGGCAGCAGCCTATCATACACACGGACCGGAAATGATTAACCGTTTGGTCTTATCCAGCTTCTGATATTCCTTTAAATCTTCTTTTTCTTCTTCAAGTGTTTTCAGGCGATCATTGATGTAAGCAAGGAGAGTTTCAATCCTTTGCATCTTCACGTTCGTCTCATTCAAAATTTTCTTACTTTCCTCCTTCCGTTCGTCGTACACCCTAGTTCCAGCGACCTAAATGGCGAAAAAAGAATAATGAGAAAGAATACATCCCACTCACCTCCTTCAGCAATTTAAGTCTGTAGCTTTCATGTGCTGTAGCTAATTCATTTATCTTTCCTTGTTTCACAATATAATATGGGTTAGATTTAGAAAATCCAGCAGACTCCATCAGGTTCACAACCTGAAACGCCTTAATAGCAAGATGTATGGTAAATACGCGTACCTCAGCTCTGGTCACCAACTTGTTGTCGATTAAATATTGATCTTTCTTCATACCAATTTGTCGGACAACACGAACTTCTCGGGAATCGATCTAGAGAGATAGTAAAATACTACGACACTTCACTTTTGCTCATACAGCTGTTATGCGGCGGTCAGAATTATCAAACACTATTTCCACACGAGCTGTAGTAATTCTGGGACCAACACCTTCGTGAAGCAACGCCTGTCTGGCATCAGCCTTCAAGTGAGCGAATTCTTCACTCAAAACAAACTGAATAGCAAGGAAGAAGTTGCTCTTCCCACTTCCATTCCGACCAACGACTACATTATGTCTTCGAGAAAAGCTGTCAGAGCAGTGGACTTCTCTGTAACTTCGAAATCCAGAGATATTGACCTGAAAGAGAACGCTTAACTTTTTTGAAGAAGATCAGGCAAGACGTACCTCTTTTATATGCATGGCTCGCAACTTCCGTTACAACATGCAATAATACAGAGCCTGAAAATAGTAACCGTACAAGAAATTGTTACAATCCACGAAACACTTTGCTAATAGTCACGGTCCTCAAACATGCAAGCGATGTGCAAACTTGTCACGTTTCGCGCCAATAATGTTTTCCAAAAAGCACAGTGCACTAATTGTCGTCAGGCAGATCGTTACGGGATAACGCAGGCACGTTAGTCGCTAAACCTTGCAGTCGCGACTACGAAATGCACCCTGAAGAACTCTTAAAAGGGACAATTTTTAATTCAGACTATTTAAAGTAGAGTAATTGATGTGAAAAATAAAACAAATACGGATCACAACTGCCGTGTTATAGGAATTGTTCAACGCTTCCTTGGTGAAACCCAGGATTACCGAACTCGACAAGCTGGTCTCACCAAATAAGAGATGCATAAACCGTTTCTGGATAACGCCTTTCGGTACAACGCAGCTTTTAAGAACCAACCGTGACTGGCTGTGAACTGGTTTTGTTTAGAACCCAATTCCATCGAACACAGAGTAGAAATTACTACAGTCACAGTATGGATATCACAGGAGAGACACCCAACTTGAAGCGGAACAACGTTTTTGCATATCTGACTGAATTTTGAACGAAATGTGTATTAAGATTAAAAGGCAACAGATCGTGGATATTTAGTTATAGAAGGAGCTCGTAATTCTTTCTACGAAGCCAGTAGTGGCCAACATTGACGAGAACAGTTTGAAAGAACTCGTGTTTCTCTTGGTAATTGGTATTCTTTTGTGCAAGCTGAGAATGTGTCTTTATTCCGCACTGTTCCGTTGGAGTCTCTAAGTAATAGAATTTATTGTCATTCAGCTGCGTTAGACGGACATAACTGCAAGTTTTTTTCTTTGAAACGGACTGTATCTTCGTCTGCAGTGCCCTCGACAAGCGCATTTGGGAAGCTGGAAGCTAATCTTCGTAATCGGCAAAGTGAAGTTCGATTGCACATTGGTCTTCATAACCTCTTTTTATGTGGTTAACGGCGAAAAGTCACATAAAATAGATCTTCGTGAATCTTCCGGGTAGGAGCGATGAAGGATTTTGCAAAAAGCGAGCCAGCCGTTCACAGTGTGCATATATAAAGTGGTGTTGACAATGGTTTGCACCAATACCTACCTTATGTTGCCCTTAAGCGAGATAGGGTTTAGTCCGTGAGCAAATAATTTTATCTCCTCTACAACAACAAGAACTGGAATGCAAGTGGCAGTGTCAAGGACATAACATAGAAGCATTTCTGGCACTTTTTAAAGATGTAAGGAATCTGAACTCTTTGCCACAAAATATTATTGGTTCTTTTGAAAGAATTGTTCTTGGAAAGCCTCTAGGAATGGTCTTACTGTTGTATTCGGCACTCAATATAGAGGCAACGACAATTCTCTTAACTGCCGGTAATCATGAAATTACCACAAGATTCAACAAATGTGCTTGCATAGAGAAAAGAGGAATTTTAAAGGAACGCAGAGACAATTTGGATCGTTGTACGCTTAGCTCGGCCTTTACTAATTTATTCACGAGACGCAGTTAAAACTGCCTGTAGTCTGGATAGTACAGACCTAATGCAAGGGTACGCACATTGCTGATGAGAGTTGATCAGCGAGAGGCTTTCGGAACCTCGAGAACATTAGTGAAACGAAAGGAAATATTCTGGATTGCTCCGCCCCCTTGTCTTTTGGTATGCCTTTTCAAAGGACGTCCATCATCAGCCCGTCCGTTTGTTCGTCGCCGTGCCTAATTTCATTGCCCACAGATATTCACAAACGACTGTGGTTTGTACAGAGATAGTTTCATGCATTATCTTTCCCTTAAGTCATCCGACCGTTGGAACGAGCATTCCCCGCCCTCAACTTCGCGAAAGCGTGACTCTTTCTATTCTCTCCATAGTGTCTCCATCGCTTATTCTCTTGACTCTCAGGTTGCGCAATGGAGGTGAACGAAACACTTCCTTCTCCAACTGCAGAGGCCACACTTTTTGAGATGCATCCCATACTAACTTCACTTATCGTCTTATTCGTCATGCTTATGATACTGATCACTCTTGTTGGTAACAGCTTAGTCTGTCTCGCCGTGTTCCACGTCCGCAAACTAAAGCAGCAACCAGCCAACTTCCTTCTGGTCTCCTTAGCATTCGCTGATCTCGGCGTTGCTCTGTTTGTCATGCCACCCGCTCTAATTCTCCTGTTTGAAGGCAGATGGATTCTCGGAAGCACTGTGTGCCGACTTTGGACATCTGCAGATTTGACCCTTTGTACCGCATCTATCCTCAATTTGTGCATGATCAGTGTTGATCGCTATCTCGCTGTCTGCAAACCTTTGATATATACAGCCGAGCGCACCACTAAAAGAATCCTTTGCTACATAGCGATCGTCTGGATTGGAGCACTATTTGTCAGTATCGTTCCGTTCACCATGCTAGCGCGTAGCGCGGAAGACACCTGTCAGGTAAGCGCATATAATTCGAGGCACTACGTAGACATTCTCGGTTTTAATTTCACAATGATAAACTGTTTTGACGGAAACGTTTATGAGAAACGTTCAAAAACAAAAAAAACCCACTTACGTGACGACAACGTTGGCGGTGTATCGTCGCATACATAACGTATTACCATAGGGCGCTCGATCAGCTTTGTCCGAATTAATGTGCCCGTCGAATAAGCAAGGGGGTATCCGACATTTTTAGGACATAGGCACACATTAATGGCGTATTTGCTAACGTTGGATATTAAATTCATAGCTGAAAACAAAAATTCCTATTTCAAACACGCACTTTGATATGTGGCATAACGATTTTGCTTTTCGTCTGCTGTAATTTGAGCGTAACGAGGTCCTCTCGTCCACTTCATTACAATTCCAACTTCGAATCTTAATCGTTTTCTGGGGAGTAATTCAGCTAAGTATTAGAGCATCCGCAATTTAAGCGAAAACTTCATTTCTAGCACGGAAAAGGAGCGTTTTGGCCGAATTCGAGCACTAAAGAGCAGCAAGATTGAATTTCGTGCTGCTTAGTTCAACAAGGGTCCAATTTTCATAAACGGTAACGGCTTTCTCATAAATTTGGAACAACGAATGCATAGTGAGTGCTTTAAGCATCACAACGGAGAATGCAAAGCTACTGTAATTTGCGCACAATAGATCAAATGAAAAAGGTGCGTTTCGTAATAAAATTTCGCGAGGCAAATGGCCCACCGAGGATTGGGCAATATCTTTGCGGCTTTTTCTGCAACGATCTTTGAGGTGCAGTACAAGGCGGCAAGTAGTTTCCCATCTATTAACCCAGTTAAAACAAGTCCTATGATTAGTAAGATTCAACGACTCTAGTGCGTTGTGAAATGACTCGCCGAACCCGTGGAACATCGCAGGAACGCACTCATGTAGTCGTATTTTGCAAAAGGAACTAGAAGTCTTCAAAATTATTGATATACCATAAAATAGATTTATTTCGATGTCGTTTGGCAGATAAGAAGAGGCAGTGTTATTGCAAGCAATTATTTTTAGGTTCCTCAGAATGGTCTTTATCAGATTTACGCAACATTAATATCCTTCTATGGTCCGGCCATTATCATGGTAACTTTGTACGTGCGGATGTGGCACGTTGCACGAAGAATTTGCAAGCATGACCGTCATACGCAATGCGCTGGCACTGAGTCATCGTTGGCTAAAGCAGACCATGACCCAAAAAAATCAACAAAGAAGATGCACAGGCCGAGCGCCTTCCTGGCTGTCGTCAAAGTGCAGTTGGTTTGTTTTTTTGAAAAAACTAGACCGAAGTGACAGCAATTAACATTTTAGCTCAGCGCTCATTCGACGTTCAAAGGTGAAAACAAGGCGCGAAAGACATTGGGAGTCATTATGAGTGTGTTCATTTGCTGCTGGCTTCCTTTCTTCGTCTTGGCTCTATTGAAATCCCTGATACGTTTTGCAATACCTCAGTGGTTGGACTATCTTGCTCTTTGGCTGGGTTACTCAAATAGGTTCGAAAAAGTGGCTGTAATATTAATAATGCTTTTCCTTCAGCATGCTGAACCCATTAATTTATTGCAAATACAATCGAGAGTTTCGAATTCCCTTCCGAGAGATGCTGTGCTGTCGGTTCTCAACTCTTCAAACAGTGATGCGTCACGAGAGTTTCACGAGCAAATTTGGACCAACGAGGTTTGTTACTTTTGCACGACTGATGTGTGCGGAATGATAATATTCGTTTAACGTAACAACCGATTCCTCTAAAAGCCTTCCTACGCAAGTCCTAAGAAGTTAGTCGACAAATATAGCCCTAAGGATGTATCGGTTGGCGATTTCTGGAGGCGTGTGCGCTTTAAAGTGATGATCGAAGCACTGGGAATACCATTTAAAACTAAGTAACGCGACCTCTCAAATTACGACTGGAACCGCTTGTCCGCACAAATCGACGCAGTGACGCCCATTCTCTTCCCGCAATTGAAAAGACCCTTCTCATTTCTTGGGCATCTCGATTTTTCCTGGATTGAATTTCTCTGTTCAAGAAATGTTTCTCATGAGTGTGGATCACGGCGCTGCGGAAGGGGGAAGTAACGTTTGCGGTGAACTACGATGTGGGACTTTTGCCTCCTAGCGACAGATGTTCCCAGAGTATAGATTTCCACCTCAGCAGCGATAAAAGAAGGGACCGAAGTTTTACGTTGGGTCGTCTTGCAGAAGAAGAACCAAGCAAAAAGGGCTGAATTAAACGGCGATAATATTACTATGTGCAAGTGTTCCAAAACTTAAAACAAAACTTATGTGTGCTGATACATAAAGAGATGCATGATGACAGTAAGTTGCCTCACGAGTTATTAAGTTGCTAAGAGACCTGCTGTCTTCACTTTAAGATTCTTTTATGCCCAGCTATGGCAATACCTTCTGGCGTATTAAATATGAACAAATACCATGTAAGCTCTTCGCAACTGCCAATGTCCTTATTTAATGAATCTTTCTTTGCAAACAGAAACTCAAGATGTTCTGCAATGAAACCTCAGCGTTCACATTCAAACACTTGTTTTATGTCGTTTGGGAAAGTGATTTCCGCTATTTTTTAAGGTTTGTACGTCCTACTCTGTCCATAATTTTGAAAAAAAAAACTTCTTTTCTGCAGCACAATATCAGCTGTCAGCGCTTAATTACAAATTACCCCTAATGTTTGCAGATGGGTTTTATACTTAGACAACAGCGCCTTTTGACGATAGCCTTTATTTTCCTCAAAGGAACACAATCCAATATTTTCAGACCAAAATGTTAATTATTATTAAATTAAATTAAATTTTTTTTAAAATTAAATTTAAAAAGTACAAAACCTATTAAAAGCTTAATTCTGCAGGGCTTTCAAGAGAACTATTTACTGTACATCTCGTGACTGATCATAGATTCATTTCATGAGGTGGCTCCTCACCCAGCTCAAGTAAATTTCTATTGCAATAAGGGAAATGTTGAAGAAAACAGTGCAACTTCTTGACACTGAGGTTCGCATCAAATGAATGTTTCTCAAACTTTTCCGTAGTATTCGTCATACCTTATGTATTGTTGTACATTTCAGACAGCAAACGCCACTGATGAGAGACCGGAATCTAACGTCGCCGCAGAAATTGACACAAACTTCGCAGATGTGAATGTTATCAGAAGGAGCGATGTAGGGTTGGCGAAGAACGGCGTCGATAACTCGGAAACAATCGCCGATTGCGGCTCTTTTCCAGCAATAGCTGTTCTCTGCGCAAGAGTGTCGAAGGTTCGATACGACCTATTTTGTGCAATAAAAAATCATTAAATAACATACAGGGCTTATTACGTGAAGACAGTGACCCTAATTTACCTGAGTAAGGGATGCCGACGGATGCGGATATGGCACAGTCTTTGCACTTTTTCAAGTTGCTCTGTATTACAATCCAAGCAACCTAGCCAAAGTACAAAGAGCGTGACAAATCCTCGTAAAACGGCCAATACACGCTTTCGGAAGAATACGGAAAACACGGACAGAGTGACACGACAACACTGTGAGAGAAGTTGTTCGCCCAAGAAATGATGCTTTCACACGGAAGAACAACAGTGAACCGCCTCCGACGACTGTCAGCTCATTTTGGCGGATAGCTCTCCCCGCTCAGCCTATTTATAACCGCCATGACTCAGATAACCAGCGAGCACCATCGCTCAGGGGCGGTTCCTTACAGACACTTACATCGCCAGTCAAAAACGAATTTCGAAACCAACAATATGTGTACAGGGAGTGGGAGGGCATTTAAAGAACTGATACACCTTCTCAGGCGGTAAGTTCAGGTCCGTAAGACTCCCAGTGTGGACGCAATAGCGAGAACGCAGCTCCTCTGGTACATTGAACGCCTCGCAACACAATCGTCTTAACTGTGTGACGAATGGCATTTCGAGCGTCCAGATGTTATTAGATCTTTCTGGAATTTTTCATCAACGGTTAGTCATCACAGGGAAAGTTATTTTTTCGAAAGAGCTCTAGCGGACAGACGTCACCATTGCGAAAGCAATGTTGTATTTGTGCACGGTGTTCAGAGAATTTCGAAATACATATCCGGGCAATGAATAAGCGGAATGCCCTTTCGTAACTCGTGTTTTCAACTGTTCGGTAGTGTATTCCATATTCGTGAGGACGGTATGCGTTGTGGTCAGGTGAAGTAATTGTAAGTGATTCCAGAAACTCTTTGAGACAGACATGAGTCGGGGATGACGTCACTTGTTCGGTAAACACGCTCGCATTCCAGCTTCTGTTATCTTTTGTCATGCAGTGAGTCATCAACCAGTGGGAGAGATCACAAAGGAAGGACAGTCATCCCAGCGCGAACATGACTCATCCTTAATTCTCCGCATTAACGTTACTCGAAAAATTATATCTGTGTCTTTCAGTCAACAATTTTTATTAAGGACTCAAAGATTCGACTTAGCTTTGATTTGCAATGCATAACAACCCGAATGAAATTAAGGGTAACATTGTTATTAGCCTGACGACTTGTGCGGATTCAGTTTGGTGCGAATTGCAATGAAGAAAGACAAAAAGTGGTGAGATTGAACATTTATGGCAGTGTGACAACTAGAATAGACGACAACGGATAGATGCGCATTTGGTTTAAAGCAGTGTTTGACAAGAATAGAGTTTGACCAGTGTATGTTATGCAGGGTCTGATCTAAGGATATCTCGGGAGTCTTCATCACAGGAGGCTGGACGAAAAACCGTTCGTACTTGCTCGGTTATAGCGCCCGGAGATATGACACAGTTTTCTTTAGGACTTGCTGCATCTTCGCTGAAACTTCCAGATGAATCGAATTTTCCTCCTTCTCCTCTCTGTCGTTTCAACGCGTGCTTGTGCCGCGACTCATGAAGATATTTCTAAAATGGTTCTTTTGTATGTCAACGGAGTATTTTCTGTGCAGAATCGTAGCGAAATGTGCGTACCCTCCTCTCTTTAGGAATAAGTCCTTGTTGTTCCAATTTTGCTCTGGTCAATCGTCGCTTTAAAATGCGGTTATACTGCTTGGCGTTTACATAAAGCGGCTCTTCTTCTTTCGCACTGGTCTGTTCGGGTATCTGAGCCGGAGCGGGCTGTGCGACGACTGAACTACTGGACGACGCACTCGGGACAAGTTGAATTATAATTGGTTGAGACCCTCCTTCCTGCAATTTGGGTTGAAAGAAGTTAGCAAACTTTGAAACTGCAACCTGCGGGATCATTTGACAAACGTTTTGATAGTCGACAATTTTCGTTCCATCTAAAAACGTTGACGTATTAATTAATTCGTTACATTTTTCTGCTCACTCGCTTGGTATGGGTCAGGTGATCGACAACTCCCGTCAGCCGACACACTGTCGCAACTGGAAATGCTTTCACGAAAGGCATTCTGGGGTGCCACGTGTACTTGACCGCCTTGTTCAGAAACTTCCTAGGTGAAGAAAATTTACAAGGGTGCGGAAAAACTCATTTTGAGTGTCTTTGCTTCGATGTTGTGAAAGGCAATGGCTAAATGAGTAAAGTTCACACCTGTTGCATCCCATTTCTGTCTGGAATAATTACGTAAGCAGCTTTCGGTTGGTCGTTAGTGCTTACGGGAACAAATCTCATGGACGGATATTGGTCTTGCGTCTGACACTAAAAATAGAACAAAGTGGCTACAGCTGTGTCATACCATACCTGCGCACTTGGCGTCACTGTGTGATTTTGCTGCCCTGGAGCAACTGAACAGGAAGGTGAACGGTGATGCTGAACATAATGATGTTGTCCGCCGTGCGAAAGACTCCTAAAATTGGAGATGTCAAAATGTGTAAAGCATGGAAGGGTTATCGATTGGGGAAAACTTTGCACGCCGTTGATTGTGGTATATAATGCTGAAAAAATCACATATGGCACATGGGAAAATAGTAGTCTCGAAGTTGTATACTCAAAATACTGCGCAAAAGGGTTCTCGAACATGTGTTCAGCATCGTTCTGCACAACGCTCCTCCTTTTCCATGCCTATCTTATAGCTTTGCCATCTTTTTTTTGTACGATGAGCCCAGAAATCATCGTTATGTACTCACACTCCTCCAGTGTTAGACTGATTACAGCAATCGGTATATTGGCGTTGCAAGGATTGGGGTTGGGCACGCATCAAAATACTTACATTTTATTGGTTAGCGACGGCGTCAACTGATTGGCTGAGCGGTTATCGTCCAATCAACGTCGCAATCGATGCCCGCGCCAAGCAACAGCGAAGGATGGGACACGCCCTCGGTGACTGCCCCTTCTCCCTTCGCAGAGAGGCAACAATCGTCTCGAGACCTAGGCACGAAGATTACGGTACCTCCGCTATGGCGGAGTCACCACCGACCTTTCGTTAAGGGTTTAAAGGAAAAGGCTGTCATATCGAGTTGTAAAAGAAACAACAAATACTCTTGGTCAGTTTCAGAACATAACGAAGACCTTCCGAATTACCTCAAGAAGTACAACCATAAATTAAGCTAGCGCTTACAGCTAAATTTCCCTGAATCTTTTTTCACAAAGTACCGTATTTCACATGTGTTAGATGACAAGCCGAATGACAAAAATTTTGTCCATTTTTCACTTTTATTTAACAACAATGCACCACTCACAACAGCTTTTTTTAGACATGAATACGAAAGCGACTACGCCACGGAAGACTGACTTACGCATGAGATATAAAGAAGAGATGTACAGAATCTTACAGCAACACTTATATGTACAGCAACCGACTGAGGATCGGTTGTATCTGACAATAGACTAGCTAATATGCAGTAAGTACCACGAAGAACAGGATATGTTAGTTAAATAAAAGAACAGTGTATAAATACAAGAAGAAGTTTAACATTTTGCTTTGAGACATTTTACATGATTGGGAAGACAAGAAAACTGAGGAAGACATCGATAGAACTCGGAAACCATGTATCTACAAACACTATCGTGAATGCAAGTTACGATAAACATTTAAGATGGAAATATGTACGGTGTATATATGTACGTATCTGTCAGCGTCCTGCTCACGCATCGAGTAATTGGCCTGCCGTCGGACCCGTTGGATTCGTAGGAGTGCTTACTCCGTTGGCACCTGTGTGAGCCATACTGGCATAATTTCCACCTACGTTGTCTCTACTCGATCCAGCCAACCTACGTTCATCCTGAGAAGAACCAGCGCCAGGGGTCTGAAAAAACCTGCGTATTAGGCAACACAAACTATACAGTTCGCAGATGGTGCTAAAGAAGATAAGAAAAACTGAGAGTACATAATGTTATTTGTCAATGAGAAACAATTTAAATTAGCGACTGATGACTACTGCCTTCGAGTGGCGAGTAAGTGGACGAAGAAGATCGTGGCACAGAATATGAAGTCTGGGCTGAGGTTCGACTGTTTTGAATTGCGCCGGGTACAACCACCGCAACCTCATTTGTTGGGACTGATGCATTAGCCTAAAATTTTTGGGTTTCAGAAAAGGAATGTTTCTCCTTGTCAAAAGTAGACGTGAAAGCATCATAGTAGTAGTTTAGAGTGCGCTTGACCGCCACCGTGAATTTAAATTTGTGTTAGGATGTGGTATATAATGTTAGGAAGCAGCAAAGTTATGTTGAGTGTTATAATCACAAACCGATCTCGAAGGGTTGGAGTGCTGAAATAATCTACAGTAAGTTGATTACATAACCGCGAATGATTAACCTGAGTGTATTGTTGGTACTGAGGATGGAAGTTATGGATGGCATCTTGCATGATATCTTTAGGGTTCATAGTTTCCTTCAGCGAGCTGCTGATGCTTTGCAGAGTAACGGGCCGACCGTCGCTGCCACCACTCACTGAAAAGGACACTATATCGTCTTTTAGCCTTTTAAAACATGTTTACCAGTGTGAACATCGGCATAGGCGCCAACTCCAAAAGCGAAGCGAAGAGCGATAGCAGCAAAGAACATTTCGACACAGATGAAGAAGTTCTGATAACCGGCAGCAACAGTTCCACGACTAATGATCTCATTTCCCTGTGCATCATGAACTGGGTCGATGACTGAAGTAGCACCGAGAACAGCCAGGAGAAAACCTGTAAAATGGAAAAGATCGAACTGTTTCGAGTAACTCTGGGCACGTACCTTGCCAGAAGGACAAGAAAATGACCGACTTGACAGTCAAAAACTTGAGCACCGGGCTGTAAGGATTGAGAAGATCACGGGTTGCAGTGTAGAAGAGGTATAATCCATAAAGTGCCAGAGAAACGGACACGTTGTACACAATGGTGATATAGATGTATCCTTGATCAAGACTAAACACCGAAATAATGTCTACTTCGATTTTGTTGAGCAAACCTCCAATTTCCATCCTCGTATTTTCCGGCCATAAGGAAGAGAAGGGTCGCGAAAGCCATGAAGGGCTTAATCAGGCAGAATTGTAGTGTCGCTTTTTTACAGAAACGAAGAAATTCGATAGTGTATTGTTTTCCGGCAAGACAACAAGTGAGAGTCGAGTAGCTGGCAGGTCTGTATTCTCCCGAACTAATCACTTTGCTGACAAAACCTCTAACTGACCTGATTGGCTTTCCGCGAATTTCGGCCATAATGTTGCTTTCTCCACCAAGGTATTCATAGCACAAACTCAAGAAGCTGTAGATTACGAAAGCTACAGATGCATAAAAAGTGATGTAATACGGACAGTACTCGTGTACCTTCATAGCAGTCGCGAATGGAGTTAAAGTAGACATACACGTCATTTGTGAAGAACAGCAAGCTCAGCCAAGAATCAATAGCGTAAACAGGTACAATGAACAGGATTCGCACAATCCATCTTTGCTCAGATGGGCACGAGTACCATCGGAGATGTTGATAGATCTGAGTTTAGAAAATATTGAAGAAAAGTCTCTCGAGCGTTTTACCTGATGACTAGTGATGAGAAAAGCTGCCCATGTAAAGAAGCCTGCGACTCTCTGCGCAAAGGCGGACTGAAGGAAGAGGTCCTGGCTGCCTCCGGCCATTGTGTCGTTGGTCATGATCCGTATGCGTGGAGATCAAGAAAGAAGAGGAATGAGGAATGTGAAATGAGCAGATTCACTTTTTTTATCCTGCACGGCGACAAATCGTAGTGGCGGTCAGTTCATACCCAAAAAATCTGAGCCTAGATAGAATAGGTGAAAACGGGAACGCAAAACATAAGCACGCTATTCCGATTTTGAAATGAACTGGTTAGGACGTCAAAAATGCAAATAGCACAATAGATCCCGCAATCCATAAACAAGGGAAACAAGGATTGTAGTTATCGATGAATAACACATGAATTACTAAGTTACTTCTGCAAAAAAGGTGTCAGCACCGTCTGTTATGATTTAGACAACTCTTGATGGATGCTTGTAGGAAAACACGTCTCCATTTGCGATTTCGTTTTCGCTCAACGCGCGAATGCGACGGACACTGGAGAGCTACCAGCTGGCGGCGGTCGGCTGCACCCAGCTCTCCGTTTTTCCCGTACACAGCAACAAAGAGGCGAACGCTCGAAACTGAGCTCCGTCGCCTCTTTTCTCATTGATCGATTCCACACTTCAGTTGACTGCGGCGGCAGGCAGAGTCCAAGTCGACTCAGAATGATGCGGCGCGGCTAGCGGAGGTCGAGCATAGGAAGAAGGAAATGTCTATTGCTGGTAGAATGTCACATGAGCGCGAAGCGAGTATCCATCCATACGATAAAGTAGGAGCACACTAACAGTTTTGAACACATTTAGCGTTCGACGGAGACCTGTTCGTCACAGCAAAGGTTCGGGTTAGCAAAAGCCAGCGGCAGCAGTCAGCCTCAGTTCGAGCGCCAATAGTGAGTGAGCGAACGCGGGTGCGACGGCCAACGCAGCTTCGCAGCAGTGGGAAACATCCACTGTTCCGCGGAATGAGACATTTCATAAAACTCGTTGAATTCTCGCCGTAGGCACTTTTAAGAGACCTGCCTTTCAAATTTCGAACTTATCCTACACATTCAGGAGGCACTCTTGTGAAGTGTATGCTCATTACCAATTGTTTTCAAAGGGTACGCCTTGTGATTATATTGCTTTCGTTGATTATTCTAGGCCGGAACCGTAATTTTGCTAAGTAATTTTCAATTCCTTTCTTCGGTTAATATCGAGCATACGTGATACGACATATGAATAATTCGTCAGATTAGGATGGACAGAATCACGGTTTTCCTCTTCTCTCGCTATTTAGGCTAATTCCATGAATGTGTTGTTATTTAGGAGAAACGGCTGCGTTGAAATCACCTCACACGATGGGTACTCAAATGTTACAGTATCCGTTGCATATCGTATTCTAGTCTACGAATACAGCTCTGCACTGAAGCTAATCGTTTACTGCAATTTTCTTACGCGAAAAAAAACGATGAGCGCAACAACGTGCGAACTAATTGCCATAGGGAAAATTTGCATTCGCCGTCGGGACGAACGACGCACAACGTGGAATTCGAGATCCAACGCACCATGAGCGGCCGAATAACGAAGGACTGGCGCCGATAGCGCATCGCAGCGATCCAAGTTGCTTTGTTCCTTTCTTTTCGCATGCGTACTTTCCTTATTGCCTCGTCAACAAATTGCCTTTTTTCTATGGAATAACCACACACAGCGTATTGCATAATGACGTTAACAGTTGGGGCCTATCCGTGAAATAGCGCATCGCGTTTCATCTTATCTAATCTTGGTAATATTTAGTAGGTCAATGACCGAAATATCCGCGTAGCAGCTTTTGGAAGCTGCACACAAACCCACTGTGAAATACATCGTCTGCAATGTCGCTTCTGATGTCGGCGAGTAGCTACGGAGAAGGACAATGCAGCACTTGCATGGGAGCGCACCACGAATTCCAGCTTAAGTTCCTGTTAGTCGGAGACTCTGATGTCGGGAAGAATGAAATCTTGGACATGCTGCCGTCGGAAAATCAGCCAAAAGACAGCCCTCTTCCTTGTAAAGTCAATCAGTGTTAGCTATTTATGCCCAAATTTAGATATCGCAGCACCTAAAACGACAACAATCTTATTGGAGGGGAAAAGAGTTCGGCTACATTTGTGGTATGCTTACGATTTCTCTACCTTAATAAAACCTCAAACGGATTTAGGGATACTAGCGGTCAGGGGAGGTTCTCCACCATTATTCGTTCTTACTCACGAGGAGCAGAGGGTCTGCTGATAGTGTACGATATAACGAACCGCTGGTCCTTCGAAGGAATTAAACGATGGTTAGTGGAAATTGACGAGGTCTCTTCTAGTTCAAAGCAGGATGATATGAAGCAAATACATTGTAGCATGCCCCAGGCATACCTCGCATACTGATTGGCAACCGACTACATCTTGAATTTAAAAGAGCGATACCCCGGAAAGAAGTGGAGAGTTTTGCCGCGAAGAGAAACATGGAGTATTTTGAAGTTTCGACGCTGGCTTTCTTCAATGTAAAAGAAAGCTTGACAGAGCTCGCACGATTGGTGATATCCAGGAACGGAATGCACCACTTGTGGCGATGCAACAGAGGTGATTCTTGACGGCCCACCTGATTTCCACCGTTTCTTCCAGTACCGTCACTACAGGAACTCAGCTGTCGAAGTGTCGTGAAGCAACTGGAAACCGTACATGCGATCGACAGACTCCCACTTCCCGTTTCTTTGAAGCATGAACTACGGTCCTTCGCGCGGGGAGCGCAGTGTTACACATACACAGTTCCAAAAGTTAGGAGGAAGCCAGTCCGGCTAACTCTTTCCGAAATGAGTCCGAGACAAATTGCCAACAGAACCGGGATAAACGTCGACAAAGACTACCATATTCGTGAAAGAGAAGGACGACGGGCTAAAGGATGCATACTGATGTGAATGTGAAAATACAGTTATAATTTTAAGGTAACTTTTGTATAATAATTCTTCCCCTTTATCTTCCCCGATCATCTGTTCTGTCCTTTGCGTAACACTATTCTGCCTTCCTCCGCATCAACTTTTATCAGTCGGGTGATTTGCCAAACTTTGTAAAATGGAATGATCTCTGTAATTTCATCATATCACGTTCAATGTCGTAAATGGTTTTATACAAATCGCCTAATAGTGCAGATCTTTCACTCTTGTAAAAGTCACTGAAATTTTCGTTTTTGTATGATGCGTCAACTCAGTGATCGTAGAGGTGGAACGATGTTCGAGCAGAATAAAACGAGGTATGCTCTGTAGTTGGTTGCCTGACCAATCAGACAGTCGCTGGCGACATCCATCTGAAGTAATCATCGCGCGAGGAGGTGCGCGGCGGGCTCTTACAGCGACGACGGACACTCTGCGCGACCAACGTGTATGCACTGCCACAACCCGACAGTTCCGCCGTTAAGTTTAGTTTTTTTGAAGTTCTTCGTGCACGGAAATGACGTATTTCGAATATTACACATGTACTGTTTCTGTTTCCAGAAGGTCCTCCTCGTCCAGCGGAAAGCGATCAGTGCGTGTGATGCTGATCATCCGCAAAGTTATTTGTTGTTTTTGATATGTGGCTGCCTGTAAATTATTCTTCCTACTTACTCTTCATTTTCCTTGTTACGCTAAGCACCGATGCGTCATTCGAAGTTCAGAAACCAACAATTCTGTCGGCAAAATGCGATAAGCGCTGCCTGAATGGAGGATCTTGCGTCAACGGTAGCTGCGTCTGTCCTCCCGGCTGGACTGGAGCACAGTGTCAGTACTGTTTTGGTCGAGTCATGTAAGCAAAAATCATGCGCATTTTATTGACTGCCTGGGTGCATTGCAGAAAAAACGACACAACCTCTGGGTTCATTACCTCAAGTGCGCAAACATACGCCCCGTCTTCGAAGTGTACGTGGGTTATCAATGCGCCAAACAACAATTCGGTTTTAAACATCAAATTGGAAAAGTTTCAAACCGAATGCAGCTGGGATCATGTATACATTTATGATGGCGACAGTGTTTACGGAAATCAGTTGGCAGCCTTTAGGTATGTGCGAAAAGATGTCAGAAGAAACTTGGAACATTTTAGTGGCGACATGTCAGAAGTTTCGGTCACAGCCAAAACGGGGAAGGCACTTGTATATTTTACGAGCGATCTAGCTCACCAGATGAGCGGGTTTAATATCAGCTATAATCAAGAAAATTGCATTAGGAATTGCTCAGGGAATGGTAACTGCCAAAACCACAAATGCATTTGTAATCCGGGATATACTGGCGAGGCGTGTGAGCACGAGGTGTGCAGCACTCTTGATGGAGCGAAAGCTTGTCAGAACGGAGGATCATGTGGGCGAAACGGAACGTGCATATGCAAAATATACTTTCACGGTTGGTCTACCACTTTTGTTCGGACAGTAACCCTATCTAAGGAGAAAGATGTCAAGAAGACAAAGGAAATGCCGTTTTGGACGAATTGGTAACTTCTGGTCCGGCACCGGAAGGCGTCGCTTCCCACGGAGCCGTGTTAATTGGAGATTTAATTTGGATCTTTGGTGGTACTTCTTTTACGAGGAATCACATGTTCAAACGCATATCTGTATATAATACCGCAACATCAACATGGACTCAAAAAACGTCAAACAACACTCCGCCTCGTCCGCGTTACGATCATTCCGTCGTTCAATACAAGGTATAAACATCTCTATCTTTCAAAAGCCAGCAGTTCATTATAGGACGTGGTATATCTATACGGAGGAGTGATCAACGAGGGCAACACCACAAACGAGTTATGGAGCCTTAACACAACAACGCTGCAGTGGACGCTCGAAACGCCTAGCAACAACTCCCACCTCGCATTCCCACAGGCCGTTGCAGGCCACACAGCACACGTAATTAACAACGAGATGTATGTTTTCTTTGGGTACAACATCTTCTCAGGATTTGTGCATCGAGTGCAGATTTATTCTTTCGGTGAGTTTGTAAAGGCCTCAAAACTATGTAAACGTAACAAAATGACATAGATTCGGGCGAATGGCGACAAGGCGAGGAGCATCCCTATATTGAGGGTCGATATGGACATAGTTCCGTAATGTATTCCGACAATGAACATAAGAACATGGTCATCATTTACGGAGGATATAACGCACCGCCTGGAACTTTCACTTATGCCATCAGTGACCAAATTCTTCTTTTTGACTACCTCAGCCAATCGTGGACCGTCCTTAAGAATACGAAAGTGCCTCTTTTCCGACATTCTGCCTCACTCATAAATGGAATAATGATAGTGATCGGCGGCAACGGACACAACGAGTCAAATCCATCGGCTCACACCGATTGTTACTCGTCAACAATTTACGCGTTCGACGTCTGTATGTTAACAAGTGCGTAATTAGCAATTGAACGATGTTTTCAGCTTGCCAGGAATGGTTCCCAATTAAAGTGAAGGAGAACGAGTTGCTAGCGCGTTACGGTCACGTCGCAGTCACGTCTGATGACCACGTATTCGTCATCGGAGGCTTTAATGGCCGAATGTTGAATGACGTGGTTCGTTTCAAGCCAGGTAAGGAACATTATAAATTCTTGTGCAAGACGCTCTTTCTAGCGGACTGCAAGGCTATTCGAGATCCGGAAAAGTGCAGACTAATGAAGGATGGCACAAAATGCATCTATGTGGCCAAGCAGTGCACACGAGTACAACCATTTGTATCGTATGCTTCCACGTTTTCGTTGTCCAAAAACGAGGAAGTTAAAGGTGGACCTACCTGTGGCATAAGTCAACGGAAGTACGGATACTCTTGTGGCGAACGCAAAGACTGTACATCATGCTTTGCTCAAAGTGGATGTGTTTGGTGCACGGGCACCGCACCCGGTGCTAATTCCGACTGTGTGTCTGCAGGGGAGGGCTGCGTGGATGGTACAAGTCCTTCCGATTTTCGAGACTGCCGCCTATCACGTTTATCAACCTTACGCTCGTGTTCGTTGGCACATAACTGCTACGCCTGCCGCCAAATGTTCCACTGTTCTTGGTTCACCATTGATACGAGGCACACATGCATCTCTGTACAAGAAGAAGGTAACAAATATAAAAAATCCTTAAACACTTTACCCGAATTTAGCACTAATTATAAGTGAGCAACAAAGAAGACAAACGGAACGGCTGTCGTCGATTGCACGGCCGATTCCAACTCTCATTTATACTTCGACAAATCAGACATGCCCTCCACCTTGCGCTTCTTACAACAGTTGTCAAGGTTGCATGGAAGCCCGTTCCCAGTGCATGTGGTGCCCAAGCACACAACGATGCGTTAGCTTAGATACCTACATGATTAGCTTCCCTTATGGACAATGCCACTCGTGGGTTACAGTAGCAAACAACCAAAATCAGAATTTGTGCAAAAGAGGTAAAGTGCATATTTCATTTTGTGGCATAAAAGAGATGTCTATAGATCCGACTGATTGTAAGGTGCAGAAGACTTGCTCTGAATGTCAGCTTGTTGGCCCTGGCTGCGGATGGTGTGACGATGGCACTGGTACAGGCCTCGGAGCCTGTCTTCATGGTAGCGAGTCGAGCCCTCGAAATGCTACAATGTGCGCGGCCGAGCGATGGTATTACACTGGACAGCCGAAGTGCCAGTGCAATGGACACAGCACTTGTGATGCAAAAGGAAAGTGCAATTGCGGGCACAACACGATTGGTCCTAACTGCGGCACATGTGCACCCGGCTTCTTCGGTGAGCCAGAAAATGGTGGACAGTGTAAAAGTACGGTACAGTCCGTTCGCAGCAACTTCATGTGATAACTTGTAGAGTGCGATTGTTACGATCCCGATGCAACATGCAACCCTCAAACAGGGGACTGCTACTGCACAGCGAAGGGCGTCACTGGAACCAAATGTGAAAAATGTGAGCCGAAATACTACGGTGACCCCAAAAATGGCAAACCCTGTCTATGTGAGTAAATTTTTTGATAATTTAGATTCATACGTTCATTTAGATGATTTGGCTGTTGATTTCATCTTTACTTTCAAAATCGACACCGATGAAGTGAAAGACAAATATGTAAAGGAGATCAACTTTTTCAGCATTCCAACAAAGGTGCAAACAGCACAGTTGAAATGTGATTTGTATGTAATAACTTTAGAAAGACACAGACGTCCAGTTTACCATCGTTTGTGAGGGTGAAAGTGGAGCAAAAGTTTCGATCAACATGACATCTAGCGTATTCGAAGGCCATCCCGGACACACACAAAGAACATTGGCTCCTACGAGATGTGACAAGAACGGTCTACGTCGGACCTATGTTCCCTCAGATCCACTTTATCCATTTGGTACTGACACGAACACTACATTCCTTGTGAAAGTGGACAGCTTCACAACTCCCATCAAAATCCAGATTTCATTCGCCCAATCGCCTCCTATCAACTGGGTACTCTTCTTCGTCATTTTCGCTGCGTATGTGCATCGAACCTAGAAGTGAAAGTAAAGTTACTTTTGCAGGTGCTTCATAGTGCTTCTAGTCGTCGCGGGTCTACTGTGGATGATCAAGTTAAGGGTAGAAGTATACAGGCGAAATCAGAGACGGTACGATGAAATCGAGCAGGTACTGTTCGACGGGTTGTCTTGTGGTTTATGACAGATTCAGATGGCGTCGCGTCCTTTCGCATCGGTCCGCCTGGAACTGGCTTCGCACGAAAGGAATCCAGTATGTTTTTCATCCCATATGCCTTTTGAAGTTTACTCCTTCCTTAGATGGCAACTCCAATATCTGTAGAACCATTGAGCAACTACCGTTATGGTATTTATACGCTAGCAGTACGTCTTCCGACAGGAGGCAAGCAGTTCACCCCACATGGGACGTCGGGATTGGCCGTCGCCTCTGCTTTGTGCCTTCTAAATCAGTCGCAGTTGGCTGTTCTGCAGGCACCTGATTCCTCTGAGTCCGGGAGGAATAGGAAACACAACTTTCGGCGATTCATTCCATTTATGAGATCGTAGCTGACAGTCAGCGAGTGAAACTTGTCGGGTTCAAAATCAGCACGTGTACTACCTAACACTTCTTTAAGGTCTTTATTTTGGTCTTTGGGAACGGGTTTTTATATGCTTTCAATTTTTGCTTTCCAAAAAGATTCAAAACAGCGAAGTCATAATATTCCTCACGCATTATACTTAGTCTTTCTCGTCTATTCCCATCGCGCAACGAAACGGTGCACTCTTACCAGTCTTATATGTATTTCGCCAGTGTAACATAGCGGCATTATATCAAGTCTTTCAATGATCGCATTTATATGATGTCTATTGGTTGTACAAAAGGTTGAAAATGTGAATAAAGATCGTGAACATCTAGCATTAATCTTATTTGACTCCTTGCACTTATCGAGAACAATCAACAGCTTTAGGTGAACGTTACAATCAAAATGCACAGAATGTCAAAATCTACTATCGTACCGCATATACCACCAAATGAGCAAGAACTGAACTTGGTACCTAGAAAAATCTTCTTCAAGATCACAACTCTGGCTTCAGACGTGCTGCGCCTTCTTTATTCCCAGGACGTACTCGGCAACACCAATGTAGTAAACCGTTTGTGCGATTCCGAAGAGTGGAGCCATTACCATCATACGACAAGCCGCTCCCTTGAAAAGTGCCTTGGGCCCTTCATGTTTCAGGATCTTTCTGAACAGAGCGTACGTCACTTCGCGGTACACTAGACACTGATTGTCTTACAGGAACGCATCGGCGATGCCATTGTACTTCATATCTCCTGGGTTCGTCTTAATCAACTGCAATCGCGTCTTAATGCAGTCCAACGGCGTGACGCAGAAAGAGGCTACCGCACCAGAAGTTAAACCGGCCAAAAAGGAAGCATAGAAAACAGCATCTCCACTGCCATCGGCCTTGCGAGGACCCTGTAAAGCTAATCGTCGAGCGTACCCATCATTTATATCTTACCAGTGAATCGATCTTAGCAAAAAGAGGGAAATAAATGACCGAGAAAGTGACGTCACGGGCTAATGTAGATCCCAATCCTCGGTAGAGACCAGCAATTCCCTTCTCTTTCAGAAGACCGAGAGCTAGCTTCGTGGCCGACATCTTCCCACTTCCGCTGGCCTCTGAACAAGGTGTAAACAAACAGGAACAATTGACTTACGCTGCATCTGAATTTTCAACAATTCCATTGGAGTGGTAACGATCACCTGGCAGAAGCCAGCGCTTCCACCAGCAATCATTCCGCGAAAGGTCGAAAGTTGCTTCTCGCCGGGTTTTGAAAGAGTGTAGCGGAAGAAGTCATTTGCAACCAACTTGATGGCTTTTTCCGGCGTAATCAGAAGGATATTAACGCCGGATCCAGAGTACAGTGAGCCAATCTTGCGGAAAATCGTCGCACCACCGTTCCGCCACGTCTGACGAGCACAATCCAAGCTTAAAATAACGTAAAACGAAAGTTGTATGGCGCAATAACGCTTACATTCCAGAATACTGAGCTTTTCCATTCGGCTCAACGCGTTGATTTTGGAGCCTAGTCTAAATAAAAAAATCGCTAGCTGATATATAGCTTACTGTAGCTTGCCTTCACTAAATCGATGGGAAAAACGCACGTGACGCCAACGATTCCAGCGAATCCTCCGTTCAAAATCTTCGGCAAATATCTGAAGCATTCAAGTTGTAGGAGAACGATTTCAAGAATCAAGCACTTACGAGAAATGCTTGGGCGAGTCAGACGTGGCCATGGTTGATGTCAACAATCAGGAAAAAGGGAAATTACCCCTAAAAGACAGTGAGGTGAACATAGCGCAAGAACCAGGTGAGCGATAGAGTATCGTTCCATCTTATCTTTGCGAACATCAGATCATTTAGACGCGGCGCGTTCTAACAAAAGTATCGCAAATTACCTATCGCGATAACGTTAACCATTGATATAAACAAAGATGTGCATACAGCAGAGGAGAAATCATAAATTTATTCCGTCATTTTGAACCCGTAGTTACGATAAATAGGGAAAGACTACGAAGCAGTTAAAACAAAATGTAAATAGAAGAGAACCCGAAGTATAATATCACAGTAACAATTAAGAAACAAGCGGGACAGTTTCTTTAAGGGCAGGAAATGAGTGTTCGGTGCTGGCGTCAGTCCCGACTTCTAACATTCCGGAACTGCAGAACCATGCTGCGCTGCTCACACACATGGTCAGAATTGAGCTCGTGGCGAAGACGCCGCCGATGATAGCACAAAGACGAACCAGCAACTGTGTAAAAGATCTCAAATAAACAATTATAACCGCGACTGTTCACACTTTGCGTGTGCCTTACGTGCGGTCCTGTCGCACTTCGATAACCGTTGGTACAAATTCGAAATCGATAATAATGGCGCCGTGAGCGTGCTCGTTCGGTTTTGACTCCTTCTTCTAAACATCAGACGACATTGAGAGAGACACCCCACCAGCATACCAAAAACGTTACAGAATACTGGTAAGTGAGGGTAGAGCCGCTGAAGAGACCGGAATGGAAGATACGTGTCGGAATGACCTTCAGATAATACCGGTAGACATCATTCCCTATAGATGTTTTGAAAAGTCGTTAACATAGGAAAGCCACTTACCCGATAAGGAGAACTTCTCCGTGCCTGCGAGTGGACTCACTAAACCAGGTATCCGCTCTCCGAAGTGAAGTCGTTCTATACGATGCGAGATATTTCCCGTATTTGTTGCGGCACCTTCAAAATGGGCGAAGAGACCACCGATTCCCATTGATTTCCCTACAGAGATCACAAGACGGTCTCCTTTAGCTTTGCTGACCGGTACACGGCCGTGGATACGACAGGCGGTTCCCTCATCTTCTTGTTGAGTGTTTGCTGAAAAGAAGCATAACTCACTTAACACAGCTCCCTTTACTTGATATTATTTGAAAAACTCCAAGTCCGTTTCCGATCATAAAGAACGTTTCACCTCCAGTAGGCTGTTCACCATTGAGTCCCTTCAATTTTCGTTGCTCGATAATAGCAGCTGCTTCTTCCTTCTGCTTTAAGTTCGCAGCATTTTCGAGTCCTCTTTCTATTGTGTTGCTCACAAATGTAAGCTGCAAACAATATGCTGTCGCGGTTCTCCCGATAAAACATTGTGACTTACCGAATCAAGACCCTTAAGATTGAATTCCTTCTTTTTGTTGACGTTTTGCAAAATTTTCCAGTACTTTTCTTCTTCTTCTGTAAGTTCAAAGCGGGTAGGGTCTTTCTTCAGCTGATTTTCCAAGGCGAACAGTTCGAGTAACTGTTCCTTATTGAGAGGAGAAACATCGAGATTTGAACAAGATGTTGAAACAATCATGTCCACATCAATTTTAGGACTTCTGTAAACTGCTAGTTACGATTACTATGCAGATGGATAACATACTCGTCGTGAGCATAATCCAAGGCGAACTTGTAATAAAACTTTGAATCACCAAAGAAGTAGTCATACAGGTGGCCGGTCATTAAACTGGCAATGACAGCAAAACAAATTAGTGAAACTGAAAATATAAATGTTTCCATAAAAGACATCAGATGGAATCGTACTCATTCCATTGGCGGCTGATTTTTCCTCTTTTGCCTTGTCAACGACTTTTGAAAATGCGTCGAGATCTTGGACTACGTCCAAAATTTTCCTCGACGACCTTTGTCGAATACCTTGCTCTGGAAGGGTGTCCATGGGGAGCACTTTGTTGCAGTGCTACTAGACCACTGGAAATAAAAGATTATCAACGTACTAATCAAGTGAAATTACTACATCTCTCTCCACGAAAAGCCAGTTGAGGCTGGGCAATACACGTAATGTTGTCGGCAAAGCACAGTTGCTTTCAAAGGCGCATGATTTACATCACAAAGCTGCTGTCGTGTTCAGCTGTCTCCATACGTATCGCCTGGTCTTGCCGCGTTTGTTTTCATTTGTCGTTCGCTCTTGGAACGTTGCCGCAATCCGCGAGCGAGAATGACGAGAGTTTCGTAGTGCCGCAACGACGCCGACGGTCGCGACTCGGCCACATGCGGCGTATTGTAGCCTCTTATGTCTGCCTACTGCGCGCGCGTTGTTGAACGCTGTGATGTGAGTGGGGAACTGCGTTGCTGCCGTCACTGATTGCTCGACAGCGGACGACGCGGCGACCGACTGGTGAGGTCAGAGAGAAAAGAGAAGACACACACATGAAAACAACTCTCTAGGAGCGCGAAGCGTAGCAAAGCTCCGTCATCGCTGTTCATCGTCAACACCAGCCAGCAGCGGGGCGAGAGCACGCGCGATCTACGTTGAAAGCACTATGCCGGCCGTCCTTCTCTTCCGTTCGTTCTTCCTCTCGCAGCGCATGTACAGGCAAGAAGCGTCGGGGAAAGCCGGTTGCGATAAACCCATTTCGATACCTTTCCTATGCGACTGTTTTCTCTGCGCTATTGCAACAGTTGCTGTCACAGTGTCTCTTGCATTAATCTCTTCTATGGTTTTTGTCGGGACATTGCAACATGCGTTGTTCTTCTTCACACCTTTATCAGCTTGTGGACGGGTGCTTCGCGATCTGCGGACGGGTTGAGAATCGCTTATTCGTGGATAACTTTTCGTAATCGTTCTATACTTGTATGCGTGAATGCTTCCGTTTTAGGGACCGCCGAAACCGGTGGACTGTAGGCTGAAGTGTGGTATTGCACACGCAAGTCCCCTCCGATGCGTGCTGCCTTTAGGGTGGGCGAGTAACAAGTTGGGCTTGCCCTTCGTCGGCCCTCAACAGCGTGACTGAGGTTAGTTGAAACTACAATCACGTATGTGTGCAATGACCGATTCTTTTTAGCATTTGTGTTTTCTTCGATTGTTTGATTACTCTCTGTAAATCTTGGTAGGCTTTTGTTGATTGCCACAGTTGTAATCGCTCGCCTTTTAGCACTTTTCTATTTATTTCTTCGACATTCTTTCTTCGCTTACTATTTATAAAACATGACTGACTTCGACTTGTCCATCTATCCCACAGAGGAATTTGTATCATTCAAAAGGCAAGTTATGACTCTGTCGATATCAAAATCATTCTTTGACAGATGCGGATCAACCGATGGGATCGAACAAATTGGGCAAAACGATTATGTACCTCTTGCAAAACGACCAACAACTGATCACGAAATGAGAGGACCGAACCAGGACTGTTCTTCTTTCTTACCTATTCAAGATTGCTTTTCGGATTTCATTTCTGGTGACACTAATAACATGAATAACGTTCCACGGTCATCGTCATACCTTTCGGACTCTTTAGTCTGCCCAGGTTCTTTTGCTCAACAACGTTCAAATTGCTCACTCACTACACTCTCTGAAAATGTGCCTTCTATTGAACGTAAGTTCGAGAGCTAACCTATAATGCAGCAGTTTTTTTTTGCAGCACACTCACCAACATCAGTTCATCCATGTCTTCCAAGGAGCACAGACTATTCTAAGTCTCTTTTCGGCAATGGTAATG
The DNA here is from genome assembly GCA_030435675.1 of Steinernema hermaphroditum. Classification (NCBI taxonomy): domain Eukaryota; kingdom Metazoa; phylum Nematoda; class Chromadorea; order Rhabditida; family Steinernematidae; genus Steinernema; species Steinernema hermaphroditum. The sequence continues at coordinate 9,097,892 of CM059625.1, read as the reverse complement.
ATAATTGAAATGATTCATTGTACTAACTGACCATTTCAGTTAATCCTTCTTTTACCGACGGGAACAGCAACAAAATGAAAGGTTGCGATTTCTACGATGACGAAGAAGCAATGTCGCGTCAGCTATTCAAAGATTTGCCGACATCATTGGCAGAGTTTGAGTCGAACCTTGATAAGGAAAAACGTTTGAGCCCCCTCTCTCTTCCGCATATTGACACGCCGAGATCGCCTGTTGAAAGTTGCGTTTCACTCCTATCACGCTCCCCTTCGACATATTTACCCGTTTTTGAAGAAGAAGGTTTCCATCCTGACGCTGATGACCTAGAGGTGAGTAAGTGAAAACGTTGCTAAAATCTTTACAGATGGTAATTCTGCTGAAGAGTATTTCTTTAGTCAACTGTTGACGATTAAGTTTTGATATCGATTGTACTTTCAGGTCGCTGCGATAACGGAATCATTCGAAAACCAAATGAGGAAATCACACATTTACTCGGACGATGCTCAGAACGTGTCTCCCGTTCTCAGTGACTTCGATCCCTACGGGTAAGCGATTGCTTGAAGTGTCCGTTAATTTGACCTTTATGCGTTAGACCTGCGTACACAACTTCATCTTCTCACGACCGTTCGCACTTTACACCAAACAGTGGTTTCTCGAAGCACGGTAGTACCTGTGAAACTCGCTATCAGTGTTTACACATTTATTTTGTAGTATACTCCGATATGTCTACACCTTGTGATAGCATTTGGAGACCTTCTACTGAGCAGAGCGGCGACGTTTCATTCGACATTGAGGACATGGTGCTGACTACCGCTGACTCTACTCTTTCAATGGCGAAAAAGCCATCAGCTTCCGAAGCGCATATTTCTCCTCTTTCATTTGACACATTCTTGAGCGCGCCGAAAATTGGAACTGAAAACCCGTTGGATGCGAACGCTAACGATGAGCAACTTTCAAATGCCACTGAAGCTCTCGCTCACGATGTCGTCGAATCGCTCTTCGATAACACGACAACGATGCTAGATGATTTCCCGCCTTCAAATGCCGTAAAATATGCTGCAAGCAATGAAACTATTCCTCAGGCAGCTAACAATAAGTCCGCAGCAGAGCCGTCTGCCTCAATTTCCAAGGTAAAGGCTGACGACGTTGAAAGGACAGTTCCGGAAGAAGAAGTTGTTGACTCTTGGGAAGACTTGGATTCCGACGACTTTATTCCTAAGCTCGCGGAAGTGCAGAGCGCTCTCAATAAGGTATCCATAAAAAACCAAAAGAAAGCGAAGGCCGAAGCTGCTGAATCATCCAAAATCTCCAAATACAATATCTCCAGTAATGAATACGTTGTTTGCATTATGTGACTAATTACTTTTAGATCTTGGACACGTTCTTGAAGCCTTCCAACTGAATTCCCGCATTCGTACCGAAGCTGTCGAAGCAGCGTTGGAAGGGTCAAAATGTGATGCGAGAGTCATTCGTGTGGATGATTCTCATGCACTCATCGTTTTTTCGTCTTTGCACCAAGGTATTTTTAACCAACTGCTCAACATGCTTGTCGTTTAGCCATGAGCGCACTGGTAACGAAACAAAACCCTATCATCAAACTTCGCCCACTCATCGACGCCAGCGAAGACACGCTAAAGAAAGTTAATAGCTGCCGATCCCAGTTGAACGCACCCCGTTTTCGGCCACAGACGAATGCATCTGTGGCGCGCCGACTCATTGAGAACTCACTGGGAAAGCGCTCTTCAGTGTCTGGAGAAAAGAGGATGAAGGAGCGTCAACAGTTGAAGGAAGCTCGTGGTAGGCTCTACACTGACGACACTGAAAGTCGTGTATTTTCAGACCTGAAGAATCAAATCGCCGGGATCTGGGACGATTAATCAGTACATGTTGTAAATGTGTTTTGAATATTTGCATGTGTGCATCTCTCGATAGCAGGATTCCGCAAGGAAGAATTTGTTTATCGCATGCTAAGGAAAAATTAAAAAAGAGTTTCGATTTGATGTATTTTTATGATTTGCCGGCACGTCCGGAGTTCGCTGTTGTATTTCTGACGTCTCTCCTCTCTTGTTTCTGGTGTTTCTTACTCATATGCTGTAGCGCATGATAGCGGGATTCTTGATGACATTATTCTACTCTATACCAGAATCACCGTGCTCATCGCTCGTTGGTTCGTGTCTGATCAATCGCATGCTCTCTGAAGGAACCCTTGACGAATGTGATTCATTTTCAACGAAGCTTAAGCACTTTTCTTAATTACAGTAAATGAAGTCCATGAATGTTCATCACGGGCGTTCCGAAATCAGATATACTTATGAAGTGCTGTGCAGAGCGGGTCGTCTTCTCCGGCAAAACCTTCAAAGTGTGCCTCCAGTTCGTCCTTGCGTTCCTGTTTCAGGTATCCGACCAGAAGACTGATCTTTAACGCTTCAGCGGAAGGGGCACCGCATTGCTTTTCTAATGCTGGCGTAATACATTTGATCATGTCGGATAGACGACTGCACTTTTTCCCTTAAAATGACATTGTCACATGATTTTTTTCGTCACTTTTGTTTTGTACCTTCAAGGGCTGCGATTCGAACAAGAGCTTTCCTGAATATGCTTTCCACTAGAATTTTTGTTGGCACGAATTGCTCTTTGTCGTGAGGGTTCAGAGATTTGGTCAACGAGTCGACATAGTCAACGGTGCTGATGTGAATTTGGGCTATTTCTTTGTTAACAGCCCAACGAGTTTCGTTGTAAACGTCAATAACCTACATGACAAGAAACGAAAAATAAATCTATAAAAGAAAATCGAAGTTACTTACATCAGTGCAATTCTTAGTCCAATGTTCTACTTCTCCACCGATGCACTCATATCGAAGTTCTTTTCGCTTAGTGTTGCACTCCTTGTCGAGAAGGAGGCGCATGCTTCCATCAAATTCTTTAAGATGTTCAATTCGTAGCAAAATTTGGGACCTTCGCTTGTTATGAAGAAACAGCACGTATTGTGAATATACCTCGACTCGCCGAATCCATATTGACACTGCAGTTGCATTTCGGATTTGGTGCATAGCTGATCAATTCCAGAGTTTATCTGCTCAGCGGGAAGGGTGAGGAAGCGAGAAAGAAACGCACGAACGCCTAGCTTCATCAACGTCTAAACAATTATCCTTTAAAAAAGAATCCTAATAAGAAGGACAATGTCTTTAAAAACTTCAAAAAAATCTTCAACGATGGTATTTTTGAAGAATTAAGTAAAATTTGTCAGGGATGAAACATCTTCATAACCAGAACATATAAAATGGAACCTTGTAGCGCGTTGAATTGCTCTTTTTCGCGACGATCATGGTGACGTTCTTGGCATAATCCCATCCCAAATCGTTGCATCGCTCAAAGTAATCGATGTATAGCGACTGTCTGTAGTTACAGTTAGATATTGGAGCTCTGTGAGCCACGATTACCTTTGTGCTTCTGTTCGGTTTTCCGTATCCTTTACGTAATCTTTGTAAGCTGAAGTCAGCTGCGTAAAATATTACTGCCATTCTATCAGCGTACCTTCATTGCCGTACAACCTTGCAAGCTTGAGCAAAGAAGGGTTAAGTTTTTCAAAAACGAAGAAGTGGTCTTTTCCAGCAAGTACAACAACTGTGAATATTGTGAAAAGCAAAAAATATCGCATTGCTGATCTAAACAGAAGCGAAATGATCCACAAAAAAGGACATCACACAAGGAATGTGAGTGCAGATGAAAGAGCGGAGACAAAAATGCCGGCAGGCTGATGAAGATGATAGCGTGAAGGCCGATCAATTACACCGAAACGAGTTTACCGATCATTCGACTGTTTATAAGCAGGTAACTGACAGCTCCTCTGAAACCAATTTCCGTCCCCCACTCTAGCTTCCAAGAACAAAGTTCTGCTTTTATAATTTATAATGAAATTAGGGACTAAGACACAAAGACATGAGTAAATCATACAGTATCATCTAACACTAGTTACAAGCTAAAATGGTTCCCAAGCTAATTAGAGATCAGCCGGCAGTCGGAAACAGAAGCAAAATGTAGCGTACAATGAGGGAGCGAGACACTCCAAATAACGTATGGCGCACCCCTTTTGCAACTTACGTGCATACTTTCGAGTCTGTGGAGCATCCATGTTTGAAAGATTATACAGCTATAACATTATACAGGGACAATATATTGTGGAAATGAGAGGTTGCTTAAACAGAGAATCTATTAATCGGAGAAGCTGGTATCCAAGTACTTCAGAAGGCTACCCGTAAGGTAGATCTTTTGGTTAGGGTTTCGGACGTTCTGGTTGGAAACTGAATTGTTTTCTACCTCTATTTCTGCGACATCATTTTCTTTGGGAGGAGAAGCGGGAACAATACACAAAGGAATCTTGGTTGCGTCGTTTTCGATGTCCTCGGCGGTTTCGAGTTGTTCATCAACGGAGTTACTTTCAGCAGTCATCTTGTTATTAGCACGCGATCGCCGTGAAGTGGTGGTTCCACTATTGTTAGCGGGTCGTCCTCTTTTGTTTCGTGCGGTTTGCGTCGGATTCTTGTTTTCATTCGTGCTGTTATCCTTTTCCTCTTCGTCTTCTTTGGGAACGACATTGCGCTTGCGCTTCCGAGCACCGAATCGCTTGCTTTCGACGTATGTTGCTCGGCGTTTCTTTACGGTTCGCTTATTTTGCTCGTGAGAAGGAGAATCTTTCTTAGACGATTTCTTCACCTCTGCTTCCCCTTTAAATTTGATGTTAACGGTTCATACAGCAATCCATTAATATACCTTCACTATCCGTAGCCCGCCGATTCTCCTGTTCATCATCAGCCTCTCCCTCAACGTCTGTCTGACTTTGCTTTCGCGTACGCCGTCGCTTCACCGTTTTAACGGGAATGGACTCTTCAGACTCTGCCTTGCCGCTTCCTTCGGAATTGTTATCGAACTCATCACATCCATCGCTCTCATCACTAGTTACAATATCCAGAGAATCTACATGAAGGGATATGGTCGTGAATCCTAACAATCTACACCTACCTATGCGGTGGCTGCGATGAATAATAGGCAGGTCGGGCTTCGGTTCCTCTCCCTTGTTGGAGCGAGTCAAATTGCGTCTTGTATTTCTGGTTACTACATCCTCTAAGTCCGTGCCTTCACTTTCGCTCTCCTCATTCGTATTGGAGTATGTACCCTTGGGCGCAAAACTCCCAGTAAGTGTTCTGAAGTTACCAAAATGTAAAACACTAATTTGAAAAATGTACCTTTCACAAGTGTAGCATTCGCAGTTCCTGTTCCCTTCCCCGAAGAAGTGATCCCCATAGTAGCATGTGATTTCCTCATAAGGCTCAATGGTGTGCTGAACTTGCAGAACAGCTTGTCGGCCTTTTGAAACGAATTTGCAATTGGGGTTACAGTCGTGATTGATGAAAGCACCAGGACCCAACCAAAGTTGGGAGCACTGCTTCCTGTTTGTTGCAATAAGTAAACTGTTACAAAGCAGCCTTTACCTTGTGCTGTACATAACCGAGAAGTCGTTGACGTTTTTTCTTAGATAATTCTGCTCTTTTCTGCTTCGTAGAGAACGTATTACACCAACCAAAGTTTCCATTTCTTCGCCCTCATTCCTGAAGCATCAGTACGTTGTCTTTCCTACTTGCCCATGCTCTATTCTCACCATGTTTTAGTGGAAACGAGCTTTGCACCACAAAGATTTTCCATACGGTATCGGTTGCAAGGTTCGATCGTGAATCCTGAATTGCGGAAGAATAGTTGCATGAAGCGTAGGACCTGTAAAATATTAGTTGCTTCTTTGTATTCGTTTTGTCAGATGCTCACATGGTCTCGGAAGTTCAGCCGCTCAGTCATTGGTTTCGGTCGTAGAAAAGCTTTCACACTTCTCAAATGGAATAGGCGAAACAGAGCACCGCGTACATCCTGCTTTTGCTTGTATATACGCATGATGTTGGCAAGTTCTGCCCTCTCTGTTTCGGGCAAGGCAAGCACGCTAAAGCGTCACTTGAATTGTGAAGTGTTAATGGTTACAAACTCTATGTCCATTTTGTGAGTCGAAAATCCCAGAACAGGATCAACAATCAGTGCGGTCGCCCAATCATCGTTCATACAAAGTTCTTGTGTGGTCATTTCATGGCGCCCACTGACACGCTCAGGGAGCACCATAAGCGCTGACACATCGTCCATAGCTGCTTCATTGGAATCACGATAGCCTGCAACGGATACCATACCTGAAACAAAGGAACCTTAGACATACAATGAATTTTATGAGATACATTTCCTTGTAAATGTTATCAGCCACATAATCCTGCGCGCCACGACCGAACATTTGATTAATGCGCGCGTCCATACGGGTTCAAGCTGTCCCCACATGGTAACAAAAAAAACGCAACAAAACAGCGTCTGATCTAAGATCAAGGGAACAGTTGCAAGTCTTAAATCACATCGGAAACTCAAATATTTCCCAGATGGCAAGTGCACATGAGAACACAGTGGTGGGCGCACACCTCAAAAAATTGCGCGGCAAGCAACGGTTATGGACGAGACTAGATGTGCAGTCATACCAATGCATAGCCATAGTGTGAAAAAGCAAAGCGACACAAGGCCTGAAAAGAGCAGCAGCATATGCGGTGCGAGAGCCTTAGCTGGAGATGTATGGCACATACGAGAAGACGATCGGAAAACAACAACTGATGATTTCGCTCTGGGTGGTCGACGCTCTTTTTTTTGAGTCGCGCCATAACGAGACCGCCTCGGAAGTGTCTGCCACGCGCGAATAATAAAGCAGAATAGGTGATCAGACGGCAATGGAAAATGTAAATAAGGAGACAACGTTGCTCTACTTTCTTGAAACATTCTTTAACCGAGTCGTAAAATAACGCTCGTGGGCTTGCGCGCGTAAAAGCTCTATGACTCGTGTTTTGAATCTGCCCTGCACCTTGCTTTTTAGTCAAGATGAACGCGGGAGCCACTCAATATCAATTCGAGCAGTGAGCGTGCGCAAACGGCGGATTGTGCCCATTAGTTTAAGGTTTTCATGGCTAGCCAGCGATGAAACGCGCTTCATCGCAGCGAGATCGTACACTATTTTTATTACAGTGAATGCATAGAAAATAGAACGAAGCATTGTTTTTGGCTTGTGTGATGTGATGTTGAACGCGAAAGTTTTACGCAATTAGTTTTATTTAAACTCGTTTAAAAGGCAAGTACAACGCCGGATTAATCGTCACGTACTTGGGGTTGAGGTTCGGCACAAAGTGCTCGAACATTTTCTGAGAATCAAAGCCGAATGCGTTGAAGAGTCTGCGATTGAACAAACGCACTCTGAAAGCAGAATATGAAAACCATGAGAGAAAGAGGTGAGCACCTTTGACCGGTTAGGCCACAGAGGAAATTCCAATATCCCTTTCGAATCGCTTGTGGTTCCAAGGCAGCATTGCCGAGAACATAACCCGTGGAGAGCGTGTAAAGAATTATGTCTCCATGCTTGATGATAGGAGCGCGACCTTGTTCAGTCAGTTTGAAGTAAACCGTCTGCAGGACAAAAAGTGGTTGAAGTGCGTAAAACAGCTTTAGCTTAGCTTACTTCAATGAGTTTCCAAAAAATGTACATCGAGATCGAAACGCTGGGATATGCCACCATTGAAGATGCACTGACGGATCCGCTGATGAGATGAATTGCGGTGTCGGACATCCTTGTCCTTTTCAGAGAGCACTCCGTTACCTGAAATCCGATTTTAAGTTCGTGCGCAAATTCTCGCCAAACTGACATGATACAAGAAAGGTATTAAAGCGAGAAACAGTGGCAGACGGAGGTTTCTAAAGCTGAATAGCAACTTAGGAAGTTGTGAAGGTCGTCGCAAAATCGTCGGTATCGATTTGAGAATTGTGATAAGCGATGAGACACCGAAACCGATTGCAAAGTTTCTTGATGTTCCCTTAATATTAGGTGATTAATGCTATACGCTAATGAAGGTACCTCAAGGGCGGCACTTGGACATGAATGAGGGTGTTCGCAACGTTCGTGTTTTCCAAAATAGTGTCGAACCCATGTAAGGTATTTGATGAGTAGAGGATGGAGTGAAGTGGTGTCAATGGTGTCGGATTGCTCGTTGAGCGCAAAGATGAATCTATTTTCAAATCGAATTCAACTTTAATATTCGGCTACCATTAAACTCACTTGAGAATTCGCGCCAAACCGTCGCTTAGCTGTTTCTTCTTGTACATAGCGATGAAGCCGGCCAAACCAATGGCGAACGGAACACATTCGCCGTGCTTGTACGTCCGTAGGTAACCGTGATTCACAAATTGACGGTACAACGTTTCGGATGCCTGTCTGAGTTACATTAAGAAGTTGTGTTGATGCACATACAAGATTAGTCAGGTACAATGCTAGCATGGGTCGACGCTTCTGTTTTTCGAGTAGAATTGCAAAATATGACGAGAGCCAGCCATTGACGAAGCCAGCAGTCGGCCAAATTGCAAATCCCATTGCTTGCCTAAGTAGCAATTCATAACGCGATGAACCAAGCACTGCCTACCGTAGTCGACAAAGCCAGAATAAATATCCTACTAGGTTTGTAGTAAGGAAAAGTGAAGACCGAAGAATGTCCTTCATAAGAGTGTCGTATTTAATCTTTCGCGGATCCCTTTTTGATATCAGAGCACTTAACTAAAAGTCTTTCAATTCGTCGACAGTATGTGGAATCTTACGATGTAGAACGTGGCATAGGTTCGAAAAGAAAACGACCAGCCATCAAAAACAGCATCAAGAATGGCTTGATGACAGTTGGGGTTCCATGTATGTGCATATTCATAACATTCAGCCGTCAGTATCTTAAATCCGAAAGTTCCGCCCAGGATCTTACTCAGAACGGTCATCTGAAATGTTTGTATGCACCCAAAGCTAATGAGCATATTGGTAAAATAAATGCAATATACGTACGGGGATTACTGGTAATGCACACGAGAAAACCTTCAACAAATCCGAACGTATCACGCAACATGGGAAACAACTGACTGGCTATTCAATTGATCGATGCCCTCTTACGGCGAGTTTTCTTCGGTCGCACCATACTACATTCTATCGTCGTCGTACTGGCATGATACAGCGAAGTGCGCTTCCTGCGACTACACTACACGGACGATAGCTTTTTCCAGAAGATCTTCCGATGGCTGATGAACACGCCACCGAGACAGTTCTGTTATGGTTCAGAAAAGAAGGTTGCATGCGAAGCCTCGCTTGAAATCGCACCATCGGTCGTGTGATCGCTTAGTTGAGTGAGCACAAGAATTGTATCAGACGAATTGCGCGCGGGAGTGAGAACTGTTTGATCGGAACTGTATTTATTTATGTGCCCGCGAAGCAATATAAATAAGTTAATAAATATAACATAAAAATTTGGAAAGCATAGTGGTAATCTTCAGAGACTGCATATATAGAAATCTTTTAACCTTCCGTTTCTTCATGATGTTCATTGACCAGCGCTTCCATATCGTCGTCTGAAAATGAATATAGTTGCACCATCGCACAAGGTTTCATGATTTGCGAATTTCAGCATTGGACTTATTAGAGAGTAAGGTATCTAGCCTTCCAAAAAAGTATCTAGATCCTCAGTAATGTATCTCAATAAAGCATTACACATACTCTCTACATTCATCTACATACAAATTTGGGTATTGCTGCTAGAGGTTTCCAAAACTATTTGTTTCCAAAACAAAACTTGCTATTGGTACTTACCTCTCCGTCTTCTTCGTATTCTTTTTCCTATTTGTGAAGGTATCAGGGTCAGCAATACGAAAAGGAACAAAACTGCACATCCTCCAGGAACAAACGTCATAACATTCCGATAGAAGGAGGCGCAAGTTTCGTGCTTGTGCACACCACTGAATTCACTCTACGAATGGAAGTGACATTTGTGACTTACTCGCACGAGGGATTTAAAAGTTCTATTATTTGGTAAGCGATTCCATTGCTTAGTTTGTCGAGAAAACTCATTCCACCGTACACAAACGCGCCACTCTCCTAAAATATTGAAAAAACCACATATTCTTGGCATTGTAAAGACTTGCCGTACTACGATTTATCATGTTAGCCGTCATACCGAGTGAGGAAACTAAGAAAGCCGTTCGGCATATTCCTAGTAGAACCGATATTCCGTACATCTGCAAAAGGTCTGCATCCAAAAACATCCATCCGCAAGTGGCAGTTCCAAAAACAGCGGCAGCTGTGCAAAGAATCTGGAAATATCTCTAGTCGCAAGTTATAGTGTGGGTATGAAAACCTTGTGTCCGAACAGCTTGTTCACGAAAGGAACACTTAGCAACACAGTGATGACGAATGATGATATAAACGACACCATTGGTAGGATGGCGACGTATTGCTGAAAAGCACAGTAATGCCTATCACTTCACCCTTTCGTGGAACATACTTTTGTGAGGTCTTGGGTGAGAGTAGCGTAGAATGGGAAATAAACTTGCGAAACATTGATGAAAAGCCGAGCAAACATGTACAGAAACGCGATCTATAAAAGCTTTTAGACTTTTCAATGAAAGTGCTTTTTTTTGTACCTGGTAGAACTGTATATGCTTGAACCAACTAGACCAGTACATTCGCTCAGAAATTTCGGAGCTCAATGAGTTCAGTCTACTTCTTCCAGTTGATCGGGGTTCCTTGATAGCAGCGTAAAATGCAACTGAAACAATCAGTCCCAACCCAACGACAACAAAACCGGCATTCTAAAGAAGAAACTAGGGTATCCTATGATTGCTCAAGTGTTACTCTAAAGCTATGGGCATCCTGAGGTCCGATTACAGATGTTCCTTCAACGTCTTTGAGCAATACTGCGAACAGCGCAAACACGAAGACATTGGCAACCACCGATGAACCGTATCTGTAAGTAAGAAAGAACGTATACGCAAGATTCACTGTAATACCGAATGGCATTCATGGATGTCCTACTACTTTCTACGCTAGAGAGATCGACCATCAGAGACAGGTGTGATATCTACAAGAAATATTTAGGTTCCAGGGCACAGGCCTAAAGCTTACTTGAACGGCTGCCCAACCTATCTGGAAGATCATAATGAACGGTACAAACCAGAGCACTGTCCATCCTTCCCAAGATCCAGTTGTGCAGGGCAGACATGTATTGAAGACAAAAGGGAAGGAGAAAGTCACCAGTACGGTGCCTTAATAATCGGTTGTCAGCTGCATCAGTTTCTTATGATACCTAAGAAATGCCACGATAGACGGCGACCGAATCGATTTGAACAGTGCGGAAGGGTTGAATGGTCGCTGAGTATGCCGACGAGAGGCGTTGCAACCGCATCGGTCACCTATGCATCATCATTGCTATGACTGTTTTATATTCAGCACTTGTCCTACCTGTCCAACCAACATTAAAAACCCGGCACTGGAACTGTGGAGCTTTAGACCTTTCTCTAAGTAAATCATTAAGTATGTAAACCACATGCTTGCACAGAGGTCGTTGTAAAAATGACCGATTCCATAACCGATCATTTGAAGTCCCGTCACATCTCGAGGTGCTGGAACCAACGGCAGCTAAATTCATCGTTTCATTCACTTTAATCGGAATTCAGCCATAAATTTCCACGCTATCACATACTTGTCTCACCAGTTCGGGTTCATTCACGAGATCGACATTCTCCAGATGCTCCTCAGCAGCTGCATTCGTGTAAGAAGTCGGAGGCCTTGTGCGGACAGCTTGTACTGTGTCGTTGTTCCGTTCGTCTTCGACTTCCATGGCTGACCACTTCAGGTGTGCGCAATTTGTTGTTGTTCAACTATGAGTAACCTGTACAGTTAGAATTTGTGTACGATCTGTGGAAACGATTTCGAGGGTGCGCGCGGTGAGAGCCCGAAAAGTAATGCATACGTTTGCACATTGAAGGATCTTTTTTTTTGCTTTTTTTACTACTTCCAACTTCTTTGGAAGTAGTTGTACGCATATGTGCAACCGAAATTAGTTTTTCCCTAAAAGAACTATTTTCGTGCGTTCCGCAAAAAGATGATTGCGTCCGGAGGCGACTTGTCCCTAAGGATTCGCTACGATCGCATGCGTTGAAAGATGTCTCAACGCACTTCGGAAATATCTGCATTGACAGCGGATAAAATATGGACCGGCGCCGAAATCGCATTTCCATAAATGATTTGTCGACCGCTTGCATACTTTGAAACATCGCTTAGTGCCGATGCGATGCCATAAAATAAACAATCGAGCACAATGCGAGAATTTTTATTTGTTGGAACTGGAGTATGGTATTACAGAACAGCGGGTAAACAGTGGAAAGAGCAAAAACCGCCTTCTACAGATTGCAGCTTGCCGGAAGGACTAAATGAGATTGAGATTTGCGAGTAAAAAGTTGAAAGAATTCTCAAAATGAGATCTGCCATAACAAAAAAAAGATGAACGAGGAGTGCTAAACAACCACAACCACAGGAGTAGGACAGGAATGACATACAAAAAAAAAAGACGGAAATGGCCTTGAATGGATAACTGACAACGGATATGTTTAATATACATGCTTGTGGAATACTAGCAAATTGTGCAATAATATGGTGATAGGCTGATTGTGTTTTTGTGGACCGGATACTATGTTGTTGGAGATGTGAAAGGGAAATCTACGGAGCCATCTTTCGTCGCATTGGACACTGTCCTCTGTGTTCGCGCCGCGCAAATCTGTCAATTTTTTCGATCAGATCTTCGTTCCATTCAAGCATGATAGAATGGTTGTCGAGACTAATGCCCGGGCGACTAAGGTCGTTGGAAGCATCGCGTCCTGGAATTCTAGTGTTATCAGTTGCACTCTACGACTAGCACTAACCTTGGAGGAAATACTTTCTTCCAACACGTACTTTGGGGCACTTGCACGCTAGACTACTGTACGAAACCCACAGCGCTTGCTCGCCTCTACGGGAAGCGAAGCTTCCGGACTTCGCTTTGAAGACATCTTCAATGAGAATACGGAACTTGATCCATCCGTTGGTTTGTTCTCGACCCAACACACTAACCGCAATGGCTAAACGCTAGTAGTAGTACCGCTATATTTTGCGCAGCTTCTTACCGTAATCTCGCCTGCAGAATTTTTTCTGATTCATCCTCTTGGGGATCACACGACATTTTCCACATTGATCTGAACACTTTAAGGTTTCGTAGACCAAGATACCATGCACGAACCTTTCGCTGCGATTGGAAATGTGTTCACGTTGGTGAGGATAGCTAAAATTGAGAATTGAGCGTTTGGTTAAAATAAATCTAGAATTCCAAAGAATATGCGATGGTATTATTGGTATTGTTAGCTAATATTGTTTCAAGTCACAACCTTCATGCTAAATTTCTGTTTTCGTCGCGCAACAGCAACATTCCTACGGCGCCAAACACCGCCAAAAGGGGTATTGTCTGATGTGTCATCCTGTTATCGGCAATTAGAGGTTGATGGGATTAGGATATCGAATTGATGTCAATTATTAATGACACTGCCTTAACAAATCCTTCTGCGCGCTGTTAGATCTCTCTTCTTCACACCAAGCACGCAAATGTCGGCCATGACAGCAGTATTCATCACATGTGGATGCGGTATTCAAAGCGTAAACGGTATCGAAAACATCTTCTCACGGATTAAGACGTCCATCTATGTGTTAAGCCGTTTACGGCACCCCCGTGGTAAGCCGTTTACAGTAGCGGCCGTTTGTGGTTCAAAGGTCCGCCGCCACTCAATCCCTTCTCAAACGGATGCGACGGAAAGGCAAATCTGCATTGGGAGCAAACACTTACGAATACATGGGTTGATTGGTGATTGACTCTGTTGAAATCCTTTGGCACACCGGTTGCAAGTTATTCCTGTAACGCCTGGCTTGCATATGCACTGTCCGCTCGTCTGGTTGCAGCTTTTCGATAGAGAGCCCACCGGGTGGCAATTACATGCTGAAAGTGATTAATTGTGATCGATTAATTGGTTCACAACGCTTCAGGTGACCCTTTCTATCCACCGACACCACTCGCAACTGCTCTTCCGAATCTTTATGTGATGCTACACCGCTCATTAATCAAACATCCAATTTGTCGGCACGTGAGCCAGCCAGCAAGAGGGAATCCATCGCAGCCACCCTCGCGTTAACAGAAACTAGGGCCATTAATCAGGACCAATTCAAGTACATCTCTGTTACAAACTTCAAATGAGATTTCGATCAATCGACTGTCACAGTTACACCTAAGTGTCTAAGCGCTTAATGTTGGGTAATGTTGCAGTCTGATTGTTAGAACGAAAAGCGCCGGATCTAAAACGGATAGTCGGGTGTGACCTCTAGCATCACCCTGGCACCAGGGGAACACGGAACAGCCCTAAAGTGGAACTCGGAATTTCCAATTTTAATGAAATCGTGTGGAGTCCCCGGAGGTCTCAGTTCAACTCTAAAGTGCCAATCTAAACAATTCTTACGCAGTAATTAGATTGTCAATAGAACAGAGTATCCCTAACGCTCCCGTAGCACAAAATCGAACAAGTATAAGCATAGATAGGACAACGTCAAAACTACCTACATTTGCACACCTTCCGGTGAGTGATTGGGCGTGAACTGTCGCGATAGTATCCCGGCTTACAGTAGTGACAATTGCGTCCAGCTGTGTTATGCTTGCAGTTGACACAGACACCTCCGCTCTTGTATCCACTTAGCCGGTACAAATCCATGCTGAAGCGACATTTTTTCGCGTGTAGATTGCAGTTGCAAGCTGAAATAAGAAAACCAAATTGTTGTTTGAACACAAAATTGGGTTCGAGTATAAGTGAAGCCAATTAAAGACAAAGCGAGAAGAGTCGTACTCAACAGAATAGCGCATATTTTGACGAACCGGTTTTTTCATAGTCACTCTCTATGCAGGATGCAGAACCGTTGGAGGAACTGTAATTACGTATGCGCAGTCCCTTTGCGTAATTGTAGGTTACATGTTTGGTGCGGCGACCCCTTTGAGTTGCTTTTGCCTTCAACATATGCCCCGACAATTTGCGAAGGTGCGATAGAACAGGTGTCACGATGTCGACCAGAGGTGTTCAGCACGTATTGTGTGGCCCAGCTACAACATAGCAATCTTCCTTTGCGGCGAGATGTAAATAATTAAAAGAGCGCGCCGATCTAACGAAAGCAATAAGTGAGCAGCTCAAAATGCAATCACATTATTTGCACATCACACACATTATCGCGTTGAACCTATTGTGAACGTTGCGTCACCACGATGAACGAAATATGAGGGATGCCGCCACGCTTTTTACAGAGGAACTCTCGCTGTTTTCTGCGAACTTTTCCACTTTTTTCGATTTTACGCATCGACACTTTAACGCTAAATCATCCCATGTAATGGAGCATGTTAATCCAATTATGTGCCGCGAGCAAACTGAGCGGCTGTGTTCTAAGACAACACCTTAAATTAGACGTCTTCAAATGGATGCTCGTTGTCGGCCCCCGAGATACAAAGCAGTGTAGAGTTGTTTCAAGCTGGCGTCACAATTTCCCAGTATAAAAACCAAGCGCGAACAAATTGAATTTTAAGTTGCGAGCGGGAGAGCAATGAAAAAGCGAGCCGCCGTAATTGGAAGAACCTGGGGAGTCATGGTCGCGGTCGGCACCGTCAAACGGACAATTCTCATCGACGTGCTAAGGAGGCTCTCTTCCGTAATGAGATCAGCTTTTCTTTTGCTCGTTCGGTCGTATCCTTCAAGAACACCCATCGAAAGTGGACAAGGCTGTTCGTTGACCTAGCTGTAAGGGCTTAGTCTCTGTTCCCGACTGTCGCGGTAAATCAGCGATGTAATTGGATAACGTTTTTATACGCTCGCGCGTACTTGGTTTACAATCCTGTAACAACTCTTTCTGAGCTCAAACAAATAGTGAATTGCGTTCGTTTGAGTTGACCGCCTCTAATAGACACTGTTGTTTGACCCTTCTCGCATGGCAGACAGTAAAGTGTAAAAATATAAGAGAGAGAGTAGACTTACGGACACACTCGTGAGCACTTTCGCTCGTCGCTCGGGCCCATGGACGATCATAATGGAATGGCTTGCATCGTTCGCACTCAGCCCCAGCTGTATTGTGCTTACAGTCACAAGTGTATTTTCCCATTTTGTCCAGAACACATCGGGACGAATGTCCGTTGCACTTGCAACGGCCTCCGACGGCTAATTCGCCCATCGAATAGTAATATCGTTGCTTAATTACGTCGAGATCGGTGAAGTTGGTGCCCACGTCGTTAGTGAGGCCATAGAGTTCGGCCTGCAGCAGTCGAAAGGTGTCATTTGGTAATAAAAAAGTAGTTAATGAATTCACCTGGTCAGGACTAAGCCGATTAAACACGATTCGGATATCACTAGCAGTGACCCAATCTTGCAGAACTGGACTTTTCTCGAACTCAAAACTGGAGGGCCGTCCTTCTAATGTAGCAAATGCAATGCGATTTGCTAGTGGGGCCAGTGCATGAGCGTCGGTGCAAAGGGCTTCCTGAGTTCAACGTTACACTCTTTCAATTCGACAAAAAGTACCTGTTCGTTATGCTTGCTTATCTGAACATTCGGTTCTCGGCCATAAATGTTTCTACACTCGGTGGAGTAAAATTGGAACGGTGTCCACGTCTTGCCTCCGTCTGTGGATTTGTAAATAGCCATCGAATCAGGAAGACGGTGGCAGAACTGCATACTGATGTAAGTCAACTCGAACTTCTTTCCAAGCGACAACGTGAGGGTGACATTGTGAGGATAGTCCGTTGAGGGCTCAGACATCCAGCAGGTCATGTTCTGTGAATTATTCAAGTCGGTGAGAAGTGAAGCAGGATGCGCCTTATCCCGCACACTGCCGTCGCAAGTGTCACAGTGCTCACGTAGGATTCCATCGGCATCTTCCCGAATTGAACAGTATCTGCAACAACGACGCGTTAATGGCCGATTTGTTTTGCTTCCAGAATTAACAGTCGAAAGACGCATCGTGTCAGGCCTTGCGATGGATCAGATGGGATTAGTATTGTAGAAGGATCAACGCAACAAAATACGGCCCTTATGCAAAGGTTCCCCGTCGAGAAGGCAAGCAGCAATGTGTGAAACGGATTACGGCACTCCTCTCATCCGATTCTTCAGCTTCGGTCATCTTTCTCCTATATGCAAATGCGCAGCAGCACCGTAAACAGCACCGTCCCTCGGTTGAGGGAGTACGGTAATCCCGTGCCCTTCACCTCGCCCCTCTAATAAGAATGATTTTTTGGCAATTTTACCGCTCCATCCAATTTACGGGTGATTGGAAGCCGTTTTGCACTCAGATCTTTCTGTTCAGTAGACTCCCTGCTGAGCGTGCGGTTCAATTGAAAAGCGAAGCGAACGCGCTCGATGACAGCTCGCTCCACTTGGGTGTCCTCGATCGCTTTTACTCACAGTCGACAAGCCAATGGCATTTTATTTTGGCAAGTGACATTTGGCAGGTGGCCACCGAAAAAGGCGATTCGCTTATTCATAGTCGGCACGTTTAACTCTATGGTTCGATAAGAACAAAGAAAGTTTGACCATCTCACTAATTCACATCGGGGAAGAGCAAAAAATTGGCTGGACGGAGGAAGGGGCACCCGAAGCTTACGGCAAAGAAGATTTGCTTGTGATAACAGATCGCAAATTTTTCCGACAGTAAACAAACAAGAAACTCAAAATATCCCGCTGACACATTGCTACCTTTTAGCTTCAATCCATACGTTTACAAACACACTCACTTGGATGGTCCGCTTGTGCCACAAGTATTAGAGGCGATGACTGGTTTTCCGAAAGCGGCATTGATGAAGTCGGGAACACACCGTACAGGTCGTCCGGCCATGTCGTAACAGGGGTCGTGATCTGGTTCTTTCATCGAAAATTGGGAGAAGTAGGCCCCTTCTGTGCGCAAAGGGGACCACAAAGTAAGCGCTATCAGCAGCGCCCACATGATTACGGTAAGTTCTTTCCTCTGAAAGCACGCGTTCTTAGGGTGGTTGTGAACAGTGTGAAGATGAATGGACTCATGGAATTGTTTCGATTCCACAGAGTACCAAAAGGGATGGAACCCGAAATTCGCTTGAAGGGCGGTCAAAATGAGTTTCGGCTGCTTCGAGAGCGCCGATCAGCGGAAACGAAGGCGGGGCTTCGACGAGCGAACAACCACTGACGGTCGCCACTAAAGCGCGAGAAGATGCGGACAGAAGGAAGGGAGGGACGGACGGAAGACTGAAGGCGTGTACATTTGCACCAGTGGGATTGCAGTGCTAATCTGTTCGCACGCTTGTGGTCACTCAACGTGGTAGCGAATCGCCTTCCCTCAGCCTGCGATTCGCCTATTCCCCCAGGGAATACGGTAGATGAGTGTGAATAATTCACCCGTTGACAACCTAGTCACATTGGAACAAGAATAGGATGTAAGTATCGTGGGAGAAACGCAGATTTGGCGCATCCCTTAAAATGCATGGGGACATGATTACAAGGATAATTCTCCCCTTAAGCAGGGAAGGTTGCGACGGAGTTTTTAGAACGAAGTTCACTGGAAACATAGCTTAGAGTAAACAATAACGCCCCTCGACTCCGAAATTGGGCTCTGCTTGAGAGTATATTTCCGACGACTGAGTGGTCGTTTAAACAAGATTGCAATGTTGTTAATCGCGGAGAAAGTTTCAGCAAATGCCTAATTATGGGTAATGCGTTCGCGCTAGGGTAGAGCATGATACGGCCTGAAAGTTTGTGGCTAGCTGGAATCCAATGTCGCGGGCGAGATTCACAATATCGTCTATCGTTGTAATTGATCTTTAGCACATAGGATTTCATTTCCGCACAAGGCTTTGTTAGCAAAAGCCGATCAGATAAATAAACGGGCTGTTAATTGGAATAAATGGTGTCAATAGAGCGGTAATCGCTTGTGACTGTAAGGAAATGATTTGGAGCAGAGGAAATTGAATCGAGCAAACAAAGGTATTTTCATTGTTTTCGTCATCAGAACAGCGCTAATGAAAAGGCGATGATGTAATCAGCTCGTCCAAACCCAAGCGACCCGGATATCCTCATTTATCTTCAAAGGAGACCCGCAAACTGGATGAGCAAGAAGAAAAGGGAATGCGCACATTAGCACCTCAAAACTCTACTTAGGTTGTCCCTCACTCGGCCGGTACGTCGTTGTCTCGAGCACCGAAACAATAGCGTTCAATCAACAGGACGCCATTCATCAGGAAATCACACCAATTCGCACATCATTCCGGTAGGGTATGCGCGACTGTCGCGATTAATGTGTGCGCTCCTTAAGTGAATGGGACACAACTAAGGCGACACTGTTTGAACAATATCTGTCCTATTGGTTTCAGTGGTCAGACAAATGGCTGAATGTGTGGGTAGACGATGCCACCCACCATTATGATTTTTGTGAAGAGAGACCGTCCTTCTGTCAAAAATACCCGCACAGCTGCCCGAACGGTTGTGGTGTTCGTCAGCAAGACGCTGTCCCGCATTCTCCATTTACAGACGATTCACACAGAAAGGGATCGGAAAACCATATCGAGCAATTTAGAATAAAGGGCTAGACATACTGAAAGAGGTGGACAGTCATGTACTCAGTCGATGTTTTGTATTCTAAGTGTATGACTGCAAGCAACCTTTAGTCTAGAGTTGTCGGGGAAAGCACCTCGCACGTGTATTAGCCTTTGTACACATCGACTGTTCTGTGATTGTGTAATGTAATATCGAGTGATTTGAGGTTAGCTGCGCTGGACGAAACGCAAATAATATGCGAGCCATTGACTCTTGCCAGTCGGCCCCGTAACCCGTCATGAATACGGCCTTTGCTTCTGCTCTGCTTATGATCTGCATCTTCGTCAAGTGTTTCAGTTCGCTCATGTTCAAAAACAAATCTTTGTTTAGGAATAGCTACTGCTTCAACTTTACATTAGCCGCACAATGCGGGTGTCCGTTTACTATTCAGCCGGTTTGCGCATCTGCGAAGCAAGAAATGACGTTTATGAACGACTGCTCTCTCAAATGCTCGCAACGATTGGATGGAAGTGGGTTCATTTTCATAGTTTTCCGTGATATTCTCTAAAGAGTTTCAAATGGACGCTCAGGAACTTGCAAAGTATTGGAAACTGGCCATTTGATAAATGGCCCTTAAATTCAAGGTGTTTTGTGTTAGATACAAAACGGCTGATGCATTGTGGTCATTTAATTCTCTCACACATGGTTTAAATGAGATCAGTTAGGTCGTGCGAAAATCTAGGAAAATAAAAAATAGGAAAAAATTGAAAAATGTGCGGATGCACAATGTTTTGCAAATTCATCATATCTAAAACATATCTTTTTTTTATGCTAGGATGCGTTTGTTCATGGTACATAAGTTACCTTGTCCAGTTAAATTCGACTGCTGAAAATTATGTGATCAAAATCTGGTCCAAAACATCGTTTGATTTCGAATCTCGCATATTATACAAGAAAGAGATCTGCGTGTTGATTTCGATTTGTACAAAGCGACGACCAATATTTATGATATCCTGATTTAAATTTCATAACCACGACTTGTCCTTTGTTTCTTTAAATGCAAACGATGTTCAATGGCAATATGGGCTAGATGAACGCCTGCTGACATAACCATGTGAAACAGAATATCGGCCAAAATTATTCCAGACTTGGTCAAGCTATACGATGGAACATGCTGCCACAACAGACGATGCGAATCTACTGACAATCCCGTTTGCGACTCTCGAGGAGAAGTTTGTCTTCGGCAACAAATCATATACAAAATTAAATGCATGGTTTAGCTTTATCCGAACTACTGCGCCTTCGAGAAGCGACAATGTCAAGTGCAACGACTTGAACGGTTTCATCTGGAAATCGACATGTCGGCCAGTAACTGTTCCTGCGTGCAACAGTGCACACCAACTTTAGATCCCGTTTGCGACACATTTGGTCGAACCCATGCAAACATTTGTGCCTTTTCGAACGCAAAGTGTATGGCAAAAGCAATGTAAGCTTTTGTTTTAAAGATGTTACATTGTTATGCTTAAGGAACGAAGATGTGCCAGAACTGAATAATCTCGGGAAATGCTGTGAAGATCTATGCACACCAGGTGACTTCTGCATGTTCCTAGTGCTTCATTCAGCACATTTAGGACGGAAACGATTCCCAGTATGCGATTCTTTGGGAAACACGTACGACGATTTCTGTTTATTCCTTGTTGCTCGATGCAAAGCGACCCAATCGGAACATTCGGTCTCTGTGCCCCAGTTCAGATCCTTTGGGTACTGTACTTAGCGCAGTTTCGTTTCATTTATGTTTTGTCCACAAAGAAAATGATATTTATTCTGTCTCTTACTTACAAACGAATAAATCAGTTAATACGCTTTCGGATACCCTTTGTATTGCAACATAAATCAAACAGATGAAATCATAACTTGGATGTTAACCGTTTGTCGTCATGATGAAATACTTTGAACGGCGAGAGATTTTTGATGAAGTCGGTGGAAAGATCTAGTCGGCTGATCTTCACTCGGTTTGTTTCCTTTTCGTCTATTTGGTCCCTTTCAATGATTTCTGCTTTTGCTGCTTTTTCCACATCTGCGTGCTTGTCTATTGCAGAGGCTGTCGTATTTTCGTTAATTTTGCATCTGCAACAGTTTTTTGGTACCCTGGTTATGAACGACTTTTTGAAATAGCAATAATGGAAAATTGAGTTAATGCCAATTGTTTGAAAGAGAGGTGTTTTCGGAGTAATTTAAAATTATTCATATGAGAGCCTGTAGTTCACGCAGCAAGTGTTTGACCAGTTTTGAACTTTGCAGATGTATATGATTTCTTTACTAGGGAAAATGTGCCAATATATTCAGTGCTCTTTACTTCAGTCTTTATTGGTTTGCAGAATCAAAATTTCGAGATCGAGAGTCGAAACCGAGACTCGGAAAGGTTTCAAGACCGAGATCGAGAATCGGCGTAATTTCGTGCGAGATCCATCAGCGGTCTTTATATACTTTTTTTCAGTTTTTAAGCGCTTCAAGGAAGCGGTTGTCTCAATGGTCACCTCTTGCGAACTTACTTGCTTGTAGTCGATGAACCGGTTTCGTCCACGACCGCTTGACTGAATATCTTTTCAGTTACGACAATGTATGGATTGTCGTCATCATGTAGTGAGCATTCATCATCCGAGTTCTCCGTTTTCTCGGAGTAAGAGCGTTTTTCGCTTTCAGGGCTTGGTGGAAACTCATTGTTGTTGATGGAGACAACAGTCTGCGTTTCAACCGGCTTCTGCCTCTTGTACCACTGAATAAAGCCAAGTGTTGCAATGGTCAGCAGAATGAGAACTCCGGTAATCGAAATCAGCACCCCAAAAGAAGTTTAGCTGAATATTGTTTTGCCAAAGTAGCTTACCATGTTATAATAGGCGTTTCAGATTCCGTCTGGGATGAAACTGTCGTAGCTTGTTCTTCGTCAAGGGTGGACAGATTTGTTTCGGGTGTATCTGTTTGAGGCTGATCCGTAGCTTGGCTAAGGTCTTTTATCAGTTCATTCGTTGATTCCTCCTAAATTCAATCTATTTTGCTGAAAATGTGTCTGTCTGCCGACCTTCTTAAATGCAAGCAACATCTCTCTTCCAGTCTCTTCAATAATTTTGCTCAAAACTTCCATGTAGTTCCGAGAATTGAACAGATTTGTAACCTGCGAGAAAATACGCTCCATCATGTCTCCTGGCAGTTTCAGATCTTTTCCCGTCTGAAATGTTTTGTTATTGTGGGAACTAAGAGTTAAACGTACTCTGACGTAGGCCTTATATGTCTGAACCCCGATAATTATAAGATAGTTCTTGCATTCCTGACTGCTGAGTCCATACAGTTGCATTAGCTCATCGCCGAAGGTTGTCTAAACAGGTAAATACGTCTTGTGTTGGCGAATGTGTTGACTCACCAAATCACTGTCACTGACTGATTCATTCGTTTCACTTTTAATTCGTTTCGCAAGAACTACGTAGAGTCTCACTGGTTCCGAAGCATTTATTCCGCAGCTTTCGTGAGCATTCTCGGTGTACTGTACTCCAGCCTCTTCCAGCTCTAGAAATTGAACATAAAGCAGAATAATTCTGATCAACCTTACGATTCTCTATTGACTTTATAGTATTATCGATGTCTGATCTCCATTGGTCGGTCAAAATGTGGTCAGGATCGCAGAGTGTCGAGTTCTCCCAGGTGTTGCAAGCCGTTCTGTTCGTCCGAGGATTGGGATATGTCATGGGCGTCCATTCTTCCGTATCTGCTCGTAATATCGTTCCCGATGTTAAAAGCAAAGAAAGCAAGGAGAGCATAAATCTAAAACGGCGAATTTCAGCTTCACAACTCGGCATATATTAATCATTGCTTAATAGTGAGGTAATACAGTGACCAAAGAACGCTATGCACGACGACAGACAGTTGGGACGTACTCAAATCTCGAATCTGAACTGTGCGATATCTTAAGATGTTCAATCGGCCGAGCTCTTTGATGGGCGGCGGTAGTGGCGACTCAAGTATTAGCAGGTACCTCGTTCCCCACGAACGCAGAGTATCTATTCTTTGTGGACGGTCGTTGAGTGGCCATTCGCATTCACAGCCCTCGTCTGTGAGTAACAGTAACATTAGCTGCCAAGTGACTGTTTAGTGACAAAGGATCACAGAGATCATATGCACTTTAGTATTCGGATTTGAAATTTCTGCTTCACATAATTCATAGGTATCTTGTTAGTGTATTACTACTTTATTTTACATCATTCAAACTAACTGGTCCTCACAGGTTCTGTCACCTTCTCCTTCCCCACTAATTCACAGTTGTTCTTCAACAATAAGTGGAATCGTTGCGATATTTTCTTCAGAAAAGGAATGACAACGGTTTCGACGGACTCATTCGAGTACTTTCCAGCAAAAGTCTCCTTGGTTTTGTCACTGAGCAGAGCAAGAGGATCTGTGTTCCACGAGGATGCCATTGCTTGTAGGCGTTTACATGTGCCTAGAAATGAATGCTCATCACCACGTCGGATGCTTTCGGGTTTGTTACCGTCCGGTTCCGTTTCACAGAGGTATGCCTGCTCTGACGTCTGCATTTGAATGTCACTTAGAAAAACGGATGATATGAGGGTGACATCGGAAACGCTTACTGTCGTTGGCATTTGAGTGAGTAGAATTGCTGTCTGCACAAGAAATATAAGTAATCACAACAAGGAGACCTACTTGAACAACGGTGGGATAGTCATCGAAAACGTTTACATTGATATCGAGAGCAAGGTTCAGCAATTGTTCACACGGTGTGCTCTAAAAAATGGTCTATTCTTACGTGATATACGTGAGGGCGGCAATACCCTTTCCTGTCGAAAAGCCCAACTAGGGTCGAGCACGACTGCCGAAGAAGGTGCTACTTGCATTGCCAGCAACACAACAAATAACAGAGGGAAGATGGAGCGAAACAGCATCGCGCGTCGACGCCTTCTTTCGACAAGCGAGCGTTTCTGTTTGTGAACTGAGTTCGAACACCCTGCTAGAACACTATTGTGATGGGGGTTACAGGAGGGGTAACGCCGCTTAGAGGAGCCGACTGCTTCTAATTCCAATTAGCCGAAACGAGAAGGGGTGTGGAAGCGGCGGAAGGGTGGCTGGAGGACGGTCGCTCCTTCAATGGTGCGATGCGTTTCTGTGGTTTTTGTTGTTGGTGTAGAGCTGCGCAAGTACAATTCTTGAAACGAGCAATGGAGCGTGGAACGTCGGCGCGAACAGCTTCTTTTTTGCGCATGGCAGAAACAATTGCTTCTTTGCCGAAGGCACCCTCATCTAGTTCGGGGTATCGCTTCCACATCTTGCGTCATCGTGCGAACGCTCTGTTAATATGCGATTAAGCAAGATTTGTGGACGATCGCGATTGATGAGCGATACATGGGAGCCGTTTGTGAAAAAATATCCATGCTCACATTTGATGATGTGAATACATATACGGAGAAGAGTGGAGAGGGTTCCGAAACACAGATGATGACACTGGATGCTGCGAAACAAATAAGCCTGATGACCTTCAGATCTGGTTTGCTACTTCCCTAAAAAAACAGTCCTTTCACTTATACGAACAATACCATTAAGGTCAGAAATCTTGACGTTGTTTTGCTGCACGCAACATTACAATTCTAAAATGTTGCGAGGACCTCTTTGGAACATCTATCAATTGTACGCTCTTGGACCTCAAGAAGAAACGAACAGGTGTGCTAGAGGGAGCATTTGAACGCAGACCAAATCCCCACGACTCTAGGGCATCAAATAAGTACAGACAATGAGCTCTTAAATGTTACATGTAATTGTTGCATATTATGTATGTATAACTGTAGATATATACAGGCGTAGCTATGTTTATCTTAACCGATCATTTACGTCAGACAAGTCTGTTCGTCGCAACTTGTGATATCGTCTGTAGAACGGACCTAGCACGTTGAGCGACCATTATGTTCCGATGTCAAAGGGGAATTGCCCGCCTTCAGTCTTCCGTCAGATGAAAGATCAACCGATCGATTTGATGGAAGTGGTGACTGGTTTGAGTACTGAGTGTTCGGCGATTTCGATGTTTGAAAGGGCATCTTTTTTTGTCGCCTACCCTCAACGGTCAGTGATAGCCAAGAGTTAAACCGTGATTCTCGATTTCTGCCCCTCTCGTACACGCGTCCGTTCGTTCATCTGATCTCTTGTTCAGATGATATCAAGGATGCAGGCCAGAGATATTTATCAAAAACTGCGCTCACCTTTCGCGTGCACTTTGTCCACGGGAATTCCTATCAGCCTTTTTACCACAAGCCACTGCTAGTTTGATAGGAAAGATGTCCGTTCAAAATTCACGGCGGTCTTTACCTATTATTTCGCTTGAGGGGACCACTCACTAATGGGTATCTCTCCTTGCTGTTCTTGTCCATTTGCTTTCAAAGTAATACTCGACGGCACACTTTATTGCGATTGTTTCATGACTCAGCACGTTGTGCCAAGATTAAAAAAGATTAAGGAGGATGCAAATGCGGGAAGCCGTGCATTCTCTGTTTTGCGGGACGTCGCACGTCAGAATCGATGTGGAGAGTATGCGCATATAGCTTACATCACAAACACAGCGCAGTCCCTCACTTGTGAACGCTCCGATGCTGCCCCTCGTTTCCGTCCTGTCCGTCATGTCGTTTTTGCTTGATAGAAAGTGCTCGTTTGGAAGTTCATGGGTGATTACCTTGGCGAATAAGCGTGTGTGTCATATAAGTTTTGAGACTTGAACTTGTAAGTGTTTCGAGCGTGACCGGTATGTTTCACTTATCTCAAGCAACTCAGGCTGTTAATCGCCATGGCCGCAGTTCACAAAGGTCGACTGAACGAAGGAAATGGAATGGTTTTCCTGGCCGGGAATTCTCATCCAGAGTTAGCGGAACGTGTTCAGAGGTACGGTGTTGCTTGATTCAGTGATCGTTGCGCTTGCTTTAGTCGAATGGGTATTAAAAAGGCAGATGCTAGTATTTTTAATAAATCTAATGGAGGTATTGACGGCTTCGATATGTCTCGCTATCGCCTATTTTCAAATTTTAGAGACAGCCGTTGACATTAAGCAAAGTGTTCGAGGGAAGCACGTCTTCATTATGCAATCCGGAACGAAGTGAGAGTCTTTGGATTATCTTCTCGCACATAAGAGGATCGACTTTCAGGGACGTCAACAACGATATCATGGAGCTTATGATTCTGATTTACGCATGCAAGACTTCAATGGCACGCACTATTACAGTTATCCTACCATACCTTCCTTACTCAAAACAGTGCCGAATGCTGAGACGGTCGGCTATACCCATGAAGCTTGTAGCAGATATGATTTGCAAATCAGGTACAACATTATATTTATTTGAGATACACGCACACCTTTGGAATTAAGGGGCTTCACGAGTCGTCTCCCTAGATCTGTACAAAAAAGAGATACAAGGATTCTTTTCGATCCCAGTCGACAACCTTAGAGCGTCACCGTTTCTTCTGCAGTACATCAAGGAGGAGGTTTGTATTGAACTTTAATGCGATACAAGTTCACAGGTTTAATTGTAGGTAAGAGACTACCGTAATTCGGTGATTGTTGCAAAGAGCCCTGGAGTAATGAACAAGGCTACATCATACGCCGACAGACTTCGCGTTGGAATCGCCGTCATTCATGGTGAAATCAAAGATGAAGAGGAGAGTGGAATGGAGGACGGTCGTCAGAGTCCACCTCCCGACCTGGCACGATATGAGTTGTTTCCAAGTGAGCAAAGCTTTCCATGTCATTATTGTTTTGGATTGTAGCCCTCGTTTCCAAGGAAAAACCACCGCTGACATTGGTTGGCGACGTTAAGGGGAAGATAGCTTTTATGGTGGTAGGTGTAATCTAGAAGACAAACACCTTGAGACCAATTATTAGGACGACATAATCGATGATGCGCAGAATTTCGTAGCCGTCGCTGAACTCCTCAAGAAAAACGGAGCTCATGAAATCTACGTTCTCGCCACTCATGGTCTCCTTTCTTCAGATCTCGCTTTGCTTGAAGCCTCGCCTATAACAGCGGTAAGCTTGCAGCGTTTAATATTGATATCGTAAATTGATGAAGAACACGAAATTCGTTATCCGTATTATTATATTGTGCTAACTGTCGTTTGCTCACTGTTAAAATAATCCAATTTATGCTTCATTTGATCGAGATTTTGGATAGTTTTTGAGCGATTACTACCCAAAACGCACTTCCAGAATAATGTAAATCGACTGCGAAATTTAGATAATCGTATCGAATACGGTTCCTCATGAAGTGCAAAAGTTATCGTGCAGCAAAATAAAAACCGTGGACGTCTCGCTGATGATTTGCGAAGCGATGAGACGTATCTATCACAACGAATCGATGGGTCTCCTCTTCCGAGACGTCACAATTGACGACTAAATGTATGGACTACATCTATATCTTTGCAAAAAGAGTTGTCATATCGCCTAGATTTCATATAAAACTTCGTCTACCTGTTAATCTAACCCGATTATCCCAATTTTTAGTATTTATTATTCACATATCAGATTTGTATATGACGAGACTATTTGGGCTAGCATGAGGCTCGGAACTCTAAGAAGAGTTGAACGGAAGACCTAGATGAAGTGCAACTGTGAACGATCCTATATACAGATAAGTCTAAACAATCACATATGGAGACAAAGGTTGTAAAGGGTGATTTGAGATATTGGTTTTGCCATTGTGCAAAGTGTGGAGTCATATACATATGTAAATACATCACTATCTACTAGATAGTGTCTTCATGGGTGTACTGAATGCTAGACAATACTTCATGTAGACGCGCCTTTCCACAAGGTACTTGTAGCAGGCATAAACGACGCAGAGGAACCAGATCATGAGCACAGCGCAAACCGTATAGATGAAGGTGATGGAATAAACACGTGCCTTAGTATCCGCGGGCAACGCAACAGTGTTACTCGATGGATGGGGCTCAAAGGGCGCCGCATTTAGGAGTCTGTAGAATACGGTGGCTTCTGTGGCCTCGGCGACGAGACAGCAGACAAGGAGCAGAAAGAAGCAAATTGCGGCTATGGCCTGAAATCTAGCATAAGTTTAAGAAAGCTGGTTGAAAATGCACCTGCACGATCATGTGTGGCACAAGAAGCGCTGGTCTATGGTTCACAACACCAATGCATAGCAGGAACAGGGTGAGTACACCGAGGCCCAGCCCGCACAGGGTGGCTATCAGACTGGCCAATGGGAGTCCATCGTCTTTCTGTGTATTCTGTTGGAGATAAACGAGGAGACAGTGAATGAGGAAGAAGAAGGCTAGCAGCATCTCGATGCCTAAATAAATTTTTTGTTGAATGTCAGTAGCGGTTTGGTTCCTTACCGGCTATCAGGAAACATCCCGTTTTAACATGGAAACATCCGCACAAGCATCGGTAGTCGTCGCTGGATTCATCAAATTGGATCGTCTTCGGCACTGTGTCCACGACAACGGTATTATTCTGGGGTTGGTCACGCACCAACAGCGACCGGACAGAAATTCCATTCATGCGACTGTAGAATCTGTAAAACGCGAAAGATATGCATAAGGCAGAAAAATCGACGTAAGGTGAAATCGAAGCATGTGAAAGATAGAATACGGGTTTTGGAAGCTAATTAGCTTTAAGAGTGGATGTAAAAGCACCTGTTGAAAGGCATGCTTTCAGGAAGGGTTTCAGCTAGCACGAATCGACGCTGTTCTGCTGGCACTGTTCGTCATTTCTGAAATTAGGACAATGGTGGATGAATGCGTTAGCCATTTGCGCGCCGCGCTCAAGAAATTCATAAATCGAAAAAAGTTGCCAAGGGAGTGCAACTCTCAGCGTAGCAGTCTGTTATATTAGTTATGCAAATATTGATTATATGCGCCGAAAGTTCACAACAGCCACACGCTCCACCGATTACTTCTATTGTGAGCGCGGGCCGAGAGCCGCGTCATTCGCGCTAAAAGCGAAAACACCAAAGTGTGCCAAAGTAGCATGTAGGCGAAAAGCGTGCTTTCTGTCTCTATTGATTTAAGGAAGTAAATGCATCATGTATCATACATATGTACGTCTGTGGGCAGTGGCAATACCAGGGAAAAGAGGGGACGAGTGCGGTTACATGAGGCAAACAACGACCGCGGGTGCCCCGCAAACATTGCAACAGCCAAATAGGTCCTCCGCGCATCATAGACGTTGAAAGCAGACTAGCGCTATAGTTGAAGAGCATATTAAGTAGCACGTGGTTCTTGGTCACATCGCCCAGTGGAGCCAGGCTTGCAAGCTCAGTTCGGGCGCGCTGGCACTGCGGGCCGCTTGAAGACTGCAGGGTTGCTAATCGACTCGATAAGTGGACGACCTCCCGGACAGCTGAAGAAGTGAGTCGCGACAATCTTCATAATCACCGTTGGCAATTGTCAAATGTTGACTGGATACGTGCCAAATCTGTTCGTCATCAATTAAGATCGGTAATAGCTCTTTCGTATAAATTTCATTCTTTAAGTTCTAATGACTCTTCATGTTTAATCCTCCATTAAAGTGTCGTCATAACTGCGTGGCAGACGGTCCCTTAATGCTTAACAGAAACTGCGACTCTCGTTCACTTTCCCTAAACTCAATTTTAGAGTAGCAATTTTCTGACGGCATAGAAACTAAATACGAGACTCGATAACGTTGGCCGAGTTTTGGGAACGGCACACTTACTTGGGACTTTTTGGTTCGCGTAGGCACTTGACAAAGCAGTGCGTGTTATACACATTCGTGGATATCACATAAGACTATTTGAAAAAACGGCCCTTCAGGGAATGATCGAATCAGCAGTGTAGCAAACGACGAGCGCTATTCGCTGCGAAGTACGTATTTTCATGTTAGCACGAAAAGAGTAAGGAGGAGGGAAGGGGAAATGTGCTACCTGAACGGAACGCTCTCCAATGGGTTGTTATGGTTAGAGGTTGCGAGGGTTGATCGCCGGCTGGCTCGCGCTGACTGCTTGCATAATAACGAGAACGAATCGATAAGCAAACATTGGCTGTACCTGCGTCGCCGGCCGCTGGTATCGAAGATGTGCGAGCGGCTAGAGGAAATGGTCATTTGGCTTTGCCGTCGTTCTTCTTTGGGTCAACGGCGCATATTTTCAACCTAGCGGTTGCTCCTCTCGATGTGTGTTGTTTACCTCTTTGGGAGAAGCGGAGAAGGAGAAACGCTAAATCGACGCTGAGATGCGCTGTTCACAACACGAACTGGCAAAATGGCTGGCAAATCACTTTATAGAAGCGCTGTTGGCAACGAAATAAAGAGAATAAAGAACAATGCCCCCGATAAGTGAATTTAGGGTTTCTCGAATTCGTTGTGAATTCTACTTGGAGCATTGTTCAGAACATCGAGAAAATAGATTACGGTCCATAAATACATAGTGGAAATATTCCATGTTCAGAAAAGTCGTATACAAAAAAGTGAGCAGCGTCGGCGTTATGCTTCATGTTTTCGGAACTCCTTCTGACTGTTTTTACCATCATGAGGTCCAAATCGTTGTCGTCATACTTCCGGGAGGATTCGATGAGCTTCCGTTCGAAGCACTCACTCTTCCTGTAGACTCGTTACGCTAAACAGAATTTGTTTTTCATATGATATAAATAAAGTCGCTGACGACGCCATTCGTGCTCTTCACCTTTGCCCTGTGATGGTGCTCGGGGTGTTCATAGAAAGATGGATTATGGTAGCCCGGTGGAGCTGTGCGGTCGCTGGTCTGGCGATCGTAAACGGCGGCAAGTTCTTCCAGAGACACTAAGTGATTCATTAACATCATTACTTAATTGTTTTGTAAATACTTTCGACGTTCTGGCTGATTTTGCGTCGACTGTCTGCTACTTGTTCGAACTCGTCCCAGCCATGACCGTAAGCGTGAAGCGGGTAGGCTGCTTCGCCATGTTTGTAAATATCCAGTCCTGTAGCGGTCAAACAGTATCTATCAACATGATCGATTAGAGCAACCTTTCGTTTCAATTTCTTCAGGCACGCGAAGTTTGTTCATCTTCTTCAGGAGTAAGAAGACGGGTATCATTGTCAGCGACGACCAAAGCACGATAGCCACAGCACACAGCATGTTCCATCCCAGTTGCTAAATGAGTGTGCATTCATGTAGACCGCTTACTATTACCGCAAAAGCCTGTGATGCGGAGACATCATCGGATCCGTAGATCAGATCGGCTATTCCATAAGCAACGCCATCTTTGCTTATGATACAGACTGCGAAGAGTCCCCAGAGTCCACCTCCAGCATGCACGGCGAAAGCATCCAATGGGTCGTCTATCTTCAGCCGAAGCATAAGCTTGCTGAGTGCCAGGTACACCAGGCCTGATCCCGTTCCCGTGAACGCCGACGCCCATGGCATCATGTTGTTACATCCAGCACATGCGGAGACCATACCTAGAAGAATGCACAAAGAACATTTAGAAAACAAGTTTATGGGGCTGTAAAAAAGAGCGATGGCGTCTTTACTTTGTTTATAGCGCCTCTTGTTAGTGAAAATAGGTAATATACCTGTAAGACATGCGTTTATCGTTAACAACAACGTCCACTTTCCATTCGCTACGTAATGGATAATTAAATAAATAATGGCCGCAAAGGCACCACATAAGATCGTGTTGATCATGGCGAGTGCAACTATTTTACCCTCTCCGCGCTGTGTCATGTTCGGGACAGAACCGCCATTAAAAGCAAGAAATCCGAACATAAGAATGAATCCTCCAAGTGCTGCGAACTATAACGCACTCAGAATTAGTCGAATCACTGCACAATTCCTAATATACCGGTACTGAATGGCCTTTAATCTCGGCACTTTGTTCTTCACCACGTTTTGAAAATCGTCCTATGCGTGGACCCAACATGTAAGCGGCAATTAAGCTGATCGTTCCGGCGCACAGATGAACTAGACCTGATCCTGCGAAATCCTGAAAATCAGGTATTATTTCATCACAAAACACACTCTACTTACAATGTACGTCGTACTGATAGAGTCTCCTTGAATTCCCTTTTTCATCCATCCATCATCTGACCATCCCCAATGAGTAAGGATCGGATACACAAACGCTGCAATCGACTATGCTATACATCTTTGCTTTGTTCATACCGGAAATCGCGGAGCAGTATGAGATGTATGTTGCGAATTCGCAGCGTTCAGCAACGGCTCCCGATACAATTGTTGACGCCGTCGCGGCGAACACGTATTGGAAGAAGAACTTTGGATACTCATCCATGTTCGCCAGGAAGAACTGGGACTGTCCAAAAAACAAACCCAAAGCGGACTCTCCAGCTGAGCCATACGCCAAAGCCCAACCGATTGCCCAATATCCTATTACGGCTATGCCTGAAATGCTGAAACTTTGCGACATTTCGGGCTCTCGAACATACAGGAGTCGAGCAGGTTCTTAATTAGAATGTTTGTAGTGTTCTTGCTTCTCACAGCTCCGGCTTCGAGGAATGCGAAGCCGCACTGCATGACTAGAAATGTTGTTTTGATAAGCACTTGCACTTGCACCTTACAGAAAATGACGAGGGCCATCGAACACATGAAGAACGCTTCTGTGTTTTGCGTGAAGTCCATCTGGATGTCTTCCAGTCTTTGATTCATCAACTTCAGCTGCATACTGTAGTTCTCAGATGACATAGGATCCTCAGCATTATCGGCCATTTTCTGAGAAAATCAAAAATGAATTTATTATCTAGTCGATGTAAGGTCAAAATATCGTAGGACAGAAGCTTGAGATTGCAATTAGGACAAATGGAGTCCAGCCACTATTTGTCTGCTCGAGACAACAACAGTGCCCGCAAAACAGCACGTCACTATAAGGCTCAACCCAACTGGTTCCCAATTCCAGCGAGGTAAAGCGATATTGGAGCAAGCGCCACCTCCGCCTCGGCAACACCGCCATTTCTGCCCTCCACCCTTAAATAAAGGCTCCTTCAAACAAATTGTTTTGTTGCCAATGTTTTTATAGATAATCTTTGGACAACAGCACTGTTTTGAGTGTAATGTTTTTTTATTAAAGCTAGAGATAGCGCAATGTACAATGCACTCGTTGACGGAAATTCATACATGTACCTAAGTTGAGGAATCGTCGTTTTGCTTAAGCCATCCAAGCCGTCGACTTTGGAACAGCCGTAGTAGGAGCACTCAAGTAGAGATCATCAGTTTTTACCGATTCGTCGTCTTCGGGAATCGATTCGGCTCGCTTCGCCTTGGTCTGCAATTAGGGGTATATCTGTGACGGACCAACGAAACGCTAACCTTCTTGTGCAGCTTCTTCACTTTCGCGCTTCGGTGATGTTCAGGGTGCTCGTAGAAGGTTGGATTGTGATAAACACTGTACCGTTTCTCGAAGGCTGCAGGTGCAAGACTCGTACGGCGTTCATAGGCTGCGGCGAGTTCTTCCAGCGATACTACAGATCAATTTGTAATCGAGTTAAACCCCTGTTTTCGGTACCTTCGGCATTTTCACTCAATTTACGACCTCCGCTGTGATCCTTCACGTGTTCAAACTCGTCCCATCCGTGTCCGTAGGCGTGAAGTGGATAAGCTGCTTCGCCATGCTTGTATATATCCAGTCCTATAGGTTGGGCACATCTTACTAGGTTGTCAAATGCGTCGATATACCTTTCATTTCAATCTCAGGGGGCACTCGAAGCTTTTTTAACTTCTTCAAAATCATAAACACCGGGATCATGGTGATCGAGGACCATATAATGATGGCAAGAGCACAAACCATATTCCATCCAAGTTTCTGAAAACAGTCAAGTAAAAATAATTACATTGTTGGAAAAAAACTCACAGCGAACGCCAGAGCCACCACACGGCGACTGCTTCCGTTGATTACATCCACAATCGAATACGCAACACCGTCTTTGCCGATGACACAAACCGCGAAGAGACCCCAGAATCCTCCACCTGCGTGAACAGCAAATGCGTCAAGTGGGTCGTCGATTTTCAGCTTTAACATAAGTTCACTGAGGCCAAGGTACATAAGACCGGCTCCTGTTCCGGTAAAAGAGGAAGCCCACGGCATCATGTTGTTGCAGCCAGCGCACGAAGCAACCATACCTAGACATCGGCTAAACAACTGCCCAAATGCACTCTTCTTACCAGCAAGACAGGCGTTGATGGTGAGAAGAAGTGTCCACTTTCCGTTTGTAGCGTAGTGAATGAGGAGATAGGTCAACGCAGCAAAGGCCCCACAGAGAATTGTGTTGATCATGGCCAGTGCTACAATATTTCCCTCTCCTGGCTTAACGATATCGGCCATCGATCCACCGTTGAACGCGAGAAATCCGAACATGAGGATGAAGCCTCCCAAGGCGGCAAACTGAAACATTCACTTTGGCGAAGCACAAGACCGTCAACCCTACAGGTACAGAGTGACCCTTAATCTCAATACTCTCTTCCTCGCCAGCCTTGGGGAAGCGGCCAATTCTGGGGCCCATCATGTAGGCTGCGATGAAGCTAATCGTTCCTCCACATAGGTGAACGACGCCTGATCCGGCAAAGTCCTAAAAGATAGCAATAGACAAGCCATGGACTCGCAGACTTACAGTGTATGAAGTCTGGATATACCCGGAGTTAATTCCAATCCTCATCCAACCTTGATCCGACCATCCCCAATGCGTTAAAATAGGATAAATAATGGCTGAAATCACTGTAAGTGAGGCATTGGATTCCGTGACTTACATGAGATGACGGTGCAGTATGTGATGTAATTTGCAAATTCGCAGCGTTCCGCCACGGCACCCGACACAATGGTGGCGGAGGTGGCTGCGAAGACGTACTGGAAGAAGAACCTCGGATAATTGGTCATGTTGGCGAGGAAGAACTCCGAGTATCCAAAGAAAAGGCCCCATGTTTTATCAGCTGCCGGACCATAAGCGAGTGCCCATCCAACGGCCCAGTAACCGATGACCGCGATGCCTGTTCTCATTGCAGTCACATGTAAATATGTTCCAAAACTTACAAGAGTCGAGCAAATTCTTGATTAAAATGTTTGTTGTGTTCTTACTTCTCACCGCACCAGCTTCGAGGAAGGCGAATCCGCACTGCATCACTAAACGATTTTTTCTCTTCACCGAAAAAGTATGCTGGTCTTACAGAAGATGATGAGAGCCATCGAACACATGAAGAAAGCATTGTTGTTTTCTTGGAAGTCACTCTGCATTTGACCGATCATATGCTTCAGATCTTCGATCTCCCCAGTGAGGTTGTGGAGCTCCGTGAGCACCGACTCACTCTCATTCATTGCGGTGGCTATAAGAGGCGATTTTAAAAGTTAACGTAGCACGAAGGCGAGTCGCGGCTTCAGTGACCACATCAACATTGGTTCGATAGAAAGATTACGGCGCGAAGTGCACATTGATAAGTGGCTAATTAAAGTGCAAACCAATCACGAAGAATTTGCCGACGTTTCAGATTGTCAAGTGCAAAAGTCTCAGAACACAGAAAGCATGTTTAGCGCAAAACCCAAAAAACAGCAGTGTTCATATCGGAAAGATGTAAATTTCATGAGTTGCTACTGTTGTCGACAAACACGATATTCGACTTTTCCAAGGGTACACATGTGACTAAGTCAACATGCAGGAACGGAGCATTCTGAAATTCACGCCAATCGACCGAGACGACTAATAAGGAGCGGAACACAGAAGACACAGCCAGGCACCAGGTGGCCGCGGGCCTCAAATGATCTTTAGCATGTGGCGACATATCTAACTGACCAGTCAGCCGTCTTTGTAGAAGGGCTTGCTTTCTCTGATAAGACACAATACAGATCTGCATTCAAGGGCGGCGCTTCCCGTTACATTGAATACGCGGCCTGTTGGAGCTTAACGAAGATTATAGCGCTTACTTCGTCCTTCAAAATTCTGCAGCACACATCGAGGCTTTCCTTGTTAAGGGCTATCATGTAAGGCTGAAAACCAAACACAGGAAGACAGTGATATGTCAACCACGTGCCGTTTTGTTTTATTGAACACTTAATCAGAGAAAATCAGCAGAATTCGGACAAAACAAGGCAAGCAAGAATCGTGACAGTAAACGCTTGATACAGTGAACTTTGATGTTTTGTAGGGAAGTTGTGGCATGACGCAAGGTTTGCTAGCAAACGATATGTATCCATAAAACTATTTTACGGTCTCGGAAGCTTCAGCACATTGTAGACATACTGTGATTCCCAGATGATGGCAACGGAATGTAATCGTCTGTCCATGAAAGTGCGCGAATAATGTCTTCACCGCTGTCCAAGTGATCACGAAAGACTTTAAGCGATCATATCACTTTAATTCATGCAGCAGCACATCCACACTGATACAACTAGTTAACTGTGATAAAAGTTCCAAATTCTGAACGGCGACAGTGCAGTCCAGGGTAACATAAACCTCAAGCCACACTTGTTTGCTTCTACGTGCCATCTTGATTATTTTTAGATTCCAAAATTATCAAGAAAATAATCTTTTTACTGTAGATAAGCCTCACTTGCTGATCGTCTAAGTCTTGTACGTGAAATGTGAAGAGGCCACGCACAAATTGACCAAGAAGGAATGTGTAGATTAAATGACTTTATTTATCGGTCACGAAAAAAGGAGGCTTAGTTATCGCTGAGCAGTGCCGTGAGTGTCAGCCCAGTTTCCGCTCGTGTCATTTTTAATTCGCCGGAATCAGTGTTTACTGTAAATAAGCGTTCACTACGGCATAAAATTCCTTTTTAGGAAAAGGGAAGTGGAACGCTTACGGTTCTTATCGGTGAGTTATCTCTGTCTGTCGTACAATTGAACGCACGTGATATAAAAATTCTAAGATGTATTATATGAAAGCAAAAAAGTTGAACTTGTCGCCGATTAGTTGAACTCGAGAAAACTTCCGCCAGAATGAAGGCTTACGAGATCGAAATCCAAAAGCAATGAGGAAAAGTGGTATGAATGGGTTTAGTGGACACAATTCTCTTCTGTTATCGCAATGTTTCACGTACGACGCGTTTTTCTGCCAATAAATTCAGTCATAATTCAAACTTCTATTTTTAGAGGCTTGCATCATTTGTTTCACATCGCTCCTTGTCGCTCGATTCTCCGGTGCACACAGGTCACCGGTCAAACATCTTTATCGATGAAAGACGATTCACTTCGCCGTCTGATTAGAATAGCCGGCAAATCGCATCGAACATTTAACACTTTGATTTTTGTCTTTTTCACACTCAGCTAACATTCCGTGCCCCGTCGCCACGATCCTTTGCTCAGTGATAAGAAAAACAATCGGAAACCACGGAGATCAGATGCATGTTTTTGTGCGCATTTGCGGCAACCGTTGACGAACTCGGCCAAATCCAGAAATAGAAGGATAGTGAGGACAGCCATTTCCGAAAGGAAGCGATTTTCGACCACAAAATGTACATGCCAAAAGAGGACGACAAAAAAAACAAAAATGAGAAGACGAAGAGTCCAAGAGCACCTCGCCGTAGTCTGCTCTCTGATAAAACATTACTGAAGCCTCAAAGGAGAAATTTGTTGCTGTCCTGGTGCATAATAAGACGGAAATATGCCACACATATCAATTTTGTTGCGGTTATTGTCGTGCCTTCCTGCATTTCTTCTACTGATGAGCGCTACTATAGGAGTTAATAGGAACGTCAGATGCTGTTCGAAGTTCCAGAACAAATTGATACCCCTATAACGACCCTTCAGCGGTGTTCAAGAAGTGTAAGTTGAAGCAATGGACTGCAGTTGTAATCACTTGTCAAGAAACTATTTGTTGGAATGTGGCGGTATCTTAACACAATAGGGATATCCGCCCCTGAAAAGCCAAAATAACTAAAATATCTTGGTCTATTGTTCATGTTAATGGCCTTTTCTGTAAAGCAAAGCGATTTCTGCGTTTCAGGGGGTCTTTATTATGCATGACATGAAATCACAATATGAGATCTCGCTGGAGTTGGTGAATGTGAATGTCCCAATGACCCCTCAGGCACTCTTTGGTGCTTTTCAGAGGAGGCTCCATAGGTCCTCCAACTCGATGTGCCGGCGCAGCTTGTTCTGACGAGGCGGAGCGAAGATCGACAGACAGTTTCGGAACTTCTGGTTCTTGAAGCAGCTGCTTCTAAAATATTAAACATATGTTTTAAATTTCTGATAGACCTTGTGCTACCTGCATTCAACACGAAGATTCGGCTGCTCATGAGAGAACATCTCATGACACATGAGACAGACTCGATCAAGCACGGCGTGAAGAGCTTCGTTGCGGTAAATGGGGCACGTCTTGTCGTCCTGCCAAGAAGCCATCTTAGCGCGAAGGTACAGATCTCCGCCCTGAGGTACGCTTAGATAAAGAGCAGTCCTTGTCTTTTGCCTACCTGAGAAGTTTGACGCTGCTCTAGAGCGAAAGCGTCAGCTCCTATGTAGGCAGCATAGCTAAGAAGATAGAGGACGGCAGCAGACCGTCCCAGAGCCATGGAGTCACAAGACTTGAGCGCGAGCAAGCGGCACATTGCTGAAACGGATGTTTCAAAAAAACCTTTCACTCTTAAACAAATTAACGGTGGGCAAGACCTTGTGCACTACTACAAAGACACGGTGGACAAAGGAATGAGACAGATTTGTTACTACGCAGAACAAATTTGCAGCTCTATTCTTCATAGCTACCTTGTAGAAGGTTCTGAATGAAGAGCTAATTCCTGGAGGACTGTTTGAAAGCAGAGCACCAGCGCACGAAGGCAGCAAAGGTAACTGCCGTGCCAGCATCGGTGAACTCTTAATCCGCGGTGAACTCATAAAATTCAATGGAGCATTGTCACTTATGAGCCTAAGCGGAAAAGGTAATCGAAAAGGGGAGGCGACTACGCAGAGCGCACTCCTTGTGGGAAGAACAGATTACGGTGAAGAACCAGGAAATGTGGAAACTCTAGCCGTCCTTTGATTTTCCAACATTGTCATTCAACACACAACTATATATAAGCAGTTGTCACAAATGAGTTGCACTTTTTAATTATGTTGGACGTGTCCGGATTTAGAATTCATTAATGAATAATGACCTCTAAGGTATGAAGCAGTTCGAATCCACTTCTCAATTCATTTTGGCGCGAGTACATAAATTAAAGCTCGAGTGCATACGTTGTTTAACAATGGGACTGGGAATCAAGTTTTCGACGCCATTGTTTTAATATTCTCAGGCCGTTTCCAAATGTCAAATGTTTTTTCGTTTTCTTTCCTCTCGCCTAGAAATAGTTTGTACATTGAGCGTATAAACGGAGAACAGAGTTTTATTCGAGAGCATAATCTCGCTTCGCAGCAGCTTCTTTTTTGGTAGGAGAGCGTGCACATTGGTTATGCTCTTACACTCCATCATCTAGAAACTAATCTCAATACAGAATTGAAAGCGATTGCAAACCTATTGATTCTCACACCTCTCCCACCTCGTCTACAGTATACCGTTCAATAAGGCGGCAGAAACGTTGGTAACTAAGTGGAATTGGAAGGCGAGCCCTAATCCAACCGCCGCAGTTTCATCAGTGCAATGAAACTGGCTTGAGGGGAGGATCGAATTGACGATCTTATATTCGGGCGAATCGGCCGAACTGAAGGCCCGCCTAGTCACAACCTAGGCTTGAGTGCACGCATTTCCGGGCCGACTGTGGCTACGATTGGTCTTAGTAATTAACTTCTGATCGATGTATCAGCGATTGTATCCTCGTAGTATTCACGGAGAGCAAAACGGAAATTTTTGCAAAGTCGGATTTATAGGGGAGATTGGCATGGACCACAAAGTTTGTCGCACTTTGTAGTGACAAAGGAAAAAATCAGTCAAATGTATAATGAATAATGGGAATTATGTATGGACATTTTCATGGTACTGGTATCTACCATCCTACAAGCTCCTAAAAATGATGTAGTGGGAGAACTTACTGACAATCCTAGACTTAGCTAAAATCTAAAGGTCGCATCCAACGGAACGTTTTAAAGGTTTCATGTACAGCTCGTCACGTGATTTATGTCCCCAAAACATCAGTAAATTTGACGTCAGTTTTGAGCGTAGCATTGTGTATATTGTATGCGTCTGGCTTCAGAAGATTTGACAAATGACACATGCGAATGAAATCGGAATTTTTAAGAGGGCAAAGGTTCCTTTTTGCGACCGTAAAAATAGATCAAAAGATTTGGCAGATTTCATTAGGAGAGATGTGATTTGTGCTCTAATCGCTGTTTCAAACGCAAGCACGACCGCTACCGTAGTAGTCTCATTGAACTCAGCGAATAAAAATGAGTGACGACCTAAACGGACGCAGGTTATTTTCGTCAGCAATATTCGAACAAGGGACACATTGCGGTAGGTCTGGCGTGTCTACCGTATATATACAACTAAGGGTTTTTTTCTCACGCTGGGAATAAAAATATGTGGGTATACACTGTTAATATGTGTTTGGCCCAGTGAGAACCACCGGTGAAAAACGGATAACTGGTTTGTGTCAAAACAGTGCTTAGTGATTAATTCAGTCATTACACACTGATCGATTTGCGAATTAATTATACATCTGGAACAAGTGGTGAAAGGTAACCTGCAGCATAAGCAGTTGGGAGATTTCTCTATTCTCTGATGTCGCATTACACGTCGGCCTCTTTCTAAATTTAACAAATTTTAAATTTAAAAATTTAAATTTTAAGAATTAAAGAGGGCAACATTATTTCACACAGAAAAGTTCTCTGTTTCTCACCGTCGGTTCTCATTGGACATATTTAAAGAACGTCTGGTAATCCTATTGCAGACTATCACATGCTTCCTGGGGTGCTTGCACGAACATGTTGCAACTGAAGTAACAGTCTTCATTTTAATATAAAAGTAAACTCATAC
The DNA here is from genome assembly GCA_030435675.1 of Steinernema hermaphroditum. Lineage (NCBI taxonomy): Eukaryota > Metazoa > Nematoda > Chromadorea > Rhabditida > Steinernematidae > Steinernema > Steinernema hermaphroditum. The sequence goes on along the minus strand of CM059625.1, from coordinate 9,056,478 downwards.
TAATGTCTACGTTCTGTGGATTTTGGTATTATACATTGCTCATTTTTAAGCCCAAAAATGTGAAAAGAAGCCGACGTACGATGCTAGACTCAATGTTCGAAATTCTGCTTGTGTATGTAGTCTTAGCCAAATTGGCGTTTATCACTTGAGTGATGTTCTTGAGAGTCAATCGTTGACGAATGCACGACATCTTTTCGGTTTAACTAACACCGTAATCGTATGCTCAACTCCGTGCCATACTACATTTAAGATCAGATTATGGCCACTTTCAAAAAAGACCACCTTTGGTCTATGTTCTGGCACGAAAAGCGTCAATCTGTGGCCGACGCTCTGTAAACTTTGGTATCAGCTTCTTGTCCTTGCGAACTGTAATCGAATTCTATAAGAAATCGAAAAACATGGAGCAAAGTACAAAGAAAGAAATTCTATTCAGGAATACATGAATCCAATCCGGAAGTTCAGACTGGAATATGAATTCGGTACCATTTGGATATTAACTATGTCATTTGCTTTATTTGAAACAGGTGATTCCCACACTTTTTCAATGCCACAGTGCGAACTAAGTTTTTATCTGGGAAAGGACCTTTGTCGTTTATAGATGCGTAAAAAGCCAGCTTCATGGGACGATGTGTCATAGTGCAAAGTACCTCTTACTCTCATTCCTTCCGTTTGTAGGGGAGCCTATCGATTTAGCTTCCTTTACAACTTCCTCTATTGAAAAAGGCCACGGAGGTGACATTCTAGTCAAAGGTGTAAGGAGGCCATTAAACCTTTCTATCTGCGGTAATCCCCTACGGTAGACCTTTGAATGGCGAGAAATTTCGTGGAAGGAGACGTGAAGAAAGATCGGCAGCAGATTAGTGCACGAATGCGAATTCACAACACACACTTTCGAAAGATGAGCATATTATTTTGCAGTGTTTGTGTGAAATGAACACATGAACATGTAAAAACTGTTTCACTTTACGTGTTTCCATGCAGTCACTTTGAAAGATGAAGATGGCTTCGTATTTGGAACCTTCCTTAATGAAACGCGTCTACTTTCCAACTGTAATTGTTGGACAGGGCCTTCTACTGCACAACTTTGAGGCCAACAATCCAGCATGTAACTAATGGGTTGCTAAGCTGAAAATGAATCACTCCGTAAACATCCTTTATTTTCACAAGTTTTGCTCTCTGAATTAAATCCGCTGGTACGTTGAGTTCACTCTCACCCTATACTATCATTGGCGACTTCCACAGTGCATTCCTATTAATGCTAGAGGACAATGCTGTCCCTCAAAAGCTTCCAAAACACGGCCTTCCCGGATAACCATGCTCTGTTAACCTAGAAAGTTAACTTATCTAACAGATCATGCAGACATGTAACAGGTAGCGATTACCCACAACTACCATGCCCACAAAGCGACTCTGCGAGCTCATTTCTACTTTGCGGCGATAGAGGCCAAATGTAGAAAAAATGAACCTGCGATTTACAAAAAGTACGACTGCCTGAGACCTCACATTTTCAAATTGTACTCCAGAATGTCTCTCCACTTTGAACTAAGAGATTCCTGGTTGCTGTTCTCATAGTACTCTCTTAGCTTTATCTTACAGTCGCATGCGCTCATCCAAGAATGATGACATCAGAGGAAACCACTCAGAATAAGACAGAAAGGGCAAAAATTATACCGAAAATAATTTTTGGTTCGAAACCCCGCATATTCTACGAATGAGGAATCCGGATTTTGGCCACATAGTGGATTAATACTATCACATGCCAAATGTGAAGAGCTTGAGTGAAATCTGTATGTTTTACATAGATAAATAGTTGTCGCGGGAGTGACCGGTTTCCAACTGAATTCAAATACAGGAATAATAACTACACTATCATATGCTTTTGTTAGAAACAGGGAACGACGGCTATATATCGGAGATTTTCATCGAATAACGGTGAGTGACTCGTGTAGTTTATTTAAATTCCTGCCTTGAGACCGCCTTATATAAGGTTATAATTTATGAATCGAAGCAAACATTAAACCGAATGTACCATTGGCGCATTCGTCATGTAATAGCCAACACAACACTTCATACATTCCCAAAGCCTATTATTTGTTTGTAAGAAATTCTCGGGGAATGCTTTCTTTTCTTATAGTTTAATTCGAGGGTGAATCCATGTCTGATGTCATGATTATGACACCTGTCTATGTTGCTCATTTGCCACGCACTTTGATTAGCGTTCACATATTGGTTGTCGTTTTCAGAATTGTAGTTATTCTTGCCTTTCCACCAACAACTACGGTACACAGCGAGCCTTAAATAAAGTGTTCGAACTATGGTACAAATAAACAGCTTCAGACAAGACCAATGATGCAGTGTATAGCTGTATCGACAGTATTCAGGAGCCGTATCCCTGGTAACACGTTTAATTCCATTAACGGTCATGCACCCAGCAGCAAGTCAAGCATGATACCGGCCGGCTAATGCACGCCAACAACTGTTTACCATTGCCGTTCGCACGACCAGTGAATCAAGAATTCGTTCTTTGCCACTGTGCACCCTTTGGTCCAATCGCTCCTTCTTTACTCTGCGCTCTATGCGTGCCGACTGCTTCTTCTGATTAGCCATAGTGATAGTTTGCACTTTTGCCGAGAAGCGAAACGGATGATTGTTTTGTTTGTACTCGTTGCCATGTTTTATTTGATTCGGCTGCACATCGTCCTGCGTTAAGTGGTGCAGTCCTGGGTTAGCTGTTAGCAGGGAAGGCACTGCTGTCGATTAGCACTTGTGTCTCTTCGACCAAGTGCGTCATCGATCTAACAAAAACGAAGAAATCTGAGCTCAGGAATTCAGCGACCAGCCGCGTTGGTCGAACGGAATGGTTGTTACTTTGAGCATTCAAAGAATTCAACCTTTGAACATCATTCTAGCTTTCGATTTTTCATAATTGCCCAGTGTCTGATGTGCCGTTCGAAGAAATTAATAACCGGCCGTTCGGTTTCGTTATTTGTAGTTCACGTAGAAGTAGGGCTTCGCCGTTTCTGCGCGTTCTTCGCTAAACAACACAATGCAGCCTCATTGAGTCGTCGCTGTCATGCTGATTCGCTTAATTAAATCGCTTGTTGTCCAATGTGTTATTGGCGGACTTGGTTTAATCACTCAAAAAGCTTTTATCGCCAACAGGATGTAGCATCCTCGCTCGCTCGATGTGGTGTCCTTCCATAACCGCCAATAGAGATTTGACCACAATAAGACATCATGGATTGCGCGTGGATTTAAGGAAAAATATGGGCACCTCCGCACGCACCTTCACACGGTTCTCTTGTTTTTGGACGCTGATTGGAGTTTTGGTTGAAATAAGCCGTCGCTTTCTCTCCAGCGCCGTTCTTTTCTAATCGATGCGTTCAACCCGGAAAGTATGGGGGTGACTCGAGGGGCCTACTCCGCAATTCAGCGCAATCGCCGCTTCGCGTGATTGTAAAACAACCTTTGGCCATTTCTGTAGCGCTTTCTCACGCGTATTAGGGATTGCAGAGCTATCGATCTCACTTCTTTGGCTTGCGTGTCAAAGCATACTTTAACCAATTCATTGCCTTCGGTTCCTTTTTCGCCTTTTCCTCCCGCGAAGGTGTCGGATAACCGTGCCGTCGTTGACATCATCGATTATGAAGCCTATTATCTGCGGAATTAAGGGAGGCATCAACAGATTCGTTCGATATGCAGTAAAATACCTTTGCCTATTATCCGTGAGAGATCGGCGATCCGGCTCACAAACAAGCCATTCGCTTCGATTCTCTTTTCTTCGCTTCCTCCCACTCACCGATGAGCACAACTTTACTCGGTGTTTTGACGAAGCCGATAATTGAACGATCAGCCTACGGGTAGTCAGGGAGCAAGACGGCGGAGCGTCACCGTGTAGCGCAGAAGCTGCTGGCTTCTCCAATTATTTGCCATCGTTTTAGCGGTGTGAAATTACCAGCGAAAAAAGCGCGAGTAGACCGACAAATTGAATACTTGTGCAGTAATCGTGTCGACGTCATAGGACCCAGCTGGGAGGAAGGAAAGCCGAACTCGCCGACAGCTCGAGCGGGTCTGGCGCGCAGCCTTGATCGCACTCTTTCGTGGCCCCCTTAGTCGAAGTCTTGTCAAATCGCTGATTCACGATTATTTTACACTTCAGCCTGGAAAGTGCGCGCGTCGAGGGTTCGCCTCCAGTCCCTTAGTCTCGGCTATCAAGTTTTCGCCGCTTATGCGCGAAAACGTACGTGTGTGGAATAGCGCGTGCATTAGGCATAACCCCTTTCCGGAAGGACTGAACGGACAAATACGCGGATGCGAGGACTAAAGCCTCCGTCAGAAGGAATTAATTTGGACGAATGCGGTTTGCATTCGCGTGACGGATTTGTGACTTCTGCTAAACTGTTTGGTTTGTCGCATGACAGATATGGCAGAGCTGCATTTGGACAAGTATAGAGTGCCTAACGGTCTCCGTCCCCTTCTCGAAGCGTTCGCCCGTGAATCTCTTCGCGCACAGCCCTCCGATCTAATCTCGTTCGGCAAGCTCTTCTTCGATTTGCTCCACGACCATTCCCAAGGTGTCATGTTTGTGTACATTTCCTTTAACCGAAAACTTTTAGGAAACAAAAATGTCATTGAAGATCCCGTTCAATATAACAAGTTTAAGATTGAGCTGCAGCACAAGGTTGGTCATTATCTCTTTACCACCCTTATGAAAAGTGTTTGAGATAAAATGGGAGGCCGCGCATCTCCATTCGTCGAGTCCTCAAGACCTCGCTGCCACGAAGATCCAGTCGGCCTTCCGCGGGTACCAGGTAAGAATACTTGCATGTGCAAAGACGGATCGCATTCAGGTGCGTCATCATCCCGAGCAGTTCGGCATTCCCCTAGAGACCATGACTCGTAGACGGTCCGCGGAGCGCCTCACTTCACTCGATACCAAAAAAGATGTTAAGTGAGGATGACATCATTTGACTGTATGCACTTCGCGGCACTCTAGGAGACATTCCGTTGGTGGCTACAGTATGGAGAGCGTCGATACTCCTGAAGACCGTGCCGCTACACGAATTCAGGCTGAAATCCGTGGATTCCTTGCTCGCAAGCAGGTGCAGCACATGAAAGAAGAGAGTGCCACCGCCGCGACTAAAATCCAAGCTCATATTAGGTTTGCATGGATCACGTCTACATATGCATGATTGCTATCCTTTTCAGAGGTTTCCTTACGCGAAAGCACCTGGACGAAAAGGGACTGCTGAGTCCCTCGCGATCTCGATCCAGTATCCATTCGTCCCGCTCCGACGATCTTGATGCCCATTGATTGGGACTCTTAAGCTATTTTCGAACGGCCCTCCTTTCACCGATTAATGTTAATTACTACCGTCTGATGTAATAAGAGCGTTGGTGTTGACAAATTGTCATCCACAGTAATTCGTTTGAAACTGAGCATAAGTAACACCAATGTAAGCTAAAATATGAATAAAGCAATACTTATATTGTTTACTGTTTACAAATGGAAAGATCAACAAGAGGAGCCGACAGCATCACCGCCACTGTATAGCAAACAGAATGACGTGTTGCAGGTGAAGCGTTCAATTCTGCTGTCAGATGGTAAATATTATTAATAGGATGAGGCTGTAATGTGAGCATTTCGGATGAATGAAAAGTAGTAATGTCCAGGGTATGTACAAGTGGGTTAGAGTAGCTTTCAGTATGTCTTTACATTGGAGCCGTAGGGGAAATATGTATCTTGAGCGTAGTACGATGGTGCGCTTATCTGAAAAATAACACTAAATACGCATGTTTGAAAAAATCGTTTTTAGTGCGAAAGTAAAGGCAAAAACCCAGCATTACTCTCAATTATTACGGTAATATGAAATGACAGTATATTTCATTGTGTTACCTGGGAGTCAGTGGAACTGTTCGCGGTGTCCGCCATTTGGTCACGGTGCTTGCGATCGTTGTGGCGGTTCAGAAGATACAAAAGAAGCAGCGTTATGAGAACGACAACAACGGCGGCAACGAAGACTATGAAAAGAGTGATGGCCCATCCAAAAGACCCTGAACTTCTAGCTATTTCCTCGGCTGCACAGCAACCATTTGGACAGCAACCCAGTGAACACGTGTATGGTATAGGATTTCCGTTTGCAACGTTACGGTAGTAACACAGAATCTGATCCGGTTCTGAATGTATACCGCAAGTAACCAAAACAAGATAGAATGCATTTTACCTTCTATCTCTTGCCGAATAAGTTCTCCGATGTTCTGCCGTATGGCAGATGCAATTGTAGCTGGAGTTGTTCTTAAATATACACGTTTGATAATAATAACACAGGGCATTTTGAGTGACCTACGTTGTGGTCATTGCCAATTGGAGCTCTTGCTCCTGAGCGCTTGGTGGCAGTTCATTCCACCGGTTCGTCATGATGTGCCTATATCAAAGATTAGTTTAGTACAGGTGTGACAAAACGGACTCGATGGCAAGCCCGTAGAAGTAGAGATAGCAAAGGTTAGGACAATTCGCTGGGTGATTTATTAGCTTTCTAAGCACGAAGATCCATACCACTAAACACATTAAACAAGTGGAGAAAAAAACGCATCGAATAGCCTGTTTAAGGACCAAATAGAAATGAAGACAAAATGTACTCGCCGCGGTTGTGCGAGTCACCGACGCTTTCACGTTTGTTTGACAGTCGGCCGTTCGGACAGTCAGCGACGAGTGGCCACTGTCGACTTGTCCATTTCTGTCAATACGTACTAGTTCCGCGTAACGTGACGGTGAACGAGGTAAACGCGCCACAAGGTTGCGATCACAGCTTTCGCGTGGGGTGTCAGTGGACAAATCGCTGACCAGCTGGTGGAGTCAATGTCCTAACGTTCGATAATACCTTGCGCACATATTTGTTTTAATTCGTCGCAACAACACCTACGTCACTTTGGAAGTACGCGAAACACGCCGTTCGGAGAAACCTGAATGTATAAGTTTGAGGCGAAACTCATAGCTGACTAAAAAGTTGTCGTGTCCTGAAACTAGCGTCCGAAGTTGCTTTAGACTCAGAAATACTGAGTCCAATATGAGAAATAAAAAATGATGTCAGTATTGTCTACATGCTAAATGGGAATCACAATCCATGTGTAGCAATAAAGTGTCCTTTTCCTTCGGGATCCGATCTCGAGCAAAGTTGTCGAACCGAGCAAGCACTCGATCGAGTCGAGTACTTAAGAAGTTCTTCGATTCGCACATTGTTAACACCTTTATGAAAGAGGAAAGTAGGTTTTCCCGTTCCTCTTTAAAACTGAAAAGAACGCCGGACATATTTGCAAGTTATAAGCACTATTTGAGCTCTTCTTTTGAAATGAGGTCATTGATAATTAAGCGACAAATGGCGCACGGGTTAGCTTCTTTCCTTTTAGTTTACCTTTGTTTTTTTGCCAAAGCATCTATTAATCTATCGCCGGTGTGAGATATGTTCATTTTCCTGAGTTTGTGGAGCGAAAGGTGCACCTTTCGGTGCTCCCCCTCTTTCTGCCCAATTGTTGTGCACAAACAGTGTAACATCCAGCCAGGAGTATACATCCTCCGCAAAGGTGTGGGTGGATGGCTCCGCTTGCTTGCCCCTTCCCGTTAACCCCATACTCACAGCGCTTGCAACACATCTGTTTTCTCGCTTCCAATGTTTTGCGATGTACTGTAAAACAAAAAAAAGAATGAAATTTCACATTTATTACAAATTGCAGAGAGTACAGAATGCAAATTTATTTTTCACTGCATGTAGGCTTAGGCAAGATGCATGGAAAACAAATGAGAAATGATTAAGCTGCGACTTCTTCGACGGGCTCCGGCTGTGGAGCTTCAGCTTCCTCCTTTGGTGGTTCCACCTCATCGGGATCGGGAAGAGCCAGCGGGATGAAAGCAACTGGCGGACGGGCCAGGTCTCCTTCGGCCTTCACCTGCTCAACATACTTCGGGGGCTCCAGATTCTTACGAAGTTGCTCGAGCTCTTCGTTCTCCTTGCGGCCCCACTCTGCTGGAGGACGGGCCGTTCCGTGGGCGATTTTGGGCTGGGGCTTGACGAAGGGCTAAACGTGGCATATGTAACTCTCATAATAGAAATGCGCTTACGTTCTGGAAGAGATATCGACGATCTCCGAAAGAGCGGCGGTCGATCTGCCGATCGAACTTCGAGGAGACGCTGATCTTTGGCTGAAATGAAGGCTATTAGCGCGAGGTTAGATGTGTGCGAATACCGGGTGCTTCGACGAAGCGGCTTCAACGGGATCGAGTCCCTTCTTGAGAGCATTGTTGCGAGCGACCTGGCGCTGACGTTCATTCAACTCTTTCAGCTGAAACATTCTGCAATGGTGGCATGGACAATTTCAAGAGCTCACGTCATATTCTTGACGCTCGTGACGCTTCTCCAGATCGTACTTCTCCGCCTCAAGCTTGCAGATGCGAGTATGCATTTGCTTGATCTTGTCCTTGAGGTCGTTGGGAAGGAGGTTGCTGATATCAACCTGTTTGCAGACAGCGGCCAAGTAGTTACGCTAAAGCGTTCTGTATTGGTGAGTGTACGTGCTTCTGACACTCTACCTTGGCTTCTTCCTGCTGCTCCTTTGACATTCCGCTGTCCTGCTTGACCTGTCCCATGTTGCCGAACTTGTCAGCCTGCTCGGACTTTGACGGGATCTGGAAGTTGCGTCCACCAGTACCAGAGCTGGCTCCGGCAAACGAGCCGGCCATCATCTGCTGGCGCTTGCGCTTTTCCTCCTCCTTGCGACGCTTGTCTTCTTCGAGGCGAGCCTTGCGTTCTTCCTGAATCCATCACAATGATGCATATAACTCAATGGAGTGAAACCTCTTCCTGGCGACGGCGCTCCTCTTCTTGGCGGCGGCGTTCGGAGAACTCACGCTCCTCTTCTTCGCGCTCCTGGCGACGGCGTTCTTGCTTTTCCTTGAGGGTGCGAAGCTCCTCTTCCTCGCGGTCGCGCTCAAGACGACGACGTTCTTCGTAGTCCAGAAGCTTCGCAGCTTCTTCCTCCTCGTGGCGTTTCTTCGCAGCCAACATAGCCTTCTCGGCTTCAGTCATTTCAGCAGGTTCAGGTTCCGCTTGAGTTGGAGGGGGTCTCTTCGGCCTGGAAAATGATTCATTTCACACACATTCTGGATATGTACACATGCACACCCTGTTAGATACCACTCAGATTGTTAGTAAAGCATCATGTAACCTGTCTTCTGGAGGAACCACTTACTTGCTCACTTCCCTGAAAGTGTTCTCTATAATAGTTGTTTCATTTTTAAATTTGTAGAGTGTATAGATTATTGAGGAAACGAAAACGGTTAGTTTGAAAACAACAGAGATAGAAAGTCTTACTTAGCCTCCTCTTGTTCTTCTGGAGCTTCCTCCTCGGCACTGAAGAAAGAAAGAGTGAAACAGTGACAGCGAAAGGCATAGAAAGGATAGGCTTGGGTTAGCAACTTACTTGGCCTCCTCTTCAGCCTCAGGCTCAGCCTCGGCTTCGGCCTCTACCTCTTCCTCCTCGGCGACTTCTTCTTCCTCTTCCTCTTCTCCGCTGCTGAAAGTGAATTTTGTCTTTTTTTTCTGCCCAAAACGGTGTAAGGTACTTACTATTGTTCCTCTTCGTCGGACATGGTTGAAGGTAGGACTCGGTTTACTGCAAAATGTAGGCATTTGTGTCAAGACAGACTTAAACCGCGCAAAGAAAATTCACTCAAAACCGCAAATTGGCTGAACGTTGTGAACAAAGTGATTAAACAACAGTGTTCGAGAATGACCTGAGGCGTAAATAAATACACCGAGGCATAAGGGAACAGGCGCTCAACCACGGCTGAAGGACCGGGCGGACTGAAGTGTACCGACGGCAGGCGAGTGAATTTATATTCGATGAATGCTGTGCCGTTGTAAAGCGCCGAGAAGCGTAGGCTGCCGTATAGCCGACGGACAATAATAAACCCACACCGATAGTGCCTTCTCGCGAAGAGGGGATCAACACAGCAACTATCCCTTTTTTTCGCTCTCCTCTCGCCGCCATGTCCTTAGGCAAAAGACATCGTCGCAGCCGTGAGCCACAAAGTGATTTCGGTGGAACAAGCGCCGGTCTCGGCGAAAATCGCCGACGGGAACGAAGAACGATCGAAAACATTTTGGTTGCAAGGTGATTAAGATGATCATGCATTATGTGTTCGTGCAATATATTGTACTGTAGCTGCTCTTCACAGTAAGCGTTCTGAAAATTAACATCTATTTAACAGGGACCGTCAAACAGACGACTAACGAATTAGGGTTTGCTCGGATATCAAAGTTATTCGATATGAGAGAACGTCCAGTCAATCGCTGAAGTGGTTTAAATTAGGGGCTGTTTCATTTTTGTATTGCGTAATTTATTGTCATTTACTAGTTAGCTGTGCTTAGCTTGCGGTACTTCATAGAACACAGGTAATCTTGCCACAGATAGTCTTTAGAGCTAACGGTCAAGCAAGTTAATGCTGTCCTGTACATGTAATGCCTTGTGAGACCCTTGAAGCTTCTGGATTATATGCTCATTGCTGTATTTCGCGGTATTCTTGACGTACAGCAACTGACTACTCTACCAACCAGAACACAGTTCTAAATGAGTTTCCAAAATGATCAGATGCAAGCTACGAGGTAATCAACACTTATGTTCATGCAGTAGTTATTCATGTTGTCTACCAGGTGCGAGTTTCTGCAGCATTCCGCTCATAAGAAATCCGCTCATCAACCTAAGCTCACACCACACACGTTTCCTTAGATATCTATTTATTTCGAATTAGGATTATTAGAATTCGTAAACGTAACCATTGATGCATTCTTCTTACCCTGGTCTGCCACGTATGTGTCTTTCTGCCAAGTTTCTTCTACGAGGACTTTGTGGACCACTATGATTCGGATTTGGACAGCATAGCAGGGAAGACGCATGTGTTGAAGAGACACAGTTTCCAACACATATCGACGATCTGGCTGCTTATAAAGTGCCGCTTTCCTTGCATGGCGACGTGTCGGACAGAGACACAATAGCCCTGCGGATGGAAAAAATTGTGCTCACAAAATAAGCTAAAGTCTAAGAGACTGTGAAGAAACGCAAGGCCTAGTAGTGTAGAGTGCTTGTGGAGCAAGGTATCTCAACTGTCTGTATGGCTCATTGCCGACGTGCTTCGTTTGTAAACGGTCCGTGGCGAGTTAGGTCTCCCTCCGGGTCCTTATTGTGGGTCGTTAAGTGTCCCGTGCGGACAAAAAAACATATACAGGTTCTAGGGTTCGTTCTTTGCTTATACTATATGTTCGTACAATGATCACATCAGTTTCCAAAAGGCACCACAGTAACACCACAGTTTATGTAGTTCCGCCCACCTAGCCAACAAGCCAGTCTATGATATAGGCATCGACTTCACTCTGATGATTCGCTGTATCCTTGACATCCAACTGCGCCGAAAAGGAGCCTACGCTTCGTTTCGATTTACTCCAACGTCGCGCCTGCACCCGTCGCAGTTTTCGTTCATTTCAGAGGAAACCGGAGGTTCTTGCATTGCAAAATTTCGTTTTCGAAGAAGCTCTCGATTTGGGACACAATGTGGCCCTTACATTTACAATAGAATGCACCTGTTGGCCGCAGCCCAATGTGTGTGGTCTGCAAGCGGATTCCAACCACCTTTGTCGCGTTTAGGGCCGCTAACATTAGAGTATGCTTAAGGTTGGGCCATTGTTGTGTGACACAAGCTCCGTCTCAAATGTTTGTTTGGTATTTGTAAGTTTAACCTTATGTGACCTGCTCAAACGCAATGAATGCGCAGGAGTCGCGCATCACTCATCCACGGTATACCTACCAAAGTGTTGAGTGCGATTCAAGGTGACCCTTCTGTCTTCTCTGGAAAACACACAGCATAGGCGAGATGTGGCATTGTTAGGAATTGTCCAAAATACCTCTTTATTATTGGGAATAATGAAAACTGTTTCTGCACTTCATAGTGTGTGTTTTTTATTATTACTTCCAGACTCATTAAAGAGGCTAACAATAGCCGCAACTTGTGCCACAGATGACAAACCTTGCCGTAAGTACACAAATATGTTTTGATTGAAGCAGTTGTAAACGAGAACCATAAGTTGCATGAGTTCATTCTCTTGAATCAATGTGTTAAGCTATTAAGAATACTTTCATAAATATGGAGAGTAGTGAGATAAAGCTAAGTAACGGCTACGGGGATCAAGAGCCAGTCTACGATACAGGCACATGGTAATCCTGATTTTTAAAACGTAGGATAAAGCATTGCAGGTCACCGAAAATGTAAGGTCCTTATTCAGGTCTTCTTGGCGTGATTCTTACCGCAACACTTATAGTTTCGTTCAGTATGTGCATATAGTTTCGGGAACAACTTTACTAAGTGAACTCCCATTGCATACGTGGAGCAACTCATTCAAGATCGCTACATCCATGAGCAATGACTACCACTAACCAGATGGGTAGCTCAGTTTCCGAAGCCACAGGCGCGTTTTTGAAACACCCTTGTACGCACAAAGCAAGAGGATATCCAACCGTCTTTAAACTCCAAACCATCTTTGAACTCCATAATGTTATGTGACATAATATAGGAGTATTCCCATTAAAGCAGCTAGTGTGTCAAAGAGGGCTTTTAGCAAATGATCTGAGGTACTTGAGGTACTTTTGTAATTTTAGCACGCCATAACCTCGAATTAAAATATTCACCATATCTACCCTGGGCCCACCGCATTAAATCTTCTTAAGCATCATGTTATACTTGTTCTGTTTACTCACGGTGCGTTTTGACTGGATTTTCCACTTTTTTCGAATTTTTTCTCATTAAAGTGGAAGGTCGCCGTTGTGTTTGCCACACGGGACTTGATGTACGAGAATAACGGGCGTTAGTTTATAACACAAATTAAAGCCGTCAACAGCAGGTTAAAAACAGGTTAGCAAACGACGGGCGCGCTGAGTATCAATTGGTCACTTGGTCTCGACACGATCGACCTTCAAATTCCGTTCCATCGCGCGTTCGTCCGCAGTCACGTCGCGTTCGGCGACGATACTGATAGTGGTGTTCTAGAAGAAAGCAGTTTGTGCATCTATTGGGTTGAGTCGGTGAAAATTTCGCTTTTTTGCAATGAAGTTTTTCATGACATTTTATTCAACATTTTCTTTAGCATATTGTCCATTCGAATGGACAACTTGAACCCACCTTGTGAACAAGAGCCGGATTCCTCTCTCATAGAAAATCTGAGGTTTCGAGTAAGAAAATATTTTGGTTCAATTTTCAACCTCTTAGACTTATTCGGAGTGGTTTCCTTCGATATTGTCAGTTGTGGGCGGGTACAGATGGTGGTTAGATAGAGCGAAGAGAGTGCTATAAGAACATTCAAACAGGAATCTGTCAGTTCAAAATAGAGAGCCATTGTGCAGGTCAGTTTGAAAATGTCAGGTCTCAGGCACCATTCCTGAAGTGTGAATTTTTCAACATTTGGCCTCTGTTTCTGTGAAGTAGAACTGAGCTCGTGGAGCCGTTATGTGGACATGGTGGCTGCGTGTGTCATCCACATCCTGAATATCCCCATTGTCTGTTACGGTACTTAACTTATTAGAAACATTTGAATTAAGAGAACATCTTGATTTGGCTGTTTCGTCTTTTTGAGATTACGTCATGTTGCGATATATCGCGAACACAGCGATAGGAACATCCGGTAGGTAAGACGTAACGATGAACGTGGTTGAAGGCAGTCATCGTCCATCACACAATTAAAACAATTGAAAACCTGGATATCACTTCGCATTTCGAAATCTCAAGCTGCCAAAAAATGGCCATCAAACCGGAATGGGCCTCCAATATCAAGAGAAATGCAATGTACAAGTCGCCAATCATAGTGCAGGGTGAGAATTAATTATACTCAACAACGCGCCCATCCATTTCGCCGAGGACGTAAATAATGCGAAATTATGAGATTTTTACGCTATGTGAAATCATCAAAGACTCAACCCAATAGAAGCTATGCTGCTGCCGTATGCACTTTTGCAACGATTGTTTGTTTAAGTAGAATTCACGGAACTATTCACGTAAGCTATTCTTTGTTGGTGCGTAATAAGATCAAACCACTTTTTGGTTAACATTAGGATTCCGTGTTCGTAGAATGTGCGGAATATAGAGGACAAAAATGTTTTTGGACTAATTTTCAATCTTTATCTTATTTTGAGTAATTTAAGCTGAGATCGTCATTTGTAGACAACCATTATCGGCGGTCAAATAGAGCTAAGAGAGTGCCAAACAGCATTTTAGTGATCTACCTGGAAACTTTGTGAAACTTTTTGAGATTCCGACGTTCATTTTTTCACATTTGGCCTCTATTACTGTAAAGTAGAAATGAGCTAGTGGAGTCGCTATATCGGCATGGTGGCTGTGAGAGATAGGTGAGGCCTGCTGCATGGTTAACTTATCTATCTGGATTAAGGCCATATGCAAGTGTAGGATAAGAGTAACTCTACTCAACAACGCAACAGCCGATTTAATCCAGGGAGCAAAGGGTCTTTTCAACTTAACAACCCAATATCATGCAAGTAATCACTCAATATTGCCTGTTTTATGCAGCGTTCACCAGGTATTATGTGTCGAGGTGATAGGTCGCAAATCATAGAAATAGAGTGCTTCATTTAAACAGTGAGTATGCATAAGAGGAGTTGAAACACAAAGTCTGCCTAGATAACCGGGTATCTTTTGGGTTGATCCATGAAAAATGGCGGAGTTTTGATTTGCGTCCACTTTCGCACTGCGTGATCCTGGGATCATATGGGTTAGTGCGTTCATATGGGCGGTTGATTATGTCCTCAGATTGTGCCTTCGCATGCCACTCCTGCATTTTCCCCGTTTTCTTTACACCATTTCATGTCCCTGTTCCGTGAAGCACCACCTTGAGATCCGAAACCCGAGTGACTATTTATTTGATATGCCGATCTCTTCTTATATTGTCAAAGTAAGGCAAAATTCCAAGAAGATTAAAAATTTGGTCAAAAAGCACTTGAGTTGGAAGTGACTAAACTTTCTTGCTGATTTAACAAACTTTGACGAAGGGTATACAGACAGCGTGGACGACCAGCTAAGGTGCTCGAATGCTATAGTGACCATTGCCCGGATGCCTTAGGCCACAAGTGGGAATTGAAGGTCCGATTTCCCATGGTCTTTCCGACCCCTTGATCCACCAGCGCAACTCATTCACATTCGGATTTATCTTTTCCTTATTTTTCGTGACTGTTGAGGTCACGGGGGTTCTGTCCATATGATCCCTAGAACTAGTTGAGGGTATGGATCAGGAAGAGAAGCCGAAGTTGAGTTTGAGTTGTGGTCTGAACCAGGTCGAAAAAGTGATATTCCACTGTGTTGTGTGCGATATTATAGAAGCAAGTGGATAAAAAGTGTTGTTAGGATAGAGCAACCTCCCAACTATAGTTTGCGGCTAATATATCTAGAAAAATGTCTTTTCCTCATTCAAAATAAGACAGGAACTACGAACCGGATTCGGTGTTTCACCAGAACCAACGGGAGCATTCAATCTTTGACATTTGAGATTGTCCTCAAAACTGCTTTCAGCAATAAGAGCTCACATTATTTTTGGAAACTGCCAAATAACAACAACAATGACTGGGCGTAAAATTTCAAACGAAGTGCTGTTTTACTATTTCGTGATCCTCATTCTCCACACTGTATTTTGAAAAAATCCGCTGAGCCAGATATTTTTTTGGATGAGAGGCGATTCGCGATCTAGTCGGTTTCATTCGTGGTTTCATAGTCACCAAAATCATTGCAAACAGGCTCTCCAAGTATGGTCGTCTGATTGGGGCTGTCATTTTTGTATTTTGGAACCGGAAGCTGATGTTTTGTGAAGAAAAGGAGCTTCGACGATCGAATTCTATCAGTGGAGAATTTTGGAAGATGTTGTGAAACCGTGGATAGCGAAGAAGTACAGTGGCGTCGAAGTTGAGTGTATGTTTGATGGGGCGAGCATTTTAACTTCTTTATTTGTCAATGTTGTCGCTTCACTTTGTGCTTAAACTTGTTGTATTCTTGCTAAATATAACTGTTGAGAGTTCTTCTGCTGATACATCACGGACACATGATTTCACAAATGCACCATGACAGAAAAATAGAAAGTAGTAGCGAACATTACAGACTTGTCTTTTAGAATGGTTTCGCATAGTTAATCTGCATGGACTTTTCTCACTGGAAGGTGAGATTAAAGTCAAACGGATCTCAACTTCGGACTTTGCCGACATCCGCGCGGGTAAACAGATCTTTTGGAATTGTATTTGTATTACGGCAGGGAGTGCGCCTTTAACCAATTGCTTCTCTTCCGTCACTTATCACGGCATGTACCCACCGCAAATCCTGAATGGTTTTAGCGCTTTAAAAATTCGTTTCGGGTCCTTGGATATACGAACGCGAAAATGTCCGATGTAAAGCCGTCGTTTTTCTTCACGTGATGACCACCAACTGACAGTGCCCTAAGTGCGTCCACTTCTTTCTAACTGCTCCTCATTTACGCGTTTTGTTCCCTTGTGAACGACGCGTCGCCTAATCGCAGTCTCCTTTATTCGCTATGTATGAAGTACTATCGTGATATTCCGTAACGCAAAGCTGATGGAACGTTCCGTCTATTGATCTGGCCATGTGGTTGTAAGCCATATAAAAATTCAAATGGCGGCGAAATATGTTGGTCGCGAGCGCGGAGAGGAGGAGGCGAATATGCGTGGGTTGAGGAAAGCCGTAGTTTACAGAAGGGAGCCGTAGTTTTTGTTCGTTATCTCTTGAGACGCTACCAATGCTGCAGAGGGAACCAGAGAGCGAAGCTATTTGAACAGCGCAACTTTACAACGTTGCGCGCAACGCACATCCGCGCGCCGTTAGAGCGCACACCCACTTGAAAGCTGGTCGTAAGCCTTCACATATCTCTCGAAGTCCCAGTCCCAGAGACACTGTCACTGTTGAGATCAGCGCAGCTCTCGGATCGTCCTTAGCTTTCGCTCCACGACTACGGTAACTTTTACATTCCTTTCTGCCTAGTCTTTCCTAAGTTCTCCGAGAGTCGTTTGCGATAGGACGTCAGAGTTGGCTCTAGGCACCCGTTAACACAAAAATATCTCCTCTCCCGTGCTCGATGGCCGCTGTTCCGTCGTCATCTTTTGTTTTGCCACACTGGCCAGCTAGTCCGAGATCAGATCATTAGTGTTGAGGGAAAGTTCAATCCCTCTGTCACCTGTGAAATCTGCGTTAAAGTGATAAAGAATGCAGTCACTTTCAGAACGAACTTGTGCTTGACGTGCGAGTCCTGAAATCGTCAGCGCATTTTGCTGTGACCCTTTTTAGCCCCACTCCCCATTCAAAACTTTGAGTTTTTAGTCTTTCCACTGTCGCAAATGTCTCTCGTAGTTCGTAGGCTTTAACGACAGCAACATCCTAACTCTTTCTCTTCTTTCAGTACAACTCTTTCAACATGTCTGACGAGGAAGAGCAATAGTAAGTCATTTCATTCATTTGTTGTCGGTCTGCTCCAATCAGTTTCTACGTGCTCAGTGACTTCTTGTTGAACCTCTTGTCAAACTGTTTCCGCACAATGAGTCGATCCCTTAAATATTCTTCCCTAAACGACTATCCAGTGTCTGGAAGTCAGTTCTCTAAACCCCGATCATCTTCTGTTACGTCCCCTCTAGCGCTCACTCCTCGGGCTTTCGCTTCGGGACCACTAGCGAGTCCTTTGTCAACGGGCACTTTCTTCGATTACGCTCCCCCTCTCGATCAATCTTATCAAAGTTCATCCACTACGGGACGGATAAATGGCTCAGCGATGTCCACCAATCAAACGGTTGGCGGAAATCCGGCAGCAATACGGGGGCGATCGCGGCGAGATCGCGAAGGTGATGAGAGGGCCAGCGCGGGCCCTCGAAGCAAATTTGCAGCTTTTATGCAAGAACGCCGAAAAACCTTGGAGACATATGAGGAAGACGCGAACAAATTTCTTTCCTCATACAGACAGCAGTCGGTAGATTCAAGAAATGCTGATGCACCAGGTGGAAGATCAACTTCTCTGTGCTCAAGACGTCCTCGGCACTCAGCGTTCGACCAACCAGTGACGTCTGTTCAGAAATCAACTTCCATGGAAAGACGAAAATCTTCAAAAGACGACGTCGATGTTGGCCAAAGCGAGTTCATACGAAGGCTTCTGGATGCTCATAGCAGGGTTGACGAGCTTCTACGCTCTCGAGGATTGAAGGGAGAAGACGAGCGGAAGTATCTGAGCGGAAGAACATACGACGAAATACCGAGGATAGACGAAGAGCCTATTTATCGTCCAAGACGATTCCGAAGAGCTTCCATAGGCAGCGATTCCGGCCTTTCAACGGACAGCGATTCGGAAAACAGCGTTCCTTGTGAAGCGATCCCTTCTACCTCAAGTGTGCTTGAAGACATCGCATCCGAGATTCCGGACTTCATATGTGTCCAACAAGCCGAAACTGTTGTTGCCGTGCTCGACTGTTATGACTTTCAATCGATTTGCTTTGCAATCGGCGCTCCGAAACGTAAGAAGATAATTATTAGACAGAAGAAAATTCGAGAAGAATCACCGAAGGTTGAAGATAGCGACTCCACTGTAGACCTGAAAAGACGAGTGCAGCGTAGCTCCGCTGAAATCTGCATACAGCACGTTAGCTTCTACCAGTTGGCCCATGCTCTCAGTCAACCTCCCAAGGTTCAGGAACGCTTCTGCAAGATGCACTTCCGTATCACGGAACGTTCCCTCCGTAACATGGCAAGTTCAGCCGTTTTCAAAGCAACTTCAAAGACGGTGAAAGTTGCAAAAACAATCAGCATGGTCAAGCCACCAGCAGTGACAATTGAGCCAACTCGTAGAGTCGCCTTAAAACGAGTTCACCCGCCTACCATCATGAAGCCAGTTCAGAAACCCGTTGCCATACCTCCACAGTTCGCGCAGTTCAATCGTCCCTGTCGGCGAACAACGGAGAAATCGGGCTCCAATGAAATCTCCACGGCCAGAAGCAATCTGAAAAAGGTTCCTTTCAACAAGGTCGTCTCCCCATCCAAGCTAGCTGTCTACCACGTCACTTCAAAGGAGGCCGACACACCGGCAGTCGTGCATAGTCTCTCCTCTCAAACCTCAGTAAAGTCTCAGGAGCTGACTACTGAGAAAACGAAGCAAATCAAGAAAACGAAGAAAGTGCTTCCCAAGTCAGTGGCAGTGAAGTCAAAGCCTGTGATCGTCAAAACGGAGCACAACTTTCCATCGCCGAAGCCTGATGTCCAAAAAGAATACAGTGAGTATGATGAAGTTGACAAGAAACTGGTCGCTTCCTTTCGAGCGAAACAGCACATTCCAATTCCAACGTTTGTGGCTCGACCCCTAACTCCACCCATACCTGTAACAATCGAGCCGAAAGCTGCTGAGGAAGATAAGAAGAGCGCGGATGAACCACCTACTTTTATTCGCCGAAGATCGCCTGTAAGGGCAAGAAAACAGTCCGAGACGAAAGCAGAAAGCTCGACAAAGCCTCTACGGCATAAATCGAAGCCCAAGACAAAGGTCAAGACCGCTAGTGCGTCCCATCCTAAAATTGTACCCAAACCTCTTTCCGATCGACACAGTAACCCTTTTGGTGTTGTTCTGAGAAAAACCCCTCCAAAGAGCCAGCAAAATGCGCTGCCTGCTCGTCCTATTTCTGAACTTATGCCGAAAAAACCGTGGGTTCCTAAGTGGCGACGAGTCGAACGGTGAGGAATCTTCTTGATGACAGTTCCAGTGTACGCCCTACTGATTGCTTTACAAACGGTTGTGTTTTAGCAGCAGTGAGGAGGAGTACGAAGAGGAGGAAGAAGTGGAAGAGGAAGAGATTGAGGCTGAAGCCGAGGAAGTGGAAGCCGAAGATGATGACGAGCACAAGTAGGAGATATCGGACGACGGCCTCCACTACTAGCCTTTTAGGGTTCACAAGTCTGCTCCTAAGGAGGAAGAACCTTCCAGCATGACTGAAGGCGAGAAAGCTATGTTGGCTGCGAAGAAACGCCACGAGGAGGAAGAAGCCGCCAAGCTTCAAGACTACGAAGAGCGTCGTCGTCTTGAGCGTGACCGCGAAGAGGAAGAGCTCCGCATTTTGAAGGAGAAACAGGAACGTCGTCGCCAGGAACGTGAGGAAGAAGAGCGTCAATTCGCTGAGCGACGTCGCCAAGAAGAAGAGCGCCGCCGCCAGGAAGAGGTAATGGAGCATAACAACTGTTCTAAAGCTTCTTTTTAGGAAGACCGCAAAGCCAAGCTCGAGGCTGAGAAGCGTCGTAAGGAGGAAGAGAAGCTTAAGCGCCAACAGATGATGGCCGGTTCCTTCGCTGCCGCCACTGGAGCCCCCGGCGGTCGCAACTTCGTCATCCCCACAAAAACCGAAAAGGCCGATAAGTTCGGAAACATCGTTCAAGCCAAACAGGAGATGGGCATGACCAAGGAACAGCAAGAAGAGGCTAAACGCACTTTCTTGTCTGCTGTTTGCAAGGCAATCGATGTCACCAACGTGCTTCCCGCCGACCTGAAGGAGCGTATCAAGCAGCTTCACCAGCGCATTTGCAAACTCGAAGCCGAGAAATACGATCTTGAGAAGCGCCACGAACGACAGGAATACGACGTGAGTTCACTGCACATATACAGTTGATAAAAAGGTTACTGCAGCTGAAAGAGTTGAATGAACGCCAGCGCCAAGTCGCTCGTAGCAATGCCCTTAAGAAGGGTCTCGACCCTGTCGAAGCTGCTTCTTCCCGTCATCCAGTAAGCTTGTCCGTCCTGTGAAGAGTCCACTTACATGTGTTTTTCCTAATTCTCCTTCTACAATCCTATCCCTTTCAGCCCAAAGTCAACGTCGCCTCCAAATTTGACCGTCAGACCGACCGTCGGTCATTTGGAGACCGCCGCTACCTCTTTGAAAATGTTCGTTTACTTTGTTATTTTAGCCAAAAGTGTCCATTAGCAGCAAGTATGATCGTCAGATCGATCGGCGCAATTTCAGCGAGCGCCGTGCAATGTTTGAGAATGTGAGCGTTTCTTTCCGTTTTGTCCTTTGTCCTTTTGTGTCTTATGTGTTTCGTCTTGTCCATTTTCAGAGACGCGCGTATCCGCTGTTCCCCAATGTGCCACCACCACCCGTTCTTCTTGAGTTCGCACTTCCAGTGAAAGAGGAAAACGTCGAGGACGAAGAAAACGATTACGAAGAGGAGTATGAGGAAGAGTACGAAGATGAAGAGGAGTAACTCCTTCAATGTCGTTGTCCATGAACTATTCGTTTATATGTCTACGCGCTTAATCTAGAGAATACACTACCTTCATGTTTGTTCTGCATATGCAAATTCAGCGCTCAAAGGATATTTAGTGTTTTTGTAAAAACATTCTCTATGTGCTTTGCTTTTCCAGGTGCCCACCAAGCCATCTCCAAAACTTGCCCGAGGAACCGCGCGTCCGCCTCCCGAGTGGGGTCGCAAGGAAAACGAGGAGCTGGAACTGATTCGCAAGAACTTGGACCCTCCAACGTACATAGAGCAGAACCCGATTGAGGGGGCCCGACCACCTGTTGAGCCAATTCCTCTTCAGCTGCCCACCGACGACCAGGTCCCCGAGCAGAATGGAGTCGACAGTGGTCTTTTAGAGAACGAAGTCGCGGCATAATATGCCCGTCGCTCAACTGCTTGTACTTTCATTTCTGCTTTACCCTTTACAATTTATAAAGTACTTCATTTACGACAATTCCTATCGTTTATTGCATATAACTGAGTAACCATTGGACGAGTGACAGAAACAGAAGTCCAAAAAAGAAGAAGCTGTACGGAAGTAGCGACTTGTAGAACAGCTGTGCGACCCACGTAAAAGTGTACTGACTCACGCAAACAATAACGCAAACGTTTTGTAGAACGCAATATGAGCACAAGTGGAATAATGCTGTTGTACCACACTAGAAATCTCAAAGGGTAGATAAGACTTTCTCCAACTTCTCCACTGGATGGCGTTAGAAATGAGTTTTTGTGTGCATTAAAAACCACTGAGCACATTACAGTGCCCATTCCACCCATCTGTGAGACATAGAACCATATGCTGTCGCCTAATGCGCCGTAGCACCACTTTATTAGAATAACTTTCCATTATTTCCCTATAATTTTCGTAGTTGTGCGCCATCGAAATATTGACAGCGTACATTTTTCCTGTACATCCAGCTTTTCCTTTACTTACGCGCTGGTACCATCAGGTCCTCGTTATTATCGATCTTCATGGAAAAACGTCAAATTAAGGAGGGGTGGAGGGAATGCATTCCAACTTTTGCGGCTAATCGGAAGCGCGAGTTGTTGCCTTCGATTAGAATATCGTTGTAATCCCGTTGCTCGTGCCGGATCGAGTAAAGGGCCAATTTGACCGCCTGTGCGTCAGTGAGTAATGAGTGAGCAGCTGCCTGTGAGTGAACAAAGACAACCTCAACACGGTTGTCGCGATCTCTATTTCTTAGACCTGCCGCTTTTCTGTTTTTGATCCTGCTTGCGTCGTCGGGCAACATTCGTCAACTTTGCGGGCATCTTTTACAGATTTAAGATGAACGAATCCGACAATTTCGTATTGGATACACAGCTAGATCCGCGATACGGTATCTACGATAGCTATCCATCAGATCGTCCCGAGCAGCACCAGTGGAATGGCACAGCACGTTCAGAGAGGACCCCCATGCGGGGCATTCTAAGAAACAGCACTACGCGGCCCTCCTGTGGATCCTCTGATTACGCACAAACACAGTATCGCTCTCAGGTGGGCATTATTGCCTTGGAGAAGATTGTCAAAAAGAAATACATTTAGGCCACCCCTCGGTGCAGTTTTGCGGATGCAATCCTTCGCGCGTGCACGGCGGAGTTTATATCAGTTTTGATTACCGTATTCATTTCTCAACATGTCGAAGCCTCCGTAGCGGAATACCACTTGAGCTTCCTTCAGAGAATCGCCTTCCTTTCACTTGTGGACGCCACCGTCGTCCTTGTCTTTGTGAGCGCTTTCAGAACGTATGTTACTTTCGGTGACTGTTCGAAAGTTGTCGTCTTTTCTAGAGTGCATATCAACCCAGTTATCACTTTGGCTCAGATGTTTGCCACGACTACCAGTTGGATAATGTGTATCTTCCTTGTATTCATGCAACTGCTGGCAAGCATTATAGCTGTCTCCCTGTATAATGTGAGCACTTATTCATTGAAATGTGGCTAGTTTCTCTGAACAATTACAGTACCTACACGCAATTCCTGCGCACAGCATTGCTGCTATACATCAAAATGTCAAAGCGGATTGGATTAAGTCCACGTACACTTTTGTGAGTGACGGCCAGCCTCAACAAAACATAGAATAGTTTCAGGTGCTCTTGCAATTCTGCGGAACTATGATGGTTATTATGAGTAATCTCATGATCACTACTCGTCATGGTGCAAGGCGCATTTATGTGGGTTTTATGACAGCCAATCCGCTGTGTCTCTATTCGTCTATTCTCATTGCGTCGTTCTTAAGGTATGCCTTACACGTGCACTAATAGACAAATTCTAAAGGGGAGTCAAAGAAAGGCGATTCTCTAAAGAAAACTCTAGTGGTATTCCACTATAGAGGCTTTCTTGCATGGTGAATGCTCAAGAGTAAAGTATAAGTAAAGTGTAGGTCTAATGGGCAGCAAACGTTTTGTTGTGAGATCTCCGTCTAAAGAATTCCATTTCACAATCGTGGTAAAGTGCCACATCTGGATAGTTCATGTCATGTCATACCACACACTTGATTTACCAGATTTACCGATCAGCATCCTAATGTTTCAGTCTCTCGCAAGCATCAGTTCATTGGAATCCTCTCCAGTCACTGGCAATTTCTATATTTTTCACCATAAAAGGCGAAGAGTCACCGTGGATCTCGCACTACGTGTTCTGGATAGGAGCACTAGGAGGTTCCATGTTTGCCTGCTTTCTATACAGGTACGACAAAAGTGTTTGTTATTTCTGGCAATTTCACCCATTCCAGACTCTTCTTTGCACCCGAAGACAAGCGTCTGACAAATTGCTGTTGCACCTCGGAACCAGCAGAAACAGTTTGATCGTTGTATTATTATTGACCCACTGAAGTCTCCAACAATAAAGGACCAGTCTAGTTGAGCACTCAGTAACTCAGAGAAGATAAACGGACTGTCGAACGCTTAGAGGCCTTCCTGTTTTTGGCACAGTTAATGACCACATAAATGAAGAGTTGTTTACTTTGGTGCTTGACGGAACGCGCGGCACTCTTTCGGCACAGAGGGCTGGGCCCGATTAGCCTGTTCCCAGCTTATAATTGGATGTTGCTGGGTGTGGCGGGCGATGGCCCGCCGCGACCAAAGCCATAGAGCTGCCCTGGCATTCCGAAGGGTTGTCTGTCATGGCCACGGGCTGCTTAAATACGCTTCGCTCTTTGGTTTTTACGCTCAATCTGCTTCTCTGGGTGAGTGCTCTTATGCGCTTTTAATAGCTCCGATGTTGAAGCTCGATTAAACTCAATCATATTTGCAACAAATAGACGGTGCATTGTGGTCGACTTTGTAATATGACAACTTATTTCAAGAATTTATCGAGAAAACTATGTTAAATGAGATCTGATTCTTGAATGCATCTGAACTGTGCGGATATTGTACATCAGCTCGCAGTAATGTTATAGTGGCTTTAGCTGGCGGCAATTGGTTCTTGTAATTCTCATCGTGAATGCGCCATTAATACATCAACAGCAGAGAAAAGGAGCTCATCTATTCCTAACGCATCACTCGTAAACAAACTCATGCCTTTCCGATCGCTTAGTCTTCATCGGTCATAAAGTCGAAAGCAAATAACAATAGTTGACAGTGATCATAGCTCTTCTCAAGAGTCTCACTGAAATTTCAACAGCTTGCGCTAAATTGAGTTTACTAGAGAAGCTTCTATTCACAACTATAAATTTTTTCGTTAAGCTAGCAGGTCTTGGACTGATTGGAGTTGGTTTATGGCTTCGATTCGACCCTATCTTTTCGAGTTTGGTCTTTTTGAGCGATAGCCAGGAGAATTTAAATTTATCAGCGTATCTCCTTATCGGTTCCGGAGCTCTGATGGCGCTTCTCGGATTCTTTGGATGTTTCGGTGCTTGGAGGCGAAACCAGTTGTTTCTTACCATTGTGAGTGCCTTCAGCTGCTCTTTCCTAACATGGATAAGAATTTGCAGTTTTTCACTTTGCTGATTATCGTATTTTGCATGGAGCTGACCTGTG
The DNA here is from genome assembly GCA_030435675.1 of Steinernema hermaphroditum. Classification (NCBI taxonomy): domain Eukaryota; kingdom Metazoa; phylum Nematoda; class Chromadorea; order Rhabditida; family Steinernematidae; genus Steinernema; species Steinernema hermaphroditum. The sequence goes on along the minus strand of CM059625.1, from coordinate 9,031,137 downwards.
CGGTCGCGGCCTACTCCCATCAAGATATTATTCGGCACTACGTGGAGAGTTCGATGTATCAAACAATGCAGCATCGCTACTCGGATGAGTCCGAATACCGTCATATTTTCGACAGCATTCAGAATAGGGTAGTAGCGAATGGCAAGCTTCGATATATTCAGAATAATTTCAGTTTGAGTGCTGCGGAGTGAAGTCGTATCGAGATTGGCTGTATTCAACGTGGAGCAGAAACGGTGAACAACGTGCCGAACTTGGAATTGGGGCGGGCAACATCGGAAAGGTTCCAATGTCATGTTGCAACAGAGAAGGGTTAATGGCATATCCATCAGAGTGTGGAGTAGGTTTTGACAAGATGGAACTGTGGACCTACGAACATTTCCTACATCTTCAAGTTGGCTCTGATCACTCTTTCGTATTTGCCTTTTTCTTTAGGGATGTAGCGATGCACTTTACAGAGTGGCGTATCAACACTTGAACATCGCCATTTGCACAAGTGTAGTAGTAGGCGCTCTTCAGGTTAGTCAATCAACCATTACGTGCACTTTCAAGTGAATCTTAATATTTCTTTTTCAAATTCGTGTTTATTCAAACTGTTCATTCAAGCCGAATAAGGCCATGACAGCCTTACGAATACTAAAATAACATTAAATGTGGAATTTGAATCTAGAGCTGTATGCGTTGCCAATCTATCTAAACACTTTTGTCCGAAAAAAAACACGAAGCTTTGAGGAAATTGATGCTATACCTAGCTCGTGTAAGGGGCTACTCTTTATCCTCCCTCTCTTCTTTTGTTTTCGTTTCCTTGGTTTCGCTTTAGTTTCAATAGATTTTGGTAGCTTTTACACGCTCATTGTAATCTTCGTCCGTCTCTGGTGTTTGAGAGTGACCAAATAGCCGAGTCAAAGTGTTGACGAAGTTCCCGTGTGATCATTTAGTGGTTCTGTCTATTCATCAGTTCTTGTTTTAGCTTATTTCCCTGTTTCTATCCATGGTCCTTTGCTGCTGTTTGAATGCAACTGCAACTCCAAAGACGAATTTTTGAACGATCCTGCTGTGCAGAAGAACACCATCAAGGAGAAATATATCATTATATCAGAAATGAGCTTTATTTATGCAGCAATAATAAATGCACCCTCAATCCGTAGTGAAAATTGAAAATCAGATGTATACGCGAGAATCCGTTTAAGTCGCTGTACGAACGATTGCGAGACGAATTTATGAACGAGATGTTACGACTACAAAATGAATACAATGGAAAAGCACGTGTAGATCAACGGATGGCGGACTTTGAATTGCAGTATCACAAATATGGACCACAGACTGAGTATATGAGACTATTAGAGAGAAGGCATTGGTTACCAGAATTAACACACTGTACAGTTTGATAAAGAGCTACTTCAATTTAGGTTTACTTCTTTGAGACCAAACTAGCCATTAACACGAACGCTACCGGTGCATATAAGAATTTGGCAGACGCGCTCATTCTAACAAAGCTAAGAGCATGTACAGCATATTAAGCATGACGAAAAGAAAACCACAACCCGTGCATAAATGAACAGACCAAGGAGCAGCCAGTAGAGGCAAAAGCACGGTGCATGTGCAGCAGTTAACACCAAATGTCGAAGAGTTACCAGTATCGAGAGCCGCGTCACAAGGGTGGTCAGCATTGGACGACAGTAGTCACAAATCTCATTATTGAGCAGCAATCGCTAAGGAATCAGTATCTAACCCAGATTTTAAGGAGTACGCCGAATATAAATATGATACATGAAAGGCCATCGATGAACCAGAGGTTTTGAACAGAAAGCAGTACTGTGTCATTCAGGCAACAAGAACAGGTACGTAAGAGGCCACTACGTAAGAGGGTTGGAAGCAAATGTAAGGAGCACAGAAAGAGATCACGATGACCGTAGTCAGAGCAAAGCAAAAGTACGCTTGAAGCGACAAGCTCAGTGCAACGCGTTGGTGAGAGATGATGGAAGATTACTCGTTTTGGCCAAGTTGTCAGACGGACAACAAAAGAGGGTGATTCGAGCGCGACGGCTAACTACGACTCGTAGAACATCACAGATCATGAGGGTGAGAATTGGGGGAGCAACTACCATTGTATAGGGCGTGGGTGGCAAAAAGCTAATGGGGAAGAGCCAAGAACATTATTTGCCTTTGGAGCATTGCAAAGACCTCGTGGGTTGCTTCGGGGAATACAACAAACAACGCTCGGAAAGCTGGCGGCGATTGAACAACAAACAATGAAAGACTCAGCAAATCACCAGTGGCTGGAAGTGTCCACGAGCGGACAAGAAGCACCTGAGTGTAAGCTTTACCGGAAAGAGCCAAACGACAGTTTTCAATGGAAGTCACCCTAACAGAAAGAGAACCTGGATTTGAATAACTTCATAAGCGATTGAGCAAATGAAGTTTGAGTGAAATAGTTACCAACGGCACAGGACTGCAGGCTGAAGAGGTTACAAAAATAAGAGCTTCGGTTGGATTGGCCACTAGGAAACGGGAAAAATATGAAAAAGAGCTCATATATTAAGACACGTTGAGATATCTAGCACTGAAGAATCGAAGTTAAAAAGGAACACGAATACCCACCATTAAAAAAGGGACGCATTTGATAGAGCACCATAGAGTAACTAGGAACTGATAACTCAAGCAGTAGCAGCATAATGAAATGACAATTTGAACAAACCGAAATCAGAAAAGAACCCGGAATAACTTCAACAAGACCAGACCTGCTATTAACGAGCTATTACATAAATATCTAGAAAGGCTGACAAGATGCAAGAGGATCCTGACTGTACTAAAAGGGAAGATTGGCGACATAGATACAAAAGAGCTCTTAAAAGAATCGATCAGAAGGCTGGTCTAGTGAAGAATGAGCCGTATGAAGGATACATGCATGGAGAACTTGGAGAGTTTGACGACATAGAGATGGGAGATGAGAAATGAATTCAACCGAAGACACCCTTAATCTAGAGACAAAGTGAAAAGCTTTGTGTAGAAGATTAGAAATATGTTGGAGGCATGTTAGACACGTTTCAGAGTTGATGATATACTGCACAAATATTTGACTGGAAGGCTGTGAGCATGAAATGACATGAAGACAAACCGTAAACTACGAGAAAGTAGAGGTTGAGGGAGTGTTATGGTGAAGTAAGGACGGTTGAAACAGTCGGAAGCAGTGATGCAGTTGAAGATGGTTGGGCACGACGCAAATGGCTGATTAACGCAGTACGTATTGAGAGGAAAACTTCTCAGTATAGAGGGCGATTGAGATCATCTTGGTTTGAGAATACGGGTTGAGAATTAGCGCCTTCAGCGGCAGCGACTGGGGTCCCTCCATTCGACCACTGTGCGTCTCCGTTTGGTGTCCATCCGTTGCCAGAAGAACGGTTTTTCAGCATCTTTTCGACTTCTTCATCGGTGACGACTTTCACTCGGTCATTTCCTGTAATGGGACCGATGGATTGATTCACGGATTACCGGATTACCTTGGAAATCGTTCTTAAGCTTCTGAGCGATCGGCTCGCCGTTCGAATCGGCATATCGAAGAAGAACCGTGTTGTTACCTGTTGACAGGACGTTAATCAGCTGACCGGCACGGGTGCACGAAATGTTAAGCTGCGCTTCGCTCTAAACAGCATTTCTGAATTGCAGAATACGAGGAGCTGTGAATTACCGCTCCTTGGTGGCTCAGCAAGATCCAGACACCTTTCGCGGCGAGGATCTGCGCCTGCAGTCTGTTGTTGTTGGGAAACCCTACAGGGGGGCCGTGCATCATGCGATGAGGCGGCATGAACTGGCCGTTTGCTGGGGGACGCGCGCGTCCGTTCCACATGTCACGCCCGTATGGGACGTTCGGGAACCCCTGGGGATTGTTTTGCCAGTAGTTAGGCTGAAAGGAAAATGTGAGTAAGCGGTCGATCGCTTTGCTGTCTTACATTTCCACCTGGGACTTCTGGCCCATACGGATTAGCAGTGTTGACAGCACTGTTCGAGAATGCGAAGTTCATGTTGTTTCCCGCAGCGAGCAAAGGGTTGGGCTTGCAGTTCCCAGGAGTTGCATTCGGATCTTCGGCAACCTAATGGAACATTTTTGTAACTTCAGTCCACAGCCTATATAAGTTACCTTGTTCGGATCACGCCATTCCCACTTTTTACCGGGGACAAATTCTTGTGGACCATCGTCAACTTGCGTCGGTGAAGGGGCTGGAGATGCCGATTCCCTCACAGATGGCTCCTTTTCGTTGTTCGTACCAGTGGACGATGCTTGGTCCTCGGACTTCGAATCATTGTCTGCGACGCTGGATGGTGGCGTCCAATCTAGAAGATATTTGTCATGCATGGACCCTCCTTTGCTAGCAGCAAACCTCCGTGAATGCTCAAGCTCTTCGCCGCGGCAATAAGACCGGGAACGTTGGAATCCGACGAGGATGCAATTACCATCTTCTCGTCAGGGCTGCCTACGCCGATGGCTTTCTGCTTCTTCCACTGTTGCAGTCTGGACTGTCCGTCGGCACTTAGAGCTGCCCCGTTGGCTAGTGCGTTCTGTCCTGGCCTTTGAATTGGGATACCCTCCGAATTCGCGTTGTTTGCATCGCCGGCCGCTCTATCTTGGTCGCTCTAGATAGGAAACGATTAAAGATGCTGTCCTAGATAAATTATGTCAGTGCACAAGGCCTTGCACGGCGAACCTTGCAATCAAACGGACATTAGAACTCTAGCAGCACTTTTGATTGAATTAGAATAGTAGCTATCGAATAATAGAAAATGATTCAAACAGAAGGGGTTGTTCAAATACGACGAAATCGTGCAGTTTTTCTCCCTAGCACAGTATATTGACGACACTAAAATTTTATTCACCTTGTCCCATCCTGTGGGTGCGTTTTGCGATTGCGTGGACCAGCGTTCGGTTCCGTCGTTTGCGCATTGTGATGCAGGTCCAAGATCACCCCAGCCAGTAGGCTGAGTGCTGGAGTTGCTTCCACTGCCCCAGTCGCTTCCGTTTCCACTGGCATAGTCACCTTCGCACTCAACTTCCTTCCACCTTCTGATCTCTTGCTGCGAACCAGGATCGCCCCAAATAGCGGTCCCGACATCTTTCTGGATCTTCTTTTGCTTTGGATTCGGATCGTGCCACATCATATCGTTGTTCATTTCTGCTGGTTGTGGAGCAACCCAGGGGCCTGGCGTCTGCGGGTTGGGGTCATATGATACTCTTCCCTTAAGCTAATATTCAATTTAGCCTCGAACACAAACAACTTACCGGCTCTGAACCGGATGCGACACCCATAGCTTGCTGAGGCCATGCTCCTCCGGGTCCAGGAACCATTCCCGCTGCTGGATGAGCTGGCCAGTGATCGTGTCTCGGTTGACCTTGTGGCCAATCTCCGACGAGCTGTGGAACCATTTGGGCCTGCCAAGCAGCTGGTCCTTGATTCCACCGTGCCGCTCCCCAGTCCTTACTGTCATGCATCTGCTGAGGTACACCGCCAGAATTACCCGTATCCCATGGCGTTTGTTGATCAACTTTAGATCCCCAATTTTGATTCCCATCGAATCGTTGTGACATATTTGGATTTGGACCCGGATTTCGATTTAATGCCATATTTTTCTTGGTTTGTTCTGCATATGTTCCATTTGTATTTGGAACGTTCCACTGCAAGAAGTGGCATAAACATATTGAAACATCAAATACAGGACTTACATGTTGCTGCACTGGCCAAGCAGATGGGTTCGCGTGATTAACAGAGGGCGTCCATCGAGGAGCGTGTGGGTTCCATGCTGGCCTGCCAGCTGGATTTGCCGCACCGTCCCACTGCTGGCTACCTGGTCGTACCGTGCCTCCATTTGGTGTAAAATTGCCCACTGGTGCATTCCCAGCAGGATTTCCGTTGCCTCTGTTGTTCATATTCTGCCAGACTTGAGGCTGATTGACACTCTAAACTCGAGAGAACACCAGTAATCAGTACACTCGTTTCGGGACTTACAGCCCAAGGGTTGAGTGCCATAGTCTCAGCTCCAGTCTCCTCACCCCACATCGCGGATGGTATCTGTGGGGCTCCTAACAGGAAATAGACTGAATGGGCAACACTTTTCCTGAATCTAACAACATGAAAGTAACTCCACAAAACGAAAAGTACGCGAGCACATACGTCGTGCTTTCCAGCATAATCACATTCACGAAGCGCACGCATTCAAAGCAGTCGCAACGAAATTTTAAATATGTGGAAAAATGGAGACAGGCGCGTGTATAGATAGAAAACAAAGCGAAAACACGTCAAAGAAGTAACGCGTTGAGTGGGTGCATCGAGAAACACGCTGGGATCGCTATCGCGCGAGTGAGCGACCGAACGTAAGCAACGCGCGCTGGGCGCAAGCGACAAATCGAGGCGCCCCAACCTCCATCGCGCCGCGATCGCCGCTCGGGCTCGCAACTGCTGCTCGCCACGATCTATTGCTCTCTGTTTGTCTAACTCTCTCAGAACACGCGATCTTACAGCGATCCTACGACGTCGCTCTCCATCGACAACATCTCTCTGCCGTGAAGGCAAACGAGCATCGCCGGCCGTCGCGTTTGGGACGGGCCGAGTTCGACTCCACCAAGAGCGGCGAACGATCGAACGAGCGAGCGCCAAATAGGCGATGACCGAGCACCGCAAAAAATATATTACACAACCATCAAACCTCTACTTCGTCGCAGTCGCCGATATTGCGAAAAGACGAAGGGGAAAACTCAAACATTTTGAAAGCATAGAGGACGGAGAGTCAACCGAGTGCGGTGATGAGGACACGGATCACTCTGATCGCTTCACGGAGTCAAGGGATCAACCATCAAATTAAAGTAGGCGATAAAGGAGCAACTTTATTGTGCACAAATGTCAACATTTCACACAATTTTTATGAGCAAATATAGTCAATTATTGGTTTTATCACAAGAAAAATCGAAATAATAACCAATAAACCATCAAGATATAACTCATGATTCTTAAACTTTATCAGATGACCTCAAAATTAACAGTTGACGACTATAGGTATGTCCGGAACTCTGTCTCTACAAGAAGCTAATGCTGTTCAATATTATCGAATAATTCAGCACAATCTCATTGGTTTTTGATAGAAAAAGGTCGCATGGAAGCTCCGTGAAACGGGACTTGTTCTCGGTTCTTATTAATAATAACAAAATCCGTAGATAGGTGATTAAGTAATTAGCGTTCATAAAAGCGTCAGTTCAGCTGCAAAGCTTCTCAAGCACGTGAAAAATATCCTGGCATGTTGCAGGAGTGATCTAGAGATGAATCCGCATAATGGTGTAAGAACTGAGTAGTGAAATTGTCAGTGCCAGTTTAGAGTTGGTAGTAGAGTGAGATGTTGGAGGTTATCAAATGGTGCCAATACAACGCGCTTGTTGATGAGGCAAGTAAGGTCGTAGAACACGAAGCCGAACGTTTGCATCGCCGAGCGCGTTCTTCGTTCCTCCATCGCGTTGTCGAATTGATTGCAGAAGCAGGAAACGCCGCACACCGTTTTCTTTACCGTCTCTGTCGCACAAACGTCGAAACCACGAGTTAGACCCAATTGTTTGCTGCGTGCGGGAGACACGAGGATCGATACGATAGTCGATAGAAAACGACTATTACTGTTGAGAGGGCGCAGGGCTGTTTGGCGTATTGGCGATCGCGAACGGAGGAAGAGTGCGCAGACAAAGAGAGAATCTGGAAGGGAATGAGGTGGTGGTCGCTATTGGAAAATGTTGGGGGCTGTATGGTGCTGTGTGTTTAATGCGATCTCTGTGATTAAGGAAGTCCACCGTTCCTATTCATCTTGGTTGGCAACCGCGAAACACGTCTCGCTCACGTTCATTTTCACACATAGAGTGCTGCGAGGGTACTTACGTGTTTTCGCTCACCGAGGCACTTTACAAAGACAAATCGTCAAAACGGGACGACTTCCATTTATCGTCAAAAGCGAACATTTCATCATATAGTGAGCCAATGTCGGTTAGAAGGCAAAACTTGGTAGTTATCTCCACTTTTCTCTGCGTGCCAAAAAAAAATAAAATCTTACAGAATCACACTTCTGTAGATATGAGACCACCTGGTTAGAAATGAAAACAAGAAAGCAGCTATTGACTAGAGTAAAAACGGGTGCGGTGTGCGAATATCGTGACTTACTCTTGTTCAGAAGCAATTGAGGAAAAAAATCGCAACGGAAAAAGGAACCTAGAATTGTGTTTTAGGTGAAAAGTACATTGCGGAAAATCACGCGAATATACAAAGCGGGGGGTCGAAGCGCCTGAAAAACAAGCCTGTTTGTGGCGTTGTGAAAAGGCACGCAAGCGAGTGGGATGTGATCAAGAGGCCAACTGGACTGTCAGATGAGTGCACCACTAACAGTAAACCGAGCGACAGCGCCGCCGAACAAAATATCACAGCCGTTCAACAGGAATGCTTTTTAATGTATTTATACTTTTTTTCTGCAGCTTGACTCCACGGACGTATATATATGGTACGTCCTAATTTACCACTGATGCGTCAAAAACATTTATAAAACCTAGGCTAGACCAATCGATCGGTGTCATGATGGAGCACACAATTTTAGGTACGCTCTCTACATAACTGAGGTTGGTCCCCACACTTCAAGGTCATAATACAAAGTTTCATTGCTATAGTAATGAGAATTACCATTCCCCTGCTTCAATCGATAACGCAGTACGAGTGTATGAGTGCAGACATAGGTTAATTGTCTACCTATGAGGACACCGATACTGATTTGGAAAGCGAACCGCACGAAGTTAATGACGGATAACGAACTGCAGTTCTTCATCTATTCACGCCATTAGCTACATCAGCACTTCATCCAGACGGCTTTACATTGTTGCGTTCTTCCAGTAGCGTTTACAAACAGTGATAGTGAAATTAATAAAGCTCTGGTCACCGTTTGGCTTTCAGTCGTTGCAGCGCATTCCGTTCCAATGTGCATGTATGTACATGCTAAGAGAATGCGCCCGTCTAGAATAATGCGCATACGTTTTTCTTATCATTCTGCGATTTTTGCCGACGGTTGCACTGTACTAGTATGCAATGCTGCTCTCCTCACTTGTAAGTTACCTGGCAACGCTTGAAACAAAGACAAAATGGAGCATCTACAACACACAAACACTGGGCAGTATTGATGATCTGCGCCGTTTTGAGCAATCACAAAGTGAAACGTGTTGTTCTCGTTGTAGTCTCCGCTTTTCAACGATACAATACATTCTGCCTCCGATAATTGTTCAAGACAAAACAACGTTTGCGCACGAATGCTTATTTTTTGTACTCACTTACGACAATAATAGAATGTTTACGCGGTTTGGTTAATCAAAAGGTTGTTGCGTAAGTGAAATGAAAAGTGCAACGGGTGAACTTTACCCGTTTTCACACAAATTAGGGTACAAACGGTTTATGGTTATTGGTATTAATGGTCGGACATCTGTTTCATGCCCGGCGTTCGTGATATCGCAGTGGTCCTAACGCGCACGCGTATTCTTACAGTAAGGCGACAACAGTGGCCGACGTCACCATGTGGCTGTCGTCGACTGTTGGCGGAGAGGACATCGCTGGCAATTGCGCAGATGATGAGGAGTTCTTTTGTTTGTCGCGCGACGCACCAACGCGACGTCGCGTCCGCGGTAGAATTCGGCTGTGCACCCACGGCTGCGGCGAACATCTCCGATCTGCCGCTACCAAGTTCGCCGCTCACAATACCCCTAGACGTCCTGTAGTGTCGTTTCTGCCAGCATTGCAATCTGAAGCGAAGCACTGCTTGCCTCAGCAGCCTTTCATTTCTTCGTCGTCGCTCTGATAGCGACACGGTGCACTAATGTTCTCGTAGAGTACAGGTTGATGTGTTCTTCTTCCGTAGTCGCATCCATTTTGTGCAGATGCGTGCTAACTAAATTCACAGGAGTTCCTTTTCAGAAGAGAGGACGGTGGGCGCTATGTCAGACTTGTTGAGTGGAATAGCCAGCCTCACCAAGTCGGTGACCGAGTCGTTTAACACATATGAAATCCGAAAAATCGGCGACAAAGTGTAGGTTTCCTTCGGTGCTAACTTTTTTCTACAGAAGATATTTCTAAAGACAAGGATATGTCATGAACTATACTGAAGCTGAGAACAAAGTCCGCGAAGCTACGAACGAAGACCCATGGGGTCCCACTGGTCCACAGATGCAAGAAATCGCTCATATGACATTCCAGTTTGACGCGTTTCCTGAGATTATGAACATGTTGTGGAAGCGAATGCTCCAAGACAACCGATCGGCATGGCGACGAGTATACAAGGTGCATTAACAGCCTCACCTTTATATCAATCTTTGAATATTTCAGTCACTGATTTTACTAAACCATTTGCTCAAAAATGGAAGCGAACGCGTTGTGCAAAATTCGAGAGACCATCTCTACGAAATGCGTTCTCTGGAAAGTTATAAGCATATCGACGAAAAGGGAAAAGATCAGGGCATCAACAGTCAGTCGTTATGTTAATAAGTTCAGTTCTCAAACATAGCTTGTAGTTCGTCATCGAGCAAAGTTGGTCATCGAACTCATTCAAGACGATGAGCAACTGAGAGCCGAACGGCGAAAAGCCAAAACAGAAGGCAAAGAGAAGTACCAAGGATATTCCAAGGAGGAAATGCGTATGGGAAAGGGCGGTAACTATTCTTCGTCGTCAATGGGAGACATTAATGACTGGAATGGCAAATCGATGCGATCCAGCAAGCAAAGCGACTCCTACCGGTAACGATCTTTTCAAAATGTTCCTCTCATATTCCATTTAGTGACGAACCGTCTCGGGAAGTCAACTCTTTTAACTTCCCCGATGACGAGCGCCAGCGCAGCGATTCTCCCGAGCTTGGCATCCGCGAAACTTCTGTAGGTTACCATTTGTAGTGCTGCATTGAGCCAGCGTACTTCAGAAATCTCCTGTGCCAGAAGAAGATGACGAGTTCGGCGATTTCACCGAAGCTCGTTCGACTCCGAGGAGCGTGCCTTCAAAGTCCGACGGTGTCGTACCTCCAGCAATTACTGCACCCTCCTCAAGGGGAATCACCTCACCTATTCGACATCAACCAACTGTCAGCGGAGCGGTGGACAATGACATTTTTGGCGAACTTACATCGGCTTCCGCTTCTCAAAATCAGAACGAGTTAGATTTGTTCGGTCCTTCCGTGGTTACGGCTCCGATTGGTAACGTCCCTCGCCCTCCAACCCCCGATTTCGCAGCACATGCTCCCAAACCTTCTCAAAGTGATACTCTCGTGGACTTATTTGGAGACGCTCCAATAACTGCTCCGGTCAACATGCCCAAAGCACAGTCACCTACCGATCCTTTTGGAGATTTTGCGGCTTCAGCTATACCAAGCTCGAAACCGGAACCTTCAGTAGGAGGAATCGCTGATCTTGATCTATTTGCCAGCATTCCACCTCCAGCTAATGGCGCAGCTGCGAATCAGGTATTTCTTGCAATGTTTGACACATGAACTTTGATTGCTTTCAGCCTTCAACACATGGCTCCGATCCTTTTGGAAATTTCACTCAACCGCAAGCACCGTCTTCTAACTTCGACTTGTTCTCCTCTGTTTCGGTCACTGCTCCGTCAGCTTCTCTGATGACACCGACGTCTCCCATGGTTGCTCAGATGCAATCGATGAGTCCCTCGCCCTCTGCCTCATCTTCCAATACACCACGCTCGAATGCTTCTGCTTCGAAAACTCTGTGGGATGATATGAAAGGACAGTAAGTTCAGCCAGACACGTGAACAGTGGTTTACCTTGTCTTTAGAGTTAACATTGACCTTGACAATCTGAGTTTCAAGTCAGGAAACATGAAGCCGAGTCTATCAATGAACCAAATGCAAAAGACCAGTGAGAATGCCGAATCATACAACAGTGAAACAATTATCCAATTTCAGAGAACCAAGGACCACTTTTCTGAGCACAACAAAGAAACAACTCTACTGGCAGTACTCACCATCTGACCAAAATTCTTGAAATGCTCATCTATGCCTGTTTTCATCGATTTCTGGGGTATCAATTGTTGCCTTCCTTTCTTAAGAGACTCCTCATTTCTTTCTAGATTGCCTTTCATTCTCTAGGGCTGTTTGTTGAGTTGTGTCTAAATCTGTAAATAGACTTTTATTCGATGTGATACTTTTCCTCCTTACGGCTCCTTGTCTTCAGCGAGCGCCTTTTCCACATAGAGCTCCAATCTGTCTGTGATCTTCTTCTTATTCATAAACTTTTATTCGACTCGCTTCAGAAACATTTTAGGTAAGCAATTAATTTATTCAAATGTAACAAGATGTCTATAACACAGTAAATATCTTTAAGTTGTTCATTAGAAGGTCACCAGACAATAATTAAGAGTACGGTTGTCACAAAGACGCGTTAGGTACGGTACGGCAGTCACCCGGTGGAAAGCAGTTTTAATAGAGAAATAGAAGTCGAAGTCTGTTAGCTTTTGTATACCCGTTCGGAGGGAAGTACGATGGGTAAAATTGCCAATGATTGGTGTTCTTCTTTCTCTTTCAGCAAAGCTGACAACTCTTGGCGCACTTCTTCTTCATGTAGTCCTTGAAGATACTTTGCGTGCACATCCCACTGTTGGCCCATCGCTCGCACCATGATCGGCTGTCCTCACAAGTTGTGTTGCACTTCTTGCAGCTTTTCGGACAATTCTCCGACATAAATTTCTTTGAAAACCGAGAGTCACAATGGCCGCTGTGAGAGAGAAATTCGCAGTCACGCCTCTTGTCTCGACACGATCCGCGAATGACCGGGGCTAGAACATACTCTCAGGGTTTGGTCTGAAAATGTGTTTTACCTGGGGGCAGCTCTTTCTCCTCGGGTTCTTCGGTAGTATGTTCTTCGGGAAGAGCGGTTACTTGCTTGTTGTATTCGTCGACCTCCTCTTCCGGCGAACTTGTTGTTGGAACTACAAAAGGCAAAATGTATTACGGCTACACCTTCTTGTAGTACCGAGCTGTGGGCATTTGTAAAGTTTATTTATTTTGTAGATGTCGTTTTCACTGAAGCCTCTTCGTTGTCCGATCTCCACGTTCTTCTTTCGTGGCTCAATTGTCGGCTTGCCATTTTTACTGAAAGCGGTTGGAGCGTAGTGCATCACAGAGTTATAGTCGTAGGCAGTCCCGAGATGGTCTATCATGTTGAGTGAGTACTTATCAAATTGATCTGAAAATCGCGGAGATTTAACCAATATTCACTTTATGGCCTGCCTTCTAGTCCAGATTCCACATTGCTCCAGTTTATGACGATGTAGTCGTCCCGGTCGGCTCGGCCTTAAAAAAGTTTCGATTTGCTTTTGCCTTGCTAGAGTTGACTCACTTTGTTCGTGGAAAAACCCCACGGCGTGCATGAGCTCGTGGATTATGATTCCTTTCTGTATGCACCCGTCGCCCAGACTTACGGGCTGTTTTCCACCTGGGATCAGACGTATGTCATTCATGGCAGACCCGAACTTACCAACGCGACCAACAAGAGAGTAGCATCCGTCATCAGGCACAATGTGAATGTAATCTTGATCGGCAGCACTCTTTGGAGCAAAATCTATGCAAGTGAGCTTACTGTACTCTGCCATAGCTTCCGCGATTTTGGATCGGCTAGAATAACAAATACTCTCTCTACCCGTACTTGCCATTCGAAGCCCTTACCTGAAGGAAGTGTATTGTGACGATATTGTGTACGGTATTCTAGCGTCAGTCCACATGAGGTACGTTTGGCGAACGGCATTGCGCATTATTCCACTCATGCGTGGATGCGCCTCACCCATGAACCCTTTTATCGTTCGGGATGATAGCCCGCTGTTAACTATAATAGAGCCGCAAATCACCTAAAGCTTAGCATGTATCTACCAATATCTCCTTCGAAACGGTTTGGATTGTACATGCTGAAGTCGTCAACCACGTCGGCGTCGGGGGAACGTGCCACTCGGGCGGCTCGGAAATCATCGTCGCTTAGAAACGTCTCCTCGTCGGGAAGTGACTTGTCGAAAAACTAAAACAACCTAATAAAAATGAAAATTTCAGTTTTATCGTATTCCCTAGATTATACAGCCACTTTTCGAATTCTTAATACTGATTGGCTCATATGCTTACCTTGTTTTTATTCGGATTTGCGACAGCGTTTGCAACAATGCAAGCAATGATAAAACAAAAAGATGTATTCATTATAACAGTAAATGGAAAAGTGGGCCACACTGATTTTCAGAGAACAGTGAAAACAGAATGCAGCAGCTAACGCTTCAATGAAAGCCTCGGTAGAGCCATTTAAGAGGTGAACTCAGGCCACGCCCACTGCAGCTCAAAGCCAAGTGATGACAAGTCTACCTGTCGTGAGCTATTCACCGCGATTGCGCATGTCATCCCTAATCCTTTGTATGGAAACGCTCAATGTCAGAGGGCAAGCGCATTACCTTAAGCGCATTTTTTGTGCCGTATTCAGTATCAGCTTTCCTTTGTGGTTAGCTGGAATATGGACTAAAGCGGAAATTTAGTTCGAACTCGCTTGCAAGCTGTATTTAATTTGTTATCCATTCTCATAGTGACGCACCAAACAGTAAAAGCGAGTGTCTTCAAGCGAACATAGGTGCAGTTTTTAAGTGATGACCCTAGAATCGCTTTCGATTGCTGCTTTGATATTCTATTTACTTGCGGGCCGGCTAATACGCATTCTAATCCCGTCATAAACCCCTATCATCACTAAACAATAGGTGCGCAAAGTGGTGGCCGTTCTCCGCAAGGATTACTTTCTTCAGGTTTCGACTGTCTGCTCGTTTGTTTGCTGTTTGGTCTCCAGAGACGATGAGAAATGCATGAATTGAGATATGATATAGTTACCTGCCTGCACAATTGTAGTATGACGGTGAAATTACATCCAGGATGCTCACTGAACACAGATTTAGCTAATGCTTAATCTTATTTGAAAAAGAACCATTTCAATTGATGACGTAAAAGGTTTAGCCGAACGAGAGTGAAAGTTTTATTACAGGCTTAGAGGATTATCTTCCGCCATGGGACGAATTCTGCAAAACAAGTCAACTCGCGCTCGAATACACGAAAAAACCTTCGATCAGTGTTCTCCAAAAAGCAGACATCAAGTCACACGGAACCAAGCTTCACATATATGTACATATGTGCATATTTTTTGTTCTACATATGATGCCGATCGTCCCTTGAGTAACAGCGATATTTTATGCCATTACGTAATGAAACTTGTGCACGAAAATCGACAAGGAATTTCATAAGCAAAGAGCTTTTTTGTAGTGCTCATCGGATTATTCGGTCGAGAGGGAATAAGATCTTGATATAGTCGATGCACTTAGCACGTTAGGCTTTCTCTCTCACCTTGTCGTATTATTGGCCAATGGACGGTGTTCTGTTCCTTCATTGATGTACGAGTCGAGATGTGTGCAGAGCTGCTTGGGCTGTGATCGAACGAGTGATGAAAAGGACTGAAAGACTGACTCGACCATCTTCCGGGCGCTGCCGACCACACGCACTGTCGCAGTAACGTTGGCTGCGGCGCAATTCTTTGCGCATCAAGAGAGATCGTCTATTCGCATTTTTCGCGTCCTTGTCTCGCTATCCTTGTTCTTCCTTCACAACACAACTGTGTGAAACAACTTTCAATACATTTCTGTTGTCGGATTCACAATTAGGCATTTCTGCTTTCAGCAGATCTGCTCCACTTTCTTTTTTTTCTCACTTTTGGAGATTATCGGAAAATCAGAACAGATGGTGCCGTCGCCACAAAGCGAGTGCGCCATCTGTATGGTGGAACTGTGCGGTACTTCTGGACAAGGATGCCCCAACAACCATACCTTCCACGTTGTCTGTATTTTAGAATGGTTGAAGGTAGGTACTATAGTTGGGTAATCCTGTGACTATTTTCCTTAGCGAGAGCGAAGCTGCCCGTTGTGCCGAGAGCACATAAGCTGCCTTACAGTAAATGAAGCTGGCTGCGGACGTTCCTTGATAGAACTGCCTCCGACCCCGCCGGGATCTCCAGCTAATGATGAAATAGAAAATATGCTGTGCGAGGTGTGTCACTCAGGGGACGACGAAGCGCATCTGCTATTATGCGACAGATGCGATAAATGGTAAAACAAGAAGAAAGCGCATCTGATCTTCCCATTATATAGCTTTCACATGAGGTGTCTTCGACCCCCGCTGTCCACCATCCCCGAAGGTTATTGGTACTGTCCGCCATGTGAAAGAGAAAGAGCTTTGGAGCATCTTCAATCGTCTTCTTCCAGTCGTACTAGACGGCAAATTACTCGTACTGCTTTGTCCCAGAACGTTCGTACTTCCTTGAGATCGATTGTGAATCCGCATGGCGAAGAGAGTGAAGAAAGTTCAGAAGATGACTACGAGACCGAGGACGAGAGCAATAGCGAAGAAGAGACCGAAAACAACAATGGCCAGGTGGAGTTCTCCAACGATGAAGCCCAAGACGATTTCGTTCTCGATGCCGTTGACCAGCCTGGACCTTCTCGACAGCCACCGGTGGGTGAAGGTTTTAGACAGTTACTGAACCTGGTTTGTTAAGAGAGTGCCAACTCGGCGCACAAGAGGATCTACGAAACGAGCAAGGAAAAGCGGCAAACGAGGAAAGCGGACGAGGAAACGGAGAAAAGCGCGAAAGTCGACGCGGAAATCGACGCGGAAGCGAACTTCTCAGAGAACGACAAACGGCTACAACGCCATCCAGAAAAGGATAGCCGAGGTGACAAACGTAAACCTGAAGTCGAGCACTTGCTACAATGTTCAATCACTATCCGAGAAAGCACGGTGGGAACATTGGCTTTAAAATCATCTTTATCGATACCTTCTGCTAGGTGTCGGGCAGGGCCTCTTGGAGGAACGCTGAATATACTGAAGCCAGGAATCGATGAGTATATTTCAGAATCGGAAAGCGATTCCGACGACTGGTGACTACTCGTTGTTTAAATGAAGCACCATTTTCTTTTTAGTGAACTTTCATCAAACGCTCGCAGATTCGATAGGCCAGTGATGCGTCCTCCTCGTAAACGGCAAGAACCGATGCAGGAAAACTTTGCTTCGCAACAGAAAGCAGTGCAACACGGACTACTGGACGAGATATTGGAAAATCAAACGAAGATGTTGGCTCCGAGCAATTTTCTGAAAATCCGACGCGACGGAACTCTGGAAGAAAGAAAAGAAATGAAAGAGTACAGAAAGAGGATACAAGATAAGCTCTCTAACCACCCAGCTTTCAAGCCAAGACGCGAACGGCCTATCAAGCCAGATGCTTCGGTTAGTTTACCATTGACTTCACATTTTCGCACGTCACCAGTTCATTTCATGGTCCCCCTTCCTCGGATTCCTTGCGAGCATTTCTCACTAGTCCCTTGTTAGAATTCGTCGTTATAGCAGGATTTGTCACAGAAGGAAACATTTGAAATTTTCACTGCTATTGTCGCGTTCGCGCTCCTCTACCACCAAGCTTCGCGCGTTCGGAGTCTTTTTACTCATCTGAGTCTGTGCTTTCAGAATATGTCATTTCAAAATGACAATCCTTCCACTTCCCTGTTAAACACTTCCGTGATATCCAATGGTAATTCCCCGAAGAAAACACGTTGGGGACCAGCGCAGCCACGAACACCGACGACAAGAAACGACTTGAACGGGTGTAGTTCAGGTAGTCCGCTCTCGGCCAGCAGAGTGCCTGTTTTACGTACGTTTCTACGTAGATTGAGGTAGTATTCAACTGCATTTAGAACCGCGAACACCTATGTTCTCAACTCAAATGCAGAGAAACGCAGCGTTACTACCATTACAACCCTTTCTATCAACGGTCTCACTGGCTGATGTTGTAAATGCTCCTCCTCCCCCACCTCCACCAGTCCTTCCACAAGGAAACAATGGAAACAGTGTATTCACGCTTCAGCATCAGCTGATGTCCCAGATGTTTTCACCGATGCTTCCTTCCACCGCAAATACGGGTGGAATTGATCCAGCCTTGCTGGGCATGTTATCTGGAGCACCAGCAACAGTGCCCTTCACTGTAGCAAATCTGAATGCAATTCCAATGCCTGTCGCACCTCCGCCACCACCGCCACTTTCACACGCCCCTACAATATCGAAAAGTGGACCATTGAGGACGAATGACGACTCTCTCGCAGAAATGGACATCAGCCCGCAGGTTGGCGCAGTGTCAGAACATATGATCTCATTGGAGGTGACTAATTTAAGACCAGTGGAAGGGACAACATAGAGCAGAAGCACGAAAATGGTAATTCCGAAGAAGGCGACAAGGCTAGGTTAAGGAACGATGCTGACAAAGAAATGAAAAAGGCTCTAATACCTTACTTCAGGTTCGACGTTCTTCATCAATTTTATGACTAACCAAGTAATTTCCAGAAATAAGAAAATAACCAAGGAAGAATACAAAACCCTTATGAAGCGCGGTGTATACAAATTGGTAAAGCGGGGGCGACCGATAACTACGGAAGCTGCAACAAAACTTGCGATGAACTACGTTTTCGAATTGTCAGACAGTCGGTAGATTCGGACGTTCCGGAAATAGCGAATGGTGCTCACTTTGCGCAATCATTTCCTGGGTTTCGTACATCATGTGTATCTCTCCAATAGCCTTAATATTGTTTGTGCTGATGTATAAGTCGTATTGCCTTATCGTTAGGAGTCGATTTACTCAATTTTTACAGTTTTATTTGCTCTGTGCAGTATGTTGAAAAGATGAAAAGGCATAACTGCATAAAGCATGTAGAGAACACAGAGTACAGTAGTGACATTCGCCTCCGTTCACATCCCCCCTCCCATCCAAAGACGTTAGAACCCGAAAAGGAACTTTCAGTGTGCACTCGATAGAAGATTAATATTTGTTCATTAATCTACTCGCCAATTGGAAGATGACGGAACTGGACCATGCAGTTCTTCTTTCTGCAACAATTTTAGTGACCGGTTCACTTATTGTGGTTATACTAAATCCTGCTCGATGTTATTTTTACTCCGTTAAAAAAGCGAACAAAATTGCAATTGACAAAAAAGACTCTGATGGTAAATTTGGACTGAACAACAAAGCACTGGATTCATTGGTTCAAATAAAATTTAGCTGAGTTTTGGCGATAGTGCATTCCATTTGTTGTTATTTGTTTATAACACCTTTGTGCTGGACGTTGCATGTTTGCTACAGTCAGGTAAACTTCGGGAATGGAGAAGAAAGATTCATCAAGAATGCAACTTGAGAAAGAGAACAATGAAGGTGTTGTTATCGACTTGTCATACAGGTGTTTCATGCTGTTGATTAGACAAAGTAGGCTGAAAGTAAGTGAGTGGGGAAAGCCGCTAGCCCGCAAAATACGTTGTTTGCTGCAAGAGCGCCTGACATTGTGCGGCATAAGTTTCACGAAACTCCCAATGATGTGGTGCAGCATTAGCGATCGAGCTGCGGCGTTGCCGATAGACACTGCCGACGAGCACAACTGTCTGAGGAGGAAAACTCGCTCATGGGGTATACGGCACAGCCACGTCTCGAATTGGCTCTCCGACGTGCCACATTCTACCTGATCGCCCTAGTTGGATACCTATTGTTTGGCGCGCTTGTTTTTTATGCACTCCCTGGGTCTGCAGATCGAATCAAGGTATACTGTAGCGACTGGTTGGCTTATTTTTCATTCTGAGCTTCAGTCATTCGGCGATAGAACAGCACGGTTGGACGCCGAACGAGCCGAGCTACTCAATGTTTTACGTGCAGAAACGCTCACCAAGGGGGGTATGAAATATCCGTTATCATCTAAATTTTTTTGTCATCTATAGAACATGAATGGTCTGAAATGGCGAACCTCAAGTTGGACATGTACGAGAGATCACTCATGCACTTGGAACTAGCGAAAAACAAAGTGAAAAGAGTTCGTTCTGTCTCCGATTCCTTCTTTTATTCATTCACACTCCTCACAACTATTGGTAAATTTTTAGTCTTTAGCAGTAGTAGCCGATCTGAGTAGCACTCCTAGTACTTGTAATTATTCCGTAATAATGGCACTGCTGTTGTAGGAGCCGTTGATACAAATGGGATGTCGTTCGAGGCGAAACTGTTCTCTATTTTCTACGCCATCTTTGGAGTTCCCCTGACTCTTCTCTATCTCAGCCAGTGCGCCAAATTGATCACGTCTTTAATCTCGGAGAAGAACATATTGTCTGGCACGGCTATCGCTATTTTGCTAATTGCCATTTTATACGACATTTTCGAACAAGGAAGCGACGATACGGTGAGTGAATGGCAGTTAAACGAATTGCCTGTGAGACGGTGGTTGGCGCGTGCCTCTTTTTGTGCGCAGCACCGTGCTAATCATTGTTGTTCGTTTTTTTTGCACTTCCTGTCAGCATGCCGTCGCATTTGCAGCATCAATCATGCGTTACTAGGAGGTGACCTTTCACAGAGAGCGCTTTCCGTTCGCTTACCGTAACCATTATCCACGAGCCTCAACAGACAATTTATCATTTACAGCCATTTGTCGACGCCGTCCTCAGCGCTTTTCTCATAACGACCACCATCGGCGAGGTAGGGCATCCGGTTCGCGGATGGTTCGTCTACACGGTGGCCCTGGTCTCCCTCTCCCTATGCAGCTTCGCGTTTGTGCAGATTCAACGTGACATCGAACGACGTCTGCAGGGATGCGAGCTCCTCTTTAGTCAGACGCTAGCACATTTTGAGCGATGGCTAGCGCGCGACTACGCCAACGAAGATCGCATTATTGAAGAGGACGAGGAAGAAGACAGCTACACTCTCGAGTCTGGAAACTAAATTCTTCAGATTGTGCCTTTTCGAACATTTGTATTTAGTTGATGTGCTTCCCCTTAAATGAAATACAATGTCACAATCATGCAGATGCGAACGGCAGTGAATGAGCGAAGGAGAAAAGAGAAGTATGCAAGTTATGTCCACTGGGAGTCATGGCGCAGGGATTAGCGGAACGATGGAAAGACAAAGCTGCCTCGGTCACTGACTACAGTGTAACCTAATCAAATGAATTGCGACCAAGAGAAACTTTGGAAGGTCATCACATTTCATTATAGTTTTCACTTCGATGAACAAGACGTATAGTACGAGAACTTATCACAATTCTGTAATAAGCGTATCACAGAGGCCTTTCATAATATACAGACTATTTTTGGCATGGAGCGCTCAATCAAGCGTTGCCTTTATTTTATCCAAAACGCTTTCTCTCGCGGCTTCCAGGAGTGCTTCCTGGTCGGGCAAATAAACTGGTGGAACGGTAGAAAACGGATTTGAAGGAGTTCCACAGCTGTCGTGGTGGTTTATATCGAGCGGTCGTTCAATCTTCATATATCGAAAGCATTTTCTCTTTCTGTAAAAGGCTCGCGGATCTTGAAATCGGCCCTTTCGGTTAAATCCGAGGAAGAGACCGGACTGCCACGCGGACTCCAGTTCCGTGAAGCCCTGAGGTGTCATGTGCTCTCGAAAATAGCACTTGAGGTCGTTGGCTTCTTTCTAAACGCGTACATGTGAGTTGATACAGTAATTGACAGCTGTAGTCAAATGCGGAACTGATCACTGTCAACTGCATTCTAACTGATAGATTCCAATAAAATCATAGCAGAAACTCAGCTAGATCATTAAATACTTACTCTTATTGTAATCCTCCGCCGTCGATTGAAACAAATGAAGCGTTTGGTGAGTTTGTGTTCCAGTGCTATCGCTCCGTTCCAGCTAACTCGGATGTAAAAGTCAGCTGAAATATTAATTTCATTCAAAAACCGCAATTTAAACACTTTTTACCGCTGATCATACGGTACTCTAATTTGTTTGCGATCGCGCGATGTCTGATTTTTCGCTGCACAATGCGAATTGTAATTACGATAATAATAACAGAACGGCGCTGACGTTCTTGAACCCGACTCGCGCGTTCGCTGTCATCGTCTTTTTCAACGCATGCTGACTATGACGAAAAGTCAAATCTGTCACTTACAGAAGCAGTGGTTTTTTCGACTGCCACGAGCGTTAAGGGTACGGTCGGCTGCTTGAAGATATGAGTGACTGCATTGGTTGAAAAGTTGCCAAATGGATATTCTCCTTGAATCAGACAGTACGGGTTCTTCTCCGAGAGGTCGCTCCATTAGTGCATCCATGATGCTCTGAGGAACACTCTGATCCAGGGCGACAACAGAATGAGCGCGAATGATGACAAGAACAAATACGACAAACAGTTTTTGGCTGCAAATACTGCTAACTGAATACGATCGTTGAAGGCGATGACTTACTTTAAGCAAAGTTTACGATCTTTCCCGTTGAAATATGACCGTAACCATAACCGCATTACTCGATCATCATCATATACGCTTTATCCAGAAACAAGCAAAGCGTAAAACGCGACGACGTCCTCCGATTTAGCTTTCTGAAACGTAAAGGCAACAATTTTTTGTCGGAACATTTAATTTGCGTACGAGGGAGTGATGCGGTGGGCCTCTTTGCCAGTGTGTCGACACCGATCAAAAGAAAGCGATATTTCACGGAAAAGCAAAATATTTCACTCGGACGACCACCTAGGCGTGAGAGAATCGCGTTATCCTGTTATATATCTTCTCGAACTGCATAGCATTAATTCTCGGTGCGGACCAAGTGGATGGCTAACTAGATCCGAAAAATCAGTAAAATCAGTTACTAGTCGAGCTGAACAATTAGTTCCGTTACAGAGGCGTGCAGATCCGAAAAAAAATCTGAACATAAGAACGGATTAGAGACAGAACATTTCGAGTAAAAAACAATCGAACGGCGGACAGTTGCAAGTGAGTTTGTCGGGAATTTGATTTATGGCAAAGTCCTTCCATTGACAAGCACTGAATATGTACTTTCGGACTATGGGGAATAGAACCAGATGGCGGGCCTTTTGTAGACCGAGATTTGGAGTGAGGGTTTGAACCTCTTCGTCTTCGTCTGTTGGCGACAGTGCGCGAGAAGTGTGGATGTGTGGGCGGAGGCATGTTTCGGCCTGTATTAATTGGAGTAAAAGAAACACCGTCCGATCAAGGTGGCAACGTACGCGGGTGGGAGCGAGTGAAACAGCGCATGGGCAACGAGCATCGGCGGGCAAAATACGCGCGAATTATTCTTTTGCGGGATAAGGGGCGTGGTCAGAAGGGAAAACTTAAGACACCTAAAGTTTCAAGGTTTTTCGCACTTTTGTTCAGTCGGCACAACTGCTCAACAGTAATCCAGCGGTACAGTTTTCAGTGATGTTGACGAATGGCTCCCTTTCACATCGAGTAATGTGTCCTTTCTTGGAAATCCACTCCGTGATCTTGCTATATCCGGAAGTTTAATTAAAGATGTTGACATACAGTGCGTTGACTATTACCCTATAAAACGCACAAACGGTCAATCGAACACTTTGCACAGATAACCTCAAATATATGAAGCAATTATGTTAAAAGAGAATTCGCGTTGGACGTCAGCCACTGCGGAAACATATGTTGCCGAGCAGAAATCATCTGTTGACACAGACGGTACATGGATCGCACAGGTTTCATCAGTTGTATAACCATCACTTGCCCGTGTCCCGAAGCCTCAGTCGCCTACAATTTGCATACATGACGCTTGTTTGTATGCAAATAGCGCTCAGAACGACAAGCAAACATCGTCGATGATGCTCCATGCCAACGAAGTATCTACTTTGAACAGCTCTTTTATTTCACTTCAGTGGTTTTCCGCAGTGTGAAGGAGACAAGCAGGGCGAAGGAAATTGTTGCACGCCGATTGGCCCTTATCAGCAGAAATTTGTATGGAGGAAAAGCACTTTTCTCGTCTTCTTCAATTATTGTTAGCACAAGTTCCGTGTATTCATTTCAGAAAATGCTACATGACTTCGTGGAACTGTCTGCTGGTTGCGTTCAAGGGCTTCGGTACTTCTCGAAGAAGGATCTGTGCAACTACCGCATGTACTTGGGCGTTCCATACGCAGAAACAACAGCTGGAGCCAACCGTTTCATGGTATGCAATTCTGCTCTTAAGCACAAAATTTTATTTTGATTTAGAAACCTATTCCGAAACAACACTTCGAAGGGCTCATCAACGCAACTCGCTTTGGAAATCGATGTCCACAATGGAGCGATCCCAGTGACAACGATCGCGGAGTTTCTGAGTCCGAGGACTGCCTCAACTTGAATGTGTTTGCACCTGCCTCTGCAGAAAAGGTGCTTTCATAACTCGAAGAATGCCGTTGCAGAAGTGAACGATGCTTTAGCTCCCTGTCATTATGTATGTCCATGGCGGTAGTTTCCTTAACGGTTCAAATGTGGCGTTCGGTTCAACAAACATCTGTGACGCCCTTTGTTCCAAGAACAGCGTCGTCGTTGTTCCAAACTATCGTTTGGGATTCCTTGGCTTTCTTTGGTTGGATTCCGAATTGACTGCTGGTAACCTCGGTTTGTGGGATCTCCACTGCGCCCTTCTATGGGTGCATCGAGAGATAGAAAAGTTTGGAGGTGATCCAGCTAATATTACGCTCGTAGGACAAAGCGCAGGAGGAGCTCTTGTTGACCTAATGACAGTATCACCCTACACAAAAGGTGCTCCTTTGCGGTTATAATTATTTGTTTACTTTGCTTTAGGGTTGTTTAACAAAGTCATATCAATCTCCGGCAACCGCTTCTGCAAATGGGCGGTATTGTCTCGCAAAGATGTCCGGAAACACACATTGCAACTTGCACTTCGAAACGGATGGAAGAATCAGTCGAACAATGGTTGGTTCACATTTGTTGCATTTCATATATAACACTGAGTTCAGTGCATAATTACGAAAAACTTCTTGAGTACTTGAGAGAGATGAGCGAAGGCTGTTTCTTGATCGACGCGGACGCGAAAATAGCAAACGGAGATTTTGAGCCATGGATAGGGCCCATCGTAGATGGTGACTTCATTCCTTCTGTGGAAACGCTGAAGACAGTCAACAAAAACATATCGGTGATCACTGGAAATATCGAATGCGAAGGAATATTATTCTGTAGTTTCACAATAGATCAACACTTATCAGCTCATAAGTTGCAGGTCATCAGACGAGGCTACCACTGAACAGCATCATCTTCGAAGCTATCGTTGATGCTATTGTTACGGATTACGATATTCAGGATCGAGAGCGGATTGTTCAAATGTATACCCTTTCTTCAGACGACGATGCACGAAAGTCTGTTCTGGAAGTAAGTGCTATTCCTCTTTGATAAAACGAACGGACTTTCCCTCATATGCTTTATGATCCGTTTCAAAACATGAAAATTACCTAGGCATAGAGTTGCCATCGGGTTGAACCCAAAAATCCGCATGTTTTGCAGCACACACCAAATTTCAAGTGCGCTGGCTTCGCCCCAACGTCGCGGCCTACCACGCCCAAAAAATTAGACCGAACAGCAAGGGCCAATTTGGAGTGAAACCCGAAAAATCCGAACCCGAAAATCTGAACTTGAAATTTTTTGAATGAACATTTTCGTTGGTCGGCCACGTTTTTTGATTGTGCTGGGCCAGGACGTTGGGGCCAAGCCAGCGCACTTGAAAGTTTCTCGATCGGACTTCAACATTGGTTCATACTGCCAAAAATGCGGTTTTTCTGGTTCGATCCGATGACAACTACTTAGGCAACAAAGTTTCTTACAGATTAACGATATATTTTTGGGCGCAATTTTTAACACTTGCTTGCTTTTCGCTTGACTTTGAAAGCAAGCTGGTCAACGTTTTAATATCCAAAATGATACCTTACAGCCAGTATCTGTTGTTTGTCTATTTAAGTATTCAATATTGAAGGTCAAGATACTGAAGAGAAAAACCATAAAGATGATTCTTTCTGCAATATCTACCCATAAAGCGTTTCGAATTAGATTGTTGGCGACACGGTCATTAATCAGTCAATAACTGATCTCATCGATCTTCACCGTGCCCATAACAAGGACCTTTATGTTTACACATTCCGTCATCTGAACGCCGCTAGTTTAGCGTATTGCGAGGAATATTGGAAAGCAGAAGGTTTTTGCTGAATACGCTCTAACGTGATACAACTGCATTTTCCAGTGAACACTCATGGCGGCGAACTGCCGTATCTATTTGGCGATGTCGTTTCCAAACACTCGTGGAAATTTGACGAAGACGACGAAGAGATGAGTGAGAGGTTTACTACGATGATAACGAACTTTGCCAAATCAGGGTATGCAGCTTGCGTGACATTTTTTAGCAAAAAATGAGAAATTGTCTTCAGAAACCCCTCTATTCCGTCCACATTTGCCAACGTCCACTGGAAACCGACAACGGTGTCTGCAGTCACGTGTCTTCATCTGTCCAGGTGTCCCAGTGTCCAGAGTGAATTCAACAAAGGAAAATGCTTCCGAAAAATAGGAAACCGTGCTAAAAGTCGTCAGCAATTCGAGTGAATCTGTCGAACGAAGTCTCTGGGTCCAATCAAAGTCGATGGTATATTTGTCAATAATATAATTATCGTAAAACATTAGAATAAATATGGAAATATACAAGGAATACTTTAAGGGATATATACAATATATTAGGATAATTTAGTTTGGAGCATGTGCGTGGGTGCGTAAGTGAACGGTGAAGAAGGGATATCGACGTGCATCAGAACACAAATGCTTTTCAGGAAGAAGAAGCCTGGAGAAGAGAGAACCAGAAGCGAGGATGCACGGGGAGTGAAAAGACTTTGTGGGAAGAGCACGAACCACAACTGTACGGTTTACATCGCGTAGAAATCAGCAAAATCACTGGAGCTTCAAAAATGCTCTAAAACGAACATTACCGGAGGGTATATCAGAGATATAGGTAAGAAAAAAACAGACGCGAGCAAATACGTTGCTCAAAACGTCCAAAAAGGTCAGTAGACCAAAGATTCACGCAAACAGGTTTGCGAGAAGGGAAAGCACATGGGTGTCGATGAGGAAGTTAACAATGGAGAGGAAGTTACTTAATCCAGCGGAATTGTTGTAAAGTTATTTCTCTAACCCTATGGTTGAACCGCCTAATTAAAATGGGATTATTAGTGGAAGGGGAATAGGTGTTAGTGAAAGTAATTAGAGATTATACGGAGGCAAGAATTTGTAGACCAGTCGTTGCTTTTTTTCGGGTTTCTGGATGATTCCTTTTTTGTAATATTGTCGAAGAGAACGCGAGAGCTTATCATAGTTCATTTGGGACCGATTCTTTCGCTGACCCCAGAACCTGGCGAGATGGTGCGACGACTCAATTTTAAATGTTCCTGGAATATGACGCTTATTTCAAGGCAGTGCGACCAATATGATACCTTCTTCGCGATCTACCCATCGAACGCATGAACTGTACTGTTTTGGATGATCAAGCAGCTCGCGAATAAAGTGCCAAAGGTGAACCGTTCCCGATGATCGCTGGAAAGGGGTGACACCTGCACTCGAATGTTCATTGCCGCTCTTCTCCAATCCTCCTAGAGGGCCAAAGCAGTTGTTCTCGCCTAAACCGCTGCCATACTGCATTTGAGACTGCCGCCCGCGTTGAATGCCCAGAAGTTGCAAATGGTCCATGCAGTCGTCTTCCATCACTAAACATAAAATTTTCCGTTAGTTTTGCTTAACGTCCCTAGAAGTACCTGATGACGCATTAGACGAAAGGTCGGATGTATCGCTTGGACTGGGAAGGAGATTTGAATGCTGAACACCGGGGAAGAACTGCTGACTGGTGACCAAAGACGAAGGTGATTCGACAGACTCAGCACAGCTACTGGGATAGCCTACAGCGAAGTAACATTAAAAGCCAAACATATCTCGTGTTATTACCATTTCCAGCTACATTGTAATAGTTTAGACTACTGCTATTCACATCAGTTGTTGTTTGACTAAAATTGTTGAGGTATCCTTGGACAGAAGGGAGTCTCTCGCTGGGATTAGTGGAGCACATGTTTGGCTCGTTTGGAGAAGACGGGGACAACTGAAATTAGCATGTTTCGGTTCCCTTTTCAATAAGAGTTGCAATAACTCACCCAATCGCTATTGGCCTGCATTCCCTTGTTAGTGCCCTTCTGTTGGTAAGGCACTTGCTGAGGTTGCTGCTGCTGTTGCTGGTACGATTCAAATGCAGTTTTCCACAACTGGAGCTGAGCGTGGAGCGTGTCTCCGCCACCTTGGGGGGTTCGCGCACAGAATTCTTCTGGTGTCATGTTGAGTAGCGATCGACCGTCTACCCTCAAGTTGGCCGGAGTGGGGAGTTGGAATTGCACACACATCTCGTTGATCCATCGGGAACACTGATCGACCGTCCAGTCAAACGGATCGGTCGGCAAGGACAGTTTTGCACATGTTGTGCTTATATCTTGAATCAGATGGCGAAGGATCAAATCGCGGTAGATGTCCATCTGGGCCGCATCGTTTCCACAATTTGATGAGTTCCAAGCGCCAAGACCACTATTCGAATTGTCGCTGAGCAGACCTAAACAAACTGTTTACATAAGCTCAATTATATCATTTAACGTACTGTCACTGGAGACATCCTCCACCTTCACCACCGGTGACGAAATCGAATTTGCATGGAATCGAGCGCCACTGTCAACGCACTGAAAGGAAAGTTTTCAGTGTACGGAAATAATTCATTGTACAATCTACTACCTGCAGAGGTACCTACTTACCTGGGTGTGGACAAAAGGGCGAAAGAAACGACATTCACCTATCACCATTACTTAGTGTCTCTTTTCTGGAATAATAAAAACATTTTGTTACTATCAAATCACGCTCGTTTCAAACGAAATAAACTGTTAATGGGCCATTCATTATGAGCAGTATGATATTTTACGCTCGACATTTTCAAATGTAGTTTTCGGTCCAGGGGCGACTGATAGGGGATCTTATCGACGTCAAGGGAGTTAACAAGTGACGCACGTTCTCGGCAGAAGCGCGCGATAACAAAACAGTCTCAGGGGTTGATTGATACACTACAAAGCCGAAGAGGACGATCTGACAGCAATGCTCAGCATCTAAGGCACACACAGGCACGCCACATCACCTAAACTACATTGAGAAGTTTTGGCTTCAACGCCCCTATCGAAAACCTCCCTTCCAATCTTAAGATAGCACTCAGTAGTGTACAATAGATAGTCTGATAAAGACGTATTAAGATAGCGATCTCGTTGTGGAAGAGCTTTTCAGCATTAAGTGTTTACCCTCAAAATCCAAGTATGGCTGGTGAAATGAAAAACAAGTTATGCAGTTAATTGAAACAGACAAGCCATAAGGGTACGGTGAAAGATCTTACATTGTTCTTCGATCGCTTTGATGAAAGTCCATGGATACTGGTCATACACGACGAGTTTCGATCACGTGAATTCTCTCGACTATCGTACTTGTTTTCCATTACCATGAAGTGATCAGTTGATGAATCGACAAAATCCGATCCATTCTCCGAGTCAGAAAGCCGCGACGCTAGACTGTTCCAGCCCAACGCCGACTGTGGTAATGTTTCCATTACCGTATTCATGAACTGAAAGGGACATTGACATGGCATCAGAGAGGCTACTTCTTACGGGTGAGATCGATCAGTCAGGAGAGAGGCGTCTGTGGTTCAGGCCATATAGAGTTTGCACCCTTTGAGAGGTCTTCTGAAAAGAATACCAAGACTTATAGCAGAACAAAAAACGTTTATGTTCTCACGAAAACGAAACGATACGAAAAAGTAACGAACGGATACGAGTGTATTTAGTTATGAAACGGTCATTCGAGGCGAACTATTGTGACCGCTGACTGAGTGGAACTCTCGCGCGCGTTCGCCCGCGCGGCCCGATCGGTAGTTTGTTTGCATCCAATTTTAAGCTTCGAATTTACTTCCGGCGAAGGAACAATTGCGTCTAGAGTGAGGTAGACTGTGCGCACGCGAACGTCATAGAGACAATTGGACCCGGTGCACAGTGTTTACATGACTTATCTGGACGTTTCTTTTATTTTAAATTTACAAACTGCTGCTATTTGTAATCTTTGTCCTAGAACATTATTGTTCTAGCCATAGGTCTTCGCAACAAGTTGCTCCATGCCGTGAGAAGACGCCAGAAGGTGCTCTTATCAAAGTGGTGCCCCATTTCAGGGTGTGATCAGTCTAATGAGCACAACTCGGTCGATAAGCACGGCTGCCGCTTGCAAATAATAGACACAATCAGCACGGCATGATTAATCTTGATTGTTTTTTTTTTGAGAACCCCATGCAGCCAACAGCGAAAGCCCCTTATCGCCAAAATTGTATTGAACAGGTGAATAGAGAGGCTTCGGGGAGGGTTTCGCTTCTTTAGAGTGATCAGCCTCAGCAAACTCCCGTGTCTGGTGGATCGGCAATGCATACAATTCCAAACGAGCTTCTTATCTAGGCCAATCCAATCAAAGTTGAGAGTGAAAGGAGAACGCCGCCAGATCTCTCACGCGCGCACACTCTCTTGCGTCGCTTTTACTTTCGGACACCATCAACGTGCGCGAAAAAATACCAACTGGATACAGGCAAACGTGGAACCGGTTGTCATGGTCTGCGCTGACCAGAAGAATCGCCAAACCGGATCTCGGCCGAAGGCGCATGCGCAAACGTTGCAAGGGGCAAGCCAGCCGGAGAAAGTCCGAACGCCTCAGCAGGACGTCTTTTACGAAATTTTTCGTCATCTTCCCCTCAATCTTTTCCTTAAAGCGTACAAGAAACGGTTGCATTATATGTTGGCAAACCATCCGCTAAACCAAGAGCAAGGAAATCGCCAAAAAAACCTAGCAGAATCTGATTTTGGCGGGCACAGCCAGACCTTTAAGTAACTTTTTGACCGAAACAGAGACACCTTCCTTTCCCGTAAAACAACAGAAGGAACACAGTTCGTCAAACATCTCGAGACACGGTAAGTGATTACGTAGACGGGAAAGGGGCAGAGATTGGCGAGAAAGGTTCTCCAGATAGATCAGGAAAGGCAACACAACAGGTTGACTCGTTTACCGCATCAAGTAGAGCACGCTGCGTCAGAACTGGCAAAATAAAAGTTAAAGTGATTTTTACGTCACTAAAACACTTGCCAAATGAATTGTTGCTGAAGTGCGTGTTTTTGAACACGACCTTACAGGCTAACTAAACGAGTGACAAAATACGCATCCCCAAATGTTTGGAGAATTGTTCATGGCTGTTCCAGTTTAAGCCGGACTACGGGCGCGCGAGATGCGAACAGCGTTTGAAGAAAGTGAAAGGGGAGATTGTTGCCTGCGGGGAGAAAGGGAAATGTGGGTCGCTCACCTTGCACGCGACGGGTCACAAAACCTCCCGCGTCGTGAACAACAGCTACTTCTGGATAAGCTCGACGACGACCGCGCGATCATACGACCGAAGACAGTGAAGGCGCAGACGCCTTTGAGATATTTCACATATTTACAAACTGCAACACTACGCGTTGAAAACGGTAGATGTTGAAAAGTGACTGGTTCCTCAACCATGCAGAGGGCATGCTTGCAGAAGCAAACCTCGGTACACGGAGCATGACACCTGTGTGGGTGAAGTTATCATCGACACTCAAAATTCTACATATTCACTTTGCCGCTGTCAGCTCCACATTTGCTAGTAACCTAGATTTCACAGTACCACTACAGTATTCTGAAGATCGTCCTGTTTTGGTACAGCAAAGCAACAAGACTAACCTCTAACGCCATGGGAGCGTACTAAAACGTCGACATTTTTGATATTTTCAGCCCTTTAAAATGCAATTTTGGTTACGAATTTAACTGCGCTTAGTGTTAGCTTGAACATGTGTTCTTCTACATTGAATAGCCAGGTATCTCCAGATATCTTTTCCTGCATCACATACCCGGTAAATATTCACGAAAAGTTCTGAATACGTAGATTAGTAAAAGTGCTACGACGAAAATTCTTTTGTAAAGGTTTCAGGCTACCTTCCATAAACGTTAAATTTCTATCACTTTCGTACCGCAGTCTTGTTGCCGTATCGAGTACATTGGGAGACAAGGGACCTGGTCGGTGTGGACCGTGAACCAACGGTGGCAGTCCTGTCTAAAATGATTTCCCCTTATTTCTGTCAAGGATCACTTTCTGCTAGGACTGTTTACTAAGGACTTGCGAATATCACTGTTTTTGTCACAGTGATTCATACACTTCTGCCGTTTGTGAAAACTGATCCATATCAGTGTTGTTCCAGGCTGCTGAGGGCATGAGCTGGAACTTCCAGCTCATGCCCTCAGAAGCCTGGAATTGATTTCTCTGATACAGGAACCGTTCCGAAGCTCTTTGTAGTTGTTTTTATACTAAGCTGCATAGGAAGGAAATTATCTCCTGTAAATGCGATTCCAAAATCGAAATTCCAGTGTGAAGCAGGTTTTCTTGACCGCAAGTTAACGAAGAGTGTGACGATAATGAATATATGAAAATCGTCATAACACTCTGCTTCTCAAAAAGCCATAAAATCAATGATCCAAAGTTTTGCGGAACTTTTACCGACTTTGTAGATTTCTGGCAAGAACATTTCGCGATCTCTTCAACATCAAACCTGCCGATTTCCCCGTATGTGTTCCCTGGCGTCCGCATCTACTCCACTGAACGCATAACATCATCAGTATTTCAGCATGCCGATCCCGGTTCCAACTATTAATGCAGCTGCATTTTTCTTACTCGGGCCTGCCACAGTTGCGCAATCAGAACCTCCTGGAAGTTGACTCTCAGATCCGAACTTTTCCTATGGATCTACCACACACGTCGCGTAGTCGATTTTCCAATAAAAGGCTTTAACGAAGATATAGATTGCCCTTCAGTGGTGACGCATAGTTGGTGTCCTGTGCACATTTTTGAGGCGAGCTCTTTAGAGCGTTTTTTTTTTCAGGAAGACTGGCTGTGATGGCTGGGATGCGTACCCTAGGTAATAGTGTGCAGTGCTCAATGATGAGGAATATTTCGGAATGAATAGAGTCTGATACCTGTCTAATGGGAAAACAATTTCATAACAACTTCCTCTCATATGTCAATTATGGTAAGAGGTTGCATAAGATAAAGTGAGATGCGTATTATTGGGAATTGCCATAGCTTCCCCTGAAGTGAGTGGTCGATCGGAAATGCGCATAAGCGCATATGCCGCGCAAGGTCGTGTCGATGTTGGCTTCACTCAGCGGATTGGAGTCATTTCTTATTCATGTGATTATTTTCTTTCTCAAATATTTGTGGCACAAGCGCTAGCCAACGCAATTCAGATTGCGTGTGAAGAGCACTAATGCTTATAAAAAGCGAAATTAGCGAAGTGGGTCGCAATAGCTTGTTACTTGTAAGTGGACAGGCCTGATTGGAAAGCGCGGCAATGTTCAAGTGAGCGATGGCTGCCTTGTAGTCGGCTGCTCACTGCCATTGTGTTCCTCTGGCAGTTCGTTCGCCCCACGGACATGGCGCGCACTCCAGTCCCACACATGCACACAGCGCGCCCTCATCATTCACGCTACGGATGAGACTCAGTGTGCATGTTAACTGCAACAATTTCTCCCAGTTCCGATTCCCTTTCTCGTAACAGTATTTTCAACGAAATGGCTATTTGAAATATATATGTGAAATCCATGCACGAGTGTTCTCATATTCTTTGCAGAATGAACACCATCGAGTTTAACGTCGGCGGAACGCATTTTATCACCACATATGCAACGGTGTCTGTTGAGAAGACAAGTAATTTATATTTGGTAAGAACCGTCTTCTTCGGCTTCATGTCAAGGCGAGGTTTCAGTGGTATATCGAGTTGAATGGGTCTCACCACAGATGTACTATGGACAAAGCCTACTTTATTGATCGAGATCCTGAATGGTAGGCGGTTTGCATTTCTTTCTGCAATAACTAAACCCGAGTAGCTTTGGAATTGTTTTGAACTATCTGAGACTGAAAGCCGCCAACCAGCGATGGGAAGCCTGCCTGCCAAAGGACCCGGATCGCCTGGCGCTATTGACACAGGAAGCCGAGTACTATGAATTGCCTGCACTGCGAGACCAAGCCGTGGCTCTGCTGCAGCACTGCTCTGAAAAGAACGAATCGGCCTATGTCAACGAGGTCGGATCCTTGAAGTCATCTGACTGTACTTTCTATTCTCTTTCAGATCCTCTCCAAGAGTTTTAGTTGCCCACAAGGATTCGATTGATTTTCTTTGTATTTAAATCGCGTTTCCATTAAATATTATCGGTTGCGTTCTCGTCTGCTTTTCTAATTGTGGCTCTCCGCCCAGCTTTGTACGAGAATGGCAAAAAGGCGCCGGTCATAAACAGTCAGCGCCGACAACGCACTTGCCGAGTTTCACTATCACAAGTGCCCCCAGTGATAGGGCGTAAAAGGATCGCGTTTTCTTCTGGATCGTCTTCGGCTCTCCACTTTACTTGGTTCATGACGTTCGCTCACAGCTTTATTTTAGCGTAATAACAGACCTGTTATGCCGGCAGACCTTATCCCCTGTCATTATGTATTAAAATAGTGAGAGACATTTGTTTTCAATGCAGAAATCAATATCATAAAAGCAAATGTCCTTATACGTGCGATTCTTAAGAAAACGATGACGCAGCGTGGAAGAGGAACATTCGAAAGTTTGGGAGGAAAACTATCTCACAGCTATCATTTGTCAGTGGCGGCCGAGATGCGCCTCTATTTCTTCTGCACTTATGCCCGTTTTACGCATCTCATAGACTTCGAAGTGCACGGAAACACGACGGATATCTTTTTATATTGGCTGGATGTTGTCGCGCCGCAGTGGCGACGAGCGAGAGCGGTAATCGAGGAGGTACGTCGTCCGCGCCTCATAAGCTGGTCGCGAAGAGCGGCTGAGCGTCCGATCATGAGTGTTCAGACTTATTTAATTAGTATGATTACTCGCATTTACCCTTTGAACGTGAATGTCCCTCTCCTTTTCCGCTTCCTTGAAATCGCCCAGATTCCATTCTTTTCTTCGACTTGATTATTAAAATAAGCCTATTGCACAATCTCTTTCCAGTTCCATGGGCATAGCCATATTCGCCCCTACATTTCCAGCCTATTCTAAATCGACTATTTTAGTTATGCGCTTGCCGTGGCGGTGGTAATAAACCGCAGCCAATTACCATGTTTCGAAATCAGATTTTATTAATCACTAGCACCCAGCACGTCTTCGGCTGCCCATTTACCAACCGGCTTTAACACATGCAAT
This sequence comes from Steinernema hermaphroditum, assembly GCA_030435675.1. Taxonomy (NCBI): domain Eukaryota; kingdom Metazoa; phylum Nematoda; class Chromadorea; order Rhabditida; family Steinernematidae; genus Steinernema; species Steinernema hermaphroditum. The sequence goes on along the minus strand of CM059625.1, from coordinate 8,995,909 downwards.
TTTCAGCTCCCTCACTTTTTGATTAAAAAGGGAAAAAAATGTTCATTTAGTAAGACAGGCATCCGCTTATTCGACCTTTCCAATTGACGTTTGGTTAACGTTGAGTTAGTGTGAGTAAGACACGAACTTTTATTTAAAAAAAAAAACAAAATACACGCGTACACTTTTCACCCAGAAGCACAGATACACTCTCATATGCATACATTCATGCGTGGCTGCCGACAAAGGCTCTCGCTGTGTATTGATTGAACTCTTGACTAGAGGAAATTCGATGTCTTTTGTTCGGTTGTCTCGCAACCTCTCCTCTTGTTCTCTGATCTTGTCGAACTCTCTCCACCACAGGGAGTTTTGTTTTCTTTCGTAAAGATTATTAGGGGTCGTTGTGGTTTCGGTCATCCCATTGAGAACTTCAGTGACATCGAAGTTCATTTGCATTTTGACGCTACTGAAAGTTTCTCACGCACAGGCGCACTTCAACCATTTTATGGCATTCGCCGTTGAAGCGGCTGCAGTAATTTTATGTATTTTTCTCTTACTGTTTGTCACCAAAAAATTTGCATTTGGCAGGGTGTCTGGCGTAAACACAGTCATTCTGGCAACCTGATATTGTGGCAACGTGTTTCTATACTTATTTAACTTTGTCTCCCAGTAAGTCTACTATGCCGCCCACCTCTTTTGTTTTCCTCTTTTCTCGCTAAGTGTATCCAGGAAAGCAGGAATGCTCGTTCTTATCCCACGGATGTTTTAGCGCATGACTCTCATTCATATGGTTCCTACCTAGATGCCAGCGACCATCCCTTATCATCCTCATAAATTTTTCAATTAACTTGCTTCCCAAACAAATCGCCCCTATTTGTTTCGGAGCAGCGATATTGGAGAATGAAGGGATTCCTTTATTTCGGGACCGCTGCAGTCGTTTGTCAATTCCTCTTCGTACGCTATGTTCTTCGAATCGAAAATCAGCATCGCTGGCTATTAGTCACTATTTCCTTATCAAGGGCAATGCAATAAGCGTCGTTACTCGTGGGCGACTGAAATGTTTTGTGACTCCATTTGAGGTTAAAGAGTGTCGGAGTGGTTCGCCATTGGTTCGTCCCGCGTTCGATTAAGAGGAAATGTTTATGAGATTGGTGTTAGGTGAAAACATCACTCTCACGAACTTAGAAAACGACCGACTTCTGCTCCCACTGACAAAAACAAAGGTGAGAAACATTTCAGTTTCACTTGTTCTAGCACTTTCTTTGACTGTTTTTTTTTTGCTGATTGTTAGCAAAGCAACGATGCAAATAGTTTTAAAAGACAACTTAGGCATCGGATAAGTACATTAGTGTTGACCCACAGACTGCGTTAGGGGGTTTTATGTAATTGATCATTTGTTGAAGTGATGCATGAATGGGCTAGCCTCTATAAGAGTGCGGCGTTTCGCTCAATGCACCAGTCTGATGCCAACGTAGAAGTTTGGAACCGTAGCGGAATTTATTTAGCCACTAAGTGAATCCGTTTACAGGACGCCTGCGATGCATTTATTTGGTTTCGTAGTCGGCCATACATCTTAACTGTGCATCCACCAACTATTGCCTTCTGAACAGCAAAACCTCTTGCTCTTCCGAAGACAGACGCGCCTCAGTGAAGTGATGTCGAAGATGAAATGAGTTTCGCGTAAATTGACGTTTGCCTAAATCGCCCACGCGTTTTCCGCACCTGCTTTGAGGGCACCGCTGACGGAATGTCTCGTTCGTCGTCATGTCACAAGATCAAGTCAGCGGACGAGACGACGGAAAGAGGGTCGCGCAAACATTCGAATTCAAGCAATGTTGAAAAGAAGAGGAAGAGTGTTAATGCACGTTTGTGTGCTTTTCCCTCTGCAGAACGTCCAAAGATATGCGATCTCGTAGCGTGTATCTCGGCGTCTCCATATTAAAAGCTTAGGTTTCGGAAATGCGCGTCTCCGCTTTTGCGCACATCCGTTTCCAATGTTCTTAGTCATACCACGGCTAAACAACACCAGGATTCCGAGACTCCCTTTAACCAGGCATCCCGTGATTAAAGGTAGGCCTTGTCGATTGGCAGGATTATGCTTCTCGGCGTCCATAGAAAGCGAACTCTCCTACCTGCATTCTTATTGTTTTCCTCACCCTTATGAGCCTCTTCAAAGCCGATTGTCAGATGACGGTCTTCCCTTGAACGAGAGGATTGCGATTTTCGGTCTTATCAAACAGATTACAGTCTAAAGAAGCTCGGAACGAAAGAAAGTAGGGAATCGAGACGCCTCGCAGAAAAACTAATTCTCGTTAATGTGCCTCGTTACCGCATCTGGGAATTGCACTCACTCAGGTGCGCTCGCGCCCGCCGAGGTTGAAACGAGATTTGTATGTGAGCGCGTTGATTGGAGTTTCGTGATCGCTTGAGTCTAGACCTTACGAAGGCGTAGAAAAAGTTTTGAACGTAACTTTGGCAAAGCGCTCTCATTTGCGGGCAGGTTGACGTTTCTTATGGGTTATTCCGGCACTCGCAAGAGAGGCAAGGTGAAGAGGTCGCAAGAACGCGAATAGACGAACAAGAACTGAGTGGAGAATTGTGACCGAATCTCGAAAAGGGAACGAATTGGAAGGCGAGGACCGGCAAGCGTAGCAGCACCAGCAGAAAACGCCAAATCGCTCCACGCGGTCGCCGGCTGGAGGGCTGCGAGACGACCACGATCACATCACCTCGTGCTCATACTCTCGCTCTCGTTCTCGCCCTCTTTTTCTTTCTTTTTGGCCCTTGGCGCAGCCATCGACGTAGAGCCTGGCGATGCGAGGTCCCTTCCTGTTTCCATGTATCCACAAAAATCAACTGTTCTCGAGATGGCTTCAGCCTACCTTATCACCCACAAAGGTTCGGTTTTATCGTCGTTTGCTAATTTCGCGTATTTTTGCCGAAAATTTAACTCTTTTTTGTTGGGTGTGCGCAGCAGAAATCCATCTAAATGTAACAGACAATGTATGCATGCGTGCATAGGGTCTGCTTGGCTAATTGCTTGAAATTAAAATGAGCATTTTTCCTTTATGAGGACCTCGTGAAAGCGTGTTTCAGATGCCGGTATCTTCCAAAATGAGCAAATCGATTTTCTCAGGCTCGTCATAAATATTTTACGACAAAATTTTTCTACCTGCCAGCATATATTTGTGGGAGAATTTTAGCTGTTATTTACCACCGCCTCTCATACAATTTTGCCTAGATTCTCGTGGATAGCTGTCTCTCACTGTCGTTCCGAACTTTTGTTTGCGAAATTGTTGTCTGATGAAAGAGTTTGTACAAAGAGTATATTTTATTGCTTTGTCATGTTTTAGCACTAACAACACTGCTTATGGATTAAATTGGAAATAATCCACGCGACGTATGTACACATATACCTATAGCTTTTTTAATTTGTACTAATAGATAGTTTGAGTGGGCCGCTCTCGCAACGGTTGGCAAACGGCGTGGGCGTTCTTGACTGAATACATGGCTTATATTGAATTCGTCTCGTTTTCTTTCGACGCGCAGGCGATATCAATATTGTCATTTGTGTATAAGTAATTAGCTCGGCGCTGAACGCGATTCTGGTAGGCGCCGATTATCTCTTAAGCAGATGACACTCAGGGATCAATAGCCGCTCAGTTCTACTTTGTTTTTTACCAATTTCATTGACTAAATCCAAATCGAATCCAATGAGATGATGTGAAATGATTGTCTCTCGTATGTCATTAATAGCGAAACTTTAATTTCGATCGTAAAACAGCCCGATGAACGTGCCGTCAGCGGACGGACAACGAGTTAGAGTGACGTCATTAGCTCTTTGACCTCAAAGTTAGCCGTTTGAATAGGAGTTCAGAGCCGCTAATCCCTGTTTATTGCGACCCCTCTCTAAACATTTCCGTAACACTTCTCTCAGGGTCTCAAGTTGAAGCACACGTTCACCTCCCGCCCGATACCCTTACGCTAAAGGGCAACAACGATGGCGATCGCAATCAATCGGACTGCGGCCCTTATCACTTTATGACAAGCACAGCGGCATCATCTGCTTGCCCCGTTCCCCGTTCTTCGACGCCGTACTGCGTATACGCGTCACATTGACGTTGATTGCCGATCCGCGATGCCTGCCATAGCGGCCGACATCCACTACAGTCGATACACCACCCGATTTCTACCTTTGCCATGAGCAGGCATCCCCTCGTGCACATTTGATCGAAACTGGAATGTGACTCATTGAGACATTACTACTCTGCTTAGCAGGCATTTGCAATGTCTCGATGACGATGCGCACTTTACTTCACGGTTCGCTAAGAAACACCGCTAATCTCATTAACCACAAGCTGCGCAATTCGAGCATCCAATTCTGTCTCCATTGATAGCGATTTACATCCATGCAGTCAGTGTCATCCACATGTTCGCGCCGGTTATACATACAAATGTCACAACTGGCGCCCGGAATGCGTCCGATCCTTCATGGCTTCTCCTTGTTTTATTTTAGCGATTAGTCACTTTGGTCTGCGTCACGGATGATTTGTCCAATAAAACAGAAGCGAAAACACGATAGTCCAGCAGCGATTTTTTCAAATTCCTCTTGGATGAATAAATCCGGCCTGTGAAATACAAAAGCGATCGCTACTTGAAGTTGTAGATTTTAAGAGAGCGGGAGGAATAACAGCGGGTGTAATAGAATCCACTCAACTCCCTGTTTGGTCTGAATCTATAGGGCGTTTGTACATGTTCCATGCCTCCTGAAGAACCAAACGACGCCGATCGGAGCACATTTGTGGCCCGACTCCCTGCAGCAGTTGTGGATGACAGGGAATAGCGCGCTTTTGCTGGCCTTCCTCAACTCAAGCTGTTGCGCCTCATCTTCTCGTAGTTACACTTTCATTCGGGCCCTCTCGCTATCTCTCCGTTCTCTTTTCTCGAGCTTTACGCGTTGCGTTCTTCGATGCCTTCTGTTGTCCATGTCAAATTGGAACATTTTAACGTGATTTCTGATTTGCAATAATTACCACCTTTTTCATGATGAATCACACGCGCTCCTCACAATTTTTTTTTCTCTTTTCAATTGATCATCTTCCATCATCACGCTCCGTTTTATTCACGTGCGGTATTTTGTTTTCATTGCATGTACAGACAATGCGCATAAATTTAACGTGGTGTCATGTTTCATTATGTGAAATGCCCTTTGTTGTTATCGTGACCGCTATGTATAGCGTGTGTTTTTGTATGATCGCGTGACAGTAACCATTCCCGAGTACCTCACTTTCAGACTGCTTCTGTTGATGGTGGATCATGAGAGCTGTGCTGTCGACGCCTGCAGCGTCCATTCCCTCATGCGCTAGTGGAGACAGCAAACAGAGCATGGGTCTGGGTCGGAGACGACCAAAGTCTGAGGGCAAAGATGTTCCAGATCGGTTGCTCCTGGGTGAAAGTGGTGACTGTCTGAAAACACCCACCATGATGGATTTGCTAAAGACGCCCACAGTACTCGGTTCCCCGAAAGGGTCATGTATGGCTCACGCAGATGAGCTCAACACGCCCAGGTTGTGTTTGAGCAGTTGTACGCCTAAAAACCAGCAAGCTTTTTTCGGCGACCATGAACCTCTGCTTCCCAGTATGTCATCATCACCGAAATTTCAATGCATTAAATTAATTTATTTAGCAACAATAAGCACTACAACAGGAGCGCAATCCTCATTCGGAGCAGTCCATACGGTATCTGGTGAGTTATTTTAAGTTTCCACAAGAGTTAACGACCAGAGCAAACGCACTTTTTGCCATGACATTAAAATTATTCATTTATTTGCTCAACGCTCCGTTCACCTATTGCTGAATGCAATGCATCGACGCAGTCTTGGCATTTTTGTTTGCTAAGGGGCAAATTTGTGCAGGGATCGAGGGGCACTGCTCGAAATACATGGAAAATATCGAAAACATTTCATACAAATTTCATCTTCAAGTGCAAAGTGAGGAACTTTTCAGTTTCCGCCACAAGTACACTTTCCACCTGCGACGAAAACAAGGAGCAACACGTGGCGAAACCGTCTCCAATTTCGGTAAAAACCGATGCTGAAGCTACAGCCGCACCCTCGGTTGTTAACGAAGCAGCGAATTCACCTGGTCAGTCAAGAAACGTCACTTCAGATATATACGGAAAGACCTTTCAGGACTGAGTGCATCGAATTTCCAGTTTTCGGATATGGTCGAACACTACCTACTGAAAGTCTCCAAACCACAAAACTCTTCCTCTCTAACCTCATTTGACGCTTTGGTCGACACAAAAACGCCAGCTCTTCTTGATAGCAATAATTTTCTGAAGGTACGTAGAATAAACCGCTTTTCCTACATTCATCAAACGTCCAGATCATTGGAGAAGGAAGGAAAGATTCGACCGCTTCTCACGAAAATTCCCGATTCGAGTCGCGCCAGGCTTCATCCTCCTGTAGTTCGTCATGCTCTAGTAGGAATGGAGATGCTCACGGCCCAGAACACACCCAACAGGTGAGTTCCACCCGAAGCTATTGTCACATAAAGGACTTAGACTGTTGGAAACGGATGTCTCTTCCATGCAAATGTCAAAATGGAACCACGGCCAGCCAGTGTCAGCATAACGGTGAGTATTGCCTTAGATTCTAAAAATACCCATGGAATATCGACTGCTTTTAGCAAAATGGTCAAAGCGGATCTGTGGCATTACAAAATCCGGTCGAAGTAAAAACGGCCTTTCACACTCCTCAAGTGCACAAAACATCGACAAGCAGTCACTCTTCCAGTGGATATCCTTCTTGTAATTTTTCATCCAATGATCTCCACGATCTGAATGCTCCTCAAGAGTCGTCAAAACACTTGGAGCCCATTTTCAAGTACATCTTGGCTCGCTTTCACAAATATAATTATGTACTTTAGTGAGACCATTCAGCCGAAGATCGAACCGTTCGACGAATTTTCGCAGTCTTCGGTACAGTTCACTACTCCGCTCTTTCACTCAGGTACGTCAAGGCAATCATCCGTTTCGGTTAACCCTTAATCCTGTAGATACAATTGGATCAACATATTCCGACAACTCTCCAAGCTCTTTCTCCTCAAGTTCGCTGCTCAAAGATATCGATTTAGCCGTCGGGACATCGACGAGCTTATTACACGTACGGAACAACAAGAAGACAATTCAAAGGTCGACAAAAACGCCTCTTCACGAACGTCCCTACAAATGCCCGATCGATCACTGCGATCGTCGGTTCAGCCGGTCCGACGAACTCACACGACACATTCGCATTCATACGGGCCAAAAACCTTTTCAGGTAGGCATTTGATTGATTTATCGAAGTGATTATCAGCATTTCAGTGCAACATCTGCATGCGGGCTTTCTCACGAAGTGACCATCTGACCACTCACAAAAGAACCCATACTGGCGAGAAACCTTTTGTATGCGAAGTGTGTGGCCGGAAATTTGCGCGGTCCGATGAGCGGAAGCGCCATACAAAGGTGCACTCGAAACAGAAAATTCGTCGGTTGACCATGTCCGCTGGTGGAACTCCGTCATTTGACCCCGCGAGCTGAAGATCCCCGTGCGTTTTATAGATTACTGTAGTCGCGCACATTATGCGACACCCGTTCTGTCTGTACCATATGACTCAACTCACATTCTCTGCTTTTTAAAAGCGCATCATTTGTTTCATTCTAACGGGTACTTCGTCGTCCTTAACTCTATCTCTGCTCTTCTCTTTTGCACGCTTTTGCCTACTGTAGTATAGATGCATTCTAGAAACTATGCTTAGAGAACGCTCCTTCGCTGAAAGTTCTATTCCCGTGTGACTCAATCCGGCATTTTCGGTTTCGACCTATTTTCCTGCCTTATTTAGCGAGCTAATCGATCCTTGTGAAGTAGACATCTATCGTATCTCCCACCACAATTAGTCATTGTTACTGTAAATACACTTTGTTGTTGTGCCCGGTTTTCCGTTCTCTGGTATCTGCAAGTCTATCGTTAAATTTCTATGTTAAATAATCCATATATATGAGAAAAAAAAACCTATTTATGCCAACGTCTGCGACATAAATGTGGACGAAACTATTTCTTTCTGGAGTTGATGCAGAGGAGGCCATTAAAAGGTGACGTCAGCGATGAGGCAAGTGTGGGACCCGCAACGTCACACTGGCTGAACAATCAATGTGAAACGAATTTATTCGCTTATCGTCCGACCTCTACTGATTGTGTTCGAAGCTGAACCGGCTGTCGAGGGTAGAGGCACGACTTCGGGTACTTTCAAGACGCGGAGGTACGGCGAGCTGCCACTTCGAGTCGAACATCTGGAACAAACGTGTGACCATCTTAATGGCTAAAACGTGGCGACTTACAGCTTTATCGATCCTCGACCTGTTGAATGGAATGATAGACAACCTATAGTTTTCAACAAAATCACTAGCAAACAGCTGGATTCGCTAACCTTCTGTTCCCCAACGCTTCGTGATCAACAGTTATAATCTCGTTATCGTTCCGCCTGAATGCAGAACATTCGTTAAAACTACGGAAACAACACGCACCCATTGACTGTGATTACAATTTCTTCATGTGATCGTTTTAATTCCTTTCCATCGGACTCGTCGACTAGGTTCTCAACAGTTTCTCCTAGCAGCTTCTCCAGAAACTCTTTGTGACGAGAATTGTTCACCATTCCCCAAATGGATTTAAAGAGATACATAAATATTTCCATAAGGGTTACACAACTCATTCCCAAGAAGAGGCCCATGCTGCCGGCCACAAAACCTTTTCTACGATTAGGACTTTAAGCACAGATGTCGCTTACTTAGCAAGTCGACCGTTCTGAATCGTTTCAGCTGACGGAATTCTGTTCTTAAACGGTTGTTTTGCTTTAATGTAATCACTGATGAATTTCTAAAGGTGTTCCATTAGTTCCTCTGATCGGCTCCCATAGCACACAGTACCTAGACTTCGAAGACAATCGCGCGTAAGTCGTTGTGACTATGCGGTAATTAGTTCTGCGACATCCTACAAGACAGTCGCAATTGTCGGTTGGTTTCTCTAAAATGTGCGCAGATTGTTGCGATGAACAGAAACATCAGTTACCAATTCTAGTGACACAATCTCTGATTTGTAGAAGACTGCATTCAGGAGCGTCAAAAGCGTCTGTCATATAGAAAGGAAGGCACTTGCACTTCTTCAGGTATGTTTTTGCTTGACAACGCTGCGTGCACTCGACTATGTCGGAATTTGGCCTGCAGAACCCTCGATCGCCTTTTTGGAGGAAAAGATCCTAAAACGACAGCTATTTGCAACATGCAATAATCACATACTCCGACAATTTTGAATGTTGTAAATGAGTGCTTTCCAGGTCGGACATGAATACCCTCACTGTCCAAGTGACTCGCTTTCGGCTGACTCTGTAAATTGTATAAAACATCTTAACGAGAGATCTTTCGAAAGGTCTTTAAATGGTTACCTGCAGTTGTGTTTTCGACCACCACACTCATATAGGATAAAGGAAAAAGCTGAGTGACGTTTAAAGATTCACAGATGCCATGTTTTGTCAAGAGTCTACGACTGGACACTCTGTCGGAAACGTCTTTACCGCCAACGAACACTTTGATCGCTGGCCTTCTGTAAATTGTAATATAAAATCATGTGAGCCATTGCATGACCTACCCACTATCAAACAATAATTTTCGAAGCGACAGAGAACGATTGTACTCGCTTTCGAGAAGTCGCCCTTCGGAACCACATGCTGATTTTCCACCAAAAAGAATTTTCCTCAAACAATTTTGTTCGGAATCAGTAAATGACTGAACTGAAAAGAAATATTTAGCTTGGAATCGTGACAAACGAACAGGTTGGTTGAAGGCATACGGTAACAAAAGGGAAGTGCATTCCATCATCGACACGAACGGTCTCCTGGAGGAAAGTAGGATGAGATAAATAAAAGTACAGCAGCATTCCTGACTAAATCTAATAAGATTTATTATTGCGTGTGTGATAACGTACATGGATCATGAAAAGCGTGACGCAGGTGACCACAACCAAACACCAGAAAATAAGAGATGGCCAGGTGTTTGAATTATATATTCTAAACAATTAACTAGAGAATGCGTCTGAAAATGGAAAAACCTGCCTAACCATTCCGTGGTAGGTGGTCAGTGAAGTGAACTCTTTACTCTCGTCATCGTAGACATGGAGCACAATCCTTCTTTGTTCGGCTCCCTCATCGAACTCTTCATCGATGTCCTCAAGCCCATCGCTCAAAAACGGTTCTTCGTCGTCAGCGCGCGCCATTCCATACAATATGCAAATTGCTTCTAAACAGTGAGATGGAACATCTGCTGACTGCTGCAAGCTACAAGACTGGTCGATCGGCTGCTAGGAACGTTATCTCGCCGCTTCACATAACCAACGATCGATTTCCATCGGTTCGGTACGCGTAAGTGCTTTCTGGACGTCGACCTCATTGTCGAGCATTTCATTATCAGAATTAAAATTGCATAATAGAAGAATTTGTTAATTTATTGCTGTTGTGCTTCTTGGCTGTCCGCTGGGAATTCGCGCATTTTGGTGGCCACCAGGCTGATAAAGCCGCGCATCCATAGTGTCTCATTGCACGCACCCTCGTCTCTTGCTTTCCTACCATCGTTCCATTTAGAAGCAAACAAATGGTGGGTCTAAGTTTATTCATGTAAAGGCCTCTTTGGCCCCTCCGTCAATCTGTATCTCTTGTTCTTCGGGTCCTTTTCCTTCCACTCGGCGTTTCATTCTCTTCTTTTCCATGTTTATCCGCCTATTTCTTCTTCCGTCATTATCCCCTTTTTGTCGAAACTCCCTCTTTGTTGGATTCGCCAGTATCCTGCGTTCCTAGACGCAAATAAAGAGGTTTCACTCTTTTAAATGCACTGTGATGCATTAGCGGATTATGTCAACGACTTATTCCATCGGTCGCGCGGCAGGCGACAAGTTTCATTGGCATAGGACGTAGCCTTTATTACTCCCTCGTCTTGGTCCATCAATCAACACCTGTGGGCACGACGGCTTCCACACTTGTGGTGTCGCTAACAAGGCGCGCGCGCTCATTACCTATCTTTCGTTTATGCGGAGAAAGAAGCTTCTCAATGAGTGTGCGCAGTCGCGTCGTCCAGTCTCTCGGATGTTGCAGCAGCGAAAGAGTTTCTATTTCAAGCGAGGAGATCATGGAAGATGAGTTGGTCAGTGCGATGACACCCCTTCTCAAGGCTTCTGGAGTCTTTTTCGTTTATCGGCCACTTACAAAAATGTTCTTGCACACTCCTACTCAGACTCTGGGTTCCACCTTTTCCCTTTTATGCACCTCCAACAAGTGGATAATTTCAGTCATCCATGTTTAGGCCCTGCAACAGCAACAGCAGCCGCCGCCTCAGGCTCAGCCGGCGGGCATCCAGCACCAGCTGTGGGACGGCATGATGCCACGCCAACAATCGGCTGCCGGCCAGCGGGGAGACGTTGCCGGATTGGGCGGGTCGCGCGCCGATTCACAATCGATTGGGCCGCTCAGTGAGAGTACAACGGCGGCAGACGCGGGCTGTACGATGAGTCGAACGGCTGCCGCCGTCCCATCACAACAACAACAGCAACAACTGCACTTTTGCTGTGAATGTTCAACGACGCGCAACCGATGCAGTTCCGACGCATGCCCATGCTTTGCCGCCAGGCGTATGTGCGATGAACACTGCGAAAGTGCCAGGTTTGTCATTTATCATCCTACCTAATTCAATGTACCCTTAACGTTTCTTAGTGGTAAGATTTGAAATCTGTAGCATTCTTGCTTTTTTTATGGCTGCGGTCAAAAAATATTCTGTCGATTAGAATTTGGAACGACACTCACAACTGTTATTACTTTATGTTAATGTGGATGTTACGTTCCGTCATTCCGTCATTGCCTAAACATTCGAAACGTATGACGTAAATAATTCCCTGTGTAGGTTTACACTTGCAACACGCTAAAGTCTTTCATATGTGTATTTGGCAATCGAAGAATGTTCACACATATTTGCTACGGCTCTAACTAATTAGGATAGGGTCTCTTCGATTGACCGCCACTGCTGGCTGCATGTACCTCGTCGTAGGAGGAGGTCCTCGAAAGCTGTCATTAAGTCTCGAGATGTATTGATTTGTTCCACATGGCGATTGTATGGGTCGCTTGCACATGGTAGGGAGCAAACGTTCGCCCGACTCTCTACAAGCGCCATAAGGTCGAGTTGCAGGAGGCATCCAATTAGGGCAGCGTTGCATTGTTTGCTCTCCATGGCGACACGTTCTCAAAACCCGGCCAACTGCTGTCCCTTTAAAGTAGGCATAATTGTATGAATCAGAATGTGGAAGGGGGGAATCACAATCAAGGTAGTTCGAAGGGCATCTTGGAGATCTTTGCACATTTTAGATACCGAGGAGACTGTTTAAACCAGGCTATATGCAAGTGTTCTTGTGAGATTGACCCTGCTAAGCCTGCAAAAAATGCGTGTGCTAAATCCGAACGCTGCGACTGCTTGCGGATCAAGGAGACATGCAGCAGGCTGTGCGCTTGCAAGCAGGTGTGCAAAAACAAAGAGGTGCAAAAGAAGGCGCCGAAGATCAGCAAACCGACTACGGGCTGTCAGTGCGCCAAGTCGAAGAAACAGTGCGTCAAAAAGGAATGTCCTTGCCGCTCAATGTACGAGTTCTGCTCAAGCAGGTAACTTTTACATACTTCAATCTTGTACCTACATTTTGGTTTAGCTGCAAATGCTGTGGGGATTGCACTAATGGGCCTTCAAAGTTTCATGTTCCGAAGCATGTCCAAAACTGTTTCTTGGAACATAAACATGAAAGCAGCGGGTTGATTGTTACTCTGATCGGAGAGGACTACATCTACAGAGGCGACTTTTTCCATGACGCCAAAAGCGAACCACACGTCGAGGAACAGCTAGTTGCTGCCATTTACGATCTGATTTCGAAATATAAGGTTCAGAATACTAATCTCTTGCTGGTCTTACTCCTGCTTCCCTAGGTCGATTTGTACGAAATAGTGATCTTCGTCTCGAAAAGTCCTTGCTTCCACCAAGACTGTGACCCAAAGTGCGAAGTGGTCGATGAGTGTAAGAGCAACAAGGCTTGCGCCAAGTTGCTCGGTTTATTGCTTTCGAAAGTGCGCAAGGAGCTGTGCAAGGTGGACGTGAAGATGACTGTTAAATTCCTCTATCCACACTTGAACCGAGGCGATTTGTACACAAAACAAGGAATTCTCTGTATGCTGCAAGCAGGCATTAAAGTAAGTTTAGAAGAACTCATAGTCAACCCGTTGTGTTTGCAATAGGTTGAACCACTACTTATGAAGGATTGGTCGGCAGTAATGGACTGGTCTCCTCATGGCGAACACAAGGGCGAGTATTTGCAGGTGAGCAAATAAGCCCTAATAGTGAAAGGACCTTAATTACCCTTCTTTAGCTGTGGAACAACCATAATTTGGATAAAGCAGTCGCGCAGTCGCAGTCTTTCATAAATGAGTGTCGACGAGCTCTGGGACTGTCGATGAAATTCTGGGTGGCCGAAATTCACGAAATCGTCAAGAACACCATACTGCACTACTCAGAAATCAGAGTTAAGTGCGGTGAACTCAACGACGCACTTAAACAGGTACAAAAGAACAATGAAGATACGACTCTACGTTAAGCATTCAGCTCGACTTGACAGCGACACCTCATAAAATCCGTTCGACGCCTAGCAAGCGGCGAAGTTTCATCGACATGCACGAATTGCGAGATAAACTGCTGATGCGCGGCTCCAGTTCTGATGCGAAAAACAAAAACGGGAGTAGCGTTTCAGTTGCAAGGTGAGTTACGCGCGCTCTTCGAGACCTTCGCCTGCTTTAGCGAAGACGCCCACGCTCAAGCTATGGTCGCGTCTTTCTGTGGTCGGTCGTTTGACGACAGCGAAACAAACGAAATCGCCCAGCGGATACGACGAGCCACTGCGAATATCAATGTGGAAATTGAAACTCTTCTGGAGTTCCTCACGCACAAAGGCGCTCTTGGATAGACCAAAAAATTGCCACTCAAAAATGGTAGCACTTATCAGAATACCATAACGCCCTCTAACTGCCCATCTCAACTCACTCAGAAATTCCAAAAAAGTCACATTCCGTCAATGAGGTTGTAAATCTCATATGCTTATCTCAGTCAGTGTTTGTATATGTGGATCTCATCAACTGCTAACGCGATCTCTATACCAATGATCTTACTCACTCCCTCAATTACTACATGCCAGTCGTAGGCATATATGTCTGCGACACTATCATGACATTGTGCAATAAATGACACGTCTGAAAAGCACTCCCCTGTCAGGGAAGTGTTCATGCATTTCCTATTCGAACAAATCAAAAACGTCGCGAATATAAACAAGAAAAAACAATTTCTCATTCGTGGTGATAAATAGGTTCTGCGACGAGAAATTCTAGAAGAACATGGCGTAACAAACAAAATTTAATTATTAGGAATTGAGCTGTGTCGTGAAGTAGTCTGCCTCGTCAAAGCTTCTATTTTGTTCTATTTTGGCTAAAGGAATAGGTAGCAAGCACTTTTTTACTTCTCCGATAAATAAAGAACGTTTACACAACGCATCTGTACAAATAGCATAATAGTACACGTATAAAAGTGGAAAAATGAAGAATGCATTAAAGCGGCAGTGCGTTGATGCCAGTAGCTTATGAGGAGCTATGAGCGATAAGCTCGCGGACTTCCGCATCGGGATCAAGCATTTCGTGGGTGTAGTTGTACGCTCCTCCTGCCTTGAACTGTTCAACAGTGTGTCCATCTCCGCGGAGAATCCACTTTGTAGTCAAGAGTCCCTCGACACCGACGGGGCCGCGTGCGTGAATTCGGCCAGTGCTGATACCGACTTCGGCGCCTAGAATGAACACTGGTCAACAGGGCAGCGCTCTCTCAATCACTCACCGAGACCGAAGCGATAACCGTCGGCGAAGCGAGTGCTCGCGTTATGGAATGCACAAGCGCTGTCCACTTGCGAGAGGAAATGTTCGGCAATATTGTCTTAAAGTGCACATTAACTCATTGATTACGAATGCATCTAACTTACTGTTCGTGGTCACAATGCTCTCTGTATGCCCGCTACCGTACCGGATGATGTGCTGAATGGCTTCGTCACAGTTATCAACGATTTCGAGTGTGCACTCCAAGCGACCGTATTCAAACTTGAGAGACTCTGCTGCAGGAGGGCCGAATTTGAGAAGGGACTGAAGCTTAGGGCCAGCGTGAAGCTTCACACCCTCAGCCTTCAGCATTCCGCATAGCTGATCGAAGAATCGCGTTCCTAAGTGTTGACGGTGGACAAGGATCGTTTCAGCGGCGTTGCAGGCTGAGGGGTATTCGCACTTAGAGTCACGAACGATGTCAACGGCCATCTGCAGAAACTATATTTGCAATATGGAAATTGGAAACATTGCACTCACCTGCTCATCAACTTCGCCATCGATGTAGACGTGACAGACACCTTCGGCGTGTCCAAGCACTGGAATTCCTTTGCTCATCGCCTGCATATTGCGAACAAGTTCGGAAGATCCGCGAGGAATAACCAGGTCAATTAGATCTGAAAAGTTCTGTTGCTCTAAACCTTAATAGCGCAAACAAACCGGTAAGCTGGAGCAACTCGGCAACGTCCTCACGGGAACGAACAAGAGTGACAGCGTCTCTCATTTCGAAGCCGTGAGTTCCCAGTGCCTCTTGAACGATACCATGAAGAACCTTGTTACTTTCTTCGGCTTCCTTTCCTCCTTTCAGCATGAGGGAGTTTCCAGACGCCATGGCGAGACCAGCAACCTGAAAGTGATTGAATAAACGATTTCGTATGGTGCGTATATACCTGAGGAAGGCAGTCCGGACGCGATTCAAAGATCACCAAAAGCGATCCAATAGGGACAGTCGTTTGCTCGAGGTAGAGACGGTCGGAGATCTTCATTTTGCGAAGAACCTTGCCGATCAGCGTGGAAGCGGAATCGGCGATGGTGTTCAGTCCGGTGTGCAAGTCGAGGAGCTTTGGTTTGGTAAGCTTGAGCCTGTTGATAAGTGCGGGCTCCAAATCTGTAAAAAGCCATTACCCAGAAAGTTTTTTATTTCGAGTTCTACCTGCGTTTTTAGCATTGTGCAAGTCCAGTCGGTTGGCTTCCATGATATCGTTTTCGCGGGTCAGCAAAAGATCAGCCATGTGGCGCACCATTTGAGCGCGCTCAGCGTTCGAAAGAGACTGGAGCAGACGGCCGCCTTCTTTGCCTAATAGGACAACTTAAAATAGCATCCCATGATAATACGGCCTACATTTGGCTGCTACTTCTTCGATAGGAGGTCCCTCATAATGAGTGGTGTTGCAGAACATGGTGCCGATTTTTTTGCCGTACACAACCGACGTGATGGCATTCGTTTGCATTCCGTTAGTGATTACGGTAGCAACGCCATCGCTCAAAGCTTTGACGCAGGCGCTCACCTATCATGGAAATGTTGTTGGGAAACTTGAGTTTTGTATTACCTTTGATTCCATGCCGCCCGTGCCGAACTTCGAATTTGCACCGAAAACGACGCTCGAGGATTCGGAGGGACAGTACGTGTGCAGGAGACGGGAACCTTCCATGTCCGGGGGCCCAGTGTAGACTCCATTTACATCGCTGAGGATAATCATCAGATCGGCCGCAATTTCAGAACTGAGGCGAGCGGCCAATGAATCGTTGTCGCTGATATGCTGCAATTCAAAATTCTCAACTTTAAAAGTACCGTGCCAACTCTTATTACCATGTTCAGTTTTGGATCGGGAGCGACAGCGTCATTCGCGTTGACGATGGGAATGATGTTGAGGTTTAAGAGGCTCTCAATGGTCGCTTGGAGATTCTTGCGCCTCTGGGGATCATCAATGTCCGGCTTTGTTAGAAGGACTTGCGCAACGGTGATTCCATACTGCTGGAAGAGCTGCTCATAGAGGCTCATCAGCCCTGGCATGCCAGAAGCGGCACAAGCACGTTTGTCCGTTTGCATCCCGGCAGGACCGCGGAGGGTCTGTCGCATGGACATGGACATGACCAGTTCCTGACGAAGCTTCTGTCTTCCGAAGGCGACGGCCCCTGACGAAACGATCAGCATCTGACGCCCACTTTGCTGGAGCTCAGACACTTGTTCAACGATTGAGGCCAGCCGTCCAAGTGCCAAGCCACATTCGTCCTCACGAGTAATAACGGCACTACCCATTTTAACAACGATTCTCTGTGCTTTCTTGAGGTCGTTGCGGGTGTTGAGGACGACGTGATGATGTCTCAGCGAGGAAGTGCTGAAGTTTCCGTCCTGGTCTCTAACTCCACTCATTCCCACTCCAGTGTGGGGGATCGTCACCGTTTTCGTTTCGACGACGGCGCTCGGAGCTGGAACTACGCACGTAGCATAGAGACGCTTCATCTGCAGAGCTCCGCGAACTTTGCTGCACACTTTCAGCATTTTGATCTGAAAAGAAATTGTGGTTAGTTAGCATGAGAGAACCGGACGTGACAAGCGAGCGGAAACGGCGAGGTGACCGAAATGAGCGGTCACTAGCCATTGGAAGGCACTCGGTACCTGGCAACGCACACTGATAATGCATATCACATCGAAAAGACGTAAACAACGATCTTGAAGTCCAGAATAGTTCAATAGATTTCGATGATCACCCATGATATCACAAATTCGGAATGATCAGCAGAGCCAAGGAGCGCAGAATATATAATAAGGATTTGTGACGCCATGAACCTCTTATATGTGCCCATATCAAAGTTCGCACGTCTTAACGTCCTGCAGACAGAGGAGGAGGTCGTTTGTAGGCGGTGAAAGGGCGGAGCCGGCCTTTGGAATCACCTCTATTTGGCGATAAGTGATAACAGAGTAGCCCGGCACCATAAGGATCAATCTATCGGATAGGACAACGAAAAACTAGGCCACTATCAGCCAAAACAAGACGCGCAAAAAGTGCGGCATTAAACGATGTCTCTTATGAATCGTGTAGAGAACGAACAAAGTCTTATCGGCGTCATGATCGTTATATCCAGGAAGGGTGACTGTTGAAGTCTTTAGCGAACCGATTGCGGTCGGTAGGCGGAACAGTGGTGACCAAAAGCGATCAAAGTACTTATCCCACTCTGTTTTTGACCGCGCCTCAGCGTCAACAATAATGATATAAAGACATATATCAATTTCTAAGGCACTACAAGAACGTGTAGTACTGGGTAACCCTTTAGTTCTTGGTGATGTAATCTTACGCCTTCTGGTCAATTTTTGAACAAAACCCAACAGCGTGACTATAATCCAGAAATTAGGGCGCGGCGGAAGTGTGACCACTTAATTTTGGGTGATACAAAGGTCATCTTTTTGTTGATTAGATTGCGTTTTAAGCGAGCGTTTGATTTTTGATGTATCGGCATAAATAACCTAGTAAACAAAAATAAAATTTTCAGCGACAAAACATCATAAGCGATTAATGACGAACTGTTGTCAAGTGTTCATGTAAAGCATTACGGGTGGTCCTTAGTTTTTTCATTTTGTGCGTAGTCCGGAATTTCTATTTCGCACAGCATTGCTAATGAACGATGCCATGCAACATAACCCAGCAGATAAGAGTGAAAACAAAGTGGCCCTTATTGCATCAAACTCATTTCGATTTGTACAGGCGTAACACCAAGACAAACCTTGACTCGCACCTCTGAAGTGTTTTTTGAATTTTATTTGCAATATCTTAGTATGTGGGATCTCATTCTCGCTTTGCTTCTCTGGTATGTGTCATGGCTTCAAGTCTCGGGCATCGGAAGATGTTGATGTTGGCACAATACTAGCTTCGGTTTAGTTTAGAGAAACTAAAGTACTTCCAAATAACGGAGCCCGACTGTATTCTGCAGATTGTTCGGGAGATCAAAATGACGTCCGTGCATCCAGTGATTTTGTGATCACTTCCACCTCGAACTTTGCACCGTGACACACAATTTCTCGACTTGATCATTTTATTGCGGCGAGGTGTATGATCTTTAAAGGTGATTGACGTGGCGATGCACACAGTGTGCCTATAAACGCACATGTGAAAGGGAATTCCCTTCACGTGAATGACATACTTGCCCAACCTCTATTTCGACATATTTGCGCACTCTCTATTTTTAAGTCTGCTGCGTATGTTTTCAACGACATGTGTTTGTGGCATGATTGATGTTAATGAGTTCAATGAAACGGTCATTTCTTGCGGCGTTGGTTATTGATGGATCCAAGCGAATCGGAGTTGAACGGCTCTACCGTTGTGAACGAAAACCTGTCCGCCCCGGGTGCGTGAAAAAAGACGAATCGCTAGCAGATCCCGACCTCGCTACGTATCTCCGTTCTGTTGCTCGACCTTCTTTGTTGCGGCCACCACGGTGTAAAATCCGCTCACTTTCTGTTTAACACGAACCGTGTTAAAAAGGCCCGACAGACCCGACGAACAAAAAAGGAAACTGGATGTGCGCTCTAGTGCTTATCTTAAAACGCAACGGTAGCGGCCATCGTTTCCAGCTATACCGAAAAGGGCGAATCGGGTTAAAGTAAACACAACACATACAGTTCGAGCGCTCAGTCACAAACGATCGCTCCGTTTGGGAGCCACTTAATAACCTAAGAGGTCGAGTGCCACATGATGACGGACGCATGGAGACGGACTATCTCGAAGTGTGCTTCAGTAGCTACCGTACCCTCTTCGGTGCCATTTGATGTGAAAACGAAAGCCGATATGGTGCCGAGACTTAATGGTGTGAAAGAAGATATAGGAGGAGCGGAACCCGTTGACAGACGTACTCACTCCAAAGAAGGATAACATCCTCAAATCCTCAATCACTTCCATGAAATGCATCCGTTTTCGCTTGACCGCGTCCTGGCCGAACAGTCGTGGATGGCTGCCGAATCTCAACCTTCCCAAATACTAGGTAGAGAAACTGACCGAGAGATATCCTTTTTGAACCAGACCTGCACTGCTTCCAATCATTTTGGAACTCAACCGGCTTTTCCCCCCTCCAATCCCTCACCTCCTTTCCTCCACGGCAATGCGCCATCGTTCGCGGAACACAACTTCAATCCCTATTTTCTTGCTCAACATAACTTTTCAAGCGACGCAAACGGTTATTTCTTACGGTTTTCAACAGGAATTACGGTTCAAACTTCAGATGTCCATCTGTCGAAACCGTCAAGTACTGAGCATAATGACAAGGAAATACATTTGCGAACACACCAAAATCGAAGAAAGCCTCGAGTTCTCTTCTCCAACAGTCAGGTAATTGCAGGTAGTTTCAGATTATTAAAAAAACCACAGGTCATGGAACTTGAACGAAGGTTCAACCAACAGCGTTATGTGAGCGCATCAGAAAGGGATAAGTTGGCCAACGATTTGGGGCTCACCTCCACCCAAGTGAAGATTTGGTTTCAAAATCGGCGTTACAAATGCAAACGCATCGACCAAGACCGCACCCTTCAGCTCACGTCTCAATTTCCATTTGCATCGCAGGTGAGCTAGTTCGGTACCGCCTTTTTCCAACAAAATATAACCTTCAGATATTCAATACCCAGTTGTTTGGGTTCGGTAATTTACCATAGCGTTCCCAACTTGGTATATGGTGCAGTGCGCAGTTTATTATCAGTATTTACAAAAATGCTATTCTACAAACATAGATGTCAATAAAACATTCTTCCGCACACTTCGTTGAAGATCATTTTAAAGCAAGTGTTACTTATGAGCTCCATGCTTCTTGAGCTACAAGGTGATGTCTGGTCTGGCGAAGAAGCATTGTCCATATGTGGAAAGCATTCTTACAGCTGCCTTGTCCTCGAATTCACGTTCTTCCGCTTCTTGACGCCTAAAGTGAATCGCGTGAAAATTTAAAGAAATGAACCGTTACTTATAATAAATAATAAAAAAATAAAAAACTTAAACACTGGCACTCACTTAAAAACAGAGTGTCAGATAACATAACCGACAAATGAGATAGCATCAAAAATCAAGAAACAGTAATCACAAAATATAATTTCATTCCACTTCTTTAAATGTAAGGAAACACATCTTTTAAAAGTGTTTGACAGTAAGCCGTGTCATCTGAGTAGAAAAGAATTTATACCTCCATTTGGTACGCCGGTTTTGAAACCACGTTTTCACCTGAGAGTCGCTCATATTTAGTTGCGAAGCAAGATGCGCTCTTTCCGCAGAAGCAAGATACTTCTGATCTAAGAAGCGAGTTTCCAACAGGGCCACTTGTTTCTTAGTGAAGGAGGTTCTCGGCTTTTTCTGCTTCGCCGGAGCTCTGCTTTTATACGGATGTCCAGCTCGCTTTTCTCGCCTGGGGTGATCCTTGATTGTCGATGCCAAACGTTCCCCGAGGCAGCTACCTTCGTAGCTCGACGGACTTCGCCAGGGATTTGTTACCATCGCTGAGAGGTAGCTGAGTGGAGGCTGAGAAGGAATAAGAACGGCTGGGGAGGGCAGAGGGGATACTGTCGACGTGGTTGCGGATTCGGCTGTACTCGGCTGATGGGGTGGGGAAGCGGGTGCTGGAAGTTTTTCGTCATTAAGAATAGCAGAGATACCGAATGCCAGTCGCTTCTTCATCGCCACTACCATACTGCAAATGAAAAGTGCCCGTTGTCTGGCCTCGAGCCATACGCAATGGGCGAGAGGTCGAGCGAGGATATTTGTGAGGCAAAGAGCAATTAACCGGAGAAGGCGTCAATTGGTTGCAATTGGGAAGATTATAGTATCTGGCATAGGGAAATGAGTGAAGAATCACAATAATGGACGATTGATCCTGAAGGCAAACAAGCAGTGACAACTTATATCATAAAAGTGAGACAAAAAAGCGAAGAGTAAATCAATCGGGAAGATCGTTCGCTGTTTAATGGAAACTGCACACCGCTCGCCTTTCTCCACGCGGTTACGGTATCCGTCAAAAGTGCACAGATTGTGAAATATTGGGGAGTTGGGTAGACTACGGTGGTTGATTGACAAAAACAATTGTTTAATCCCCTAACGAGAAGCGTCATAAAACTTAATTGTGGCAATGTTTATGCGATAAACAGTGAGCCAAATTAAAGCAATCGGCTCCATGTTCAATTAGCTCAGTCAACATTCAATAAACAAATTACGGCGAATAAAACAAATGAAATGCATCCATGCTATGGGCGCTGGTCGAAACGCTACATAGAAAGGAATAGTGCGAACTTATCACAAAATGCTCAGAATAATTTATTACTTCTTTGAAGAAGACGTCTGCCGATACGGTTAATCAGCGATCAGACATGAGAAACGATACTCGTCGCCTTCGGAGCAGATGGCGATTAATAATTTTGCGGTGACATCGTTTACGGTTATCACCAAAACAAATACAAAAACGGGTTTTTTCTCAATGCGTCTCGTCGGATTACTGATGATTAATAGGCATGAACAGCATTTTCAACACCATTTCGTCCGTATGCGTTTCGCACCGAATTATTCGCGAAATCGGATATTTTGGTGCGTAGTTGTCTGCAAGTTGAGTTTACCTGCATTCCTGTATAGAACACTGTTTTACGAACAATATTTCCGTTGTTGTTTTTTCACATTCAATCGGATACCACAGTGATTCTATACTAAACTAACGGCTCCTCTTCTGTGACCGTTCTTGGAAGTTTGCTGCAGACTAATCAAGGTTCAGTACCGATAATAAAAATGCCTTTTCTCCAGTACGTCATGATCGTTAAAGAAATCACCGCTGGGTATTGTATAGTAAGACTCCGGGAATGAGTTAATCTGAAAGATACGGGTAAATGTTCTTCATTCTTAAACTAACCTTCAAAATGCACTTTTCATATATTGCATGTTTTCCCCGATTTTTGTTCCTGATGTTCGCAGACAACCCCTCATTAATGCATTTCTAATGAACGATGAGTATCGACGTGGTTCTGTCCACTTCACACACTCTTCTCTGTTTCTCGCTGTCGCATCCTACTTCGCCGTCATGGCAAAGAACAGTCTTTATCTGGCATCAGATACTGATGTCCTTCACGTGGCCAACATAATGACTCGTTTCGGCTGGGGCGACGGGACCAATGACTGTGAGAAGGATATCCAATGTAACCTGCTGGAAGAAGATGCTGGCCACTGTATCGATCCTTCTCGCCTTCCCTACAAAGAACGTCTTCGCTGGCACTTCAAACAGTTCTGCTACAAGACGTCCAGTCATGGCATTCCAATGCTCGGCCAAGCACCAAATGCTCTTTACCGGTTGGTCAGCGTTGCGCCGCCTTGTAATAAGAGTTTCCTTTTAAATTTAGAGCAGTGTGGATATTTCTGCTGTTAATGTGCGCAGGAACATTCATCTACCAGGCCTGTAGTGTGGTTGAAAAGTATAAGCGAATGGACAAGATCACTGATATTCAACTAAAATTTGATACAGGTGGATAATTTTACAATAATGTTGACCGCGGCGTTTTGTTTCAGCGCCATTCCCTGCCATAACCATATGCAATCTTAATCCATACAAAGACAGTCTTCTGCAAGACGTGCATGCCATTCGAAAAATTGTAAGTTAAATACATTTACAAAAGGGTATCATGACTATTCTTTCTATCAGCTAAATGTTTTTAATGATGTAATGGAGAAGGCCGGCCAAAACAACTTAAAGCCGAAGGAGGAAGCGGTGGACGATGACGATGAAGCTGCTGTTCGAAGAAGACGGAAACGTGCAACGGCTATGTTCGAGCCGGTAGGTTTTGAGCTTTCACAGGGACATTTCACATTTCACAACTTCGGGGTGTTTGACTTGATAGCTGAATACTTCAGGCGTATTCCGATTGTGTTTGCAAAAACAGTGGCAGCGGAATACAGTGCACCGCCAACACGACTAGCAAACCAGAAGCCGAAAAGATGTGCCTTTGTGCTTTCGACAGAGATAGTGGAGATGCTTGGCCTTGCTACCCGCGAGAGACGTGGAACGAAGAAATGTGCGACTTCTGCGATGACCACAATTACTGCACGAAACAAGCTACTGGCAATACAGGAGTCAAATCGAGCGAGAGGAAACCATGTCTCTGTCAAAAATTCGATCCGTTTTGCGTAGCCTTTGATTCTGTAAGTAGTAAATATGTTGTGCCCTGTAGAGTAGTACTCACTTTTCAGACCATTTCAATACTCAAACTTTGGGAATATTATGGGCATGTCCAGGCCGATGAGGCTAAAGTCCTTGAAGCACTGGGATTTAAGGTGATCGATAACACTCCGACAACACAAATTCAAAAGTTACGTTTAGGACATGAACGATGAAGTTGCTATTGTGACGAAGGCGAAGGAAAACATCATTTTTGCAATGTCAAAGCTATCTCGCGAACAACGAATTGCTCTATCCATTCAGAAGCACCAACTTTTGCAGAAATGCTCCTTTAATGGGATGGCTTGTGACATCGACAGGTTCGTTGTATCTAGAAGTACCAGCCTAGAGCACATTTAGAGACTTTCTCATCATCGACGATCCTACTTTTGGCAATTGCTTTATGTTCAATCATAACAGATCTGAGATTAAAAGCAGTCTTCGTGCTGGTCCGATGTACGGTAGGAAACGAAACGCTTCCTTCAACCGTTTAATATTGAACTTTCAGGCTTGCGCATATTGGTGTACGTAAACGCAACAGAATATCTCCCAACCACTGAAGCAGTCGGAATTCGAATCACAATTCATGATAAGGACGAATATCCTTTTCCGGTATACAATACCTTTATTGCCTTTATGCCAATCGGTTTAGGATACCTTTGGATATAGTGCACCGACCGGCTACATCTCTTCATTCGGCATGAGAATGGTCTGCTTCATTTGCACTCTTCTAAGCACAATCTGCTTTAGTCTAAAATGTCGCGACTTCCCGCCCCTTACGGTGACTGTGTACCTAATGGACTGACCACAAATTACATATATGAAGGTTTCCGATATTCAACAGAGGTAATAGGCTAGTTGTATTTTCCACGATCAACCAAATGTTGCAGGGATGCTATCGAACCTGCTTCCAAGACCTGGTTGTCAAAGACTGCGGTTGTGGAGACCCTCGCTTTCCTGTATTGAAAGATGCGCATCACTGTGAAGTGTTCAACCCAGAATCACGTATGTAATTTGACGAAATATTCAAATGTTCACTTTTGCAGGGAAATGTCTCGAGCGCCGAACTAACGATCTTAGTAATGTGCATGGCAGTTTCCGATGCCGATGCCAACAGCCTTGTGACCAGTCTGTGTATACAGTCTCATATTCAGCGGCCAAGTGGCCCTCACAAAGTTTGAATATATCACTAAAAAACTGCCAACTTACCCCAGAACAATGCAATGAACATTACCAGTAAGTGCATCAAAAAGGTTTGTCTAATCACAGTTAAGGGAGAACGGAGCAATGGTTGAAGTATTCTACGAAGCACTGAATTTTGAAGTGTTTAGCGAATCCGAAGCGTACGGAGTAAGGGCTTACGTTCACTATATTGTCACAATCTGGTTTAGGTTGTGAAAATGTTAGCTGATTTCGGAGGGCAGCTCGGACTTTGGTCTGGCGTTAGCTTCCTAACATGCTGCGAATTTGTTTTCTTGTTTTTTGAAACGATTTATATGGTTTTCCATCATCACTACTTACAGTATAAAAGGCGGAAGCAGGAAGAAGAAGAGGCTCGAGATAAATTTTGAAGAAAATGTCGATTGTCTATTTTATCGTCTTAATAAAAACGGATATAAGTTAATGTAAATTGCGGTCAGGAAAGCACTCTATTTTACTGATCTGTTTAATCTATAAGAACATCCGCTTTTACAACCCGGAAGAAATAGTACGAAGATTGGAACAAAGGGGTAGAAATGTGGTTGGCATGGTCTTGGAACACCGAGTGACACAAAAATGACGTCCACCAGCGACCGCACTCAAACAAGGTGCTGTTAGTGAGCTGGAGAGAACCGAGAACCACGAATTGCGCATATAGGAAGTTCTCTCCTTTGCTTTCCTCTCCCTCACTGACTCTTTCTCTCCCTCTCTGTCTGCTGGTCATCATTCCATTAGCCGATCGGCCAACGAGCGACTATGCTGTCTACATATCCATATTGGGCCTATCACCTTTCCAGTGTTGCAGTTATTCGTTTTAATTCACCTTCCATCAAGTCGTCTCAGTCATCCGTTGCATTGAGAAGCATTACATGCACCCTGCATCATTTCGTAAGCCTTTTCAAATGTGAGTGACCAAAGACGATCGATTTCGTCACTGTCTGATAACGCTCAGTGTGTTTCCTGTTGAGGCTGAATGTGGAAAACGTTATTCGACCTTACCTAACTTTTCGCGATATTAAAAGAAACGTAGCAAGACGTCCACTCAACGCGGATAATCTGATTCGCTGCGGTGGAGGAAGATCTTCTTCGCAGAGCAATTTTGACAAACAGCTTCACAAGGAAAACCGAATAGTAGGCGGGCGTGATAATTTGCTCGGAGAGATATTTCACAAGTGTAAAGAGGTCGCCTCCAAAATTGTTTCTTCTGCTGCTGCAGAACGAACGACCTGGGTCTCTCGTATCGCCCGTCTTCGCACAATATCATGATTTGGCGTAACGAAAATTGCTAGGTTCGGAATACACATTTCTTTTTAATGAAACAAGTAATTTTCAGTCCGTGCGTGCTTTAATAAGCATCATTCATTTCTTTCTTAGCTTGGTAGACTCCACAACTTTCAGTGCGCTCTCCGTCGTATGGTAAAGTTCAGCGGTCAACCGAGTCATCGCACAATAGCGGCTATCCATACAACGATTCGTCTATATCAGAAGCGAAGGGACATTGTCGATTCATCATTACGTAGCTCTAGCCGAAGTTCTCTTCTTCACCCTTCCGTACATTGCAACAACAATGTCGAAACGCAGAAAAGGGACCACAAATTCCGACGTCCCATCTGATGGGTCACTCAGCGGCGATCAGCTGTTCGTACGTCTCTTTTCTTTTTTTGCCTCAATCACTCCTGCGTATTAATCTGTCTGGCCGCCCCATAAGCCGCGCACATCTGCGCGACGAACACATTATGCGTTTGCCTCGCCCTACGCCCCACTCATCTTCTGAACTCTCTTTCTCTCATCTCTTCGTTTCTGGCTGTCGGTCCTTTTCTCTCATTTCTTCTCCCAACTCCACTGCACAGAACATCATCGACCAATGCCCAAGGTGCGCCAGAGAGGCTCCCTCATCCGCATTTTTTTTGCTTTAAAGCATAGTAAACGGCACCATGCACACTATGACGATAGCGAAGGGACCATTTTGAGTAGCACACAAGTTCCGATTCGTGCGTTTCCTTGCCGCTTTTCCTCTCGTTCGATTTGTGTTCCTTTTCCTTCGACTGCTTCCAATATGACTCGATCAGGTGATCGATGTCCGGTCTCTGAAAGGTCTGCGATGCGTATTTATTTTCACTGTGATCCAATGAAAACGCGTACTTTGTTTCAGAAATCTTTTTCTTCCATTGTGGAGTACGGTTCAGAACGATCATCCGCGTCGGACACCGACAGTCCTCCAACGGCAAAGAGAAGGTAAATAGGAGAGCCTTTGAAACAATGCCATAATATGATAGCAGTGCATCCCAATCTGAGGTTTATTCCTAAATGATTCCTCTGCAAATGTCATCAGTTAGTGTTAAAACAAAAACTTGCGATGTAAAGTGTGTGAAATACGCTAAATATTCGCTCAAAACACCCTAATCGCGCGATCGATATCGACGCGATCTCAGTAGGTTGTGACGAGCGAACCCTTCAAACGCAACTGTGACCGTTCGCATTTCGGAAGAAAGTGACAGAATTGAATTTGCGACGTGTTCCTAGCCGCGAGTTCTTCAGTGTTCAAACAATTCTTCTTTTCTTCGACTGCACCTTTCCATCTAACAATGTTGTAATTTGTTGAATTACCTGAACACAAATTATACAAAACTTCGAATGTTTTCAACATAGTCGCAAGAATCTTGTAAATTCTTGCGCAGACTGCGGAGAACAACTGTGTGTTTGTTGTTTGTTCGGCAGTCGTTCCAATGCAATCGATATCATCAATAGGCAACGCGCCATGTGCCCATCTATTGGTCCGTTCGCTGCTGTCAGCTGAGACTGCGTTGCTTGTGGTGGAAAGGAAAAAGTAGACCTGATCAGAAGCTGCTTACAGCTTTATCGACTGTTACTAATTTTGCGATTATCACTGTTGTTTCTAATACGGAGAAGACATTTATTAACTTCATTTTCAGGCGGATGCAAGTTGAAACCCCAGCGACCGGCACAGTCCGGTCCGTCGGTCAGCGTCTCAAAGACGCTGCTCGTAGAGAAGGTCTGAAGGAAGCGAAGCATGCAACCGCGCTTAAATCTCCCCAGCGAGGAGTTCATCATGACGTTGAACAGGCTCGAATCGCTCCTAAACTCACTGATACTCAGCAAAATGTGATACGAGTGATTGGGCAGTATCTCAGTGACCTAGGACTACGGTAAAAACTGAATCACTTCGGTATAACCAGATACTTCAGGGATACTGTTGACGCACTGGTTCAAGAAGCAGGTTGTCGGTTAGAGCATCCACTTGCCTCCCGTTTACGTGACTGCATTGTTCGCGGGTTATGGAATAAGGCCTTAGACACTGTAAGCAAAATGTCCGAAGTTGCTAGTGAAAAGCAGTGTACAATGGTACGAGTATTGCTTCTTGAGGAGAAATTCAAGGAGCTTCTAAAAATTAATCAGGTAGTACAATGCAAAGTTTTGCTGTAATTATTTGTGAAATCTGTCAGCCTGTAATGGCAATTCGACTCCTCCAAGTCGACTATCCCAAATGGGAATCACTGCGCAAAAGGCGTGACCGCTTCGCTCAGATGATCATGTCTCACACTGGAGCCAAGCAATATCCCCAGCTGGATCCTGAACAGCAGAAGGCACACAACAAGAATTTGCTTGCTCGAATCCATATGATCCTACCTCTAAATATGATGTTGCCGCCCACACGATTAGAGCAGCTCCTTACCCAGGGTAGACGACGTAAATACTTCAGATCGTAACTTCGAAAAATCTTCAGCCCACAAACACCAAGTGAGCTCGTGTCAACTTCATCTAATCAGAGCGAAAGGTGAAGTGCGTCCGCCCTCCATTCTTCGGGATCATCGTTGCTCGTTCGGACATTTTCCCGGAAGGACTTCCCAAATCCTAACCGACCATGCCGATGAAGTGTGGTGTCTTCAATTCTCGTACTGCGGCCAGTACTTAGCTTCCGGGACAAAAAATGGCCAAGTAGCAATTTGGAAGGTCGATCCACAAACGCGTACTGTCACTAAGTACAAGCAGATGAGCATGGGAGGCTTTGGAATGATTTCTGCATCGGCGCTCTCCTGGAGTCTCGATGGAAAATACGTTGCTACAACGGGCACCGAGGACAATCACACGGGTATTGTGGTCTTTAATATTCACTTGGGATCTGTCGAGTCGATCATTCGCTGTGAGCGAGGAGAAACCTTTTCGACGGTTTCTTTTGGGAAAAGCACCCCCTACTCGGTCGCTTGCGCTGACCAAAAGGGCCACTTTTACTACTGTGTAAGTGGCCAAAGAATAGCATAATAGCTGTGTACTGCCTATTTAGGACATCAAACGACCCTACCCCCCGACTACTATCTTCGAAGGCTACCGTATTCGCTCTATTCACTGCATGAAGGATGGAAGGACTATCCTAGCTGCCGACACGCACAACAGGTTATAGATTTATTCGTTGTGCGAAAATTATAGCCGCCCGTTGTTATAGAATCCGGTCATATAGCCTCGATACGAACGATGAAACTACCGTTATTCAGGAGTTTAAAACAATAATTTGTTTCACATTGGACAAAAGCGAAAGCTACTGCTTGGTAACCGCAAAAGCAGAAGGTCTCCGACTTTGGAATTTAACGACACGGCAGTTCATCAGGTCGTTCTTTGGATCGGTTCACGGCGAATATGTTATTTTTGCAACATTCGGCGGTGACGAGGAGCATTTTATAGCAACGGGATCTGAAGGTGAGCTCTTTTGATAGCCTTCTCCTTTAACACGTTTTGCAGACAACAAAATTGTAATTTGGAACCGAGAGCGAGAGCAGCCAATCAGATTCCTCTCTGGACATACGGGTACAGTGAACGCGGTTTCGTGGAATCCTCGCTACCACGATATGCTAGCCTCGTCGTCGGATGATGGCACTATCAGAATTTGGACTCCCGAGTTGCGCAAATGAGGCATACCTCAGGACTTCTGTAACCTTTCCTCAAATATGATGCCTTTTGAAAACGGTCCTTCCTCTTCCTGTGTACAGAGAGTGCTAAAACATACATGTGATAATAGAAAGAACAATAAAGTCATTTATCGTCATTTGTGTAAATTTCACGACACAAAAAGAAGCTCTGGGAGTGATTCCATATTCATTAGCAAACGTCGAAGTACCGTTTTTGACCTTATAGGTTCGGCATGGAAGGGACTTCGATATACGTAGGAGTAGAATAAATCGTGTAACCGACTTGTATATTCATCTGCTCGACGGTTTTGTCGTTGTCTGGAACATCGACTGAAATCACTCCTGTGCGAAACTGCAAAAGACTTTCATAACTTACTTCCAAACATCAGGTGTTGGATATCCGACGGAATCTTGGTTCTTTCCTCGATTTTTTCTTTCAGTCGAAGTACGGTATCAAAAGGTTCTGCCGATATAATGATACTGTGACCAGCATACTGGCGGCTCTTATTGTAAACAATCACTTTTAGCAGCCTGAAAGCGTAAAATGTATTAAACAATCACAAACAGGATTATAATTAAGGTTTGCACTTGATCTCATCATCAATTATGTTGCCAAAAGCGTTTGAAATAAGTTACCAAAAGCCCTGTAAACCTACATTTGAAACGACAGCAGGAACTACGACAAGATGATGACTGGAAAAGGGACCCGGCCCCATTCCTTCAATTGGCTCACATTTAGACGAATTGCCTGCGAGGATGTCGATTCCATGCCATGCATATCGTACGCTGTCGTCCTAATAAACCGTATCCAAGCATAGAATCTAACAACACGCTATCCGCAGTTTCACATTTAATGTGACCACTGAATACTGAATCCAGCAGCTGTTTCATTGAATGCGAGCGAGTACTGGGTCCCGTCACGATTGTGCAGTGAGCGAGCGATAAAAGACCAAGTATCACTCGACACAGTCTGCTCTTTCCTCCACTGTGAAATATAAAAATGATGGCGATGGAATGCAGCATAGCATCACGGATTTGAGGATAAATAAGTTACACATTTCCGGTGTAACAACGTTTCTTTATTTCGATTTCAAACCATGCTTCCTTCTGTTTCTCTCCTTATTTATATCGATCGCGCGCTTTGTCCGATTTTGCAGCATACTTGTGCTTCATTTGAGTTATCGAGCTATTTCGTTTTTCTCCCGTTCTAAATAGTACTTTACAGGTGTTCAACATGGCTACCGCAGCGATTGACGTTAACCAGAGCATCACTGGAGCCAAAACGGCCACCATCCGTAACTACACCACCCAGCCACGTCTTAGTAAGTCACAGCTGTGTGCAAGGCGCTTGAGATCAGATTTTCAGCTTACAAGACAGTCACTGGTGTGAACGGCCCTCTCGTCATCCTCGGAAACGTGAAGTTCCCCCAGTTCGCTGAGATTGTTAAGCTCACCCTTCCCGATGGTACGAAGCGCTCTGGACAGGTGCTTGAAGTTACACGTAACAAGGCCGTCGTCCAGGTCTTCGAAGGTACCGCCGGTATCGATGCCAAGAACACCATCTGCGAGTTCACTGGCGACATTTTGCGCACGCCTGTCTCTGAAGATATGCTCGGCCGCATCTTCAACGGATCCGGAAAGCCTATCGACAAGGGACCCCCCGTTCTGGCCGAAGATTACCTGGACATTACCGGACAACCCATTAACCCCTGGTCTCGTATCTACCCCGAGGAAATGATTCAGACCGGAATTTCCGCCATTGACGTGATGAACAGTATCGCCCGTGGTCAGAAGATCCCCATTTTCTCCGCTGCCGGTTTGCCTCATAACGAAGTAAGAATTTCCCGCTTTATACGTTTTCATCCGCCGAATTCCAGATCGCTGCCCAAATTGTACGTCAAGGAGGTCTCGTCAAGCTCCCAGAACGTGAGCACCACGAAGAAACCAACTTTGCCATCGTCTTCGCCGCTATGGGTGTTAACATGGAAACTGCCCGCTTCTTCAAGCAAGATTTCGAAGAAAATGGCTCCATGGAGAACGTCTGTCTCTTCCTGAACTTGGCCAATGACCCTACGTAAGCTACTTCTAAGTATGTCTGTAGCAAAATGATGCTTGTAGCATTGAACGTATTATCACTCCCCGTCTTGCCCTCACTGCCGCCGAGTTCCTCGCCTACCAATGCGAAAAGCACGTGCTCGTCGTTTTGACTGATATGTCTTCATACGCCGAAGCTTTGCGTGAGGTTTCCGCCGCTCGTGAAGAAGTTCCCGGTCGTCGTGGTTTCCCCGGTTACATGTACACTGATTTGGCCACCATCTACGAACGCGCCGGTCGTGTTGAAGGACGTAACGGTTCTATCACTCAAATCCCCATCTTGACCATGCCTAACGATGGTAATTATCCACGTAAAGACGTTCATGGTCATTTCGTTTTTCAGATATCACCCACCCTATTCCCGATTTGACTGGATACATTACCGAAGGACAGATCTACGTTGACCGTCAGCTCCACAACAGACAGATCTACCCCCCAATCAACGTGCTTCCCTCGCTCTCTCGTCTTATGAAATCCGCTATTGGAGAGGGAATGACCCGCGAAGACCACTCCGACGTCTCCAACCAGCTTTATGCTTGCTACGCCATCGGAAAGGATGTGCAGGCTATGAAAGCTGTCGTCGGTGAAGAGGCCCTGTCCTCCGATGATTTGCTCTACCTCGAATTCCTTACCAAGTTCGAGAAGAACTTCATCTCTCAAGGTATAGCCCCCACAACCGTTGAATTTCACTGATTGTGCATCTCTCATTGCAGGAAACTATGAGAACCGCACTGTTTTCGAATCCCTCGACATCGGATGGCAACTCCTCCGCATCTTCCCCCGTGAAATGCTCAAGCGCATTGGCCCTAAGACCTTGGACAAGTACTACCCCAGAGGAGGAGCCGCCGCTAAGAGCGATTAGAGTGACACTTGCCTTAGCCCTTTCGTTACATTCCTTCTGCTTGCTATTCCTATTAATCGTAGGCCACTGTTACTTACATTCACTTAAGTAATCTCTGCTATAGATTGACCCTATGTGTGATATTTTGTGTTGTATTCGTACGAGTTGTGATCGAAGGCGTCTCTTAGGTCGTCAAGAGTTTGTGATATATCCGTAGCTAGAGTCTTAGTAATGATTTATGTATATGATTTTGAATTTACTGTATATTGTGATGACAGTGAAGTGCGTAGCGCTTCTTTTTTTCTTTTGTTTGCAAGGTCGACCGAATAAATAACTGTACTATAGTGATGTGAATTGCAAATCCTCCACAATGGGTACATTATTAGAATACAACGAAGCACATTTAACACATGAACTTCGTTAATAGAATATCCCACACAAAAAGCCAACGATTTTAAACTAAAGCTAAACACGCATGTGCTTAACCGTCTTAAATCTCGCCATCAAACTAATATAATTCAAAGCCTCTAGGTCAACATCGATAGGAATGAGTATTACTCAGAGTAACAACATCACTGAAAATAATGAAGGCACAGCCTTCCCTTGAATACCCTAGAGAACACAAATCGCAGAAAGCCCACAATACCATATGTCTCAAATGGTACCTGAGCAAACCAAGTATCACGGACTCCATAGGTAAAGTGGGACTTCAATCCCGCAGTTGACTAGCAACGGCGCGAAGCCCCAGCAACAACGTGAAGCATTTTAACACAAACCCACCTCTCGCAACCCAACAGAAGCAAGCATAGCATGAATGCAGTCAATCCAAAACCGAGCAAAAAGGACCAAAGCAATTCCTTCACCCGGAGACGGAAACGAAAACAATCTTCAACTATGTTTATCTACAAACAGAATTAGACGACTATTGGTGAAATGAAGAATTTAGAAGTTCGTCTTGTCCTCAACTTCGATAGCGGCAGCCTTCTTCCTGGTTTCCTTCGAAACGTACGACGCAGGCACAAGATAACCGAAGATGTAACGGCGACCAACCATTTCACCGACGAAGAACCAGAAAACAATCTCAAGGGCGACGGCGGCATAAACAGCGGCTTCCTAAATTGGCAGAAATGAATTAGCAACAGCGCTTAACGGAATAAGTCTTACGCGAACGCTGTAATTCTTATAAGCTTGAGTCTCAATAGCCTTGACAACAGCAGTGAAATCTTTCTTGATCACGGGCCACTCAGCAGCTTTAGGAGGGGCAAGTTCACGCTTGGCGACATTGGTAAGAAGTCCGAAACGGCGGGGGAATTGGTTCTTCTGATGGCGATATAGAACACCAGCCATATTGGCGAGCTTTTCAAACATGTTCATCTTACGAGTAGCCATCTTGCTCCTGAAATTATCAGCTTACATAAGATGTGCAACGACGAACCGACACTACAATAATCACCCGATGTTCACGAAATTAGCGCACAAACACAGTACGAGATCCTACCAACACATCCAAAATTTCTTAAAACACACAATGAATCCCAGCTACACCCTCCAGGAAATAAATTTTTACCATTTTTTACAGAAACAGCACTTGTGCGACGCGGCGCGTCTGAACGTCAGTGCTCGTCAAAAGCGATCGTACAAACGAAAGCGTCTCGAGACCACAAGCATCTTTCGAACAATTTATACTTTTCGATCTCAGCACGCGCTACACACAGTTAAATACGGGACAATGATAATCTGCTGAAGTTCATAACAGTATGGACACATCTTTGCGCAAGACAGATGCTATTTCCGTTCCAGGAGTCAACCGTGAAGAGCAAATGCTGTACAGAAATAAACAGACTTTTGCAGAAACTTCTTTGAAAGACTTTATACATTTATACTGACAGTTAAGCTAAGAATTCGTATTTTACAACAATCGCATGCTTGTTTAAAGCATTCAGCGAGCATTTAGAAAACAGATAAGCTCGCGCATCTTCTTCCTATCTCTTCTGTTATCAATACCGAGGCTGACAAGATCGTTCTCTCGCATAAAGAGAAATGCCTCCAAATCGATCCCTTCTTTATTAAAAGTGGATAAGTACTTCTGAAGTCCAAAATTGTTTAGATACTCTTGCAACGATTCTGCAAAGTAAACTATTAGAGCGATGCAAACGAGACAACGTACCATCATCGTGAATCTTTGAAGCTTCCGCATAATTGATCTTGCAGCCCGAATCTGCCATTAGCGAACGACTGAGACTTTCGTACGTGAGCGAAATTCTGGAAAGAGTTTACAAATACACAAACATGATGAGTAGAAAGAGTAGGACTGAATGTAAGAGAGCAACATACCCAAACGAAGAATGGGATGTAGTTGCTGCAGACGAATCACTGAATCGTTCTGCAAAACATGGGTAAGAGAAAGCGATATTTAAATTCTTAGGACGTACGTTTCATCCTGTCCGGTGGCTCCGAGACGGAATCTACCAAACTTGACTGGCCACTCGAACTACTCCAACTAGAGGCGAACAAACGCTCCAAATCCGTCATCGTGTAACTTGCCAGCAAATTTTTTGGTTTCCTCTGAAGGAAATGATTAATTCCTATATTGGGTTTTGATAAACTGCACCTGTGGCTTCGGTGAAAGATACATTGAAGACCTAAGCGGTGACGCTGCAACTCGTCTGTCAATTCTTTGTTGTGCTAAAATACTCATTTCATGTCAAATCAAATCAAATTAAATCTACCTTTCATCAAATCGTGTTTCGCTAAACATTTCCGTATGTCCTCCCCACAACCAAACATTGAGCACAATTCAGTAGCACTTAGATGGTTCAAAGAAGGAGCCGTAGCGCTCGCACCCAGGTCCAACAGCAATTGCATCAATTCAATCTGAAATTATGTACTTGCTTAAAAAAGAAGTAAAACTTAGCAACAAAATGCTTACATCACACAGAACCACTGCAAGACCTAGCGCGTTTAATCGTTCGAACGGGAGCCAAACTGCGTCAATATCACTACGCCTAGACGGGATTTTAGAAAATTGACTAACAGCAAAACTCACCAAAACATCGTGAAATATAAAACGACGTCTATGTCTCCAACCAAACAGGCTGCAAGAACAGCTAGTCGTCTTTGGGGAGTTAAAAGCGCGGACTGGGTTGGATGACATGTCTGCAGGTATTTAATAATTTCGAAATGACCATATACCACTGCTACGCTTATCACGTCAGTTTGCAAATCCCTAGAAGCAAATCCCATTAAAACACACTGTGAACAAAAGAAGTACGAACGAAATATGAGCGATATTAGCACCGGCTAGAACCAGCTCTTTTACTACGTCGACGTCTCCATTTGCAACCGCGTGAAACAGGGGTGTTGTTCCCAGAATATCGCACGCGTCCGGATCTGAGCCGTAATTCAGTAGAAGTTTCACCTAAGCAGATAAGCAGCAATTTTACAACAAATTACCAACTTACCATTTCAAGGCATCCTTTACCGGCAGCGATGTGCAAACAAGTGACCAAGTCGTCGTCCGCGAAATTCACCAGTCGAATGTCTGACTTGAGTATCTCTTCTACCGAAAGAACATCATCGTTGTGCGTAAAATGAAACAAGTTGGCAAGGGTTTCATCGATACGCTTGAAGGACATCACTTCCGCCTAATCCCGAGAGTAAACGATGTTGAATTAGACAACTCGACGCTGATCTGGAACGAAACTAAAGATAAATCAGTTTTAATTAAAAACAGCTGCAAAAGATAAAAACCGATTATTTTCGGTGAACAAACAGCCGACTAAAATGCGCGAGCGAGGCGGGAGCGGCAAAATTTGCGGTCCATTGAAAAATTATTGCGGCAAACTTCTGTGGTCTTCCAAAATACTCCATCGCGGGTTCAGGAAATTTCCGCGTATGGTGAACTCCGGGAACTGGGCAAATTCAGCGAAGAAGAATTCGTTTGGTTGAAAAAGGTGAAACATCTTAGTTAATCTTGAGGAATATGCCTACAGAATTTAGACTGAGGATTAGAGTTGTCATCGGGTCGAACCCGAAAATCCACATTGTTTGCAGCACACACCAATTTTGAAGTCCAATCGAGAAACTTTCAAGTGCGCTGGCGTCGCCCCAACATCGCGGCCCAGCATAATCAAAAAATTTTGACCGAACAGCAAAACAAGGTCCAATTAGGGGTGAAACCCGAAAAACCCGAACCCGAACCCGAACCCGAAAATCTGACCCCGAAACTTTTTGAATGGACTTTTTTTTGAATGGACTGGCTTAGGCTTATACCTGTCGATTTTAAACGAGCCCGAAGAGTGAGCCCTGTAGCTTTGCGCATTTCCTAGTACTGTGGCAAACTTGATTTTGCTTTTTGGACAGGGGTGGGCAAAGGGTGGGTCGATTGTGGTCCCGCAACGAAATCCCTGAATTCACAATGTATCGCGACGGTCGCATGGGAGTGTAAAATACGGTGGATTTGTGGGCAGTTTACAGTAAAAATGGCCTTTTTTCTCGGCTGGGGCAGGCATCAAGGGGTCTACCCGACAGTACGTGGCTTGATAAACGATCATATTGCAAAACATAAGGCAAAATGACGATTTTTCCACAAAAGTCAGCCTCTTAGGCCAAAAACCGGCAATGAAACATAGTAATTTCGATGTACTGCTGCATAGAGCTAGGCGAGCTCTATCGATTAGACCCTACTTTACTGCCCCCCCCCCCCCCCCCCAGCCAAGGAAAAAGGGGTAAACTGGCCAATTTTGCAATTCTACCGTATTTTCCTGCCATTGAGGGATATCGTTGTGGGACCACATTTACTTATTTTCAGTTTTTGTCCAATTTCTGTAATGACCATCACGTCTTTTCTCTGCAGCATCTTCTAGAGGCGGAAAATCCACATTCAAAACTTCTGGGGTTAAGAAACCTATGAAGGATTTCCAATGAATCTGACCATCTTAGGCCAAAACCGGCAATGAAACATAGTAATTTCGATGTACTGCTGCATAGAGCTAGGCGAGCTCTATCGATTAGACCCCTATTTACCCCCCCCCCCAGCCGAGAAAAATGGGGTAAACAGGTCATTTTATGTAAATCTACCGTAGTTTCCTGCCATTGAGGGAGATCGTTGCGGGACCACACGCTAAACCTCCTACTTCACTTCAATGTTTTGACCCATACCTGTAATGATGATCGCGTATTTTTTTCGCGGCATCTTGTAGGGAAGCCCACTTCACTATGACTTTACCCCCACCCCGCCCCACTTTACTCCACGCCCGGGGTCCTAAAACTATGTTTTTTTAAGACCGTGGTTCTTAAAACGACCTGTTGGCGCATCCTTGTAATGAGGATCACCTGTTTTCTGTGCAGCATCTTGTAGAGGAGGAAAATTCACTAGGCCTCACTAAGATGATCCGTCTCCACAATAATGAATGAAACGAATAGTCCTTATTTCTAACAATAAGCTCTTTCTCGAACTCCACTTCCATGCACTTGCATCTACGGAACGAAGATGCATAGAGAAATTAAAGATTGTCTGCCAATTAGCGGTGTTCTCCAATCGTTAAGTGAATGTGACAAACGAACATTTCACTGGCTTCAAAGAATGCAAGTCTGTAGAAACGCTTAGAATGAAGAGGCAAACTGCTATTTTATTGAGCTGTATTTTTTGTTCGGTAGATGTACTTAAAATAGGTATCCGCGTTCCCCGAGAACTAGGAAGTATATGTTCTTTCCAGGTGTCTTCTTACTCGAAGGGGTTCACGAGCATGCTGGTTTTGCACTGCGAAGTACTGTTCTTTCAGCCGGGCAGTACGTAGACAATGTAGAAGCGCCCAATGTTAGCGTACACCAAACAAGTATAGTTTACTTCAATGATTCTCGTCTTCATCTTTTGCCGAGCAAAAGTAAATAAGATCAACTATCTTCGCAATCTGTGAAATTCTTTAGTTTGTGAGTTCAGCAAAGCAGGAATATCCGCTTTTATTGGACCACCTTCTCCTGATATGTCAATAATTATCGAAATACTAGCTGCTGAATACGACCTCACTTATATCAAGTACGTGTGGGATCAGCCAAAGCATCTGTATCCGGTACAGAAACGGGATGTTTACAGTTTATACCCCGCAAATGATTACATCAATCTTCTTGAAAAACTGCTTGGCTACCTTGGCTGGGACCGAGCGGTCATAGTTTATGCGAAACGAGACGGTTCATTACTAGTACAAGGACCAAAATAACTGTTTTGTTGAAGGGATATTTCGACTATTCGATCTTATCAATGTTTTGGACAATCTGCTCTTTGTGGAGGTCACAACGTTGACAGACAAGGGCTTTGTGGATGCCGCAAAAAAAGTTAAAACAATCTGCGACAATCAATTGTGCTGGGCTTCTACGAATCGGGTTGTTGTTTTCCTCGACGCCGAATCCTCTACCTCGTTCCTGATGGCAGCTTTAAAGCTAGGAATGATCGATTTCAAAAACTGGTACCTGCTCGTCAATGTGGTAGACGAAGAAGGCTCACAGCAAAATTATATACCACTTTAAGGACGACCTTAAAGAAGGCACTGAGCCGTACACTCATAATATGGTTCGAATTACATCTATGACGATTTGGAACGACCGGCCTTCAAGAAAAGGCATATCGCATGAAGTCTACTCAAAACTACAAAATCAGTTCGAAGTCTCTTGGAGAGGAATGTTCCCCAACTTAGAACATTGTCCACTGGTTCGCTGGAAAGACTTGTATTCGGTTGAATTGCTCATTTAGAAAGATTTTGTCCTCTTCTTTGACGCTGTATTCCTGGCAATGAAACTCTCAAGAAACTTTGTGAAAGTACGAGATGGTTCCACCTGTCGCAGCATGTTCAAGCTGCGCCAAGACGAAGGATTTCGGCATATGGTTAGAGAATGGTTGTCGCTGAAGTATTATGTTGCATTTTAGGCTTATGACAGTTTAATGGATAAAGTTCACTTGGATTATTCACGGTCTAGAGTGAACAGCAAGATTTTTGTTTGGGAGTTGGGTGTTGATGGCACACCATTCACAGTGAGTGAATCTATTCCTTGCACCGTAGAAATTCATGCTGCAGACCGGAATTTGGAAAACTGACTGGGATATGGTTACTCAACGACTATCGATGCAAGACAGAATAATACCAAACAGTCACAACCAGTTCACAGAATCAGAAAGAAAGGTATGTGCACATTGGAGAGACGTCATAGATCCTTCTTAGAAGCGATTTCTTCGCGTTACTACAATCGACGAGCGACCTTATGTTATGGAAAAACGGTTACCTAATGGGAACGTAGTTTACGAAGGTTTCTGTGTTGATCTACTCAACAAACTATCCCAATACCTCCACTTCGAGTATAAGCTAACCGTCGTTCCCGATGGCAAATACGGCGAGCCTGTTAATGGAACTAAAGACTGGGATGGTATGATAGGACAAATTCTGAAAGGGGTGAGTAGAAAACGTTATAAAAAATGATTCCTGTTAAGGAAGCAGACCTAGCAGTCGCGCCCATCACAGTAACAGCAGGTCGCCTAGAGGTGGTTGACTTTACGGATCCTTTCCTTCAACTTGGGATTTCCATGCTTTTGAGACAACCCCGTAGAGGGACGCCTCCAGCTTTAACAAGTTTCTTGCTTCCCTTAAGTGGATCCGTATGGTTTATGGCTGCTGTTGGGACGCTGGCCACAACTTTGGCATTAACAATGGTTGCGGTCTTCAGTCCGAAAGAGTCAACTGCTGAATTTCATTTAATGGTATCATTGAGAAGACATCGATTAACGTACCTTTTCTTCAGAATAGCCTATGGTATCTAGTCTGCATTCTTTTACGAGCTGGATCTGGATACAACTGTCATTCTGTTGCAAACAGACTAATCAGTACCGTTTGGTGGACATTCACGATCATTCTGATTGCTCAGTACACAGCCAACTTTGCAGCTGTTCTCACCGTTGAGCGGAAAACAATCCCCTTCAATGTATTTTATAATGATTTGTATGACCAAAGGTGTCTGTAGTCTTTTGAAGAATTAGGTAACCAATCGGAGTACACATTCGGTTCAATCCTTGGAGGTTCAACTATGCAATTCTTCAAGTACTCACGATTGGACACTTTCAAACGCATCTGGACCAAAATGAGCAACAGCACCCCCTCGGTGTTTGTTGAAACGAACGACGAAGGCGTTCACAGGGCGCTGAACGAAAAGTTCTTACTGCTTTTGGTCGCTTTTTCTCAACACAATTTGTAGATACGTGTTCATGATGGAGTCCACTTCGCTCGAGTACCAACTAACACAAAACTGCAATCTTACGCGAGTTGGCAACGTCGTGCTAGGTTCCAATGGTTACAGCATTGCACTACCAAAAGGCTCAAAGTGGAGAGAAAAACTGACAAGGCAGATACTTGATTTCAATGAAAAGGGAATCATGATGATGCTGAAGAATACTTGGTGGCAGAAGAACCCCCAAACAGAGTGAGTCTTCAGAATTAACGACAATTGTCTAATTTGTTCCCTGTAGCTCATGCGAAGACGAGTCTTCTGAAACGCGGCAGTCGCTGGGAATGGCTCGTGTGTCCGGACTGTTTGTTCTGCTTGGCTGTGGACTTTCTCTCGCTCTTCTGGTGGCTGTAGGAGAGAAGCTACTTTTTTCCGTTCACACTAGAAACGGAGTATCTACACTGACTACAAAGCAGTTCTAGCCTGTAATTGTAATTGGAATATTTATATATTAACAAGAATTTAAAGCTATATCCGTTCACGGCTGTGATACGTCGGAGGTGGTCCTTGTTCGTCTAAGCATTCTTCTCGTCTGTTGTGCTGAGCATGGAGTTTCCAATAGAATGCCACCGGTGCTAAAATGAACGGTTCGCAGTTATACTCTTAGATTGCCTTGCTTACCTACGGTCAATTTCACATGATTTTGCTAAAAAGTGGCATTTGTTGGTATAAAGTTTACCGTGCTGATCACACACGGGATTCCAGGTTTCATCGCAACTGCTTTCGCAGCATTTGCCTAAACATGATGAGTTGCGTAAACCATACACCTGAACACACCTTTATATTTGACGTGAAGCGTGCTATTAACGTGGATTTTGTCGTAAATACACTTAGTGTTCTCAAAGTGGCACATACTAGCATGTGTTCCTCCTTTGTTGTCGCAAACCGGCTCGTCCATTTTGCTACACTGTTCAATTGAGCAACATTCTCCTGAAGTTGGCAAAAATTCAGAATGTGTCAGAAATGCAAAATTCACCGTTATGCACCATGGTTAGAGTTTTGTTCTTTCTTTGTAACACACATTTTTTCGCTTCGAAAGAACAGAAATCCAAATGAGTTTGTGCTTCAGAGTCGCACACTGGGCCTGTCTTCATGCAGTCCCCAGTGGGAACTTGGCAGCACTCTCCAGTGTACGCCAAGGGAAGGACCTGGTCTTGTCGTTCAGCTTCACATTGTTTCACCCTGCATATCATGAATTATTTAAATTACACATTTTACGGTTTAAACCGGAAGTGACAGATGTTTTTGTGTGTCACGTTGCCATCGCACACAGGTTGATAGGCATCATCGCACGGCTGATTGCAACACTGTCCATCGTAGTCTTTCTTCAGCGTTTCATTGAACTTCTTCTGCGCGACGCACTGTTCTTGATGGAAGACACAGTTATTAATGTGAGTGCGACCCGATGTGTCGCAAATTGGGGCGAAAGTGTATTCGCAGGGAGACTTTTTGCAACACTCGCCTAGATTTAAAATGTGTTCGAGGGTATATTAAAGTAAGAGCCGGTACCGTCGTACTCTTTCGTGAGTCCGGGTGTTCCTGACTTTCCATTTCGAAGATGACAGTTGGCCTTATTCAAGTGACACTCATTGGCGAAAGTGACTCCTTAAGAAAGCGTTGAATATAACACATAAAGTGTACATTACCATTGGAAGCACAGACAGGACGGGAGCTGTCTTCGCACTTATCACCGCATTTTTCACTGTCCATACATTCTTCATATGATTGTATTGTCAAGTTCTTATGATGGATGCGGTCAGCAAGACATCTTTGTTCCGAAAATTCGCACAGGTTCTAGGAGTGTTGGCATTAATCACATAAATTCACTAGGATTTGTACCATGTGAGTAGTTCCCTCGTTATCGCAAACGGGCCTCCAGACGTGTGGACACTCTAACGAGCAACATTCTCCAAAGTAAGATACCGATATCTCAGCTTCATTTTCGCAGTTATCTTTTTCAAGGTGGCAGACGCTACTGTATGTGATTGCATCCGAGCCGCAAACAGGAGCGTATTTGTTTGGGCATGACAGACCCGCACAGTCGTGTTCGCTCTTACTCACGAAAATTTGTCCATTTCCTTCTACAAAGTCCAATGGATTCGCAGCGAATGATCAAGGCAAGACGAAGTACCTGATGAAGTTTCCGGAGCGGTTGTGGTCGTGGTCGTTATGACGATACTGCTTGTTGTCGTGTGATCGTCGCATCGTCCCTCAAAGGCCTCATGTGGCGGCTTTTGTTTGTCGATCTTTTCGATCCGGCATCTACTAACTTCGAAGTGACAGCGATTACGATGTGTTACTCCGTTCGAATCGCAAACCGGTTTACTTTCGGCCGGACAGATTTCCAACCGGTCGCAACATCTTCCTTCCTGCAATATACCTAAATTTCTGCGCAAGCGTGCTAATCGTTACATAAGCGCTGGTGATGTTGTATCCGAATTTCTTCTCGTAGATGCAGCGCAACATGTCGAACTCACATTTCGACTTCGTATCTCCAGCCTGATCACATACAAAGAGATCGTCGTCGGATTCAGGTTCCAAATGAGCACACGGTTTCACGAGACAAACAGAACACTCTCCTGTATAGAACTTCTTGGTTAGCTTTGGTTAACATTGTACATTGGCTATACCTTTGAATAGGATTTCCAATTTTTTCTGTGCACACTGTGCTTTTTGGTAAATACAGTAGTTTGGATATGTGACAAAGTCACTTCCGCAAATGGGGTCGTAGTCATTCGTGCAGTTTTCTGACTTAACTAGTCGGCAATTTGATATATTGCACAATTCTTCTGGGAAGATACGAAGCGTGCGTCCTTGTTGCGCTGCCAAACATCTGGCCCATGCAAAGAGACATTCGTTTCTGTAATTTGTTTTCAGTGTCAACAAAGTGCTGATTCAGTTAATTTTTTAGTTAGCTAACTTAGTTAATTCGCAATTATTGTGAACTTTGACTGCATAGAAACGATGCTTACTTGTGAACGTGGCCATCGCTATCACACACAGGACTTTTAATGTTGTCGCAGTGAGGTTCAGGACATTCGAACGTTTTGTTCGTTGTTGCCACTTCTTTCCCTTCCGCATGTGAATTCACTGCAGTTTTCATATGTTTTGAACTAACGTCTTTGCATTCGTGAAGCGTTGTCAAGAATGCAACATCATCGACGCCCTGGAATGAATTTGGTGTTTTTATAGATTTAGTTTGTTCTTGAATCACCGCTTTTCGTGCTTTGCAGTTATACATTTGAAATGTGCAC
The DNA here is from genome assembly GCA_030435675.1 of Steinernema hermaphroditum. Lineage (NCBI taxonomy): Eukaryota > Metazoa > Nematoda > Chromadorea > Rhabditida > Steinernematidae > Steinernema > Steinernema hermaphroditum. Next base: position 8,951,168 of record CM059625.1, on the reverse strand, counting down.
AGGTTGGGGTGTGTCGTTCCATGACTATCGCAAACCGGGCGGTAATCTCTCGAACATTTCGTAGGGCAGACCTCTTCCTGAAATACCATGTACTACGAAGGTCATAGCACAATCAGTACCTTCAGATTAAACAAAGGAGATCCCGCATGACATGGTCCAACGTGCACTAGGACTCTTTGCTCAAGGTTTGCTCTTCTTTGCTCGCAGTTCCAGTTGGAGAAAAGGCATATACTCTGATGTGTATGATTGTAATTATCGCACACCGGTACTAATTCTTCCTTGTCTGCACATTTCGCACATTCCTTCCCTGCTTTCACTGGTTCCCGCCGAATATTCTACAACATGTAATTAAAGGTACAAAACTGGGCTAATTACCACTTTGGGTTTCGAGCACTCGCCCTTGTATGCGATTTCAAGTTGAACGCCGGCGCGAAGCGACTTACATGCGGCGAATTTGAAGAGACACATGTTCAGGTGGGTTTTGTTGTTATTGTCGCAAACGGGATCCTTCTTTTTGGTGCAGAGTGCCGCAGAACACAAAATATCCTAAAGGAAGACGATCAGTCTTTATCCACTCTTTTCTTTTGCTTTCATTTTTATGATTTTTCCTCCCTTAATGCATTTTATACGGCATTGTTTAGAGGCGATCTTACTGAAACGACGCACCTTGTTATCTGGTTGCTGATCTAGAACGTTTCTTGCTGTGTCGTTCGGAAAGCCACTTTCGCCGCTGGCAAATACGTCATGATCTTCAGTGGAGCCATACTCTCCGCCGCCTCCTAGATTCCATAAGCACAAAAAAATCAGCATATTTATTATACCGGAAGATACGGTAGCGGTGTTTTCAGGGAAGTTTTGCGTTAACTCGTCAGAGCTCAAAGTGCGAGTGCCTGCCGCTTTGGGAGTTTCTTCATGTTTTCGGCATTTACCGATGTGCTTTACCTTCCGTGGAATGTGTCCTAACGCTTTCAAGCGACAGTTAAACGCCTCGAATCTGAAGGGGAACGCGGATATAATCCATCATGTCATGTCGTTAGGAATTTACTTGCAAAGACTTGAATGCGTCTCGTTGACTTCATCGCACACGGGTAATGCGAGGTCGTCGCATTTTTGGGAACAGTCCTCACAGTGTCCTTTGTGCTTAATTGTAACTGTAATGTTTTCAGTTTTCCTGCGGAGACATTCGACAGCATTAAAGAAGCACTCGTTCTCATGAGTCACCCCTAAATTCCTCGTGATGACTTCATTAAATGCTCTTCCTTACCTTCGCTGTCGCAAACCGGATCTTTGAAGTCTTGACACACAACTGCAGGGCAGCATGTTCCTTTATACTGAATATAAAGATCTAAAATGGCGATAAAATTGAAGTTATCAACCAGTTACACCTTTATCGTTTAAAAACTGGCAATTAAGATGACAGGCGCTATCGTAAGTGACGTCATCAGATCCGCAAACTGGTTCGAACACCTGATCGCACTTGCACGATTTCTCTGCTGTCCCGCCTGTAACGATAGCTTTGTTTACTATTTATGTTGCGTTCATACATCATATTTAAGCATGGACTATTTAGCGTATGAAAATGCAATATTACCCAGTGTCATTCACCTATATCGGTTAAAATAGGTCAGCAGAAGGGTCCGATTGACTTTCATTTGAATTGTTCTTTATGAACGGTGGAATCAATCAACAACGGATGATGATCTCACGGTCTTTCAGAAAACTTCAACGTTCACCAGAAACAACGGTTCACCGAAAGGCCAGAAACTTCAGATGAAACGAACAGATCAAACTACGTGGTTGGATATGAAAGCAAATGCGCGGCAACTTTTTTTTGCGCTGCATGATAAAATCTCCTCGTTCCCAACGGTTTCCCTTGTCTAATCGTTAAAGAAGACGTAATATGACCTTTCTCTCTTCCGGTGTAGGATGGTTCCGACTGAAAGGCAGTCGAGACAGTCACAATTGATTGAAAGGCAGGCTTCACTCTTTAAAGGTTAGAGATTACAGTGTTACCCGACTGCAGTTTACCTAACGAACTTGTAAAGAGACCGCAAAAAACGTTACGTACCAGATGCTGACACAAACAAATATGATAAATAGAACTGTAAAATAAAGCTAGATATTAGCATGTGGAATACTGGACGAGAACCCTTGCCGGCGAACTGTAGAGGAGTTATCCAAGCGCGATCGAGCTGACGCGATGTAGTCGACGCCTTACTTCGCGGTTGAGGGCGTGTCTTGAGAGAGTTACGCAAAGTTATTGCACCGTCGCGCACCTAAAAAGTGAGCAATGTTCGGAGCTCCTCAATCCTCTATGAGCTGTTGCACTCCATTAGATCTTTTCAAATGAAACAGTGCGTATCGGGAACATTTGATTCAAGGGTTTTTTTACAATCGCTGCCGAAAAGACATTTCATTCGGCGAGCCAATTGAAGTGTTGGCCTCTTAAAACTAATCCGAATCATGTGGCTACGGCTAAAAACTCTAATTATATTGGTTTTCAACGATTTGCAACGGATTCAGTTCAGCAGAGAAAGAAACCTTGAGTGTCATCAAATGTGACCCAGAAAGTATCGCAGGAAAATAACAGCTAATCCGTACTAGCATTTTGTGCTATTGGGTTGATCCATGAAAATGACTGATAATGTAAGTGGCAGCTTATTAGCATGTTTATCATTCAAGGTATATGCACAAGTTTCCTCTGATGTTGTTAAGTACGGGCTAGATACAGCTAAGGGAGTGCTATATGAACAGCAAGCAGGAATCTCTTAGCTCAAAATGGGGAGAGAATGTGGTGGTCGACATGGAAACGTACGGTCTCGGGTAGGGGTACTTTTTGCGAATCCAAGGGTCATTTTTTCAACACTTGGTGTCGTTTTACGTAAAGTGGTCGAGGTCGTGGAGTCGCTATGTAAGTGTAGTATCATAGGTGTTATCCACATACTACATATCCCCATGGTCTGTTATAGTACTTAACCAATTGGGAACATTGGAAGTAGCAGAACATGGTGATCGGACGAGAACATTTTTGAGAATTGCTAATGTTATGATACATGACGCACACAGCGATAGGTGCGGAATGTAAGACTCGATGTACATGGTTGAAGGCAGTCCCAGTCCATCACACAACTAAGACCATAAGCACCCCCAAGATCGGGAACCGTGCCGTAGACCAAAGGCAAATCATAGTGTGGAATGAGAGTTCACTCAACAGCGCACCCACCGACTTTGCCCTGGGAGTAAACATTGCAAACTTAAAGCATGTTTACAAAATCGCCATTTTTTATGGATCAACCCAATATGTCATCTTAATTGATTTTGCTAACGAAGAGACAGATTTGACTGTGGAAAAGGTACGCCAGTGTACAATGTTTGCTCGTTTCGAAAGATGACATGCGTCCTTCCCAGATCGGACTTGCCCTCGATCATTTTATTACCTTATTACAGTGCTTAGCTTTAACTCATTAAGTGCTCGTACGGCTCTTATCAATAAGTCGTAAACGAAGAATGTACAAAACCAACGTTAAGCAACCCCACAGATTCACTCGCTCGCTGGCTACGCTTCTCAGTGGCATCGAGAAGAATGCGGGCGATTCCGCTTTCGTCAGCGGTTCTGCTCACGCTATGTGCTCTTGCACATCACTGTTGGACAACCCATGCCAGCTCACTCGGTAAGTTTTCACTCATTTCTGTTTTGATCCTGTCTCTAAAGCTGAGTACCACGGTGGAAACGAGAAATACGAGCTGCCAGAATATACAGTGCACAATGTCTCCCGACGAGCCCCTATTGAAGAGCATGTCCGTGTTCGCCGGGCTCTCTACAAAAATGCCGGCGCTGCGATGACTTGCGATATCGGCTGGACAGGACTGTACTGTGAAAATCGTTAGTTGCGCGTAAAGAAAGATATTTACATGAGTACTACTATATTTAGCAATTTGTTATGACCACGCAGAAAGTCTGGCGCCCCCGTCTGATACGGACTACATTGAAATGCTTTACCTTGCCTCTGGATGCGATGGGGAAATCAACTTCCCTGTTGAAGAAGGAGTTGGGTCGCTCCAAGTTGCTGTCAGCACCGACATTGGAAAACCGGTGGTCAATCTTACAAGTAGACTGGGAAATGTTCTCGCTCCTGACACCTCCATTTCGGTTGATCGCCAAGGCGTATTCATCTATAAAGAACTCACTGCTGGACCATACCGGGTGAATGTAGACATCGGTAAACTTGAAACGACCCTCTGTCACGTCGAAATTTCGGTATGTGACCTGATGTTTTTAAATTTAATACTTCGCGACTTAGGTTGAATCTAAATTCGGAGTATCGTTGCGTGCAGGTCTCATCAACAGCCCGCACTCCGATCGAGTCGTCGATACAAACGGAGTTGGTGGAGTTGCGGAGTACATCGCCGTTCATGCCTTCAACCTATCGAGCCCTGGAGGTGCTTTGTCGAAATGCGAAACACACTAAAGATTGCTTTCAGCCCCTGCTGTTGTAAGAACCAGAGATTACCGAAAGAGGTTCTCGTCTTATACTCAACTACTGACAAGGCGCTATGAATGTGGTTACGAGTACTATGCAGGCATGTTCGCCTTTGAGACCGATAAGGAATTCATTCTGAGCGTATGTATGACTTCACCTAGAAAGATTTATTTTTGTCATTTTAAGGTTGATGGAGTTGACGGTTATGGCTACAACTTTAGACGTTCGAAGCGCCTTTCTTGCACGAGTTCGTTACTTCTTCTTAATTTTCAGTACCTGCTATTGAATTCATTTAGAACCATCAACCATCCCGACCAATCCACCCACAACGCCTGCGCCCACCATGGAGTGCTATAACAACGGAACTCTTATGAACAGTGGAAAAGAGAACGCCGTATGCTTCTGCCCCGAACTCTTCACAGGTCGCCAGTGCGATCAGAGTATTTGCATGAATGGAGGCACTTTACATGGCCAGCTTGAGTGCGAATGTCCCAGTGGCTTTTCCGGACCTAACTGCCAAAACGGTATGCAGCTGTTTTCAGAATGAATCGCAATTATTTATCTAGTGGTCTGCCCAAGCAAAAGCTACAATTTCGACACCGACTACAGGACGCTAATTGTGGTTCTCCGCAAAACACAGTCGATGGCTCCTTATATTCAAAACATCACAGATTCGCTGCAAAGAGTCAACGATCACATGGTACAAGGAATTTACGGAGAGAGTCTCTACCGCGGTTTCCGTCTGATCACCTACGCCAATGACCGTAAGGCTGACTATTGTCACAGTAGCACATAAAGCATCTGATTCTAGAAGTGGATAGCAACCCATACTCAAGCCTTGCTGATTTGCTGACGGCGATAAAGAGCACAACTCTTGTTCCCAGCAAGAACTGCTCCGATTCCATCTCCAATGCAATTGCGAAAGCTTTCGAAGCGCCTTTCGTTTTCAACAAATCGCCGATCAACGTTTTCACAGATGTTGTAGCTGATGACAACGATGACTACTTCGACGTTATCTCCAGAAACACTTTCAAGAAGTTCCAGGTAGATTTTTTGGTTTTTAATATGCACCTATTCCATCATTAGATGTACTTCTTTGTGCCACAAGGAGGATCATGTAACGCTGACCCAATGAGCCCTGGAGCCCGCATCATGGACAAGATCGCGCATCACACTGGAGGTTTAGTCCTCACTCCCAGTCAAGACAACTTCGTTTTGGTGCGTTATGAACAGTTTATGAATTTGCAAAAAAAAATATTTCAGCTGACGTCTTCGGTGATCACCACCATTTCGACTCACGCTGCCCCTCTCCTTGTCAACGACTATGCGCACTGTCGGACGAACTCCTACAACACCTTCCTCGTTGACTCTTCAATGAAGCACGTGCTGATTTTGGCTAGCGGAAGTACGGTATTTGTCTGTGAAGCATAATTAAAGGAATCCGTTTCAGAGAACCTCAGCATTTCGTTCAATGACCCAACCGGTACCGCCGTTCAGGTGACTCCATTCGTTGCCGATGGAAATAATTACGTGTGGGAAATCGAACAAGCTGTCGTCGGAGAGTATTTGATGACTCTTAAATCTGATCAGGTAGCGACTTGTTCATCAGTTTCTTATGTACTCAAGTAACTATTTAGGATAACGCGCCATGCAGCTTCCGGGTCATCGGTCAGTCGAAGTACGAACTTTTCTTTGGAATGTCTACTGGACTTCTTGACGACTATGCTATGACTGATCCCGTCTACCGTAAGTGTATATGATAACCTGCTTTGTTACAGTTGCGCCGATATTTTTAGAGCTTCCTAATCATATTGTTGCTCATTTCAACGGCTTCGACGAGGACAAGATCGATCCGTTTAAACTGTTTGCGGAAATTGCAATTACAACCACAGATGAAGAGGGCAATTCTGTTCCCTTGTACTATTCATCAGGTACTATCTTCAGCTGAATTGTTGAACTAGTCTTTGTAGGTGTTTACCGCGACGGCTGCATGTACAAGCTCTACTTCGGTCCATACACCTGTACAGCGCCCGACCAACTCTTGTATATAACGGTAACCAAAATTTCAAGTATGATGTATTTAGACGCTTATTTAGGTCTACGCTGACGATCCTACGGGAGCGACAATTCAACGTACAGCAGTGGGCGTTTGCGCGTTCAAACCACTTACTCCGGCTCCTCCCACAGGTTGCCAAAACGGAGGTGTCACCAACCCGCTGAAAAATGACACATGCATCTGCACTCCTAACTATGGTGGACTTCACTGCGAAAACATTAAATGTCTTAATAATGGAACTGCGGTACACGGTCGCTGTGAGTGCCCTCGCGGTGTCGAAGGAAAATTCTGCGAACTTCGTATGTTTCTTTTTTTTATCTTCAGTCTACAGTTATCGTTCAGTCACCTGCAATCAAATCGCAGAGGGTGTTAACTTTGACTCCAATCACCGATCTCTGGCGTTCGTCTTGAGTACTCGTACTTCCATGAAGGACTCTCTGAATGCCATCGCCAACAAAGTGGATAATCTGCTGCGGGAGCTGCAGAGCGCCTCCACCAATTTCATCACCCAGTTCACTATTATCACAGTGAATCAAACAGGTGAGCAAAGAAAGGAAAATGTATGATAAATCCTGAATTAGTTGTGACCGAGTTACGAACGACTGCTGATCCGAACGGCTTCGCTGATGGTGTAAAGTACGTAGTCAGCGACATTATTCCACAACAAGCAACTCCAGAAACGGTTAGCTTAATCTCTCGTAACTTTGTGTATATTCTGCCAGTTTAGAGTTGTCCAGTTCGTTTGGAGGAAGGAATAAGTGCAGCTCTCAAAAAATCACTCCCGAATTCGTATGTCTTCGTTTTCACCGATTCGGATGATACTAATAATGTCTCCATGGCATATGCAGATGCCTTGACTTCGGCTGTTGAGCAGCAAACAAGTGTAAAAAAGACATAGAATTTTCAGTATCACCAATCCTCATTTAGGTCTTTTTGGTTATCAGCCAGGATTCAATTTGCACCAGCAGTGGGCCAGGTCTAGTTGCGGGCAAATTCACGGAACTCGTTGATTACAGTGCGGGCGACGTCATCTACACTAACACCCCTGAGAAGGCATGTAACATCATGGTGTGTGTTTTACCTGCGTTTAGATATTGGACATTATCCCCGCTCTTCACAACTCTGGATTGGCAGGTGTCTATGCGGCTGAGGATTGCACAGACGGATATGAGTTCTACATCCCTGTTGACGGGTGGACCCAGTCACTAATGATTACTGCTCACGGTGACGATCCGCAAATCACTGTCACCCTTCCAAATGGACTGGATTCCATACATCAGACAATCAAGTATGAAAACGCAATTGCTTTCGACAACAAGAGCATCGTCACCGAGTATATCATCCGTATGCTTTTTCGTTTTTCCTTCATGACAAACTTGTTTAGCTTGTGATGACGGATGGGGTGAATCAAAGGGACGTTACTGCTTCAAGTATGATCCTTATAATGCCGTTTCTTGGAAGAGCGCTTCGGACAGCTGTCACCAGCTCGGTGGTAGTTTGGTGAACATTTTCTCCCAGGAAGATGAAAAGCAAATTGAAGGTTGGTACAGGTGCTAATAGACTCTCATAGTTCTTTGAAGTTGGAATCTACAAGACCGAATCATGGATTGGATTGAACCGCATCAATGGCGTTTGGACCTGGGATGTTCCGGCCGGTGTTGCCCAGACAGACGTAAAATTGACATATTTATACCGCAAGGGTTTATATTTTTTTCAGCTTACTGGCAATTCTTACACTAATTGGGCTGCTAATGAACCAAGCGACAACAACTCTGGAAAGGACTGTGTGACCATCAAGCGAGATACCAACAATGTGCCTAAGTGGTTTACCACCGAATGCAGCAAGCAAGTTTATTCAGTGTGTCAGAAGCACAAATGTGAGTTTGGCATATGCACATTTACTAACTGACTGTACATGATAGATGGTCAAGCGATGATGCCGTCCGATCCCATCAAAAGTAGGCGTGCAGTGTTCAGATTGACATACGAAATAATCATACTTAGACCGTCTTCCTGCTGGTGTTTGGACAGTGCGCTTGCAGTCTTCTGGTAACTGCAGTCTGCAAGCTCGTGTTCAGAGCTACATCCAAGTGTACTACGGCTTTACAACCGAAGGAGTTCATAGTGACAAAGCTGAGCGATACGCAAACATCGACTCAAGTAATATAATGCGATGTTTTCCTGATATTGAACAAAAATACGTTTAGAATCGAACAGGTACATTGCCACTACTACTGGGCTTACTGCTGGAAATCCTGACTTCAATCCAAATGGAGTTGGTGGACGTTTGAATTACGGCTTCATGTAAGTCACGATCTTCTCAGGAAGAAGCTAACTTACAAACCTTAGGTACAAGTCAGGTGTGATGATCTCTCCTGTCACATTTCAAGCACGCGCATCCTGCGCTTACAAATCCGTCTCGCAAGATTTCGCCTGTCCCGACTACTACACGAAGAACAAATTCATGGAGAAGTATGCCGTGAAGGTAAGCATTCATTAGTCTCCTGACAAATATGTGTCGTTTGCAGTTTTCAGGGATTGATCAGTTCGGAAATCTGTTTGAACGTTGGAGTAGCGCAGTCTGCGTAATAAAACGTAACTTCTCTGTCGAAAAATAGCATGGAAAATATGATCTTCTTCAGACGCTACTTGTCAAAACGGCGGAGTGGCCAATGACGGAAAATGCGTTTGCCAGCCAGGCTTCACCGGCCCCGACTGCGACTATCATATTTGTCTAAATGGTGGAGAACAAAATCAAGGAAAATGCCAGTGCCCAGCCGAGTACACAGGTGAAAGCTGCGAGTTCCGTAAGTCGAGTCGAATGCCTATCCAACGCTTATCGTATGTCGTACAGCTCTTTGCGATCAGATGTCGGCCCCGAACTTTAACAACGACAATAGAACGCTCGCAATTGTTCTTGAGACCACGTTTAAGAATACACCCGCCATGATCAGACTGCGGAAGAAGTTGAAGGGTATCATTGACAGCGTAGAGTCGGGACCAACATCCAGCTGGTTCAACAATTACATATTGTATCCCTTCGATTCGCGTAAGTATTTGTCCTTATCCATTAATTGATTTCCGCTTTAGTGAGTGATAAGCCGAACTGGTTCAAGCCCACCGTTTCAAGCAATTCGGACGATCTACTGAAGGCGTTGGAGGACATCCCCTTAAACGAATGCCCCGAAGACCAAATATGTGAAACAGGTAGCTTTCGAAAAGAAAAGATGCACTTATTGTTCTTGCATTATAGGAGACAAATGCCCCCGTCCAATCATGACTGCTTTGAACGAAACGCTCAACCATCCTAAATTTGTGAGCCCGAACTCGGTTGTGTTTGTGATCACCCGTTCGAGCGCGGAGGATGCCGTTCTCTACTATGACATCGAACCAAACATTCAGAAGTCTAAGGCGCAGGTCAATAAAGTGTCGGGTCCCTATTTTTTAAGCTTTTTGTTTCAGATTAACATCATTTTGCCTGATGTCGCGTCACCGTGCAACCAAGGATTTGATACTGTAGGAGCGAATGCCCTCTTCAAAGTCGCCCAAGCCAGTGGGGGAAACGTTTTTCTGGCAAGCGATTTCATATTCTTTCTCGGCATATATATAATCTATTTGAGATGACCTCTGGAGAAATGGTGGACATCTTCCTCCCTAGCTACTTGCCTTCGCTCTACAAAAGTTCCACACTGAACAGCGGTTATATGGATCAAGGATGCGATTCATTGGAATTTTTCTTCCAGATCGACTCTGGAACAACAGAATTTACCGTTGATTTTTACGGTCAACAGCCTTCGGTCACTCTTTACGCTCCTAATGGTCAACAGCTGCCGTCAAACCCCAGCTTGATCACCAGTGGAGGCAATTACCTTGGCGTCTATCAACTAGACACACAATTAAACATGACCGCTGGAATTTACCGTATCAACATGCAGTCGTCTGGCGACCGATGCGCCCTCAACATCCGAAGTCGATCTAATATTGAAATCTACGCCGGCTTCACACAAGTGGACGATGCGGTCAACGGTGCCACACAGGACAACGCGCATTTCGCTCCGCTCCAAGGCATCAGCAGGAAAAACATTATGTTGTTCCACGCCGACGGATTCGGAGAACCAGGATCAGTCCTCTATTATGCACAGATTATTTCATTCAGAAGAGGACTCGAGTTCACCACACCCCTGGTGAAGCGCCAGGGATGTACTTACCAATACGTTTCCACGAAATCGTTTGACTGCCCACAATCGGTTGGTTATATTTATTGGGCTAAACGTCACGTAGCCTTTCTTCTAGACATTCTTTATTATGGTATTCGGCATAGATTCAAAGGGGCATCACTTCGAGCGGCTTTTCCTCACGCACTGCTCGGACACCCGTGTCCCCGCCCTTCGTAGGTTGCAAGAAAGTTTACAAACAGAACTTGAGTGGTTTAGCTGCCGCACCAACATGTAATCTTGCTGAAACTCAGACCGATTTCGTATTCGTGGTGGACTCCAGCAGTGCACTTGATACGAAATCGTTCCAACAGATCCAAACGCTGATTACAAACACGATGACACCATATCAGATCTCTTCTGGAAACACCCAAATTGCCGCTCTTACCGTTTCCAACGTTTCTCATCCGTCGTTCACTTACGCAGATGCTGCTTCTGGTGATCTGAACAGTCTTATAAACAACAAAGTGGTCTACGATGGCTCTTCTGGACAAGCACTCGACGAGTAAGTACGGTTGATGGTAGGCGCTCTAAGACAAGCGGTGTCGAAGATGGTCTATGCTCAACAAAGCCCTTCGTCTTCAGCGGACTACCAATTGCGTAGTAGTAAAATATAATCCTCACTAACATATCTACATACCCATATGTAATAATATATCTTCAGTGCTTTGAACTACATCAAGAGCAGCATTGCCGCGGGCAATCGCCAGGGCGTCCGACATCAGATCGTTTACATCACCGGGAATTCAAAGTAACAGAAATCACAGCTATCGAGTACATGTAACCACTTTCAGGTTCACAAATGGAGATCCCGTGGAAACCGTAAGAATGATAAAGAGAGCTGGAGTCGCCGGAATTATCACTATCGGATACGACATTCCGGTAAGATTAAATATTCGTATCAGTGAATGCGTTGGTGGATAAAAAAACCCCAGGAATTTTTGATAATAGCCCAGTTTTATTCAGACTATTTACCATGTAGATTCTTTTGCTCATGCTGCAGGTAACTTTCCTAGTTCTTCCTTAAATTGTATCATCTTTTACTACTTTTTTATTAGTGCGAAGCATTCACTGGATTGTGTGAAAAACGTAGAAAATGATACAGTTTACAAATACAAAGTAAAATTTAAGGAAGAACTACGAATGTTCTTGGAACGTATGACACCATTCCTTCCATTTTCGTTGTGTATCAGTGTGTTTGTCAACACATGACCCCATTCATGTTATGTACGCATTCAAAACCATGAAGTACTTAGTCTTACCAAATTAACAAATGGATTTTAGGCATTCGATACATTCCTCGAGTTGGTTGCCGGTCCTCGATGCACATTAACCGTTTCTTCGGCTACCGACCTAGCCACTTACGGACAGAATTTCATCCAGTCCAACAGTTGCCGGTATGTTGTACACAATTGATCAGTAACTTTACATATTCTTCTTTGCAGACAGCGGCCTATTTGCGGGGAGGCATAAGCAATATTGTAATGACAATTTGAATTAAATCGTTATTTCTTTTCCGTATCGCAGTAATAAATGTCTACACAGCTAAATAGCTCACATGTCTACATAGCTTAATAGTTTATAAGCAGCTTATCAGGTACCTTTCTATTACTCGGTCGAACCTACGACATTTCCAAAATTTTTAGTCTTATCACGGCGTGTCAGCGCCATTGAAGCCGAGACAGAAAAGCGTCCGCGCTATCGTGGCAGGACCACAAAAAATGTTCTCAGTTTCTTGCTTTTTGAGCACCAAAATGCAGATTTCTCCGCACAGAAGTCGAATTTCCAAAATTCAACAGGTGAATCGATAGCAAATCCTCTGCTGAACATTTTGCGACCCGACTCGCTGAGATCCATTGCAAATTGAGAGAGGAGATACATTTCTACGGAGTGCCATTTTGGCTCAAAAATGGCCGATTTTGGCCCTTCCCGGATAACAAACGTACTTTTCTCCGCACAGAAGTCGAATTTCCAAAATTCAACAGGTGAATCGATAGCAAATCCTCTGCTGAGCATTTTGTGGCCCGACTCACTGAGATCCATCGCGAATTGAGAGAGGAGATGCATTTCTACGGAGTGCCATTTTGGCGATAGGCGTTTTAGGTGTTTATCGTCATAAATCGTACATTTCTCCGCGAAGAAGGCATCAAATCAGGATACCTTTGGCGGAAATCGTGCACTAGAGTGTGCCGAGCATTTTGCGCATAGAAAGGACGAAATATGTGTAGCTGGCCAAAAGTTACAAGGCTTCTTCAAACTGTCTAATCGGAAACAACGTGCGACTTTTACTTCGTCGCGGGAGCCAAAAATGTCAGCCAAAAATGTCAGCTCTTAATGTCAGTACCCATTTCTCCGCGAAGAAGTTGAATTTGCAAAATTCAAAACAGGTGTATCGATAGGAAATTCACTGCTGAGCATTTTGCGACCCATCTGGAGCAGATTGGGTGCGAGCTGAGAAAGTTTATCCATTTCTACGGTGTGGCTTTCGCCACGGACGCGAAAATGTCTGCCCTGACACACCGTGTTATAAGGGTACTTGTCTGAACATATAACATTTGCAGAAATTTTGCGTTCATTCCATCACGGTTATTCCATTTTGCAGAAGTTTCGAGACATTCTGCACGAACCTATGACATTTCCTGACATATAACGGTAACCAAAATTTCAAGTATGATGTATTTAGACGCTTATTTAGGTCTACGCTGACGATCCTACGGGAGCGACAATTCAACGTACAGCAGTGGGCGTTTGCGCGTTCAAACCACTTACTCCGGCTCCTCCCACAGGTTGCCAAAACGGAGGTGTCACCAACCCGCTGAAAAATGACACATGCATCTGCACTCCTAACTATGGTGGACTTCACTGCGAAAACATTAAATGTCTTAATAATGGAACTGCGGTACACGGTCGCTGTGAGTGCACTCGCTGTGTGAATATCTTGATCGCAATATATGTTTTTTTACCAATAGGCAATCAATAAAATAATCAGCCATTTTCAATACCCAACCCAATAGATTACTCGTAGCGTATAACATCATGTAAATCACGACCGTGCAGGTATGTACAAGAATAGTCTCATAGATTCTCTGAAAGACAACAACAGAAGGCCACTTCAGAAACCATGCTACAACAATGTAAACGAGGAACGCAGGAATAAATTTGTGCGATAATATTTATACGAGGGCTGTACGCCCCAACTAGGATTTCAGTTCTGCAGATTCTAGAGCAGTTCTTCGCTTTCATGAGGGAGGACCTTCTACGCGATAAAAGCGTTCTTGATTATCCAGTTCCCGTGCGAATCGTTCTTCAAGGACCTAAATGTAGAGAACTAGATGAGAAGTGTGATGTGGCGACTCACTTCCTTCCGCTTTGGTAATCCATCCTTCCAAGTCTGTATTACGCTAATATATTCAGTTTCAAATTGTGAGATTTTCGTCTGTTCTGTCTCGAGCAGCAACTTTCGTTTTTCATTCTAGAATGTATCACGAATAAACTATTCGCATACCACAACCACTACCTGAATTTCTTCCAATTCCTTCACAGTTTCGGAATTTTGCTCTTTTGCTGTTTGCAAACGCTTTTTGCATTTACGCTCGTGATCTTCCATAGCGCTACGGATCCTAATCTTTTCTTGTTCATCGAATCGGCGTAAGCGCTCCGACCACTCCGCCATATTCTCGCCCTGAAATTGCAAAGCGTTTTTCAATACAGAAATTCATCACTAATGCTTGCCTGCATGTTGATTCGCAGTGACTCTTTGAACATTATAGTACGTGTTTTGCTTTCCGCCCGAAGCATCTTGGGGAGTTTTTTTCGATCGAGTTGTAGCGCCCGGATTAATTCATCCTCGTTGTTGGCGTTAATCTTACGTACGTGATCAAGTTCCTTTTGATGTCTCGCCAACATATGTGATCTTTGCAAAAAGAACTGATCCTTCAGCGCTTGCTTAAGGAGCTGCTGTCTTTCAATGATGCGCCTTTCTTCAAGTTCCCAATCGGCTGATTCACGACTTCGTTCCAGTTGGTGCTTCTGCTCTAGGAACTGTCTCTCCATCATTGCCATGCGTTCCACGTGGTTTTGCCGCAATCTCTTTAACATTATGTTGTGAGTTTGCTCTAACTCTTCCGTGAACTTTGCTTCTTCTGTAATATGCCGACGCTCAATCTCTTCTTTCGCATCTCGCCAGCGATCTTTTCGTTGAGCCTTAGGGAGAAACTCTATTTCCTGCTTCAAGATCTTAATTTCCTGCTTCTGTCGATCCCGAAATGCCCGCAATTCTCGTTCCTTAACAACACAGAACAGTAATTGTCTGCACAAACCATGTTATTTACCTGCTCAACTCTCAATCGTTTTGACGTTTGTCGCATTTCGTCCTCCTGGGCACGTTCTGTTTCTTCCATCTGCTTCTTTTGTGTTCGTGCGAGGTTTTCAATATCAGCCTCGTAAGACTTGTGTACGTTCAACTGCTCCTGACCAAACTTTCGATGTAGCTGCTCTTTTAGCTGCTCCGTTCTTTCGAGTAACTCTTTGTGCTGACGAGCCTCTTCTCGTTGCATGCGCTTAAGATCTTGCATTTCTTGTTTTCTTAGCTCGAAATCTTGTTTGGCACCAAGGACATGAAGAGTGGTCGACGTAACCTCAACACCATCGACGACATATGTTCGAGTTTTCTTTGTAACTGTTTGTCGGTGATTTGCCTTTCGATTTCCAATTGCATTGTTATTCGGTAGTTTAGAACGCGGCGGTATAGTTGCTACGGCTGCCGAGGTTATTGGTTTCTTAGCAACTACCACTTCTTTACTTGTTGTAGTTGTTTTCTCTGAAAAACAATTATGACATTTAATCTAAAATTAGCTGACTTACCAATTGGAGTTTCATCATAATCAACTGGGGGTTCAGGTGGAGGTATCGATAGTTTCTGTACAGAACTCTTTTTGATGGTATCCGCTCCGAAGTACGACATCGCGGGCTGTTCAGGAACACTCTCAGTAGACACAGTCTTCGAGCGTTGTGAAATAAAAGGTT
The DNA here is from genome assembly GCA_030435675.1 of Steinernema hermaphroditum. NCBI lineage: Eukaryota > Metazoa > Nematoda > Chromadorea > Rhabditida > Steinernematidae > Steinernema > Steinernema hermaphroditum. Next base: position 8,935,392 of record CM059625.1, on the reverse strand, counting down.
CGTAGCTGCAAAACCGATATGCTGTTACATTTGGGTTCGTATAAAACATGGATATTGACATGGATGGCTGGTATAAAACACGGATGGATGGGAAATGCTTCTCATGCATGCCCATACGTATGTTTTAAACCCGTTACATTTATCACAGAGCGTGATCAAGCAATGTTTGTTCGTGTTCAAAACATACCTGGGTTGCTTGAAGGCTTGGTCAGTAGTATAACTGGCCGATTTTGTCAAGGATGCTGGACGTGGAACAGAGCTTTCTCTTGTACTTTGAAGAGAAGTAGGACGATTTCCCGCCACTTTACTGCCAGAACTACGAGAACCTCTGATCTGCACTGTAGTGGATTCATGATGCTCGACAGGTGGTTTGACAGTGAACTTTGCGGCGATTTTAGAAACATCAGATTGAGAGAACAGTTCTGCTTCCTCTTTTCTGCGCTGTTCACGGATAGCGACTGCGGCATCCTTAGCATGTGCGGTCAGCTACAACAAGAGTCCATTGTTGCATTGCAGAATAAGAGCTCTATACCTGATCAACTTCCACTATTTCACGATTACGCTTGACTAAACCTTCAGGAATTGCAATCGGAGATCGTACTGAGCTGTTATTATATGCATCTCCTCCGCTCTTTCCGCATGGTTCAAAGCGGTCGCGAAGATAACGAACATCCATCTCATCCTAGAATGTCTCAAATCCTTTATGCTGTTAGTTTAGTAACCCACCTCCTCATCTTCGTTAACTCGTAGTTTCAGAGGCTCAGCAGCCGTGAGAACCTCCTTTCTCGGGGTGGGAACACCTTGAATTGCAGAATTCAAATCCGAAATTTCTGGAGGCGGTGATCGCTGGGTTTGCCTTCGTGCTTGTTCACAAATATCATGAATTGTTCGGGTCGGGGTCGCCCTGTGAATGTCTGCCGATAGCGGTTCCATAAACTCAGCTCCGTTTTCGTGCGTCTCTTTCAGAGAACCGGTAGGCGATTGTGGCCTCTGAGTTTCTTCGTCCAAAGCTTCAATAATAATGGGCTCGCGGCGTATAATAAGTGATTCAGAGGAAGCAACGGTGATCTCAGTTTTGTGATCTGACTGCGGGCATGTACCACCTGTAACGAAAGCTGATGCCTTGCTCAAATAAAGCACATACTGGATTCAGCGATAAAGTGCGTTTCCGTAGTTGTTGAGTGTTCCTGATCATCTAGAACCGTGAAGAGGTCGTCAAGAATCTCGATGGCCTCTTCTCTTTCAGGTGACTCGTCAACGCTACTAATAACAGCTCTACCGGAGATAACCGGCTCCGCTCGTACTGTTGCCTCTTGGTCATCTGCTTTTCCATTCAATTCGACACTAGGCAATTCTCTTGCTTCCAAGTCATTTACTTCGCTGACATGGGGTGGAAGAGGCGCTGCTCTTTTTTTAGCATTGACAGTCGCATTCGATTCCTCAGCTTCTGTACATTGCTCAGAAGATTCGATGTCCTCGTTCGTTGTGTTCTCAGCATCTTCTGAATCAGCGACACTTTCGTCACAACTCTGTCGATCGTCTTCAACGATTTCCTCTTTAACGTCAGCATTCACTTCAAGTAAAAGCTGCTCCACGGATTTCCGGTCAGTGCCATTCTCAATGAATGGATGCTGAATGAAAAAGGAAATTCGCTACAAACAGCATAAATTCATACCGTGAGAAGGTCAGCAGCACTACATCGTTCAGATGGATTCTTCAAAAGGCAGCGCGATAGAAAATCGTTGAAGAACATTGACCAGTGGGCTGGTTCGCATAGTTTCGGAGGATCAGATTTCTGCACTTTGATGAGAACTCTCATGGGGCTGACTTCAGAGTTTGGTGGCTCCATTTGAGCCATTTCGATTAGTGTTATTCCAAATGACCAAATATCGGCTTTGCAGTCATAAGGCTGGTCATTAAAAGTCTCGCAAGCCATAACCTCGGGAGCCATCCTAGAGAGTTTTGCATTACTAGGGTAAAGAGTTAGTGTAAACAGCGTACCAATACGGCGTCCCGATGAATGTGTTGCGTTTAAGACACTTGTTCTTCATAATAGCAGAAACACCAAAATCGGCTAAATCATATGAAAATAGACAAGAAGAATCATTAACAAAACTAACCTAACTTAACAACAGCTGATGAGGTCAATAAAATATTACCAGCCTTTAAATCTCTGTGGATGACACCATTCTCATGAAGAAAAATAAGCGCTTTACACACGAATCTTGAAACGTAAGCAATTTGAGGCTCTGTCAACGGCTTCTCAAGTTCAAGCATTATGCCATCAACAGCTCCACCGGCGCAGAATTCAAGCATGATCTAAGTAGCCAAATGATGCACAAAAAAACCAGAGCTGCGACTTACGCTCAAGCGGTTTTCAACATAAAAGCAATCCAAGAGACCGACTATGTTTTCATGCTTGCATCCAACAAGAATTTCGATTTCAACGATGAAATCCTTCAGTTCCTCTCCATCTTCGATTTCAATTACCTGAAAATGATGCTCAATATTTAAACACCGTCTTATGCAGTTACTTTGGAAGCAGCGAAGAGTGCTTGATCGTATTTGTTCACAACTTTTTCTACTTTTCCGAAGGCACCATCACCCAATTCGCCTACTACTAACCAATGATCGCTTGCGTCTTCATCGTATTTGATAACATCCGGCATAAGTTGCTTCTGGGCGACATTCTGTTGCCCACGAAATAAATTTTTGAACTTGCCGATGAGAGACATGGTAGGTGGCGAAGAGAAAGCCTACCACGTTATAACCCGTCACCTGCTACCCTTTACAGATAAGCTGAAACGAAATAAAGTTAACCAGATTATGTAAAAGCAATCCCTCGCTGTTAGGCGATACAGAACAGTTAACGCTATCACAATATGTTGCAGAAAATATCGCGCAAAACCCGACCGAATGCAATTAGCGATTAATTTATGTAAATTTACTATTCATATTCATTACAATCTTTGAATGAGAGCGGGTTTTTATTACTGAGCATATTCATCATTATATCGTGTGAAGACCTGTGCGAATTAACAAACAGTCGTTTTTGTGGCATACCGCTGCTCACACACCGCGCAATTAAACAAGGAGCGGAAAAAAATCGACGTGGAAAATCTTATGCAAAAGTTAGCGGTGATTCCGCAACGATAACTTCGACTCAAAGGCGTTGTCCGGTGTTGCATGGTTTGTTGCAATTTAGTGGATTTAGTACAGTACAGTATACCGGCTTAGTACACTCAGGCAAAACAGATCGGATTCTGAACGACTTAGTACAGTAAATGTCATACATTCGGTACATCTTTCCAAACGCCTCATTTTTTGCTTTATTGGAAAAGTACCGTAATGTTGTTATCCCAAATCGGTACGGACGTACGACAAGTACAGGTGTATTCACGGTCCTGACACGATCAGGTTGTGCCAATTCAGGTGTACATGTATCCGTTCAGCCAACCAGACAACACCCGCTCAGATCGCCGTCGACTTTTACATAAGATGTGTTTTTATTGGCTCTTGTATAACATAAAGTGAAATGAGGCACGTAAGATATTACATCAGCAGAAGATCGAAACGGAGATGGGGAGATTCATGAGCAGTACTGTCTATACTGAAGTTAAATTCAACGCGAAGCTGCACATTCACCGCATGAGCAGGCTATTGAGAGGCGTTCTTTCGAAATTCAATAGGAGCGCGGCAGTGACTCAACCTCATAGGTTTCCTTCTACTATTGATTTTACAGAAATGTGGTCGCCTTTGATTAATAGTCACTATTCCAAACATCGCTCATTTTTTCATCGTTATTGCTGAACATTTTTACAATACAGGCGTATAAGTCTTATATCGACAGTTCCTATTGTTTATATGTCGATACAAAATCTTTATAATCACAAAGCAGGAATAAGAGAAGTTCTGGAACGAAAGGGATAGGGCAAGAATGACATTTTCACCATGTATCACACATTGGCTGCGGAGCTGAACTTTGCTGCGAGCTCCCTAACGCTGACTTTGGCAACTGAATCGCTACTGTTGGGGCCGACGCTCTTCACAACTGGCGGTTTCATGGGAAGAGGCGGTTTTTCGTCTCTTCCGGACAACTGAAAATATTACATTTCATAGGTAATTATAGATTAACTGTATGAGATCACTGCTTAAATATTTCACATCAAGAGTAGGTGATGCGGATCGTTACGTTCCACATTTGTATAGTACTGTCTTATTCTAAAGCTGTATGCGCACAAACCATTTTGTGTGGTGGAACGGGAGGTGGATTATCCGGTCTTTTGTTTTCATGCGTCAATTGTGCTATTTTTCCTAGCATTTCAGACGTCGAAGTGTTCGAAGAAGAACCGCTGGGACTCGACATAGGCGGACAGTATGTACCGGGTATGGCACTGGCATGAGGTACGTTTGCCACAGGGGGATCATTCCAAGCAGCGTTGAGATCATTAAACCGCTGGCGTTTTGTCGTCGGCGGTGGTGGTGCCTTCCGAACGGGTACCCTTACGAGACTTTGAAGGTTCAGATGTCGACGTAGGCCTTTCCACATTCTAAATGTGTGAGTTTAACCAAGGCAATGCCAGCTTTCTACATACTTTCCAGGAAGCCAAATATTCTTCTTTTTCTTCAGAACAATGGATACGATTATGAAAGCAAGTGAAACGACCAGAACTAGCCAAAACATAGCCATGAACGCGTTAAAAGCTTCCTTGTCACTGGCTGGGCCACTATTGATGCTACCACCATAACCAGGGATAGCACAGGCCTCCCCACCGTATCCATACTCACAATGACAATTACCGACATTGTTGCAAATTCCAAGACCATTACAGTTGGATGGCTTGCATTTCTGGACCCTCTCCATGATGGCTGAACGATTCACACATTTGCTCTCCACACACATCTAAGAAATTATCCCTGGTCACCGTATTATAACCCAGCGATTACCTTGTCAGCGCCGCACTTAGCCCCATCGGGCACCAGACCGGGATCAGGCTCGTCTCCAGTGAACGTAGTTCGCACCACTCGACAAGCGATTTCGTCTCCGGAAACTCCCAGCACTTTGCTATAACCCGAATAAACTGTCGATGGATCACCGAACTCTGGCCGCTCTTTGCTATTTTGACAGTGCAGACGACCACAGATTGCATCTCTAAACAGTAGAATTACTTCAGCTATTTATGTTGTAGTACTCTTGTTTGCAAGCTGGATAAACTTGACTGACAGGATTGTACCCACAATTTCCGTAAAAACTACCGCGCACATTTTGTTGATAACATTCATCGTGTAGGCTTGCAGCAGATTCGCCCCATAAATAGCGACATTGGTTTGTTCTACTTCCACATTTTCCATTGTAGCAGAAATCCTAAAGTTGACATATAGCTCTATTAAACAATAGATCATGGTACATCAGGTTCATCTGGACAAGGGAGCCCGTCCTGGACGTAAAAGTCTCCCGGACAATGATTGTTGTCACCATCACAGAATTCTTCCAAATCGCACATATTTGTCGCTCGGCGACATACAGTAGCTTTCGCAAATGGCTGAAATTGTATACATCTTGTTACATGCACAAAGAGCTTGCTATTTACCCTGCATGTATTTAGATCACAACAGTCACCCGTTGCACAAATGGCTCCAGCTGCCAATTTGCAAGTCTTTGGATCACAGCACTTGTTTCCACAAAGAGATGCACCAATACCTCCACAGTCGCAGTCTTCTCCTGGTTCAACCACTCCATTTCCACATGTCGAACCAGTGAAGAATGTTTTCGGTGGGTTTCGAAGGCAATAATCGACTCCGCGTTTTAAACTTTTGTGCAAATACGTTATGCTGCAGTCAGACCATAACATTGGAAGTTGTGGACTGAGAGCAGGCGCCATCACGCAAGAAACCAGAGGGCATTTGCACGTATCGTAGTCCACGTCGTGTTCCATCCCAAAATTATGTCCCATCTCATGAGCAAGAGTAGCCGCGACAGCTCGGATATCCGTTGAATGATCCTGGAAAGGCGGTCACTTACGGGCACAAGCATCGGGTCATACCACATCGACTCCACCAGAGTAATCGAATGAGCACATTGTTCCTTTGTAAGCCTTGCCAACAATTCCAGCAAATTTAATGTTTCTGAAAACCTTGTAGTACTTTTATTCGGAAGCAGATACTGCACCATACGTTATTAAATGCGCGTTGTCGTGTGGATGTCCTTTAATCTGTCCTTTACGGTAGTCTAAAAATGACGACAGTGTCTGGTCTGGATCCGTTGAAACCTGGAAAGGGTCGCCATTCTTCCACACTTCGGTGTATACCAGAGTAATAGTTATTCCGAGGGGGTCGTAAAACTAGATTGCGATGTAGTCCATAGAAATATGCTAAAACTTACTCTGTTTACAAAAAGGGCAATGTCTTCCAAACGCTTGTGGATCGTTTCTTCGTCTTTGTTGTATTTTTCGTACTGAATTGAACAATCTGTTAACATGTTGTGCAAAGCAGCTTACTACCATAGAGTGGTCAGCGAACAAAGCCAGCTCGACATATCTTTTTGTCTTGTCAGAAGAGACGATCGTGTAATAATCTGGCAGAGTATTCACATTCCGTTTCATTCTTTCAAGTTGCAACAGTCGTCCACCGTTTGCAGAATATGCAGTACTGTTCCTAATAAATATGTCGGACATGGCTCCCAAGTCACTGCAATAGGTTATGTCCATGAATGTGAACAAATGATCACAGTTTTAAGTGGCCGATATAGTGTGACGGGAAGAAGAGGCTAGGTGTAAAACGGAAAACGAATTCGTCAAAAGGAAGCTGCCCTTGACACAACATTTCAAACGACTGTGAACCACTGGACATTCTTGAACATATGACAAGAAACAACATGGTGAATCATCATCACAAGGCAGCTGTATTTAATGAATCACAAACGCTTACGATCAATAACAGAACTGACCATCGTCAACGCCTCTTAAACAAACGAGAGTGGACGGTATCAAAGTCAGCACTCAGAATCGTAAACAGATGTAAACATTTTAATTTTTTCGTAAACAGCCGCAGACTAATCGCCTGCGCGGCTTTCTGTCCACTCTACGCAGCAGAAAGCTTGTTTACATCAGCTGCTCACTTGAACAAAATAGGAAATCTCTTACGTTCACTCTTCATTAGTTTTTTAGTTCAGATCAGAAAGTGAGGAAAATGAGCCTAACGTCACGTAAGGACGGCGATGGTTGCACTTTTTGAAGCACTATTTCTTCCATGCTAGCCCGACATTGTTGGGTATAGACAGCACATCTTTGTTGCAAAGGTTTATATTCACTACAAGTAAAAGAGCGAAGAAGGCTTTTAGGAAGGTCGCCTGCACTCTCTATTAGCTGTGATCTGCTCTGCGTAATACATCGATTGGCCAAAGCGTCTCTTAACGAGCATGTGATATTAATTAGGCGCGCGCACCTTGGCCGTCGTACGACGGGCTCAGATGTGGGTTCGGACTCATTCAGTGCACAGCACTTTGCGGTTATGATGTCCAGCGCGATGTATGATTTCCGTATATATCTGTGCAATTGTAGATTACTGTTAGCGAACTTGGTATGGGATGGTTCGCAATTCACACAAATGTTTTCTCGCTCAGTCTCGCATTGAGAGTATGGGACATTTAAACTACTGCCAAAAACTCGAAGAGGAAAATGAAAAACTTCGCTCTTTATTGATATGCGAGCGGCAGAAATTCAAAAGAATGAATGTGCTTTATCAGCAACTGCTTACATCTTTTACCAAGCAGAATATTAGGTGAGTACTTTGGACGGCGGTTTCGACATTAATTTGCAAAATTGCTTCAGCGATGTCGCGTCATCTTCTGCTTCAAAGATAAGCCATCCGTCGCAGCTCAACGCGACAACTCCCCAGCTAACAAATATGGTTAACATAAGGCGCTCCAAGCTTCCCAAACGGGGCGACAGTCGCTCTGTTATTCAAGAAGATGATATTGATCGCTGTAGAGAGCCACAGACTGGATTCCGGAGTGAATCACGTCTGTTTTATTTTATCGACTCCAACGGTATTGTGAAGGAGCCTACCATTTCTCTGTCGGTGAGTTATCATTTAAATGTACTGTTCACATTTGGGACTGTCTGTCTCTCAATCTCTCATGTAATTTCTAAATGCAGATGACTTGAGATTATCCTTCCACTCGTTCTCTTGTTCTGGGTTGAGGTTAGCCTTTAGCCTGCTTGAGGTTAGCCTTCCAGTCTTTCTCTTGTTCGCGTTTGTTTTCCATCCCAGAAACTATGAATCTACAAATATGAATCTTCGATGTTTCAGGACTCACAGCAAGCCAGGCTAGCACAGTTTATTCAGGATAGCGAAAAACGCCAGCAGAGAATTCGCGAAGTTTCCAGACGACGAGCTGTGTTCGCAGCCCATCGTAGGGCAGCTGCATGCAATCTTATGCGAGGAACAGTTGACTTGGAGAACGTTGACGAATTACTAACGACGGATCTTACAAAAATTGAAGCGTTTCCTAGCAAACAAATGGCTAAGGACACTATTAGGTACGTCACGACTATTTTAACTGACGTTCAGGCACGTTTAGGAGAATCCACCGAGGTGTGCACTTCATGAATACACAACGAAAGAATCATATAGAAATTGACAAAGCCATCAACAACGTTCTCTCCTACTGTTTTAGTCAGGTATACTTTGAATTGAAAGCAAGATCTAAAACAATAACAATGTCTACAGAATCTGAAATCTTCCGATAGGAGCATACAGCATCAAAAAAAAATTGACACAAGGATTCAGCAAGCCAGAAACAGACTTCGAAAACAAAACTTCACATAATGTCATCGTTCACTGCCAAACTTACTGTACATCATGAATAAATTTTCCTTATTTATGCGGAGCTTTCTAGCAAGTAGGTGTCGTTTTTCCACCTGTGTATTGTTGAACAATGGTTATTTTTTTATCTTATAGATATCCAGGACTCCAACAGTGTGGGAACTTTTGCGTGTTCTTGGCTGCTTTCTTGCATCGCGCTGGCTTCATCTTCTTTTGACTTCGTTGCCTTTGTTAATGTTCATTTGCGTTTTCAGTTTGCTCAAAATGGGTCGAATACTATGGGTTGTGCGACACGCGGAGCGCGAGGACAACATCAACCGGAGGTGGCGAGAGAAGAGCAGTTTGCGATCTGATAACTCGCCACTCTCGAAGCGCGGATGTGTTCAAGCTCAGGAACTAGCGAAACGTTTTCAAAATGTACAACTCGATCACGTTTTCACTTCTCCCTTCGACAGAACTCTTGATACGGTCAGTAGGCTTGTTGGTGAGCGTGATGTTGCGCTAAATGTGGAACCGGGTCTCTGCGAGGTTAGTTGTTTTGATTATTGTTTTCTATTATTATCTTGACTTAGGCCCTTTATCTATGCGAGCGGCCTCCAGGATTCGAACCTATTGAGAAAATCAAGACGAAATATCCTCTAGTGGACGATGCTTATCAACCCGTCGTCGGTCCAATAATGCCAAAGGAAGGATATGGTGACGATGCGTGCGTTCCACGTCTTCGCACAACATTGAACGGCATTTTTGACAAATGCAAGACAGGTTGTGCAAGGGCTGGAATATTCTTTATGTTGACAACTGTTGCTCTTCAGGTTCTATTCTTCTAATGGCACATGGCGCTTCCGTGGGCGCGATTCATGAAGTTCTGATGGGAGATTTTAAATACGTTGGTCAGGCCACGGTGACGAAATTTGTTGAAAAATCACCAGGGAAATTTCACTTGGAATTCAGCGGCGACAGTTCCCATTTATCGGACAAAACAAATCTTCGACCGTGGTAGAGAACAAATCTAGCATACGCGAACGAACAAATTGTTTGTGTTGGGTCTATAAATCAATGTTACGAGGAGCATTGTCAGCTAGGCAGAGATGAAAAGAACTTCTTTTCCAGTTGAAGTGAGCCATCGAGTAGGGATTCGTATAGAACTATGATACTAACGTTGGTGTTAGATAAGAAACATCTTTGGAAAGTGTCCCTGCTTATTTCTGAGATGCGGTTACGTAATGACCCGATGTGCATGCAGACTCAACCCTCTACATGTTTCAGTTAGTGAGGAAAATAACGATGTCAAAGCAGAGATAGCAGAAGGTTTTTATGCAACTAATGAATTTTCACACTGGGCAGTTTAGCACTCCCGCGGATTAACAACCAGTCAGATCAAACCAATAGCGATCTTCCATTTATTAAGCATTTTGATAGAATTATTAGACAATGACTATATTAGGTGCCATAAATTAATTAGATTAGTTCGACAGATATAGCAAAGGTTGTTTTCTCGGAGTACTTCGTACGTCTTGCAACGTAGCAGCAAACCTATTACCTATGCAATCAACTGCGAATACCCTAAAACCGCTAGGCGGTATCCGTTAAGACGACGGGTTTTCGAGTTGAGGTATCAATCGACGAAGTTCGTCCTCACCCATGTTTGAGATTAGTCGGGAAATAACGTCGCTGGGCGAAATACTCCTGAAACTAGTCCTTACAATTGCTATTATTCAGTTTTTCATACAAGATAGAGTCCAGTATCCTAGCATCCTTGATTTTCTTGAGAACTTCTGCGAAATCAGCACTCTGCTCGTACTGAAGAAGTTCTTTACCCGTGTACTGATAACGCATATCCAGCCCGTCTTCAACGATGCGCTTTTCAACGCAGACGATGCTTTTTTCAGCTAAGTGCTTCTCAACCCAGTCATAGCCAACGTTAAGATTGTTAATGTGGACGGGTCCATCGCGTCGTCCTACAGCCTCAAGATATCTCTTCGCCATGGACATTTTCGTCATTTCGACCACCAACAGGCTGTGTATATACCCCTTGACCTTTCGCAATGGAACAACATCCTAAAACTTCGACGTATTGAATGCATCTACCTGGAAACCTACATGGAGAGAGCCCTTAGCGAGCATTCTTTGGGTTCTGTCGTGAAGGTCCGCAAAATGGACAGCAGCGGGTCTATAAAGAGGCTTCAGATATTCAATCCGTTTAACGATTTGCTTCTGGATAGCACTCTTCGTTTGGTCAGTGTCACACTTTGCAAGCGATCGCTTCAGTTCTTGCACCTCCATGTCTTCCCTTGAAATTAACTCTTCCAGCTGCGGTGCGCGATACTTGATTTCGACAATGCCTTCGGGTTCGAGAATACCACCTCGAGATTGAGGGTCGGCTATCATTTTGATGCATGTAGAATTAATCTTCGTATCCAACACGGCCCAAGCTCCTCCTCGTAATTCCCCGAAAGGCGGAATGTACACCACAACCGGTTGAACATAGGATTGCAAAGCAGCGACTATTTCAGCACCAAATTTCAATACCATGTCGAACATATCTACAAAAGAGCGCAATATATCGAGAAAACAAAGGAAACAGTTACCTTTTTGTCCACCACTGAATCCTCTAATGTTCGCTAGAATGACAAGAGGGAGTCCTTCCCTGTTGAAATCGTTGATGGCTTCCGCAGTCTGTCAATTACTTAAGTGTACCATGTTAAAAATTTGTCATCTAACCTTGTAGGCGGAATCAGGATACCAAACTTGGCCTGCTTGCATTACAACTTTTGCTTGAGAATCCGGCGTGGCTGGGTCAGCAGGGACGACGGCTTCCACAGTACGCGTTTCTACAGCAACAACACCAACGGGGAGGTCGAACAAGCGAGCTCGTCCTAAAATTTACCCAGTAAAAGCAATTTTGTGTAATTTTGTGTATATACCAGTTATAATCGTCTTTGCCCATCCTGACATAATTTCATCAAACGAATGGGTATCGAAAATGCCAGTGCCGTCATCATTGTCCAACATTAAGCGAGGATCATTCGGACCTTTTGTGGGAAGGTACTCAACATCACGGTTACCGGTCACGTCGCAGCTTGAGATGACGTTGGCTTGATCAGGAAGCGTATAAGATAACCAGCGAACAATTTTAGTAACGCCATCAGCATCCGTGTTCACTACCGCATGAGAAACACCGTTAGGGTGCATGATTTGAGGTCCCCCAAGCTGTTCGTTTGAGGTGTACACCTCTTTTCCAAGAAGACTGTTCAAGGCGGGGGCGCCGGTAAGGATGAGCGGCGAATTACCAACCTGTAAATGTTGATATGAATGCAGATCTATAAATCCTTCAGACCTGACAAATTCTCTTGCACAAACGCGCATTATAAGCAGCAATTCCAACAGCGCGTCCGGTAACGAGAGCAAATGTCGGCACCTCCTTGTATGCGCGGTGCGTTTCGCCGGCAGTGAGACCGGAACCAACGAGATTCTCAGTTCCGATGTCGTTCTTAACAAGTGCTCATCAAGCAGTCACGCACGTAGCGCGAGTACCTCAATTCCAATGACTGCATCGATCTTAAGATGGTCGTCGACTTCAGTGAAAGCGATTTGATCGGACACAGGGCTATCGCGATTTACATACAGATATTCATAGCCGTTTTCTGGTCCGTTATCGCGCCATTTGATGTGAATTTCTTTCTGAACTTGAGTAGCAAGTCCAATACGAGCACCGGAACTGGCAGCTATGAATACTCGAGGGCAGTTGATTTTACGGCTGTACTCGCTAGCCTGAAACAGAGAGAAAATTATAAAGAAGCACGCAGATGTCCCACTTTTGTGTATAAATTGTGCTCGTCCATAGAGTAGGAACCACTACGGAAAGTAATGTCACTAGCAATAACAATCACAGTTCTTCCTGCCGGTTTATCTGGCGTGAACAGTTTCATTTCCCAAGCAACTTGACCACAGGCGTTGCTACCAGTGGAGGCGCGCTTCTTCAACTCAGTCTCATCACGACACACTCTGAGTTCCCCGTTAGGCTCCATTATTAATTCGTGAGCATCCACAAGTTTGTTCCCATTGTCTGCTTGCAGCGCCTGAGAACGAGAAGCACTCAGCAAAGCAATCTGCCTGAAAGAATATGGAATTCACTTCTATACCTAAAAAAACTCTCACCTTTTGTATAAATCCGGGTTGTTCCGCTTTTCCGTATTCCATTGGTCCACGACAGCAGTTCCGAATAACGTAGGGAAGTCATACACATATGTGGTGCCAATATTTCGAGCAATCAGACGCTTCTTCTGAACGTCAGACTGCAGAATCGGAGTGTGGCGTTCAAAGGCATAACTTCGCGCGTAGCAGTGATGAGGAGCATTGCTATACGGAATCAGTTCGTCATTCTGAAGCATAAATTAGCAATTAAACAATGTTTTAAACCATACCTCATCTCCCTTATCGATGTGGTAAGCTGAAACTACAGCGACTCCTCCGGTTTCGTTTGTGTATGTCACACGAACAAAGTGGTCTTCACCCTAAAGACAAAATGTTGTTAATTGGTATGTGTGTATGTGTGCTAATAAATACCTGCCAACGATTGCGGTAGGATACTTCGACGCGGGTAACATATTGCTTCCGTAGCATCCGATCACATCTGGTTCGCAATACATTTTTGACGTCAGCGATGTCCACACTCTGCGAATAGCCGTAGTCAACGCAGATAAAGATGTGATTACAATCCGACTGGGCCGAAACCTTATTTGTCTTAATGAAAACGCGCATTTCGCCACATGCTCCTTCCACAGCAGTAACGAGGAGGGCACAAAGCTCATCTGCGGTACAGGCCTTGTGGGGAACTAGCAAGTGGCGCACAAACACTTGGGTGACGGCAGCCTTTCGGTAAGCGAACAGATGATAAATCGAATCCGGGCGAGACAGCGATTCACACTGTTCAGTCAGTCGGAACATTTCCAATTTGTACTGAGTGAAGAAATTGAAGGAATCGAATTTGGGGGCGCCTCCGTCTTTGCTGATGATCATCTTTCGGTGAATGTCGTTTTTCGGGAGTACACCTTCCAGGCTAGCGGTGAGTTCGTCAGCCGTCTCAGGGCAAGTGATGAAGAAGAACATGGGTGAGCATCCATTTTCAGCTTCGTGTAACAAGCTCGACACGTTTTTGGCAAATTCCCTCGGCTCTTTTACGGTAACGACAAAAAGTACTGATGGCGAACCTTCTCCGCTGTTTGCAAGCACGCGCGACCTAAAGACGGTAAATAAGGTTCAAGAGCAAAATGAGCCGTTACATAGGATCAGTGGGAAGCAGTGATATTTTGGCGACCAAGGCCGAGCATCCAATGTCGATACGCTTTATTTGGTGCGGTTGAACGGACGAGATGGTCTCGGCAATCTTAGCAAGAGCCGCATAATTCGTATCAGCATTTTCGGTGAACAAGAAGTTCTGGATGGCTTCAATGTTAGTGGCATTAAAATGCTTAACGACGTCAGCCACGCAGGAAGCCTGACCGAACGATCCGTCGGAGTTGTTCAACATCTATGCATATTCATTTTTGTAAGTATCATGTGTGAGCCTGTATTTACCTGTGGAAACTTGTCTTCCACCGTGACAATGTGCTGCTTGTTCAGCAGAGTGCGGACAAAGATGGAGATTTTTTCGCACTCCTTGTTGAAGAAATTCGAAATAGTAATAAGTGGTTCCCTCAGAGCAAGAATAGTTGATTCGTCGAGCCGTTCTAATATGTTTTTTAACATTCCAGCTTTGTTGTCAATACGAGTGTGTGAGTGAACCATACGGACTACCTCCTCACTGTCGGTAACCTAAATGTTTAGTCGTGCCAAAAAATCAACCGATAAGCCAATTGTACCTCTTTTTTTAATTCAGATAATCCCATGTCGTACGACTTATCTTGGAAGAACTTCTCCGTTCTGATAAAAGTTCTCAAAAGACTTTCGATGACAATTTTCTTATGTCCTTCTAGACCATCGTGGAACCTATCGCATGTGCCAAGCAATGCTTCAAAGTAAGTTTTTTCGACTGCAACGTCCTTCGGTTCGACGGTCAGCAAATGTTGTTCAATAATTTTCTGAAGCTTTCGCGCAGGGAAGTCTTTGCTCTCTGAGACGGTTGCTTTAATTGCTTCTCTGACAACAACGTTGAGGCGTGATTCGATAGCTGTCATATCAGCCTAAATGGAGCGCTGTAAAATATGTGGTCTTATGTGAAAAGTACTTTGAACAAGCTGTAAGGCAAATCTCGATTGTCCAGAATTGACAGGAAATTGGACAATTCCCGACAGAAGAGAGCCTTGGGCATAATATATCCATTGAGGATATCATTACACCCATCAAGGAGCTTTTTAAACTGAACGTGAAGACCGATCCCCTTTTCCTTGTTTTGTCGATGCTTTTCATCGTCGTCCCACTGAGCCATTGGACCTGTGAATGGAACAGGCTTCGACAGAGATGTATCTTCCTGATCTTCGAGCAAGGCAATAACTGTTCCAGGAAACAGCGCTTGTCCAGGACGTGCACGATAGACTATCCTAAATTCGTACCTGCTATAGACAGGATTAGTTTGTTTCTTTGCACCTTCCGCCCGCTTTTTCCACTTCAAGGGGAATCACCATCTTCATGGATTCCATCTCTGCGTAAACATCTCTGACTCCAACTCTCGCTCCATCGGGCACAGTGTATTGGAGAAGCTTTCCAGCATTGCGCGAACGAAGAATCGAGGGGTCATTCTCTTTCTCGAAAATCGCAAGTGTCTTTCCGATGGTCACCTTATAGTGTTCAGTCTTAAAAGAAAATATCAAGCGGCAGAACTACATGCACAATGCAAACCTCTTCCTCAAAATGGCACGCGTACGATTGATCTCCATAAGTTACCAAAAGTTGTCCGTTATTTAACTCACGAACAGTAGTATGGGCTTCACTTCCATTCATGGAGACCATGAAGTTAATGCGACCATACCACGTTATGAGAACGTCGTACTTCCGCTTCTTATAAATCAATTCGGTTTCCCAAGAATCAGCCAAGTCGGTGGTTGGTAGAATCTGACCACGATCAATGGAACTGCGGAATTTCGAGAACACTTCGGAGAAACGAGCGTGTCCGATTACCGTTGCTCCTATCGCAATGTTGATATGAGGAGAGAGTTCTGGCATCTACATCTACATTGTTAAATTGAAGATTGAACTTTTGTTCACCGTCAGAATTTTAGCGGCAATACGCTCGTCAAGCCAACCAGTGTGGAAATTGTTTCTTTCAAACTCCGGGTCTTGTAGCAAACCAATCAAGTAGCTGACTTGGGATGTAAATGTCGCTCGAACTTCTAGTTCTTTCAGCGCACAAATGAGATTGGAGACTGCTTTCCTCCTGCAGGATTACCGCTATTATGTGAGCACAATCGACTGTTATACCTGTTGTTTCCACGGGCAAAGAGGTGACCGAATTGCGAGTCGGCATATTCATGCACCATTCCCGAACTGGATACAGAAAAGTACCCCCATACTTCGTCGTTCGATTGGAACTGAACAGACTCGACATTTCCGGAAGCCGGTCGGAAGCCTTCGGCGGGGTCTTCACTAGTGATTCTGGCAGCGATGACGCATTTTTCCGTATCGGTTCTAATCTAAATTTTCGAAGATTTAACTAGTATTGTAAGATACGAAAACTTACTACATCAGCTGGTAGCGATTTGTCTTCGGCGCCAAGGCGGAAAAATGTTCTGATTTCATCGATGGCATGCAGAGGCATTCCCATTGCAATTTGCATTTGAATGGCGGGAATATTAATGTTGGCCACCATTTCAGTGCATGGATGTTCCACTTGAAGGCGAGGATTTAGCTCGAGGAAGTAGTACTTCTCTTCTTCCGGTAGATACATGTACTCAACAGTACCAGCACTTACATAGCCAACTTTCACGGCAAGATTGACAGCATCCTAAAAGCAAATAACATGTTTTCCCATACAACCTATTCAATTTTAACCTGCTGCATTTGCTTCACTATTCGCTGCGGAACAATTCCTGCTGGAGCCTCCTCGATGATCTTCTGACAGCGCCGTTGAATAGAGCAATCGCGAGTAAAAATTGGGATTACAGTGCCATATTCGTCACCAATAAGCTGCACCTCAATGTGCCGAGCATTCACCATGCATTTCATCAGAAAGATCGGACTTCCAGGTACTTCAGCCTGCAAAGGAAATTTGTTCTACAATATTCATTTTATCTCAGGCTTGCCTTGACTCGTCGGAAATTGATCTTGAATTCTTCATCGCTGTTGCACTTGCGAATACCTTTTCCTCCTCCACCTTCAGATGCTTTGATCATTACAGGGTAAGTAATGTTTTTCTCTCGAAGAACGCGGAGACCTTCCTCATCGGTTTCAACACATGCTTGGTTGTACAATTCATCTGAGATGATCTTCTCAGAAGTGGGATCAAAATCCTCAGACACCATCAGGCCGGATCCCGACCATTCGATGGTGGGAATGTTGACCGTCTGAAACGGAGTTGACCATAATCATTAATTAAATATTCGTACCTGAGCGATAATGGTACTTGCAATTTTATCACCCAATGCGAACATGGCAGTACTGGGCGGCCCCATGAAAACGATGTTGTTTTCTTTCAGCTCCTGTGGAAGGCGAGGGTTCTCACTGGCATGGCCCCAGCCGGCCCATACTGCATCGACCTTCTGTTCGACCGCGTGACGTACAATTTCGTCGACATTTGCATAATTATTTGTGTTCGCACCAGCTGGGGAAATGGCAAAACCATCCACTCTCTTGAGATATTCTGTAATAGAGTTGTTTAAAAGTTCATTGTGCAGTTTGCGCTTTAATCATTAATTGACGACTTCCTTAAATTATAAAATGACTTCTGTCCGCATGGAGCAAGGTACTTCCAATCCAGTTGCAGGTCAAAAATTGATTTTATCGTTGAAACACAAATGACCTTGGCAGGACGCGGCGCAAAAGAATGGAAGAACTACGTAGATCGATCGTTCAGAACCTCTAAGAAGTGTTGCGACCCATTAATTTTAAACAGTGGCGTGACTGTTCTGTGCAATCACAGCCTGATCACAACACCGAGCCGATATTATGGATCGATTAGCACATATATTGCCTAACACAACAATATGAATCGAAAACCTAATGTGGAGAAACAATCGGTTTTACCCAGGCATTTGCTCTTTTCAGCGGACATCGTAGGTTAACTAACCTGCATTAGAGTTGATTTCCTGCTCGGTTGTCAGCGAAATGAGTTTAATAAGCCGGTCATCCCCAAATTTGTCTTGAGCAAACTTCCTCGTAGATAAAATGCACTTCACCGCGGCTATTCCATTCGTTGCCACTAAAATCTGAAAGCATAGAGATATTACATGAACAATTAAGAAGATTAAAGGTACCTTCTTCACATGACGCCGCTTGCTCTCGTCCGGAACAAGAGTGCAGACGAACTCTTCCACGGATTCATATGGCTTCCGATCCGGATCGAAGTTATTACCATCACGTTGAGAAACGGTGTAGGTCTGCAACACTTGTGGCGAATTTGGCATCGCTCTGAAAATAACTTCATAAGATGACAGCCGGTAAATGAATGCGGAACGTCACAAACAGTGAGGACAGGTTCAGAAGGCTAACAAAAATGGTTAAAACACTAATTTCTCCTGATCCGAAACATAAGGGGCAAAACTTCGTAAAGAGGATTCCGGAAAACAGAGGAAAGAGTACACATAAAAATTTGGTACTTAGGAGTGGTTTAAAATCACCGTAATTTTTTTACGCATTTTTAACGTCCCCTTAACAAACGGCGCAGAAGAGAAGACTGGCACTTCGCAGGAGACACTGATACCGAAAAGGGGCCGCAGATGGCGGACATCAAGAAGAAATCATGCATTTCACGGTATCAAACGAAATGTGCGATGGGCAACTCCTCAAAGACTATGCTGCCGACCGTCACCTTTTCTAGGTCACAAAGCGACTGCGACGTCGGTTATGCAAAGATTATAGAAAAGGAAAGGGTAGTCGAGACGCGCACTCAGACGCGTACCGAGCGAAACGTTCGCTCGGCAACCACCTCCGCCTCGTTCGATCTTCCTCGAACGTACGAACAAGACGAGCACATACAATACACATCAGCGCCGCGCTCCGCAGCCACCTAAATTAGCCAAATAGGAAAAGGAGGAGTATTTATCACGCTACTCTAAAACGTCCGAAATATAAGGAGTTGACGCGCGCTTTGGTGGAGTGCAGAAACAAGAGAGAAACGATAAGAAGATAACGTGATGTCGTATGTTCCTCCCTTTCGTGGCAATAGCACCATAGTGAAACAACAGCTGACCCGAGTTATCGGCACATACTGTGGTACAGTCGAAGTGGTACAGCACAATTTCTCCCACCAGAATACCCTTTTAAACCACCTTGTTGATTACGCACTCCGTGGTACTCTGGCGGCCCTATTCCGATGGCGTGATTACCATCTCCTTTACTGCGATTAGTTCAGAGATCGTTCTACATAGAGATGTCCTTTGCAGATCAGAGACTCGATACCATTGATTTGCAAAGGCAACCTCTCCTAGCGCACGGTAC
Source organism: Steinernema hermaphroditum (assembly GCA_030435675.1). Lineage (NCBI taxonomy): Eukaryota > Metazoa > Nematoda > Chromadorea > Rhabditida > Steinernematidae > Steinernema > Steinernema hermaphroditum. The sequence goes on along the minus strand of CM059625.1, from coordinate 8,915,976 downwards.
TTCAATGTCACCGCGCAGAAGGCCAATTCCCATCCGTGTAGGGAGTGACTTTTGCAGATCTAGTAGTAGCGACTTGTACCAGACCGCGCTGGGATTGCATACCAATGGAAATAATGCTTCTTTCAAACGACTTTTGTGAACAAGGGGATGAATGATGAAGCGCGGGTTTTTTTACAACTTGAAAGCACCCAATTCTTTTCCTTAAAATAAAACAAGGGTGATTTTTAAGGATCTTAAAATTTTATGTAAAAACGGAGCTACATTCATGGGGTATGAAGCAGGAATGCATGGACAATCGCGAAATCAGTTTGAATCTCAAGGCATCTGCAAACATAGAGGAATGTGCTATGTTAGAAGCAACTTCGACTTCTCCATCAGAAACAAAGATATTGTAAAGTCGGTGACTTGGAATGTAGCACCGAAGAGTGATGAGAGCGGAGATAGCAACGGTGCGCATGAGACGGGTCATCACAGGTTTGCCTATGAATGGACAATTTCTCGATGTACCGAAGGTAACTTCCGACTCCCAATTTTGAAAGTTATTAATAGAGTTGGCGGTGATAACGCACGGATAATTATTGCAAGATAAACCGCTATGAGAAGCAAAAGACTAAAGTGCGATGACTCTACTCAAAGAATAACTGTATTCTAAGATTAACTCACTTTTCGTCTCCCGCAGATTCATCTACAGAATGTGCTTTGCCGATTAACCTCTTCAAATGTCTTGTCTTTCTTCTCGAATGGTGCATCTTTGCGTTTGTGCGCATCGCTAGTCTGGGAAAATCTATAAAGAACTTTGCGTTGTATTTTAGCCCAAATTCGTACTGAAATAGTAGTCGACTCCATAGGCGCTAAAGTAGTTGTCGTACGATCCCACTATTCTGACCGACTCATTTTCCGCCACTGATCGAAGGTGCACGTTGAGAGCCGAACTCGATGGCGACTCTGCAAGGCTATGCCTCTTCATGTTGCTTGGAGATGCCTTTTCATTGCCGTAATTTCCGTTGCCTATAACAAAAGATAATGTGATCTATTTTCACCATCCAATCTGCGTACCGGACATGGCTGTACCACAACAGTGGAATCAGATTACGACTGAGAGTAGCTAATGTTAATACATTGATTGGTCCAACTGATCTGTAACAACGTTTGGACAAGAAAGCAAACGCTTGCGAAGTCGAAACAGTTTAAAAAGAAAATATAGTAAGAAGCAGTTGTTGAGAAAAACGCTTCCACTGCCTTAGTTCAATCCGATAAACGTATTTTTTCTGGATTTGCTGTTATAAAAAGTGACGTCATGCTTCATGGGTTGGGACACAACTCACAGTAGTATCTCGATGCGTGTGGCAGCTGTTCGTGTGGAGAGTCACCTGATCTGGCCTCATGTCATGACCGAGCTAGCTTCAGCTTATCTACGACGCCGTCAACCTTTGTTGATTGATTGTGGCTGATTTATGATCGCATTGCATGATTACGCTTCTTAGGTACTTGTCGAATCACACCACTTTTGCCGGTACATAGTCCAGCATACCATTGTTGTTCATAAATCTGCTGGAAGAGATTGTTATCTGTCATTTCAGTACCAAATTGGCGGGAATGCATCGTTATGGTAACAAGCGATATTTTTACACGATTTATATTCCCGAATCTACAGCCTTACGCTGCGCAGGGCGTCTTATATATGCACAAAAAGAACAAAGTCACACCGTAGTCGCTGATTTTCTTCTGGTTTCGGTGACGCAAACTCCGCATAGAATGCAGCATTTCCATCAGTATGCGTGGGCTTCGAAGTCACGAAGAATTCTGTCGAGGCGCGGCGGTGGGGCGCAGCGAACGGAGCGGAGAGCCATCATCAACTCAACGTGGATTTCGGAGTTGCGGTGGGACTTTATGTGGCGGTGCGGGTGGAATCAGGCCGCAGCGACAAAGTTCTTGGCAGGACGTTGGAACTACGACTTCTTGGTGTTCCAGGCCTTCTGGGAGCCGGGGTGGTCATTGCGCCAACAGCGACGGACGAGAACGACCGCTCACTCAATTCATCCGAGTGAACGACGGAACGAATGGACGACGCGACCGATTGGTGAAACGCGACAAGCAGAAACGCGACAACAAGCAGAAACACGAAATAAACTTTTTTTTTTGAGAATATAGTTTTTATATATACAAACATGCATTAAATGAGCATTGATATGGCAGCAAAAATGGGTGTGCATTCTTAGGCAGAAGGCCGGAAGAAAAACTGTTCTAATGCGGAGGAGTACAGATTTTCATGGAATGTCCACTCTTTGCCTGGGTCTGAGAACATGAAGAAGTCCCATCCTTTATATATGGCGATAATGCTCTGCAAAGATATGAAAGACAACATTAAAAAAATCCATTCGACAGCTCACCTTATTTTTTAGCCTGTTCAACGGATTTATGTTGGAAATCGAAGTTCTTGCGGTATCCATAATGTCAGAAGAATTCATGGAATATGACAAGTCATCAGTAATCTCGGAGGTCATTTTAACGTCATGCAGACATCCAAAGGCTAACTCAGCCTCAGCCGGAAGAGTGAACTGTGCAACGCTACGTGCCGCATCACTTCCAGATATTCTTTCAAACCTAAAGACAATCGCTTTATCAAGAATTGGTTTTAAAGATCTCACAAATTTTTGTCCAGGGTTAAACGCTCGTCGTTCTTCTCCAATTCAAAGACGTGTATTGTTCCTTTGTCACTGGATACAGCGAGAAAGCTGTGGCACGGGGAAAATCGAAGACTGAATCGGAATTAAGATTGTCGTTGTGTAGAGCCATAACATTAGATATTCTACCTGTATAAGCTGCAAGTGTCGAAGCCACGGCGGAAAGAGAAAAGTTCGCTCTTTTTTGTTGTGTCGAAGACTCTGATTAGAGTTCCCTTAACCGAGCCTGTGGCCAGCATGGTTCCTTGTACATTCAATGCGATCTGTACGACTTGCGACTTATGGGCTTGGATGGCAGTTGGTGAAATAGAGGTAGTCGAACTAATATTGCCCACATTTACAAGCTGGAACCGATTGCTCTCATGGGTATCAAATGTTCTCAAAAAATCTTACTTGAACTGTACCGGTGTTAAACCCTGGATAAGCCAGCAGTTCCGATTTAGGATCCGTACACAGAGCCATAATCCCATCCACATTATACGATATATCCACGCAACAAAGCTTTTGGCAAGTGTCGAAGTCAAATACTGTTAAGTGATTTGCGTCGAAGATCACTAGCCTAAGATAGATTTGGCATCACAAAAAAGAAATTTGCCTACTTGTTCTTAGTCATTGCGAAGTTGGTGACATCGCCTTTAACTACAGCGTCGACGAAGTATCCTCTCCGGTCAGAATGGTCATCCCATACGACAACTAAAGGTTTACGTTTCGCTGAGTTACTTCAATATCGCAAACCTGAAGACTGGCTGAACTTTGGACGAGTTCCTCCGGACTGCATGGCTATCAATCCGCTGTGATCGAAAATCGCGACACGCTTGATGCTGCCAACCGTTGCAAAGTCGAGGTGCATCACTTGCTCAAGTCCTTTTACATTGAAACGCCTTACACCCCGATCGCTGGCAATAGCAAACATGGCTAAAAGGAAATATCTTACAGTGCATACAGAGATAGAGGTCTTACTTTGCTGATTGTTGAAGGCAACATGGTGCACAACGTCAACGTCCCTTGTGTTACTCATCCGTTCAGCGGATTATGCTCCTGCATTTTAAGATGTTATTGTACATATATGCTGTATAGCATTGCTCGCAAACGATCGGAACTTTGTGGAAGCATTTCATTTATAGTTAGGTTTACGTCTAACTCGCTTTGAAAAACAGGAATAACATATGCATGGGAACTATGCTGTTCCACATCTCTTCGTGTAAGTTATTGTTGTATCAGCTGATCAAAAGAGAGATAGGAGCTCCATGTTGACCGTAGAGCTACACTGAGCAGTGACGGATTTCGTGGTGAAACCATTTGACCGTATTTTGTTTTCGTTTGGATATATTATGTCCTTCAGTACACAAAAAAGAGATGCAACCACACCTTAGCTACGTCGATGACAATCTTTGCGTCAACGTTAAACGTAAACTACGTAAATTTCCATAAAGACAATGGTCGTTGTCTTTGACCCGACGGTTAGGAGATTTTTCAAGGTCATTTCCGGTGTACACTTGAAGGTCGGTCATAGTGCGTGCTCAAGCACTTTCGTTTATACCGGTTGTAATAATTTGGAACTACTACGTTGAAAGTGAAGACAATATGCCGCGGCTTATGAATAATCTGCTGCCAATCTAAATGTGATGGAGATCTTTTTTGATGGGGATTTCAAAGGACATGCGGGTATAGGTACTGTACGGATGTGCTGAAACATAGGTTGCGCCCACAGTGAGGGTGCATTGCAAAATCAAATCAAAATAAATCACATTTTTTGCGGAAAGCTAAACTTTTATGGCAAGTTTGCAATGGCAATGTTTCGAATCAGATAGTGCCTTTGTAGGGGTTATTATTTAGGTTCCCACACTGTGTATTCGGAGTCCACTTCTGCATGTTCTCCGTTTTCTTCTGAGCCATTCAACATCCATGTGTGTGAACTGTCATATGGAGAACCGGGACACTTAATCGCCAACGACCTCTCCGAGGTATTATTTACATGAAAGGCATACTGTAATAAATGCGTATATGAGGTTAGCTTCCAAATGCATGCAAATTGTTTTTTCTTAATGACACGTTGAGAACAAATTCCAAGAAGATTAGAACTCCCTTGAATATGGAGCTGGCTGTAAAGTGACTGAACTTTTCTGTTGATTTAACTTAAGCATCAAAGGTTTGTGCAGGTGGAGTGGAAGAACAGTTAAAATTCGTCGATTGTTCTAGATATGGAGCCCTATAATACGATTATGTGAGAAAAAGACCCTGGGAGAAAAAGACCCGGGAGAAAAAAACCCAGCTGTAACAGTGATACCCGCAAAAACCGTACGGACGAGTACGTAATCAACAGGTTTCAAGTGAGTTTAAAGGCTTAAGCTAAGCCAGGAATTCATTAAGCACGCAAAATGAATACGGGGCTCGCTTCGCTCGCCCGCAACCTTAAATATCTAGGCATAGTCCTAAGCCGGAGCCTAAGACACTATGAGCTGTAGGCAAACCCTGGCTTTGCCGAAGCTCAGGCTTAAACTTAAAACCAGTTGATTTTATGCGTATACGTACTTATCCAACGACGGATTTTGCCTAAGTTTGACCGGGTGTCACTGTTATAGCTGGGTCTTTTTCTCCCAGGGTCTTTTTCTCCAACAACCCTATAATACAAACCGAAAAGAAAGTTTTGATTTTCTATGACTTCTCCGACACCTTGATCCACTAGAGGTTTAATCACAATCGCATTTTTCTATTCCTCCAACTGAAAATTCTTCTTTTTATTTCCGGCGGCTGCTCAGATGAAAACAGCTCTAATAGTCGTATCGATCGGAACATTCGAAGATATGGGTGACGAATGAACGATGACAATTTTTGGATGATGACAATGTTTGTCTCACCCGTGTCGCGGTGGCGAGCGGTCGGTCCCTCCGGTCGCTCTCTGAGTATCTGGTTGGTCAGACAGCAAACCCTGTGGCATCTTTGAGTTTTCCGGCTTCCAGAGGGAATTTGGACACCCGGAAGCCGTAGTCCCACCACCGCTGACAATAAGATGTCCGACGTCAAGAATCCGGCCACGTGAGAAGTCATCCCGAAGGTCGCCGACGCTCTGAGGACGTCACCACCATCGAAGACGCAACTCCCGGACCACGGACCATCAGATTCGAGCACATAAGCGTGCGCTGTGCCGCAAACGATGGTCCGCTCCTGAATCCGAAGATTTGGCGATTCCCAGAAGCGCTCCGCCACCCACCGGTTCGACATGAACGCAACGCCAGGGATGAAGCCGTCTGCCAGACATCCTCTGTTTGTCTATTTTGGTGTCGGGCAAGGCGAAATGCCTTTGATTCACGAAATAAAGTCGTAAAGACAATGTTTGATATCGTAGATTGCCCTCAAAAGAGCTCCTTGTCAGAGAGCTAAGACTCAGTTACTTGTTTCCCTTGCTGCCCTTACATCTAACGACTACCTGAGAAGGACGCCATCACCATCGAAGTATGGGACTTTAGGTAACAACATCGAAGAAAATAGAGAGATCAGGCTTTTGGTCACGAAGTGCTCTAAGAATGAGCAGTCCAACGATGAATACCTTGAGTGAAATCTTTGTCTTTTTACTAATTTTACATTTCTTTTCAGTGTTCAGTGACGATCGGTTGGGTTGTCCGTTCGCTCTCTCGGAAAGGAGTCGAGTGAGCGCTTGTTCTTGGCTGCCGTTCTTGGCAATGATCGTCCTGACTCCGAGAAACTTCCTATGTGTTACAAAGAAAGTCATTACCACCTCTCGATTACCCGCTTCGCCACGAGAAGTCGAACCTAGCTGAAACTCCGCAACCTGCGCCGCCATCCGAGTCGAAGGTTCTCTACGCTCCGTTCGCTGTGCCTCATCACCGCGTCTCTACCAGAATCCTCACTTCGTCTCTCCAGCGTCCCCGCAAACTAATATGATCACCGCGTTTCGCTCTTACACAGTGCCCTATGTCGATGATACGATGTTACATAGTGCCTTTTGGTGCTTATAAGATGCCTCACACCCGGAATACAAACGGTATAAGGAGTTAACTTTTGATTCACCTTTCGTGAGTACGGTAGTTATGACTGCTAGATATCATTATGGAGCACTGAAAATATAAAATTTAAAAGTACACTCGAAACAAAAAATCTATAAAACGAAGACGAGTAGAAATGCGAAACATTTGTAACCAACGTTTTCAATTTGCTAAAGATCGCAACACATGGGATGGCTTCGCACGGTAGGCAATACTCGCAGCTGTAGTGCACATCTAAGTACTAATGGAGCTTGTCGAGTCCACATCCTTGAGAATAGAGATCAAGCATTAAAAACGCACCAAAAGTCATTTGTTTATTCACATGCAAGACCGTATCGTTCCTGCAATAGCTCTCCATTTATAGTCGGTACACTTTTGTTCGCTGCATATCGGCCTTATTTATTTAGCTCTATGTGAATTGCGATTGCCCCGCATCAGCAGGAGCGGTACAACTGGAAAATGGTTTGATAAAAACGATGATACGAGGCTTTCGGATCTTCCCCCTTCATACATATTGTTTGAGAATCGAATTGTATATTTTTGAAATAACACCGAAAAATATAATATGTGGTAGCTCTCATTATTGTGCACCTTTCTAAGAGTAAGCATGAGCTTCCTTCGAGAACACGGTTTACTCAATACTAACTGGCAAAAAAGGTTGGTCAGTAACGTTTCTTTTAAAAGGCACATCACGAACAACCAGAAAGCCTCTTTGTTTACTGATTTTTGTTTATTTTTTTTCGTTCATAATCCCAAGAAAATCTGTCGAACGACATGTGCTAAAGGCTTCGGTTCTTTGGAGCTTATGAGCTCCATTAGTGTCTGGCGATTGTTTTAGTAAAATAATAAAGTCACGCTCCTCCGGTAAAACCGGCTCTGAACGAGCGAATTTGGTCGGTTTTCGAATATCCGGATTTGTGAGCTGTTAAGTGCAGTATTGAGTATGTTCCCAAAATGCGTGCGAGTCAGCGTTGTTGTAGTCTCGTTGCTGTTTACTGTTTGAAAACGGGAGCATTATTTAAAGAGATGCTACTCGGTTATGGGCAGGCAATTCCCATTCTGTGGTTAATAGCAATTTCTGCTCATGCCAAGAATCTAGAAATACATTCTCTTAATTCACTCGTGAACGACCTGAACTCTACGATAACTGCCAGAAATGTCGTTGTTTCCGTACCCAAAATGGTTATCTTCAAAGACTCTGTTCTGCTGACGGACATTGTTATTGATGCAGAAGAATTATCAATTAGCCCCTTTGGAAGTATACGACTATCCATCCCACTATCCTTCGTTACTTTTGTTTAGATGTCGTGGAGGAACCTTTGGAACTTTTTGTTCACGAGGATCTAGCAAGTTCTTTCAATGCAAAAATCAATCCATGCGACGATTTTTATGAATATGTGTGCTACAACTGGGCAAAGAGGCATCCTGTTAAAGAATACGAACTGAGATCTAACCAAATGAGCGTTAATGTGGAAAAAGTGAACCTTCAACTTCTAGGTAATGGTGCTGGTCGATTCTGAAAAGCCTTTTAGACATTCTGAAAACGAAGGAAGACTACGGTAAAAATCGAATTAACACTTTGCTGTACGATGCATTTGATCAATGCGTTAATTCAAAGGAAAGGAACGAGCTCAGATCAAAACCGCTTTTCAACGCGTTAAGGTACGGTAGACATATCATTACCAAATCAATCAGCAATTCATATAATAGAATTGTTCGCAACTCCCACTTCCCATACATAACCGATTGGCTCATCCACGTTCAGCCAATATCCCTTTTCTATAAAGTGGACGTTGGTCCGAACTTCAAGAATACGTCATATAACACTCTTTTCGTATGTGGCCACTGTAGTCATGATTTGCAGCGCTACAATTTCAGCTTAACATTGCTGGCACATTTTTTACTTATTATTACTATATTGAGCCACAATACGCAAAACACTTATTGCATATAAAGTCATATTTGATCAACACGTTGAAACTTCTGCAGACAGACGATCAGGATATCGGCTTCTTCCGACTTTCCGAAAGCGACATAAAGAGACGAATGCAATCGTTTATTAACGTGGAAACAGCCGTGGCAAAAGTAAGTGATGTAAACATTATAGATACATTAGGGAATTAGATTTTGAATGGATCACAACGCGACGATGGTCGTTCGAACGCTGATCGATCCAATTTGCAAACGTCGAAAAAGTTGCAGGAGATCGCGCCTTCGGTAATGTATCATACTCACCGATCACTATTTCAGTTTACAGATTAATTGGAAACGATATATCACTGGATTGTTACCAGAAGCAGTTCTGTCCAACATAACGATCGAGGATATGACGTTTGAGATAGAGGACGTTGACAGTATAACACAACTAGAATCATTGATTCAGAATTTGCCGAATGAAACATTAGCTGACTACCTTGAATGGAAGATCATTCTTAATTACGCAGGATATCTCGATGATCGCTACTTAAATCTGAAACTGGTAGGTACTACTGGTCATTAGCCAACTTCGTGTTCTTGAAGGAGTTGGATCACGTACTATATGGAGTCGAAGCTCAACAACCTCGAGAACAGTCCTGCATCAGTGATGTTACCAGTTTCTTCTCTGATGCAGTGAGTGCTCTCTATGTGCGGAAATATTTCTCCAATGAGAGTCGTACGATGGTTCGAGAAATTGTGGATTTTATTCGAGAAGCATACGCTGATCGACTCAATCGGACAAAATGGATGGATGAGGACACTAAACAGGATGGAATTCGAAAGGTTTGGCGCTACACTTCACAAATAATGAGGATACCGTTAAAGGTTCATGACATGATCGAGTTCATCGGATACTCTGATCATATTTTCGACAGTAAAGAGATGACGACCAAATACGAAAATGTAAGAAATTTCATCACAATTGCGGAACTTCCTGTTTAAGTTATCCTTTGACTCTTCTATGCCGTATATGGACATTGTTGTGAAATTAGGAAAGTGGAATACGCAAACAAGCTTTGCCCAATTAATTGAAAGGAACACGAGGGACAAGTTCGAGTTCATGGCAACGGATGTCAACGCATTCTACGACCCCTCCCTCAATCAAATCGCTCTGCTCGCGGGGATCCTTCAGGGCGCCTATTTTAACAAATCACTGCCCGCGTAAGTTGTTCGTAGGGTAATAAAGTTATGGACCTGACTTAGACCTATGAATTATGGTGGTATCGGCGTAGTCATTGGGCATGAAATGATGCACGGATTCGATGATGCCGGAAATGAGTTCGACAGCAATGGAAGCAGACGCACTTGGTTCGATAGTTTCCAAGAAATGCGTCAATGTTTCGTGCAACAGTACGGTAGAATTCAGGTTTTGGCGACAGACATGGCCAAAGTTGGTAGAAGCTGAGTATTGTCAATCGGCGTTCGTATTTACAGGTGAATGGAGAACAGACCGCCAGAGAAAATATTGCAGACAACGGAGGGATTCGAGCTGCCTACGCGGTTCGGAGCCTTACACTCTCTTTCTACCTGACTACCATTGCAGGCTATGTTGAAAGAACTTCGTAGGCGCCATCTGGACCGTCGTCATAAGATTACGCTAGACCGCGTTGGAAATTTCACCTTCGAACAGTTGTTCTTCATTAGTCATGCTTTTGTAAGACATATGTAGAAATGACTGTAAAAGTGTCTTTTAAAATTTAGACATGGTGCGGGTCCGTTCGCCCTGAAGCTCTGATCGACCAAGTTCTTAACGACAATCATACTCCAGACAAATATCGCGTTAACATTGTCATGGCCAACTTCCCGGAATTCTTCTCGGCGTTTCAGTGTCCGACCACAAGTGCTATGCGCTTGAACGCAACGTGTGCTATCTGGTAGCTACGTACATAGAAATCGTAAAATATATCACTGTGTAACAAGAATAGAGGTACATTTATGTAGTGACTCGCATTTTTACATGAGTACGATATCATCGGTTACCGATGAGCATAATCTAAATTCTTCGCTGGCAATGCTTACATACATACGGTGAAAGACTGGCCTCGAGTTAAGGCCGGGCCTAGGAGCACACCATCGAATAATGTACTGTTTCCTAAACAATTAATGGTGCTGCACTTAATGGAACGGAAAAATTTACCTATCGGGAGGAGGATATTTAGCATCATATCGAGAACCTTTAGGACTCGACGCGTCTGCGTTTGATGTAACCCGCTCGTCGGTGCTCATAAGTTTACATATTGTGAGGGCCAACGGGCTCGACGGTGCGCCCAGCACAGGCACCATACGTCGAGAAGTTTCATCGTATAAAGGGTGAGCTTCGTGGGAGTCCTTTTCCAGAAAGCGGTCCACTAGTGCTATCGCGAATTCCTTGACAGACTCTTTCAATGAATCATCTTGCTTTATCTGAAGGAGCACAACTGCATAAAGCGGCGGTTGGATTTCAAACAAACCAAGTCCGAGAAGCGTGAGGTTACTGCGACAACATATGAGATGTACAGTTCTACTGTTTTCATTTCACGTAGCAAATCCTGAAAATCCACGAGGTTTTCAAATTTAGTAAGCGAAACCAACTAAATAGGAGTCCAGTGATGCAGAGCTCATCGTCGAGTGACGAAGTAATTTCGCTACCTTCTTCAGCTTCTCTTCCATGCATATTAAGTTAGTGTAAGGGCTGGCTGTAGTAGTCGATATATAGGTGCATAAAGCAGAACCAACAAACCTTCATCGACCAATCGTCGGACGGAGGAGGTAAAAACAATTGGAAGAATCATACTGATGAGTTCGCTTATCGTGCTATGTTCAAGTCGTTGCAATATCTAAGTTGTTAAGTTAAAATTATATAATGAATGTTTAACTGTAATAAAATAGCAAAAGTGTCCGAATTGTCGAACGCTCAGGAGTCATTTGCTAACTCCTTTAAGTTAGAAGAGCGTATTCACCTTTTCTGCATCTCCAGAATAGTTAAATAGACGTTGTTGAAGGGAGACGGGTACGGAATGTGCAGCGTTCCAAGTGGTCTGCCATGTATTTCCTTCGGTCGACATTCTTTCAGACAACTTTCCTTCACCTCCACTTTCTTCAATCCAATCCCTTGGCGAATGCCAACGAACAAAATCAGCCATACAACAATCGGGATTGGCAGCCTAAATTTCAGCAGCTCGACATGAGTGATGTTTGTTGACACACCTTGAAAGCCTGCATGTCCGACATTAGGGAGCCGATTTGGGCATTCGCACGTGCGTCCGCGTCTGTCAAGCTGGAAAGATACTCGGCGTGTTCCTCTAACATGTCCTCAGTCATTGGACTGCGGTCCTGAAGCGGAAAGATGGACTTTAAGCTAAAAAGACAGAGAAACCTGTGTAATTGGAACAAACAGCTGTTTGTTAGGGTCAGTGAGGTAGAAGAGGCCTTCAGCTATGCAATGTCTTCCGACTGGTTCTGCTTTCCCGCTAGTGGGTACGGTCACATTGCCCTCATTAACATCTTCCAAAGCATCGAAGAATACGTCCGATGCTATAGGAAAATCAGAGTTAGATTAGCGGACAGGTATACCTACAGTTGAAGTCTGTTGTGTCATCGTACATTTCATAACTTCGGCGCTTTGCCTCGATACAGCACTGCAGCATTTGCAGTTTTTGGTGGAATAAGGAGGCCGAGAGATCGGGTGCTTGACCTTCGGAAAATCTTTATATCGTTTGTTATATAGCTTTACAAGTCTGTAGATGTTACCCTGGAAGGTTATAGGAGTTGTCCCACAAGCTACGTAGTTTTCCGACGATTGCCATCCATAGGTGAGAAAAGAGAAAGAGTCCGTTGTCCTCCATCATGAGAGCTCTGGCCAAACATTGGCAAATACGCTCTGTCAAACTGCCTACTGGAGCGCTTTTTGAAGTACACAACAATTTCTGCAATAAATGTCCATTAAAAAACATCGACGTGTGGTCTCCCTACAGTTATATCAGGATCAAATGATTTTTCGCTATTATCGTGTCGATAGTCAAATGGAGGACCTTCGTTGTGTGTCTGTTTCACAGCTGTCCCCGGAGATTGGCTTCTCGTAACGTCGCAGCTCCGTGAATGAAGTTTGTCAATATGGGCCACGCTCGTTTCGTGGTCTTCCGTAGAGAAGATCATCTCGATCCATTTCGAAACAAGTTCCTTAAAGCCCGTTAAATTTCCATTACATTCAAACTTCATTTTCTCCTACTTTCTCGTCACTTTCACTTTTCATTAAGGGTGTTGATGGCACAAAGTTGTATGTCGAGTAATGCTCGTTTGTGACCTTTGACAAGGCGTTGGCCCCAGTCTGGGATGATTCTGATTCTGCACTTTTAGTGAAATGCAGAGTCTGGACAGAGCCGGCTTCGGACGATATGTGACTGACAACCGTTTTCAGGCCCTCGTCTGAAAATGAGGGCTCAACCGTGTTTTCGAACTCACTTACACAACAAGCATGGAACGCTGGACACAAGATCAACTGAGGCAAACCAAAATGGCGCGTAGTCGGGCTCCAAATCAGTAAATGTTTGGTTTTCATTGACGACATTTTCTATTTGGTTTGGCCATCTTACAATCAGTCGGAATTCGCTAAAATGTCTATTGATACAGTGAGGAAAGAGCGATCCGTACCTGAGCGGGTCTGCTGTTGTACCGAAAGGAAACATCGAATTTTGTGAGCAGATTAAAGATTTAACATCAATCAAAGCGTTCGGGAAGTCGCTCAAAAAGTTACCCTCAAGCTTTTCCTGAAGAAAACCAGTAAAAGAGATTAAATACGAGTTATTCACCTTGAAGCAGTAGTCGAACTGTATCGAGGCTGTCATACGAGGTGGAAAGCTGACTGGCGTGCCCACTTTCTCGCGAAGAACTCCCATTAATCCGGATAAGTTATCGTGATTGTAGAGAGGGCGTCTTAAGTAAGCACCTTCGAAAGACGTCCTCACATGACGGTTTTGAGAAACGCCGCTGAATAAGAAGTTGTTGGCAGGGCCGATTTGGATGAAAATTGGTAGTTCACTAAACGGTGAGTGTCATACGAATCAAAAATGTACTCATTTACCAGTCAATATTAACGGTGGCAATATTAACAGCCGAGATGAACATTAGGACTTCATCTTCGGGTAATGGAAAATCGCTGTCAGCATCAGAAATGACAATGAAATCGAACACACCGAACTGAAAGAACAAATAATTATATTGATGATGGTGTGGGAAAATGTATGAGTTATTTTAGATGAATTGTGCCGTGAGAGAGCATAGTTCCGAACCTGAGTTGAGATGATTGATGGAACAAAATCCGTTAACGGCGACGAAAGACCGAGAGCTGACTTCGTATGATGTGATGCTTCTTCGGATTCGCCTACATCGTTGGCCTCTTCATCCTCCGGAGTAGACTTATAATAGAGCATTTTAAAGCGCCTATCCAGATGCTTCATGATTTGCATATCAACTTTCCACGTGCACGTCCGCAAGAAATCCTGTACAGAGAACAGCGTGGTCACGGTCACAACGGAGATATGTCTTACTTTCGGAAGTCGCTTGAAATAGTCATCTGAGGGACATGAAATTGATGAGCCATTGAGCTTCCACTCGATAAGCGACGTTTCGAGAGACAAAATGAGATGCTCGAAGTCGGTGACGACAGTAAAATCGCAAATTTCAAAGATGTCGTCGTCCGCTTTGGGGGTTTCACTGTTACCGTCCATGTTGTGCTGGTCTGGAAATTGATTTTCCAATTATCAACACAAATACAAGCTATAATCACGGTGATGCAACAAGTAATATGTTTCCTATCACAATTTTCATAGTGCTTATATTGCACTACCTCGAGTTTTTGATTTCTGACCTATGTGCATACGTGTCTTACAACCCGACGCCTTACTACGACGCTGTTACAGACAAATTTTTGTTTTGCCGCCGTGAAAGTCTTTCAGCTGCCGTTTAGGAAGCTTTTATTCGAAGTGGTCGCGCTTACGTGGATAGTTTTTACTGAGCACGTAAAGTGAAATGATGGCTGGAAAATCAAGAATATATTATAAATGTTATGTGATGCAACTGCGATGCTTAATTCGTTTTAAATAGCAATAGAAAGAGAAGTGCTTATTCGCGACAGCCAGTACGAACGCGACGACAACCCACCCGACTCAGCTGTGGGGATGTCACGTGAATGGGAGACGTTTGGGGAAGGGGAGTGTGCCCGCGATGAGCTGGTGAACACAACATCCAGCGTCTCTGATTATACTGGTCGATCTCTTCCTTTCCAAGTTTTCTCGGTTTGCTGTGTTCAAAATCGAGCGAAGTTGGCTTATGTTGGCGCAATTATGATTACGACTAGTAGGCGACGTTTCGCGGAAATCGTATCTAAGGTCGCTTTATACCAAAAATATCGATGTGATCAACAGTAGCACGGCAAATCACGGTGAACACGCATCGCTTTTGATCATACGCGTGCCGCGTTCAATTCGCTTCAGTTCAGTCTGCATTTGTCCACTGTGTCGTGCCTATGATTCAAAACATTGCATCGCACTGCAATATTTAAGATTTGCAGAAAGCTCAGTTGAATGACCGGAGAGCAGGATGTTTTACGTTTTTTATGTCAATCATGGATTCATGATGGTTCTCGAGATACCGGTATTGTCTACGGTCACAGAGCTTAACAAGTCCATCTTCAAAGCGATCGATGTTCCGGTCGATGAACAGGTAATTTCATCTTTCGTCTAGCAGAAATGAGTTGTCTGCTTCAGTTTTTGCTGCTGGAGAGCGGGGAATCCCTTGACAACAACCGAGCTTTGTCTTCGTACAACGCTGGCACCGAAAACAATCCTGTATACTTTATCCGAGCCAATTATATGAGCACCAGTAAAGATTTTCAACAACTAAAGGACAAGGAGGAAAGGGAAGGCAGACCACCCCTAGAAGGTATGTCTCTTCAGACATTCGGTTAGTGAATAACCAGTGGATTACAGAATGCAAGCGACACATCAGCCATCTCGATATTTTGCAAGATCCAAGTGAAATAATTAAATGTCAGTTCGAATTTGCGAGGAATTACGGCACTACATGTGACAAATCTCTTGTCTACTGTGCTCAGATAATTCGAGATCACAAGCTGATGACCAATGTAGGAATCAGGTCCAGCTCTATCATTAACAACGTGATTTAGGGTTGGACGGCACTAATGTCCAATTTGGATGAATCTATCTCGAGACTCGAAAAGCGGCTGGAGCGAACAGCTGGTTACAGCGAAAAAATGAAAACTATGTGTGAAAAAGGTCAACCGATGATTCAGAACTTTGACAGCATTCTCGCTACACTCGAAAAGGTTTTTTCTCCGATCTTCTAGTGAATATTGTTTGGATATATGCAGATTCTCATCCCGGCGCAGTTACTGACTGATGGGGATGGAACTGACTCTGGAAGTCTTTCCTTGTACGGATGGCTCGCATCCAAGGACGCTGACTACTCAGTGAAGGCGATCGCCGAGCACGCGCAGAAACAAATGAACCTAGCTTCTGAAGCAACAGAGATCCAAAAAGCGGCTACCCTGCTAAGGTCCGTTCGTGAGCAGTCGAAGAAGACTGAGTATCGGGACATCAAAGGAATTAACAAACGCTTCGCACAGCTTGAATATCAGCTTAAGTCGATGGAGGAAGTAGTCAAGAGAATTAGAAGTTGCTCCGATTGTATCTTGCAGCCGGCACCGACCGATCTGGCGCAGAGCACTGTATAGTTTGAATGTCGGAGGACATAATTACACCATCATATTTTCAGGCTTTTGGCAGTCAGCAGAAGGAATATGTGCTGAAAATAGTAGGCGACATGAGCACCATCGATAAGGCGATGGATTCATTCCTACAGTCGAAGAATGAGGTGCTCAATAACATTATGAAGCGTTTATCCGGATGGGTTAAAGCGGTTAGTTTTGAAATTATTGCTTTCTTACGACTCTTTGCTACTCTCAGATTTACGAACGTCTCAATACCGCGAACAGTGAAATGAGGCTGCACGAAAATGTCTACGACGGCCTAAAGCAACGCTTGGATGTTGTACGTCAGGTGCGCGATGCGCCTGCAATGTTCGCCATTGCAATTACCGAAGTCATCCGTCGAAATGCCTTCAGAAAGGTTTGTGTGTTTCCGTAGGATTGCCCTTTCAATACGTTCTTTAGGAGTTCGACCAGTGGCTGAATGTCTTTATTGAGAAATGTCGTCAGTTCTTGAAAGATGAAAACCATCAACGTACTGAATTTTTCCTGAAGTTGGATCGGCACTTCATTAGGCAGCTGTTTCCCGGGATGGGAGATATGGTCCCTAACATTTGCCCTGATCGAGTAAAGTTCGATGAAGCCCTTCCTAAGATAGAAGCAGAAGATATTAGGAACTTACGCAAAAATGTCCCTGAATTGGAATTCTTCTTAAAGGCTGACGTTCCACAAGTGTTCTCAAAACTGATGGTCTGCGATCCAAGCATTGCTCAAAGCATTTCGGCTGCAGGAATTCGTCGCGAGGAATCTTTCTTTGTCCGCGATGGATCAGCAAATGTTGGCACGCTCACGAAAAACTTTCCTTCGTCAACATGGCTGAGCGGAGACGACAATATCGAAATGTCTCCGGTTTTGAACCGCGGTGCTATACTAATGGCAAAGGGCGTAAGAGCATCGGCATCATCGGCCTCAATTCACGACCCACCACGCCCGCTGACGAGCAGCCTGGCAGTCACTGAGAATAAGGTAGGCGATTTCTTTCGTGAAGCCTCTACAGTCCTTTAGGAACATGAGAGGGAATTCATCAGCAGTTCTGCCAGGAGCGCTCCAATCAATATTCCAATGAATAGGGCTGACTTTCCGAGAAATGCCTGTGTAAGACTAACGAAAAAAGAATATATACATAGATGATCTTCAGGTTTCGGATGCCGATAAGTCCAGCTATTTCAGCACTCCGGACGATCATTTTGGTAGTTTGGGAGACGATTTTCACAAAGTGAATCATTTCGTAAGATAGAAAGAGAGTGTGATTTATGTAGTTTGCAACGTTTCAGCAAGATCTCGAACTGAACACGGCCACCGCTATCAGAACTAAACTACTGCGCGAGTTAGCTCCTTTGAGGGCATCCGTTCAATACGTTTCTGGGGTACGTCACACAGTCATTTGTAAAAATCATTTTCGTCGTTTTTCAGGAAGCCCTATCGCTCAAGCGTGATATTGGTGAAACCCAAAGTGCATTCATTAAGGAGTTCGACGAGTTGAAAAAGGATCTTTGTGAACAGAGTAGCAAACTCGTAGAAAGCATCAAGGAGGAGTGTTCTAAGGAGGTTCAGAGGCAAAAAGAATTGCACGAAAGCGTTGTTATGGAGCTGCAGAAGGCAATAGCAGACAAAGACAAGTGTCTTATCGAGCGCGACGCGATAATCGCAAAACATGAAGAGGACACCCGCAACAAAAACGTAGAAAAAGAAAGTGTCGATAGGGAACTTGCTGAGAAGAATAAGATGCTCGAAGATCTGCAGAAGGAAGCCGATAATATTAAAACTAAAAATGAAGAGTTGAGCATGTTGTTGAAGGAACAAGCCGAAAAAGTTGTTGCCGTTGAAAACGAGATCAAAGAGCGCAAGGAGGAATGTAAAAGGTAAGTGTTAGTCAGGTAGTGCTTGATGCACAAATTATGTTTGCAGACTTAAAAGTGAACAGTTGTCATGGCAAGAGGAAAAGGAAAAGAAATGTATGGATCCCTTTTTTGTCGGATTTGAATTTCTTGCCAACTTGCTGAAGCGTGACCTTTCTGAGGATGAGATGAATGCTCTTCGTATCGAACACGATAGGCGAACGGCCGAGAGTACAGCCGCTATTTGTGACTGCTTGGGTAGCGATGACAACAGCGAGGGTTCACTGGAAGAAGCAACTATAAAGGAAGCCACCATCAGAAGCGATGTTGAGAAAGAATACAAAAACCGCATGCAGCTTTTGGTCCGCGGAATGGAAGAGCGCAATGCCAAGGAGATTTGCCGGGTCCGTGAAGAAGTGCAGTCCGCGTATGATCAACAGGTTTCTGGATATGTAAGGAATATGGATGTGAACACGGTTATTTGTCTTTTCTTTGTTTAGAAAGAAAGAATTCTGGAGCTCGAATCTCGTCTGGGCAATATGGAATTCAACAAATCTATTCAAGCCATCGCAGGCCCAGATGCATCTTCCTCGGGGCTAATGACTTCGTTCCCATCTGGTGCCCATATTCAAGAATCCTGCATGCTTCTCAATAAAGGTCGAGCAGCGAATTTAACTCAAAACAATAGTGTCGTTCTAGATTGCGCCGAAAGCAGTGGACAGGTTTCGGAAGAGATCAAGGAAGCAATGGAAGAAGAGGATGATGAAGGTAATAGTGTCAATTATATGTCGAATCGACCTTTTTGACTTGTAGATGATGGTATTGCGGCTGTCAATGTGAACACCATTGCAACGCAGACACGTTTATGCCTCAAAGAGATGAGAATGATGATATCCCTTTTGGACATTCACGAAGGTTGCGCTGTTCTTGTCATGTGGGACGATGTACACAACTCGTACACTGTGTTCTGCTCCTCTCCAACACTTCACTTCGTGAAAGAAAGCAGCATGAAAAGGATGGGAGTTCTCGGCGCGCAGAAGCCGGCCACCAGGCGCAACCTTATCCTCGCAACGATTACGCACATCGAGTTTTGTCAAATAAAAAAGATAGACAACCGGTAACATAGTGTTGTTTACTTTTTAACCGTAATGATACATCTGCAGATACAAGCTTCCTATGGATACCAAATTTTACCGAGTGGACATTGAAGCGTTGCCGTTGGACTCAAGTTCTTACCGTCGTCGACGAAACGAGTAAACGCCGATGATGCAAATGCATTTGCAAGTGTA
The DNA here is from genome assembly GCA_030435675.1 of Steinernema hermaphroditum. NCBI lineage: Eukaryota > Metazoa > Nematoda > Chromadorea > Rhabditida > Steinernematidae > Steinernema > Steinernema hermaphroditum. Next base: position 8,896,422 of record CM059625.1, on the reverse strand, counting down.
CATAGAAAAGTTGGCCATCTCTTCTACGAAATCTTTCATGATATTATAAAAGTTTTTAAACAATTTAAAAACCTCTTCATACTTAGGGTTTAGATGTGTAACGTCCGTTTCACTAAAGTGCCCTGTTGCTCAGTATCGTTTCGGTTATACTGTAATCATCTTTCTGTACAAAGAGAATGTTCTGTCGTAAATAAACTTTCACGACTATTGTCATAGGATTCGTTACCACATCAATACGATTTTATTAGTAACAGAATAAGTACGTTTATAACTTTCATAACTATGACATTTCTGAATTAAACATGTTATAAAGGGATATTCAGTTATGTGCTGACATATTGTAAAGAAGCATGATACATCTGTGTGCGTGTTCAGTTGATAGGCGGGGATCGCTTAAGTGTGCATGATCATATGATTGTTTGGAGCTGTCACGTTTTCAAAGTGTTATTATATTCGATAGTTAGCGCAGGTAAGTGATGGTTGCTAGGTTTAAATTCAGCGTGGAAATTATTTCTCTCGTCGGCAAGGTGACATATGTTTCGCAACGGAGCACTATTACATTTCCTTCTTTCTTTTCGCTTCTCCATTTGTATAAATATTTCGGACGCTTTTTAGCAGATTATATTTCAGTCATATTGCAACAAAATGGACTATCAAACGTTCCTAGTGTTCCCAATAGTGTTCCCAACGGGTCTGCATACGTCCGCTACAAATTATTGCTGTGCATGTTGAAGTGGTGTGTCACTCTGAGCTCTTCATCTGGATTTCATCGCACCTGCGTTCCTTATCGTAAACACTTACGATGAGACATGTTTATGGTCATGTGTTTTCTCAGTACTATTGAAGGCGTTTTTTGGTAAAGTTTTTAACGGACCCATGAAGGACCAACAACAACAACTCGTATTTACAGGTGATCATTTGGCACGCTCCGTTCCGTCCTCTTGTGTGCGTTAGGGTTTCGCAATCCTGGTTTTAGCCTAAACGCGAGGAAGCTGTTTGAGTTGGAGATTAAGTATGGTTTTGTAGATGCCAGGCTTCCAAAAATACGTCTTGCAAACACGCCGATGCGTTGGTTGGTGATCGCACTTCTGCGCAACCGCTTGTGGATAATGATCGCAATTTTCCAGTCGGTAATCCGACGCATTTGTTTGTTTCTGTCGAGGGCGATGATTATCACGTGTCGTTTCCCCATATGTCGGCGATTTCGTAATATCTTGCGCGAAGTATTTATTATAACCTCTCGTACTCTCAGAGGTGTTCGACCGCATAAATCTCCGCTAGCCGCATTCGCAAGCCGGGATTTTTTGAATAATGCAAGCGGCTGAGGACGTCGCGAACAGCTGAGAACGCTGTCGTTCGAGAGGTCTCCTCCCGACTTGCCTGAGTGCACTGCGCTGACGATGGTCGATCATATGTTCGGATATGTTCGTGACTTTATGAAATATGCAACTTGACTATTTACAGCGCGAAAATTGACACCCACTGCATAAAAACGCCAAATCCGGTGTGCACAAAAAGAAGATGTCGCTGAAGAAGGTAGTAAGATCATGGTTGGCGCGTCTTAGGCGACTGTAATCTAATCTGCGATAAGTACTCTATTGCATCGGCAAGTCCGCTTCATTCTTCAGTCGTTTTTCGGAACTATCTGCAGACAGACAGTCGAAGTCTATTTAATCGCTTACGGCACTACTGATAGGAAAAAACTATTACATAGCTATAATCAGTAACGCCTTCGCGCATTACCTACGGTAACTTACAAATCCATGGTTGTTTTGTTTTTAAGATATCGTCCTCGCATCTCCAGCCATGGAGGACGAAGGCGATGGTAATCAGCAGCCGGCGTTGTCGAGTGCACAGCGGACACTGCACAAAGATACGCAGGTGTCTGCGTGGCTCTGCGATAACTACGCGGTGAGACCTGTTGACAGTTTTAGCGATAACCAATACCTTTCTGCAGTCTGGAACCAACCGAGAAGATGCAGCCGCGTTCGCCGATGATCGTAGCAGAAAATTGCGTTTTGAAAGAATTTCTGGACTCTCATCTGCAGCCTCAGGTTTGGCGTTTGGCGGGAGAATTGCTTCAAAAGCAAACTACAATTGTAGAGAGCAGCGACGAGTCGGAAGAAGCGGAACCCAAAGCGCTCGATGGTGGATACGGATGGGTGATTGTCTTTGTCTCGTTCGTTATCCACTTCATTTGCGATGGACTCTCCTTCTCATTTGGAATCATGTTTCCTGAAATTCAACAGTACTACAAGGCGTCAAAATTTACATCCGGAATCGCTGCTTCGCTTTTTTTGGCCATTCCACTTCTTGGTGGCCCTCTCGCTGCTGCACTCACGGACATCTATGATTGCCGGTTTGTTACTCTACGTACAATGCACCTTGAACACATCAATTTAGCGCGATGACCATAGTCGGAGGCGTGATTGCAGTGATTGGAGTTGCCTTGTCGTACTTCTCAGAAAATGTGTGGCAATTTACTTTGACCTTCAGTCTGATATCAGGATTGGGACTTTGTTTTTGCTACAACACTGCCATAGTTATAGTTACGTACTACTTTGAGAAAAGAAGAGCGCTGGCAACGGGCATCGCTGTCTGCGGGTCAGGTGCTGGAACTTTCACCTTCGCACCCCTTGTGGAAGTTGTGAGTAAACATGTGTCATCATGCCCTTTTCATGTCACTTTAGCTTATCAAAAACTTCGGATGGCGTCCATCCATTCTCATCTTCAGCACAATTCTCCTACTGCTTGTTGTTTGTGGAGTAGTGATGAAGGATGTCGAATGGCCACAGGATACCATTGAATATAAGCGGCGGAAGTTTATCCGAAAAATGGAACGACAAAAAGAGAAAGAACGTATGAGGAGTGTCAATGACTTTGGTCCCATGGATTTGGTACACATAAATACACGATGGATTACAGCTAACTGCTATGTTTAGGGTGAATTGCGGTTAGCTGTTTCACTGCCAGACATTTCTACACATGCGTGGGGCTATTTACGTACAGTGGAACCTTCGATGAGCATGGAGCTAATGAAAAACGCCGTCAACGAGCTCGAAGACAACGTTCCTCGATCCAAGAGTGTAGCCGTCTTCAGTCAGGGGATGAAGGAGCACGCGCGGAATGTTCGCGAACCGCTTCCTGTACAGCAGCGCAATCACAGTCATTTGGACCTTCAGGTTTCGGATTGTTAACAACGCCATCTAATACTGGGTTTCCAGCAATCTCTTGCCGACGCAAGTCGTCGTCGTCTTATATCGAACACCAGTCACTCGCTCGATGCTCTGGATATCATGTGCACAGTGCCGGGAAAGATGACCGGAACTGACTGCAACGCCGCGATGTGTTCATCGGAGGACTCAAAGTTTTCCAATGACGGTGAATCAGAATCCAGTAGCGATGACGAAGAGTATCATCCTACTACAACGCTGATTCCAGCAAAACCAACCTCGAACTATGCTGTGAGCATTCAGGCCGCACAAGAAGGAGTATTTTGTATTATTTTGTTGCAGCATACCGTTATCTCAGGAAGAGGGACGACTGTTGTACAGGATTTTATAGTACAAGACATGCCGATGCCTACTATTCCTCCAAATCCTGTGCACGGAGTTGCGAGGCTATCGTCGATCATGGGAGGACCTATCGGAACAACCCATGGACGTGTTCCCCCTTCTAATGTCATGCTGATGGGAACAAGACACTCTGTCTTCGGAAATGGCATCGAAAAAGCACCTTCAGCACCTGCGCTTTGCATTAGACGGAGAAGACGCCATCCAGGCGCGTTGCAGCTCAGAAGAGTAAGCGGTTCATGAAGCGTGCGCAAGAATAAAATTGACTTTTGCAGATCCTTAACGCTGCCAGTGAAGCACTGAAGCAGAACTGGGAGCTGTTCACGGTACCTACCTTCCAGTTTTTCCTTCTTAGCGTCTTCATTCTCTACATGTTCTTCGATATTCCTTATGTAAATTTCCCGGAGTACGCCGTTTCGCATTTGAACGTGTCGGAAAGCAAGAGTTCATTCCTCGTATCTGGAATCGGCTTCTTCAACATGATCAGCATGCTCTTCTGTGGATTCATTGCCGACTGGAAGTACACTCGAGATGTAAGTTACTGATGTCATTATGCGCGCAAAGTGCATTCTATTACAGTATATGTTGCCGCTGTATGGAATATTTATCTCGCTTGCGGGTTTCTGCGTCTTCATTACACCACACATCACGTCGTTCGCAGGAATGATGATCGTTTGCAACGCCTACGGATTCTTCATCAGCGCCAATTACGTTCTGGCTTCGGTGATCACTCTCGAGCTGCTGTGCCTCCACGGATTTCAAAGCGGCTATGGTTTGCTCTGTCTCGTGGAAGGACTTGGAAATGTGCTCGGTCCTGCCTTAGTCGGTGAGTGCAGCTAGTACAGCACAGTCAAGAAGCTCATGCTTAGGATATTTTCATGATGTGACTGGATCATACATCTACATATTCTACTTCGCCGGTGGTGGAATTACAATTTCTGGCATCGTTGTTCTTGCCATTGAAGCGTACAGAAGGTTTAATCCTGAAGTGGATGCGCAAGAAAACGCATAGGTATACGCCGTGTGACGACGGAATGAAGCGAATGCTTTAAATTATCTACGGTTCTTGAGATGTGACAGAGTTTTACACTTCTGCATTCATATTGTAGCATTTCATCATAGTTGTGTGTCTCATCCTATGGGTCCTCTCAGCAATATCTTTAGTCTCCTCCTCTCTCTTGATCTTCAACGTAGTTTACAGTCTGTAATATTTGCGCGATACCGGTCATTCAACCCAAAATGGTTCATCTGTTGTTGCTCCAAACCTTACTGGCCATCATTCTTGCACATGCTCAAATCCGAACTATCCGATACGTAGTGTTATGAGCTTTCAACGCCAATGGGCTTTAATAGTCATTCCTAGGAAGTGATATTTACTAATAGTGTCAGATATAACACCAAATAAACTTTATCGCTTTACATAAAATCAATTAAACAGAAGGTGGTTGTAGTATTTTGAGCAGTGTATGATGCCTGTTCGGCACATCTCTGTCGTTCTGTAACATTACAAGCTGGGGGTTGTAAAATGCGCGCGCCTACCTGACAACGGACATACGGTCGGCACGTTCGAAGTTTGACCGTACCAGCTCGTAGTACTGACCATCACTAAGAACCATTGAGTGAAGCTTCAAGCACTTCATCCTAAGAACGTCAATGAACTTGCTGGATTTGTCCGAGAAGCGCAGTGTTTCGTCATCCCACCGGATTTCAAGTCGACTTAGTCGAGGGCAATTCTGCGCTATGCAGTCGACGAACTGGTCAATGTGGATTTTTGCGTTGACTTTTGGACAGCAGTCTTCGGCGACTCCCATGACAAGCACTCTTAAACGAAGGTTAGATGCCGCGGTTATGTAATACAATACTTTATGTTGCGCAGTTTCGGAATCATATTCATCCAGAAGTACTCGAGAAGCTTGTGGTGACCTCCGAGATTTAGAGCGTATAACTGATGGCCGTGCCTAGTCACGAGTTCTGTCAGAGTCGCTTCGCTGAGTGAATCACAAGTGTCCAAATTAAGATACTGGATGTTGTTCATCGCTCCGGACTGCATCCATGTCTCGAGAACCTAAAAGCGATTGGAATCGTTTTTCCAGCTGACATGAATCAAACCTGGTCAGTAAAGTGCTCTAACCAAGAAGCATCTAGCCAGACAAGATGCGGAAGTCCTGTAAGCAGGTATATGAGCGTTTCGGAATTTAAGTCTGTTCCGCGAATGTCCAACTCTTCCAGCCTGGTCTTCGACCACTCAATGGAATGCATGAATTCATTATTCAGATCTAGAATACAGTGATACATGCAATAAAAGTTGCAAAAGAACGTACTAGTGTAGGCGAGGAAGAGGCTTCTCAGTTTTTTGCATCGTTGCAAGACCAGTTGCAGGGAAGACCCGGTAACTTTTGTGCAGTAATTAACACACAAACACTCGAGATGAGCACAGTTCGATGAGAGTTGGTCGACATTCTCGTCTGTTATAAAAGGAACCTAAGACAAACGAAAAAATCTAACTGTGGTTGGATACCGAAATACCCCCCAAAGGTTGACAACCCGTAGATTTGGTAAGTACTGCTTCAGTTTGTTTACATTTACAGTTTCGAACACTTCTTCCTCTTCGTCCTCCACTTTCTCATAGGTTCCTAAAATGAGTGATCGACATCTATTAACCACTTGCTTTTCCTTTACCGATGATATGCAGAATTTCGACCGAAGAAATGAAAGTGTAAACTTTTCTCAAAAAACCTTCAAGGAAGATGTTTTCGCCTAAACAGAGAGTCAGTCCGCGAAGGCGGCTTGGAAAGCACTGGAGGTCTGTAAAATCGTGCAGCTGCATCGCAGTGGAGAAATCAAGAGTGAGATGCTCCAGGCGAGGACAACGACCAGCAAGTTCGTGAAGAACATTTGGGGTAATGAGATCTGTTGCCAGCTCGGTTACCCTCAGTTCGGTGAATCGCGTTCCAATTAAGTGTATGAAATAATCCAAGTTGGTCACCTACAGGGCAAATGTGGTTTCCCAAGCAAGCTTCCAGTTTACCTGGATACCACCATGATTGGCTCGGAAAGAAACAAACTGCCAAAGCGCCGGGCCGAACGTCAGCTCTCTCCATCGGCGACAGACTCTTCCGGCAGCTAGGGTTTCATTGGGAGAAAGGTAGCTGAAGATCTGTTGAAGAACGCGGTCCGGGAGCTTTTCGATGGTCTATAAAAGGAACTAATAAAAAATGTTTGAAGATTTGAAATTGAATGTGGAGGGTTAACAATTGAGAAAAGAGAAGTAAAATAGGGAACGACTAAGTGACTGTTCACTTTGGCCATAAGAAGGACAGGAGTGGTAGGTGGGGAGTCGTCGGCGTCATCCAGATGCAACATGGTGGCGTCTTCATTCTCGTGGTGCATCGTAACACGACGCGTCATGTCGTAGATGGCGGCCATGTTCGGTCCCACCTGTTCGGTTTCTTTTATGTTGTATGTCTGGAGGTATCCTCTAAAGACAAATTGGTCTGTGCAACGGCTCATCAACGGCTTGAAAAATTCGCCGACAAAATACAGCCGCTCACGATCAAAAATACAGCGGGTTGAAATAAGAAAGGATGGAAAATTCGATGCCACATCCCAGTAAATTGCGAAAAGATCTGAGAATAAGCGGAAAATATGTTGATATCGGTTGGCTGAAAAGTGCACTAAAGTTTTGTGGGTGAAACGGCGATTATGCAAGTCGGGAGTGATCTCCGCGAGCAGCTGTGAGTGTCGCTTTGCGTCGAGTTCGTTTGCGAGGAAGGGATGCGATAGGATTTTAAACTGGAGGAAAGGAAAACGGCGAAGCAAGAAGCTGTGAGCATTGATTGTGATGTTGTGATGAGAGGAAGATGGCAGAGTTCGTAATCAAGGAACACGAACCTACCGGCATACGAGCAATGATCAGCGCAAGGTTTATCTTCCCGAGTGCCCTCATCTTGCTGAGTATCCGCGATCGTTTCTTCTTCCATTCTTCAGAGTCCTTAAGGCCCTTTTTCTTCTGTGTCCAGCCGATGCTCGAATCTTCAGAGTTGCGTTGCTGAAAACATTGCTGTAGCATTGGAAAACACGAAGAAAGATAACTTTGTGAAGTCTGGTTTTGAACACTTCGAGCATTTTTCTTTATCTTCGATATTGGTATCGCCCTTTCAGTTTTATCACTAGCAACCTAGTTGAAGAGTGATTTGGAGAGAGACAGAATACTGAACCATGAAGACCTGGAAAGAAGCACAAACTCTTATCTTAAAGCAATCTGCGCTTAGAAGTACAGCGAAGTCCGCGATTAATCAGGGAGTACTCAGGAATGCTCACGCACTGGACATTAATTCTCGTCAAATGCAACACCTCCACAGAACCTAAAGGCCACTCAGGCTGCCGGAGCGATAGCGCTGGTGTTGCTCGACAAAAATGAGAACTACGGAACGCCAACAGGATCAATCATCCGGAATCGGTAGTGCTGACCAGCGGACATAAATATATTGTTAACACTTGAGTGTTTTTGTGTTGGCGAGGGCAGATTTCGGTGGTCCACGCCGGCCGCAGACGGAGAGGAAAGGTCGCCTGCAGTGATGGGCAGCCGGCGGTGTGTGTTGTCCTGCATTTCGGCTATTGCATAACACAACTGACACCGTCTTACTGCGCCGGAATTTACCCTTTCACTTTTAGAACGGCACCGCTTAAATTTGGAGGAATGAAAAGCAGATGGTTTTACTCTTTTAAGCAGATGGTTACTGTAAATGTTCTTCGACGATAATTTTATTCCCTTTTTTCTACTCAGTCGCTGTTTAGATACAAATATGGGGATATTAATTTAGCATAAATCGCCGAAATTTGAGATCGGACGAAGTTGGCCATATTTTTGAAATTTACATAAACGTTTTTTTATTTGAAAAATATTCTCCGAAATCAGCCGGGTCATTCCTTTAAGAGTGTGGCTGACTCAAGACTCATCACCACTGTAATTTAAAGCTGCATGAATAAGAAGCAACAAAAACTGGGCACATGCTCAGAAATGGAAATGACAGGATATTGGGTTGAATCGGTTGTAAATGGAAAATAAATATTTTTTCCAAGCGTTTTTGTACCAACGAGAGGAATAAAATACGCCAAATCATTAAGTAGGATTTGATGAAAAGAACTCACTATGACATGCTCAGGAATGCAGTCACTGAAATGACTGCGTCCGAGAGGAGGGTTCCGTTTTTTCCTAAGCACTACAAGCTGGGAGCTCGGATCGGAAGACGGGCGATGTTCGGACGGGATCAGGAAGCGAAAGTCGGTGTGCAGATGATGACGGTCTGTACTGTTAGCCCTGACTAGCCCGCCTTGAACCATCCTTTTTCGCAGCAAAGATGTTTGTGGGACTTCTGAACACATTTCTTGCGGGAAATACGCGCGATATTTACCGTAACTATTAGGTTTCATATAGACGGGAGAGGGATGCACTGCAAAGAAAGGCGATCGTTTCGGAAAGCTTGGCCCTGCGATATCCACCCTCCTAGAAACCGGTCCTCGACGTCGTTCATCCTCTCACTGTACGTACCGTGTGTGTGTGTGTGTGTGGACCGAGATGTCTGCTGGCTGGAAACGCTTCTGTGACAGTGAGCCTCGATGTTTGTTTTGTTTTAATAGAGCCCTGTTAAAATGTCTTTTCTTCGATTCCAACAATATCTTCTGCATATCACACACATAACTACCCTGTGTGACATTAGGGGTATTAGCTGCTAAAACGAGCGACGACGACGTTGCGAACGACAAAAAGTCATTGGAAGAGATTGCAAACTTTTGCTCATTGGGGCACACTTGAGCAGCATGTCCTACATGATGACTGCTTTGGGATCAATATTCGTCTATGAGAAAATGGAGAGGAATGTAGTCCGAAAGCGCAGAGTGGGGCCGACGAGTTCCTTGTCTGTCGCGCTTTCATTCTATTAAATCGAGGCCATTTAGATTTCTCTTATGACACTCAGACGCTGCAATCTCGCGTCCTTCCATATCTAACCGATGTGAGCGAACTTTGGAGACAATTATGTGAAGAGAGAAATGCCCTTAAATAATTTAACTTCGGAGCAGCTTTCTCTATTTAGCAAACGACCCTTTATAAACACGAATGTGCATAAGTGCAGTTGACAATTATAAACTTGACTGAAGTATTTGGGAGTGACTCGAATCACAGATCATACGTTATCAGAGAATATTAACAAACTGACAACAAGTTAAAGTGGTTTGCCGCCACATAAAGTCAAACGTAGAATATTATGTCGTCGTGCGCTATCGGAGCCGTCCTTGGTGGATTCGGATGTGTCTCTACCGTAGCACTGTTGTTTTCGCAGATAGTCTTCACAGAGTCATTTTCTTTCAGAGAACAACTTCGACTGTCGAAGATGCTAGATGGAGGTGTGATGAGCGTGTCGTTGTAACCCATTACGAACTCCTGCACAGCACAAACCATCCTGTTGACTGTCTTCAGACTACTTGTTAGACAGCTGCCTTGACCAGTTGGCATGATGTAGCTAAATAAAGAATGGATATCGAACGGCACATGAGAAACGTTACCTTGTTGTGGAAATTTTGTGTCGATTTCGCATATAGTACCCATTGGGGGCGAGTGTACACGAAGAGGAGTTGTCACGTTCATTGATATTCTGATGGGAGTTTCGAACGGTCTCGCACACAAATCCGTTTTTGAGTTCGTGGATTAGAAAACTTGAGAATTTGTTGGCGACCAGAAGCTGCTCGTTGTGTAGTTTCGTCCCCGCGTTGGAGCATTGCGCTTTTGAGGAGTTTACGACACACTCGCAGTGGTTCATCATCTGGCGGACCAGGTATCGTTTGATAAGGAACCAATCCTGACTATTCATTTTCACCTGAATAAACTCCTTGATTCAGTCATTGGTCGAACACCCACCTTTTCCATAAAATGGATCATACCGACATTTCGGAGCTCAGCTCGAATTTGCACAAAATCCTCACGCGTCATGTTCGGTTTCTTCATCGTTGTCATTATTGTGTTAATGAAGTGACCTATGCGAGAACCAACAAAGCGGAAGCGCTCATGAACAACCAACTGTTCCCTTCTAAACACACTGTAACTATCGTGTGATTTGTCTTCACTTACGCAATGTCATTCGGGTCTGTAATGTATGGTATAAGACTTTTAATGAGAAGGGGATTGTGTTCGATCAGAGTCAGGAGTAGTTCGGTCCCCATAGTGGGGACGTCGATGCGTGACCACATGGACGTGAGCCGTTTCTTCTCGTGGCTGTTGAATATCTGGTAGTCAGGAATACAATCACGCGATAGCATGGAACGTGACTGGTACTGAAAAGAACCACGTCGTAAACAAGCCTACTTGTGGACCTGTTACCTTGAAGAATATAATCCAATTTGTACTGCTGTGAAGTACAATGAGCATCAAGCCGATCTCTTTACATATCTCCAGGGCTTCATCGCTTATCATTTCGGCTGGCGTGAGCCGGAAGAACACAGTGACGATTTGCATGATGTTGCAGATGATGAACTTTCCGTTGAGAAGAGTCAGGAAAAGGGGAGATTTAAAACTGTCGGGTTTGGTGCGACGGAGAGAGTTATCGAAACCGGGTTGCAGACGGCCTGTAGTTTCTCTTTTACACCTGATTCTATTTGGGTACAAGTACCTGCGAACCGAGTCTTTGAGGACATCCATTCAACTACGTGGTCGGCAAATGAAGTTTTCCGCGCGTAACAACTATCCATTGAGCGTGTGAGGCGCTTGTGGCGATATTGCAATATTCGAAAGGTCAGATAGATGGAGATGATTGGAGGCATTGGACACGTGAAAAGGAGATCGGGAAAAACTCGTGCGAGGCCAATGTAGAGCCATTGATTGAGAGGATTAAGCGAAAGAAAAACTCTACCCGTATTTATCTGTAAAATGAACGGTAATTGGTTGGCACGAAGCTGCTGTACCTGAACACAATCTGACATATACAGTTCGACAAGAGAACGAGGCAAGTTGACGGCTATGGCACCTGTGGCGATTAGAAAACAAATCCACTTAATGGAATTTTTCTTTCGTGTCCTCTCCTTAAATGGTCTCGAAACCGCCAAATATCTGAAAAACAAATAATGTTCTGTTTGTCCACTTAAAAACTAAATGGTCAACTTGTTTGCGCCTTCGGTCACAAAGTTTTTGCTTGATCTGTGATTTCTGGTGGAGGAGCATTATCGTTGATGAGTGAAATGGTTACCTTTCGGCCGTTATTGCCGTCAGAAGCCAAGTACTTGCTGTTATGTATATGTCATTGACTGGAGTGAATCCAACGGTAATTAGGAGCTCTGTCGACGACCACAGCTGGAAGGGTTTTGTCCAGAACGTCACAATTAGCTTGTAGCTTATAATTGTGAGGAGGACAGCGATGTCCCATATGCAGAGCGCCTATAATAGAGCTCGATGCGAATCAAGTTGCAAGAAGAACTTTGATTAGTTGAAGTTGCTCTAACCACGTCGCACGACGCGGCGACGGGACGGAGTCCCTTTGAAGGGTCATTACCTGTGCGTAGCGATTCAACCGATGACGTTTGGCCCTGGTGGTTAGTAGAAGGGTATGAAGATTGCCAATGAGACCGCATAGGGCAAACAGTAGCAAGACAATCGAATACCACTGCGAGACCACGGAAACGCCCGGAGTGCAAAGAGCTTCGATTAGGTTCGAACTCATTCTACTTGGTTTGTTCGCACTCCGGCGCGAAGAAGAGGATTGAGCAAAGTGGGTTGTCTGAAGAGGGGATTGAGATAAGGGTTTTCCGATTATTAAACGATTCCGTGCAAAAAGACAAAATTTAGGAGAGCACGAGCACGACATGTTTAAAAAAGCGCGGTAGAAGCATTAAATATGGCGACTGAGCCGCTGCTAATTGAGCGCGTCGTCGCTTGATGGTGGCGAAAGGAAGGAGGAGAAGGAAGAAATTCCTGGAGCAGTGATCAAGGATGTCTTCAGAAATGGAAGTCTGCAGAGAGCGTTCGTTGATGTCATACAGTAGAAGGCTGAACGCTTTCTCTGCTCCGGAGGACAGTCAAATTTCTTCCCTATTGGACTCGTAAAACTACATCAAATTCAAATCTTTTCTTGCCATAGACGAGATTTTTTTCGCGGTATTTTTTTGTTTGGTTAGCGTGCGGTAAGGTCCACGAGGAAATTGAGCATCGTTTAAACGTCTGAGAACAGTGGAAAACCAATTAAGAAAAAGCCTGGGCTCCAAATCTCATGGCTCCTTCGTGTACTTTGAAGAGAAGCGGGAATTTAAGATGACGAACTTAGAGCGACAAGCTTCGTCCTACAATCGTCGTGATAAACATTAAGGGGTCACATGGGGAAAGCGGAAAATTATGCCAGATCTCGGCGCTTTTTTAGAGGACTCTGCAGTCAGCTGTTGCAAAATCTCCTCTGTGGATTGCGTGCAGGCCCACTTAATAATTGAACGAGCCCAGAGAATGATCGGTTCCGCATCAAAAATGACATTCACAGGTATACACGGATTGGTGACTGCATATGAGAAGCACGCAACATGTACTCTAATCAAATGGCGAGTACATAGAACCGAGCTATGAAATTAGTTTACGTAATGCGTTCATCGGATAAGGTTCGAACATCGGATGAATGCAACACAAAGAGGTGGAGGGCATTCGAAAACGACCGCTGATTAAATTCTGTTTTTGGGAGTCTTATGCGTCCTCAGCTGCAGCACATGCGTTATTAGACGCGTAAATATCAGTTGCAAAGCGTGCGCCCAAACTTGAGGGGTGTCTTCTTGTCCAAGGGCACTCGGATCGGAGGCGAAATTGCTTAGAGCAAGGAGCATACGGGAAAGGAAGAGAAGGGCGGGCCCGCGGCAATGAACACTGCAAGCTTCAGGTTGGTCTTGATTTAATGACACTTCAAAAGGCGGCGCTTCAGAATGTGCCGTCTTCGCTGTCTGGCTAAACGGTTACTTGCTTTAAGGCACTCTGGCTTAATGTCGAATGCTGCTATCTCAGGAAGTACAAATAAATGTTTTAGCTTGAACACCCTTACGGCTGGTCTTGACCCCATTTCCGTTTTGCGCCAAATGGCGCTTATTCATTCCAAAATGCGTGATCCAACAAAAAAGAAAAATTACATTTTGTATTATGCATGGACACTGTGTGTAAATGAACTTTCACGACCATGTATGGCAAGGCTTTTGTCATCCGAGGTTCTTTGTTGCTAACATTGCTCATATGTGCGGCCTAGGAAATAGAAGGGAAACTATCTGACGTTTCTACAAAGCGATGTGCATTCATCATCGGAAACCTAATTTTCCAATTCTATCTCTTTAATTCGTGAGTTTGCCGCTGATGTTGGTGTAAAATAAGATAGAAGAACGTTTCAGGAAGCTACGGCAGCACAGCCGTCGCTGTAATTATATTATTTGTCTTTCTTTCGTTGTAGATAGACGCTGCTGTTGCATATTGCAGCCATTTATACCCAGAACTAAAGGACAATAAAAGTGCAGTGAAGTTCCAGCTGTTCGTGCCATCTTGAGGGGCAGCTAGTTAATGGAAAGGTTCTCGAGCAACTCCTTGAACGCTTGTATCAGACGAGCGACTCCTTCATCGTCGACACCTCGATTCATCACCATGCGAACTCTTTCGTCATCGAAATGCATCACGAGGATTCCGGCACTCTGAAAATTGTCTTCCGCTGCAGACGCTTTAAGGGAAACGACTGGCGACAAACCTTTAAATGAGCCACAATATCTCGAGGAGTTAGAACTCCTTTGCAACGCAAAAGTACCATGTTAGTAATTTCGTCCAATGGAGAATCCACGGACACGAACTTAGAAAACTTGCCGGTTATGACGGCACTCAAACCTTGAAAACGGATATAAGCAAACACGTTGAGCCATTACTGCTCTCACCTTTGGCAAGTTCCATGGCACGTCGTTGATCCTCGCGGATTGTTGCTTCTGCGATGTCCAATGCGTACATTGCGGCGGCGGCGAGTACTCCTCCCTGGCGCCAGCCACCTCCAAGGGCTTTTCTTATCCTTCGAGCTCTGAGAACGGAATCTAAGAGGAATGGGACGAAGTGATTCTCACTTTTTAATGAACTCCTTTGAGCCGACAACAATGGATCCCACAGGCGCTCCCAGTCCCTACACAAACATGGGTACGAAAGATCATGTCAGCTACCGTACCTTCGAGAAGCACATTTGAACGGTATCAAAAGGTTTACACAGCTCGGCAACGGAAGTGTTCAGTTTGACTGCAGCATTGTAGATTCTAGCTCCATCCAAGTGAAGTTTCAAGTTATGCTCGTCGGCCACTGCGCGCACCTCCACTTAATTAATAGAAGGGAGTTATGACAATCGTCTCACCTTCGTGATATATTCCAGGGATATCGCCTTCCCACCTGCGAAATTGTGCGTATTTTCAAGACAAATGAGTTTTGTCGTGGGCATATGGTCGTCGGTACTGCGAATGGCTCTCCGAATGTCGTCCACCTTCAGTGTTCCATCTTTCTGTACTTCTACCGTAGAAGCGGAAACTGCCCCGAACTGTGCGTAGTTTCCTTGCTCCCAGCGGTGGATGTGCGACTGAACACAAGCGCCCTTATAATAAACCTTTTTCAAAAGCAAACGCCACTTACATCCTTTCCAACAATAATGTCGTCGCCCCGCGCCGTGTTACCCATGACGGCGATGAGATTTCCCATCGTGCCGGTGGCTACAAACAACGCCGACTCTTTTCCAAATAGTTTCGCACATCGTTCCTCAAGCGCTAAACTCCCTCACTGAGCGTTCTGTAAGCGAAAGAAACTTGCCATTAATCGTCGGGTCCTCCCCGTATACGTCATCGCCAACAATGGCTTTTGCCATAATGCCGCGCATTTCAGCGCAGGGTCTAAAAACAAGTATACGGTAAGGCGTCAAGAAGGCGGAGTATAGTATACGTATATGATTTACCTCGTAACAGTGTCAGAGCGTAAGTCGACGTATTCCTTGGAGTGGTCTCCATTGCTTGCAGAGGTGGTATACATCGTGCGTGACTTCAACACCTGGATATTCGCGAGTTTCACCAAAAAGCTCGAGACCGAGAAGCCGACGAATCTTGCTCGCTGAGCAGCGATCGACAGAGGCGCCGTAATGATTTTCTGAAGGTATACACTCACAAAATATACGCTCTTTTAGCGCCAGATACGCAATCAAAGATCATCAGTCGACTGCTCGTGCTATCGGCCGAGAAGTGATCAGCGAAGGAAGCTGGTTTGTGCGCAAGACAGAAGTCCCAAAGATGATTCCGTATCAGGAATATCTGCGGCGGCAGAGGGCTGCCGCACTTGTTGCGGCCTGGGTAAGTTCGTAATGCAGCGGAGTTCCGATCAAGTGTGTGACCTTTGCACAAAAATCACACGTTCAGTTATCAGCTAGATCACACTTGCACTGACAAAAATGTGGTGCACGGAGTCTGCATGTAAGGGGCACTAAAAAACGATGCGCCGAACTATATCGGTCGTCTCACAGTCAAGCGACTCGTCGTGGTGAAATGATAAATGACAGAGACAGTGGTCCTGTAAAATTTGAGGCCTGTAGTATAGTCTGAAAGAGTGTCGATTTGAAGACACATTACTGGTATGATAATAGACGCAGAAATGGGATCCCATTCAGGTGCGCAGTAACCATAGTAGGCAGCGCGCAACTTTCTTCTATGGGCATCAAGCCATCAAAAAATCTATAGCGAAATTTTTCGATCCTGAGGTGACTTTGGCACTTCTGATTTCGGAGAAAATTGGACCGGGGGAATAGAATTGCATGATCACAAAGAGCTGAACTCGGTGACTTAGGAACCATGGGATGTAGCATATGCAAGAGAAATACGGTATCGTGGAACTACGGTGCCTGATTTTATTCAACAGTAGGTCAACATTGGACCAGCTTCGGAGTCTAACGAGTCCAAAGCTTTGGATTGAAGTTTGTGCGTGATCATAGGCAGTGTTCTATGCAAGTTGTAAGCAGCGAAGGGTTCAAAATGATCAAATTTCGTTGCTGTTTTCTGATCTGAACTATGAGTGGGCGGTAGCGATCAAAATTTTATTTGTAGACTTGGAGGCGTTGGCCGAATTTGGTCCGAGCGCAACATTGTCTTGTCTCTAAATGACAACAACAAGAGAGGAAATGCGCTCACATTAGGCGTTTGCGGAAACAGTGGCGCTTTGGCTGGGCTGTGTGATGCGGAACTTTCCTAACTGTATGTCCAGTGTTACGGTATCCTTTTGATGGATTTTGTATTGCGTCAATTTTCCCAGTAAAGATGGCGATGACTAACTCTTCTTTTGTTTTTATAATAAAGCTCTGTGAATGAGCGAAGAATTGTACTGCTGTTTTGACTTGAGCCCGATTACGATAGAATTTGTATGATCGCGATGACCAATCAGTTGAGGTACGGTAGAGCGGAAGTCCTTGTCGTCTCCAAACTGCTCCATCCTTGTAGCATACGTTGAGGTGCGATGCCATTTCACCTTACCACTCGTCACTTTTCGATGTGAAGTGAGCATCCGACATCTATGAACGTCATTGCTCTGTTGGAGAAACATCACCCTTCGCTTACTTCGCTTAAGTCGAAGTAGCCAATCATCGTCTGACGTCTGTCGTCAGTACCGTATATCGGCACGGAGGAAAATAATTCTGAAATAGCCGAGCCTAGTCACCGTGATTCTAAGTAATATATTGTGTTCAAAGAAAACGAATGCGTCAATAGGAGCAATCCATTCGTATGCGCTAATCCTTTGTTTATCGCGCACGGTCGAATCTTGCTGGGGAAAATTTTGCAACCAGCGGCATAGCCTTTGAAAGAGAAAGAAAGGTTTGTTTTGATGTGTGGCACTGGTAATGGTCTTCGTGATTAGCGGCCTAATGAACAAGCACAGAAAGTTATGATTTTCGACTTTTTCGCTCGCGGGCGGACAACCAACAGCTGATGAAAGACTGAACGGGTCAGTCGCCCTAGTGCTGATAATGACAAGAATGACATACTCGGAAACAGCCGACATGAGTCCTATGAGTCCAATGGCCCCGAGTGCTTGTGTTAGTGGGCGATAATGTAAGTGAGCACTAAGATCGTATCGTAAATTTAATGAGCAGACGAGTATAAAGAGTTATTGAGGCAAAAGCGCATTGTTTAAATTGGAAACAAACTCCAAAGACACTTCAGCAGCGGTGAGGCCAAGTCTGCCGAATTGCCACCTTACTATGCTGCTACAAGACGTTTGCGCACTTCAGTCGAGTTCAGAATCGTTGTTGCGATGCGGCACAAAGAGTGTCACTGGGGATGCGACAACGAACGACCCGAACGACTACGCTCTTGGCTCGCCCCCTGTGGTTTGGCAGCGACACGAAAAAATGCACCCTACCAGCCGCCACGCTGTCTGTCTCTGCTAACGTTCGCTTGCCGTTTGCGATCTCCTCTAGTTATTCCAAGGGGCGCTTTACCCCATTTCACAACCGGCATCCCGATGTCTCACTACTCTGCCCTTTCTTTGTGTTGTTTCGTGTGTTTCTGTGTTTTGTGTCACTGCATCACATCTTCTTCTCCTATCTCGTGTCGGCTTACTTTGCTTAAATTTTCTCGCCTTCTCCTGAACATTTCTTTGCGGTTTACATGTTAGGTCACCACGTACATGTTAGGTGCAAACTTCATTCACCATCGCTGCAACGAGCGCGCGTGTAGTTTGTTCATCGACACTCCCTTAAGAGAACCCTTTAAAAGAGTTACCGTAGGAATGTGCGCACGACAGGGGTGTCTTCGTTTCCTCGCATTCATAGTCATTATAAGTGCAAACATATACTTTTCATAAGAAGTAAGAAGGTGCTCTTGCTACGTTGCAAATGAAGAACATGTGAGGATCAGTTGTTCATTTTTCTTTCGCTTAATTCCCTAAGGGAAGCGGCAGAAGGTTGTGGTTGTGATTGATATTCAGTTCTAAGAATGAAGGATTTCATTCTATACCTTCTTCAACTTAGCAGAGGAGGGATGTTTGAAACAATGGTCGTCTGCTATCACTAAGTGAGTGCATGCAATATGAATGAACGAGTGCTCATTTGGTGTGCGTAGTCCTTTGAACACTCGTTAGGGTTGTGTTCGCCCAGTTCGACTGCCGTTCTTTCAATAGTAAAAGGGAGCGACGACGCTCAAAAATCCATTTTGGCGGAGCCGAACGTGGTCCTAGGCTTTTCTACGCAAGCAAATGCCTTTTGTTGCATAATAATTCGAGTAATGACGAGCTAATGGAATTAGGACGGAGCGATTGGAGCCAGTTTCGGAAAGGGGCAACGCTTATTTTCGTGTGCGATACTTAATAGTATTATTTGAATGCCGTTTTAAGAAGCGAAAAGTCCACACGCGGATTTGGTTAAAGGTCGGATCTGGGCGTTTTTCAGTGGACATTATCTGATTTGTTATTTCCTCTTTACATTTAGTGTGCAGATGTCATATGTGTTGACATTTCCATGTCGTGTCCGCTTCCTCTTCGGGCTCGTTGGTCCGTTTCTCCTCTTCCGTCCCCATATTTTAATGGGGATTCGCAATGCCCGCAAGTGCGGCGGAAGTGATTTGCGAACATGAGACGACGGTGGCGGTCGAAAGCGTATTCTCCCACGCTCGGAGAATCCGATAATCGAATCCTTATATCATTAAAGAATTCGATTTGTTCTTACTGCTGCGTACTTGCAGTTAGGTGGGCCGCCCGGAGAACATGAGATATGCATTTATCTGTGATCAAACTCTGTGTTCTTTCCAGTTACGCTCGTGAGTACACTTGACGGAATGCGAACAATACAATGCTGCAAGCACGTTCGTGTTATTAAATCCACTCGATCTGCATCTTAGAGTATGACATTTGCAACACTTTTGACCTGTTGCAGCAAGAGTTCCTGTGTGTTCATATGTGCTTTTTGTTGTCCTGCGCAAGCACTCAATGACCAAGTGAGTGCGCGCTTGAAATGAAATTAGATCGCTTCTGCTGATGTCTGCCTTTCTATGCAATTTTCGTCGTTCTTTGAGGGATGTCATTTCTAGGGTTTCCAGCTTGTACGTCATTTCATACTGTACTTCTCCGATATTTGTTTATTTTTCTTGTACATGACTGCACTTACTTTGCGCCGTTGCGTTAGATACCATTCTACCGATAGGAGAGCGTTTTGGTTAGAATCCTACCTTGCTGTTGTACCGAATCCTACATAGCGGATTTCCCTACACGATGTCTCAGCAGCTCTGCAAGAGAAGCTGGAAAAACAGGGCGGTTCTTCGATTTGGCGTCTTTGACAAAAAGTGGGCACGGTGACTACGTGTTTTTCGGTAATCGTGAGTAACATTGTATTCATTCGCTAGTCAAAAACCGCCCAAAACACCTCATTCTCTCTCGGACCCTCGCAGTTGTGACTTCAAGAAGCCGCAAATTCTCACCTTTTGCTCAGCATATCGTTTGTTGCTAATCCGTTTTGTAACATTTCGAAATGTCGTGGGAGGCTCGCTGATTCCCAGACTCAAGTGATCGATGCTCTGTGATGTGGATAGTCAAATCTCCCTCATAAGGCTTGACAAATGACTCAATTTGCGCTCGAGACGTTAGGTTTTTCTTTTCGCATACATATGCAAGCATGAATTTGAACGTCTCATGAGCGAACATAGTTCTTAGAATGAAAAATGTGCGCAGCGATGGGGCTGTGCCCATATATGTAGAAATGAAACAAGCGAACTGCAAGTACATCGACCGAACGCTGACCGCGTTGCTCTTTTTCAATGGACTCTGAGAAGTGAAGTGTCGTCAATATGCATGCATGTATTTCCGCCTCTGTCCCCAAGCGCTTCGCAACGGCCACTCTCACTGCTCGCGCGTTGTTCGGAGCGCCTTGAATGTTTAATGAAACAAAAAACGTCTTCACAAGGCATGACATTCCATCGACTCTGAGTTCCATGGGCACATCGACTAATGTTGCGCGTGACATGAAATGTTGCAAGGGAGACGAGCAAGTCACCGCATTTCCGGCAAAGAGAGAAGCCCGTACATTGGCAGCGGCGCAATGTAGGGTCTTTTTACAAAAAATGTCGATCTTTGACTACGTGTTCGCTGAGATGTCTATTGTATTTCAAGTGCAAACAGAAAAGCTACTTTTATGTTTCTTTCTTTGCAGACCCTTTGCCGCGTTAAATGCGACACCTACGGCGTGTGGCACAACGCGACAGCACGGAACAGCGGGTTTCAACGTAACGCGCGTTTTTGTGAAGCTCTATGCGAAACGCTCTGTTGAGCGATCAGATTGCCGACTGCGCTGTTAAGGGGTAAACCTATGTCTAGTACTAAAGAGTAGGGTGTTAATGTAGCTCTGATTAACGCTCTCTACATCACTGTTTTATTCCATCACTTCCTCTTTGTAGTAGCCTCATTTTCCAGTGCCTTTATTCGCCTTTTTGTTACAAGTCGTTGTTTTGTGCATGCTTTAAGGTTTATTTTTTTTTGTTTTCAAAAAGGTACTGTAAATGAAAGATAAATGAAAAATTGAAAGGTACTGCGGAAATGAGCCGAATAGTCTTCTTCGCGTACTTCAGATGTTGCACTCTGATGATAAAGGTAACACTTACTGATCACATACTCACAATAAATATTATCGTGCGTTAATTTAGAGGGCACCCATAGTCGTTCTCATGAGGTTGGATGCAAACAGCTTTGGTTCTTCCGTGCAAACGCTAATGTTGCAAATTGATTTGTGCTGAACGGAGGTCAACAGAAAAAAGGGCGCCGCTGAGCATGTCTTTCAGCTTGCCTTTGGACCAGAGTCAAGCGCATTTCAAGTTGTGTTGGCGCAGTCTTCTCTGTTGCCCTGGTGTTAAATTACTTAGCACTTCCGAACACTATTCTTTCGGCTTCTTTCTCACAGTATCCACGTTCATTATTCCCTACAGCATTCACTAGTTATTCATCTCGTTGAGCACATTTTAGCTCTTGTTTTTTTCTGCTTATGCTTTAAGCCTCCTTACTTCGGCCCACTCAGAACTCTTTTGTAGTCTACAGCCGCATAATGCCACGATAGACGTCTTCTCTAAGATTAGTGGAAGAACGGGCGTTCGTCGTTCGGAACGTCGCCACATTCACTCGCCGTCAGCGCCCAATCGATGCGAAACAAAAAATGCATCTGTTCACAACACCGAAGCAAACACGAAACTGTTTAGAATCTCTCGACTGTCAATGTCTTTGTGTCTTTATTTTCTGGCGGCAATAACCTTAGCTTTCACTATTGGACCATGCGCGTGAGAGCGGACAAAATATCCGAACGGAAGGGTTGCCAATAGACCTCGATGCGACTCCGGGAACTGCGAAAAGACGAACTGATCGAACGCCAATGGCAATCGACGAGCGAGAGCGCGTGGGATTGAGAGCGATTAAGTTTATAAAAAATCAACGGCACTAACAAGAGCAACGCGTCCCTAGACGGGTGGTGGACTCGGGTGTGATCTGTCCAGTTCGGAAACGTAAAAAAAGGAGTTCGACGGTGCATGCGTTAAGTGACTCAGTCGGTGTTCAATCACATGTACGATGATGTTGCGATGTGGAGTACAGATCCGCCCGCGAGGAACACGTTGCACAGTTTCTTGTAAAAAACCGTCTGAAGTGGGCCATTGCTTCTGCTGCGAACGTTCCATGCTCGTCTGTGTTTGCGTGCTTGACGCAACATCGTTTGGCGACCTGCAGGGCGAGCGAGAATCGGAACGGAGTAGGCCGCAAACGCCGCGCTGCGCTTTTTGTGTATATCGTTTGCGATGTATTTTTCGCATTGCGCGTGTGTTTAATTGAAGTGTGGCTGTGATTCACATAGAATGATTGTGCATCAGCGAACACAGTGACGTACTATCGCCGTGAGCGAGCGTCGAGAGCGAGCAACCCGCGTTTACGCAACGCTGATTGAACGGGCGCCGTTGTGGTTCTCTCCAAAATGCACCTTTGCTCATCTGGTTGGACATGCTGGATGAAACAAAGGATGAGGACTTCGATCACATCCACAGTTGGTTTTTTCCGGTTAACGTTTTTTCTTGATGAAGCTGCTCTCACCCCCCTTTCAACTCCTTTTTCTTTACAACATTTCTCTAAAGGCCCCTTTTTGCCCTGAGTAGCAATAGCAGTGTTAACTAGTGAACAGCCAAGAGATTGGAAACAATGAAAGTGACATGATTTCTGATCACTTCTTGCAGCCAACTTGTAGGCGAACCCTTGTAAATTGTGCTGAATTTAAAGGTGTTCCACCATTGTACCCTTAGCGTTAAGAAGTGTTTGATTTGAGTCTTTGAAAGGTAGCACGAAACGCACAGAAAGAGGAAGCAGGTATCGGCCAGTACCCATTTTTGGTTTCATTTCCTCTTCTAAGAATTTAAATAGACACAAGAGCATGTTCATTATCAAAGATGGACGCTGAAGAACATCGTGCCAATTCAGATAATATTTGGCTGTTTTGTACGCAAATGCTGGGTTTTACTATAATAAAATGTCAGGACTAACACCCGTAGAATCTGAGCTTGGATATTGCACTAAGTACTGAGCAAACTTGAACACAATTAAAAAGAATTTAGATAAATCGTTAAATCAATTTCGCAACAGTAGATCGTTCTCGTCCGTTCACGTATCCGTTCGAGATGTTTAGTCGTTCGGGCCACTTTTTGCGTGTTTAACTCAGTGACTGTGTTCGATGAAACAATTAGCCAACGTAATGGCTTCACAAAAGGGTATTTTCAGAATTCGCGAACATTAGGATAGCCGATATAGGGTGGCTCGCTTTCCCCGTTCCTGTTCCCTATTGCACAACGTGTACAGTATTTAAGTACGACTATTTTGCATAAGGCTGCATCTGATGGAAAAGACGCGAGGATTACCGTATGACTGAAATGTAAGCAAAAATGCTTTCGCTGTTTGTATAACATGTGCGTGTGAAGTTTTGAAAAGAGCTTTATGTTACGATGCCATTGTCACTTAGCACAAATAAAACAAAAAAGCCGAAGTCACTTGAAACAACATTGAACATTATTGTTGAAGAAGGGTGACGGCTTTCGGATGTTCGAACTTTATTCGTTTTCAGTGATGGGAAATATTTGCACCACGTTTTTATGTTGCACCACATTCTCTTTGGCTTCTTTCTCAACCATTACCATTTAGCACATCTACTGGGCGGGGATCATGGCTAACGTGAACAGTGGGCCACAACCACAGCCACAGCCGGATCCGAACCCTGCTTGGCCATTGCCTACGTTGCCGGAATCCAGTTCTCCGAATCCGGCTGATCCCGCCCGTGCTCACCCCAGACACCGCCGTAAACGTCCTAGCGGCACTGATGACCCTCCGGAGCAGCAACAGCCTTGTCAGCCTGGACCCAGTGGTCTTTGCGCCGTGCCGTCCTCATCAGGGCAACCACTCCTTTCTCTCCCGGAGCAAATGCTCCATTCTACAACAGCACAGTCACTATTGCCTTCCACTGGACTACCGCTGCCCTGCTCTTCGGCCCAGGCACTCCTGCCTCCAAACGGACAGCTGCCTTCTTCTTCGTCGGCACTAATGCTCCTTCCTCCAACTGGACAGGGGCTTCCCACGTCGACTGAAGTTGTGCGTACGTCGACTGCACAGCCGCTCCATTCATCGAATGCACAAACGTTCCCATCTGCATCGAACGAAGTGCTGAAACTAACCGACTGGCAAGGGAGCCGCGTTTTGGCGAAACCTTCGACTAGTTCCGCATATTTCCCAGCATACATCAAGTCAGTCGTAAACAACCAAGTGGTGACCGTACAGGTTAGTGGACATTGCCAACAAATATTCAATCTTTGACGAACGCCCACCTCTTAAACGACGGAAAAATACCGTTGCGCCATGTAAACCGGTTTCCCGGAGTCTCAATTAATGGAGAACTATCAAGAATTTCGTGGGAACGAAGACTGCTTAAACTGTTTTTTTAGTTCGATGACGGCAGTGAAGAAACGTACGTAGATGTCCTCGAACGCGGAGTTAACTTCACTGACATCATCAGTGACCAGGCCCCTAGCACAGAAAAAGTGTGTTCCTAAGTGCATAAGTATATGCCACAAAATCAATGATTCAGGTGAACTTAAACAGCTTGATAGGTGCTCGGATACCACACGGGAATCATGTGTTCTACCAACTTGGGGAAGTCGTCGCAATGAAGCTTCCTTCGAACTTCACTGTAAGGTCGTTCAATCGGATATGAATCATAAGGTTACTGTAATAGATTCGCCTTGTGGGCGCACCATCCCCCAACAATTTGCTATCGCTGCCACGGGCAAACCTTCGCCTGCTTCGGACTCCGTGGTTCGACGAGTTGGTAATAATCTCCGCCAGGGAACAGGCAGCGTCTATGCCCAACATCAGATGGTAAAATAGTTTCGCTGTCCGGCTACTCATAGAATAAACTGCAGCCAAAGTGGGTCATCTTCCGAGAGCACCGGTAAAGAAACAGTGGCTGATGAGGAGATATATCGGCCTGAAGTGATACCTGTACGTTTGCTTAAACAACATTGTGCAGTTAGTAGTAAGTGCTTCAGAACGAAAGCGATTCTGCTTCGAGTAGCGGCAGAGTGTTCGATTTTAATCTTCGTCCTCTGACCATCCCCACTTCGCATAAATCCAGGACCATGGAATCCAGGGCTAGCGAAGCAGCTGCTCGACTGCAATCATCGTTGGTGCTACCCCAACGGCGCCATGTAGCGGCACCTTCTGCCACCAACTTCACCGGCAGCAGAACGACCGTTAGCGCTGTCGCCGCTTCGCATGTGAGTTATTTTCAGTGAATGCTCTCAAATGCGAACGCAGATGGTGTTCGCGCATTCACATTTTTCTTTTTGTTGTGTAACAACGCTGGCGGTCTCCTAAGTGATCTCCTCGATCAATTTCAGCAACGGTACAAAAAAGGCGAAGTTGTCACTACGCCCGGCGGTATCCGTAAGAAGTTCAACGGAAAGCAATGGCGCCGTCTGTGCAGTCGAGATGGCTGCAGTAAAGTGAGTGGATTCGGGCAGCCTTTGATGCTGTAGCTCACAACTTTATTTTAGGAGTCACAACGTCGTGGCTACTGCTCCAGGCATCTATCGCTTAAGGGGAAAACGGGTCGAACGGACGAGTCGTCGGAATCTTCGCCTGCGAGTTCCAACTCAGGTTTGTTTTTCGACACATTTTTTTGTGCTGCGACTTTTTAATTTGCCTTCAACGGATTCTGTATCTAGTCAGTTCCAACTTTAGCTGTCCGACCTATCTTGATCAGTGTTCGATCACCACGAGATCATCCTCTCAATGCATGCCTCGTTGCATTCCGGCGAAATTATGCAAATCTTTCTCGATTTTCATAGATTGGTTTTGAATATGAATTGGGGCTCGATCTGTTGTGCATGGAATTGTTCCTCTGGCCTGTTATCACTTACAGTCATTGAGTGTCATCCCTTAGTGTCGCAGTGCTAGTTGAATTATAGACGATTCACTCCTTTTCATATGTTCCTTATGTATATTAGGCACAGGACTAAATCATCGGGGGAGGCAAAGGCCGTTCTGCACGGCTCGGCTGCTTTCTAGCGATAGAGCTATCCATCTACGACGTTAAGCAGATCCTCGTCGTTCCCGCAAAGTAATTGCGATGGCCGTGACGGCCAACATTATTTACATGAGGTAAAGCGCATAATGATAACATTTTTCCTTAAGTGAGAGTGCATTCTGGAGAGAAGGCACTGGGACGTGTCGGACGTTTCACTGGGTCCTGCCAGTCTTATCGCATGGTCTCTTAGTGAAAACAATTTGTTTAAAGCGCTAAGTACAAGCAACTGTCCTTCTCATAGTTCTGATTTCTTGCTTAATTATTAATAAGCGCTGCCTGCCTGCGCCGCCAAGAAGCCGTGAAAATACCAATTAGTGAAAATGTGATATTTGGTGCTTCATCTATTGTTTCTTTCGCATTTTTCCTTTGTACTGAAACGAAAACACGGCTGAAACTGGGCTATTTCCCGACCGGTGTCATCATCCTCGAATCAGGACCGTTTCACGTTCTCTGAGAAAAGGGGATTGCGATAGCGGATTACATATGCTCTTCTTACATCATACTTATGACGCGAACGTCTCGGAACGTCTAAGGATTTTTGAGACACACACCGCTGCTTCTCGAATATTGTCATCTGCAAAGTAATTAATGTTAGCGTTCGAAATCTTTTAAAAGGCTCTCTGAGTGTTCCCGCCGGATACTAAAGCGATTCGCTTATGTCCATCTCGGAAGCGCTTTCTACACGGAAAGCAGAGTGACTAAAACTTTGCATTTGAATTCATTTGAATTTAGAGACATTTAATTAAAGGGATAATTTGATAGAAATTAAACATCGTTCGGGCTGCACAAAAAATCGAATGTCATGTCTTTCCAGCGTTGTTCCGGACTGCACGGGCGTTTCCTTTAGGTTCTTCCGATTATTAGAGGTGCTCGAGCCTTAACTACTCTCGCGCGTTCATTTTCATCACGCTAATTGTACTAGGTCGAAATCTCCTTTTTTATTCCTTCCGCCTTTACATTTCCATACATCGCGCATTTGACCACACGCGAATCACCGTACATAAAATGAGTGGAATGCGGAGCGCGCCGGCACAGCCCATTAGGTGAACCACGGCTTGTCCTTTGCTGAATGCACGCGCGTAATCTTGGTTTCATTTCCATCTCGGAAAGTGATAATTGAGCTCATTGCTTTCTTAGCCAGCCTCTACGAGATACGTTGACAGTGAAGAGTTCAATCATTTGCTTGAATTTTGATCCCATTCACTAGAACGCCATTGTTATGTGTTTGGTTGCTTTCGTTCGCATCGGTTCATATATTATTGATGCCTTCTCGGGTCTTTCCATGTTTCTAGCGTTTCATTCTGTCGTCCCTTCTTAGTAGGTGCTGACCTTTTTCTCCGGAATTGGCTGTTTTTTCAGCTTTGTTTTCGCTTATGATCCCCGCAATCATTATTGCCTTGATTATATATGAGTGTCCTTATGAAGCCGTTAAAAACATGATGATGACTTTACATAAACGCTTCTTTCATTTAGACCGCTCGTCCCCGTAATGCTTTACTTTCAACTTTAAGGTGGTATGGTCACTCCGAAGGCTAATTGGTCGACAAGCAATGCATTCGAATACCGGGATTTCAAGGATGCGCGGCAGAATTTTGACACATCAACCAGTGGTGCCTCGAGCAATCTGCTAAAACTCCACACTAACCCTACAGCTGGTACTAACATTTTATTTTCTTAAGAGCCTTAAAACCGACGCTTTTAATGCTTATTTTTAAAGCGAAAATATACCAGAAACTGATGTTCACGTAATAACAAAATAATTAATAGTGACGTGCGACAACGCACTTCCGTCCCTACGTAAGAAACGCCTCTCTGTTTTAGCATCGGGAGTTGGCTGGATGGCGGGGATAGGTGAAACATCGTTTCCAAACAGTGCACCGCCACGCTTTGCACCTCAAAGCTCGACGTCTTCCATAATTGCAAAGAAGTTGGGGCCAGCTTCAGCTCCCCCCTCCGCGGTTCCGTTCTCTATGAACTTGGACGAACATCGCTTCCTTCTACCGCCGGTTCAGAAACAGGTGGAAGCAGCACCCTCGTCGGCCTTAACGTTCACTCCAGTCTGTTCCAAAGTCATATAGAAATATTACGAATTGTGTTTAGAACGATGGAACGCCTGTATTAAGTATGCAGCCCTTCATTCCGCCGCTCATTCGAGCCCATCTGTTATTACCGTACTTGGGATTGGGCGACTCACCGGATTTCATAGCTTTGACGACTTTGGCGGCTACGAATCCGGAACTTGTTGACTGGCTACTTGCTAATCGTGATAGTCCGCTTCCGCAAACAGGTCGTAAGCAGTGGAATCATAATCTTCGATTACACTAACTCTTTAGACGGTCAAGCTGCTTCTTCATCGAACACACTTGTTCCTTGGCATGTGCTCGTTCCCCTCATCTCCCGAATGATTACCGAGCAAGCAGCAAATGGTTCATTGGACTTAAGTTCTTTGGGAATCGACAAGGTGCGAATTTATTTTTAGAGCAGTTATAAAGTGCAAAATTCTGTCGAAATTTTGGTCACCTGTAGATTATTTCTAGTCATTCTAGCATTAACAACGACGCGACTCTTCATCCGATTTGGAGAATTGTCTCATATGTTAAGAGTTATCCGATATCCGGCTGATTTGTTTTATACACAAATTTAAATTCACTTGCCATTTTACAATATAAGCAATAATATTTTAGCAAGGGCTAGGAGAGTCGAGCGACCACAATAACGGAGAGTCAAACGGAGACGGCTCACACAGTCAACAGCGGGATCCCACCATTAATGGAAGTGGAAGCGGTGCTCAGGATTCTGGAATTATGCTTTCCGACAGGCAAGAAGGCGAGAGGAGTGACATAGTGCCTGTCGATACACTCTCAGTACCACCAATGGGTGCTATTCTTCCTACTGTCACGGGAACTCCGGAACAGAAAACGTTTTTTCGTGAACCCGGATTCAACAGGCCAATCGAGCAGTGTAAAATACCAGAAATAAGAACGGAACAACAGCTCATCAGCGGATCAGGAGAGGAGCCACAACTGGAATGCAAGCATGTTGCGACAGAGAAGACCCCGACACAGCCAGGTCGCTTCAGTGCACAGTTCCAATCTAATGGAATCCCTTTTAGAAAAATTGGATAATCCATACGATTCAGTCGTCTCTCCCCCGGAAACCCCTAAAAAGAAAAGAGGGGACGGTTCTCTGAACAAAAAGGTACACTATTTTTCGAAAACTCATTATCAGTTATGTCTAAAGAACGGAGAGCGAGACCACATCCGACGTCCTATGAACGCATTCATGATTTTTTCGAAGCGGCATCGACCTCTAGTCCACGAAAAGTACCCAAACCGAGATAATCGCGCAGTTTCAAAGATCTTGGGGGAATGGTGGTACGCACTCGGCGTTGAAGAGAAACAGAAATACCACGATCTGGCGAGCCAGGTGAAGGAAGCCCACTTCAAAGCACACCCCGAGTGGAAATGGAGCAGCCGTGAACGAAAGAAGTCCTCAATAGGAACAAACGGAGGGGTCAAGGAGGCTGATTTAAAGGGTACGTAAATCGAGCTAGCGAAAGCGATATTCGCCTTTGTACATTGTAGATGACGATGCTGCAGCAGATCTGCATATCTCGAACAAAATGGCTGCTGATTGCATCCGAGGAAGTGACCAATGCTTAGTATCCCCTCTAACTCCGGTTAGCTTTCCATAGCTAGACCTCTGGAGAAAACAATAACGTTGTTTCAGATACATAAGCCAACTCCTTGTCGCGTTGGAGAAGACTTCTCCTTCGACATTTATCAGAGGAGTCCGGCTTTAAGTGGTTCGTTCAACTACAGCATTCCTTCGTCTCCAGCTATTACAGATAGCCTTCAGAAGGTGTGTCTTTCCATATAAGAACGCTGCCACACATCACTTTTAGACAAATTCGGATATGCTGTCCGTGCAGACGGATGGACAATTCGTAGCGCCTTTCAGCCCTTTCTCTCCGCACTCACCCTCAGGGCGTTCGCTTACGGCTCTCACACCGGCGCATTCGAACGGGATTATCTCTCCGCTTGTTTGCATCTCCGAAAGCATTCCGAGTACGCCGAACAGCGCATTCAAGATATCGCCGCTGACATCACCAGCTTCCGGCGGCAACGGTCTCCTCACAACAATCGGAAGTGCAGGTGCTACTTCGTCGGCTTTCTCACCCGCTTTCGTTCAACCCAAAATGCCCGGAAGTTACGAGAGCTCGCTCAAACGCAATGCACACGGCACTTCAAGTGCGAATGGGTGTGAAAAGGCACATTCATGCACATAGTTTATCTTGCACATTTAGCAGAGCTGAACCGTCAACGAGCGAACTCAAGAAATTCGTTCTCATGCCAACCCCAGCTCAGCGGGGACTTGCGAAAGGTCGGAACGCCGCCACAACTCTCAAGTTCAATGCGGTCAATGAGAACGTTGGTGACAAGCCCTCTGAGAAAATGGTAGACCTAATCTGACGTTTCATGCTAGAGAACAATATGTTCAGGTTGAAATGCTCAAACAGATAGCTAAATCGGTTGACTATAACGATCCAAAGAGTCCAGCGAAAAAGTTATTTAAACGTAACGACGAGTCTATGGATAGGTAAAAGAGAACGAGATTAGAAGAATCTCCAATCACAACATTCTAGAGTTTTGGATCAAGTCGACTTCGAGAAAAAATTTGCGAACCTTCCAGCATTTTCTCTAGAGGAGCTGAAGAACGGGTGCGCTTCGCTTCCATCGACGCCTTCGGCTCTGATGCGCACCTACCTCGAGAAGCAGAAGCGTAGCGATGTTGGTGAGAAGTCGCCTCGTTTGCTTGGACCACAAAGTGCGCGTCTCCCAGGAAACCGCCACAATGAACTGACAGATTCAAGCTACTTTTTTGGTCCAAACTTTAGTGTTAGTGAGGTCCGTTTTAAGTTTGCATTTTGTAAGACGTTTGCATCCTTTCCAGTCTCGCCTTCTCGAAGAGATAGATGCATCGTCCGGAATACAGAGTCCGCGCACACCGCGAACACCATTGGAGAAGGGCTCTCTTGCAGAGAAATCCCCGAGCAAGCGATTGCTTGATACACGACGTCAACTGGTGTGTCACCTTCTTGAGGAATACGGTTTCTTCCCTTCTGGTAAGATTCTTTGTGCGCCGAAGAGTATTGCATTCATTTGCAGCACAAGCGATCTCAACGTTCCAGCGGAAAAACATAATTTATTTTCCAAACAAACAGATGCTTATCCTGAAAATCCGCGAAGTCCGCCAAAAAGTGATGTCGAGTATGCAATCCCCTGGTACCCCATCCCAAGCCGCAGCGCTCAGTGTTTTTGCTTCGTCTTCCAATTAGTCTTCTCGTGACCATACTTCCTGCTTCCTTTTTTATTGTAAATCTGTGTACAAACGCGTTTTGAATTTTGTATATATGAGTGCAGTCTCTCTATAAGCTATGAAGTTCATTTAATTTAAGATTCTTTAACACATGTAGAAACTTTTCATCAGATCTCTAACTCTTGCAGTTGTAATTCTTAATACTCACTCCCACTTCTCATGATTCAGAGCTTATCTTCCTTGCTTTCCGTCTCAGATGTAAATTGCTTACTTAGTCAGCATAACTCTTCTCCTAATCGTTCTCTTTATCGTTCCATACGGTTACTTTTCCAGTGATGATTTCGTCCTTCTTCCGGTTTTTCCTTAGCATAACGGTTTATCCTGTATCTGTGAACAAAAAGTTGTTACGATTTCTATTTCTATTACGATTCTGCATTTTCTCACAACGTGCTGGTCCCATTTCCGATTCTATACAGATTTCTTTCGGCCATAATTCCCCTAAAGTGTGTCAGACTTCTTCTTCCTCTTGTCAATTGTATGATCTGTCGGTGTTTCTATACGGTTGTTTGCGTCGTCTGTTTCTTTTCTTTTCCAAGTAGAAGCACGAAAATCTTTATTGATATGCCGACATCATAGCGCTAATGGTGGCCGGCGTGACCGTAGATATGCTCCCACAGCTCCGCCAAACACGCGCTGCTATGGAAACGGAAAAACACAATAAGCGGCGAGACGAAGTGAACGACAAATGCATAGCTCGGCTGCCCCGAACCATCGGGGGCATCTAGAAAGCCGATTCCATTTTCGATGGACTCATAGATGGTGAAAAAGAAAAGAGCCGTGTTTGCCAAGAAGATAAAAGTGACAAACTGCTTCCCCTTTTTGGTCTTGTGGTTATCTTTCAGCCTAAAGATAGCTTTCATAGGTTTGATTTCAACAATGTTCGCCCTTGCCGTAGCGACTGGAAAATGAATGCCGTCTGAGTGATCACTTGTATAAGACGCACGCCATAGACAAAAGGGACGTGCAGGAGTTTGTCTTCCCGGGTGTGTAGCAGAGAGATCCAAACAACGATGATCATGCCGCTATAAGCAAGTTCGGCACAGAAGGCCATAAAGAGCAGAAGACGATCGAGCAGATCAGCCGGTCCATGGTCGTGAGAGTCGAATTCCAATTTTCTCATTCTAAATAAATCATGTATTTTGAAGGGCGACCGACCCATTTTCTGCCTAAATTTAGGTACTTTTTTCGTCACTTGCAGCAAACATCACTGCCTTTTTGCAAAAAAATGCACATGCGAGTTGAATACGAAAGAAAAGCTGAATTTCAGTTACCTTGTCATAGCTATTGCCGTTGCTATAATGAGTACAATAAAGAGGCCCAAATCCGTGTACTCCAGGATGACTGCTGGATATCCGATAACGTCTCGCACTTTTAACATATGATAAATTCCGATCATGACTCCTATCGCAACGATGAAAATAATGCATCCAATGATGCCGAACGCAGATTCGCTAAATAACAGTCATTTTACAAAAGACGTATAAGGACACTGTAACCTGCAGTCAAGCTTGCACTTTCCTTTGTGCTTTTTCTTTTTCTTTTGTTCATGCAGGTCCTCCGCTAAGTACTCTTTTCTGTGTATCGTTTTCCATAGCACGAACATCACAGCTGCCCCAATGATCGCCAGCTCTACTACACAAGTGTGCATGAAGGCGAGGAAATCGGCAAAAATGTAACTGGTTACAATGTCGGGTTCATTCAAGACGATTCCCTAGAATCCATGAAACAATGCGAAGCAAACCATATTTATGTAATATGGCTGCTGGTAAAAAGCGAAACAGATAGAAGTCTAGGAAGACCAGCGGCTATAAAAACCAGTACACTTTCTTAGCGTAAAAATGGAACAAACTGGCAGCAAAAGACCGAAATAACCACAGTAAAGAATAGAACCCACAGACATTCTGCCGTTCAATCAGCATTATGTCTCACGGAATGCTGGGCCTTGCATTTCTCTACAGCTTTACCTACTTTTAGCCTATTTTGTAGACACAAGTCTAGCCGTCCGCACAGGTATTCCATGCGTTTTCCGTTGGTAGGGTACTGTTATCTTGCTGACCGCAGGGCTACTCAACCCGAGCTGCTGCGTTTATATGTGCAAAAAGTAACTTAAAGATAATTTCGTGATAGATACAACACTTCAGCGTCTATTACGACCCAGAATCCGAGAACAGCGAGTTTTCACGAACTTCCTGGTCTGTGACGAATTTAGCAATCGCAAGGTCACAAATCCATGTAAAGACAAACAAAAACCTTGCTTTACTATACTCAAAAATCTCAGCGATTCTTGCGCTGCTGCAACCACTAATGTGCGCCAATTTCAGACCACATGTTATATCACACTACACAGAACTATGATCTCCAATTTGTTCCGGCGCTTTTATGTAACCAAAGATATTTCCTATTCCTTTCACGCTTAGGTGGATTTGAAAAAAGTGACGTAACGACAACACAAAAGGCTTCAGCTTATTATATCTATTCATCAGAACCCGGCTAAAACTCACTGCTGCATTGCTGATGATATGGCTCGTAAAGTTGTCCGGTATCACTCTCTGTAATTCAACGTCGTGGAGGGCAGCGAGGAGTTCTTCTGATGAAGATGCAGATGAAGACGAGTGAATAGCGACAACCTTTGAATGAGATTAACGGTGCTTTTGGTCCATGACCTACCGAGGCACCCATTGTTTTATATTTTTTGGTTTGCTTCTTAAAAATAAATATAAACCAGGTCCATAGATTCACCGTCACTGCATGCATCATGCCGAAAATTATAAAAAATTTGGAGTGTCCAAATCGTATCTGAGAAATAGTGATACATAAAATTCTCCGTCTAATTGCCTACCTTAGGATGAATACAGATGAAGCACATCTGTTGGAATGTGAAAACTGTTGCCAAGATGTGAACAACGAATTCACGTGTATGAATGTAATTGTTTGTGAAGAAGAGAACCATTTCCAGAAAGTAGAAGATTATCGCCACAGTGCCAAAAACTGAATAGCTGTTCCATTTACGAATCATCACATGCACTCACCAAGAGTACCCAGTCGAATGTACAGCGGGGCAGCTACCGTAGTCTCGTAAATAGCGACTCTCTCATCGGGTTCTGGAGCTGCTGCTCTGCGAAAAAATCGCATCCAGCCAGTATACAAGACAAAGAAATACATATAAATGAAGAAAATGATGCCGGCTCCGTACATTACTATTGAGAACACCTTCAAACAGGGAACAAGTGATCATCATAGACAAAACAGTTGCCTACAAAATTTAGGACTGGAACGCGGTCGTCATAGGCAAACAATGAAATGTTGAAACCGAAAATGGTCATGAAGATGAAGTAAACCATGGCAACTACCGAGCAAAAAAATTCGCTGAAATTTCAGGTTAAGAAAAGTCCAGTAAGCTTTCCGGGTTATACATTCCGTCTGAACTGGAGGTCCATCGCTCTGCTGGTAGCAGTGAAGCTCGCGACGAGAGAACGGAGGTTCTATATGTTGAATGCACAGTCTCATTCTCACTTTCGGACGAGTCACGGTCTAAAAAAACTGTCGGGCTGCTGAAAAAGTGACTATGCGCCTGACTCACCTCTGTGCTCTGCGTGATAGTGATACTGGTGAGGTTCAAGGCGGAGGTTTACTGATTTCGGAGCCATGTCAGCACTCAACCTTGAAATCGAACCGAACTTCGAAAAGTGTCAAAAGTGCCCGATTATTGTCAGCGTTGCTCTTTTGTTGTAGGCAAACATCCGGCGAGCAAACATTACGGTAGCACCGGTTGTCGCTGATGCTATGAACTTGACTCGGTTTTTCAACGGCGCCACTCATTGTCTCCAAATACCAGCGCCAAGAAACATTTTTGAGGGTTTCGACTTTTGATCTCTTTTCCTTCGATTGGGTAACCTCTACGGTTGACACTTAAATTGCACTTGTGGTATTTTTAAGGAAACCCACCCAAGAAGAAAGTTTGTGACGTATTTACGTTCTCTGTAAGCATTGAAGGAAGCACAAGGACTGGAGGCGGCGTCGTATATGTCGCTTTTGGGTAGGAACAGCCAATTTTTGACTATTGAATATTGCGCTTTTGAGGAGATCGAAGCAAAGTATCGCCGCGCAGACACACTTGCGATTCAGTGGCGACGAACGCTAACAAAGTTTGCAAATGACCCCGATAAAACGATTCTCTGTGTTTTCGCAAAAGCGACTTCGGCACTGAATGAAAGCTGATTAGATCAGTTGAATTTAGGGGAGAGAACAAGTCGTGACAACAAAAAGAGTCGCAATTTAGACAGACGTACCAAGTCCGCTGGACATGCATATTAAATAACCGAAGAGGCTTGTTGTGCGTTTCACGGTCATTTTTTATTTCTTCAAAATACTTCGACTTGCCGCTTAGGAGTCAATCGCTTGTTTCGTTCCATTACGTAAAGCGCGTGTCCTTCCGGTTCATTTACGTTTTACAATACGCCGCTACTTTTCGACCGCAAGTGGAACGCGCCACTTTGTAACTCTCATCAACCTCTTCTTTCAGAATGCTGGGTCCCTTTTTGGCGTCCTTCCCTCTTTTGCGTAGGTGCTATGTGGCCCTGTGCTGGGAAACGCTTTGCGCTCACTTCTTGTTCACTAAATGCCCTCGGTCTCACCACCACAACGCCGCAAAGTTAACTAAGTGAATTGCTTGAGAGCAAATTATTCCCTCATTTTTCCGTCACGTCGTCCCCGCCAGAGACACAACTTCTCCCCTATGCGATCCTCCCTTCTTCATTTTTCCAAATGAAGTGAGATGTATCACCATTTTTGACTAATTTGTCATTTAACCGAATCCAATACGGATACTGCCTTCAGTTTTCGTCATCACTTTTGAAAATAACGCCTACTACGCAACTCACCACTATTCGGATGGCTTAATTACGCGTTAATGCAACAACCGAAGAGAGCTCCGTTGGGCTTCATGGTGCAAAGAGGAGGAGACCATAAAATGTAATTCGCTTCCTGCGAAGCGTGATTAACGACAAATCGACTACTTCGGTCGTTCTGATTTCGTCCTGGATACTGACGTTACTCACCTCATCATTGGGAGGGGTATAGTTGTTTTGGGATTAGTGGAAAGCGTGCTCGGGGTGTTCGAAAGAAAGGAGCGTGAACATGATTCGAGATTCGTGGACACGTATACTCAGTAAAAGAAAAAACTGACACAAACAAATATTAATTTTGTTCGTTGATTGTGGAGGTTGAGACTCGTCCATAGTTGTGTTTGGATGTATTCATTTTAGATACGCCTTTTCGGGGTCCACTTGTTTAGTAGACTATGTAGTCTAGTCATCACTTTCCAAGGTTCCCACGTTTTGTATTGTATTTTATAGTCCTCTTTCTATTACGACTCATGTTCATCACTTGTCACGCAGTCAGACGGGTTGCCTCTGAGGTCGACTTAATCCTGTCTGCTTGCTCACCCCTATTCTTCTTGCTTTTAGTGACAATTATCTATCTCCACGTTGTTGTCACGCATGCGCAAATCACTTTATTCCTCTTCCTGTATTTACATGCGTCAGTTTCCGCACTTTTCGAAAGTTGATTCCAAGGGCAATGCTAAGAAGTGGATTATGAAGTTTGCGCTCACGGGAGGAGGAAATGAAGTCGTCCTCTCATAGCCTTCCACAGCTTATGTTTTGCCTTACAAGTACGCCTTTCGTCTTCGCTTTGTGCAGGATGCCCCCGCGCGCCAACAAGTGATGCTCGAATTACATGCGTTACATAATCAAATGACAACGACGCATTGTCGTCGCAGAGGGGCAAAGCAAAACACTTCGCTCCGCTCTAATCCTACTTGCCAGCACCAAATTCGGTTGTTATATTGTCTTCAATGACATTCTTGTTCTTAGATAATTTTTAATTCGGCGCCTCTCCGACCTTTGTTCTCTACATAAGTTATATTACAATCTTGTAAGATCTCGCGCTAAATTGGGGGCAAACGTCACTTCGAGGGTGACAACGCCCATTTATTGCTAATCGCAGGACAAAAAGAGGAAAACTAAAGGCCCCACCGAAAAGGGCAAAATGCGAGATATGTTATTCGGCCAACCGTGATAGGTGGGACGCCGTTCTTTATGGCTTAATGGAATCTTAGTGCGCTAAGCTGAACTCACTTAATTTGATAACAAGCGTTCGGCGCTATTGGTGCTCTTCACCTAGACGCACGCCTGGGGAAGTAAGAAAACCACGCCGCTTTTTCTCCTCTAAATTGCATTAGTGATTCACACAGCTGGAGCATGGAAGAAAGCAAGGAATTCTGCGCCTAATTGAGGGAATCGAAAGGCAACTTTTGATCGGCGCAAATGAGATGTGTTCGGCCACGGATGAATGTGGGTGTTGCCGAGGATGGAAGAAGTCTCGGCAGCAGACCGCATAATATCAGCGTAGCTCAGTGGTCTCGATCTTCTTATCGCCTCTTCGTACGTAAAACCAATAAATATCCATTTATCCTCTCATTTTCGCGTTTGCAACTGGCGGCGCTGTTATGGAGATATTTCGTCTCCTTTGACTGGTTTCGGAACATTAATTTCTTCACTTCATATTCGATATTTTTCTATGCATCCCTATCTCGGCTCCGCTTTCTTGAAGCACTTTCCTTCCTTTAGTTTGCTTCTTATCCCAGTGTTTGCTCACCGTCACCGCCATTATAGATATGCACCCTTTACAATGCATAGGCGTGTTTTTAGTTCTCACCGCAACTCTCGTAAACAGTTACGTATCGCGTAGGCTCCTGTACCATTTATGTGTAGAGTTCGAAGCTAACTCCGGTTGAGTCTGTAGATACATCGATTTCTCGTTTCGTTTCAGATTGTTCCGTTTTGAAGTGACATTGTTTACAGCTTTGAATTCATGCATTTGCGAGCGACTCTGGAACTGACATGTAACTCAGTCCGGATATGAAACTGGTGTGTGGACAGTTCTAAACAGGAGAATCAGAATGAACGCCTCCTCGACTGTGGCACCTCCGAGCGTGTCCGCTCCATTATGCCTTGGCATACAGGATGTTTTCATAGCCGTTCTCCTGGTATGTTTTCATGCATCAAACGAATACTCGCGAAGTGCAATCAAGAAAATCACTTCGGTTTTTTCAGCTGTTTTTAATTACTACGGCTGTTGGAGGAAACATTCTAGTAATTCTGTCTGTTGTCCTTTACAAACGAATGAGGACCTTCACCAACATTCTCCTCACGTCACTGGCTAGCGCTGGTAAACACTGGACAAGATGAATAAGAAGAAGACCGTGATGCAACAATTTAGATCTCCTGGTGGGAGTATGGGTCATGCCGCTAGCTTTAATCGACTTGCTACACTCACATAAATGGCCATTTGGGAAGTTTCTGTGCCAGGTTTGGGCGACGTCCGACGTCATGCTTTGCACGGCGTCGATCCTGAACCTGTGCATGATTTCGCTTGACCGGTACATGGCAATCACTAGTCCTCTCAAATATCCGCGAACCAGGTAATTAATATTTATGAAAGCAAATTAAGGCGCTTTGTTGAGGAGCAAATCGATGGCTTTCGGCCTCTTAAGTTCCGTGTGGGGACTTTCGCTTATAGTTTGCAGCCCCCCATGGCTAGTTCCTGGATGGGGCCAATTTGCAAAGAACGTCAATGATGCTTTCTACTGTGACTACTCTCTATCGGTGCCCTATCGAATCTACAGTGCACTTGGAAGTTTCTATATACCACTTTTGGTAGGCACAGGTCTCCGACCATTCCAACATGTCTTTTAGGTTATGCTTTCCGTTTATTTTAAAATATTTCGTGTTGCCTCGGCTCGAGAAGCGTTAATGCGACAAAGTCTCGGAACGTGCCGTTTAAGCAAGAAGGTCGAGCAGCAGAAAAACAAGAAGAATGCTAAGAACAACCACAACAGGTATAGCAAATCCGATTTATTCGTTCGGGTATGTGTTTCTGCTCCAGATGCGCAAGTGCCCCTATTCAGAGAACAAAGTCTCGACTTCCTCCGTCATCACTCCTTCCGCAGTTCAGCGTCTATAACAATGACGTCGTTTATCAGTGAGTAGAAAATATCCAACTATTACTGTATAATACGTTTCAGTAATAGAAGTACGTGTATCACGGGTCCTTGCCAGAATGGAAGTTGCCCTGAAGAAGACGCCGAAAAAGATTCGGAGTGCGTTCACAGTGAACTTTTACCTTCAACAGACAATGGCGAGCTCTCTACGTATAGCCGTGACTGTCTCTCCATGGCTGAAATTACGGACAGACCAGTATCGGTTTGCAATGAGTTCCGTATTAGTTTCTGAAAACTGATTCAGCGGTCGTCTTCTACACGGCGGGCCGGCCCAGCATCGAATCTTGCCAGAAGGGCGCAGCTCGTGCAAACACGACCCGAACCCCCTCGATTAGTTGCCCAAGCCCAAGCACACTGTAGGAATAGAGGGCCAGGAAAGAATGCGCGAGGGTCGAAGGAAAAAATGGTGTATTTACGGGAAAGAAAGGCTTTGAAGACAATTGGAATCGTAGTGTTAGGTAGGAAATTCGGTGTTTTCGAGTTGTCATGGTGTTTAGGCTTCATCGTCTGCTGGATGCCGTTTTTTGTCCTCTACCTCATCGAGCTTTTCCTCACGTCGAGAAGCCATTCAAGAATCCATAAGATTGTCAACGAGCTGTTCTTGTGGCTTGGATATTCTAACTCTGTAAGTACAAGGAACTAAGGTAGCGGCTACTGTACTCCTCTGTTTTTAGGTGATCAATCCTCTGATTTACACCATGTACAATGG
This sequence comes from Steinernema hermaphroditum, assembly GCA_030435675.1. Lineage (NCBI taxonomy): Eukaryota > Metazoa > Nematoda > Chromadorea > Rhabditida > Steinernematidae > Steinernema > Steinernema hermaphroditum. Next base: position 8,856,060 of record CM059625.1, on the reverse strand, counting down.
GGACTTTAGAAGATGCTTCCGTGATCTCCTCAGTTTTGGCTGTATGCAGCAACATCGCCGAACCATGAGCGTGCGCAAACTGCATCAGCAAAGTACTGTATTTTAAGTGATCTTGCACGCCTTGGACAAGTCTTTCGGCTCTTCCTCTACTCAGAGTTCTCATAACTATGCGAGTAACAGCGATCCGTTTCGGATGGAATAAATGTTTTACCTTGTCGTAAGACCGCAAAGCGTCTGAGCGTTTGCCCAGAGGGAAGACACTTAGGCGGTGCTGTGAAATGATAATATGGCAGTTTTTGCCGTTCGGGCAGACCTCCGAACGACGTCAATCCAGTCAACGCAAGCAAGTGTTGTGGGGATAACGCACTTCATAGCATCATTCGCTGCTGACGATGTAATCGTCAGAGTGGACGATCTCAAAAGAAGCTACCCTCTTTGTCCCGATCAATAATAGGGCTATGGTATGACGGTACCGCATTTTGTCCTGTTCTCGCGAAGAAGGGCATGCGATGTTCGCTGCGCACATGCATAAGGACGCTGTGGTTGCTGGTTTATTGAGAAGAAGGCGCGAACGAGAAATGAGGGGATGGCGGAGGCCATCTGCAATTCTTTGTTCATGCGACCGAGCGCGATTGCGTGTTTCTTCCTCCGTACGATACTTGTGCACCTTCGTTCTATGCTCGCTCCCACTTTGCATCCAATTTTGCCTTGCGCTCCTTTTCAGTTCTAGCGCTTTCGCTACTTCCGCTAGTGAATTCATTTGGTAGTTCTCAAAGTGAGGATAAGTGATTTCCTAAAGGAGATCGGAAAACCTCTGTTTATTCGGGCGGTGGAAGGGGGATGCGTCGAGAGGGAGACTCGAGCATGAATCTCGAAGGAGTCCGACTCTCCACATGTTAATGATGTGCTTTTCGATTGCGACGACACGTTAAGCTCCCTAATTACAATTGGCTCTGCCAAAGCGACGTTGTTTTTATAATCACGATCCGGCGGTTGCGCAGGCGCTAATCGTGTGCATATACGCTAGGTTGTGCGCTCTGAAATCATTTCGTTTTTCACAGGCTTCACTGCCATACGCATGATTGCTCCATCCATCTCCCGTTTAATTATTCACGCTGCAAACAACTATATGCGAAACTATGCTGCTTTCAATAGTGCGTCTTCGCAAACGTCTTGACATTCCCAACGTCTCGAATGGCTCTTTGTCCTTTCAAACACAACTCATCCCATAGACGTTTTAATTTTGCTCACTTTTCGTTCCCTTCGCTTTGCGGTGGGTCGGATGCGGACACACTACTTGAAAGAAAGGCGAAATGAAAAGGAACTCGAAGAGCGAACGAACGGAAAAATTTATTCTTTTCCCTTTTCACTCAAGTGCCGTTGGCCGGCCGAAGAGAAACGTGATCGGCTGTGACGCGTATAGTTAGAGTGATAAGGGATGGTTGCCCAAAACGGCGATGTTCCTGCTGTGCGCCACACTCCATTAACAGTCCAGTTTAAGTTTCATCTCTTGTACAAGATCGTCTCGTTGTTAATGGGATTGTTGAACGGAGGCGCATCACACTTCTTTTTTTGTCCTCGTATGTGCATGTGGTTGACACTTTCGGACAGCGTGAAAACGTTCAAGATGAGCATGCATTAGAGCGGTCTGCGCGAAAACGAGGCTGTGGAGCCAATCTCGCTCCTCCGCTCCAGCGAACAGAGGAACCCCTTTGCGCGAGCGTTTGGCGCTGAATCCTAATAAAGCGTATTAAGAATTGGAGTGAAAACCGTTCCGCTGGAGTAAAAACCGTTTGGAGTCCCATGTGGCATTTTGCTAATCGTAATGGTTTGTTTTTCTGTTAGAATGGCGGACAAATGTCAGTACTAAATGCCTGCTTGAGGCTTTTGTTTGTCAGCACCATTTTTTCGATATGACTCTGCTGTCGTGCGGTAAATGTAATTGCGATAGTCGTGTGAATTGATTCCATGCAACGGAGCTACAGTTTATACTTAACTTTCTATCCTGCTCACAGGATGCAGCGGCCTTGGAAGTGTCAGGTTGAATACGGGTAAAAGTGGCTTGTCACGGATGAGGAGTGCAATGGGTAGTGATGTCCGGTGGTTTACGTCCTGCTGACGAGAGGAGTGCTCTCGTTTTTTTCACATCCGAAAACCGGTGATTGCTCGAGTTGAAATTGCTATCGTCCGGAGCCTCGCATACACCGTTACGCGAAATTCAAAGTAACAGGCGGGAGTTCCGATTTCTCGTGCGTTTGCGTTTGCTTCACGCGAAAGGGCAAACTTAATTCATATTATTGAATTGATTGCATGCTCGTTGAAGTTAATTTTCATTTCAGTTGCCGTAAGCCGAAAGTAACCATTTTGGTGGCACCTGCGTACCACCACTCAGCTCCTGCTTAGGCGCCGCGTCGATGTTATTAGCGACTACAGCGGCGCCCTCCTCCAGCATTATCGCTAAATCGGGACATCGCTCAAATTCTGGTACTATGAGACTGTTCTCGAATCAGTACCATCTATTCACCTTCAGGAAACGCCGGTCGAGGTGGAGCAAGTTGCGGACCAATGCCTCCCAACGGCGCCCAGATGCCCCCACCGCAACCTGTCGGACCTCAACCAGATGGGTTGGTTCTTTATGTTCTTTATAGTATATAATATTCCAATTTGAAAAATCTTAACCATAATTGAATAGAGTCGCACAAATCAAAATTGGACTGGAAAATGGAGCTGTACGCATTATGTACTTTTTGGCTCACTTCTTTTGTAGTAATTTTTTTTTTGTTAGATGAGAAAACCCACTTTGACGATTCAAACTTACGATCTAGCACTGTTGTCGCTGATGTTCTCTCGTCTTCCGTTGTCCTTCTCTACCATCACTCTCTTTCGTGTGTTGCGCGTCTTCCCAACTGCTTCCCAGAGTACGCGGCCTGGACTCTCTATGCCTGGACTCGACCCAACATTCTCTTGTTTACAAACGCATGCGTCCAGTCGAGCAACGTTAGCTTATCACGAATGATTTTTCATGTTCTCTCATCGTTCTAACTACTAATCTGTTTCCATGCTTTTTTGTTTGTTTAATAATATTTTACCGCTTGTTACAGTAATAATCAGCAACAGTTTCTAACCCAGATCAACTATTTTGATAGCCGTCAGTTACTTTCGTCCTGCCTTTTGAGCTATCGATATGGCGAACCGTTATACATCAGGTCGTCGTTCACATTCACAAAGTGTTTTGATGTGACGAGTGAATTGATCTTTTTTGGTGTTGTGACAGTTTTCACAATTGATAAAGCACTGTTGCTTGTCGGACAGATTACTCGTTACAATGTGCGCGTGCTCCTTTCGCGCCTCCGCCCCGATTTTTGCATTATGCCAGCCGACAGCGATCGATCGCCGGCAGCCATCGTTCTCAGCGTGCGTCGGATGTGCATTCGTCATCGGCCAGCAGTGTGGGGGGCCCTCGCAGTACAATTATTTGTGTCGTTGCAGCTCTTCTACCGTTCTCTCGCGCATCCTCTTGTCTGCACGTTTATACCGGCCGAAGAGGCCAACAGAAATGCGCGTACGTGGACGCTACCTGCCTCCGGTGCTGAGAGCCGCGTGGTGGTGTTGGTTCGGTGCCGGCCGAAACGACGACCCAGATCCCCTCCCCTCCTTCGCTCCAACGCTACGAACACCACGTCGTTGTTCCGTCACCTGCAAAATCGTGGACTTTTATGCGGGCGGACAGCAAAAATATAATCAGCTGATCTTGTTCAGTCGCAGTTAAATGAGCTTGTTTTTTCAATGTATATACTGCGAAAGGTGCGCTTTAAGGTGATAACGCGATTTGCTTCTTTCCTATCGCAACAAAAGAGGTCAAATGCGCGTTTTTACAGAAAGAAACGAGAGTAGATGAACGAGGCGATTAAAATTGATCGATTCGAACTTTGTCAGAAGTTGTCCGCTGTGGGAACCTCCATGGGACAGTTTCAAGCTTTCCACCTATTCTACAATGTAGTACAAGCTACAAAGATCTTTCTTTCAAAGGCATGCTCGTCTCGCTGGGCCTAATGAACGTCGCCCGCTTCGTATGTGAGCGTGTGTATGTGTGTGGTGTGTATGCGTGCGGGGTGGTTGGCCGCTAAAGCGCTGTAGGACGGACGGCCAAAATCGATCGGGCAAGTCGGTATAGGCGAATTGATTATGGGGTTCATCGAGTTTCGCTTGAATTTTGTGCTATTTAGTGTAGTGTTCGAAATTAACCATAGTTAAAAGCTTCGTTTCCTTTTCGCGGACTAGGCCAAACGCCAGGCGTATAGTGCCGATTGCGAAGCATAACCCACAATCGCACTGTACTGTACTCCTAATTTTATCTCCGTGCGCTCTTTAGTCTGTGCACTATTCTGCGAAAGCATCCGTGTTTGCCTTCCTATCTAGCGTCTGCCGACTGTGTGATGTCCTCGAATCTTTCTTTCTTGCGGCCATGTTAACCGATTATGAAAACTCAAGATTGTTTTCATAGTCTACAGTTTATGTGTTGCACTTTCTCGGCGACGAACGTAAATCTTATCGTTGTTGTGCAGGAAAAATCTTAGGTTCAGCCCGCAATGATTGTTTGATTAGATTCTGGCCGACCATTATATCGGCTAATCGATTAGAAGACCATTTTCTCGATGTCATCCTACGGTGGTATCATATCTAGAGCAAATTCATTTGTCAAACAGAATCCATCTCTCTGCGGATGCTTATATTCTACCATCGTGCGAAAGCATCTTGTCTGCAAAATATTCTTCCAGATCGTAAATTATTTATGAATGATTGTTATTCGTACCACAATCCGTATCATTGTTCGAATTCTGTTTATGACTACCAATGTAGACAAAACACATCTCTAAACTAATATCTGCGAAAAAATCGCTCATGCTATTCCTCGCGAGACGCGTTTTTACTCATTTTTGTGTATCTTATCGGTTTTTTCTTATTTAGATCGAAGAAGCACAGCGCACGACGCACGACGCACAATACAGTTATATTAGCTTCCGTCTTTTTGTTCGTCCTTGAAAGGAATCTTGTGCTAAACGCTCATTGTGTCTGTGCCCATGGCCGGTGGATGAAAGTAGCGCTTCCAAAAAGAGATACTACATTCAGCGCCGCTCCTACTTCACTTTACTGACTCCAACCTCGCTTTAACCACCAAGCGAACCTTGGATAGAACGTTTCATGCCACGCAGGAAGGCAACAGAAAATGGAAGTGCGACGACCACGCCCAAGCAGCGTTCCCGAAAGAAAAAGGATGATCCTGTCAAATTCGAGCCAGCTCCAGCTCCCGGGAATGTCTTCGAGCCGGGCGTTGCTATGCAGTCGCACAACGGACATATAATGATTACTTCGCCGGAAGAAGGCCCCATTCCATCCATTCCATCCATTACAAGTCCATATCCAAATCAAGAATATTTCTATCCGAATCCTGGTGGACCAGCACCATCTGGATACATGGCGCCTGCGCCGCATCAGTTCTTAGAGCCCGATCCACCAAAAAGTCCCTTTGGATCACCGCCAGGAATTCAGCACATGGGGCCTGGGATGGGAGGAGCACAACCACCTCCAGGACAGTCACAGCAGTCGTACATGCTGAGGTGAATATTTTAAAGGAATCCATCTAATTCTACGAAAATGTTGGCCGTATAAACCACTCGCAATGGCGGGATGCTCGGTGTGAATCGCACTTTCTTTGGTTTTTGCTGCAAAGGAAATGCGGTCGCATCGATTAAGCATCGGAAAATGCACAAAGCGTATTCTTTTCTTTTGCACACCGGAAAGCATATATTAACTTCATCATAACAAATAAATCGTCATCCATTTTAGACTGCGACAGATGGGAATCGCTGGTATGAATCCCGGGAATCCTACACCTCCGCCGCAGCTGGAATTCAGACTCCAGGAAATGAATAGAAGATTGTTTATTTTTAAGAATTCAGTGGTTCGTTGTCTGTTCTTGCGATCAAACATACACTTGTTTCCAGTTAAACGACAAGGATCACGCTCAATGGTGGGACGCATTTGCTTGTGAATTCTTCGATGATCAAGCGCGAATGACATTCGTAATTTACGAGGAACACGGATCGACACATGGACAACGATTCTGTAATATCGCAGCTTTCTTGCAAGCACTGACTGAGCAATTACAGCAATTGGTAGACCACTGATTCCACGCTATTTCCGAACTATGTTCGAAGGAGGAGTCAACGAAATGATTTTTCTTATCAGGACAACAGGTCGAGAAACGCACAACGTTCCCATGTCGTTAACGTGTCTCGACTGTGACAACGTATTGCTCATTACAAAACACGAAAAGAATTCCATTTGTGAGGTACTGTGGCACGTGCGTCGACCACATGAGAACAACCGACTTTAGGCGCAGACAGAATGCAAGCTTTTTGCTGAATTCTCCTTTGACGACAGCTACGGGTATAGAGTCAGGCACTGGACCATCGAAATGCGCCCTTCAGCCGAGTATATTTCTCGGGATGTTTTAATGGTATGATCGAAAAATGCAATGATGGTAAAACGGCCTTTGTGATTTCAGAATGCGGAACTTATGGAAAAAGTGAAATCGAATGTTTTCAAGAACGGATTGACGAGGCTTTCCTTAGACTATCTGAAGATGTGCTCGATCCTAGAGCCCATGCAAATACTTATGTTCCATAGTAAATCACAAAATGTAGGCTAATCATTCTATTGAAGCTTCTTCACATTTATACACAAAACTTTTAGATTAATCCAAAGGAAGCGTTAAAGCACACTTTATTTGCTGAACACCAAAAGATGAATCAGATTCAGCAACAGCGGCAGCAAATGGCTATGAATCAGATGAGTAAGTCGGTTTTCGGGGAAAAAGCATTCATTGCCCTCCTTGCAGATCCCATGAACCCACCAATGTTACCTCAAACGGTTGAAGAACCGCCGACCAAAGCAAAAACGACTAGAAAGCGTCAGAGGAAGTCAGCAAATTCTACCGCCGGTGGAGCAGCGGGCGCCGGAGGAGGAAGCAAGAAGAAGTCGGCCAACACTGCTTCTCCGGCCCCGGCCGCTCCGAACTTCGGAAACCCGCCGATTGTAAGTGTCGTGTTTAGTGGGTGGTGAAGTCACCGTGGTTTCAGTTCAACCTACAGTATCAAGATGTGATGGTTGTCGGCGAACCCTCTATGATGGGAGGCGAGTACGGAGAAGAAGACGAACGGACGATATCTCGAGTCGAAAATACTCAATTTGACCCTAATCTTCAAGGATCAATGCCGCCACCTTCATCAACGGTCGGTGGACCTCCGAATCCACTTGGTGGCCCTTCACTTGCACCTCCACACGTACGATCTGATTTTAACGCAATGATGTGATGATGGATGTAAAAATAAATTGTTTCAGGTCTAATAAAGAAAACTATGTCCAAATAAATAATTCGTTGCATGTGTGCTAACGCAGCACTATGTATCTTATACTTTGCCAAGAGAGCCTTTCACATATATCGGTAGCGATAGATTGGGTTGTCCGTTCGCTCTGTCAGAAATAACTTGAGTGAGCAGTCGTTCCTGGCCGTCGTTGTTGGCGCAGTGATCGTTCCGGCTCCCAGAAGGCCTGGTATACCAGGGCGCCATGGATACAACGTCTACAACCACCCACGCCACCTACTCAGGTCAAAGCTTGCTGCGAATGTGATTATTGGATGTTCTAGCCGTATATCGTCTGTCTGTTACTCCGAAAAGAGAACGGAACCAGCCACTACAGTGCAACATTCTTATTTCTTATGCATTTATGGGACAACCTGGGTGGTGTAATTCTATTGATACGGGAATATAAATAAAAATCCTAGCGGCCAAGCTGGATTTGTGCGCTTTTATCAGAAACTTAATACAAAATAGCCTAGAAATATTTTATATCTGACATACAACATGCGATAGCCGATTCTTACCGTAGTTACTCGATGAAAGTATTTTTTCTGTCTTGTATAAGGAAAAGAGTTAAGGACAGGACAATAATTTGCTACCCTTATCTTCTTTCATTTGTGTCCCCAGATTGGTCGGATCGTTCAATCGTTCCCTGGTTCTCTCGAATGAGTCGTGTGAACGGTCGTTCTCGGCCGTTAGTGTTGGCGCAATGCCCCGACTCCCACAAGGTCTGGAATGCCAAGGAGTCGTAGTTCCAACGTCTCGCCAAGGATACCGGCACTACCGTCCGACTCCACCCGCACCGCCACTCAAGTCGCCTAAGAATCACTGCAACTCCAAAATCTGTGCCGCCATCTGAACCGAAGATGAAATTTCGATGCGTTCGCTGTCCTCCAACGCCGCACAATGGCAGGATTCGTGACTTCGACGTTCAAACAAAAAAACTAATGGATACGTCTCATTCTACGCGGGTACGAGTGCCCCACCGAAACCACAAGAAAATCAGCGACTGCGGTGTGACTCTGTTCTTTTTTTGTGCATACATAAGACGTCCTGTACAGCGTAAGGCCGTTGATTTTGGAATATAAATCGTGTAAATCGATTAAGTTCACTAGGCTTTGCAAACACTTCAAAATGATATGCTGCTCGTCAAAAGTTGATCATTTCTCTTCGGTTACCAATACTGTTTTCTGAGCAATTCAGTTTAGATGGCGTGCGTCAACCACATTTTTCTTATCGCTGATATTAATTGAAATAAGAATTGCACATTTCATTTGCACCGTTTTTCGTTTCTTCATAACTTAACTCTTTCATAGAGTCCGGACAAGCTTCATAACGAACAGGTAAGGTCTATATGTACCATGTAACGTTGAGAGTGAGTCAAGGTGATTCATAATTGGACTTTACACGACTTTATTTCATGAATCAAAAGAATTTCGCCTTGCACGACACCGAAAATAGACAAACAGAGGATGTCTGGCACACGGCTTCATCCCTGGCGTTGCGTTCATGTCGAACCGGTGGGTGGCGGAGCGCTTCATGGGGCTTCTGGGAATCGCCAAATGTTCGTATTCAGGAGCGGAACATCGTTTGCGGCACAGCGCACGCTTCTGTGCTCGAATCTGATGGTCCGCTGTCCGGGAGTTGCGTCTTCGATGGTGGTGGCGTCCTCAGAGCGTCGGCGACCTTCGGGATGACTTCTCACGTGGCCGGATTCTTGACGTCGGACATCTTGTTGTCAACTGTGGTGGGACTACGGCTTCCGGGTGTCCCAATTCGTTCTGGAAGCCGGAAAACTCACAACTGCCACAGGGCTTACCATCAGACCAACCAGACACTCAGAGAGCGCCCGGAGAGGCCGACCGCTCGCCACCGCGACACGAGTGAGACTCTCAAAATTGGGTCACCTCCTTTCAGTGTTTTCCATGTTTAACCGTCTTTGACGAAGTGCTTGTACATTTGCATTGAAATCATATTCAAGGTACGTAATAAATACTGTAAGCCGATCAACTTTTCAATTTATCTTCATTTTTCGGGTTCTTTTTTTGTACCGCTTCAGCTGCAATATTCGTGTTGCTTACCCTTTTTTGATCTAGAATTGTTGTTAACTTCGGTACTTTTACCTCTTCCCTGTATAAAGAAAATGGTGTCCAATGATGGCCGTATTGCTATCATCGCCGATTGCAAGCGCGGAATGCCGATTCCGAAGATTGAAAAGTCAATGAAACTCCAATTTTTTTCAGGTCCAGCGCGTTGTCAAACGCTTCCAGGAGACAGGTTGGGATACATATCGAGAACAGCCCGAAAAGCAAAGACCAGAGAAGCCATCAGGAAGAAGATCAAGCGGAATCCGGCCATATCCATGAGAAAACTGGCGAAGGAGCAGAGAGTCATTGAGCAATCAGTCAAAAATTTGGTGTAAGAAAATCTGGGACTCTACCTCTACAAGCCGGCATGCGAACAGCTCTTGGATGATCGGCAAAGTCCATCATGGTTTGGGCCGGGCTTTATGGACTTGGGAACCTGGAGCTCGTTTTCTTCGAAGTTGATACAAAAAAAAGTGACCTGTCATGACGGGAATTTCCGAAAACTGGTTCTGGAAGGCATGGTGAAATCCTGGGCCCAAGGTCTGCCTCCAACACCGCTTGGAGGTTTCAGCAGGATTGGGCGCCTGGTCATCGAGCCAAGGACACCTTTTGTCTGAGCCAACCAGGTGAAGGAAGGATCTTGGGCTGGGGGACGGATGTTTGACCGCCGCACTTCCCAAATCTCAGCCCTTTCAACTTCGCTGTTTGATCAGTCCTGGAGCAAAAAGTCTGCGCTACAAGCCACGCTAATGCAGATTCTCTGAAGCGCACTTTGACCGTTTGGAAGGAAATTACGCCGAAAGTCGCCGCAAGAATCCTGAACAATTTCTGGAATCGTCTGAACGCCTCCATTAAAGTGTCAAGAAGGGCATTTCGAACAGATTTTCATGTCGTAAATTTTACACGCTTATACTACTGTAGATCGCTTAGAAACATCTGAAATTTATTTGAAAGAAACGAACAATGTTGCAAACGTCCAAAATAACTATCGAACATACACTTCCTGTAGGATAGCTCACTTGAACATAAACGTAGAGAATGGACTACATGACAGCACCGCCGAAAAAGACCGTCAATACCCGTACTTATCGATGTCGAAAACAGTGTTTTCAGTACTTTTAGCCGGCTCTTTAGCTCGGTAATTTTCGTGAAGAAATCTGGAATTTTCCTCAAAAGCGGACTCTATGGTAGCTTTTTTAATTTTAGAGAGCGCATACCTGACGGTAGTCACTAAAAACCTACAGGCTCTATTGTGCATGGATTTTTATCCATTGGTTAATCCTTAAGTCAAGCTCAAACATCAATTCAAGGTTGTCTAAATACTTAAATTAGTCTGACCCCTATCATTCTGCAACACTTGCAATTAAACACTTCAGAATGAGTTCCCCCTATCTCCGACAGGAGAGGTCGAAATTTTTCGAACTTTTGGGAAGATAGGCAAGAAGGGTTGTACTTTCACATACCGTCCAAAAAATTTCACTGAGAACACAGTTTCCCTCAAAATCGTGAAAAATAGGGTGACTCTATCTTTATGCAACACACTGTATTTTGATTTTTGAGTCACATTTTTGATCATAATGACTCGTACTTGACATTTTACTGTGGTTTTAGTATACTTGCAGTTCCTTATATTCTTATTTTGTATCACCCATGACGTGGGAATGTTGGATCCACTGTTTCGAAAACGTACAGGGGGGCGGGCGGGTAGCCTCAAGTTATTTTATTACGTTTTATTTATTTTATACAGAAGATTCTCAAACTTTACTATCATATATCATTCCTTATCATCTCCTCCTGAATGTCTTCTTAATGTACATACGGTGTTTTCATATTGGCAGTAGCTGAAAAAATGGAAAGGTTACTCAACTTGTGCTCTTTTTTCATTCTGTTTGATCGAAAATATTTGAATGGCTTTCCACTATTGTGAATTTTCACTGCTCCATCTTTGTAAATCCTTTAGACAGAACGACGCGAATCTCAGATCTCACTCACCGTTACGATTAATTCTCTTATGACTCGATGTTTTTCATTGACAGGAGAGCACGATATCACGCATTACCACATGTTACAACATTAAGAAGCTTAAACGCTTTAGCGTCACCTCCTCTATGGCAGTGATTCATAAGTTTTTGCGTCTTACGTCTTAGCATCGACCAACAGCAATCCTCACTGAACCGATTTTGCCGGTCTGTAGTCAGATGCCAACACCATCTTCGGTGCGGGATTCGCATTCGTTTTAATTTAATTTCTGCTTTGTCTCCTCATCTCTCCAGCTTAACCATCAAGGTCTATTTTTAACACTTTGTGTCTAAGGGCGTCAACATTTGTTACCATAACCCATAATTCAAGCTCGCCATTGCGCTGTTCCTTTCCGCTGAATCAAAGCCTTTCAAAAGAGGACCCCAATTTGATCAGGGCCGCCGTACCGCCAGAGGTGAATAATTTGTTTGTTGTTTGTGTCTCTTTCCTGCATCCGGCCGCAGTTACGCCGAGGGCGGTGTTTGCACACAGGCGCTCGTGGTCTGCGCGCTCTGCTGCGTCGCGATCTATCAGCGTCGCCAAAGAAAACAGTGTTTTGTCGAACCGAACACCATTCGTTCACTCTCCGTCAGTCTGGACATTGGCTGGAGTGCGTGCGCCCGTCCGTGATCGATAGAAGGGATTTCCCAAACGCCTTTTCGGTCTCCTACACATATATATTGTCTCGCCCGCCCTCTTCAATTCGTCACTTCTATTTGCGCCACCAGTTCTATCAGTCAGCGCCCCTTCTCCCTTCCATACTGACGTAAACCTCTGACCAAGTCATGAGTTCATGTGTCGAAATGAATCCCATTTCCAACTCGCACCCAATCGGCAAGCTTCTTCTGGCCGCAGAACTTCTGAATGCCCTGCCCCATAGCTCGATCCAAGTTATTAACGGTAAGGGGAACCCCAGTCCTTGTTCACTCTGAAATCCTTTAAACCTTTCAGAGAGCTACAAAAACGAGAATTCTTCCAGTGGCAAGATCCGTTGTGCCATGGCGGCATCAACCAGTCAGCCGATTGGAATGGATACCGTATCCGTGCTTCCCCCGCGGTCTTCAAGACCTTCGTCTAATTCCAGCAGCTCCACGCGTCACAGCCGGTGCGTGGGTTTTCCTGCACTCCGTCCCGCTCGCTCTTTTGCTCATTCGCGACTGCGCCCGTCGACCACATCGTAACTTGTTTACACTGCGCACGTGAGCGACATGTGCGGTGACTGCTTCACGTGAACACCGCGTGCAGGGGTACCGCACAGCACAGCGCGACCCTTTCGTTTGCGAGCGTCATGAATTAAACGAACGGAAGACCAATCACCACAAAGACGAGCATTCCGATGTTTTGTGATTCAGCAGATGCCCAACGAATCCCCCGCGCCTTTGCAAAATTGATTTCAGCAATATTAAATTTTCGAATTTAGAGCCGCACACAACGAACTCGAAAAAAATCGTCGTGCAAATCTGCGCGGTTCTTTGGAGCAACTGAAGCGAATTTTGCCAAACGACACCGACTGCTCCCGTGACACAACTCTTGCTTTACTCACCCGTGCCCGCAACCATCTCTTGGTAAGTGAATTCGCCTCCAGCGGCGTTCTCCCGCCCTGCACATGAAAGACTGCGTTTCCGGGGCAAATTGACCATGGGGACAGACAGCGAGCAGTGCAAGGCACCGACACCAAATTAGATGGGCGCCCGCTTAGAGGAAATGGATGTGCGCGGGGCGCACGTGGCGTCGTGCACGTTTCGCGCATTTTCCAATGGAATTCCAGTGAGCCGGAAGATATCAGCATCGCGATGAAAGAGTGCTATTTTTTGTGATGTATCCCGTTCGGTGTTTTTCGCCACAAACCTAACAGACATTGGCTCGTTTCCTATCATCGTTATCTCATAACTTGGGCTTCCATAGGGATCTTCTTTTCCGCCACACAGGGAAGTGTCCAGAGATCTGCGCTTTTGCTCAACGCACAGAAATGTAGGGTTTCGCTGCTACGACGTCGCGTCGATTTGGCCGTACTTTGGTGCCTCGCACTCGCGCCATATCGACTCCGAGCACGTCTATCCCTGGTCGTCGCTGTGCACGTGAACAGCATGCGCCTTTCAATGCGTCGCTTCCCGTCGAGGGAGCAGTCGCGTGTTTATGATGTGGTCCCGTGCCTGCGCGTGCACTCGATGTAAAAATGATCACTCTCCCGTCGGCGACGACGAATCATCGAATGACGACAGGGGTTTCCACCGACGTGCCCACACCCAGAGAACAGGAAAGGACGGGAAAACACTTTCCACCCAGCGACTGCAACACGGCTTAAGAGTGCGCTGCAAGTGAAAAAAATAATTACTGTCAGAGAATTTTCGGCTATAGATAGAAACAAACTTTCACATTCGAATGTTTTGCTCAATTCTATCTGATTCTTATGTTGTGGGAGTGCTTTGTGCTCGACGAAGCGAGCGCTTTGTAGGGATGGACATCACGCGATCAATGTACAAGTGCAAGTCGGTCAGAGTACCCGTTTCGAGCGAGGAATATCGCAGGCGGGCGTTCACGTGAACATCGGCGGTCGTGGACAGATGGGGATAACACGTGGTGGGCTCTTCTTTACGCGCGACAACATCACCCGGGAACAGGGAATGTCTTGTGACGTGACACATCGTCAACAGTCCAAAGTTCTTCTCCAATCACCATTAGCGACATAGAGTTAAGTAAGAATTAATTTCAGAATCAAGAGCGCCGCAAAGCTGAGCTTCTTGCGAAACGTCAAGCCCTCGCAGCCGAGCGTCTCCGAATCGCTCAGGAGCTCGATCAGATCCGAAACGAGCGCAAAGCCCGCGAAGAAACACAGAGTGTTGTTTCCAACGCCTCGTCAGTGACTCCTTCTGTCGACGAAAATCGCATGTCTCCCATGTATCTGGAATATAGCCCTTCGGCGAAACCGTCTGTTTCTCCGGCGCTTCCGGTCATAACCAGCACTTTCGATCCTGTGCTCGACGGTCTCGTCCCTGCTTGGCCTCTTCTCTACCCATACAGTCACCATCAACTTTCTCAAAACCTTCTCGTTCATCCGTTCTCCAAGTGAACTTTTCGAGCAACACCACTGAAATGTCTTTTTTGATCTCCTGTATGCAAAACACATTCTATACGGCGTTTTTTTACTCAAACTTAAATAATATTCAGCAGATTTCTGTGCACATTTGCCTTACCAAAAACATGTAATTGCTACGACTGTGTCTTGGCTCCAATCCTTCCGTTTTCACCGAATGATGTGAGACATGTTCATGTTTATTTATTGTTCTGTAATGTGTGTTATATAAAAAATTTACATTTATTGCGCACGAAAACCTTGGTACACGGCTAAAACGTTGTTTGAACTATTGTAAGCAATCAGACATCCCCCTTTCGTGGTCAATAATGGATTTTGCTGCGTTTGCAGCTACGCCGAAAGTGCTCAGGATGTATGATACGTTACAGTAACCCTATTTCCTTGTGCTTGTTTGCCTCCAATGTGAAGTCGGTCGCATGACAAGTTTGCCTTGCACGACGCGTGAAAGGGTACTCCCCGTTTTTTTTATCTTTCCGCGTCGGCGGCGCACGCTGTCTTTGGTGGAGGGTGATGTCTGATTGCTTACAACAGTTACGGCGGCCGATCGCCGATTGATCGTAGATCGGTGCATGTGAACGCCTGCGACAATCCCAGTTTTGCGACCACGTGATGAGAGAGGAATGCACGTGACAGATCGCACTAAACATTCCAAGGACGACCGAGGATATTTGTGCGCCTACGCGCACACCCATAATCTGCGACCATATCCCTAACCCACATTGTGAAATCGTTTGCCTTCATCACAGAACGCATTTGAAGCTGTTCCTGTGCACCGAGTCACTTGCAAACCCTAACATCAACTGTGTCCCACGGTCTGGGATTACCGTATTCGCGTGATGTCCATGTGCCCGACGTGACTGTGCTCGGCACATCGTGCAAAACGACGCTTCGGAGCGTACGTCGAGAGGATTCCCCGTACGCAGCGTTATCGTCGGTCGCGTACAAAAAAGGAACGATGACCGGGTGTCCTTCTCTATCACTGATTTCGTCATCGTTGGCGCCGACGACTTCTGCGACGGGTTTCTTGTGCAGTAACGGAAATAGACGAGTCATTCCCTCAAGGCCCCTCACTGAGCCACCGAATGAACAACGCTAGGCATTGACAGAGCACTTTGCAAGAGAGTCTGCACTGGATGTCAACTTAACCGGAATATATATATTATCCTCAGAGTATTAACGTTCCAAGTTAATTATAGGGCCACCCAATTTTGTTTTCGATTTAGCTCGCCTTTAACTATCGTCCATAAAGCGCTTTTGGTCGCATCGATCATAGAGGTGGGGACGTCCGAAACAACAACGGCTAAAGATGCTGTTTTTGGAGGCGAGCCCATGGGGAATGTCGTCGTTTCCGCTCCAGTGACATCGCTGTACACGGGGGCGAAAACACAAACGGAACAAAATTTGGAGGTCGACGACGGTTTCGGCGTGCTCGACTCACGTGTGCACGAGGCGGACGAAGCCCCGTTTTCGTACCGCACGACCTTGCCAAACTGCGTACAATGATCTGCTGTAGGCATGGTGCCCTCTACTGAAGATAATGAAAACATGGCAGCTTTTAAGGTCACCTTAAATGTATCGGCTTCCGCAAACCTCTATCACTCTTTGTTCACAGACATTGTGTAATGTGTAACTCCAGCGACCGCAGAAGAACGGGAAACCCGCGCCTGTTGACAACTTCTATTAATGTTCACTGCAGTGGTACGGTAGGGGATTCCTCCATTCGCAGCGAGCATGTGATATAGCGCCACTGGTGACATCGAAAGAGAAATGTACTTTGACCGGCGGCGAGCACCAAGCGTAAACACAGCACAACCGAGCGGTGATGGCTGTCTCGCTTTCCGATTCGCACGTGCTCGCACGACGCACCCGATTGGAAGAATCCGCGCACGTGACCATCGGTCCATCTTCACGTGACGCGGTGCTAGAACACGAGGCTGACCCTCTGATCAATAGGCTCGTCGCGTTGGCTATTTCCCATCCGTCGGGGGTCCTTCCCGAACATTCGGCGCATATACGCCGCGGACAACTTAGAGGAATAGGAGAGCAGCGGACGAAATTCCAATAGAACTACACGTGCGACTTTCCTCCGGAAGTCCCTTCGTTTTATATGGAGTTACACCACAGTTGTTCACACTGTCTACGCAAGACACGCATCACGATTTTTGTGAAAAGCAAATTGGCTGTTTCGGTGGTTACACATGCACAACCCTCTTGTAATTTCAATATACATAAAGTCACGAATCGTGAGTATTTGAGAGTAAACAACGCATTCCACTCTAGTGTGCAACTGCCATAAATTATTTAGCAATGATGGCAGGCGATCTGGAGATCCGCCTGGAGAACTGGGACTGTCCATTCACCGTGTTGCAAAAGTAGCCGTTCAGCAAAACCGGTTCACATTATAAATAGCGAAAGGATTAACCTTGCCGTTTAAAAACAAGTTTCTTTCGATCATAGTTCATGGTGCAGTAAACTGCCTTATGCACTAAGCAGAGATCTTTGACACAAAGCAAAAAACAACAGATTGGAAATTGTGAACATTGACGAAAGTTTTTCATGACAAAATGGACGATCGCGACTTTGTGCGAAGCAACTGCATGAAGTCATTTCAGTCCGGAAAGGTGTCCGGTTTTTGATATCGTTTTGAGTTTCCTATAACTGGCTTTGTCCAAATGGTAATAAACGGAATCAGGCGCTTTTGAAGATTCGATACGAGCAAAATTTGCGAGTTTTGATAAAACTCTTCATTAGTATTCATATACACAATTTTGAATAATGAAAATTATAAAATGTGCCAAGAATTGAGTACAATGATTGCTTCGCCCGCTCACAACATTCGCAACTGGAGGAAATTGTCCTACAAGCTTTCCATAGCTGTAGTTCAATGACAAAAGATTGAAGGTAAGCAAACGTGACCTGGATTCGTGTCGGCACACGACCAATTTTGGCTTAGCAAAGAGACCAGCTTAGGTACGTGACTGGAAGTTTTGCACGGACCTGAAGGGACGAGCGTAGTTATACTTAGAGATTCTATTAAATCGCTCGATTTGTAGCTGGTTTTCTTCTTTCGTCGGCACAAGGCACGATGTAACGAAGCGGTCTCATCAGTCTTTGCATGCGTCAAAGCAGCGAAGTGCTGAATCTGGTGAGGCGTCGAAGCATGGCGACCCATCTTCTGAACAATGTTGCAGCGAGTCTTCGGAAGCCTCGGCGAGGCGAACATAGGGTCAACAAAAACGGTCAAGAACGACCCTCCTTTACTCAACTCACTTTCGCAACCGACAAAAATGAATGACTGCACCACAGCTCTTACGAACGTGAAAATGTAAGCGCCAATTCTGATGGAGAGGCTATCTCTTTCTAATACTGTTAAGTGCCATTGTGAGAGGGAAAACAAATCTGCCGCCATGCTGAAGTATTCTGACCCTTAGAATTTGAGAACCGACCCTGACAGATTTCAAGCAGCCCATTTTATTGGGTTGATCCTTAGAAAATGGCGGATGTTAAAAAGAGCATTTATTAACAAAAAGACGAACATTTCACTAGAGATACATAACGTTTAACTACACAGCCTCAGAGCTTTTCGTGACCAGAACCCTGGTCACTCCACTGTAGAACAGAAGAGGTTCCAGGTCGAAAAATTCCATTTTGCCTGTTTTTGACCTCATTGCAATCCTTTGTTCAATATAGTCGTTAATGTTTCCAACAGTCCTGTGTCGGTAGTCCTCAGATAGGGCTGTGGGAGGCCTATATGCCCGCTAAGTACCTAAGTCCCAGCTGAAGATGAGCAGCAGTTTTGAGGACAATCTAAAATGTCAACCATTGGATGTTCCCATTGCATCTGGTGAAACATCGAATACAGTTCGCAATTTCTGTCTTATTTTGACGAATGAAAAGACATTTTTCTAGATACTGGCCGTAAACTGTAGGTGGGAGGTTGCTCTATCCCAATAACACTTTTTATCCACTTGTTTCTATAATAGCGCACACAACACAGTGGAATATCACTTTTTCGACCTGGTTCAGACCACAACTCAATCTTCGGCTTCTCTTCCTGATCCATGTGCTCAATTAGTTCTAGGGATCATGTGGACAGGACCCCCTTGACTTCAACAGTCACGAAAAATAAAGGAAAAGATTTTTATTTGGAAATACAAATAAATGCAATAGTGAATGAGTTGCGCTGGCGGATCAAGGGGTCGGAAAGACCATGGGAAATCGGAGCTTTCAATTTCCACTTGTGGCCTAAGGCATCCGGGCAATAGTCACCATGGAATTTGAGCGCCTTAGCTGGTCGCCCGTGTTGTCTGTATACCCTTCGTCAAAGTTGATTGAATCAGCAAGAAATTTTAGTTACTTCCGACTCAAGTCACGCTTTTTGACCAAATTTTTAATATTCTTGGAATTTTGCCTTACTTTGACAATATAATAAGAAAGTGGCACATGCGCTTGGAAGCTAAGCTATAAGCGTAGCTAAGACAGCATGTCGTCCATCAAAGAAATAGTCCCTCGAAGAGGTCGTTGAAGGTTCGGTGTTTCGGATCTCAAGGTGGACCATGGAAGTATTATTTCTGACACCTTATTCAGTGCAAATAAAAATAGATATCAGTTTCAGAACATGGTCAAAGTTCTCGATTGTATGAGACTTTGTTGAAATGTTTCAACGTATGCGACTGATTACAGAACAGACCACCAGCGGTCATTCTGAGTGAAACATTACATCGCACCGAACTCCAGGTTGTTTCATAACAACGAGGTTCGACGAGTTTACTTCTCGTATCAAAGGCTTAAGCCTAGCGACACATCATATATGCACAAGAACCACGTTGTCACTCCGCAGTCTTCGGTCTTCTTCTGGCTCTAGTCATTTGCGAAGCCGTCTCATCAGTCACCAGGCACGGCGTCAGAGTAGAACGCAGGGCGTCAGAGAGGCGAGGACGCTGATTCCGAAGACGGTCGAGCACAGCGAACCCATCTTCAACCCGCTCTCATCAGAGCAGCTGTGCGGACTTCGAACTTATAGCGCTTCGTTTTATAACAGCCCTTTAAAAAGCGATAATGCTTTAACGTGGAGGTTTTTCCGTTCCTTTTGCGCCTAGGTAGACACATAACTCCGTTTTGGCGACAAAATTGTTCGGTTTCCTTGAATTTCTTTTCTCTGGGCATGTTTGAAGCTGTTGTTGTCATTTCACTTATTGTACATATCAGATACAAAAAGAAACACTGAATGCATCGGGGTACCAGGAATTGTATGCTGTATTAATTAACTTTCGGAACGGTAGACTTCGTGAAATATTTACAATGCTGGACGATGACTAGTGTTCCAGTTGTTATTGCTCTCTTACAAACGTTTCACCCGCTCCTTGATATGATGTACAAACATAAAACACAGCCAAACGACCGTACACTATGGGCTGGGTCAGCAAACCAGAAGGACATGAAGTGGATCGGAAAGGGTCGGAAAGTTTTCGAAAAACTCGAATGACATAACGGTATTTTGGGTTATACAGTTTCTCTACAATCTTCAGATTCCGCTTTTACGTCCTCCTCTGGAAATGATGCGGTGGGAAGAGCGCTAGTAGTGAGTTGGAATGACTAAAATAAGACGAGTTATAATACAAAATGCACACTTTGTTCTACCTGTTGAGTTCGCATTAAATGCATCCTGTGAGGCTTCATTCTTTTCTGCTGATGGATGCGGACCTTCAGAGCGTGTTTTGGATCCAATGGGGGGCATCCTTCAGATGTGTTGAGCCTCTTCTCTACGTGAATACTCTGTTTTATGTTAAGTAATTTCTGAGGCTGGAACTGCAAGTTCTCGGGAAGCGACACGCGCTTTGTATGTCCAACAATGGCTTTGTGAGGTCGCCTGTCGACCACGGTGGCTTGATACCGTGTAGAAGTGATTTTCAATCGACGCATTTGGGAATCCACCCCATTAGAACAGTTTGTTCTGAAATTAAAAGCTTGTTGAGAAAGCCTTGTCAGTCACACCTTTGCAAATCGGGTTCATTTTTTGTCTTCTTTGCAAGTCGGCCACTTGGGAACTCGGCTGCCACAGAATCGATGGCATTGTCACTCGCGCGCCATCCTGATCGAAATGCAGATGATTGCGGACTTTCACAGGGACTGTTGACTGTAGACACTGTGGATTGGTTGGTGTTGTTGAAGATGTGAACGTTTGTGACATCTCTTCCTGTACTGTTCGTGCTGCCATCGGAGTTTGGAGGGCACGAGGAGAGACTGGACATAAAGTCTGCCTCGATTTGAGGATCAAACGAATCGAACGCAGAAGGGTTTCCAGGTGACTCGTTTTGATGAACTGCGGAAGGACCGACCGGACCTCCCACATCGGAATCTAGGCCATCGTCTACTGATTCTACCGTAGTTATTGTTGATTGGCGACTGAGACTTGATCTGTAGGATTCGTAGTCAGAATGCTATAAGCGGTTCTATTTGTCTCCAGTTTTGGCAGATAAACAAACCGATACAGTAGATGTTCCTGACGATTGAACAGAACTATCCATGCTCTGAGAGGTCGTTGGATCACGGTGACTCACTCGAGCAGCATCGCTCTGCCGCCGTCTGGCAAGTAAAGCGGAAGGCTGAACCCGTTCAAGTAACATCAAGTAGATGGCATGAAAGTTGTCGTATGCATTGCTCTTTACTGACTGAAAATTCTATGTCATGTTGGTAAGGATCGGCACACTTACCATGTTTGTCCTTTCTTGCTCGATTCCAAACGAGTACATGACATTAATAATTTGTTGTTTCTGTGCTTCATCAACTTCGTCGCTTTCCAAGTACTGATCGCTACTGTAGTACTCCTCCGCTGCTCCACCTGGTTGCATCCATCGATGAGACTTTATCTGATCAATTGTAATCCTTTTCGAAGGATCAACTTTCAACATTCTCCGGATCAAGTTTTCACAGTCTGAACAGATTTACTTGTAATGTCTATTCTGGGAGCCCTCACCGATAGACATGAAGAAGGGAACCCGAAACCTTCCAGAGAGAACTCTTTCGCGCAGAATTTGCAGGTTGCTACCCTCAAATGGAAGTACTCCGCAGATCAAAACGTAGAGAACGACTCCGAGGCTCTGAAGAAATTATCGCTATACAAACATCCTAATTCCCGTTCTGTACCCAGACATCGATTTCGGGACCTGTGTAGTTCTGTCCTTCGAAAACCTCTGGGGCGGCATAAGGTGGAGATCCACAGAACGTTCGAAGCACATCCCCTTGGGTGAAAAAATTGCTGAAGCCAAAGTCGGCTATCTTGATATTGTAGTTGGCATCCAGTAGCAAATTTTCTGCCTAGAACAAAAACGTAAATGCCACTTGACATAACTATAATAAGTTCGCCGCTCACATCATACATATGCACCACTACGAACTCTGTCACTAGTTAATTAGAATTTCGCTGATCATGCGTTAGCATAAAGGTAATGGCGGCAGAAATAAAAAGCGTCTGACAAACATAAGTATAGTACGAAAGATGTACAACCGGAGAGTAGATGAACATTTAGAAGTACTTTGACCTTGTATTAATTTTAAATCTATAAATGCCGTCTGACCGATGTTTTCGTATTCAAATTGTAAAAGTTTTCATGCGTATGTTCCTGTTTTTGGTATCTGGCGATGTCTTTAGACCCCATTGAATTGGGGTTATTCCAGCATTTCCGTAAAGAAAAGAAAGACCGCCGTCTACGCGACGACGCTATGGCAGCTACGTCACTGATGACGCGCCTCATATTGTACTCTTCACAAGTTTTCTTCAGAATAACATCCCATAGAAAGGAACGATTTCAAAGGTATTACCGCGAATCATAGCCAAGCCGGAAGCAAACAGACGCGACTGCGAAGGCAAATAACTTTACGTAAGGCTTACCTTTAGATCTCGATGCACTATGTTGTGCTTGTGACAGTAGTCAATGGCCGAAATTATCTGCCAAAACTTTTCACGCGCTTCACATTCTTTGAGGCGTTTGTGCTTTGCGATGAAATCTGAACTTCAGTCTTGAGAAAAACGGACGATGGCCGAGCAATGCATACCGTACATCTCGCCATTCCTAGCGTATTCCATTACCAAGTAGAGCATTTTTTGTGTTTCCATCACCTATAAAATTTCATTTGGTATAAGTCACGTTCTAGTGGACCCATAATTAGAGTCTTTAGCCGAAAGTGATGTATCGTGGTTTTTAATTCCGAAAAAAGTCCCGTAGGCGACTTCCACTTACAAGAATCATTAGTTCCCAATATCAAATGCGTTTCCGCCCATAAGAAATGATTTCACATTCCGCAGGCAAACATCACTCAGTTGATGGAAATGGACAAGATTAACTCCGATCGAGGCCCTTCTGATTTCACTCCCTGATCTTCTCTGCATTGCCTTTGAGCCAGCATCAAAACCCTTTCCCAAAAAGGAATTTGTTTGTCGGCGAAAAACAAGTCGTTAAGGCGCCATCGCGGCCCTAGCTTCCTCCGGAGTTCAGACATCACTCTCGATCACAATCGACCTTTCTTATGTTTGCGGAGACTTGCTCTCCTGAGTAAAACATCTCAGAACGCTGGAGTTCTCGGCGATCGCCACCCTTTGGAGTCAGGTGACGCGACAATAGCATTCCAGCAGAACAGCTGGAGAACGTTTACGCACATCCTCCGCGAGAGGAACTGCTCAGCAACTTACCTATGTCATTTCCAGTCACCTAGCGGTCTTTACGTCACCGATCATCGCTCTACAGATTATAGTCTGCTCAGTACAACATGCAAGGGTTAACCTTCACACGACTGTTTGATAGCCCTTTAAGCGATTAAATGATTGCGTTTCACACTCTCTACAGATTACACAATTTGCAGACAATTCGGTTGGTCTATTCAACAATGAACACATATAAAGAGGATAAAAACTGAGCACTGTTTGGATTTCAATTTGATTACAACCCTTTCCATTAATTAAATAATAAAGTTACCTGGTACAGTTTGATGATGTTTGGATGCTTTACGCGCTTGAGTATTTCGATCTCTCGGTATATTTTTGCAAGGTTCTCGCTGTCAAGTCGACTTTTGTTGACTATTTTTATGGCGACCTAAACGTGAAACTGTTACAAGAAGGCGTACTTTTCTGCTGCGCACAAATCTATTTAGTTAGTGTGTGTTCTTGCACTAAGGAGTTTGTCTCGGAGGGCAAACAACAATGACGTCGGCGACTTGCGACCGCTTTTACAATTGTGATAACGAGATATAATTTTTTGCATTTTATGACTCTTAAAATGGTCGGCACGATGTACTACGCAAGGAATAAGTCTCCACATGAAAAAAGAAGAAAAGCAAGCGATATAATAATGTTTGTTTGTGTAAGATTGACATGTGCACATTCATTAAACATTTTTCACCGTGACACATCGGCTTTGAGCATAGCGAATATCTCATATTGCTCCAAAAGGTCGAAAATGACAAACCTCAGTGTTGGTGACGGAGTGCCGTGCCCGTTTGACAGCAGCATAATTGCCCTTTCCAATTGTAGACTCAACTTCGTAAAACCCAATTTTGAGAGTTCGCGGGGGTAAAACGGGAAGCGGATTTGACGTCGGAGACATTGCAGAGGACGAGCTCGAATAGCAACTGAGGGGAGGTTTACCCGTAGGAGGAAGGCCAGCGGCCGGCCCGTATGAGCAAGACGTGCTAGGGTCACTGGGGGGCAGCACCCTGCTTTGGTCACTCGCTGGCATTACTGGAGGACTAAAGTAAAAGCCACAATAATTCAGCTTGAATTCACGTAGCACACATCCTCTTACACTGTTCGCATTGCTTCCCCTCCATACACGATGACGCAAATGTTGACGTCACTCGAATTTCACTCTTTTTCTCTGTTCCTCTGATCGTTCGTTTTCGACTGGCGATTCGGCCTCGCCAATCACGCTTTCTTTCACACTCTCCTGAAAAGACACACGCATGTCTTAGTGCTTCCGAACGTTTCCTCGTCGCCATCTGAACCGACATTTGTCACACGACCCGAACACCGCGATCTTCTAAATATCTCTAGTGTCAGACAGTTGCGATGGCGCGATTTCCTCAAATAACCGCGAAAGCTCCATACTCCTTTCCTCCATGAGGGCAGCCATCTATGGCTTAGATATGCCGGGAAACTTTTGAACAACGCTGATTTAATAATGGCCGAGATCCCACCACGCCCTAAGAGTGCATCATTCACACACGGAGGGAATGAAGCAAATGGTGGGTTTGGCAAGGCAACAGTGACGCTAAAAAGGCATAAGCGACAGTTTCTCCGGCAACTAAACGACCCATACTGAGGAAGATTTTAATCGCGCAGATCGACAACCGTCTAGCGAAACCACATGCTGTTTCTTTTGACTCGACAAAACAGATCAAACAAAAGAGTGACGCAAACGCGAAGTAAACTCCGCGAAAAAAGGGAAAAAACACACTGTGAGATAACTGCCTAAAAACTCCCATCGTCAACAAGATGACGGCTAGCACTCGGCGGAAGGACGATCGGTGATTTCTATAGCTTCGGTCGCCCTGCTAACACGCACGCTGCACGCATCAGCCACAGAATGCGAATAAAAAACCGCTGTCCTCTTCTCTTATTATTGCTCCGAACTACATTTGCTGTGACTCCCATAAAAGGGATCTCCTAAATTTGGAACGTCGTTAATGTTAAGGAAGATGAGCCTGACGACCGTCATTAATATTTTCTCTAACAATCCTCACTTAAGCTCGCCTTTATCAAACGAGCTCATAAAATCTTAAAATATGAAATGGAAATACGAACGAGTGGAAATATCCATAACTGTGAACCCTGTCTCAACTAGAAGTTACGTGGATTCAGACTGCTGGGAAAAAGCGTGCGAACTCTGCTCGTATTTACTCTCAAAGCTGCTCATTAGTCCATGTCAACACTTGCCTAACAAAGCTTTTCTCACCAAAGTGACAAAACTAACATGAACGCTTCGCCGCAAAGTACCCTTTGCATCAATGTTCGCACACAGAAAACAGAAACAGATAAAAATGTACAGACAATACCATATGACTATGCAGATCGCAAGATCAAAGTCTCAGTTAATGATGGTGTGTGTTAACTTGAGTGCCATCAGCTCTGTTTATTTTCCAATTAAAGCGACACCATTATCTTCGCGGTTCATACTTGGAATAGTGATCGTTTACACGGCACCCGTACTGGTGCTTGTCCACAACGTGAACAGAGAAAGCGACTTTGGATCGAGTGGTTGAAGTGTTGAAATGAGCAATTAATGTCAGTCGCGCAATTCCCTAAACTTTCCCGGTCCCACGTGCTATTCAAATAGCCTAGCCACAACCATAAGGAGGGAAACGGGCGCTGACTAAACGCGCGGTAGCGAGCGCACGACAATTTGTTCTCGCTGTAAAGAAAATTACCGCCTTTGGATTGGATTTTGCTTTGTTTTCACTTGGCGACGGTTCACGGAATGAATTTCCTTTCATCAAAATATACAATTTATTTTCCTCTTCGAGGGAAATTATCCGAACAACAACGGTAAAAGACCAGTATCGTGAACATCTTGAACAGGCATTCATTGAAGTCAATGAATCCTTGAGGCAAGAGACGAGCGAGGATACGTTCAATACAATTTTTTCTTTGTACAATCCTGATTTTCAACGCGAACTTCAACAACTTCTAAACGCGAGTGAAAGATGCAGGGCATGATTGTCTTGAAGGGCGGTACTGAGAAAGTGACCGCCCCTGACACCAACAGCAGAGGTGGAGTAGACAAACGGAAATATAAATATGTGAACGAAGGGCACTTAGAAATCTGTGTACTTGAGCAAGATCAAACGTGAGTCGACGTACGGCTAGTCGGCCTGTCATGATGTAGGGGTCCAAGGAGCGGCGTTCCGCTCTCGGTGTCCGGCGTTGCCACCTCTGTCAGAGGCTCTAGCGGTGCCAGCTTATCCGAGCTGTACATATTGCCGTAAGCATCAGAGATTATAGTACCTAAACAATAGAATTTATGTGAACTCTAGGCCTGTTTTTCCATTTGTTTAAGCGGAGACTGTTACCAACCTGAAGTGCTTAAGTTCGAAGCGAAGCTGTCGTGTGATGGTTCTATTCTGACAGTAGATTCGAATCCGGTCGACGGATTGTAGTACTGATAGGGGCTACCGTTCACGCTTTGGAACGTCGGAGGCGGAAGATAATCCAGATCTGGATTATTTTGCGGAATGGCGATGTAATCCTGGAAAAGTCCTCATTGACTGGATCATCGCAAGCTTTTGAGTACTTTTGAATATATGGTGACATCATCTGGATTGGACGGCGATCCACTATACATTTCAGGATAAAACTGACCTCCGTCGAGTGCTTCACACTTTATGGTGACGTCAGCATGATCACCTAAAGAGGGAAATAGAGTTGCATTCATGTCAGACACATTTCAAACCAGATATCTTCTTTGTCCGCCTCATACATCTTTTGCGACACATGCAGCACAAACAGCCAAGACAGATGAGCGAGGCAACGGCTAATATGAAGAGAATACCAGCAACCATCACATAATTCCCGGTCTCCGAGATCATTCTGGATATGGTCCGTCCAACACCTATTGGATAAAGTAAAAACGAAGCACTTTACGCACATACTTTGTTCTCTCAATTCGACTGATTCCGATTTGCTTCCGAAGGGGTTAGCAGCTGAACAGTTGTACACTCCGAAGTCCATGTCTTCGATGTTGTGGAAAGAGAGCTGGCTCTGCATGCCCGTAGGGGTGGGGATTTGCTTGATTTCAACGCGGCCCTCAAGACTCGCCGTGTCAAGCACTTTTCCATTGTGCCACCAGACGACTTCGTGAGCCAAAGGCCGTCCAGATATCTGATTCAAGGTCGCATATTGAAGATGAACCGGGTAACCTACATCACAATGGAACTGGAAGTCCTCTTTCTTGTTCGCATATAAAACTGGCGGTAGTCTTACGCTGGGAGGTCCTCGAATGAATAAGTAATTTGACTGGTTGACTTGTTGGAACCCAGGCACTGATGCCAAGCAGTAGTACTCTCCAGCTTGGTACTTATGCACGGAAACAATCGTGAAGCTGAAAACAATTAACAGTGCAGTGTCCCAGAAGTTTTTCATACTTTTCTCCTTTCGATAGAGGACTGTTTTGTCCAACTTTGTACCAAACGATTTCGGGCGTTGGGTTTCCAGTCGCGTGGCAAGACATGTGCACCGATTCTCCTGGCAAGGCCTCGATATTCTGCGGTTCATTTACGAAACGCGGTCCATCTACAACACACTGAATGGGTCTGGTCGCAAGTAGCGCACTTACAAGTGATATTTAGGATCATCGAAGCGGTTGTAGTCCCAATTTGGTTGCTTGCGCTGCAAACCACCTCACTTCCATGGTCGATCATACGCAGATCTCTCATAACTAACGACTGGAGTAAAACCATTACATTATATTAATTTTTGTCTTATCTTACATCAGTTGTTTTGTCTCTGATGTGATTTCCTTTGTGAAACCAGGAGATCCTGAGAGTAGAGATGGGTTTAGCATCAACGTTGCACAGCAGGACAACATCTTCGCCTTCTTTCATTTCGCCGTTGACCACGGACAGAGAGACGCGTGGGGCGAATTTGAGGTCCATGCGCACCGCGGCGCTCCTCACTTCTTTCCCATACGTTTCGTGCCGCGCAATGCACATCAGGTACTTTCCGTCGTAATCGGCCTTCGGGATGAAACTAAAAAAAAGGGTTATTCCATCTTGCCCTGTCCATTCGGCAAGAAGCTCTTCAGTGGAAAGTAAACATGACCCCTATTGTCATCGCCGCGCACAATGGCTAGCACCGGACGCATTTGCATTCTCTCGCATGATTGACATATGAGCTGAATTCGTACCTCACATTAGAAAAAACACTAAATAAGCGACTGTTCTCCTGATTTGCATTGATGATGCGGGCTTGTAGAGATGCCCCACTTGTCTTGCGACTGTCTGAAAGGGAGCTTTCTACTCTTTGCACAATTTGACGTTACTACCTTGAGAGAAAGAGAGTCTCGTTCGTGAATCTCCAAGCCATGTAACATTGTTGGAAAATTGAGGAGAGTCAGAAATGACCCATCCGAGTTTAGGAGCAGGCCGACCACCGACACTTGTACAAGAATGTCGCAGTTCCATCCCTGCAACGGCGCTTACGTGTTGCGCCGAAATCATTCGAGGTGCCTGAGGTTCAACTGAAAAAGTAATTTGTGCAAAACTGGACTTTTGTCTTATTCTACCATGCACTGAGAGTCTGGCAGGTGTCGATCTCTGTCCAGCATTATCGAGCACTTGTTCTAGCTGGCACTCATAGATGTCGTCGTCTTCAAGAGTAACGTTCTCGATTTTCAGATGATACTCTCCTTCATTCACTCTCCCAACCATACTGTATCTTCTGTAGTCCGGTAGAGCACGATCTGTGCCCAGCCCAAAATCGTTTTTTACCCATTGTACGGCTCCTTTCTGAAACAACCAAAGATTAGTATGCTTTCAAAAAGGCATTCTTTTTTTTCAGAGTGATCATTGCCATCAGCGATTGAAATGTCTAAACTAGTTTTTATTTTTTTTTTGTATTTTTAGTTTTAATTATTTCCAATACAGTCGTCGAATGTCAGGTCCCACTTATAATACTTTCTCGCTCACATCAATTGGTACCTGCTTGTAATAAATGGAATGCTCTGATGCTTTCACCCCTTCACCATTTCAAGCCCTCTTCTTCTAAAGGGTAAACAACGCTTTCGGAAGTTGACACCGCCAAATTAATTCGTAGCATCGCTTGCGCAACCAATGATTTGGTGATACCCCGCGCTTCTCTTCCGCTCATTTGCGGTTACGCCATATGGTCGTAAGGATATGATGAAAGGTCCCAGAGAACAATTCATCATCGGCTTGAACAAAAGAGCCGCGCTTCCGCCAAATGCATCAAAACTGACCTGATCTTCAACCTGGCATCTGAGAATTACTGTCGAATGGAGACTGCCTACAGTATCCTCAGGACCTCTGACAATACGCTGATGTGCGGTTGTGGAGCACAGTATCAGGGACAAAAGCAAACATTGTAATCGCCAGAAGAATATCCCTGGTCCCATGACCCTGAAAACTATTAAGCACACGTGAAAATAGGGAAAATGCACGGAAATTAGATACGCCGATAAATTACTTGTTGTGGGAGGAGGTACCTTATGGTTTTCCCTTAAGCGAACGCGCGGCGAACGTGATTTAAACATGTAAAAGGCTTTCACAAAGGCGAAAAATACACTGTAGCGTTTCCGATGAGCCAAAACGATATGTGAACATATTTTCCAAAAACATTAAAGACGCTAAGAAGCACAAAAAAAATCCCGACGAAAGGAATAAAATGAACCGAGCATTGACATTGTCAAATGATTGACATATTGATGGTCGGTGGTCGCCCGGTTTACAAGTCCGATGAGACTAGTAGTATGAGTGGCACAGCGAAAACTAATGGCTTATTCGCTGCAATTGAAGATGGACAAAACAAGAGACACCTGACGCCATAACCGCCAATTAATTAGCGAAGCGCAAGCAGCGATCGCCTAATCCGTTCAATCTATATTCAAGCACCGCCCGCACGGCACCCGGCTGCTTGAGGCAACCGTCCCCTTGATTACGTCGGCAGAGACAAGGTGGCAATTTGCATCCAGTCATTACATGCCGATCGAAAACAGCTAGGGGACGAAATCAGAAAGTAATCAGGAAGAACATCGCGAAAAAGATGATATTAAGGCAAGTAAAGACAGCGCAAGCTAGGCGATAGCTGTCAGCCCGCTGACCTGGGAGTGGGCGCCGGTCAGCACTCGAAGTGAATGACAGGCCCTCACGCATTAGGCAGGCATCTTTGGCAAATAGGCGCCTTACTGCCGACAAATCGCTCTTTGTGTTGGTTCCGAACACCGTCATTGATATGGACCCTTCTTTGGGAAGTCGCGCACTATTAGGCAGATTATCACGTTATGATGAACAATTACGTAAATTAGCTGCAGTCCCAGTTGATTGCGGCTAAAACTCAGCGGCTTGAAATCAAATTAGGCGATGCCAAGACGCTTACTTGAAGTGTAAGCACCCACCAGAAGTCAATGGATAAGTGCATTAGCGCTCAATTATTGGCACTGTACAATTAAGTGGTGGTAGCAGTAAATTAATACTTAGGAGATTCGCCTCACACAACGATGCGTCTTAAGGAATAAGTCGATTAATCCACAAATGTCCGTCAAAAGTTTCAACCAAATGACACAGTAAATCGATAGGAAGCGTATGAGTAGAGCGTAAAGGTCATCCAGAAAGTGATGTTAAAGACTGGCGCAAAGTAAATACGAATTCGATTATCAACGGGCCTTAATTAGTTGCTGTTATCCAGAAGTTGTCGGAACCGCGCTCTGACAAGGAAGGGCTATCATTAAGCGCTCAAATTCCATGTGGTCTCCTCGGGCGCGTCGAAGACTTAGTACACGCGTTGTTAGGGGTGTAGAAAAAT
This sequence comes from Steinernema hermaphroditum, assembly GCA_030435675.1. Classification (NCBI taxonomy): domain Eukaryota; kingdom Metazoa; phylum Nematoda; class Chromadorea; order Rhabditida; family Steinernematidae; genus Steinernema; species Steinernema hermaphroditum. The sequence continues at coordinate 8,824,911 of CM059625.1, read as the reverse complement.
ATCCGATTATTGTCACCAATTGCTGCTTACATGCATAAAAACACAGCTTCGAACTAAAATTTCGAAATTTCTTTTTTCAAAAAATTTCTCAAAATTTCGTGCACCGGCTCGTTCACAAACAATCTCCGACAACTGCTGTGAATTTTATATGCAGCACATAGTTTTTTTTATAAAAAAAGTGAGCAGGCGCGACCAATAGGACAGGTGAGTGTCCAAGGAACAGCAAGCGTAACTCAATACCCGTTGTCCATCGACTTCGCTCTGCCTTAACACTCTGTTCAACAAACGACTTAATAAGCATCGGCATCGTGACTTCAACACATAAACGGACATTTGAGGAACGGTGCGGACAAAATGAACATGAACATCTTTTGGCGAACGTTGATTAATCAATGATTAAAGAGGTGAATGATGATATCGGGATAAGCCGCCGTTTGACATCGTGGGACGAGAGCGTGCAAAAGGACGGGAGCAGTGGTCTAGAGGGGCAAAAGGGGGAACAACTGACGGTCGGACACAGCTTTGTCCTTACACCTACAACCTGCCCGAGACCCTGTGGGCGCACTTCTGATTGCGCCCATTTTTTTTACAATTGGATGGTTTTCTCATAAGCTTTGAACTTTGAAGAAGAACGGAGACTCTTGAGATACATCCAAAATTAAGGTATTCGGATGGTAATTCGCAAGGGCAAGTACATAAATTAACTCACTTTCTAGATACAATTTCGAAGGAAGCCTAGAAGGGAATCGAAAATTTTGCCCGTTTCAGTTTAGCGTCGATATCCGAGTGACTTCCCAGTTTACTAGCGCGGATAGTTTTGACATGAAGCCCACATGATCCATCGCCCGCGGCGCGACAGCACCCCCAAGTGAATACCCGAGCAAATAAATCAGCAAAAAATCTGCATATCTCGTTCGCCGCATGTTGAGTTCCTTTAACACAGCTTTTCGCTGAATGGAATGTCCAGCATCGCGCTAAAGAGCAGAGTCAGCAAGTGCGCGACGACAGATAGTTGTTGCCGAAATCAAATCACGGCGTGGCATAGGGCCGCTCCGAAAGTGACACTCAAAGAATCGTTTTCAGAGGGAAATCGAGAAGAGTGGGAAAATTTCATGCATAATTATGCGAAAGAGTAATACAAGGAAGCGAGGGGCAAGGTGGTTCGTTTGCATTCGTGCGGTGCAAACAGGGAAGCGTTGAATTTCGCACATCTCAAATATGAGAGGCTGTCTCCTAGCGCCCATGCAAATTAGTTGACCGCTTACATTACTTACGCTTACGATTACATAAATGCTGTCCTTCTCGAGTAGCGGCGACTCCGCCTTCATGGTCAGTTGATTGAATGACGAATTGACACTATTGGAGGGAGCCCGGAAGCCTCACACAGCGCAAATAAGATTTCGGGAATTGGACGAGACAGCTATCATCAGGACTTCATATCTGCCAAAACAATGACCAATGCCTCCCTAGACACACCACGGCAAACATTTAAAAACTGCACCCATATACTTCACACTAGGCACATACAGTGCTTGATCTTGGAATGTCGCGATGGATCTTAAGTAATATAGTATATAGACGTTTTGATTGCAGTCTATTGAGGTTTGGCTGCGAACGTGGATCTTATGAACCCCGATTCAAAACACTAAAAGACGAAAATGACAAAGTGAGCGCAATTCAAGTGAATAGACAAAATGAGTCAAAGGGAAAGAGGTACCACTAAAGTTAATGTTCTGTCAACTACGATCAAACTGCAGATCAAACTTGCAAGAGTAAAGATGTAGGCCACGTGCAAACAAGGGGTTGTGGCGCTAACAAAACGGATCAAAATCATAATCGCAAGCAGTTGGCGCGCGGCGACCGGAAAGAACGTTTGGCCAGACGTATTGCGTAACGGGCATTCTTGGCCATCGTGATCGAATACCTATCGCGCTACCAGACGCCGTCTGCTGCGCGGGATTAGCGCATCAAGAGAGCTTTTCGCAATACGCGCTCCATATGTTGTATTCCCCTTCTTCTAGGCGGTCTGCAAGTTGTGTTTTATATCATTTTATACAATGGCACAAAAACATTATGCACTTGAGTGAACAGTCAGAGCAATAGAGTCACATTTGTGAAATGGTGAATACAGGTATTGGTCTTGGCTAGAGTGAAAATAAGTTTTTCTGTTGTAGAACATTTTTGACCCGAAAAGTAAAGAGAATCAACAGTTTCATGAATATGAGTAGAGCAAAATAGAACATTCATTGAGTAGTGTATGTTTCCTATATGAGATGAGTTCAAACCCTGCGCTTCTTTGCACCTCTCTTTGCACCGGTCGATCCATGAGGTCTCTTTCGGCTTTTTTGCATGGCAGCTGTACAAGATGGACAGTACCATTTTTCGTTTTCCGGAGGGGCTTCCGCAAGTCCAACACAAGTCCTGAACAATAATACAATACGACGAAGAGCACTCGGATCTTACCAGTGAAACCAGTTGTCGCATTTGTCACAACCTACCATATTAGTTTCCCCTTCAACGTAGGCTACATTACATACGGGACAGACCCATACGTTGTCCATATCGATGGTTCCAAATGTTTGTGTAAATTGACGCCCCTGGAAAAGCCTGGTTAGGACTGCACTGCGCTTTCGTTTCTTACAGGAGGTTCAAATCTTCTCTCGTCCACTGAGTCATCGCCGGTGTCACTGTCCCTGTCACTGATAGCCTCCTGGTTTTGCCGCACGCTCTCTTCCTGCTCACGTTGGCGCTGTAGCCTTTCGCGCTCTTCCCGCTCTTTGTGTTCGCGTCTTTCTCTCTCGCGTTCTTTCTCTTTTTCACGTTCCTTCTCTTTCTCCTTTTCACGCTTTTCCTTCTCCCGTTGACGTTCCTTCTGGCGTTCCTTATCCTTATCTTTCTTAACCGGGGTTTTCATTGATGACGAGGAACTTGGACGCTGTTCCGAAAACAAAGGAGTCTCAGACCTCGACACACTTTTGCTGTGCTGACTGCTCTTTGCTTTCTTTAAATGCTTCTCAATGTGCTTTTCGCTTTCTCTCATCTTCGGCGTTTCACATCTAAATTGTTTTTGAAGAGGCAACAGCATGAGTATAAAAATACCTGGAAGAGTTGTCAGCTTTGTTACTTATCGCGGTCTGCAACAGGTCCTTCCGTTCCTTCTTCGCAGCTTTCTCTTCCGGCGACACTTTATCGACGCGCTTCTCTTCTGATTTAACTTTTTCCGTAATCAGTTTCGAAAGATCGCTTGGGGTGTGTCGTACTTTTTCCTTGTCATTTTCTCGTTGCCGTTCGATTTCGAGTTTCTTTTCCTTCTTCTTCTTCTTTTCTTCCAGTCTCTTTTTCTTTTCCTCACTTCTTTGCTTTTCTTGTAATAGCAGCTTCTTGTCATCACCCATCGCTGAGTGTCTTCCGGCACCGTCATTGTGAGGGAGGGCATCGTTAGTTGTGGGCGTTTCCTTCAAGCGGACCTTATCAGGAAGTTTAGCAGGTGCTTCCTCCGCTTTTGGCAATGGAGAACTGTTTCTTTGAGGAGTCGGAGTTTTCAGTCTTTCGCTAAATGTTACATTGAACGGATTTCTTTTCTTGATGTTTACCTCAAAAAGCGAATTGGCATATCATCTGGAGATACAGGAACTAGATGCTCTACAGGGGGCTGAATCTTCTCCACTTGATTTTGGGGAGACTGCATGGGACTGGCTGAAACAGATGAGCCGGACGATGGCCCGAAGCGAATTTTAAGTTTCGGAAGCTTAGGTTCGGTGGGTCGATTTTCGTGCTCAGCTAGAACACCGTTAATGAGGGGCGGTAAGGAGCAATCGACATACGCTTGGCCTCTTGAGGTCGACGAACGACATCTTTTGGCGACCGAGATCTGCGGTGTTCCTTATGGGCCTTTTTCTTTTCTTTCTTGTGCTCCTTGTGCTCTTTATCTCGCTTCTTCTCTTTGTGTTCCTTGTCGCGTTTCTCCTTCTTTTTCTTAGATTTGTGGGTCTTATGTAAAGGAGTGTCTAGCTGTACAGAGCTGTTTTCCAGGCGAGGAAATGAGGTTAGTGTAGTTGATAGCGATTTCCGCGAATCATTCGCGGTTGTGTTGTCTTCAAGAGTAAAGGGATTTGTTGCATCGTCGACGAGATCGGGTGCATCCATTGACACTGTTTTCGACGATGGGGCGGGCGAGACAGCCTCTAACGGTAACGCTGAAGGCAAGAAATGTAGTAAAACTGAGTATCACAGACGACCTACGATCGAAATCGAAAGGGCCAGGCAATACAAGAGGATCCTGTTTTGGCTTGGGAATCTCTTCGACAACTGAGGGTTTGCTTTCACTATTATCTCTCTTAATCTTCGACTTTTTCTTCCCATCTGAGCTAGGTACGGCAGGAGGAGGTGTTAATTTAATTGGGACTGAAGTTGATGGCGGAGGCGGTTGAGTACTTGTTTTAAATATTGGGGTGCTTTGCAGAAATGAGGTTCTGAAGATAAAACAACTACAAGTCAGAAAGATGCATGTTACATACGCAATGTCAACGCCTTCCATCTTTGGAAATATACTAGATCGTTCCGAAGGCTTCGCGGGTGGAACGTTTTTTGCGCTCTCACCGCTGCCAGAGGTTTGCTTTGCCGATGTACGTTCGGTGGGTTTCCCCTCCTTTCGTTTGTCCTCCTTCGGTTTCTTTTCTTCCTTTGATTTTCTCTTAGAGAAACTCGCTTCATGCTGTAATTAATAGTTGAACATTCTAGGTAAATGTTGAAACTACATATACTACTGGATGCGCCCAAACACTGATGCTTCACAGAATACCGCAAAATGACCCTACCGAGTGCTGTGGTAAAGAAGAATGTGAATGTGGTAGTGGTGGCTGATGTGGTGGTGGTTGTGGCCGACTGGGCGCTGTCTTTTTAGCACTCAAAGCTTCGGTGGATTTGCGGAGCAGCGTCTTGCTGAGAGCGATCAGCTTTTCCTGATGAATCCGGGTAGCAGAATCCACATGAGAGGGTGTAGTGCGTGATCCCCATGTGGAAGCCGTCGAAGCTCGCTGAAACCGTGTGCTCCACATCACAAGACATCACCAACTACATCGACACATTTGCAAATGCAAACTCGTGCAACAGTTGACCAATAAAATAAATTTCTAAAAAAACATACGTTCTTATTATCTCCATTGGAGTTCAGAGAGAGAGGTTCGCTGTGCCTATTGATAGGAGATGAATTCTTCTCAAAACCAGAACTAGTTGGTCGGAAATATGCCGAAGAGTTCTCGGCAGAAGTAGATGAAGATGCACCCACGGATGGTACATGTTTCTTTGATTTTCTGTCCGTCTTCTTCTTTTCATTCGCTCTTTTTTCTTCTGCAATCACTTGTTGGGTCCGTATCTTGAACCCAAGCTCCTTAGTGGCTTTATCGGTGAACTCCGGAAATGCAGCCTTTCTGTCCGACGGATTCCTGCATTCCTTTGATTGTAATGGCCGACGTAATCGAGACTTACATTTGTTTCACAGATTTTTGTGTGGATGGAGGCGGAGGTTGTGGAGGAGGCGAAGGAGGAGACTCTTCCACAGGCGCCGAAGTTTCAGGAATGGCAGGTTCACTAACAGAGGCTTCTGAAGTGTTTGACGTGTTGGAAACGTCGAGTTCCGGAACAATTTCGATTGGTTTAATTTCCGGAAAGCACGTGGGCAGAAACTTGTCTATTGACGATATCCTGTCCACGATTTCGCTCTCTGGCGCCCTTTCGAAATCTATGGGATTGTCCGGCTCAATGGGATACTCAGGGACCTGTAGAAGAAAAAGACTGCATCAAGCATTTTAAAGATACAGACCTCTATGCTCAGTGGAAATGGCTTCACTTGGTGTAGGTAGTCGTGAAGCTCCATAAAACTTATATTTGACTTCTTGAAGACGTGATCAACGTCGGTCATTGTCACTCTAGTTCGTCCACCTGAAAGAGAATTCATGGAATACGATTAGCCGACCTATTCCTTACTATGTTCAGCGACTCTCTTGGTGTCCGTCAGAAGCTTTAGTAAGCATCTTTCAAGCAGGTCAGCCGTGTAGTCAAGAGTTACGTTTGTGGCACTTGCAAATCCCACGTTCATTATGATCTTGGCCGCCGAACGCTTCAGAAGCGTGTTTGTGTAATCCTCGGTGGCATCGATTGAATAGGACGACGACGAAGCCATGTCGAAAGACAGGCCCGTCCTCTGCTTCCTACAGATCTGAATTACACCAGTCAAGAACGTTCGCGACTCTTGAAGAAGCACCAGTGGACCGGGAACAAATGGTTCAATGTCTCCTTTAGTCGCCTTCTCGCGGTTCGTCTCACTTAGACTAATGCGCGGGAAATGGTGCCTTTATTTCTATTACGCATCGCACATGGTTGAATCTGACGACAAACATATAGGAAAGCAATGCGGATTTCAGATTGTCATGTCGCATCTAATCGCAGTTTACTCGACTTCCGCTAGTACGCAATGTTTCCCTCTTTCATAATCCAAAATCCATGCTTCAAAACAGCAACTGGAGAAGTACCACGAACAAATATAAAATTAGTTGCGATCAACCGTAGTGCGAACAGCACGAAGGAACTTCTTGGCGGGACCGCACTCTTGTGCTGTGTGAACTTTCGACGACCGTCTACCCGCACAGCTGTTGTAATGTGGCTGACCACTCGCTGATTTGTCGTTTTTATCTCTGATTTTACGCTTATCGCATCCCATAAGCCGAGCTACATCGCTTGCAGAAATGGACTCGGCATCCATATGTGCCGACTGTGGTGCGAAGGATCCAGAATGGGCATCGCTTCATCGCTGTGTTCTTATCTGCTCCGAGTGCTGTTATGTCCACCGCAATTTGGGTAGCCACCTCAGTCGAATCCGTTCTCTAAAACACGGAGTGTGGAGCAAGGAGCAACTGCACCTCATCCACTTGCTCTACGCCAGTGGATCAAACAACATCTGGGAGCATTCACTGATTGATCCATCTGCGTTCAATAAAGCAAAGATCAAGCCTACGGCAAGGTATCAGTTACTCAGTGAAAGGTAACGCGTCGGATTGTTCAGTGATGCCGTCATTCCTACGAAAGAAAACTTCATAAAGGCAAAGTATTCACAACTTCTCTTCACCTTGAAGCCATCCCGTGATGAGACCTCACTGGATGACCTAAATCGGCAGCTGTGGTCCTGTGTCCGTACGGATCGAGTGGAAACAACACTTCGGTCTGGACAAAACTTTGGCGATTGTGTTTATCTATATTGTTTAGGTTATTAGCCTTAGGAGCAGATGTCAATTACGCCGATGCCGAAAAACAGAACACCCCCCTTCATGTGGCAGCGAAGGAAAACCAGCTTTTGCAGGTAAGTTGATAACTATAAGACTGCTTGCAACGGACATAATCAATGAATTACATGGATAGCATGGATAACAGAAACTCGATAAAATAAATAATTTGACCTTTTGCATTCTAGGTGGAACTGCTAGCTCTGTACGGCGCGGATCCAGCTCGGCCGAATGCAGGAGACCTTACGGCTGTTGACGTTGCCCGATTGGAAAACCATGTATGTAACATGTTTTTTTTTTCAATTTACTGAAGGAAAGTTTTCAGAATGATCTCGCTTCACGGTTGGAACAAATCCAGTTCGATGTTACAGATCGACTCTCTTTGTTTTTATGCGGTCGACGTCCGGAACATTCTCGCCAAGTCCACTTCTTGGTTCCGGAACTTGTGGGAAGTTTTCAGCAACGGATGGGTTCGACCGGAGAGCTCGCAAAGGTTCGAAAAGAGATGACAACGCTTTCGGGAAAACAGCTTGAGAAACTGGCTCAGGACATTTATGATGAGGTATCGACAGTATGGTCCATCGTATTTCTACGTTTTGCTTAGATCGACCGACGAGATGTTGTACGCGCTTGGAACGCATCGCACAACAACATGCAGACCTTAGACATTGGTGCTGACCAGTTTGTCGCCGTCTTTTTACCGGTAAGTTTCTTTATGATGGAGAAGTATCGCTTCATGAGATGAACGTTATAGCCAAACCCGGCACTTTCGGCCACGAGAAACCAACTCCGTCAAAAACTAGCAAAATATGATACAGCGGACTTTGCTACACTTATAATCGACGTTCTTTCCGAGTGTAAGCGTCGATTCTATGACCTACCTGTAAAGGTCGAAGACGTCCTGGTCACAGCAGCAGTAAAGAAGAGGGAGAGTTCCAAGGCAAACTCGGCGCAGAACTCAGAAGATCCTTCTGTCCTGTTCGACGATGGAAGTCGGGATTACGACGAAGTAGCGGACAGTCCACGAAGCAAATCGCGCACTTCGAATTTCGCAAAAAGATGGTCGGAGAACCAATCGGAAATTGGAGAAAAGAACCAAACACTGCATCCCGATGTCACTGTGGACGACTATTTGGAACTTAAAGAAAAGCTGAACGAAAGTGACGGCAAAGTTCGCGAACTTACGGCTAGCAACGCGACTGTTTTGAGACACTTGTCCAGCATCCAAGAAGCTATGAATGAGTTGAAAAACGACAATGTCAAGCTACATGCCGAGCTTAAGGCGCATAAAGATCACAGTCTTGCCCTTCTCAGAAGAAATCCTTCGCCTACCACCCATCTTGTTTCACCTGTAAACATGCCACCGAGTTTTGCTAAGCCGAATAACGAATTTTATGGAAACGAAAGCAATGGTCAGTTCTTAAAAGGGGATTACATTTGAAAACCACTAACTTTTCAGGAGCTTGGGAGTCGCACAATCCGAAACCTTTCGGGGGATACTCGACAGTGCGTACAAATACCACCGCTGGCTACGGCCAGCCTCGTCCGATGGAGCGATTCCGAGGTGATATGCCGATCTATTCGAGTACTGAATGCAACATTCAAGTGCAGTTTTGCAAAACCTCATTTCAGAGTACTCTGACGCTCTCATAAAAGAAACGGAGGTGATCACACATGCGATCCGCAATCTTCTGGCAGATGCTCAGAATGACATGCTCGCAGAGAGCTCAATATCGCATGCACGCATAGTACGTGTCAGCATCGTTCAAGTCCTATATTTTGTATGCTTAGATTTCACGGCTCATTCAAAAGATAGTTGCACTCATACCCGAGGCAGACCGAACTCGCCGAGTAGAGGTGGTCATGAACAAAATGGTGGAAGCGTCCATTGTTCTCACCGACTGCTGCAGTACCGAATTTATCAACAATGATAAAACGTGTTCAGCTGCATACGAGCTGGCGAAAACTGTCAAAGAATATTTGAAGTTAATCACAACTGGACAAGAATAGTTCTACTGGAGGCATACGGCTGCCGTTCATATTTGCTCAATGTCCCTTATGCCTGGTCACAATTGCTATTGCATGGTGTTGGGCTCAACCCTCTCAAGGAACTCAATGTGTTAATTCAATTTGTACGTGTGCATTAGCGATACTAGGAGGTTTCCCGTTCAGACGTGTATTGTTTTCTGCCGTAATTCAATCTGCATAATTTGTCAGATGTGCTCTTCAAAGGCTAACAGTATCTAGCATATTCGTTTATTCGATAAACCTTTCTCTCCATATGTACAGCAAGCACCGCGAGTTGTTTGTGAGCAGATTTCAGTGTCACCGAATCTTGATTAACGAGAACATGGTTTTGACATCATATGAGAAGTTCGGGTTGGCGACGAAGAAGTAGAACTCGTCGTGGAGCGGGTCTCGTCTTCGTCGTGGAGAAGCACTGGCGTAGAGTTCTTCGGAACTGCGATGAAAACGTAACATAGATGCAGAAGTTGAAACTAGAGTTCAGAACGACAAGTAAATTGCTTGCGTCGACAACGTAGTCGAGGCGCGGTCCCAGAAGCTCCGCCAGACGTGCTTCCAGAACGTTAAGTAGTAGCGCTGCGGCATTACAAGTGAGGAAGAGAAGCACGACGAGAACCTAAGGGAAGGACAAAAGTGAAAAACGAAAAACATGAGCGTATTAATCAAGTGCGATAAACGGAAAGTGTACGCAATAATATGTTCGTCCCTAGGGTCGCCATCTGGCGTTTCCGTGATTTGTCGCCATGTCTTTAGATGTATTACGCATACTTACGAGAGAGATTGTGTCCCCTGTGTTTGCGTTGTCACTTCCTTTTTTCACGAACATTGTTGCAAAGATGATGCAGCTGTTTAAGATGACAAGGACGACAAGCGGGCCGATGGCAAGAAACAACGAGTACATATACTTGTAGTATATTAACATGTAGCTGAACATGGGATACGACAGTCTTACAGACGAAATTCTTTCTTACCTGGGTAGGAAGCGAAATGGTGCTGGACACATTTCGAGAGAGGGATTTTGGAATTGAGGATGCCAACACTCTAGTACGACGGCTTCGAAGCAGTGTGGAATATTGTAGAAAATGCTGAACAGTACAACGCCTATAACGCTTTTCCGCACAAATGAAGGATGCGATATGAGCGACTTGAGTTTTTCAGTGAGACAGACCTAGGAGAGCAGACGTTTAGAACGCTCGCTAACCTCAGAAACATACCTGCACAAAACAGTCGATACCGGCAGCCAAAGTAAAGTACACAGAACAAGTCTGTGCCGCCATTCCGAGGGGATAAATAAATGATGAAAGCGCGCCGTAAATGACCGAAAGAGTCAAGGAGTACCGCCTTACACTGTCAACGCAAAAGAGAAAAATAGCTGTACAAATCACCGCGCTGTCGCTACATCCCAGAGCGCACAGGTAGGAATTGGTTGATGAACGCATGGCTAAAAATGTGGTAATGCTTCGAACGCTATGAAGTACCTGGTCGACTATAAACAAAAGCTGAGAGCCCATTTCCTAGCAGGCCGCACATGCCTATGAAGGGGAGTACAAAACCGATCAGGACCAAGTTGAATACGGTATACGAGTGGTCTCTCTGCGAAAGCTGACACATCCCACAGTGCGGACGACAATTCGTGAAATTGGGCCATCTTTCGAGGATGGACGTCATGTACAGCAACTGCGTTTTGGAATAAGTCTCGTTGAAAGTGGTGCATTCTGTCGGGAAAAAGTCAGGAGTAATGAGCAGATCGACCATACCGCATTGAAATCTGAATTAATTGATGACATTTCAACTCGAAATGAAGGGGCATGCATTCTCGTACACAGTAGTTGTTTCGCGGATAAGGCATTATTCACATGTCCCTATGGGCCAAGAAGATGCCCCGTAGCGATAATCGGAGATTGACACCAATTTTTCGTTTCTGCCGATGTTTTTTACCTTGTTCTGAGTCGGCTTCCTTCTTGGCACTGCACACTTTCAGAGCCACTTCAGTCAATCTATAACAGTCTAAAGCGTTGTCTGAAAGGCAGACGCTTTCTACAGCAACACGTAATCGCTTGATTAAAATGACCCGACTAAGTGAACTGAAGAAGCTGACTCGACTGAAGCCCCCAAATGACAGAGGTCTGCCTCCGCATTCGTCCCACGACCACAACCTGTTCGACACGATCTGTGGCAAGGTCGGCACAGATGACTTTGAGAAAAAGCGAATCCTTACATTACAAAGTGTATTCCTCCAATAAATGATAACATCGATGACGCAACCAAAAATTAAAAATAATTGTATATAAGGTTTGCAAGAAATTGGTAGTTAGAGAATTGCTGCTAATTTAAACTGCTTTTGAAAACGACTATAGGGTCTGTTTAAGGGACACTGAGTTCTGGCACCCAATGGAAAGCACTATAAACTAACTCGACATTGGCACTCTTCAGTGAAGTCGACGAGTCGCGCTGTGGAGCTCATCATCAGATGGCGGTGATGATGATGTGTGGCCATTTATGGCTAAAAGCAACAAATGCCCCGTCGTCACTGACACTTCTGCTTCACACTACCAGGGCCACTGGCCCTTTTTTGTTTCTCGATCGCCGATGGCTTCCGGTGGATGAAAGGGCGCATCAGCGCCGATCAGATTTGAAGACAAAATGACGCCGACGACGAGGCCGCACTTCCTACTCGACGTGACGCATAATTTATCTCTGGGCAGCAGATTTCGATTCCGACCCATAAATCATTATTTCGCGTAATGAACAAAAGCGTAAATCTCAGAACAAACGAGTGAAAACACAATGTTATAGCCGACATACCGTAGCAGAAATGTTGCATCATACCCCTTTTAAAGAACGTAAAGTCGAAAAAAGAGGAATCTTCTCTTTGATATCTGAGTCCCATTTATTCCCAAAAATGCATTTAAGAAAAAAGGAATTTGCATGGAAGTAAAAACTAAACGACTGAGCACGTTGTGCCTAAACCTCTTTCGCGTCAGGGCGGCAACAGCTGAGCGATCCGCGAATATGACCAATCGCTCAAGCAGGTAGGTCACTTGAATCCCGATGGCAAAGAAGACGAAGCATCAGCGGCGATTATAAATTGCCGTGCTCCCCGACTGCCGATGGGATACTTTCTTATTAATTATTGCGATGAATAAAAGTGAACGGAAGGATTAACGACTGTGGTGATAGTGATCCTCGGTACAGCACCCTTCCCACACAGCGATCCGAAAAAGAAAGTCACAGTGGGACGAATCGAATAAAAAAGATCATTGAACAGGGCTTATTGTATCAAATCAGAGGAGCCGTGTGAATGGAGAGTGTTCTCTGTGTAGGCTGGGTCCAAATCCCTAGAGATGCTGCCGGATACATTAAGCGCTGAGAACAAAAAGGATGGCGCCCACAGCAAATGAATCAAATCAGTGTGTGAAAGTAAAAAAAGAAAGGAAAGAGTTAAAACGTTGTCCGTCGACAAGAACCCGTTCCTTCGAAAAGAACACTGTTGAGACAACCCTCACCCCATCTCTATCAAGCCTCACCATACATATGACGACCCTATGTACACCAGGCCTCACCAGTATTTTTATTAACAAACGGTCTTTTAAATGTGACGATCGGCGAAGACTAAGTGCTGTTCCTGAAAAAACTAACAAGCACTCTATGCAGCTGAGCATGTAATATCGGCAGGTTTACTGAGAAAAGGAAAGGGGGATGCAAGGTTCGTTCCAGTAGTGAGTAGTAATTTCAAGATGCCTAAAAAATAAAAAGATAACAATAATTACGGGCCGATCTAATTAGTCCCTCGTAATTACAGTATATCATAGGCCCTGCTGCTTGGAGCACCGCTGAAAAAGACGGCTGCTGCGCAGGCAAAAACTTAGCAATTAAGAAAATCAAAGTAAAAACAGTGCACAGACATTGCGACAGACTAATTGAACGGATCACTGGAATGGTTTTGGGGGACGCCGGCGGAAATATCGACCTTTGGCTCGCTTTCTTTGCCATCTGCCCACCACAAGTTCATTCATCAATTAAACACACATGTTGACGACCCTCTTCATCGCTATTATGCAAAGTGGCGATGCACATCACACCACGGCTACGATATTATGAGCCACGTTAACAACATACACAAAAACAGCGTAGTGTAATTCCTCACATTGTAGGGAGGTTCGCACCCCGAGAAGAAGAGGGTTCGCAATTAGACATTTCCTTCGACAACATAAGAAAACATCAGGAGAGAGCAGCAAACGCATACGAATTTAGTGCTTTTGGATTAAATTTCACGTTTGACTTTAAAGCACAAAAACAGATGGAGTTCTCACATTGCATTTGAGAGACACTCTCATATCCCTATAAACACAATGAAAATGTGCTTTAACGAAAGGAGCGACCTACGAAGATGATAGAAAGTAATTAGCTGAAAAATCAAAAACAGTTTGACCATACATGTTGACAACTTCTACCGATAGATCGACCAAAAGTGGGGTTTATCATTGAGAAGTTGACAAAGTTTGCGTTTGAGGATCGCGGATCCACAAAAGATGCCCCTTGGGTAAGCGAATTCGCCTTTAGCAGAAAATTTGAATTGACATTCATCTCCCTTGGGAGAAGCCCAAGTATTTTCTTGTTTTATATCTTCCAGTGAAAAGTGGTTTTGATTCCGGAAAGTAGCACAAACCGCCCTCGGAAGTCAGTCTAGGCATGAATCACAAAAGAATAATGCTTCCTCGTACGCGGTACTAATGGACCCTCAAGAAACTTTTCAGTAATTCAGATGCCCTTTTGTTAAGTGGAGACATTCGAGAAGAGGCGAAGAAGACATGAATGCACGCAGAAAGTTCCCGATTTAGACGACTAAGACATCGACGTGATTCTGTTTACGTAGACAGCAAAAATTTGGTGAGATATGTAAATGAGTGTTCCGGACCACTACGAACCGCCACTTTGATTGGTTGGCGAAGAAGTCCTCGCCCCGAACCGCGCAACCTATTTTCGTCGAATACGCTAAAAGCAGAGTTCACTAAATTCTATTTACGTGCTCTTCTGTAAACCAGCAGACGATGTGGCCACATACCATTCCGAAGTGAACGGGACAGAAAACTCAGTCAGGAAAAAGGAGCCCTCATTTGCCTAGGCTCAGTGGTCTGAGCCACTAAACAGGAAACCTCTGCAAAGGAACGAAAGTTCACAAATGCGCGGACTCTGCGCTTTTGTTATTCAATAATGATGCGGCGTCTTCAAATTGTTCGCTCAAAAACCGAATCAGATGTTGCCAAATTAGCATATGCGTCACGGACACAGCGACCAAATTACTCCCAGTGGCCACCCCTTCTGGAAAGAAAGCGTGAACGGCCTACTCGCCAAGCTTGTGCAAGATGAGAGAATTTCCGGCAGAGGATGGGCGTCAAGAAAAACAAAACTTAAATCAAATGTGTCCGAAAAGGCGCTCAAAAAATCATCAAGAAAATTGAGTTCAGCTACACCCGTTGGAATGTCCTCATCCACTTTTAGCAACTGTACGTTGTTGATATTCCAACTTTTGGAAAACGCTGAATCGTCGGGAAAGAAATGCCACGTTTCTTTCCGAATACAATGCGTCCTCGAAAGAATGAATCATGCACAATCGGAAGGTTGTATTGGCTGATTCTAGAAAGCTTCGTCATTATCTGTTATTCCACGACGGAGAATAGTGCCTGAAGGATGCCTGTGGATAGTATCGAAACGTCGATAGGTATGTAGAGCGCGTGTTGTATGAAATTCGTATAATACAGTGGATGTCGTTGATGTGGATCTGCTTGCCGAGGTGAACGCCCGTAAACATTCAACCGAAAAATACGACTGGCAAACGAAAACTAAAATTGTTGCACGCCGAGGATTTCCCGTAGAAATATGCTTAGAAACAACTGAAACGTTCGTACCTTCCAAGCACGCTTTGTATATCGAGCTGATCCTTGGTATATGCAACCTATTACTAAGCATCTTCGTTTTGCTTTTAGATAACGATAATTACGGGCGTCCTGAGTATCACAGAAAGCTGCGACTCGAAACGAGCGATTTGTTCACTGACTCAAGGAGGAATTGGTCAGCTAAACTAAACCGCTGTGAGGGAAAACATCTATTTGTCACTGTGAGGATTAACTCGATTTTCTTGATCCACAGTATCAGCATTAGGTCACTGTTCCGTTGAGTGCGGCGATTGGCTGTTGGAATGTGATTGTCAGCACTGGCACATGGTCGGAGCACCAGCAGATTTTTTCTGAACGACCGTCGACGTTCTCTAAACTGCGAAGAGATGACAATTGTGCGATTTATGTCATATTTAACGTTCTGAAAAATGGTCCTTTGTGGTTTGTCTTGATCGACATAAAACGAGATTTTAGAAGGTACCGTATTTTTGGATAGCAGTGAGAACAGGGATCTCTATGTCAACCGTGAAATCGATTATTATTACGGTGGAGCTCCAAAGGGTGAAACTGGATACATGTTTTTCTCGCACCCGTGGATTCATTCGCAAGTTGGTGGAAAAGAGAAAGCTCCATAGTTCTATTAATTTGCATTGCAGTTCGAAGAGGAAACAATGATCGCAGTTATGAAGTTACTCAAAAACCTCTCGGACGGGAATTACCTCGGAATTCGGCAAAGGGGAAGCATCGTACAAGTTTCTCGAAAGCTTTCTTATGCCGTAGGGCATATATTAACATGCGATCGTCAAAATACAGTTTTCAGTTTCCGACATACTTGCTATTTGGAAGATGGGATAACAACTACGAAGGAGGCAAAGCTCCTACAGACTGGAACGGTACCTCGGAAATCGTATCGACGTGGCTTAAAACGCGCCAACACGTACGCTATGCACAGTGCTTCGTTTTTGCTTCTGTGTTTGTCACCAGTATGTTGGTCAGATTTTGTGATGTGCCTCTTAGTGGGCTACTTTCAGTGATGCGTTGTATTGGTGTTGCAAGCCGGTCGGTTACATGCATTCGAAGTGCACATGATACAGATCAGTCGCTAACGGTGGACATTGAGTACAGAAACGGCGACGTATCAAGAAACGTAGATGTTTCATCAGTAGTGTTATATTACGTATATGTGCTTTTAGGAGTCCATATGGAATTATCATGTTTGGACAGAAATCTGGTGCAGGAGGAACGATCTCCCGATTGGTTTCGATGGGTGGCAAGTGGTAGACCCCACACCTCAGGAGCGTTCTCAGGGTTCTCAATGGGCCCGAGTATGAAGTTGAACAAGTGTTTAGGTTTGCCTCAGTGTGGTCCAATGTCAGTTAAGGCACTTAGGGAGGCTCAAGTAAAGCTTCCTTATGACGGTTGGTTTGTTTACGGCGAAATGAATGCAGATGTCGTTCATTGGACTTTTGATGCCGACAACAATGCACAGGTCGCGAAACACCTTAAAGAGGAGTAGGTCAATGACGCATAAATTATTACATTTTAAGTGAACTTCAGTGTTGGACGAGCTCTGCTGACAGCGAACGTTCCTACGATAGAAGACCCCATGATTATTACGAATTCTTACAAAGATCGGGAAGGGTCACACGAGGAACGCTCGCTCCATATGCGTGCAATTCGGGAGGTAAGAAGCTTTTCAGTGCATGCTGACAGCGAAAATGATTATTCAGCTGCGAGTGCTTGAGCGCGAAGCGAGATATCGGAGACTTTACGCAAACGAAAAACAGTTGACGCACATCGAAGACGTTCTCATCAGCGTGTCGGATATAGAACAGGTTCGTACCTCTCCGACGCAACGCATTTCTAATGTTCTGCTGAAGATCGAATATGGTTCCAACATTGTACTCAAAATCAACCTTGAAAACAGAGCGCTCACCGACAGAACGGTAGATCTGTCCGCTCGATTAAACGCTGAAGATCATACAGGAAGAGTGGTTGGTCGGATAAAGGATTACAAGATGACTCAACACCTTGTTCCGCAAGAAAGTAGGAATAATTCTTCTGAATGACAATAACTGACGTCGAGTTTGCAGCAAAGGAACTCTCATACACTGTAGCTTCAAGTGAATATGCGAAACATGTAACTGCTAACCAGATCTTATCCTTCTCCGTGTCCGCTACTGTTGTCGATACCAAGCAATTCGTGCATGACACGGACAAATTTTACATCACCGGAACAGCGATTTCCTTTGAACAGGTTTGAATCCTTGTAGATATTGCGCTCGCATTTGCATAACGAGCTTTTAAAGGTACCCAAACAGGTGCCAGTGAACGACGTCTTCCCAATGGCGCTCTACTTTCGGAATCCTCTTCAGACACAGCTTGAAGGAATCGAGCTGTTCCTGCACTCCGGTGCCCATTCGAAGCCAATGAAGGTCCAGCGTTTTCCTAAGTAGGGCTGGAGTGCTAAACGCCCTCATTAGTTTTCATCTTGCAGAGTACTGAAGGCAAACGGCAAAGTTCGCATTCGATGCAAAGTGCGTGCGGTTGCGCAAGGCGAACGATTTCTTCTCGCCACTGTCAAATGTGACCAACTGAGCATCATGACCATCTCCCGCAGCATTCTCATCAGTTCCCCGTAATTTCCTGCGAATAAACATCCGTGTGCTTTGTGCTCATTTTGGCGCACGAAGAAAATGGCTAGCATGCTCGTTTTACGATAGGCGTTCACAGGTGATCGGGATTACGAGAAGGCGGTGTTGCTAGGCTAGGGATGACTTATTCCACGACGGCTAAATATTTCTGCATGTGAACCTGTTTCGACGCATATCGCGCAAAGAGGGGAAGGGCGACCGGTCGTCCGGGCATTTCTTCGTTCGCTTCCCTTCTTCCCCGTTTATTGTTTCAACCACGAAGAAGGCAGCTCTTCTTCGCTCACATGCTTCTAAAGCGAACTTACTTTAGACAAATAGCGATTCTGTATTTCTTTTCGAACTCTCGACGCATTTGTCCGTTCGCCGCACTACTTACTTAACTCCTTTACATTTCCGAATCGCCTCGTCGAGATACAAGTGGAACGGCGCGCGCCCGCGGCCATGAGCGCAATTAGTCTAATAGGCGGTGGATCAGAGACACCATATCGTCGCCTCCGGCGGTACCGATGATGAATGAACAGCGATAATTCTTTTTTTCTTGCTGAGTATCTCGGTGGACAGTTTTCGCTTGGAATACTTGCCTCCATGTAACTGTCGCTGTTCGCTGTCCTTCTTGTTGAATTCGAGACAATTTTCGACACTGTCATGAAACAGGTTTCTGATTCTAATCAAATGGTTAAATGTGTTTTCCGTTTCGTGTTGCGTTTTCTCCCCTTTTCAATCCTAAGTTCACCTTTAGAATGTGGAAGATATTTATGACACTGCTGGTTGTCTGTGCTCGTGCACAAAACAACGACATTAGTGAGTTTGAAAACCCTACCGTAAGTGTTGCCACATGTGATCGGATAACAGATAAATCTGCAGGACTGTGGAAACCAGGCGACCGACTGGAAGCCATGCATCGAGCGAAAAATTGCCGACCAGGTCTTCGGTTCCTGTTGCGAACGTTTTGTTCCGCCAGAATGCCGAGGTCTCTGCATTTACGAAAGCAATCCTATCGAGGCCCGTGTTGTCGTAAGTGATGCTGCACAAGTAATGATGTGTGGAAATCGGAATGGATTCTAGCTAATGCACACCATCCAACCGAGCCGATGCCGTCTCTATAAGTACCTTAGTGCCATCGTGCATTGTGGTGCGCAAACCCACGACAACTCCGAATGCTGCAAGGATATGGGAGTCGAAGATGTTGGACCGCAGTGCCTCCAACTTTGCCGCCCACAGGTAACGATCAAATTGACATTTTCAAATGTTTGTTTTTTTCTTATTCCAGGCATCTCCAAGACAGTTGTGGGGTGTGAAGTCGCTTCGTAAGGACTTCGTTTCCTGTCTGGCCAAGTGGGACCAAATTATGCAGTGCCATCATTCAGGCCTTCGCGCACGCAAAATCCCGAAGACTCCGGCGGTGACATCTGCTTGAATGAGTCGTGCCAGCGAGGTCCGTTTCTGTACTTAAAGCTGTTGTGTATTTGTTATGACATTCATGTGATAAAGAGACAAGGCAAGCTTAAAAACTTTTCAGAACATTTCAAAGGATCTTTCGCTAAAACCGTCGGAGAGCTTTCTTGCGTCATAAGCGGCTACAGACGACGCATAGGGTGTTGCTTTGAGGTAGTCAATCCCCCGCCTCTCAGTCGACTTCTTTTCTTTCATGGCGCTATTCATAACTTTCACACTTTGAGGTTCTGTTTGTTGAGTAGACACTTCGCACCTTTTCCCGACAGCTCGTCTGGAAGGGTAATTGGAATTGGTCCGACAGTTCCAATTGCTTACTTCGCTGACCAGTGTCTGCGTTTGCCGCGTCTTTCACTACTCGGAGCACTCTAAGCAAATACGCAACAGTCACTCTCCTTTTTTTGCTTTTGTCTTTTGGCCGCGGGGGCCGCGCGACAGTGACGGTATCGTAAGCGATATCGTTGAATCACTAACCGGACGAGTGGACAACGGTCGGAGTTCTTGCTTCGTCAATTGGAATGACGAGAAAGAAGCTTTGAGTTTCGTCTTTTTCTCCGTCGGTAAATGGAACAAGCAAATAAACTAGGCGGAACATGGGCCTTTAGAGAATAGAGTGACTCACAATAGGCAAAGTGGAAATATTGACCAGCATATCGGGTTCTCACGCATTTATGTAACTGTTTACGTGGTCATGACGCAGCTTAAACTTCGCGTGTCTTCCCAGATAAGTTACGCTTATGTCGCCTAACTTTATGGAGCAAGGCTACCCGCTGATGTTATTACACTATGTATTATATGACATCTTATATTACGCATTCGGCGTTGTCACCAGTAGCCTTAATTTTTTTACGAATTGAATATTTTATGGTTTTTTCCTTTGTTCTGCTCCGCTTGATGGAAGCTCTGTTCAGGTAAAGGCAAGGCCAGAGAACCAATTTGCGTTGCAGGTGAAACGCAAACAGCGCTAAATTGAAAAAGCTCCAGGCTACTGCCGCGTTATCTTTGTTTTCATTGATAAAACGTACAGTGCGGCTCAAGTGTGGAGCCTGCGGTGTTCGCACGTTGTGGTAGCTATACAGATTCTATATGTGATGCAGGGAGTAAATAGGTACGCTTGACAAAATGGTCGAAATTAAAGTTAAAATGTGGATGGAAATGCTGCGAACACGATGTCGGCCACTCGCATGTTTTGCTAATTCCGAGTTAGACGCGAAGTCATGTCTGCTTCGAGATTAATTCCTTAATGTCACCGCGGACTTCGTTCACGTACGTGAGGACAAGCACTACAATGAAAGTACACCGCCTGAAGCACTTATGCTGCAATCGGTGTGACGTTGCCGTTGTTCATCAATCGCACACGATGCGCTATGAAAGCGAATCTGTGACAGGGTTAACCCCCACTTCTGCTACAGAATTGTTGCCAGTTCCAGAGACGAGTTCTCTTCAGCGGCCTGTTCCGAGTCTTGTTGTTTGCATGCGTCCCTTGGTCCACAGTGACAAGATGTGGGCGGAGCGCCTCCGAAGAAAGGGGCGCGGCTGGAGCAAAATGGAATACGAAAAGATGCATCAACGGTCAGATCAGCTGCATCACTAAGTGCTATACATAGAGCGCTTCAGATCGTACCTATTATCCGTTTGCCCTCCATGAGTGACTCATCGTGTTTACGCGTCTATTCACACTCGATCAATTCTTGTTCTTTTTTCAGTTCCGCGAATTGACTCGATTGTGGCATGAAGGCCTTTATCTTCGTCCTCCTTTTGTTTACGTTCACATTGAGCGCCCCTTCTGTATCTGCTTTGCCGTACGACCGCGACCTTTACGAACTTCTGGTCAAGTAAGTTACCTCGCATGTTTTGAAATAAGAAGTTATATTGGATCGGGCGCAAGTTTCCTTTCAACTAGTTGATTTAATTTTGTCAAAGTTCTCCTTGAACTCTGAAATGAGATATATCAGTCAGCGGAAAAGTGTCAGTATTGCCACCCATAAAAGCCGGTTAATTGCGATATTAGCTTCCGCGCCTTTCCCGTTCTAGCCTTCACGAGCAGGTTAACTCGCTACCCGACCGGTATGACATGAGCTGGTTTGCGATGTGCTTTGGAATCCGAACGCATATTTTACTAGAAGCGGTTTTTTCCAGGGACACACAAAACGATATTGAGAAAGTTGAGCACAATGGAATTATGGTGCTGACGAAACCTTATTTTCATGTTCAAATTTACCCCACATCACGTTTTTCAATCGAACACCCACGCGCCACAAACGTCAGAGATCGACAAGATTGAACCTGATCTAATTTACAGGTTACCTTCACCTGTCATAATAACGTCACGAGCAATACAAAAAAAAAACTTGCCCAAAGCAAGATGTCATGTGCCGGTTTTGTCGTTTCCATCATCTCAACCACCATTTCCGACAACAAAAATGGCCGTCGCCCGGTTTGGTCCACAACAATATCGCAACTTTTTCGCTGTTCTTCCAGCGGGTTTTGACGAACGGAATTAGACGAAAGACGAAAGGCGAAACCTGGGTACCACAAAACACGTGATCGGCGCTGTCAGAACCACAAATTCCTATCGCCACTAAATTGTTTCTATCGTGGTCTGTTCGCCCCAAAACAACCGACCTCAGAAATGACGTTTATTCGCATTGTGTCCATAAGCAATGGAATGGTTGCTTGTGAGGATATCAAATCTAATCAACAAAGGAGCTAATTTTCTTAATCGAGCAATGCCCGAGGCCAAAGCACTAATTACACTAATCTGCATACGTTGTAGGGTGAATCAAGTGGATTCCGCGGGTACTGCAATATCTTTTAAATGACCATTAGCCTTGGAAAACGAACAACACTTAGCGTTTTGGTCATCAGGCCAGAGTTCTCACGGTGTTCGGATATCCGCGATCGTCTCCGGGTTGTTCCAGAGAGCAGAAGATGCAAATCCACCGATGTGCTTGCATGTTGACCATCGAAATTAGATATAGCTCATACTAGCGGGATCAGCGTTAAAGAACTAATGGTTTCACGAATTGTTTTGAGCCTTAGAAGGGCAATTTTTCGTTGCCTTGGATGAGTGGGGCTACGGTAACATTGTTCAGACAAGTTCCCGTTTCCGTTCCGTTCCGATTTTGGATTATCCTCAAAAGCGTCTCAAAAGAAATGAATAGACGGCGAGACACTCCGAATGCGGCCTTTAAGGCTTAAGGAAGACAGTGAATCCTCTGACTGTTCTATAAATGCCGTCCACAACAAAACTAAGTACAGTATTCCATCACTAACGCATTACTGGTCCAAACATTCACCTAAATTTGCATGTTTTCAGCGACCTTGAACAGAACGTGGTCGACCAGCAACTAATTGATCGCCTCGAAAGACGAGCTCGGAGGGCCTCCGAAAAGAAGTCGTATCCACGAATGTGCTACTTCTCGCCGATTCAATGTCTTTTCACAAGAAATTGAATCCATCTGTCTTCGTACGCTCTTTAGATTCGCATAATCTAAAACTCCGATTCAACGATCTCATCTTTCCGTGCTTGCGCAACCGAATCGACTCCCGATGACCGATTGGACAGTATGGTATTTCCCTTTTTGTTGCTTCCCTTTCGGTCTTATGACGTAAAGATCGAATCCTTGTGTGTATATTGAGTGATTACCGTTTTATTCTCAGTCATAAACAGGAGTGTTCGCATGAGATCAAACTAAACTTTCCTTCCTGCGGCTCAAATGTCCCTAGTACCTTTATGTTTTATGAGAACGGATCTTATAAACTAAGGTAAATTCCTCGGCGATGCATAAAGAAACCAACAATAATCCAAAATGCGACTCCCCAAAGATTCAGGGCTAGTCTACTGGGGTGTTCGTTTTCAACTTTCCACTGTACGGGAAATGTTTCTCTGAAGAGGACGTGGGCGACGTAGAGGACAATCGCATTTTTGCCGGTGAAGGTGAAAGGGGATCCGTCCCACCACTTGCAGACGTCGATTACCAGGAACAATATACTGAAGACGATAATCGAGACTGCCGAAGTCACAAAAGTGAACGAGAGACTCCTAGGTACATACAGGAGGATAGTAGAGTACAGCACTGTCTGCCCACACTTACCATAAGTTCTTATTTATGGGAATCAGGCCGATTTCGGGTTTGAACGTGCCATCCAGAAATGTTCCGGCTCCAAAGAGGACAGCAGCCCATGCAAAGAAGCGGATGAACTTTGATTTGCTTCGCTTGAAGACCAACAAAATTTGAGAAATCTGACAGGGCACTGTATTGTACCACAAAGGAAGAAAAAAAGTACCTGAAGACCTATGAATACGTTAATCGTGGCGGTTAATGTGCCGAGAAGTCCTTCCGGCTCAAAGCTTGAGGAGCATTCGTAGACATTCTATTTTGCCTCTGCACTTTAGGTGTTTGTAAAAGTTCGACTTACTTTGCACGTGGGGTTACGGTAGATGTGTGACTCGCCGAGGACGAATCTGTCAATAAGTGTTGCTGCTCCTCCAGTGCAGTTCCAATATTTTCCCCCTTGCGAGAGACCCCCGGGGCCCACATATCCCCTTTAAATTAACAGTTTTATCCTTCATCGCATTACGTCATACCTCGGGCAATCGGCTCCTAGTGGAAGCCAAAACGTGAGTCCTACCCAGAGAAGTGCGAAAAGAGCGTAAAAGATGAAATCCGCGACGTAAACAAATAAATCCGCACAGATTGAAAATCGTTCCCACTGAACTGACGTTTGAGAGAGGAGAGGCGGATGCTCACCTGCGTTGACATCGCTTGTGTCTCCTGGATTCTTCGGTGTGTCATCGATCTTGCAAGGGATACAATCAAATAACAAAGCGCAAGTCGTTGTAAAACTCCCATTATTCTCAATGTCTTCCAATCCCTACTTGGGTGAAAGCAATCAAACGTTTCTAAATGGAATTCCACCAACCTATTATTATTAATGACAATCATTCCAATGAAAAAGAGCAGAACGCTTCGGTGCAGAACTCGTCGCAGAAATGCTTGGTTTATCCCATTCTTTTCGATTGTAAATCCTAGGGATACACCCATGATAAAGAGGAACCGAAAATATTAACCGTGAAAGGCACTGAATGCGAACGCATACCACGGAAAGACTGCATCAGCTACTGTCAGTCCATCCCAAGGTGAATGCTCAAAGAACCAAAAGCCACCTCCTCCATAATTCACGAAAATCATGAAGCATATCGTTAACCTAGCAAAAAGACGACAGGTACTCTTCAGTTCCTAACTACACAATACCCCCGAAAGGTGTCTAACGATTTCAATCTTTTTGAAGGCGTTATTGACAAGGGATCCAGAGCTTCATATCCCTCTCCAAACCAAGATGAACTTGAATTACGACGAACAAGCGAGAAAATTCCGAGGAGAAATGTGACAAGGAGAATCGCCAAAATGGCAAAATAAATAGCTAAAATAATATTGGATATGAGCTTTTTTGATTGAATTCTTACGTAAATCCGTATTCACTGGAGGAGAAGTTTCCTCAATCAGGCATGTGCTGCTGCGAAGAGTGTAATTTCCATGTTCACCAAATGTGAATTCTTCTCTAAACACACCGATTTTTATGAACTGTGAAGCAGCTTTACCGTTTGCAGACAGTGTTATTGCGGTGATCGACCAATTTCAAGACTGTTCCGTACGTCGTGTTCACAATCAACTTCATTGTTGCTCGATTAAAGTGGCAAACCTGCCGCAGCGAACATGAGAAGCACGCCGCGTTTTTCGCGTATAACACCATCTCCTTTCGTCCGAGCACCGTTAGAGTCGCCATATCCATCTGAAGTTTTTGCTTATTCGGAAAAATCGAATGCGCTCACCGTTTGGACCAAGTCCGGCTCGTGCACATATCGGCAGGTTTCTAAAACCATTCTGGAACAAAAGATAGGGGTCAGATCGTTGATTGAACGGTTGGCGGCGATCGAAAGGAGCCAAAAATCGGACCCCACAGTGGGGGGCGCTGAACCACGGCTGATAACGAGAATCGATGCCCAAAACAAAGCCTCAAAAGAGGGGAAAACAGTAAAGGGAATGCTCTTCTCCTTCAAAGCTTTCAGCACATGATCAATAAGCAAATATAACTTTTTAAGACTGTACAAGACGTTAACAGACTGTACCGGAATTCTCCTATGAACAAGCTAATATCGGTAAACTGCAATGAGCAAATATGCTCGTGCAGAATAGCCCGGGATCGGGTCCCATCCAACTCATCGTTCGGCCTTCGCGCTTGCTTAAAATCAATAAGCATGAGCTTAAGCCAATCCTCAATGTTATTCCATAAAAAATGAATATGGGGCTCACTTCGCTCGACGGGCACCTTGAATATCTCTGTTATCGCTAATATAGGATATAGGCGGCGATGAGTTGTTCATCGGATGAGTTCTTGCGGGGAGTGGATGAGTTGGGTTAAAACTCCTGAGATTGAGAAATCGTAAACAATATCACGAACACCAATAATAATGTTATCTTATTCTCACAGCTTGTAATGCAACCACCACATAATTCGAAACTCGAACCTTATCTATCATATAAGTTATACCTGATTTATGCCTGTTTTCCGCCAGCCTAATTGTAATTGATGAGCTGAATGATTCTCGATAAATATAGAAGGATTTGGAAGATTGTTTCAGCAATAGTGCATTATTAGATAGCCCATGAGGATACACCAAAAAAATTGGCCTATAGTCGACGCGGAAAATCTTATGCAAAAATCGGGAATGGTCCCGCAGCGAAAACTTTTGGCGCGGAAAGCCTCGCGGCCGATTTACAATGGGATTTCGGAGTTTCTGCAGAGAATCGTGAAAATCTCGTGTAGTTTCACCGTTTCGATGAAAAAAAAACTCGTACAACTGTTCGCCAGGCTCTGGCGAGCATTTTGCGCCCTGGATTGTCGGAATTTGCTGCGTTTCCACAGATCCTATACGTTTTTACGATAGCAGTGTCGGCCATTGTAAATGTAAATCGGCCGCGAGGCGCATTCCGCGCCAAAAATTTTCGCTGCGGGACCATTCCCGATTTTTGCATAAGATTTTTCGCGTCGACTATATATTTATTTAAGTTCGCAGCTTGATTGCGCCCGCATATATTGCATTAAAGTTCCAGTGATAGGTATGATCATTCAAGTTCAATAATGCGACCGGAAGAGGAGTCATCCCATCATCACAGTTTAGCCATCGCTCCGATGAGTGGGATCGCGTTGCTAGCACGGAAATTTTCCAGCTTCAGTCAAAACACCTGTGAGAAGGACGAACAGTTTTCTCACGCTGATGATCAGCGCGATAGAGAATGCCAGCGATACAAAAGTGACTATCTACTGGAGAATTTCATTTGGTGTCATATAGACATTCAAAGTGTTTCTTATTTTTTTTTCCAGGGTGAACGATGATTTCTCGGATCTGGCTAGTTCTCCTCATGGTTGACGCCGTTTGTGCTGTGCTAGGGTACGGATCCACTCAGAGGTATGGTGGGTACGTGTCTTGGCCAGGCATTCGGCCATCATCTGTCGTCTATGGAAACAACCTTTACCATCCGCACTTTGGATATGGCGTTCAGACAATCGACATCTCTCCTTTCCGAGTTTCTCAAAATACTCCGTATGTTTACAATCCGTACTGGAACCGGAATCCATTTGGCCCACCATATGGTACTTTTCAAAAGTTAACCAGTTGGCAATATTATTACTTTATTAGACGACGAGTTGATTTGGCCCGCCAGTAGGAAGGGAAATCAGAAGCCGCACCTTCCGCCTCCTAGCAATCCGATGATCCTTCAGAACCCCATGGAAATGAACACGCCGCCAAATAACGAAATCAGGGAACCTATTGAGATACAAGCGCAAGGAGCGGAAATCGACATTCCGCAACTAAATCCTGACAATGAACGGGAAACGACTGCAGAAGATGAAAGAATCGAAACAAGTCTGATCGTCTGTCATGGTATGAACAAATTAAATTTAGAAAAATATCGAAGAATATATGAAGGAAAAGGGTAAAAATAAAGAATCTTAGTTACAGAGACCGCCACGAACTCACCACATACGAAAAAACTGGAAAGCGAAATGATGACAACGAGCCAGCCCGTAACGCAGGCACTGCAGGTAAGTTATACAAAAAGCGATGCTTTCTAGTACTGTGCATAGAGTTCTCCCTCGAGCTCCACAATAAGTAGCCTTCCAACAACGTCTCTTCGTCCCACAGCTTCTAATTTTGACCCGGGATCAACAACCACATTCAGTGGTTCTGGTAAGTTTCTTTCAATGTCCAGACACCGTTCAACTGAGGCCTTTAAAATGGTATTAGATGATTTACTGTAAACCAGCTTTTCTAGAGATGTTGTTAACAATTGTTATAGCGCAAAAAAAAAGAACAGAGTTATGCATTTAAACACATTTCTTAAATACAATCGCCTTCAGCTAGCACGCCTCTCGCCCACACAGAGAACACGGATATGAACGAAGAGTTGGGACAGCAGAGCACAATTACGAATATCAAAGAAGCACTGACAACGACATCGGTCGGCCACTCGGTAAGCTCAGTGCAGCCAAATCGTGTTTCTAAAAAGCGCGTTCCTAGGATAAGCTCAATGATCATTCTACGGATTTTCCCGTTTATGCAAGCACCACGAACGAAGAGTTGGGACAGCAGAGCACAAATGTAGACCGCGTGGATGCGCAGGCAGTCATGGAGGGCAGCGGTGAATCGGCGCAAGTAAACATTTTGACCGAAGCACCGATCATTTTTGAAGAACGACTATGGACAAATGACGCGATCACGGAGAGCACATCAAGCTCGAAAGGGAGCGGTGAGCAAGAAGGAAGCGGAGAAGGTGAAGGGAGTGGTGAAGAACCTACAGATGGTGTTGATGAGTCTACTATTGGATTCGATAATGAGGTAAATTTTATTTTATGTATTCGGTTGTGTTTAGGAAACTGTTTACGTAAATGATCAAATGCGAAATGAGTAATGCTAGCAGAATTATGATTATTCTGTCTTTCGACATATTTTGTTGATTGACAGCGAAAAATTTTACTGTAATGAAAGACTAAAACTGTGCGTAAAATGAGAGTCGTCATACGTGTTGTTCTGCTTGTATGAATTGTATTTGTTAAGAAACGTTCACCCGATTTCGCTCCTTCAACCAGCATTGTCAATGAAATCGTTACGGTAAATGGCAAAGTTGTGTACTTAAAGGTCACTCGTTGATTTAGACGCCTTCTACCCTGCCCATGAATAGCACAACGGTCGAAGAGGTAAACTATCACGAATGGGTTTTCACACCTTCAGCTACTTAAGGATAACGACGCCCGATTTTCTACGACTATCATGAACACTCCAGAACCGACGCAGACGCCAGTCACCCTGAATACCAGAAGGCGAAGGGCGACAAAGTCTCCTCCAAAGAAGTCCAGAGTTTAAGCGATGTTGATAATCGAAACTAAAATAAATAATTGAACAACAACGATCACTTAGGGAATATGAACGAAATATTTCTTGGTATTGCCGCACATTATTCCTTGGGAAAAGCTTGTCATAACAATTTATTTGAGCCACTTAAGCACAACAACTCTAGCCGATGGCAATATCTTAACGAATTCTCTAAGGGGCAATCACAGATACACCGATTCGGTGTGTGATATTCCACGTCAAGAACAGAGATTAGGCTGTTTAACTATAGAATACTAGGCTAAGCTTCGACTCAACTACACCACAGGGAAGCTGATCACAGAAACGAAGGTTCCTTGTCCCTCGCTTAGAAAACAATGCACCCTACGTCGAAACGAGGAAGCAAAACAACGTTTGTATATATACACAAAACACAACTGCTGAGGTGACAGATACTAGAATCGAATAGAATGCTCGCGCAGCGCTGTACCCGATGCATCAGCGCGCGACACTAGCACTGATCGCCGGAGGAGAGTTCCCGTCGTTTCCAGTTGTGAGAAAAGGCACCGGTGAAGGATTCTCGCCCGTTTGATGGCGCCTACGAGGACGCTCCCCAAACAGGCGCTCTGGGTTGTCGGGGGCCTGGATAGAGCGAGCCTGATCTCGCATCACGCTGTACAAGTCCTGCTCCCTTTGATGGTAGATCTAAAGAAACTTTAAAATTCGGGCTGTGCCGAGCAAACAACTTACGGTGATCGCTTGGCGCTGTCCGCCATTTTCATCCGGATCGAAACTGTCGGTCGCATCTTCGGGAGGCCAGAAGCGACCAGGGATGGTTATGGGCAAGGAACTACCGTAAGTCAGCGGGCCGATCCCGTTTTCAGTGGTTTCTATCGCGTTGGACCGGTAATTTGAATCAAACCCGCCTAAACACAGTTACGCATTAGTACTGAGTAGGCATATGCTCGATTTTACCGTTCATGTTGTTTGCAACCCGTCCGGATACCGAGTAAGCACGCGAGCCACCTCTCATATACTTGTCATCTGGAGTGATTCTTGTATTCTAGATTTGTAGCAACGCATGTAACTAACCTTCTTCATCGTCGCTTTCCCCAACCCTTTTTGTGGATAGACTGTTATTTTTCTTCCGGTCAACGTTCTCCTCGTCCATGGCGAAAATGTCGTCTGAAAAATCCTCCTGTCTTCAAGAAGGCTGCCTATAATAACTCACCGTCCTGGTCATCGTGTTGTGGACTCTTGTTCGCCATAGAAGGAAGTGTGATAACGGTAGATTCATTAGTACTAAGGACATCATCTTCGTCGATGTCGGAAAGTTCCGCGCTTTCCTTAGACATCATCTGCGAGATGTATTCACGCGGAAGCGACGAAGAAAACGACATGTTTATGAAGCTCGGCTTTGACTACAGGCGATCTACGACGAAAAAATGACTAAATATTGAGACCCTGTTTTCAACTGATCAGCATGTAACAAACTCACCTTATCAAGTGAGTGCGTAACTAATCCTCCAGTAAAGCAAGAATCTAGCAGTACATCAGAAAACAAAGAAGTGAAGAGCAACAACAAGAAATATTCGGAATAGGCCAACCCGTATTAAAATATATTGTTTCAATCCCTTCCTGAAAAGAATGGGTAGATAATTCATTAAATTCTATACTACTCTTAACAACAATGCGCATCGGAGAAATTTGCTGAAATAGCATGCGCTGTATTTTTCATTGATATGGAAACTCTTATGTTTTTACAGATTAGAAAGGCCAGTAAGTTAAGCATCATAGAAAATGGGGAAATCCTACGCGCTCACACGACACGCGACGCCTGCCCCATCGATTTATCGCCGTGCAAAACAACAGCTCGTGCTCCTAGAATGTCGTACTCGGCCTCACCAACGAAGAGGGAATCGCGACTTCTACCGAACACGTTGCCTTCCGCCGAGGAGGAGACGTCGCGACTCGTCATCCGGTTTCCCTGCCCGCTGTCTCCAGCGTCTTCTAAGCAGCGCCGTCCAACGCGCTGAGAGAGAGAAAAGCGTCCGTTGCGGCGGCGGTAAGAGGCAAGCGGGCGGGCGAACAACGAGGTGATCATAGGTCGGCCACACAAGGAGAGGTGAGCTTGCTCACACCAATTGAAACTCCACGCCCCACCCGCTCCCCTCCTCGTTTTCCTTAGGGTCCACCCAACTCCCGAGGCATTCTATGATACCAGCTGCATGATATTTAGCATAACATGTCATTAAATTATTGCATCACCCTTATGACAAAAAAAAACGGTTTCTGTGCTTCGCAGTGAAGCGTGGACCGTACAGTGATAGCACACGACAACGGGACTGTTGGAGAATGCCAAAGAATTGAGGTGGTGGCGAGCACTTATCAAATGCAGCTTTGGAAACTGCTGACTGGGCAATATCGACGTAACAACACTTCCGAACAACCCGAAATGAAAATCGGAAACACTTTACTGGAAAGAAAGAGACTGATCGAATCGTACTTCCTATTACCCATAAGCTTCTCATGGCACAGCGTAGTAAGTGACAGCCATGTAAAGTTCAACTTATTTGTTCCCAAACAGTGGAAAACGTACAAAAGCTCTGATGCAAAGCATTCAAAGAGCTTTAGTACTGAAATTGATATATATGACTTTCCATTTACAGAACCTCGGAAAAGGTGCTAAATTTGAGGAACAGCAACATTGTATGTGCTTCATTTCTTATCATACTGGCATGCACTCCAGCTTTAATCCTATTTTCATTGTCAGTAAAAACCCTGATAAGACAGATGCCCTTTAAGACTGTAAAGCGGCCAATTGTAATGAATCACAACGTTTACCGATCACAGTCTCAATCACAACAGTAAGAATCGTTTTCGGAGAACATAAACTTTAAATGTATTCTTCAAAACAATGAAAAATGCTGTACCCAAATTCTGGTTGCGTGTAGGTGTGAATAAAGTAGATGTGGGATTCTTTCCTGTGCACGACTCGGCGTGTTTATGCGTTAAACAAAATATAAATACAGCCGAACACAAACAACGGTGACCGCTCAGGCAAAGCTATCCTCGATATCGCCTTTGTTTACTGTTGCAAACGGAGATTTGTTTTCAAACAGACGCAAAAGGTTTCGCACTTTACAGCTGTGGAATATTCTCGCACGTAGCGTCTCTCGTGACGATGCACTTTAATGGTTCCATAATTCCACAATTCTTCCCGAGTTAAAATGTGCGATTTCCACGAATTAGATGAACTGATATTGACTTTTCGATATTTTGCTAAGAGAACGCATGTGTCGGTCGATGACGACCTTAAGAACGGTTCTCTGGATAGCACATTGCTCTAATGCTGGATTTATTTCAATTGGTGCTTTCGCCATGGGGTTGCCCAGATAAAACCGATCAATTGCGAAACGTCTGCTGCCTTTACGGCCATTTCATTTGAAAAGAGGTCAATACACGAAAACCTTGTTTATTTATTGAATGATCGATGGCTCTCAGATAATCTGTAATTACAAACAGAGCGCACGAACGATCATTATTGTTGTAGTGTTTGATGTTCTGTGAGGAAAGTGCAGTCATTTAATTTGAGGTGATTTAGCCATTTCTGGATTGCGGATTATAGTCGCTAGCACAGCATGTGGCCAATTGCGTAAATATGCAAAATATCGAAAGCAATAATTGCTCGTTAGTAGCCAAGCGATTGCTGCGCGCAAGTAGTAATTAAACGGACGATGTAATCACGAGCTTTTCCTGACCAACAGAGCAATAAATGTAAGTGCATCGACAAACGGCAGTAGAACACTTCATGATGGAAAGATCGTTTCGCGGACCATTCGAACATCATGTGAAAGATGTCTTAAACAGATGTAAAACTGTGGACAAAATCAGTTTGTTGAGAAAGCCGCCGCCGCTTCGAGGTTGCCATGAACAATTGTTCTGTGCGTTGATCGGTTGCCAGCCTATACCAGTCATTTCTGGGCTGGATGGTGTTTGCGCGAAAGACCCATAATTATACAAGAGAATGAGAGTAAGGGCAAAGCTGGAACGGATCGTCGATCACATAACCTTCACTTCACAACTTCACTATTTTTTACGCTATTTTCATGGGTGCAGTTAAATAAAAAAAATTAAAAGAATTATCCATTATGACCAGTTTCTTGCTACTTGACACACAACTGCGAAGAGTTCTCAACGTCCCTTGCTCACCCTTCTGTATACACTTGCCATATATGATAATTAGTCTTCACTGAGATCGATGTGCGATGCAGACGATTTTCATAAATGGTCAGTTGTCGCTTCCAACAAATGATGTCGACATGACGATCATTGTAAAGCATACTATGAATGAACGGTCTTCAAATAAAATGCATATTTTTCTTTTTTCGTTCTATCCCATTCAGTGCGATGTTCGCACTTGTGTCGTCCAATATCGCTGTGCATTTTGCCTCAAAACGGCAATACTGCAGATGCGATCAAGCTCTACATCAATTTGCTTATTTGTTTCAGGTTCTCGATATGGAATCTCAGAACAACTTCTGCTTTATTTGTAGGAATGTCCGTAACTCTGTGTTTGATTGCTTCTGTGTTCATTAACTTATTCATGTACTATCGATCGATTGGTATTTGGTCGCCGACTGGTTGTTGTCTGCGAGCTAAGATAAACGGCCGACGCAAAGGATAAGGTCAGGCGTGCTCTCTGATGTGGGCAACGGCCTTCCTCGTCCGTCGGCCGTGGCCCTGAACAACTAGAGCATCGATTTTCGGGCACATTGTGCGCGACCTCTGCGCTCAATCCTTTCGTGGCGTGTGTGTCCATCCCATTTGGGCACTTACCGTATTGGCGAATGCAGAAAACGTCGAGTGGCCGAACAGAAACGGTTAGCAATGTTGGCATTACGGGTATGAGTGTATGCGACATACCTTGTCTTGCCAGCACTGTTACCCAGATCTGTGCACTTTCTTCTGAGATGGCGACCTCTGCACGTAATGAACGAGCGACACAACGGCTTTGCATCGGGAGCGGGAATGGGAACGGAAGAGAGCGTAGCTGACGCGGTCGACTACGCGCGTCGATTGAGTGAAGGAAAGACATATGCGAATGATGTTGTGATGGTCAGAGGAAAGATGGAGGAGGACGAGACCCGGAGGCTTATCTCATTACACAAAATGGCACTGCCCAACAGGAGGGGGCCGCTATTGGGGCTAACTGGGCAACTTCAGCGCATCCATCGCCATTCGACCTAAGTGATGCTTTCGCAAATATTCCGAAGAAATCCACTGATTCCGAATAGCAGAGAGCGAGTCCACAGAGTCGAAATCGGGATGCCCGGGGCTCGAGCGAAAGTTACGGGTATGACTCAGATGCTGCATACCCAGTAAATTTCGACTCGAGTCCAAGAATCCACACTTCCTGCTGCCTTCCTTCGTATAATATCGTGCGAAGATGTTGGCCCGGAGACCCGACGGGAAGCCTTAGCGATGACCCACTGCTAGCGATTTGACAGCGGACCGCTCGACAGCGCACAACACAGTACAAATGAGCGACCGAGCGCTGCAAGTGGACCGCACAACTGCATCGCCCGGACCTATCTAAGTGGATTAGATCAGCGCTAAGGTCACAGAGCATTTGGTCTCTCGTCCTCGCATCTCAATCTCAATCGATAGCCACAAACGCCGCGCACGACACTTTGACGCTCCTCCTCATTACTGTACGCCGAGTGCAACTTCCTCAGGATGAAGTTCGAGTACAATAATGTTCTGGGAGCACTGCTTCACAACACGAACTGGAACGTTCGCTGATCG
The DNA here is from genome assembly GCA_030435675.1 of Steinernema hermaphroditum. Classification (NCBI taxonomy): domain Eukaryota; kingdom Metazoa; phylum Nematoda; class Chromadorea; order Rhabditida; family Steinernematidae; genus Steinernema; species Steinernema hermaphroditum. The sequence goes on along the minus strand of CM059625.1, from coordinate 8,790,401 downwards.
TATGACCAGATAGTAACATTGGCCGTATGATGGCGGCGATGCTGTAGCAATAACGATACGTCACCAATCGAAATTGAGAACGGGTCGCAACACTTGCGGAAGCCCAGTGTACAAACCGTGACGAAATGTAAATGCACACCAAGGCAATAGTAGTGTTAGAGCAATCACTAACTTGTATACCAATGTAGGCTCCGGCTATTGCAAAGGTCGTACTGTGTGAAATACAAGTTCTAGACTCGTTAACTAAGACCAACAGCTGAAACCTTTATGTAACATTACCCAGTACGAAAACCGAGCTTGATGAACGTATTTCGCATAAATTAGCTCTACGATTTACAGATAGAATCACAACACAATGATCAGCAAAATCACAAGAGTGAGAATCTTAGTTGCCGAAAAGTGCCAAAATCTCCGACGTGGATTTTTTAGCGTCTGAAAATTCCATATAAGAACGAGTGGCCAAAATGAATAGAAACCTGTTCGAGATTCAGTTGGAGGCATAGCATTTGGAATCGTTGGTGAAGCAGGAGTAGCTGCCGCCATACCCACATTCAAACCCATTAGGTCATCAAAAACAGATACGTTAGAGCGACATGTAGGCTGGCCGTTAGCCGACAACGGATCAGAGTTGGACGTTGATGCAGTTCCGAATCCATTAAAATCCCCGAAAGGATCTGCGACTCCATTTTCTTGAAGCACAGGCAGCGCTGCCACCTGCGTCACAGGAGGAGCAGAAACGACCGGTCCGAAGATGTCGTCGAGTGCATCAGTAGGTTCAGCGGCCGGTTTCGCCGGAATATCACCGAAGAGCAGGTCAGCATTGCTCTAGAACAAATAGAATCCAATTGAAAACCAAAAGCATACTAGACTATTCGTAGAAGGCGCAGATGGCACATGAACTGAATCCGAAAAGTCCAAAAGTTGAATTTCCTTGATTGGAGGCTGACTCGCTGCTGATGCCGGGACATCAACCTTAGACAACGATCGTGCAGCACCGTTAGATTGCTTGCCTGCCGAAGGCAACTTTTTTACCTCTGAAAATCATATATAATTTTTACATTTTACGATACCATTTAACCTTTCTCCGATTTTACGTCAAGAGGCAAATCACTGACATTAACAACCGGAGGTGACCAATCTTTCATGATGTACCTAAAACTTGACACGTGATCAACAACCGAGGTAGAAACCCACCTCTTCTGCTCGTACTTGGCACGAATGAAACTTTCGAGGCTATGATCATTTTGAGCGCGACGAAAATCTTTAGGCAGTCCGTGTTCATACACGGCACGGCCCTTCGCATTGCCCATGACGCGCATGCTCTGTACCTGTTCAGGAGTCCAAGAATCAAGATTGACTGACTTGACCTAAAGTTCGAACAAAATTGCTAGTTGTGACTTCCAGAAACACACCTTTGTCAAATGAACTCCCAGATTCCTGTGTATACCCGCACATCGAATGCACAAGAAAACACCCAAATTCCATGAAGCCCAACGAGGTTGCTTGGCGTCACAATCCGCACAGTACTTGTTGTCTTCCTCGCGCAGCAATTCTATGATCATCGCTAAAAATGTGCCAAATAAGAAAATTAATCGGAATGCGTGTTACCTTGCAACCTATCCTGTTCGGCTTTTTTCAAGTCGACCTTACTTTTAGGTGGCATTTTAACTACACTACCTCTACGTACAGCTCGTTCTGAAATTGCATGATCGCTACTATGCTTGTACGAAAACGTCTTAGACGACACGTAATGAAACAATGAGACGCGACAGCTAGAAACCGGCATATCGTAAAACAACGTAAAATGTCTTGCAAGTGCAAATAACGAACGACGCGCACGCACACAGTCGCATGAGATACACTGGCTTGTGCTCGCGTTGATATGAGAGAAGAAGCAAAGCGAGAAAAAAGCCGGAGTCAAACAACATTACTGACGATAGAAGTCCCGTCGGCACAGATCATTTGTTATTAGGCTGTCACATACCGAAAATAATATTCGCCGACTTTATATTTCTTAAAGAAGAAAAGAAAAAAAAGAGGACAGCCGCGGAGATGAACTATAACGGCTTCACATAAGCGAATAAGCAAGCGCAGCACGCCAACATTAGTTAACCCCTAACCATTCAATAATACCAAACGAGATACAGCTGTGACAAGACAATCGACGGTTTTCTCAAGGGCGAAAACTGACCACACTTTTACGAACGATGAAATCCGCCGCTCCCGGACATGCTCGGATAGATTGTTACGTACGTGTACTTGTCACGACTGGCGTGTCGAGACCGAGGGAGGCACATCACGCCTTTTCGTGGTGAGGAGCAATGTGGAAGCGCTGACGAACTCCGCTATCGCAGACGTTAGCAACGCTTTCACGAATGCGTTACTCATCCGTGAGACAGAACCAGCGTGCGAAGGGAACTATTTTCTACGAAATAGCTACTTTCCAAAATAATCACTGTATATAACCGGCGAAACTGGGATTTAATTCGTGGAATCATAGACTGCAGAAAGAAAACCGTTGACCACATTGGCGTCTCCGTGCCTGCTCTGCTGGCACTGGATACGGTTGCCGGGGAGACCAAGCCGTTTTGAATTCGCAGGCATTCGGTTTAACGTGCGACGTAAGTACTTCCCAAAATGTTTACATAAACACGCCACATATATTCATTTAAATAAATTAGGCGATTTACGTATACGCTCCAAATGACGGAACCAGTTCTGCCGTCCGCAGCAACCCGGCAGAGATACAGGTGATCATATCAAGACGTTCTTAGACAATACGATTTCTTTAAAATATGTACATTTTATTTAATGTTAAAATAACAATATCATTTGGAACTGGAACGCCATCACGGAAATCGGTTGAAAGTGATTGTTGATTGGAAACATGTATGAAGTGCAGATCAACGTGAAGTTGACATGAACATTGAAAAAGACAATAACATCCAAGAAATGATAAATGGAATCAAGAGCGCGGAATGAAGAAGTACGTGCTTTGAAGCCGACTGAGTTAGGAAGTGAGGAACACCATCATTAAGAATCCTCAATTCAAAGCAATTTCATTGCGAGGTAGGGTTAGGACCGCCAGTACGCTGCGCACCACTATCAAGCGTCAGCGATTTGCCAAAACGGGAAAAGCGGCGAGAGAGACCGATTGACTTGACGCTAGCTAGGGAGATCTTCCGAGTCGGTTCAACACGCTTAGCCTAAAAACAGGCAATACCTTCACTTGGTAAGAGTAAGAGCTGAAATATTTACTGTTCACGCATGCACGTCATTTAACTGATTTTTCCTGAGCACTCCCCTTAGTGTACATCACAAAAGCGGCATGCACAAACATTACACACAGAGCAAAACAATTGAATGTAACAAACCTCGCTTTGAAACCGACTGACAGAATTCATCATTGCGCTAAAGTGAAAGAAATGAGTAAACAGAATACTGAAACTGAAGTAAGTGTGTAAATAAGTTGACACGTATCATTCAGGCAAGAACACATGTACACAATCACGAACAGATCGTTAGTAGAAACGTTAAAGTTTAGTACTCAGGCACTTGTGTAAGTTGGACAAATTGTCATGCAAACGCTAGAGAAAGATTAAAGTGAAAGACGAGTGTCGTAAGTGATATCGCTGGTGTTGAGTGTGGCCGGAAGAATCCACCTCACGGATGGAACAGAGTCATCTCTGAAGGCCGTCATCCATCGGTTGCATAAGCTTGCCGTGCGTTATCGAGAGCACGTAGAAAACTCCTGACCTTCTCGAGGGTAGAATGGACTGTGTCACGTCGGTTTTCCAGAAGGAATCTGCCGGCCGTCTTCCAACGGCTTTGGGCTTTCCAAACGTTTTCGTCCGCCGCAAGGACTCTCACGTGAAGGCGTCCACCTGGAGCGAGACTTGTCGATGCTTTTAATGGGGCTAAAATGAGTTTTACTGTCAAGTGTAACTGTTGAAACCATGTGTAGTCAGCAAGTAATGTAACACTGTTATTACCTTGCCTAGCGTTATCCGCATTTTCCTCGGGAAGCTCTTCGATTAGCACAAAGTCGCTTTCGTCTTCCTCGAGCCGTCGCGCTTTCAAGAATACCTGAATAGAAATGATGTAGAACCGAGCTGCGTAAATGAATTCTTGTGCTACCTGCTTGATTATATCGCTGGACGTGCTGTTAACACTGGCCCTCAAAATAGCGTATGGCTGGTCTTCGCTAACGTTGTGTATGCAAACAAGAAATGTGTCACCCATGGACCTTGCGCGTGGATGAATTCCTGAATACCGCCGTGTGTGGAAAGTCCTCCTTGTTTAATTCGTTACCTGGTGCATCTAAATGTTCCGCTGAGGTGGGCTCGACATCCAGAGAGCGTCCGTGGATTTGCGAAGAGGATTGCGACTTCGGAGTTGTGGGGATAATCTCGATGCCTTTGCGTTCAGTGCATGTTGATGCGGAACTGACCACAGTCGACGAGGATTGAGCAAAGCCTGACGACGATGATGTTCCCCCACTCTTTATGATCGACGTGATCCAAGCTCTACTGCTGGGATCCTAAAGTAGTGTAGAATTTAATTGTCGCATGTATTTGCATTAACGAACCGATCCTTTTTTGCGGATTAAGAATCGGCGCGTCGATCCGTTCCAGCAAGCAACCGCATCCATGATTGGCTCATTTGGAGGAAGAACACGGTGATTGCCGGAATCGGTAGAAGATGTCGCAGCGTCATTGGGCTCTGGCAGAGCAAGTGCTCCGCTAGTGGCTCCAACACTTTCTTCAATCAGGACATATTCCTCCGCTGTGTCTGCGTTCTTTCCCGTTGCCGAAAGCGCAGCCTGGATAACACTTCTCACGGTGCTGCTTGATTCTGCGTGAACGATTGTGGGTGTGTCGTCGGCATAGAGGCCGGTTATTCTCAGTACAAAGATTTGCCTCTTCAGCATGGGAATCGGCTTCACCACGGCATTCTGCAACAAAATCTGTCGATTAGCTGTCACTTACCACTTACCGGGTCAATTTTCAAGGTTTGGTAAGCTAGTTTCTGGTCGAGATTTAAATGAGCCTGACCGTCCTCATCATGTAGGTAAATGTGCTCTTCTTGCTCAAAGCGAGATCGGATGAATAGCATCGACTGATCGATGGCTTGATTGGCCGGTGTTCGAAGGGGAAGGTGCCGATATCCTGGTCGCAGACATCGCACGGGAACAACCCTTTGGGCAATAACTCGCCCATTGCTGGCGCTATCACACACGGAAAATCGTATAAATGCCAGATCCAAGAAAGTGATTCTACAATGAACAAGTAACAAAGAGATGAATGACTGATGTTAAACCTGAATGTCGCTGTGTGATTCCACATAGGATTAACCGAATTCCGACTGATCGCTTTTGTTTTTTCTTTTGCACAGTCGGAGGAAATCCCAATGATCTCAATTTCCACATATGGACTGGCATGATGTTGGTTAGGGAAAACGTGCTGTCCAGATATAATCTGAAAAAGAACATGAACACGCGGATCTGAAATCAAAACGTACCGTTAAGGTCAGAATTATTGCTGAGTGTTGGGCCAATTCCTTTGACAACGGATTGAACTTCCTGTACAGTGGATGGGAGGAATCCCAGAGAACCCGCGGTTTCAGTGTGTAACCGCAGTTTCCTGTTTGCTCGAACATTGCCGCATTGACTGCCATCGCCACATCGGCTGTTTGGAAATTCAAAGCCACCATCTGCAAGCCGAACGACCAATAAAGTACAGGATTGAAATTTGATGAATCGATGCGCATTCCTCCCGGATACGTTCTGACGACGTGATCTTTCGTGTAGGCAATGCACTTGAGCGCATGTTTCCGGCATAACTTTCGGGCAGAAGCTTCGTTAAGGGAAGTGACTTGGTAACAAGACGCATTACTGTTGGGACGAAGCTGGGGTGACGAAGGGACATAAGCGTCATCGCCGCCTCTGTTCATGTCACTTATCTGACCGCTGCTTTTCTGTCTTCTCGGTGGAGTGCCCGCTCCAAGCAGATTCGATGTCGCCCTCGTTCTGTTTGCCAATGGCATTGTGAGGCTAGCCGCATCGTCTAGAGGACCTTTCTTACTTGTCACTTCTGTTAGCGGTGGAAATCCCTGAATTTAAGTTCATATTAAAACGAATGAACCAAACACCTTACTTTGAATTTAACTGCCTGGACGTATATGACCAAGTCAGATAGCTCAGGGGCGAGCTGAAGACCCGTTTGTTGCTTCCGTACGACTTGAGTGCGACTGGACGAAACAGAGTAGCCGTAAATGTTGTCTTCTTCGTTTTTGAGATCATATGGAACAACAGAACCCTAATGATTAGAAGTTAGTTGTATTCGGGTGAGGCAAGAACACACCGTATTCGATGTGGCCTTTGTTATGCTCTTCCTGCCATCGCTGTTGTCGCTGTTCAGTGAATCCTGCTTCGTGGCCTGCTGCAATTTCGATTCTCGCTTTGAAGATACCTTGGGACTCTCCGTGTCAGTTCGCTCTGAAACTTAAACACATTTGTGGATAGATGCTTCTTACTATCAATGTTTAAGGTTATAAGCGCTGAATTAAAGCATATTTGCATAAAATCTTACCGTCAACATCGTCGTCTTCTGGTTCTTCTTCGTCCAAAAATTCATCGAGATCGTCGTCCTCTACTTCATCGACGGTGCTCGATTCATAAGAGTTCTTGCTTTGCTTTCGGTGAAGAGCGATTTGAGTGTCTCCTCTGGCGAGAGTTCTGTCGTACGACAAGCCCGCTGACGGTTCGGCGATCATCTTCTTGTTCTTGATCAGGATTTTGTTCTGTAGCTGCCACGGGGATGGTAGATGCGCATTATCGGAGTAGTCAACGTCGAACAAGAAGTTCGTTACCAGTTTGTCGCCCAAAACCGTTTTGAACATTTGGGCCATCTTTGCTTGCTGTTGGAGAGAGCAATGGTTTTCGATGCTCAAAATCACCGGAAGAGTGCTAGTCATGAAGGCACTCTTTTTGATGATATCGACAACTTGACGAAAACTGATTTTCGACGTAAACGTGTGACCGTGGTAGATGAGAGGAAGACCGTCGTCCCCATCCCAGCAGTCAAGCTCCACACAACGACAACCTGTTAGCAGAACCTGTCGATACATTTCTGCAGAAGATTCGCCTTTCAGTTGATGTCCCGTGAGATAGGTGTTGTGACTGGAGCAGATGTAGTAGTAGGATAGTGGATAGTGAAGTGATGACTGATCCACTTCAATTGCTTCTGGCACAAATGCAAAATTGCTGGGATCACAGAGGAATCTGGCAAATCCCTCAAAGGAGAGTTGCTGCTTGTTGCGACACACCGGATCCGGTTCGTGCTCCTAAACAATAGAATGACTAACAGAAAAATGCGGGAAAGTATACTTGAATTAAGCGAACGCAATAACTTTCATCAACTTGCTCCATTTGGTGTGTCAGAATGAACTGTTTAAGCATTGGAGGGGTCAAAAATGAACTTCTCGATGTGTCCATTAGTCCAGTGCTAAATCCATATAACTAATTCAGGGCAAATAAAATTGATCTGCTAACCTGTTAACTGTTGCTATTGCGAGTGCATTGTAGATTTTCTGCTGTTTCTCATTTATATGCGCCGAATGTGAAGAGTTTCTTGTAAGCACGTCTAAAACACACTAGTGGAGGAAGAATTGCACAGAAATTTACCGTTTGGCAGAAAATCGACTACCGACGGCCCAGACACAGAGTCTAGACGAGACTGCATCCGCGGACTATGCTTGTCTCGATCCCTCTTTTGAACGTGACCATTCACGTTTCCGTTTACCAAACATTCATTGAACACATCTCTAAAAGTGAAAAAAAGATTGAATGAGTGACCATTAGCTATGAAAGCATACTTCAAGTCCTTTCTCATTCGAATGCTGAACAAGCGGTACAGCTCGACGAACTCGACCAGAGAAACGGGCTTCTCCTGGAACTCCTTTCCGGAGGGACCGTTAAGTCCAGAAACTTGTCCACTACTGCTAATTGAGCCGGAATTAGGCGTTTCACCTCCTCGCGACCGCCAGGACTTTATCGAACGACCTCCTACGCTGCGTCCTCCATATGAGCTGCTTGTGGGGGTGCGCGATCGAGGGGTATACAGGGAATCCAGATCTCCTGCGTCACTCATTGCTGTATCTCCACGCGGTTTGAGCAGATAGCCGGGACTATTGGGACCGGGTGGGCCGCTCTGGCTTGACATTTGACTCTTGATGGAAGGCGGTCGGACCTAAGAGGTTATGCCAAAAAAATGTTTACAACTAAAACATCATACCAATGGCGACTGTGGCTGAGGGCTTTGGCTGCGACTTCCATCCTTTGAGGTTCCTCTCATTCGTCGCGTAACTGCAATGGTCATCTGCTTCAGCCGACTACGTGCGCCTCCTCCGTCGGTCGATGATGACGAATCTACTGGCCGCGAATTGCATGAGATTGTTTGATTGAGGCCTAAAGCAGCCGGCTCGCTGAAATCTTTTGTACGTGATACGTTACCTCGCCATCTCTCAACACGTCCTCCAAAAGCCTGAAGGGCATCGAACGGTCGTGGTCCGTTGATTTTGCCATCGTCATTTCCAGCTTCCCTTTCACTTTCATTGTATAGCTGAAGATATAACTTCTTGAGCCACAAAACCCGCCTGTCTGCATGTTTGTGCTGTTCTTGAATGTGTTGTACTACATTCTGAAGCCCAATCATCCAGTAATGCGCAATCTGCTGAGGTGCCAGAAAATAAAGAAACTCGTTGTCCGAGAGCACGCATCCGAAGGAAATGGTCCAGCAGAAAACGGGGACCGACATTTCTTCAGCACTGTGACGACGATAGATAGCCTAAATTGTACAATCCATTGAAGCGCTTGCTAAATGATTGTTTACCTCGATGTCGAGATCGTACGAATCAACTGCTTCAACGGATTTAGCATAGCTGAGACGAAGAAATCCTTCGTCTAGACCGGTGCTTGCTGAGCCGCTAGGTCGTGGACTTGGACAGTTTGGCCCCGTACGAGCAGAATCGGGCAATTGCTGCATGTTGGGCATGTTCGAGCCTTGTTTGCTTGAGCCGCTTCCATCTTGAGCTTTCGACTAAAAACACAACAGACAACGTTATTGAAATCAAATTGGTGCAGGCCTACCTTTTCCTTCCCCTCCTTACTGGCTCCATAGGCTATTTTGTGCCACGAGATTACTCCACAACTGGAATCCAACTTCATCATACATAGGACACTTCTGCCTGTGTCGGGGTCGTAGTGAATTACGGTTGTTCCGTGCTGCAGCCGCTGTATAATATCAAGGTCGAATTTGTCAGTATCCAGCGGGATAAGGGTGACTCCGTGAGAAGATCCGCGAACTGGTTGCACAGGCTCAAAAGGTTTCACCTCATGCACTTCTGCTTCTGAAAAATGTCGTCGTGCTTTCAAAGTGGCTTAAAATCTAACCTTTGTTCCCGCCAGTAACATTTACTTGAGGTGTTGATGCAGCAGGCGCCTCTACGTATTTCATCAAATTTCGGCTATGGCGATGGAACAACTCGAGGTTATCGAGAACAATGGCCACCAAGTTGATTTTGTCAGCATTCAGCAGTCCGCCAACTCCAATGCGCGAGGAGAAGTGATCGTCGCCATTACAGTCGTTCATGAACTAACGCAGAATAGTTACTGAAACAATGGCAGAATAACACTTACGTGGAGCTTCTCTTTGTCCCCTTCGTGACCGATCACAACTACATTTGGCATGTCATTGACAATCGCGTACAGATCACGCAGGAAAACGCCGAAGAAAGGAATCAGACGGCATTGTGGCATTCGGAGTCCTCGTTGTACCGCCTCCAGATAAGGTGGACTAGGAGCAGCCTGGTTACTTGGAAGAAGCATTTCGCAGAACTAGAATCAGTCTTTGGCATTGTGCACTGAAATAACAACATCTTACATGCTCATATTGCTGTTTTTCCTCGGGACGCAGCGACAACCAGAAAGGCCGCAATTTCTCGCTCTTCAGTCCCATTAAAATCTCGACAGCAGCATTAAAATTGCCTGAAAATGATTTCAAATAAGCAAAGCACGAACACATAGGAATTTACCAATATTCCAACAGGTTTCAATCATACGCATGATGGAAACGAGAGCGATTTTACGATCATCGTGAGTAGGCTGGCTTACAATGACATGAGTGATCCAAGAGCTGACCTAAAATATTCCATCTTTTCTTGAAAACTTTAGAAAAAAAAACATACTTCTGAAAGTCTTTTGACCAAGTTTCGAACCGGGCTTGGATTATCGATAACTGGAACTGAGGTGAGGTCACAGCTCACATATCGAACGTAATCCATGGGACTAATTCCGTAGAAGAGCTGGTATTCGGTAGCTGACAGCTGGAAGGCGACTTCTTCGGGGAAATGTAGAATGTATTGGAGGCGCTCCAACTCCAGACGGAACAGAGTGATTGGTTCATCGTTTAAGATGAAGCCGGCCGCTGTTGAGGCACTTGACGACGTTGAAGCGCTCCGTGATGAGACTAAAAAAATACATTATGGTACATAACTCGGAGAGCTCTGCAAATAATTTTTCTTACTCAGTTGACAAACCCAAATGAGAATTGAATTTGGATCCGGCTTGGGTTCAGGCGGTGCAGTTGAAGGAGTCAGCGCGGAAACCAAACGACCGACTACCTTTGACATTTGATGATTTATCAGATTTACAATAAGAATAAGGCCTCAGTCAACTCAGGTCCGATCCTCACGATTCATCACATATTGAGTGTGCCACTTTTATGTCAACCTTAATTGAGATTACTGTGCTTAAACGACAGGTCTCCCGAGTATAATCAATCGGTGGAGAGCGGAAAGGTATGGCTACTGTGAATCGTGCTCGTAAAAAATTTTGGCGACCGCGTGTAAGTGCCTTGAAAGTCTCACATAGCCGAGACAACCTCATGGGAATAAAGAGAAATCGAACTAAACTATACCGCCCGGGTCGCCTTATTCTGCCGCAAACGATGTTAAAGAGACTAGCCACCTACTACGGTCGGCTGGGAATACCCCATATTCATACTTTCCGGCATGCATGCTAGCACGAAAAATCGCACATCACAGTGATACGCCAATTTGGAAGCATTCGATGTTTGTTGTTTTCGGTGTTTCGCTATTGAATAGGGAATAAATCGTCGCCGAAGGCAGTACGACTTCCCTTCCTCTTGGCCATGTGAACCCGACGCCACGCACGCTTTTGTTTGCTTGCGCAGTGGTTTTGCCGGGATTGCTAGCCTCTGTCCCCAATTGTCCCTTCCATCGTACACCACCATCCCGTAACAAATAGTTCGTTTATGGAAAGGAAACGCCTCAATTCCGATTGCGCTTGATATATTTGAAGATAGCTGTCCCTCATAAGTGAACACCAAATTCATATTTGCAAACGTGACGAGAAGTTTGCATGAAATAATTCTACTGCTAGATAGCTTAGTCAGAGAAATCATTCGTTGGCCCGCTCATGAGTACAGAGGAAGGGCAAAGAAACGACTTTGTAGCAGTAAAGGAACGGCGTTCCCTCGAACCCCACAGGGCATTAGGCTCACACGTCGCCTTGAGGGAGAACAATCAGGTCGGCGGTTCCTATGCCTAATACTGATGTAATTACGATAAAATGTTTGGATGAATAACCGCAAACCGTCAATCATAACGTTTCCGTTCGTCGTTATTTTTTTGCTATTCTTAAAAAATGCTAAAGGAACAATGCTTGATAGGACTCGTATGCGAAGTCTTGTGACAAAAGAGCTCCTTAATTCAATTCTGAAAAAAGATTATGGGAAATTGTCCACTTATGCCTATCAAAATAATGTGAGATCACAAGAAGTGCTTAGCGAGTGGCGACAGAAGAGTGAAAACTGCGAGCTGAGCAGTGGAGAACAGATCAAATTTCGATAAAGCTGGGCGAAACCCGGTCAGTAGCAAGCGCGGTGGTCACAGGGAAGCGCAGATCTATGAACATAAGCTAGGACGGAAGATTGCTCACACGCATAACGAGTTGCCCTAAAAGGGGGAAAAGAAAGCGAAACTAGAAGTTATTCGGAAACGCGGATCCAATTACGGCCCAACGGCAATGGGCTATGAATTCTATTGTGAATTAGAGGATGTTTGTTTATTGCGGAAGCCAGGAACAAACACACCCCTGAGGCCTATGATTCACTGCTTGCAAGACTGCACAGGGCCAAAGCCAAGGGGTTCAAGGAAATTCATAAGTCCATCGCAACGTATAGGATTGATTCAGAAGTTGTCATCCTGGAAAATGTCAAGAAGCGGAGCAAAAAGTCGTCGACACTACGAGATATTCGGAGTGGAACGAAATAAAGCAATAAAAAGCGCGACAAAAACTTTTGCTCGGCCCTTACTAATCGAATCATAAAATTGAAAGCGACAAAATCAAACAGTGACTAACCGCAAATACTTTTCATCAAATAAACGTTGACTAAGATCTTTCCTGCGACCGATGTTAGAGATGCCGGGTGTAGAAAAATTCAAAAAGGCTTGCTTTGCCTATATGAAATTTGAACCAACCTGAGGCAATGTCGAATATAGAGCGTCGAGGCATCACGTTCGATGTATTCAGAGACTTCTGAATGGAGTTGCTCGCGCTGTTCTGCATGATCTCCCAAAGAGTCATGGAGATCGATTTGAGGGCATTGTAGGATGGTGCTGAAAAGATCAATTCGAAATCTGGTTTCGTTGTTAAGTGTGACAATTGAGTTGAAGGGCAAATAGTTTTGAAGTTGAAACAGATGTCCAGAAAGGAAAAAAATCGACGAAAGCTGGAGACAATTCAAAACGATGAACAAAATTGTGTCTTCGTTCGGGGCACTGTAGTGAACGCGGGAAAAGCCGAGCAGACGCCACCGGAGGAGCTCCCTCCCCTCAGCAGCGATGAACCAATAGGAAAGAAAACAATTATCTTTTCAGGTGAGTCAGAACAGCGCATACGAGAGGCTCGGCGGTTCGCTGGCGAATAGCTAACGCCGATAAGAACGTAGTGCGCGAATGTTATTCATCAATTAGATGCGAGCTCACCGATCAGCTGCCATTTGGCACCGCGAAACTCGAGAAGTAGCTGATGCTTTGATACTCCTCCACCAACTCGCCATTGCTGAAGGGTAGATGCGTGTTGCCGTTTTAGCACTTGTTTTGTAACTCCGTCCAGCAGACAGAGTGCAGAACAGCTTAAGCACAGTAAACGAACTGTCTAAATAAAAAACTGGAAAGTGTAAACAATGTTTGTTCAGTTATTTACCTTTCGAAGAGTTCTGCCGTGCACAAGCTCTTTCACTTGAAACACTTTGCATCCGAATGCGGGCAACTTCTTTGCGGTCTAATAAGAAAAGTCGACTCACACCATTTTTCGAAAACTATACCTGAATGTATAATTTTTTCATTCCTAATTCACTTTCATAGACTTGACTGTGAAATAGCTTCCTCTTTCGTTCCTAAATTAATACAATTCAAACTTTATCCTTTAACCCATCCAAAAAAGAACGGTAGGCAAAAAACTGACTTTTACGAGTTTCACCGTTCGCCTATCGCCACGAAGGTCAACAGGCAGACATTGTGCCTGGATTTCTGCCGACATCACTGCGTCCGGATCTGTTATGCATCTCAGAAATGCAGCTGAACGACTACGCTGCTCTTGCTCAAACACTGACGTTTTTCGAGTGAAGCTGGAAAATGGGAATAGAACCTCGTGTAGGGAAGAAACGTACTTTGTAGAGCTGTTGTTGGGGACCCGAGGTGGAGTGCAGTAAAGGGTTTGGTCGACCTCCCAGGGCGTTACCATGATCTTCTGTGCCAAATCACGAATTCGGCCAAACTGGCCTTTTAGTAAATGCCTGCGGATGGTTTGCGTTCGTTTATTATTAGGCCAGTTTTCTTCGACGCATAGCTGTATTGATGCCAACATAGCCGCTTCATCTTTAGGACAAGGAAGAGCCCCGCTTATAACTTGGTCTTGAAACTGAAATGTGCACTTAAAAATCGAAGTGCATGAATTTACATACGTCTAAGTATTCGTCGTTGATTCTTTCGTCTGATTCAAGACTTGATTCTTGCTCGCATTCCTGAAGCAGTCGATCTGTTTCAGTAAAGAAGTCTAGGTGGCAAACCATTTGAGTGCTGACAACATGGATGATTTCCGCACACCAATTCTTGACTGTGGGGTGCTGCGGGGAATTGAGAATTTGCCGCAATACGTCAGCGCATTCTTTCATGGTGGACACAACATTAACGTTTTGTTTCGTATAAACGGCGAGTAGATTCAAAACCAGCTGTCGGACGCATTGAAAATCAGGGTTCATTTCAGTTCCCATCGAAATTAGGTGTATTGGGCTCTGAAGAACGTGTCATCATGCATGATTGTTGCATAATTGACTACCTCTCTGTCTGGTACTCGCAAGCTGTCACCAGAAGATCGTGAAATTGCGCGTTTAGGCAATGGTATTCGTGTTCCGATTGTCGAGGCTCTTTTGCGAAGTACAAAGCTGAACAGAAACGGCCCGGAATTGTCAGAAGCGATTGACGTTCCCGCTGAGAAAGTGGAAAGGCGAAGCCCGCCCGACGAACGACTGGATCGCTGACTCATGGCCGAGCTAGCACGAGAACTCCAGCCTCCCATTGAACTTTCTGCATGGTTATAAATTAGTATCGCTCTGGCAATGAGCAAGTCTAACCGTCTGATGATTTCCTTGAGGACATCTGTGTGCCATTTCCTGTCAATAGCAGAGGGGCACAGTCAGAAACTTCGCTACCGGAAAGCTCGGGTGAATTAACAAAGTATCCAAAGTCGAACTGCGACAATGCAGAGGGTCTTCGTATCTCTATGAGAGGGAGTCCCGGGATGGCTTGCGGGCTTGAGGGTCGCCGAGCATCGAAAAAGTTGCTGGAGGGGGGATCACGATCGTCGATAGGATTTGCCATAGGGATTGGAATCGGCGATCGTGGGGGCGATGCTCCATGAACTTCCAGCTCTGGAAGATAGTTATAGCCCATCAGCTTTGCCTTCGATTCTCCATTCGAGTCTTGCTGACCATGCGTCTTGTATGCCTGTCGCAAAGCTTCGCGACGAGTAAGTGGATAGTTTTGCAGCTTCTTCGCGAATTCGAGTACAGCATCTGAACCGCTAGTATTGCTGTCGGGACTTGAATCTCCTAAATGGAATTTTTCGAAAACAAACGCAGAGTTTACTACTAACTCCTTGCGTGTCGTTTACAAGGGTCCGTTCCCATACGACCTCGGAATAGCGATTGAATGTATTTGGGTAGATGCTTTTGAACACTGCTCGAGGAGGAATTTGTTTTCTTCGAACGATTTGAACCGCTACTTGTATCAGTACCCAATCTTTTCCTGCGTTCTTTCGACCGAAGATCTTTTGCTCCACTGCTAAGTCGCTTTGGACGCAATATTTCAACACTACTGCAATTTCAAACTTATAGATACTCGTAAAGATGACCTCATATTACCTCGATCTGCGAATGTGTACTCGGCGAGACATTCGAGATCCATTGTCAACGCGTAGGAAATTTTTATCTTTTTTGTTGTCCTCCCTTCTATCAAATGACTTTGACTTGACGAAACCCCTGAATGTAAGCAGTATGGATGGAATAGTAGGTTTATGTCTGTGTACCTGCCACCCTTTAGGCTACAACTGGAGTGCGCCCGAGGATCGTTAATAGACTTATGAGCTTGATTGTCTACTACAGCTACCCGCTTTTTGACCACAAGTCCGAGATCCCAAGAAAGTTTGTGCAAGAGTAACCGGAGAAGGAGTGTTGAGTCGAGCACAAGTCCCAGCTTACAGAGATGAGCTTCCAGGTTGTCCAGGTTTACCAACAAGTTTGCTAAGTTGTTAATTTCCACATTACCCGCGTTGGTAGCCTAGAAATTTCTGTTGACAATTCCAGTAAACGAAAACTCACATTTTCTGCCTCACTTTGAGCTGATTGCTCTTCCCCATCAATCGCAGGAGGTGAGGCTGCACTCGGAGACTCCTCGGTAATGGGCTCTGTGGTCGACGAATGTTGAGAGTTTTTCACCAGCTTCAATGGAATTGGGCTTATTTAAGACGTTCGATGCACCATCACCTCTTGAAGAACTTTTTGAAGTAGTCCCTCGACAGACATTGCTGATCTGCTGAACTCCTGCATGGTAGCCGGGGTAGAGCAGGTCTCGCAAATGTAGTCGTCTTCATTTGGAACATTGCCTGTACACGCTTTTTTCGCCTCGACAATCGACTCTACACAAAGACTCTTAAATCGAATTAGTAGTCAACAGTACCTGGCGCCTGGAAGAGGTTCACCCTGCTACCAACGCGGTCTCCCATCCCAACGTAGACGAGAATTCTAGCGGCGTGATATTTGACGTACTGTCCAAATTTTGTGCTGTGATTCGTATAATACCAATCGTCCGCCGGAAGCAACATTTGAATCAGAACGTCGTCAACTTGCATATCTGTGAAAAGACGATGAGTTGCTGGATCCAGAGCCAAGACGGCTATGCTTTGTAGAAGAATACAGAGCAGTTGCTAAAAAGTCATTGTCCACTGACGTGAAGCTATTTCTTACTGGGTCTAGCGTAGGGTCCAAAAGCTGTACGACGGTTCTCAATTGTGATTTCTGACTTAAGCGCTGCCGAAATGAACGAATATGACACAAAAAAAGAAGCAAGCGAGCAACAAGAATCTGGGTGCAGTGCTGCCAACACTGACGCCATCGATGGGCCGGGCTGCAGACGGATCTCATGACACCAGCTTCCCGATTCTGCATTGTTATCGCGTTATGCAATGATGCAATAACTAAAAATGGATTATCGCGGATGCTGTGAGCAAATGTGGATCACCTGTGCTAGGGTCGATAGCAGCAAATGCCTCCAATAAGTCAGTTTTCTTCTTTTGAAGAGGAGCATTGTAGCCGTCTTTCTGTTGAGGGTTACCATAGAAAAATACGTGATCCACTGTAGAATTCCTATCGTTCTGACTACCGTATGAATTGAAAGTTGGACTTGTTGGATCAAAGTCGGTAGAACAGTCAAAATCATGAGTACGATTGAGAAGACGCGAGGAATGAAAAACAATATCGTGCGAAGCAAAGAGATCATGAACGAGACCGGCATCGATTATCTGAAAGAAGACGGCTTACACCGTCGCGCATCGCAGCAAACCTTGTTCAAAGTGTTTAAGGCAGCAAATTGACTATGAGTTCCACTTTTTTGCAAAAATTGAAAGCAGAAGTTGACGAGATTCGAGAGCAATGCGATGAGATTCAGTTTGTTGGACTTCCGATAGGTGGGAGTGCTTTGCTGGTATTCACCGATCGACGTCTAAAGGACAGATTGGAAAGTCACGCAACGCGCTGGCTAAACATGGTACAAACCAGTAGAAGTTTGTGCAAAAGTCCTCCGAGGTGTGAGTCAAAAGTATCCCGATCGAATGTATTTGAAGCTGCTTCCAGTTGATTGGAAAATTTGAGCAAGGAACTCTAAATAAAAATGCAATGCCTTTGGTAAAAACATAGTTAAACTGAGAACCTGAATAGCTTCAAGACACTCGGGATTTGCAGCCATTTTTTGGAGTAGTTCCCAAGCTTGCTCCCACGAGACGGACTCAATAATCGGATCTGAATTTAAATTAAGAAGAGTACAGTTGGAGAAACTTTAGCTTCCATACACTCTTTCGTTATTTTCATTCGGCGCTGAAGTTGGAGAGAAACAAGAGATTTGCGGCGGGCGGATTCCTTTGCTGAAGAAGTATCCAACATGGAGCATGTGCTCACTGACGGAGCCGCAGAGAGTCTTGGGGATAGCGGCGCCTTCGAAGAGGAGCTTTTGTCGCCTGAGCTGGCTAAATGCTAGTTAGCACGCAAGAGAAAAACACAGGGTTCAACAAATTGTGAATTTCTAAGATGTTTTCCAAATGGCAGAAAAAAATTTGTTGAACGTGTAAACCCTACCGTTGTCAACGTTTAACCTCCATTGAGGTCCTCGGCTTATTGATCCCATCACGTTGATTTTATGCGGAATGTCAGGACTTCCATGCGCCACAGAGTCCGTATTACAGGAACTTTGAAAGAGATTTTCGACACATGTCTGCTGCAGCTTTCGGAGTTCCGGAGCTAAGTCGAGCGGGCAAATACCGCGCATGTTTTTTTGTTCGATTCTGTAACGTCCATGTATTGAAGAGCAAGTTACTTCAACTTACTGAGCCCCAAAGAAGATTAATGTATGAAGACAATGCCAGCTGAGAGGCGACTCGCGTACCGCAAGCATCAAGGGCGTGTTCCCGTCTTCGTCTCCTTGGTTCACATCCGCACCGTAGGCAATGAGCAAGGCGATCATTTCCGCACTTTGTGCCCTCACCGCTACGCCAAGTGGAATCTGGTCAATTATGGACACAACGCGCAGACCTGCGCAAACGCTGCACAGCTCGGGAGTCATGGAGTGGGTCCTGTAAACGCTGTACTAAATGCGTTAGAGACGTAGCAAAGAGGTTCACTTCCTTCTCTAGCACCGGTTGAGCCGTTGTAAACGACCACCTCTTTATTTCAAGGCAAAATGTGAAATGACTTAACGTACCTGGGCATTATGGAGGAAAGAGGTATGTTTCCGGTTGCGGTGCAGTTCCCCTTACAGTGACAAACGGCGGGGGCATTGGGATCGTAGCCGTTCTTCAGGAGTAGTTCAACAATTTCGCGTTGTTTGTGCGCTACGGCCATGTGAAGGGTGTTCATCACAGCGCACGTTGATCTGAACGTCAGCAATATAGGCACAGAAATTGAGAGTGCCATAAGCACAAATGCATTAGATCTTACAAAACATGACCAGGATTGACTTTTGATATGTTTACTATCACCCAATAATCTTCTTAGGTGAAAAGTGTTCGGTGAGCGCAAAGTTAGAAAAACTTCCGTACGTCCCTCACACGAGAAGGAAGCGAGCATCTAGGGAGCATGGAAATCGATGGTAAACAAATGAAAGTCAGGCGCGTTTTAATTTGATCCTCTGCCAAAGAAGCATCGTCGATGAACGAAGTTATACGTAAAAAGTAGAGCCCTATTTGTTTGCAAAGCATCAAGGTCTCACCTCCCACCAGAGTGTGTCGATACGGTACTCGATGCATTCGATCTCCTGTGGTTGCCATGCCTCCGTTGCGCTAACTCCGTAAGCGTATTGGTGCTTCCGATGCTAGGGGACGACGAAAGAGGTTTGCAAGGGTGAGTAGCCAATACTCTTTCCACCACAGAAACTTCTTCCAAATGGATTGCCTGGAAAAGACTGTGTTGAAAGGCCAGTGCGGTGTAATCGCAAAAAGAGAACACAGTGAGAAACTTACCTCCAACATCATTTCAGACAAATTTTGGCTAACGGACGGTTTCCTCTCTTCTCGTAGAACTCGCTGTGCTGCTGTGAAGGTAAATGACCGTCCTGTGTCCGTAGGTGTCCCTACGAGGGAAGAACATTCGCTACTTTCCCCCGTATAGCGACGCCCTGAAATCGCGGGAAAATCTTTCGAAAAACATCGGCTCGGATAAAGGCTGCTTAGAAGCTACAGTGAGCGGACATTAAAGTAAGCTGTCGGCGTTCCTCGTAATTCGTCGAACTCCTCATTAGAAGACAACAGCAAAATAAAAAGGAAATTCCATTAAAGCTTAATCTAGCGAACATCAACCACTGTCACCGTCACCCTAGGTCACCAGAAGGCAGCACTATGAAATACCTGATTGTCCCGATTGTTGTCGTTGAAGTCGCTGTCGAAGTCGTTTAGCCGTACAGATCGAGCTCTCATGATTCGATAGTTCAGTGGTGTAGCCGAACGGGTAACGGTCCGCTGTCTCCATTGAGGACTCTCGGGTAGTCGTCATGGCACTCACAATGGGCTCTCTTCTCAGCCGAGGAGACTTTTACCTCATATTGCGGATTCAGTCAGGTATTTTTGCATAGTGTGTGAATATTCCACCGTATACAATACTACAAAGTAAAACTGAAATTGCCGAAGGTTAGGAAGCAGGGAAGATGTAAAGCACGCGCTAAACGGACGTCAGTTATACGAGGGAACCGCGATGAATAGCTTAAAAGGTTTGCGTTTTTAATCTCGGATTAAGACACCTTTGACGAAACAGTGAATAGAAGGAGGCCAAGATCCCGAGTATGGCAGCTCCTTCTTTACGATGTTCAGAAAAAAAACAGACGTTTTATAGCTGTTTGTCATGGACAGAGTCCTTATAACCCATGGACGCACAAGAACTAATTAACTCCAACAGGAATTAAATACAAGCGAATGAATTTGCGACGAAACTGCAAGAGTAATCATTCGGCGTTGAATAGTGATGTGACATTTGCAGGAGTACCCACGGCCAAATAATTAGAAAACACGAAAATACCTTAGGATTAATCTGCATCATGTGGAGCCATCCACTTCTACGGCAAAGTGATTGGTGGCCAGATGGCGACCGAAAAAAACAAAGTATGATTTTGGAACAACAAACGTTATTGTTTCGGGTTGTTAAAGGTTTTTTAACTCGATCACTTAACAACCGTTCGCCCAAAGATGGACGAGCACGTCGAAGCGCAGCGTGTTGTCGCCAAATATCAGATTAATCTAGAAAATTAATAAACGCTGCGAACGTCAAATAGAGCTAGGAACGTGTGACGCATTCAAAGGCATCAAAATTTTGAGAGGGAATGCGCTGGAAGACGCGCTCAGCAACTACCTAGAGCTTTAATTAAATTATTGCGTCAACAGCAAGCACAGATTCACGAACAATGGGGCTCTAGGGCTGTTTGTAGACAATTTTGGCAAGGACATTCAGATTGGCCCCACCAACAAATAGAACAACATTCGGATAATCGAGCTAATATCATTCGGATAACCGTCTGCACCTGTCATCAATCAAACACCCCGAGGCCACAAAATGGCCACTGATCAGCGGGCCGTCAGCGGTTAGCAGTCCAAGGGGCGGTCATCGGTTGCGATAGAGCCGTTATTTCCTCGACCCGACGACTGTTTCGGGATACGAATCTATTCAACTTCGTCGATTTGCGAAGCGCTTCCGAACTAAGGCGATGACTCAGTCAGATGGACAAGCCTTCGGGCAAAACAACGTCGCTATCAACGCACATCAGCCGTCAGAGAAACCGCCAGTCAGTGGATAGCCTTATCACAAAGTGGAATGTATGCATTCCTCGTAACGTCTAATTTTACTGAGTGGTGCTTCCACACATCTGAGCTTATTCTTATTAGAGGCAGCGTTGAACATTCGTGAAATATGCCGAATATGGTTGATTGATCCTTTATAGTTGAGCATGAAAATCCATTAGAGCTCAGAAATCTAATTGTTTTATTAGCGCCGAACTCCTGAATCGGAGGGGAAATTGCTAGGTTGCGCTCACGTATCCCCGCCCTCCATGGCATACGATATTATGTTTCGCATGTGCGAAGAAATAACGACCAGCGACAAACAATAAAGATGGATAAGCATGGCGATCTCAAAAATGGCAACATTCGGCAAAATAATGTATGTCAAAGTCTAAAGGGGCGGCGCCCGAGAAAATTGTAATAGCTAACGAATAGCAAAGTGGATGGCCAGGCACGGGAACAAGACCCTCAGTGCAGTGCCGATGAGACGATAAGGTGCGCTGATGGATTCAGTTTTAATTAGAAGAAGGAATCCTTGTGTATTCGCGGGCAATCGACCGGTCTAATCCCTATGAAGAAGCTGGGCAGAAGCGCTCCTCACCTGCGGTCGTCAATAACTCCAACAAAAATAGTCTTTCTACTTCTTGCCTTCTCGTGGCGCTCACTCTTGCTCAATTTAAATACATCGACCATTAGCAACACTTTGAAGGAACATGTAATGGAAGGAGAAGAGCGAGACAAGAAGGAAGCGCACCCTGCCTTGGCGAAGGAAAACAAAGATATGGTTAAATTACGATAAGTGCGAGGCACTGCATTTGAAAACTAACGAAAGAGCACATTAGCCAAACGGAAGTTCCGTCTGTGAAATTTTTCAGCACTCAGCGAATCAGCCGCTCTGTTCGAGCGGAGAAATTAAAAGTCACATCGATCGCGCTTCATAATCCCGAACGCTTTGACCTTTATCTGTTCCAGATACGCCTTCTTCAGAGCGTGTAATGAACGTTCGCGATGCTTATTTGATTTGTGAAAATTAATTATTCATTGTGAATGCTGATTTCATCATAGCGAATCCCTACTCTTGTTAAACAAAGGCCGCCATATGCAAACATCCAAATTCCCTATATACTCCACATTATATGAGTAATGGTTGATAAGGGAAAGGTCATTTCCACTTCATTCAGGGGGACGGTGGAACAGACTCATTTATGTGGCAAATGTCAGGATGATGCTCCTTTATAACTCCTCGGCCCTATTGCACTTGTTATTTAAGGTAATATTGCAGTTAGACATTTCTGACTCTCTGATCGCAGTTTCAGTGAAGGATTAGTTCAAATAAACCATTAATGGTGCACTTGACACCGAGTTAATTTAACAACCAAAAGGCGCTTTGGATTTACTAGAACGAACTTCGTGTTCTACGAAGGCACTCATACCAGACAAAGCTTCCTAGTTCACCTCTACGTATGTTTATTTTGTCGGAAAGTGTTTTGACGGAGAGATTTGTTATCTAAGACACCCAGATTGTTTTTAGAACTAAGCAATTTCACAGTGAAATAGTTCCCAAACAAGGAAAATTGCTGGTAGCGTCTGAATTTTATAAATTCATCTCTATTTGTCACAGATCGAAATGTTCCGAAGGATCAGGGGTCACGTATGGTCTCGTAACGACCGAAACGACCGCTCAGTTTTGATTTCTGTGTCATTTCGGAAAAGCACTTCACCTCGAATGTTATTCAGAAACGATCAGTCGATCCACAAACGATGACGAAGTGGTGACACAGCCACACTCACAACTGACTACAATATCTTTTTTTTCCATTAAGCCTCAGATTAAGGAACTCTGCTAATTTTCGTATTTGTCAACAATTATGTAGAATAAATGAGTCCTCAAAAGATATATCAACTTTAATTAGACAGCTGCTGAACGCAGTAAGTGTTTTTTCAGGGACATCAGTATCGAACGCGGCAGTAAGTATTAAAAATCTTATTTATAATTTGTGAGCGCATGTGGACAGGGATATGACTGAACTGAATAGTTACAAAATCAGCGACAAACATGTGTCAATCCACTCCAACAACGGCACGCCGGATTCTGAGAAGTGTACAAAAGAGAACGTGTTTTCAGTCATTGAACAGAAATGGAAATATTCTGGAGATGGCTGTCTGCTTAGCAGAAAATGACATAATGAGCAATGATGGACACGTAGTTACAATTGAGAAATGCATTTGTTCTTCTTGTTACAAGAATCGCTTTTACTATTCCTCTTCGTCGTCCGGCTCGCTTCCAGGTCTGATGTTAATTATGCGCACGGTAGCCTGAGCCATAGCACCGAGCAGAACTTCGGGGGTGGATACGAAAACGAAGTGGTTATTTGAATGGCTGGTGCAGAGTTCTTTCACTTTCATCTAAAGGCGCTTTCGCGAATAGAGGAAATTGAAATGCTCTACTTGCCTTCAACTCGGCATCGTTCGTAACCCATATAGTGTACACATTTTCCGGAGAGATGGCTAGTAATTCTTCGAGCATCGGAAGATCGGTTTCCGAGTCCCCACACAAAAGGATTCGACCGTCGTTCAACTTCAAAGACAATTTTTTTTGAATAAGCCGTATGCCGTGTCCTTTGTTAAATATTTTTCCGCTCAGCTTTGCCTAAATTATCCGTCATTTTCTTGTTGATTACGTGCTAAGTGATACCTTTGTGTAAATCTTAATATCGTAGTCGCTTTCCTTTATTGTAAGAGTTGATTCGCTAGGATCAACGTCTTTCACAATTTTCGCTATTCGATCACGCCTAAAGTCTCCTATAAAGAATGTTCACATTGCATTGCTTACAGCATGGAGACTCTGCTTTTCGAGATGGAAGTATTCACGTCCTGCTTGGCGATGGTAATGAGACCGTAATGCTTTTGTAGGCCGGAGCCCATCCAGGTAAAGTTACGGAATTCCGGTGTTTCCAACATGTCCTCCACCAGGTCAAAGGCCCTGTTGAGTAGAGCAAGATCAACTTCGTTGACTGTGTCATCCTTGAACTGCGTCGACGGGTTCATGTACCATTCGCGTCCAGCTGAAGCGCCATACGCATAGTATCCTTCGGGCATGCTGCTCACATTGAGAATTCCGATATGCATGAGGGGTGCCGTGGTCACAATGGCACAGAACTGGGCACACCTGCGTGCAAATTGTGCCTAACGAGAGCGTATTACAAGTTGATAGAGTTGACCTACTTGGATAACCGCAGAATAAGCGGGCTGAATACTGGCAGGATAAGAGCACGAGTAGGACTTGAGTGTTCCGTCACGATCCGTAAAGAAATAGTGGAAGTGGTCCCCTTCCGTCAGAAGAGAAAAAGCGTCCTTGACTTCTTCAGAAAAAACTTCGCTACCCTTCGGGTGGTAACGTCCAAGTGAATCGACAAACTGTTCAACGTTGTTAATATCATCAGATTGGATGAACTCCAAAAACGTCAGATCCTTTTCAAGTTCGTTCAGTTCATTTGTCACGTCAAACTTGGCCTTCAAATGGCCTGCGCCGTCTGAGTCGTCGCCACACGGCGTCGTTTCAAGCAGTAAGACGTGCGTCTTGTTCTCGCACGAATTCAGCAGAGAGTCCCTGGCATTTTCCAATGACAATTTAAAGTGAGTGCGAATTGCTATTCCTTTCAACACGCGCTCAACAATCTGCCGTCTAATGTGACAAGTTTTGTCCATAAGTTGGTAGAAGTCGGCAAGTTGTAAAACCTGCACCGGAATGATGTATTGGAAAGGAACACCGCATGTCAGTACCTCTGTAGGCCGGATCACATCGTGAGTCCAAGAAGGGTCCAAAAACGCAGAGCTCCATTCGTCGATGTCGTGACTCATCAAGAACGCGTTTAGCCTTGCGCCGTGGTCCCTTCGGACATCCTCGGTTTCAGTTGCTGCTCTGTAGAATGTGTCCGAAAACGTCTGCAATGTAATGTTTAGTAAAGATCAAAACAGATTCCACCATTACCTCAACGTCTCCTAGTTCCTCAATTCTGAAGTAGCACTGCTGTTCATTCTGGTAAAATCCGGCATTGCCTAGCTGCACTTCCGTTCCGGCTCCGGTCGAGAGCATCAGTGCTGCCGAAGGATTACATATCATCATCTCTTTAGCGACCAGATTCATGCCATCCTTCCTCGGAGTGACAACACCCACATCCATTGCAAGGTAATGAGCAATTAGCTTGGGTCGAGGCAGTCCTGTATGTAGCGCAAACATAATCGCTACAGAGTCAA
The DNA here is from genome assembly GCA_030435675.1 of Steinernema hermaphroditum. Taxonomy (NCBI): domain Eukaryota; kingdom Metazoa; phylum Nematoda; class Chromadorea; order Rhabditida; family Steinernematidae; genus Steinernema; species Steinernema hermaphroditum. Next base: position 8,764,972 of record CM059625.1, on the reverse strand, counting down.
TACATACCGTCTGTTTCAAACTTAAGTGGTCTCCAGTCAGGTTTCTCGGGACATCTGATTTGTTCATTGATATCGTTTGCCAGCGCCACACAAGCATCTTGATAATGTCGGTACGATTCGACGGATCTGCGGTTTGTGACTGCGACCTGGAAAAGAACGTCTCTCCCGATGCGCTCGGGATACTTATTGAAGAAGTTCCTCCAAGCCTTGAGCTTCTCGTATATTCCTTTTGTGTAGTCAAAACGCTCGACTGAGAAAAAGATGCAGCCACCCGATAGGCTGTTAGCTAGCAACTGAAATGTCATTGAAATTAGAATAAACAAGAGCTCCATGGTCTCTACATGCATTTTTGCGGATCTCGTCGGCCATAATCGCCGTCTGAGGATCTCTGGCGATCTGCAGGAAGTCTTCGTTCTTGATAGAAACAGGGAATACTCCAAGCGAACACGTCCACCCCTCAAACACTTATATTCAGGTACAGCCGTCCGACAGGAATACCTCATGAGTTATCGTGTAGATGTCAACGTTGGCTTCAAAGCGAATGCGAACTCTGGCGACATACTTCCTAACCAGTTGGACGTACTTTTCGCGGTCCCTATGAGTTTGAAATCCAACCTAAAAGATTTCTGATGGGGTTCAATAGTGCAACGTTTAACACCTTTGTGAATCGTAAAATTGCACGGAGGATAGGCTCCGCCACAAGTCGATACTTGGTCATCCAGTTGTCAGGTGGTTGGAATGGAATGTGGAGGAAGAATCCCACCTCCAAGTTGCTATCCAGGCTGCGCATTAATTGACCAGTAAGCATAAGGTGGTAATCGTGTATCCAGATGAAATCCTGGGGACGACTGTTCCGCACGGCGTTCAAAGCGAACTGATAGTTCACTCGAACATAGGCGCACCAATGTTCGCGCAAAATCTAAGCATAATAAATGAAGTCGGCTACGTTAGTTGAATGTTTACATGTGGTGTGTCATAGATGGCCACAATATACTCGGATAAGTTGTGAAGCGCTGGCCAAAGGAGTCCGTTGCTTATTCCACCGTAGTAGGCATTGTAGTCGTCCTGCGAAACAATAACCGGATTCAACTGATAATTCGTTTTGTTATAATCGTGCAAAACACTCAACAGCGACATATCACGCCTGGAACGTTGAAGTTGTCGAAAGAAAGACCCAGAATACACTCACTCAACATCGATTCTGCCGGGGTTTTCGTCGCCCTTGTTTCTATCTTCCTCGAGAACGTGAAAGATTTCTCCGGCTCCCGCACGTTTTATCAGAGGCAATCCAAGCGAATTTGTTGAGGAGTGCATTTTATCCTGAAGTGGTCTGTGAATGTTTGACCTCGCTGGCCAAAAGAACCCGACCTCATAGTCGTTGTGCGACGGATTGAATCCCAAATTTGCTAGCCAGATGTTTTCTTTGTCTCCGGACATGACAGGATCAACGCATGCAACAAGTCCTCCGCTCCCTTGCTTGATTTCCCAGCAACCACTTCCTTTTCGGGAGACAGACACGGGAGGGGCGTTGGACACATTGATGACACGTTGCTGCAAATTCAGACATAAGCACGTCAACTTATTTCATCGCTTGGTGTTTTGTCGAATGCACTTGCCTTGTGGTGTGTCGTGTCAGCCAAACCCCCAGCTGCTAAGGCCTCAGCTACGGCACTGACAGTGTCTTGTGCACTTTCATTATCCAAAGCAAGTAGATCTTCACTTGAACCTCGAACGCTTGACATCCGAGAACTTGTGCGACTGCGCGAGATTTGTATATGTCTGTACTTTTCACCAAATCGCTTGGCGTGGACACCGAGCATACTTTGGCGCACACCAGGTACAGCGGCATATAGTTCTCTAAAAGAGGGCGCAATTCTTGTAGTGCTGCAGTAATGGCCAACCGAAGCCGATTTTTGCTGTTGTTCACATCATACAGCGCCAGGGAGAAGAGCAGCGCATCCCGATAGTGAGTTCCACTTGAAAGATCGGAATCGTATATTTGTGGGACAGCTACACGCCAGAAGGCTACCGTATTGTAACCGAGGATTGTGAGGAAACGATCAAATGACGCATCATGCTGCATGGTAAACATGAGACAAAACTCCAGAACAATGAGCAACCCCTGAAACTCTTCATTTTAACAACCCCTAGATGTGCTTTACCTTGAGGGCTATCTCCGAGAATTTGTCACGTGCCTTCCAGCGTTGACACAGATTCCGAGAGCATTCGAAGAGGAACTGTTCGATATCTGTTGAACTGGGCAAGGGTTCTTCCAGTTTCTCTAAAATTTGAGTCAATTCCTGTAATTACATCGTAGTCACCATGATCTCCATTCCTTCAGCTTACTTTGCGAGCTCTCTGTATGTGCTCGTTTATGTCCACCTTGCCCACAAGTGGTCGTTGGAATGGTTTGCCGCCTCCCTCCACTGGGTGATGGTCGCTTCCTTCATCTTCACATGTCCAGTTGACCCCTTCTTGTTTGTCTTCGAGCCCGTCGGATTTTTCTGTCGATTTCTCAGCCATGATAAGAAGTCATCAAGATTATTTCGCAAGTCAACTGGAAGAATTTCACGAACACATATTTACGGTCAATGTAAACATAATATCCGCGAATTGTGGGATTCAGCTCAACTGCGATCACTTTAAGCAGCACGTTCAGAAGAAACAACATAGCCCCCAAAGATTTCGTAAGTGCTGTAACGATTCGATGGCAGCTACACCCAAACAAAGGAATAAACATAGAGCAGGGATGCGTGTAATCGGAAGATCGGTTGGAGCGCACGACACTGAAGAGTGATCCAACGGTGGTCACGAAAACATCGCTCTGGTTGTTCCATCGCCGGGGCGCATTGATTCACAAACTGAGAGAGCAACGCCGCGGCGCTGCTCTGTCCGTCTTTCTGGTTTACGGCACCTAACTGCCGTTACCCTATAACAAACATGGCGGTTTCCTGAACACATGCTGCACTGTGATATGCGTCGTTAAAAACGAATAACCGCTTACCCGCTGTTATACCTTGTTGGAAAATATTATTACAAATGACCAAAGTGCGCAAAAAGGATCGAAGCAACTATAAATAGCTGCAGCATTACTTGACTTTTACGTCAAAGAAGGACGAAAGCGATCGGACAGAGCACATCGGAAACAAGTTCGCGAAAAGATGGAACCAGAAGTAACTAAACCGGGAGAAGTTATGCGCTATAAAATGGAAGGGATGGTGTTCGCAATCACAGCAAGTGCTCGCTGACCAAATTGTGCATGTCGCGATATTGTGGGTGCGAAATGAGTAAATTTCGAGCGCTAAGGAACGTGAACAGCCTGCAAAAGTGAAATGTTTTACCACGACTTTTCACCTTCACTTCTTTCTACTCAAGGCCAATACAAGCGTTTGTCTATGAACAAAATTACTCCGCAAAACGTTCTCTACGAAAACGTTTCTTGAAAGGTTTATTTACGATACGCTTATTGACATTTGTCGTCTGACAATCGGATAGCAGGATAAACAATCATATCCGCTAGCGAGTGAACAACAACTTAGGCATCGATGAGATGGAAACGGAAATACCTCAGTAGATTTCTGTTAGAAAACTATAAATTTATACCGATATAAATCGAGAGATCTTCACACCTTCTACGGACAATACTTGTTTACAAGTTGCTTCCATATGGATACGAATTCTTAAGGCACAGTTCGTGGTCTCGAACGTCACCCCATCCTCCGTTCGGTTTTGAGGGCTTCAGCATTCGCCGCGATGTCTCTTTGACAGTCATCACAGTCGGAAAAAGTGATTCGCGTACTTGATCGAACAACTGCCTAAACAAAAAAGCACATGTTTAGGATCAGTGGTATCGGTCGTACCTGGCAGCTTCGGCAGCGTTATGAACGGCACAGCGATGAGTATGCACACCACAATCTCCAACGTGAAGTACCCGAGGCGCTTTGGTAAATATGACTCGCATTTTCCTTGCCATACACTTGAGGCTTACTTGGAGCAGAGACCAGTCCCAATTATAGTCATCATAGGAACAAAACATCTAAATTGAATTGGAATTATTTAGAAATAGCATGCAGTCGTCACTTGCCTGAGAGCAGTTACGGATCGTCTCCCAAGTGTCTAGGTTGATCGCCATCCCCATGTTATGTTTGCTTGAAAACCAAGGATGAACGCCCAGCTTATCAATGTCGGCATGATATGTTTTGTAGTTTTTGAGGTAGAAACCTAGACTCAGCACTTCACAAGTGGGACAATACCTAAAGGGTGCAGAGTGGCAGTGGCAATTGTGAACAAACTCACTTTTCTCTATTTTCGATGAGCATGTTCAGCACATGAAGAAAATCTGGAGACACATAATGGTCTTCCTCAAGAAGGATGACATACGATTTCAACCCGTATTTCTTTAGTATGCCATCGAACACATAGTTGACCTAAATGGAATGTACTGGTGAGTGAGGATGCTTGCGATACCTTCCACCACCAGTGATGCTTAATCTGAGTTAACTTTGCAACACGGTAGTTTCCATATTTGTCGGGGTGTCGCCAGTTTTTGCAGCCGACTTTTTCGGCGCTAAATTCAATTAACTAATAAAGAAATCACGCGATGGTGAACGTACGCGACCTTCCCAATTTTCTCAGGACAGTCATTGGGATCTTGACCGGGATAGACTGTCGCGAATATTTGAATGTTGTATGGATAGAAAATTTGAATTACCTGAAATGTATCACATTCGATACAGTAGCATTAAGGTTATGGTCTTACTCTGCAAAATCGAATTGACCGTACCAGGTCGTTGATGGCTAACGAGCTCAGATCGTGGCTGAAAATGAGGAGAGTCTCTTCGATTCCCTTTGCTTTACTCAATGTGTCAATGAGATAACGGAGATACTCAATTCTCGAATGAACCTAGAACAGCTCAATGGGCATCACCATATTCAACCCAACATACCTGAACCACGATGACGTTCTTGACATTGCTAACTGGACCAAAAACATCAATGTTGAGGACCTCATGGTTGTCGTTCAAAAAATTGACCGAAGACAAAATTTGCTCCGAAGAAAGGGGAGAGCCGTGCGCGGAAACATTGGAGGCGGAGACGTTCGCGTACAGTGTGTGAAGCAAATTGCCGTTAATCGATTCATTCAACGAAACTTCAGATGGCAGAAGTTTTGAGAATGCCCAGTTGTCGGCATGCGATCCAGTATGTTGCTCTTCAATGTACGGCTGTCCTGCATCCACCACATTACTTTGTGGGAGGTATGGCTTCTGTATGAACACCACTATCAGTCCAATCTGTAAACTGTAGTAAGTTGAGCATATCGAATGTCACTCACAAACGACAAGACGATAATGGCGTTGAATAAACGCATAAATTTGCGTCGACTGATCATCTAATACATTTTGATGGATTGCCTGCAATATAAGCATTGAGGATTTCAGGATCTCGCTTTATATGCATAAAAGTGACGGTCGCGAAAAAAACTTGGCCGCATTATCCGTCGTCAGGCAACGCGCACAGAATAAGCAAAGAATAAGTCACGTCGGTGGGTGACTCCGTTATCGCTGTTTAATCATATCAACGCGACTAGCGTTCGTGAAAACTAGTTTCCTCACCATGAAGTTAGGAAATGTCGAGTGACCTTAGAGAACACCTCATAGAGAGGGCGCCTTGAATGCGCAAATAATTGCCTTTATAATAAATCATTTCAAAATATCCTGGCTGCTGTAAAAGGCCGTACGAGACAGTGACAATAGTAACGGTGTGACTGCTGTTTATCTGGGGCCACGTTAAGCCGGAACATTCCCGAAAGAGTCGTATTTCTCGTATTGTATTGACTACGTCTGCCCCAGGCGCATTCGCAGTACATGCATGCTCGCCAACGTCAGCGCTCTGCGACGGCCACGGATAGACAGTGGAAAACAACACAGCGTTTAATTTGGAAATGTGTTGCAACCCATCCCAGTGCGCATTGTCCCGCATCCAATTAGCAGTATGAGCGAAAGCGATCCAACAGTAATAACCCCACACAGCGAAAATTAATTGAGATCTGTTTATTAATTTCTAATTGTGCATCAATTTATCACCCGCTTTTCGGGGCCCACAATAGGTAATACCAAACGAAATTATGGCCACTGAAAGGCACAGCTTTCTTCGACGACTGCAATGTTAAGACGGTGTAGGACTGTGAGCTCCGGCACTGAGATTATTAGCTTCTTCCTCCCTCCTGAGGGATTCTTCGAACTGTGCGTCTTCGTCATCTTCTTCTTCGTCTGAAGCATCCGAATGTATGCCGTTCAACGGCAACGCTGAGGATGTGTCGGGCAGATCATCAGTTGAATTGTGGTTTCTGTCGTGATCCACGTTGTTGACGCCGATGTCCGCTTCTTCATCATCTTCTGCAGAATGCGAACGAGGAGTATTTGGTGCTCCGGAGTGGTTTGAGCAATGCCCGTTTGTTCTGACGTCGGTGGAGCTGTCCGCCTCGCACTTTTCCTCTTCAGCTTGACGACGCTTCCGCACCATCGTCGCAAAATTGCGCTCAGAAATAATCGAAACTCCCGAACGTTCGTAGACTTCATCGACGGCAATGTCCGAAATGTCCAAACTCATACAATCCTATAATTCAAGCAAAAACCATTTCCGACTCAAACGTGGGCAAATTACCGGCTCCTTTTCTCTGAGACGAATGTATTCCTCAATCATATTGATCGGGCTACCTAAACTCAACGGCTGATGCAAATCTATGTCTAAATGAGCTTAGAAAGAAACCATAGTAACTGAAGATATAAATGACTTACCAGCCAGCTCGGTTGAGTTTAATGTGCTCTTTCCCGTCTGTTTTCCGTTATTGTTAGGAGTGAACTTAGTTTTCAAATATCCGTCATCTGAAGCCACTAGAATAGAGGACTGTCTCTGATCAGCTTGTCTTACCTTCATCATCGGATGAGAGATCCGACTCTCCTACCTGCTCGCGGACGTTGTTGAACATTCTGCATAAATGCCTACATTTTCTATATAACACTAGTTCAGAACGCTTACACTTGGCATCGCCTTTTCGCCCGATCTTGCAAGCGGTCGACCATGTGACGCCTTTTGAGGAAGCCAGAGTTCGTCTTGAGTCGCACTTCTCCTTCTTCCGAAGCACTTAACTCTCCCACCTTCTCCAAAATTCGCTGAAATCTGTGTTGAGCGAATAAAAAAGACGTATTCTTACGTGTCGAGAAACAAGCAGCTTTCTTAACATGGAAATGTAATAATGCCGATGAAAATGATCGTACATTACTCTGCGATTATCTCTTAATTGGAGCTCCTCGCAAGGTCGGTCAGGTGAGAACCAATTACCTAAAGCAGGAAAATCAACGAAAGCTTATGGACTATCGCCATACATTCCAACTTGTAAAATAATTTTGACACTGTGTTTCCAAAGCAGAAAAATTCGTCGTCTGTGACGGCACACTTTAAGATCTTCTCCAAGTCGTCATCACTTCCTTCATATTTAGGCAATAATTTCTAAAATAACACATATGGTCAAAATAGTCATTTGTGTTGCGTTCTCCTTCGTTACCTTTAGGGCAGCTTGTTTTTCTTCAGGTAGGCTTTTGAAGGTCTCCACTGACAGGACACTTCGTAACAGTTCCTCCTGAATTTTTGTGTCACAATATGGATAGTGTAAAAAAAGCTCACATCTTCACAAAGATCTGATGGAATGTGAATGCTATCACCAGCTAGACATAGCCTTGTCATCGGCATTGTTATTTTTGGTGATGTAGACGAAGAAGGCTCCTCAACGCTGGCGGCGCCACTTCGTTCTCCATTTACCAGGTTCACCGTAGAGGTCGGTTCGGCTGACGAGCAAGACGGCACTGCATTTTGCTCTCCCGGTGTCGCTGCGGTCGTAGGACTTCTGTAGCCATTAGGCTGAGCGCATTCTGCTTCCCTGACGTCAGATGTCGAAGGAGCGACAAGGGCAGAAATCATGGCAGAGTTTGTACTGTCGACACCCATATCGTCTGTTGTTGTCTGAGCTTCTTCTTTCACGTTGCATGTGGACCCGCTGACTATCGGAGGGCCCTCCAAACTGTTGGAGTCCGAATGGGCGGAGGTGTCGGCAGCACACTCCTCCACTTTAATCTTCCTCTCCTCGGGTTCCGCTGAGTTACTTGGCGAAGAGTTTGACCAGTGATTTTCTTTTGCTTCGCCTGGAATACGATGGTAGGAGGACGTTTCGCCACAATTTTTGAAAACATACACGAAGGGCTTAATGTCGTTCGCGACGACCTGTTCTACCAATATAAAGATACTTATTTTTTCAAATTTTAATTAATGATCCTCACTTTATGCGAAAAGCATCGCTTTTGTTATCAGCATTGGATGCTTTCTAGGTAAAAGGCGTATTTTTACAGTACTGTCTATTCCGCTAGTAATACTGCTAGGTCATCGCTCTAAGAATATCCGAAGTGATAACCCGAAATCAATTTCCTTTACACATAAATTTCTGCTGGCTGACCACAATGACCACAATCACAAACACCAACCGTTTCCATTGTTTTGTTGTTCGCTGGGTAAAACCAAGGTGTCTGAGTGTTCCATGGCTTCAGCTGATGACATTGCGTCCAAAGAATTCAGTGCAGCAGCGATTACAGCCACTTTTGTTGACTGTACCATATCGTTGGCTCCGGTTCGATCGGCAGTTTCTGAACATTCATGTTCAAGCTGCCCTCTCGATGTTGCAGCGTTTTCTGGGGAGGAAGACGAGGCACTGCTCGTTGTTGCAACATCGTTCACTTGCTCAGAGGACGTCGCCTCTTCCTCTGAGTTATGGGCGATGTCGTTTTCTGTTTTCGGCGACTTCTCTTCATCGGGAGAAGTTTCCTGCATCCTGCAACAGAAGGGTTTCCGTTAAAGGCGATCTACGCCAGGACAGCAAACATGATGACGGCAATCCGTTCAACAGATACATGCAAGTTCCAGCCTCTCTTGACAGAATATTTTATGTGGACAAGTATAAATCAAGAAATGAGACACGCGATAGAGAAGTGATTATGTACAAGTTACTTGGTCCAAGAAACCTTTGGAATATCGTTGAATTCTGTCATTTCTTCCATTTGTTGATTGAACTTTTCGACTTTCTCACGGTGGCTAACGGCTGCTTTCTTCGAAAGACGTTCAACCTGATGCATCTAGTTGTACGAAATGTAGGTATCTTAACGACCTACCGCTGTTTCGCGTTGCCTCTTCTCAAAGGCCAGCTCAGCTGGCGTTTTTCGAATTTTATCATCTTTCTTGATGGTGATGTCAATCTGTCGCACGTCCAGTTTGTCCTTCTTCTTCTTTTTTGAAATGCCTCCCTTTTTCAGTTTAAGGCCGCCACTAATCACGTCTTCTTTCGCTGACATATCTGAAATTCTCGAGTGTGTTAAAGTAAATCGGGAAAACAATTTGTGAACACAAAAACACTCAATGCAAAATACTTTCTACCGACTCTCCGTTAGGCAGAGCTCTCCAACTGGCGAATCGAATATTTCCCAGGAAGAAATCCAGAGTATTCACACGACATATTTACACATTTCTAGCATTTGCGCAATTGTGATAAGATAGAAGAAAAGTCCGAACAATGCAAACCGCGCAATCTAATCGTACCCGAAGTGGAGCCACCAAGGACCGTCGTCTCGAGACCAGTGGGCGGTGCCAAGAGGTGTCTTTTTCTAGCTTTTTCCTGCGCCTAATTAAAAAAGACATAGCCAGTAGAAATATTAAATATAAGATAGATGAGACAACACGTCACTGAATAAATGAAGCACAGAACCCTGCGCTGATGCTTGCAATTGCTCATTATATTCGTTGCTACAGTATCCACAAAGTACTATACTTACAGGCCGCTTTAAAAGCTGGACACCATACTTTACTTTACTTTATTTCCCGAATCAAAGGTTTTTCGCCTTGCATGACATCGAAAACAAACAGAGGATGTCTCATTGCTGCAGGCTTCATCCCTGGCGTAGCGGTAGTGTCGAACCGGTCGTAGACGGCGCGCTTCACGGGGCATCTCGGAATCGGCGAAACTTCGGAAATAGCGACGGAACATCTTCTTCGCGGGCGTTTGCGGCACAGCGGACGCTTCTGAGATCGCATCTGCTTCGTAGAGAGGAGTCCGTGGTCCGGGAGTTGGGTCTTCGATGGTGGTGGCGCCCTCAGGGCGTCGGCGACATTCAGGACGACTTCTCACGCAGCGGGATTCCTGGCGTCGGACATCTTGCTCTCAGCGGTGGTGGGACTACGGCTTCCGGGGGACACCATACACTAACAAAAATACATAAATAGCTGTAATTATCTAATTATCATGAATCAAGTTGATCAAACAAATCTGTTACATCAATTTGTTGTGAAAATCATTTATAGGAAGAAAAGAAATAAGGGGATTTGACCTCCTTATGGAGAGAGGGAACCGGAAGTCAGCTGAGACGTTAACGCTCGACTTGGTTCACCTCTCCCTTGTTGCTCTCTAGTCATATTTCGCCTCCACTCATATGCTGAGCCGTACTGGCCGCCATGGGCAATTCGTCAAGCACCGTTACTGCTGGTATTAAGAATCAAGCCGATGGAAGAAGCAACATCATCTATCAATTAGCTGATGTAACTGGGAACGGAGAATTGGCGGATTCAGCCAAGGTAGCTTTGAAAACTGGTAATGTAGCGGAGTTGGATTTTCTGATTGTGGAAGTATGTGAAGCGTCTCCCTGAAGCGACAGAGAACTGTGCCTTTTTTCAGAAAATCAGACCGCTGCTGTACAATGATGGAGAAGGCGATATGATACCTATGGCTCAAGTTATTTCCATGCGTCACAAAGAACGTACGGGAAACGACCATGGACCAGGCAGTGATTCAGTGAAAAAGTACATATGTTGGAGACTTGACTGTCGGGGAGCTGTTGGCGAGACATTACTCCATGTCTGCTTCTTATCGGGACTTCCAGAACATATGAAGTTGTTGGCACAACGTTTGATTGTCACCTTTCCAGCTATAATTAATGACTTTTACCTCTGTGATGAATACTACGGTAGATGTACTCTGTCCTAACTGAACTTGGATATATAATTTTCAGGGGAAACAGCATTACATATGGCCATTGGCACGGAGAATGCGGAGATGGTACGATTCCTTCTAAAGAAGGGAGCATCGGTTGAGCAGAGATGTTGTGGCAACTTTTTTACATGCGACGATCAGAAGGAAATGAGGATGGATTCTCCAGAATACGAAGAGCCTGTGGCTTTGCCTGTCAAAACAAATTATTCTGGGTAAGAGTGGTTTACAATTGCATTGTCTCTCAGGACCGTCCCATGACTGATGAACATTTTTGTTTTAAAGTCAACGATATGACGGTATATTGCAAATCAACATTACAAAGCTTTTCAACTTGCTCTCATTTGAACTTTTTAAGGCATCTCTATTGGGGTGAATATCCACTTTCTTTTGCCGCCTGTCTTTCACAGGCAGACTGTTTTCGAATGTTGGTTGCATATGGAGCGAACCCTAATGATCAGGACACAAACGGGAATACCGTACTTCACATATGTACAATTCGGGAGAATTGGGTGGGTACCAGTAAATATCAAAATCGAAACTATGCAAAGTTCAGGAGATGTTCAGCATGGCATTGGAGGCTGGTGCTAATCTGCACATCCAAAATCGAATGGGGCTGACCCCACTCACCCTGGCTGCATTTTTGGCGAAGAGTATGGTAACCACAACTGGCTGATACGAACAATATGATTTCCATGTCTGTTAAGATGTTTGAAAAGATTCTGGAAAAGGAGAGAAAAGTACTGTGGACATACGGTCGAGTTCTGATGACGGCCTGCCCTCTTGCTTACATAGATTCAATTGACCCTGCAACAGGAGAGCTAAACTTGTTCTCAGCATTGGCTCTTGCTGTATATGGGAAGCTCGACAATCACCTAGCCTTGCTCCCTAATACACTGGAACACATAGTCATGAAGAAATGGAACGTTTTTGGAAAGAAAATGTTGGTGATTTGTTGCGTAGTTTCAACCAGTTTCACCCATTTAGGTTGTTCTCACATCTCCGATTATTTATTGTTTACTTCACAATTGTTTTCTTCTCTTTCCTCCTCCGACCTACCCCATTTGAGCGGCAACAGCATACAAACCATCTGCTTTGTATTTTCAGCCCTTCGCGTTCCAATATGAATACGAGAACGAAGGTACGAAACGATTTTAAAACGATTCGTTGTTATCTTCACTAGATATATACGGTGTTGAGCTTGCTGGCTATGGCAGGCGCTTGTTTATATCTCATCCAAATGGTTCGACATCTACGTAATGTTGGCCGAAAAATGTTTTTGCTCAGTTTGGTAGGTATGAACCAGCATACAGTGCCTTTAAAAATCGTCATTTAGTCCGGCTTTCCTGCAAAAGCGATATTTTTGGTATCTTGTGCCCTTGTTCTCCTCGCTTTTGTACTCAGAGCGTCTTGTCTTGATGAAGCGGAAGACATTGCATGGATGGTTGTGGTGCTGCTCACTGCCGTCAAGTTTCTGTACTTTTGTCGGTTCGTTCGACTTATCAACAGAAATCAACATTTTTGCGTTCAGTGCTTTCAGCAAAGTAGGACCCTTTGTCCTTATGATTTACAAAATTATTGTTCGCGACCTACTTCGGTTCTTCGTTATTTACTGTATTATAGTTGCCGGATTCTCTCAAGCATTTTACGTTATATTTTTGGGATACCGACGAGATGATAAGACGTTTGACATCCGAAAGGAAGGAACCATCATGTACAATGTAGCAGAGGCGTTTGTACGGATGTTCATGATGTCGCTCACAGAATTCAGCGTCTTTTATGAGCAACTGGAACAGTGTGAGTTGGCCACCATCGGAAAGGTGGGATTTTTCCGGAACTGAACGCACATTTCATCAATGACGTTCAGATCGCCTTCATGCTCTACCTTCTTCTCGTGACCATGCTTCTCACAAATATGCTCATTGCCATGATGACAAACACATATAACCAAATATCGGGCAACAGCTTGGAATGGTTGCGACAGTTTTCAGCCATTGTTTTAATGATGGAGCAGAGCGTCAGCCCAGCAACGCGGTTACGCTACCAGAAAATGTATTCGTTTCCCCTTGACGGCAAGACCCACAAGGACTCTGCAGTTGCCCTACGGATAAAAATACCGGTAATTAAAAGGTAACGAAGATCGGCATATTCAGCTCTCGATTTGTAGGAAAGCGAATACAAAACAACAAGGGAACTTACGCGGCGCGAGCGTTGTCTGTTCAAGGAGAAACTACGATTCGCTTAGTGCCGGGTATGACGTTCGGTACCGAGCATTTTATTGTTCATTCGCTTATTTGCTGTTTTCACATTATTTTATTGAGTGGAACTAATGTTTCATTTCAATAAATGCGTAAATAGAAACGCCAGCTGACGTATCTGCACTGTGTGTTCAATTGACGGCCGAATGCGCTTAGATGTTGTTCATCAGGCGATAGGACAGCTGGAGGAAAAGTCGGCGCCGCTGGCTTAGAGCAAATATCCCAATTGTGCTCGAGATGTGAGAGAGGCGGACTAGTCAGCAGTGTAAAGTTGTCGAGATCTCGGCTTTCTCTGTCTTAAGTGGAGCAGTGAGGTGCGATCGCTTAGTGTATACCGCCTTGCAGCAAGTTAAAACACCAGCCGTTCCTTCCGTCCGCAAAATGGTAATCCTTCCATTGTGATCTTTACGCGATTGATGTTATTTTAGTCGAAGGTCGTCAAGAAGAGAACCACAAAGAAGGTCCGTTCCTCATCCGAAGCTGCCCAGTTCGATGCCAAGACTATCCAGGAATTCAAGGAGGCTTTCGGGATTATGGATCAGGACAAGGACGGAATCATCAGCAAGAGCGATCTGAAAGACCTGTACGCTCAAATGGGTCAGATTGCTAGTGACAAGCAGATCGAAGAGATGATCGGCGAAGCTAGCGGACCTCTCAACTTCACCATGTTCTTGACCCTTTTCGGAGAACGCCTCACTGGTCAGTCGATGCATAACATGAAGTTCAATCCAATGATTAAACCCTATAGGCACTGACCCAGAGAAGACGATCGTCGATGCCTTCCACATGTTTGACAAGAAGGACTGCGGAAACCTGGCTGAGGACCATCTGCTGAAAATTCTGCAGAACAAGCGTGGAGAACCCCTCTCTGAAGAAGAGATCAAGGCCATGTACAAGGGACGACCGCCAATTGAAGGAGGTAGCGTCGTCTATAGCTATTTCCCAACGACTTGACACAATCTTTAGGCGTTTGCGACTACAAAGCATTCGCTCATCTCATCACGACTGGTGCTCAGGAAGAATTGGCTCAGGCGTAAATTTCCATCCTAGTCTAATTCCACTCACCGCTTCCATCAAATAACAAGAGCCGCTGTTTAACGGGATGTCTCGAATTTGTTCAAAGTTTGTTCAGTTTGGTGTTTGAAGGCGCTTTTGCTGCCGGATTACTTTCCACATTCATTCCTTTGAATATTGATTTTCCATTGTACTTCCCGACTATTTTTGTTCCATGCTTTTTAATTCCTGTTTGTTAAAGTGACAAATCAAAACGTTTCGTCTGTTCATTTGCTCAACATTCGGTACTTACGCTTACATTTGTGTGATCCGGCAGCTCCAGCGACTCCAACATACGATATCAGGTCATGTCGATAATAAATAGATTTATTCTTTTGTGGGGCCGCTAGCGAGATCATCAGTTGCTTTTGTCTATATATGTATATTCGATATTATGCAGTGCTGCGAAAACTTCTCAAATTAGATATGTTTCTGTTCTTCGTGGCTCGTTTCTCTAGATTAGTCCATCTCCTGTGCGAAAGGCCGATGTTCATCGGCCCATTCCTCCTTCTCACCCGATCCAAACAGACCGTAAAGAACGGCTCCCAGGAAATACACGATGGCAGTCAGGTAGAAGATGACGTGCCATTGCTGTTCACTCTGAATGTGTTCCGTTAAATTATTTCAAACGTTAGCAGAGAACTGACCCCATCGGAAACGACGAATCCGACTATGATAGGGCTTATCATGCCAGGAAGTGTTGCAACTGTGTTCGACACACCCATCAGATGTCCGGCGTACTGTAAAGAACGTCTGTGCAGTATTAATGACCCTATTTACAGGAACGATAAAGGTCTGCGGAATTCCGGTGCTTTACAACCGCGCCTCAACCCTCCGCAAAGCACTGTGAGGGAGCGAGCATTACAGCGCACTTCATCTCTGATGTGTACGGAACTAATAAAGCGGAAAGCAGGGGCTGAGGTCACATGAGTTTCTGTCCTACCTGCGGCGCTAAATCCAGATGGTTTACAGAGAAGGAGGCCCACGGCAGGCCACCGAGACCAATGCTCAGAGTTAAGAACACGATCAGATACACCGAATTTGTTGAAAATGTCGCAAGTAACATGAATATGCCTTGTCCAAGAAATCCTAAACGTGTGTATTGTGTATTGAATCCGTGATTTTCCGAACCTCCTACGCAGAAAAGTTTTCTTACTGCAACTGTTTCCCAATGTCGCATTTTACGCAGATAGTCAGCAAATTGTCCCGACATAAGTAGAACCGTTCCCATCAGTAAATAAGGCAGCGCGGAGACGAAGCCAGCCTGAAACATTACGCAAATAACGCTAGTGCAGCTAGGTTTCCATGCCTTTTCAAGCTTGTAACTTGCAAGATCGCTCAAGATGCGAGGAAGAGCGGTCAACATCGTGTAGAATCCCCAGTTTTCGCAGAAATGAGCCCAAACAACTGCCCACACCGGCTTACTCAGAAGCATTTTCTTCCAGGGCACAACCTAAAAAATGCTGCTGAATATGTCCTCTCAACGAGAGTCACACATATACTCCGTGTCCAACTGCGTCTTTCTGAAGAAGTGTTAGTTCATCTGTTGAAATCATCGGGTCCTCTTGTGGGAACTCGTAAACACATTTTGTCCAAACTACACACCACAAAAGTGCAATAACGCCAAAGAAGTAGAAAACGAACGACCATCCGAAGTGATCTCCGATAATGGCTGAAAGAGGCATTGCCAACACAGTTCCAAAATACGAGCCGGAGAAGGCAAAAGTGGCGAGACGAGTCCTCTCCAGGGCTGGGGCCCAATTACTCCACATCACGTGCATTGCCGGATAAGTGACGCCCTAACGAATCTTCAAAGGTTAAGTGCCAGAAGTCAGAATTACCTCAAGAAGGCCTTCCATAAAGCGGGCCCCAATGAAGGCAAATTTTCCCAATATTGCAAGAGGTGGTGTTACGACCGTAAAAGCGGCAGTGCCTAAATGCATATGTCAAATGTTGACGTTCCTTTATTATACCGAAAATGCCAATGAAGAAAACCATCTTTCCTCCGGAGCGGTGTGCCCAAATTCCTCCGATCATCTGAGTCAGAACGTAGCCATAGAAGAATGCTCCAAGAATCGTTCCCTGTGTCACAGAATTCCAATCACGAAACTCGGCTTCGACCTTCAAATGACCATCTACAATCGCTTGACACATTTCTGATTTACCGTCTTTTTCGTCCCATTGACGATCGTCTCTGTATCGGTTGTCATCTGCACTATGGCAACGCTAAGATTTGCCCTCATAGCGTAGATGTTGGCGAATCCGAAGAACGCCAAAAGGGCGAGGAAACTGCGACGTTCGATGCGCAGTCGCATTCCGCAGTACGACGAAGGCGTTTCATCTGAAAATATTATCAACGATTTTGTGTTTAAGCAACAGTAAATCGTGCTAGTAACTTTACCTGCTCTCCATACCAAGGACTCGTCCTCTTCGCGTGTAGGAACTCTTGTGTACATTTCGTCTTAGTAATATAAACGCGGCATTTCTAAGCAGGCCTTCTAAGGAACACGTGGACACCAGGTGATTGAACGGTGAGGACCACCCGCGATGTTTTCTCTGTGAGTACAGTCACAGTTTGAGAATTGTTTCGCTTGATCAGGTGTTTAACCAACTGCGAAACGCGATTTCTGTCATTACTCTCAACTATCCCTACATTTTGGGAACTCAGTAGAATGTTTCGTTATGCTCTCAAGGAACCTGACAACTCGTGCATCTATCCCAGGAATCCTGCATCTATGAAAATTTGGATACCGGTAAGTAGTATTCTTTTTGTTCACCCTGTTCCCTATGAAGACGACAGCGTAGAAATACGTAACGAGGTCTCCTTACCTGTAGTTGGGGTCTGTGCCGTGCCGTAGAGTGTAGGTCGTCTCATAGCTGCCACTCCGAATTCTCGGCAGTGTGAGGTTCGGAAAGAAAGGACGTCGACAACGAAGCTGACTCAATCGATACGGGCGTAGGCTGCCTGTTGCGCGGTTCGCTTAATATATGGGCTGAATATCTCCCTTCTTTCTTTGGCTTTTAATGAAATACTCCTTGGCAAACACAACCCTTTTATTCGTTAGACTTCAATGCAGGAATTGAAGGCTGGTTCTCTTCTCCATCATTGCCTTTAGCTGGCATCTTCTAGACGGATATGAGTCGTTTGTCTCATGTGTAAGACGATGATCGCGGTTGTCCACGCCGTAAACATATGCAGACGTAAAATTAGTGGATTATAAGCCTAAACTGGCGAACATTTCATTCCACTCTTGTCTTGTTTGTCTTAAGAACATTTAATGTGCATCGCTAGCTGGTGAGTTGGCAATCGTCTGTGCGCTTTGGCCGTATATGGCGTCAGAGTGCCTGAGGCGGCTGGAAGCGAGGCCGCGAGTGCGCCCACATTATGCGAATGTTGTGTGAGCGTGCGCATTACACGTGGAAGCGCATATTGCCTCTGTTTCTCTCAAATTTCCTCTCTCTTGTATCATTAATAGAGTGAATCTCCATTTTCAGGCCGACGCCATGGACAGATGGGGCTGCTGAATACGAAAAACAGCTGATTACCGAAGCAGTTATATTGTTTCTGCAAGCCATGATGCGTGAACATTCGTTGGTCGAAACGGAACCTTCCAGTGACATCACGGATTCGCTCACCAACGTTTTTTTGGATGACGATAGCACGCAGCTCGACTTATTCGGGCAAGGCAACGGCCTGCTCTCCATGGAAGAGACCCCTTCAGAACTCGGAAACAGATGTTGGTCTCAAGCAGCGGGCTCATTCAGCGACAACTCATCACAGTACGTGAGATATTACTTCCTGTGGTCTTGAAAAGCGGAAAATTGTTTTCAGAGAATCGGAACGTCTTCGTGAATTGGAAGAGGAGCAAGAGCGCCTTACAAACTCACTTTTGTCTCTTTCGTCGCATTTCGCGCAAGTTCAGTTTCGACTGAAGCAAATCAACGAAACCAGTGGGCCTGACAGAGATGTAACCGCGTGCTTTAATTCTAATTATTTCTGTTTGACATCTTCAGCGCCTTCTGAACGATCTTCATGACTTTGCATTTCGTGGATGCGCCGATGTCGCCGAGTTCAAAAAGCAGATTTCATTTACTCACATCGAAACTGAAAGCGATGAAGATGCACAAAAACAAAGGAGAGAAAAACAAATGGAACTGATTATCCAGCTTAGGGATCAGCTCAAAGACCTGGAGACGTTTGCCTACCAAACGGGAGAGGGCGGTCTTCCATCCAATGAAATTATGGAGCGCCAAGTAAGCCACTGAAAGTACATTCTGTTCTCATTTCATTGCACTAATTTAGAAAGCTGTTCTTGACAAACTTCATGATAAACTTCAACTTAATTTGCAGCTGGACACAATGTCAAACAACGAACTGCAGAGCCATATTGACGAGGCCATCAAACAATTAGACGTTCCGATGAAAGCAAAAGACCAACTAGTCGATCAGCTGCAAACTCAGATCGTAGATCTAGAGCGTTTTGTGAGTTTCCTGCAAACTGAAACGGGGTCGGATGGAAAGCCTCCACTGTCTATCTCCTCCGTCAATGTGGTACCTCCTCGAAAGCCAAACAAAGTTTTGAGCTTAGTGGGCTGTCAGAGCAGACGATTTGAAAGAAATGAGTTGAAAAACACTCCGAAAGGCAACCACTACGGGTATGCATTGCTTTTTCTCCTATCATATATAGCGTGGAATGCACTTCAGAGATCAGAGAGCACAACTAGAATTAGCAGTCGCTGAAGTATCAGACGTAATGAGCAAGTACATGTTACTCAACATCACACCTGCAGAGCGAGAGCATATATCTGGAGAACGAAGAGAGCAGGTATGTCTCAAAAGATTCCCAGAATGTTAACCCATTTTGACAGGAAATTTTTGAGCGAAGTGAAGAAGAAATAGTTACCGTAGTAAGAAAAAAGCTTTGTCCGTCGTTGAAGGCGCTTTTGGAACATGGAATGAATCCGGCGACGAAGCCTATTGTATCAAAGTCATATGTACCCTTTGGATGCTTTTCTATGCGTAATAAGAGTCATTACATCGAAACACGTAAGGTCTCCTGCTTAGTTTAATGTGCAATTCGGAATATTTGCAGCTCCAACGACTACAACTCCAACACCGTTATCCCACATCTGGGATGTCATAATGTTCTACTACAACTCGAAGAACGGCAGAGAATTCAGTGACGCCCCTGTCCGGAAACTATCCCAAAGCTTCAACTTGGAAGCCGTTGGAGGAAGGCAGGTCACTTCAAAGCAGGTGCTCCTTTCGACAATAGAAAACATCGTCACCAGTCACAGTCGCTTAAAACGATCAAACGACGCTATGTGGAAAGCGTTTGTTTCCGCGGCTATTAACGAAAAAAAGCTTCCCGCCTGGATTAGGATCATATTCAGGACGAGACAGATCGTGGATATGTGCTACACCAGTTGGTCTTTTATTGCGCGCACAGGTAACAACAGTAGAAGAATGATAGCAAAGATAATAATTTTATTTCAGGGTGCGAAGACATTTACCCTCTCCTGGAGAAACTTCACACCTATAGTTTTGAACTTCCCGTTGATCTAGCGGTGCGGCCATTCCAACAGATGAAAGACGCCTTCTGATTTGCACGAACACTGCTGGGACAGATGCTCTATCGGCAAATCTTCCAAATACGAGTTCCACTAAAGCGATTTCCCGCACATTCCGTGATAACATTGAGTAACACGTTAAAAACCACACTGAATGGCTTTATTAAATGAGGAGGTGTTACATAATATGGCTTACATGAAAACGAAAAACAAAAACGGGTTAAAACATTTTCAAAAATGAGACAGTTTATTCCTCGTCCTCTTCTTCGTCCTCCTCTTCTTCCTCATACTCTGATTCGTCGTGGACGGGCTCTTCGACGACAACGTCTTCTTCTTCAACACCGTTCGCAATAGGCTTCTGCTCATCGACTGCCGCCCTTTCGCTTTTCTCTCCCTTCTTGGACCAGTCGGGCTTGTCGCTCTGTTGTTGCTTCTTGCTCAGCTTGGCTAGGGCACTTTCCTTCTGGACCATCTTCAAGTTAGCTCGGAAGTCCTGCTTCTCTCCTACGCCTGAGGAAGTCATCTTCTTAAAGCGATTATCCAACTTTGACACTTTCTTCAAGGCTGGTTTAACGCTAGAATGTGAACAACATTATTTCGGCAGTGAATTGCACATACAATTTGCCGCGAAGATCATTCACCGCGATCGTCAACTCATTGATCTAAACATGCGGTTTTGACAAAAGTACTGGGAAGTGCAATGTTACAAGTTTGTCCTGGGCCAATACAGCCTGATTCACGTCGTACTTTGCGGTTTCCAAGTTGACCATGCGCTTGAACATATCGTCGTAAATGCTCTCAAGCTTGGCTGAAAGCAGTTGTCTGGATTTATACAGTATGTATCTAGTCTTACAGTGATCATCAACGGACTCAAGCTCGGGCAGAGGGATGGTGCGCTCGGCGAGAACGCGTTTGCGCTCTTCTGCCTTCAGAAGTTGTTGCTGCTTGAGGTCTTCAGCAGCCTTCATCATCAGCAACTTCTGAAATATATACCAACCATATAAAAGGTTATGAGTGAGACACTTACGCGAAGCTTCTTCTTGCGCTCCGGCGTTAGGAAACCCTTCTTCTTATTCTTGTTGCCGGCCTCCTCAAGGCGCTTGCGCACTTCGGCCTTCTTGCGCTCATGCTCTTCGAGTTTTCGTTGAGCTTCCTGTAATGGAGAATGAAAGCATGTCTGCTTAGCCGCCTGCTAAGGCATACAGCCATGCATGACTTTGTGTCTCTATATCAAGAGGACGGGACCCTTAACAGAAGAACAACATACCATTTCCTCGTCCTCGTACTGAGCGTAGTCGACTTCAGCCGCCATGATTTCGCTAAATGAATTGAATTCAGAGAACAGACCACTTTTTATGCAAAGAAAAAGCGCGGCGCAAATGCTATCAATTTAATGCAGAAACACTTTGGACAAAGTCACAAACAATTAAGTGTCTGCAACTGTAGCACTCCAGAGACATCACCTCCACTCAACAGTTGTTGGGGGCACGTCCGGCCGAGGCACTTCGTGGCTCGCGGTGTTGTTGGAAGCATCCATTCGGCAGACCCGCCTACGCCGAGGGCATATGGCAAATTCAAATGTATTAAACTTTCGCATCACTGGCCGAGATTGTGCGCGCTTGGCCTGCATATCAATCGATCAGATGCGATTGGTGTAAAGTAGGGACGAACACAGTTTACAACCAGGCGATGTTTGGGAGGAAAAGCTGTTAATGTTCTCATGAATCACTCTTTTGTTCCGATCAGAAGATGCGCTTTTATGGTGTAACGGCAAATGGAACTGACTTAAGATTTACCAGGAACGGTTCACGGTCCTACCTCTCACAGAATATAGCTTTTTGGGTTGCAACTTTGTAATAGGACAATAAAACACGGTAGTTCACGCATATTTACATGTGAAATGCCGAACACATCGTACGCTTTCCTTATTTGTGAACGGCTTTCCGGATGTTGGCTGCTTTAAAGATTCAATTTCATTGACTCTATGTTATTCCTAAATCCCATTAAGTTTCGACATCAAGAAGATTATGCCTCCATTTAACGCATTTCGATTCCAAGCGCGTTGCTAGGGACAACCAACTGGAAGAGGGTAACCGCCCACAAGCTGTCTGCCAATGCGCTCTTTACGTCGGTTCAAGCTGCCAGGGCCATGCCCCTAACCTTTCATGGACAGCGCAAAACGTAAGTTCTACCCAAAATATGTTTTCCTTTCATCGGTCCCACACAGTGCCTCGGGCAAAATGACGAAAGGATTAGTTCTTGGCACTGACGGAGTGAACCTTCCCTCCGGCGAAGCAATTTCAAGACTGACGGTAAACGGAGACATAACGATTGTTTGTTATACATGGAACATCAATAACAAAGTAGGCATAAGTCGCGCGTTTCAAAAGGAGATTAACGGACTTAGGGACTTCAATGCGTGGACTACATTGCCAAGATGCTTTCTGTTACACCCAACAGCCAGCAAGCCGATTTAATTGCAATCGCCTTACAAGAACTTCCTACTTTTCATCCGTAAGCGCTGCAATTAACATGATCATATCATTATCGGCTATTCACTCGTAGGTTTTACCACAAAGACGCAGTGCGTCATCTGGAAACAGTTCTCGGTTCCACCCATTCGTGCCTGCTTTACATACGAAAATTTGCTCAATTTATGGCGTTTTTTGTTCGAACCCATCTTCTGGACTACGTAAGCCGTAAGTTCAAGTGGAATTCGAATCGACAGAATAAATTCAGGGAAAGAGTATAAGTTTGTGAGCAGACTAGCTCTTCCGATAAGAACGAAAGGTGCTATTGCCGTGTCGATCAGAATACTACACAGGAACTGCGTATTCGTTGGATGCCATCTTCCACGTAGGTCCATTTGTCCTGGCATTTTGTGATTTGTGGGCTAGATAGTTCTTCTGGACGACGAATAGAGGCGTACCAACAGATAGCTTCAAAGATTCGCTTTGGTTGGATGTCGTCGGCACTCCGTGGTCATCGCCTGGAAGATCCACTAAAGTTGGCCGATGCTGTGTTTTGGTTCGGAGACCTAAACTTTCGACTTAATTACGCCGAGCCGGTAGAGGACCCGCTGCCTTTCGACACATCCCAGATCCACACTTCCATTTTTCATAAATTACAACACGACGAGCTGTATCTCGAGAGCGCAAAAGGTACAGTGTTGGCCAAAAATCTGCATTTCCACACGCTGGAATTCCATGAACATTACGGACAAATTAATCTTGGACAAAATTTTTAGGTACTATCTTCAATGGTTTCCGGGAAGCCCTCATTCACTTTGTGCCGACCTACAAGTACATTCCGGGGAGCCATAAACTGGATAAGTCGCGGACACCGTCCTACACAGTAAGAGCTATTGCCTTCGGTAATCAAAAATTTCTTTTCAGGACAGAGTCCTGTACTGGTCTCAGAACCACACGCATGTCACGCCTGTGTTGTATGATTCTCATGCAACCTCAACAATGTCGGATCACAAAGCAGTTCATTGCACCTTCCAGTTGAAAATTTGCACACCAAAGAACTAGCTTGGCTCAATTACAGAGAACGAATAAATGCAGGCTTCTCTTTTTTGGACTTAAGCAACGCTTGCAGGTCGAGCGCATTCTTCTCTAGCGCTTTTGGCTTGTACATGTTCCTCACTGCTTCCTCGATCTTCGCCTCGTACATCCGAAGCTGCTTGTCTGCTGCTTTCCTCTAAAATCTTCTTGCAGTCTTTAAAGAGGTTTGACGGACCTTTGCCATCTCCTGTTTGAGGGATTTTTCGAGAGAAATCTTGCCCTTGTGGTATACGAATATCTTTTTCTGATACTCAGACTGCTCCGCATTCCGCGACTTTATTTCCTCGGCCAGCTAGAATCAATTACTAAATTAGACCATTGTACATTCAGATCTTAACCTGAACAATTTGTCGATCCTTCTCCTCGCAGAGCGCCTTGTAGCGATTTAGTTCATCATTCTGATGTTCTATAACATTATCTTTGTACTTGCTCTGTTTGATCGTCTCTGCTGCTTCGTCGGTAGCAATTAGAACCTTAAGTCATATTAGAGATACGGTGCGTGCGCTTGCCCACATTTGCTTTTAATTCTATCTTTTGCTGCCTGAACATTAGTGTTGCTTGTCGTAGCTTTTCTTCTTCTTCGGCAATACACGCTTGCAGATGTTGTTCAACTTCTGCTCTTTGCTGGCACAGATCCTCGATCTTATTTTCAAGATCTTTTATTTTCGAGTAACATTTTTGCAATTTTTCAGCTTTTCTCTGCAGGCGAGAATTAAGCTCGTTTCGGAGAGTTTCGATTTCTGATTTGTTGTTGTTTTGAATTTGCTTATATTCCGTTCGTAATTGCTGAATTTCGTCGTTGGATTGCTTCTGTTTTTCAATGTGAAGTCTGATAGAAAGGTCGTTGTTCGGGAAAGGACCCACTCAGCGACTCACCTGATCTGTTCAGTCATCATTTTCTTGTGACTTTCTTTCAGTGTTTCCGTTTTCCTCTTATTCGTGTTGATCAATGTCTCTATCGTTTTCCGACTTGCCGCGGCATCGAGTTCAGTTTTTGACGATATTTCCTTAACGCAAACATTTGAAAAGCAAGATAGCAGGCCTACTTCGATTTGCTTCTCTAGTGCCTCAACGGCAGATCGAAGTTCGTTATTCATCGCGAGCATCTCTCTTTCGCATTTTTTGCGATATTTGTTTAGAAGTTGACTGGTCTGAATACGGAGAGTATTCCGTTCCACATCCAACAAGTTGACCAAACGCTTCTGGAAATTCAATGTCCCACTTTCCATCAAGGCGTGCTGACCGTTTGATCGAGATCGTCGAGTGAACACAGAACAGTGTCTTCTCCAATTCGCTGTTCCAATATGTCACTCTCTTTTAGCGTGAATCTCGCTAACAACCCATCGGTAAACCCTGCATATAGAGTGCCTGCTCGATCGTCGTAGCTCAACTAAACAATCTTACTGCTGAACAGATGCATTTTCGACATACCGTACAACACGCCTCCCTAGACGGTCTTCCGAGAACAGTCAGTTTATCGTTACCTTCTTGTGAAAATTCTATTATAGTTCCATCACTTCCTCCAATAAAATGACTCTTGTCTGATGAGCAAACTATGGTGGATGTAGTGTTGTAGCTAATGCCATCACAAGAGACTACTTTCGCTGATTCACTTCCCTCGGTTATTGCAAGAAGTGAGAACTTCTGGGTTAGCGCGATGATAGCATGCTCCCGAAAGGAAATGGAAACTATCATTCTCATTTTTAAGTCTTTCGACCATAATAGATTTCCTAGAAATAGTAAATGCAAAGCACCAAGTGAAATAACGTACCACTGGGGTACTGAAATACGAAGAGATATTCTTTGGCAGTTACAATGGCTATTTGAGTGCCTGTTGAGTTCCACTCGAGAAATTCGATCTCCTGCAACGAAAAATAATTTTGCTTAAAATCTGTCACAAACAGAAGCAAAATCGAAGTCTATTTCTGTCACAGGAAGGTAGTTACTCGAAATATCTATAACTGTAAATCCAGACTTCGAGGCTATGACACATCTCTTCTTGCATGAGGTCACGGACATCTGCAAGGTTCTCAGCAGTGACAGCAGTGATGAGATCCTTACTTTCTCTATTTCTCTACTGCATATCACACCACGTTTTGCAAGCGTTTTGTATTCCACGGAGTAACATTGAAGACTGCTGCTAGTTGCAACAAGCAGATGATATCCATCTATAAATGTGACTCCCATGAGGTCGTCGAGCTTAACCCAGGAAAGCAATCGCCTTAAAGCTGATTTTTGAAGCTATCCAGTTCAACTGTACCATGTGTTCATTGAGTGAATTAAGAGAAGTCCACCGCTGTCTGCTGAAAGAATTGCTCCACTTAGCCAATTGCAAGCGATGGTCACAATGGGTGAACTGTGTTTAGCTACGACAACATTAAAGCCATGCTCTTCGGCGACACCGAGAAATTGCGTTTCCGTTATATGGATGCATTCGCTTGTTGCGATCGCAATTACGTTGTCATTGATTAGAATATCGACGGAACTCGGTTGCGCACACAACGTAGGTACATAAAAACAGAAATGAATGAGCAGTGGTAATTCCTATCTCTTACAAGAATAGCCCTGGCTTTGTCCCACTGAATTCTTGAGCTGATCACCGGAAACATTAAGACAAGTCGATTCGCAACTGTCGCGAAAAAGAAGATCTTTGTAGCCACAAGCGATGTTACGCATACTTCGGATTCAGTCAAGTAACTAGAAAAGTTGCTAGTACAATCAAATGACAAATCACTTACGCCTTCAAAGTGGTCGACAAGTCTACCTTATCCAATGCCAGTGTTTCACGATAGAATAGAATTGAGCCATCCTGGGTGGCGAATGCCATGGTTACGTCGGTCGACCAGACGTGGCATGTAACCCCGTAGAGCTGAAGTACGGTATATAAAAGAGGAAATAATTCTGAGCCATACTGAAATGGAGGAGAATGTTTGTATGACGGTACCGGTGTTGCGCAGAAGATAAGCAGTAGACGAGCTGAGAACGCACATGATGTGCTCATCGGTAGGACAAAGTGTTATCTTCAAAAACTACCCTTCGCATCTCCTGGATTAGAACATTCACCTCCCACACATCACTCTTCTCGTGATTATCCAACTCAACAGCAGCAATTTTGTGGCCGGACTGTAGAATATAGCACGCTATCGTCGCAGTGTTCCTGGTCTTGCTAGGAGCGAAGGCAATGAGAGTTTCGTGGCTGTCGTCAGTTCGTAAAACATCAGCGGCCACTTCGCATGAAAAAGACACGTCCTCTTGTAAGTCATTTTGGGCATTGAACACGATAATCGAGAAGTTCTCCTCTAATCTGTCCGACAAGCACGCGACGAAATACTTGAAATCGGATGTAACGGTCAGTGCTGTGATGGTTCCATTCATTTCCAAACAAGCCGTTCTCCGTTCGCCTTCGTAAACGTCCAGCATCAACAAACGCTTGTCGCGAGAAAAACACAAATTATTATGGCCATGTAGAAAAACGTTATCGTAACCGGAAATAACATCATAGTCTCTGTCTTCAGCGCTTGCATCGCTCGTAGCAGGCATACTGCTTCGAATCGATGAAGTACTCAGGGTGAGTTTCGCAAATTTCCTGCGTAGAGAATGGAAATAAGTATGGGCTACCACACCGAGATGATACCTTAAACCACTCATGGTCATATGATCTAAGCTTTGCAATGATGTCGGCTCGAGGGATAGCGGGTTCTTCACTGTCGGAACTACCTGAGGGTGAATCCTTGCTTGACGAGGCTGCTTTCTTGATCGGAGGATTCTTTTTTGTTTGAAGCGATGGAGAAGGTCTCGCCGAAGAACGTTTGGACGTAGAGAGTTGCGAAAGATTTAGAGTGGGTGCGGAGGCAGAAGTACGGATTTCAGGAATACCTCTGCGCATTTCCTCCTACACACGAAGCACTAAAAGCGAATTTGCCTCCGGACCAGCAGCGCAGTCCACTGCATTCATTCGAGCTTAACGCTCCATTACGCCAGGTGCACAACTGCGCTCTTAGAATTTATTCCTTTCGCTTAGGTACACCCAAAAACACAAACAACTTAATGATTCTTTCAACAGTAGCTATGCTCGTCTTCTTCGATCCTGTTAAGTTTAGACTTTGCTTTGATTTGTTGAAATATGCGATCGACTTTTGCTTGAACAGCATCTCGCATACAATGCGAATCAAAGGTCGTAAAGTCCACGTAGGAGGGTATCAGATGGGCATTTGGCTTCTTCGTAGAGTTAGAAGTATCTGCTTGTGAGGCGTCAACTATCTCCAAAACCTTGGATGTGCTTGCTTGCACCATTTCACTGCGGAAGCCTTCGTTGAGCTTGACGCAGAGCAGAGCCATCGACTCACGACGAGTAACGGGTTGGACTGCCGAGTGGACCTGGTACAAGCAGTGATCGTTGCAAATATCGTCCAGAACAAGTTGGGATATATCGCAGCTGAAAATTGTTCAGGTCAAAATGTTTTTCTGTCAAACTGAATGAAGGCGTTTAGAGTTCAGCAACTCACAGTTGCTTGAATGTTCAAGAGGCTTTGACTATTATAATTAATATGATCAATACCTTTCTTGTGCGATGACTGCGGCGATCTTCCGCATCAGATAGTTTCCTGCTTCTGCCGAACTGATGCCTATCTGTTGGATAGTCTTGAACACTGATGGCGATGCAAGTATTAGAAACTTGTGATGAAGTCCTATCTGCAAACAGTGGTATCTACTATCGACCGCACTTGACCAGAAAAACCTTGAAGCCTCCACAGATAGTCGGTTCCACACTGCATGGTTCCACCTCGGGGCAAAGATTAGAATTATCAAGATAGCCTCCTTTCAGAAAAAAATTTCCGAAGCATCGTGTCGGAGTGTTTATGAGTGATATCTGCTCGGCGCTCAAGCCAAGGCCCAAAAGGCGCTCGCGCTCCGATGGGTTCAGAACATCGTGCTGTTGGTTCAGGTATTCAACCTTCGTCGTTCCCTCACAGTCGTTTTGACTCAGCAGCAATGCCCTGAATATTTTGTCTTGAATTCCCACGCAATTAATCAGCAATTACCGTACTGTTCCACAACTAATAACAAACAGTCTCCCTTCTACTATAAGGGCAATTGCTGTGCTGGCAGCTCCAGACACTTTTTCTCTGGTCCGTTCGAGCAGCTGCTGACTTTCCAGGGTCATTTCAGTAAGAGCCACTTCCTTCTGTCGGTAGAAAGCTGCGAAGTCGTCGCCGATGGAGTTGAAGTACTCGCGCTCGATAGACTCGAAAACTTGAACCATCAAACTTCGAATCTAAATGCACAACATTTTGTCTCTGCGACGTTCCAGGCAATTACAGATTTACAAAATATGTCAGAACTGCTCATTGAATGGGTCTTTTCCACTTCTCGTAAAGCATTTTCAACTCCTTGTTCCAACAACATGTAATACAACAGTTTGTCTCGAACGGCTTGTGCGCAGCTAACTCCGCGATGGATGTCACTGATCAGTCCGTACAATTTGAACTTCGCGTCGGTGAACTGCTTGTTACTGTGATTAAACTGTAACATGAGTATACGAAGGAAATTTGTAGTTATTCTTACGCCAGACGAAACATGTGATGCTCATTGTCGGTGTCCTCTGTGACAAAGCCATCATTATTGGAGGCAATATGAGCGCTCTTCGTATACCCATCGTCGGACGTGGGACAATCGTCTAGTAGGGTTCTCCACCACTCCTCTTCGATCATCTTTTCGTGCTTCTTTCAAGCGCACGGAGACCCTGTAAAATTCTTCTATTACTTCCGCTAACGAGCTAATGTTTCCGACGCTTCCAGCAATTGAACGCGAAAAATTGATTTCTTTTACCTCTCCAAAGGGCTTGAAGAACACGTTACCATGCCAGTGGAAATATCGTCCTATCCGCGTTTCCCGCGGCTATCAGCACTCCTTCTCTCGCTTGTCCTCCATCACAAAGTCCACAAATATATAAATTACAGCAATCACTGCTTTTCACTTCAGCTTTAATGCAAAAGAAACGAAAAACCAGCCCACTTATTCACGCAAATTTGTGTTTTCGAGCAGCGCAATTAATTCCTTCAGACAGCATTTTCGATTGTGTCTTCCAGAATCAAATAGCAATGCCACCATTGTGTCTACCAGTGCCAGAGAATAACGGAGAATAAGCCAGGAATTCTAATCAATAAACATGCTTCGCAGGGTTATCATCCTTTCGCTTGAAGGAAACGTGATCAACTCGCTCAGCTTCATTCGATTTTCTGGCGACCGGAATGGTCGTCGCTTGTGAGGAACACGGAGAGCGTCCTGTGAGCGAGCCGCGTCGTGGCGCGCGTTCTCTCGCGCATATCATCTCGTTTGCGGCGACGGTTTCTCGTTCGCACGCATCGCTTGCACCCGAATCATTGTTTGTTCCCTGATAATGCATCCATCCCTGTCCATGTGCATCTTATTTTCCACTTGAAAGGGACAGTGCGCTATGATAGTACAGCATAAGCTGCTTTTTTTTCTATTTTTGTGCTATAACGATAAAAACACGTGAGATGCCGAGCGATAAGCCATGAAATTCTCAATGGTCATATTTTCAGATAGTCGTCTTTGTTTACACAGTACTCCTGTGTAGGAGCGGCACATGCTAGCGACATTTAACTCTCAAACTGTGCTCTAACTTCGGAATATATATACCAAACGGGTTTTTCTAGCCGATCTCTGTGATCAACGGAATGACGTCCATTATAAAAAATCAGATTATTAAGCAGTTGTCGAAGTACGTTCAGAATGTAAGTGAACTTCAGCTCATTGATCTCATTTAGATATGCTCGTAATGTCACCCCTGACCAAATCACTGTGGAGATCCTCCGCGGTAAAAGCGAGCTCAAGGATGTCGAACTCAACGAAGAAGTTCTGACGGATGTTCTTGAACTTCCACCTTGGCTTCGCATCAGACGGGCTTACTGCAACAGGGTGCAAGTGAAAGTGTCCTGGACAAAGCTCACAACAGTACCGGTGAAAATTGTAGGCCTAGATCACATGGACCAGTAAATAATGTCCTTGTGATATTCAGTTCGTCGACGAAATCCAAGTTGACATCGTTATGAGCGACGCTCAACCCACATCTAGTCGACCTGCACCGTATGCTGCTGAAATCGCGGACCTAATAAGCATATGTACATTTCCAGAAACGTTGCTGATATGTCATACGGGTTCGCAAACAAAGTAGCAGAAGGCCTTTCTCTATATGTTAACAATGTGGAAGTAAACTTCGATTCAGCAGCATTTGGCGGTTCGATTACGGTATTAACTGTCGCAGTCCCAATCGCAACGCCTCGTTTCAGTTTACTCGTCTGAGCGTAGAAAGTAGAAGTCCAGGCTGGCAGGCAGTAGACGATCTCCATTTCACGAGGATCACGGATCAGTCGCTTGACCAAACTCTGCTGTTTAAGCAGATCAGCTGGAGTCTTCTCAGGGTTCAAGGAAGCGCTCACTCTCCCGAACAGTCAAACAAACGAAGCATCAACGCACCTCTCCGTTTGATCACCAATGGTGGCCGTTGTAGAATAGTCGTAAAAAAGAATGCGAGCGGTATGAGTTCATAGAAGGAATGGCCGTACAGTATTCAATGCGTTCTAGATGGTCGGGTTCTCTGTGGACGGATCCAGGTCATTTCAGAAGATCTGTTGTGGACGGCGACGCTCCCTCAGGTTCGCTCTGCCATTGAGTTCTACAAGCATATTCTCCATCTGATCAATTCAACACAGAAACCTGTAGAGCTTCCTCCTCCGGTTTGTGTTGAGTGCTAAGCAAGTAACTAAGTAACACCTCAGGATCACACACTGCGTCCCGATAGGAGAGGGACACGGACGACGGGAACGCCTTCCCACAAGGTCTTCCAGAACTTCAACATCCATCAAACTTCCTTCCATCTCTATGTTGATCGAACCGATTTTCATTTGTGCGACGACGACTCAGCCGGCCGAGGTGCTGCTTTCTGCGTTAATGCGGCTGACTTTCGACATTGCAGGTTTCCCAGAAAGTTGGAACATGGAATCAGGGGCCATGCAGATCGTCGTCAGCAGGCTCTCAGTAGATGCCTACCCTTCCACTCCAGCAGCGTCTGACCGCTCAACTTGGGTTCGATATGCAGCACCCAACAACTGCACTGCGTGGATGAACCAGTTATTGCAGCACAATTACAACAAAATCAGTCAAGGACTAGGTAAGCTACTTAGTCAAGAAGCCTAACTTCAGCTTATCTCACAGATGGAAGCGCACGAGAACGGTTTTCCCGCATGTGGCCTCAGTTGCAAACAGAGGCGATTGTTGTCCGTATCGACGACATTGACGTGAAATGCGTCTCTGTACAGTCGACTAAGCGAGATGCCCTCCTATCCTTCTTCTCTTCCAACGCAAAATCGCGTCTCTCTCTTCCGAGCAATTTGCCTATATTCCACCTGGAGTTATGTAACTTTTTCTACCCGGCATCTCAATCATATCCATGTAAGTTCCTAAGGGGTTTTAACACGAGAATCAACAAAATTTTAGTGCCACCCACCTCAGCCCACATACAATTGGGTCCTTTCAATTTGCTTCTTGACACACAAACTTTGCGATGGATGGCTTACATGTTGGGCGATATATCGTCTGCCTTAGTACGTCAAGTAGTACACTTTATATCCGAAATGAGGACTGATTTAGGAAGGGGGACTCGATTCTCAAAATAGCGAAAACCCTCAGGTCGATGTCAGAGTAGATCTACTAATGCCCAAGATCATAGTTCCATCGTGTGCACCCGAAGGTGATAGCCGTTATCCAAAACGATTCGTGATCAGCACCTCCACCCTCGCACTTTCAAACTGTGCCAGCTGCGAGCCAAACTCACTTGCTGGCTTTTTAAGCAATCTCACGGGAGGCGCTCTGGACTTCCTCGACAATTGCGCGTTTGAAGTAGACCGCGAGTTTCTGAAAGCAACAATGCTTGGATTAAAGCAGCCGCTAGAATCATTTAGTGGTATCGGCAGCGTGAGGAATACACAGAGTTCACAAAACACTTTAGGAGACATCTGGGCTCTAAACACTTCTCAGATTTGGATCGATACCGACAACGGCGACGAATGTCCGAGCATCCCTCTCGTCGGGGATGTCTCACTTCGCTGCTGCGTTGTTCCCAGTGAAACACAAGTAAACAACAGTTTACGAGAGGTGAAAACCTGTACACCTTGCAGATCAACATTATTGCTGAGCCGCAGTCCAAATGCAACGTTGTCATCGACCACTTCCAGTTCGTTCAGTTCATGAAACTCCTCGATACACTGACAAAGTTTGCCGATCAAATGGAAGCCGATAAGAATTTCTTTGCCAAGGATCCTTCAAGTGAAACAAAAACTCCAAAACTCGCAATATATTGTCTCCTGGAGAAAATTTGTGCCAACCTGCTTTTGGCAACTGGCAAACTAGCAAATCCCTACGACAAGCCAATGTCCACGATGCTCTTGGACCACTCAAGAAACTCTCCTGGTGAGTTCTTAAATTTATTAAATTATTATATGCTTGCAACTTTTTTAAAAAATGAGCCAGATCATTGGTGCAATGTTAGAAAAATGCGAAGAGTCATCAAATATTATTTCTGACAATTATTATTTTGAGGTGTTGAGAACAGACGTAAGCAGAGATGAAGCCCGTATGGTAAGGTGGCGATTAGCGCTTATTAGCTGGAAGGAGCGCTCTCAGCAATGGCAACGGTCTCGGGAGCGCTGTCGGAGCTGAACTCCATGTTCTCCTGTTTTCCTCCCTTATTGTCAGCCTTCAACCAAGGGGGAAGAGATCGGTTAGCGTTAAGGAGCTTCAGGCGTTCTTCGACCCTCGAAGGGACGTTTCCGTTAGACACCTAAGTAAGGTCAACGTTCTTATTGATCGCACACGGGAGCGCATACCTGGGGAATAACCGGAATCGTGGGAACCTGGCCGCTGGCGATTGCAGTGGCGGGGATTGTCTCGAGCGGGACGCGCTGTCGAGGTGGGAGAAGGGCGTCATTAGGACGCTTTGAAAGTCTCCAGAAACGTTCCATGTTCATGCGGCGACCGGGGATGGTGGAAGGTTCACGGGGGGTCACGACCTTGGTCGTGGTGGTGGGCATGGTGGTCGTAACTGTGGTCGTGGTCGTGGTTTCGTCATCTAAAAGAGAGCTACACCTGAGAAAGAAAGTTTTTAACAAACATTTGGGCTTGACACACATGGGCATCGGGGCAGGCTTTTCCTTCTTTGGGCAGATATCCTGAATGTCGTGGGTGTAGTCGGTCTTGCAAACGAGGTTAGGCTCAGTAGTAAGGTTGATAGCCTCACGACCGTTCATCACGTGGAAGCCGTCTTGACTGCACACCATCGGGTTTTCTAAAGAGTCTCCCAGTGATATTATGCTTTGGCCAAAAAACTACCTTGAAGTCTAACTGTCAGGTGGTCGGTTCCACTGATGGCTCCGGACTGAAGAACTTGGATCTTGTTGCTCGACAGATCCAGAGTGTGAAGGTTCGCAAGATATCCAAAACTGCCAGGCTAAAATGCGCGATAGCCTTCAACGTTTTCGGTGGCGAGAGCTTGCCTGAATGTTGCGAATGTTGTTATCGGCGAGAGAAATCTGGCGGAGGTAAGGGGCTCCTTGGAAGGTGCTCAGCGTGATCGAGGTGAGACAGTTATGGGGAAGCCATAGGAGAAGCAGAGGAGTAGCGGAGAACGCTCCGGGGGCGATGTCAGTGATCGAGTTTCCTTCAAGGTTCAGATGCTGCAGATGCTCCAAAGAGCGGAACATGTCAGTGGTGACCTCGGCCAAATGGTTGTAGCTCAGATCAAGAGTCTGAACGTCCGAGAACTGCGCAAGCGTTCCCAACTCAATGCTGCCAATGTTGTTGTTGTTAAGATAGATGTAGAAAATCTTGGGGGAGTTCATTATGAAGTTCTTGTCAATAGAGCTGATCTGATTTCCGGACAAGGTGAGCATACTTAGACTGGTCATGTTGACAATTTGGAGCTTATCGAGCTTGGAGATCTTAAAGTTATGGCATGGTAAACCTAATTGTCATCTCAAGACCGACTGACCTGATTGTTCTTAAGGTGGAGGGCAATAAGACTGTCCAAATTGCGAATAGCTTCCGCGGGAACCTCACTCATTTCGTTATTGTCCAAAACCAAACTTTGCAGGGTGTTCTTGACTTCATCGAAGGCGACGCCATCGATTTTGGAGATCTGTTGTCAATTAGTACCGTAAACAGTAATGAACACAGAATGCTTACCTTGTTTCCGGATAGGTTCAACTCGATGAGGCTAGGCATGTTCTTGAACAGGGACCCTTCAATATCCCCAATTTGATTGCACTTGATACTGAGAACACTAAGGACGCGAAGTCCGACCAGCGCTTCAGAGGGAACTTTAGACAATTTGTTGAAGTTGATGGAAAGATCCTGCAACGTGTTTTCGAGACCATTGAAGGCATCGGCCTGGATCTTTCTGATGCGATTGTTGTCAAGTACAAGCTTCTTAATACGAAGGTTTTTGAAGGCACGGGCGCTGATCTAAAAATAACAGGTTGTAGGGCAGAATTAAATCTTAAATAGAACCTCAATAATGTTGGCATTCTCCAATGCAAGTTCGCTGATAGCGATCTGAGTCTTCTTCAGCTCATCCACAATCATAGGACCGCTGGGGCCATTGCAGCGAATAATAGCACCATCGATGTAGTTGGAGCAGGAGCAGGCAGTTTGGTTTTGAAGGAAGGCTGGGCAGTAAGCCGAGACTGTAGACAACAGTGCTAAGAGCACTACGGGAGCCGCTGCACGAAAGGCCATGTCCGCACTAAGCGATCTTGCTGACTGGTGAGCCTACGACCGCGCACACAGGAAAAAGACGTCGAACTGGGGTCGGCGTCCCCTCATGCTACGCTACTTGAATATTGGGGGTAAGACGTACGCGGACGGCAGGTCAAGGACAAGTCCTTTATACACACTTTTCATTTATTTTTTCGAGAAATAGATCATATAACAACTGTCTAGCGAAATGCGTTTTTACACCAGTATGTTTAAATAGAATTATTAACACGTTTGCTTCGTAGTTTCACTGATAGTACCCTCCGCCATAGTTCGACGTCCCGTACATCCACACGTTGCTGTCGTCGTGTCGACCGATGGTGTTTGAATTGCTACTAAAATTTGTCTTAGTCATTCTTTGTTCTACTAATGAATCTGTAATTTGGATCCGAAAAAAGCGATAAGGCACAGTGATCCATCCACACAGCCTTGTGGAGGTCAATGTCACCAAGCGCGCGATGCGGTCGCACCCAAAAAAAGACCATTGGATATTTGCCCGCATTCCTTAGTCATAAAGTGCAGTGACGCACCCCAGAGCGAACCGCACCTTTCGTTAAATGACTTCAAGTGGTACAAGGACTTACTTGCAACGGTTCATCGTTCCGTAGATCATATTCATCTGAGCGGCTTGTGCTGCGACGTAGGCATTCGTTCGTGCGAGGGCGCTACTTGAGGACGACGAACCGTAGCGCTGCACTCGACGGTGTTTTACAAAGCAGAGTCCAACCAGGACAGCGATCATGACAATCGCCGCTGTGGCAACGCAGGCGATAATCAAAATGCTTGATGAAAAGCTCTGAGAGATGGAGCTGTTCTGGTTGACTTCATAAGGGAACGATTCGCTCATTTTCTGTCGAGTGGTTTCGTCCATCTGGAACTCCTCGAACTTCTCTTCGCTACTCGCTTGGCTGTGTGTATCGTGCTCTGAAGATTCCTTCTTCGGGGCGATAACGATGCTCGGAGGCAAAGTCTGTGTCATTACGGGGCCAGCAGCATAAGCTGGGTAAATCTTGGGGGGCTTCTTCAGGAATGGAACTGGGAATGGGTGAATGATGTTCGGGTTATCTGTAGTCGTCACATCTGTTACAGCTGTCTCAGTTGTTGTTTGTGTTGATTCTGAGGTTGCATCCGTCGCCGTCTCGACTTGCTCAATTCTTCCTGCGCCAATAGGGGTATCAAGTCCAAAGCTTCCGCGCGACCGTGTGACAGGTTCAATGATCTTTTGTTTTTGAAGCCGCGAGGTCGGCGCTGGCGCAACAATGGGTTCATTTACGGGTCTGATTGGAATGAGCGATGGAGCGCCTGTCTCATGTGGCGAAACGCTTTCCACTGTGGACTAAAACATGTAACTAAGTAAACAGAACACAGTAGAGATGGATTGTCTGCCATACTACGAGGTAATTAGCAACTTACTTCAATATGGGAAACCAGTTTCCTGGAAGAGTCTTGCACAAATGCCGGCGCTCCGTTTGCAAAGGTCTCCGACTCAGTGTTTAAGGCCGGTTCGCCCGGTGTGACTTGACTCTGAGACAGTTGCGCGATCGCTGAGTCAATCGCTTTCTGGCCGCCGCATACGAAATCGTCGCTATTGGGCAAAAAGACACCGGTGCCTTCTTGTAGCATGTGGACCTTTTCAGTGCACACAAGAGGGTTTTCTAGATAAATCATGATAATGAGTTGAGTAGACATGGCATTTACCTTGGAGGAGAACAGTGGTAACCCGGCGGTTGAAAGCCGCATACGGTGTGCGGACAATTTTGTTATGTCTCAAATCAACTAGGGCCATATTGAGCTGACCCAAGAATGTAGTTGCAGGGATGTCGGCTAGTTGATTGTAGCTGAGGTCAATCATGGTCAGTGAAGGGGAGCCAGTGAAAGCTTTACTGTTAACGCTGCTAACCTAAAATTTTGTAGTTAGGTTTCTATTACGCTGTGTGCGTGGAACAAACCTTGTTTCCATTGAGCGACAGTTGCTTTAGGTTCGACATGAATTCGAACATCGAGTCAGTGATCTCGCTAAGCTCGTTTCCGTCCAACAAAAGAATCACTATTGAGCTATTGGCAAAGGCTTCTTTCTTGATGCTTGAAATTTTGTTCTTTCCGAGATAGAGTTGACGAAGCTGAGCGTGGTTTGAAAAGGTGTTCGATTGAAGCTCAGCGATCCGATTGCCAGTCAGGTCGATCATTTCCAACTGTTCGAAGGCGCCAAATTGTTGTGGGAAGACGGCGTCGATTCTATTTTCGGTGAGGTAAAGGAGACGCAAATTAGGAACGTTCAAGAAGGCCTGTCGGTGGAGGTTCGCGATTTTGTTGTTTGCTAGGTTAAGAAGGTCGAGCACGGGAAGGTTCATGAACGCCAACGCTTCGACTTCCTCGATGGCATTGTTGTGCATGTGAAGGGCCCTCAGCTGCTTGAAGCCGCGAATTGCTAAAATAGATAGAGATGTCAAGTTATCCGCATAAATCTCATATTATTAATTACCTGAAGCTGGGACCGAGCGCAAACGGTTGTTGCCCAAATTTATAGTTTGAACATTGTTTTTCACGTTCTCAAAGGCCGATTTGTGCAACACCTCGATTTTGTTATTGCCGAAGTTCACGTCGAACAGCTAAAAAAATCGAAATCGGTTTTGGTCGGCGCTCTTTTTTTTGCATTACCTTAGGCAGAGAGGGCAAAGTGTTTTGTCCGTTCAGTTCAGTGATTGAATTGTTCGAAAGGTCAAGAC
Organism: Steinernema hermaphroditum; assembly: GCA_030435675.1. Lineage (NCBI taxonomy): Eukaryota > Metazoa > Nematoda > Chromadorea > Rhabditida > Steinernematidae > Steinernema > Steinernema hermaphroditum. The sequence continues at coordinate 8,726,886 of CM059625.1, read as the reverse complement.
GTGCGAGGCCGTTGAGGTTTCGAAGGGCGTTAGACGGCAATTCGCTGAGCGCGTTTTTATTGAGGTAGAGTTCGCTGAGAACTCCTCCAAGACCGTCGAAGGCATTTTCCCCGATCGCAGAGATTTGGTTGTTCGAGAGATCGAGCCGCTTGATGTAGAGGCCTTTGAAAAGACCATCGGGAAGCTCGTTCAGCTGTGCGTTTTCCAAAATGAGCTGCTGAATAAGGCCGAGTTGTGCTTGACTGGTGAGGAGAACTCGTAGGGTCCGTAAGCCATCAGTGTTTGAGCAGTTGAGGGAAACTCCACTGGCCGGTAAAACTTGACAAGCACAGACGGATTGAACAACAAGGGGACATGCGTGGATTAAGGGCAAGCCGATCACTATCAGAAAGAGTGGAAGTTGGTTTCGTAGTCCCATCTCTGAACAGCTGGCAATCTAATCTTGCCTTACAAGTTGGAACGACACCCAAGTGGACCGGCGGCAATAGGAAAGGTCACGGGGTGAGCGGTGCACACGACCGCTGCCGCAGTGCATGCGAAAGTAGGTCATCCCTGCTCAATCCCTCACTGGTGCTCACCGCCCCTGAAACTCATAACGGCGATACAGCATATCTCACTCGCAAATAGTGCGAGTAAGGGATCAACGCTTAATACAGAGATGAAAGGATTTGCGAAAAAAATGATCTCTGTTGTATCAGCATTACTTGTAATAGTTATCCGATATACTGACGTCGCCGTACTGATCGTATGCCTTTCGGTTTTTTTTTCTAAAAATCATGACAACCCTCAAAATTTGTTTTAAATTTGACCAAAACGGTGTTTTTTATTTAATAGCAGAGCCGACCAAACTATGCTTTTATTTTCTGCTTATGTACAAAAAGTAATAATAATAATTTACAACAAAATATATTAGTAGCACCACCAATTCAATGTATTATTCAATCCATTTCCATCTCTCATATATGGGCGATTTGTCATTTGTAACGTGGGATAAGCATTTTTCTGCGTCCGGTAGTAGGTGCTGTCCGCATACGGCCCGGTTCCGAATGTGGGACCGAAGCCAGACACAAGTGATCCACTGAGATCCCTTCGATCGTCGCGCTTCTTCTCTTCTGAATGCTTGATGGCACAGCGCACAATTGTGAATGAAACAAATGCAACGAGAATTAAGCAGACGCAGACGACTGAAAACGAAGTGCGTAAACTGCACAGTTCACTCGCAACTTGCCAATGATGATTATCAGCGGAGCGAAGGGGGCCATTTGCATTCCAGAAGCATTTGCTGATATATTGTTCGGATTTCTCGTTGAATGAACAGCGTTTGAGGGGTACTCATTTCGAGTTGGTTGCTTCGACGTAGAAGCCAAACCAGGCCTGGGCATTGTTTTAAAAGCCGGAATGGTTTTTTCCTCCTTTATCGTCGTAAATGCTATTTCGGAAAGCATTTTACCTCTTTGATCTTCCGGAAGGGCACAACTTAAACGAAACTCAGAGAAGAGAGATAAAATTGGAACTCACATTATTCCATTGCTTTGCGGCGTAGAAAACGCGATATCACGATTTTTGAAGATCCACTTTTGTAGCCACTCTAGTCTGTCATTGCACGTCCATGGATTCCCTAAAATGTGAAATTCGGTTGTAGGGGTTATGCTATTCCCTGGCTTTTAAGTTATGGCTTGTGGTATGCCACAAAATGTTGCACGGTCACAGGAGGGCACGGTACAATCAAAATTGTATGTAGCGCTCTCAAATTTTCACCTGCATTTAGACACATTTTTGCACCAAAAATGATAGTACTGAAGTGGACTACCATCAGGAATATAAACAAGTTACCGTTTAAGTAAATATGTGGCAAGTCCTTCGGGGAACTATCCAGAAAGCTGCTTATAAACGTGTCTTTCTGCAAAGTTTCAATCTTGTTTTCACTGAGATCGAGATGCCGCAGTTTGCTTAGCCGTCCAAACGCTCGATCATCAACTTTGTTTATCTGACCATAAAAGACGTAGCTGATATATTAATTTTCAACCAAACCTGATTTCCGTGCAGGTCCAATGACACGAGCTTTTCAAGTGAATCGAACGTGGACATGTACACCCTAAAAGTATCTTCAGTTACATAAACCTGCATTAAGCAACTTGCCTCGTTATTTGATTGCGCGCGAAAATGATCACCTGGATCTTTGCTATATGCTGCAGAGCGCCTTCTTCAATATTGTTGATGAAACAATCCGCGAGCTCTAAGCGTACCAGCGAAGGAACATACTGTAAGTCTGAAGAGGTCGATGATATTAACTTGCAATATCTCCCCCTCTCACCATCTCTTCGAATTCGGGATATCCTGTTACTGCTCATAGCCAGCACTTTCAAATTGTTCACATAGTAAAACGTCAGTGGATCTATTTTGGTGAACTTGTTATTGCTCAGGTACAAATAGAGCAGCTGTGGGACCTGTTTGAATGCATCGGGACCAATCGAACTGATCTAAAGGAGATCATTGTGATGTTAAAAGCGGTATGATCACCTGATTGACTTCGAGGCTTAAGGACTTCAGTTTCGGCAACGGCAACGAGTTGTTGTTGATTTCCTCAATCGCATTCACTCCCATACTCAAATCCTCTAGGGTAGGTAACAATTCAAGTGCTTCGGTGGGGATCTCTGTGAATCGATTCTTGTCCAGTGAGAGCTGTTGAAGGTTTTCCAGTCCGAGGAAACCTTCGGGCGGCACTGAGCTTATATTGTTGGCGCTCAAATCAAGCCGTTGAAGAATTGTTCTACTGTGATAGTTTAAGAAGATATTCGTAGGAATCGAGTAAATTTCATTGTCTGACAACACTAATGAATGGAGTGACCGCAACTGCGAAACGCCTTCGAGAGGAATTTCACTGAGTTTGTTCGAACGGATCTCTAGTTCTTGCGTGTAATCAGTCATAACTCCGTCAAAGGCATCGTTCGCAATTTGGCGCAAGGCATTGTTCCTGAGCACCAGTTTTTTAACTGCTAATCCTTGAAATACTTGTCCGGGCAGCTAAAGCGTTTCTTTGCAACAATTTGCATTTTCGTGGGTGGACTACCTCAGGAATTGGAGTGTTGCTGATGGTCAAACTGTCAATGAAAGGGGGCGGCTCCGACAGTGCCTTAAGTACGTCTTCGAGAGATTCGGCGGAATCGCAGACAATCGATACTGGCTCGTATCTTGTAGTAGTACACGAACAAGGCGCCTAAAAAGTAGAAAAACAATAATCTCACAAAAATAGAGCAGCGCTTGATCGCTGTGGCCCCGCCTATCATCAAAATGTCTGTATAGCTTGCCGGCCTTATGTACACCACAATGTGCTGCGTAGTTGTTAAGCAGAGTTTTTTTCCGTGTTGACAATCGTTTTTTCAAGAGCACTTATTTTCGACAAGTGTCTTTGCACTACGTAATCTTGCGCACTTACCTTTATGTGTGATAGGCACTGGGTCTGTCCTTCGCCAAATAAAACAGCAACGACCAATAGTAACAGCAATTTCATGAGAATCATCTTGACATGGCACGCTTAAAGAGAATCAAGGACGTCACTCGAAATTAAAACTACACGTGTTAAAGACTGTAAATTAAAACACAAAAAGCACGATTAAAAACAATTGAAGTAAGTGACTCCAAGAAAATACCGTATATCCATTAAAGTTCATAGCGATCTTAAGAACAGCAGAGGAAAGAATGCGAAAGGTAGTTCGACAGCACGTTTTCGTGTTGTGACTTTGTCGAACTGAAACACCTCAGTATAAGACAAAAGCTGTTAGAACATCGCTAATGCGCTAATCGTTGCCTCGCTAGCAACGGAGCGCGAAAAGAAGATTTAGCGCGAACAGCTCGTGAACAATACCGGGCAATCGCCACGCGTTATTGATGACCAAGTCTGATCGGTTCGTCGTTGGCCATTGGGTGTCCCACCTCACTGACCAGTCGTTTTACTGACCGCCGCCCTCTTACCCTCATCGACTGTGCATACGCTCCGATGTTTATTCGGGGCCCGCCTCACGTGTAGGTAAACAAGCAAACGTTGGCTATGATATCCGATGTGTGAACACTTTTTATGATGTCTCTGGAACTTGTTTCTGTCATTCACCCGATTTCAGAAGCCCTTTCCATCAATGGCGAATTACTCACAGCCAAAGATCCGAAGAGCAGCACCCTCTCATCCAGAGTTCCTTCCTCTGTAGGCATGCGACCTCTAAAGGATGACTCATTTCCGCAGTTTCCCAACTTCCAAGACGGTAGACCAACAATGGCACATTCCGTTCACCACATATTTAGACAATATGTCGGTAGTCGATGACACGATGTCGCTGGCGACGAACGCTTCCGAAGACGACCAACAATGGAATAATGCGAGTGCTTTGGACAGTCCCAACGACGACGACATATTTAAGTCTAACGGTGATGGTACGGCGCGGCGAATCCTCTTGACCTGAGCGTAACTCTTGCAGATGAAGTCGCTATAGCCGAGGAGGCCGAAACACTTGACGTCGCGCAGCAGCTCAGCACTGCCCATAAGCAGTTTTTAAGCAGACAGGTAAATCGATTGGAGCAGAACTCATGCAGCATCCTCCAAAACCGGAGTTGCCTAACACAATGACCAGTCATGGATTTTAGGTAAACGTACTACAAGCATTTTTATTGAACACCAATGTGTACATTGCGATCGCCGATGGGCAAACCCGAGTTAGTGGATATGCATCAAAGTAAGCGAAACGGCAAGACATATCTATATTACTTTTCCAGATGCATGGTGGCGGAATTGCTGGACCTCGTGTGCAGCAACGTCTACTCGTCGCTTTCCAAGAACTCTCCACCTCGGTCAAATATCGCAGACGGAAACTTCGATGATGCACATGTTCGCTTTGACGTTTTTTCTTCAAATGACAAATCCGTGCCTGTCAAGATTAAGGCATGTTTCACAAACATGACGACAATTACATCTTTCATTTCTCTAGATCAACTTAAAGGACTTGCAAATCAGTTTGACAGACGAAATATTAGCCCACCTTGGACCATTTGTTGAGTTTGAAGACAACGGTGATCAACCACCGAATCTCGTCATTTCGATTAGCAATACACTCATTACTACAAAGGTAACAAAATTTGTAGTGGGTCGTGTTCAGTGTGTCATGTCTAGGATCCCAAAAAGAAGCAACCGTTGCGCATCCAGTTAAAGGACGTCGAAATTTGTCAATTCGCAGACGATCTTGAAGGTAACGGAGAGATCTAGTGCAGCGTCGTCATTTAAACAATATGTTCTCATCATAATATGTGTTGTACCTGTGATAAGAGAATGTAAATGACTTCATTGTATTATATTTATATGTGCTAAACGTTATGTGTGAGCAAAACCCTTAATTTGGTATCAATATTCTGAAATGAAGCACAATATAAGTAAAACTTTCATGTGCCCCTTTGTAATGGCGCATTCGATAGCCCATGGCCACAGTTCGTCCGAACAGCTATGCAATCTTTGGTGGAAAAAAAACCTCGTGACGATTTATCGAAAGGTCTAAAGTTTTGGATAATATCGCGTAGAAAACTCCGCATTTTCTTCACAGACAGATTGCAAAATTCCTGCGATCACAAGTAGCTCTTCACAGTTCAGCTCAATTCCACCCTTCGTCCTTTTAAGGGCGCCAGCATCAAGTAAGCTGTGTAGGATGTTTTTTATCATGTCCAAACTGATGTTAGATGGTTTGAGAGCCGCTACACTCTTCTTATCCTGAATGTAGCTCGAAATTCCTATTTGAATTCGTCTGATGGCTTCTTGGAGTGAAAACGGAGGCAATGGAATCGCCATAAGAACCTTGATTGCGTAGAGATATACAGAAACATAAGGCTAAACAAAAAGCTTGGCTTATGATACAAATATTCTGTACCTTGACAATTTCGGCTAACTGAGAAGCAGCTGCAAATTCCTCAATATTCACATTTTCGCCACAATCAGCTTTCTTCACCGTAATCATCTTTGCCGCCAGCATTCGTTCCTGTGCTTTTCCAAATAGAAATTCTTCCGTCCCTGGCACATATACGAACTCGCGCATAAAAATGCTTCGGAGATTTCTAAAAGCAAGGTCTTAAGAAAACAAAAAAATTGAATTCTACCTAAATGTAATCGAAGCTTCGTGTCGACTCGAGTGCAACAGAACAAGAGAGAGCAGCGAAATGTCAATTAAATGTGGAATCGCCTGAAATGGCAAAATGTAGAACGAGAAATGGTGCCGGATTTTACCAGGTTAGCATAGTTCGAAACCAAAACATCAGAGACCGCATCTTGCAAGAAAGCTTTGTCAATATGCGTTCCGTTTACAACTTCTTGCTCCTTCACGACGAGACATTCATCGGTTCCGTATGGAGAAGGCACGAAGGAGAAAACGTCATGATGTAGACTTGAGTAATATCTTAACAGTTCGTCTGATAGTATCGATAGATACACACATGTCAAAACAGTTATCTTCGTGTCTGCATTTTTTAAAACCATTCTGGAGTTTACGCTTCTTAAATGGCATGCAAAATATGGAGCAACGAAAGACGCAGAAATTTTTGTACATGGATTGTACATCTATAGGTTGTATGGTCACTCGTATAAACGCCTGAACTTTTTAAATGCTGCGTAAATTTCGCAGAGTTGGTATCCTAGACATTCACCAGACTCTGAATTGGCTAGATAAACTTTGATTTAATGGTCTGTTTTGAGAAAACTATGAAAGGCGCTTATGGGTAGAACAAGCTTCCTTGTCCTGGTTTGAATGAGCCGTACAATGTTCCTCGCATTCAACTAACCTCAAATCCTCCTCCACCGATTCAGCAATTTGAACTTTAACACCCAATCGCGAACAGAGATCCACAAAGTGTTTTAATCTAATAAGCAGTTCCTGGTAGACAATCGCTTTGTCCTTGTTCCCGTTTCTGCGGCGGTTCTCAATCATCTGTTGAATGAGCACACATGCATAGGGCCAAACACCGACGACTCGGTTATCGTTATGGGTTTCGATTATTTTGTGACCAAAGACGCGAATTGCTCTCTTTTCGCGTTCCGACAATACAAATTGTGAATCAGGCTAAAATCAATGTCTTTGTTGGCAAATCAGTGTGCTGATCTAACCTGGCAAACAAAAGCTGATCGGTGAAGTGCACTTCCGAAGTACTCACGAACAGAAACTGGCTTTCCAAACGTCATGTAGATACGTCCGAATTTTCTGCTTAAAATACGACGTGCCTTCAGTAGACCTAGAATATTTCTGATAAAGTGCGATGACTGAAAACTTCGTTTACCAGATGTTGATTCCTTCGGCTTAGGGAATCCTAGAAGTTCATAGGCATATAAGAACTCTTCTAAGATCTTGTCGTAACTCATTGATACAGGAACGATCACAATATCGAATACTTGACCTCGCAAATACGGCTCCAATAAAACTTGCAAAAGACCGAATTTCGGATGCAAACTTTTCGATGTTCGGCTGCGCGTACCCTCAACAAAGAACTCGATAGGGCGGTCGGCGTTGATTAAATGAGTTTGAACGTACTCGGTGAATAAGGCCCAGTAGAGAGCGTCCTGTAAGGAAATTATGAAAATAGTGAAATTATTCTGACGAAACTTGTCCGAATGATCGGCGAATAAAGAACGCCCCGCATCTCCTGAGGGCCTCCCCCATCAACTTTGTCTGCATAAAATCGGCTCCGGCGGCAATAGCGGGCAACGTGATGTTCTGATCAAAGCAAAGTAGGGACAAAAGAAGGAAGTCTACGTAAGAATTGTGGGTAGGCATGAAAACCACAGGATCCTTTTTGACTGTATTTCGCACTTCGGCTAACTCCTTCATATTCACGAAAACAGAGTCGAAAAGTGTCTAAAAGTGGCAACTCTTCAAAGTGTACCAGTGGGGCGCAAACAAACTTTAATAACTTTGACCACTGCATAGCCAATCGGACGAACGGCGGCCATTGAGAAACTGTGAGCCATTGTGAGAAGAACGTCCCGCGCTTGTGCTTCAACCTCTTCACGTGAGCATTGAGTTTCATCGGAAACTTGGATTATAGCAGCCTGAAAGACCAACTAATTTTTAATATCCCTGTTACCCCTCACCCCTAAAACGGCTTCAATACTATCAGATTGATCTTAACAAGATTTTAATACTAGCGATAAGGACTTAAGAGAGGACAATGTGACCCAAAGGCTCTACCTGTACTCTGTGCGACTTGAGCACCGCATCATTAATCTCTGCAGTGGATCTTTGCTTTGGGTTCGGATTTTCAGAAATATTTCGGGGAAAATCTTTACTCGCTGTGATCCAAGAGAACTCGCCTCCTATTTTCTCAATTTCTCGAAGCCAATCAACATATTCCGGGCAACTGGCATTCTTTTCCATATCTGAAACAAACACTCACGCGAATACATCACCGATAACAAGCACAACTCTATATCGAAAATGCTCTATATGGAGAGTAGATAAGAGAGGCCATCTGAGTGCAACTCTCAAATCAGCGTAGCAAAATTGCAACACGAAGCAACAGATTTTTCTGAGACACAAATCATTTACAATTAAACGTCGAGAGACGTGTAACAGTCGTTATCAGTAATGTATAAAGTGGGAGCAATCAATTCCTTTCCCGGTTCAAAGGGCGCCTAGCACACAATTGTCCTTAAACCAACAGCAAAGCTGATATCAGCTGCGGCGCCTTCGGAAGATCGGATGCTATCAACATACTTCGCCCCCTGCAGCCGCACCATCAATTAGCCGCGAAAGTCACGCCATTTAGAGATGAGTCGATTTCAGTGTAAAACGACTCCATCGACACATTGTGAGTGTCAAAAATGTCCATATGGTCCCGACAATTAGAGAGAACAGCCAATCGAGTATTACTCTTTTATACGCAGATTTGCTCTAGTTGTCCACCGTTGTTCTCATCGCAGAAAAATCGGCCACTGAGTCGAGAGGGGTACGCTGAATGGCAATAGAAATGCGAATATGATTTTGTGACTACGACTACGTATACAGGTTCGCATATCCTAACAACTGGGACTTCTTCAGATAGATACGTTATGTGGAACCTATTGCCAGTTTACGAGTTTATATGTATTCTTGGATCATCAGCTTACACCCTGCAGAGCGTTAGAGAAAGGCATGTGTCACACCGTAGTCACTGCTTCTGACTTTAAGCGACGTCAATTCCATTAGTTTGCACGGGCGTCGAAGCGGTGACGAGGCTAGATTCCGGTGGAAGTAAACCGGTGCGGTATGGCGAACAGAGCTGAGAGCCATCTTTGGGATGGCTGGTGGCGCAGGCTTCGGAATTGTAGCCATCTTCACATTGACTAGGCGGCGCGGGTAGTCAGGTGATGATTACGGTCATCTTGGCAAGACGATGGAACTACGGTTTCCTGGTGTTCCAGATTAACTCATTTCTGAGAGAGCGAACGGACGATCCGATCGATCGTCACCGATACAAATTAAAGATCTCTTATTTACATCCTTTGACAAATGCAATTCAAGATTGTTCAATAAGACACACATCAAGAACGCAAAAGACACTTCGGCAAGTAGGACAGTTTGCTTTACCCGACAACCACGTCTCGGTGTTATCCTTGTTCTGTTTAGCGGCAAAAACGCGGGCCATACAAGTGACACACCTGAAAGTAGGAAGCCGTCAGTTATACACCATTGAAGGCAAAAGGACTTACCACATAGGGCGACACTGACAATCTTCGCAGTTAGGGTGTTCATGTGGCACATCAAGACAGTGCTTTGACAATTTTACATTTGCAGAGCTGCTTGAACATCCAAGGCAAAGTTCAAGATCCCCGAACTAAATGAAATCGATATTTGTGCGCAAGCTGGAAGCTATATACCGCTCTATCAGATAGAAGCAATGGCGGATTACGATTCACGACGTCTGCGAATGCACTCACAAAGCGATCACTTATTGTTCTATAGAGCACCACGTCATCCGCTACCTGAATTGGTCGGTCTATTCGCTCTCTGATGTCGGTAAGAAGAACGGAGTTGACTCTAGGTACTACAATCAGAATGGTTCATTTGCCGAATTTACCTGACAGAAAACTCTATGTTATGCAAGTTGCTCTTGAAGAGAACATTGACGAATTGAACAGCTCCGCCATGCAAAGGAGGGCACTGAAGTGCAAATGGTTTTAGTGGAATTAAGACGACTTCTCTCACCGGAGCCATATGTGCCTCGATGGCCTGAACCTCAACATTTGATGTTGGAATAAAGGTCACAGTGTAGTTAGAAACTTTGATCACCCATGATTCAGTGATGAGCAGTCGAGTATATCCTGAAGGATAAAGTTCAGTAAGAACATGTGAGAAAAAAATTCTAACCCACTAGACGCACATATAGGTTAGCAAGGCTCCTGGACTCGGAGTTCACGCTACGGACGATCTGATCCACATTTCCACTAAATTTGCGCAGATTACGCATTAGCGGATGGTGAAAATATGCGTTCTGGGAGAGATAAAAAACGTAGCTGTAAGCTGCTGAAAGCATAAATATGGATTTAAGCTAATAAAAGTACAACAGAGAGGCTTACCAATTGCAAAAAGCACCACCGCATAGGCAACGAACTGAATTGCGGTTTTTGGATTGGCAGTGAATATCTCAGCGGATCCATTGAAGTGAAGGGCACCAAAGCAACCTAGAGCGATTATTACAGCTTACGCACAGTAAAGTCTTTTTTACCGACCAGGAATCATCGATATATGGATAACCATAGTAAGTACTGTTCTGCGCAGATGGAATCGAACAAAATCGAGATTTTCATCGCCGACAATGAAATGAAATATCGACGGAATTGTTGCTCCGGCAGAAATGAATTCTTGTGGCGGAAACGCGATTAGAAGAAATGTAACCAACGAGAATCCCAGGCAGAAAATAAGCTCTTGCAGTGGAACGCCGAGTTCCATTCCGTCTCTGAAAGATGCGAGGGAACTAGTTGGCAGATGGGACATCACCATCCCGAGATATCGTGTCAAGACGCCAATCGTTACCGCCCTATTATGTGATCCGATCACACTATTTCACCGCTTGAATTCTACCGCGATATATGAAACTGTTTGTGCGTATGAGACTATTTTGTGTGCTCGAAATAAATGTTTTTAACGCAACGGTTTATCAAAACGCATTACGTGCTGGCATATCACCGGATTCCACTCCTCAAACACTCTCGTATCTTGACGAGCGAGCTATCTCTGCGTGCTAAACACGCACTTCTTTTCGACTATGAATTTCGCCTAACATAAGACTGTGTCCTAGAACTTAATAAACACCTTCGTTACAAGTCACAACAGCTGATTCGACTTGGCACTTCAACATACTGGATTCGCAGAATCTTTTGACAATGCATTTTTTCTCAAAGTATTTCAAAGTATTTTTCAATCCGCTTTCTATTCTGTCATAATAGCAGAATGTAGATTTATTTTCGGAAGAGTTGTTCACATTGTAAGCAATTCATCCAGGAACGAAATATATGCGATGCTCGTACGAAGAATCTCGATTTTTGAAAGTTTTTTGTCCGTCGGAAGGGTCGGCAGCAGTGATCGTAGCTCGGCGAACGCGTTGTTAAATGACTCGACTCGAATTCTAAACAAGTGTTCAGCGTTCACAAAAGACTAGCAGAACTTGGGCTACCTTTCGCGGCTCGCATGCAGATTTCTGTATTTCGGCGTCGCGCGTCTCTGTTTCCTTCTCTCGGCCTTGCTCAAGCGCTGGTTCTCGAAGTGCGCTTCGGGATGTTGCTTCATGCAGAGCTGTGCGGCCTAACTGAAGACAGTATCCGCCCGAGTAGCTTTTTAGTGCCGCTAGCGACAGATTGAATTCCCCCTTTGTGGACATCCGGCCATAACGCGTTCATCCAATTACTTTGGCGCATATAAACCATATTGGATCATTAATGCAATTAGGAAGGCTAGCTTCACACAGGCACACTATCTTGAGGGCACGTGTTTAAACCGATCGAAATAAGAGAAAAATATGCTACGTGTTTATTTTACAAACGGCGATAAATGCAAAGTAAAGCGAAATGACAAAGCGACTACCCATATTGCTGAAATGAACGTTCACGGATCACAAGCATTTACAACTGTCTTTGGGCGTTTGCGATCTTTTGGGCGATCTTAGCAAAGAAGTCCTGCACGTCTTGCATGAACTGATCCTTGTCGAACGTCTGGACCTTGTGCTTTACGACAATCCAAATTTTCTTGGCGTATTGCTGCAGAGTATCAATATGCTTGCGCACTTGGCATGGGACGTCACACGACTAAAGACATTTTGTCATTTTTGATGTCGCCACAAGCACGTACCTCGGTAGGCTGGTCCGGCTGATTGGGGACAGGGACTCCAGTGACAATCGTCGACATACCACCTTCTTTACCACAGTTGCTCAAAATTTTGATCTTGTTGTAATGGTCAAGTGTTTCACAATCGAAATCAGGGTTTGCCTCCACGTCAACTGCCTAAAAGTTTTCGTTTTTAATGTGAATTCAAAAGAGGAGTACAAACCATCAAATCCGGGAACTTTTCCAAAAGAAGCTCTTCACTTGGAAGATGTTTTATTTTGTTGTTTGTGAGTCCAATCACAACGAAGCCTCGCAGACGGGTTTCGGGAAGCATGACTTGAGTCCGGGCTCCATTGTGACAGTGGATTATCTCATCCTCAGTGTCGCACTCACACCTATCCAGACAAGGGAAAAGATAGGCTATAAAAGATAATTCAGTTAGAATCATGAATATTACCGTAACCTGAGGCAGTGGAGAGGAGCAGGAGAATAGTCCAAGCAGACGGAGATGACAGCATAATCGAAGAATGGCAAGAGAAGGACCAAGACGTGGGGATCAAATCCGTTTCTATCAGTCGATGATGAACAGTTGTTTTCGCACTTGACAGAAATATGAGAGAACGGCCAAGTGAGAGAGCAGTTGTGGCGTGAGCGCAGTTCAGTCATTAACGGCAGAACAGTTGGTTCCTGGCGCTGCTTCACCGGGAGTTTGGATGAGTCATCCAAAGGTCAGCTGCGCGTCTGTTGTGGAATCACGCACAAAAACGCAAACATATTTATAATATTTATAAACGAATGCAAAATAAGGGATTAAGAATGCATATACATCTATAAATGTGCTGATGTTTAAAAGAGTCCATCGATCAGTTCAGTTTCTGGATCGATATCCATATCGAAGAAGCAGGGTCTGGTGGACAATCCAGGCATAGTTGTAATGTCGCCACAAAGTGGATAGATGAATCCCGCTCCAACCGAAGCCCACATGTCGCGTATTGGCAAAGTGAACCCGGTGGGAGCTCCTTTCTTGGAGGGGTCATGTGAGAGCGACAGCTGAGTCTTCGCCATGCAGACGGGGAGTTGTCCGAAACCTTGCTTTGTGTACGTCTCGAGTTTTTGCTTAGCGCGGTCAGTCAGCTCGATTCCATCAGCTCCGTAAATTTCCTTCGCAACGATCGACATTTTTGATAGAAGACCATCGGAGAGTGGATATAAGAATCTGATATAACATTACACTCGTCATGTTCAATTCTGATTTCTCACTTGAATTCGGACGGCTGTTCGCAAGCGTCTACGACTGCTTTCGCCACTTCTATGGCACCAGGACCACCTTGGGCCCAATGATCTGCCACAACGCCGACTGCACCATACTCCTTCGCCTTTTCCTTCACTAGATTCAGCTCTTTTTCCGTATCGGAAGCAAAACGATTAACGCTAACGATGACTTTGATATTGAATTTAAGCGCATTCTCAATCTATAACGCTGGAATAGTTTAAACTCAGAGACTGCTGATACTATACCTGCTTTTTCAAATTTGAATCGCATCCTTTCTTCAAAAGTTCGATATTTTCGTTGAGATATTCAAAAGCTAATGGAGCTCCTGGTGTCACAGCAGGACCTCCTCCGTGCATTTTCAGCGCTCGAACAGTAGCGACAAGGACAACTGCGTTAGGAATCAGATTGGAGTAGCGACATTTGATGTTGAAGAACTTCTCCATGCCTATATCTGCTCCAAACCCGGCCTCCGTAACGACGTAACCATTTTTTCCAACGAGTTTCAAAGCTATTTTGTCGGCAAGAATTGAGCTTGCACCGTGTGCAATGTTCGCAAACGGGCCTATAACAGAGATATCCCTCTAGCTTTACGAACAGTCATTGCCTGCGTGCACGAAAACGGGAGTTCCTTCCAGCGTTTGCATGAGATTCGGCTTGACTGTGTCCTTCAAAAGAACCGTCATCGATCCAGTCACTCCGATATCATCAGCAGTTACAGGGTTCCCGTTATGGTCGTCTGCGACCACAATCTTGCTAATCCGATCTCGCATGTCGGCCAAATCAGATGTAAGTGCCAAAATTGCCATGAGCTAGAAAAATCTTCTACGTGCGATACAAAAGTGTCCTTACTTCACTGGCCACTGAAATGTCGAACTGTGTTTGGCGGACATGTCCTTTCTCCGTCGGTGAGAGTCCAACTTCTACCTTTCGCAGAAAGCGATCATTTGTATCAATTACCCTGTGCCATGTGATTGTTTCCGGGTTGATATCGAGTCGACTAAATCTTTTACGCTGTTCCGCAGTCAGATCGTTCGCATCTTCGGGAACCGGGATGTTCAATCTGACCAAACGTCGCTTCTGAATTTCCGACAAGGGTCTTTTTCCTAAGGCTCCAGGTTAGACATTCACAGCGCATAAATGTGGAACCTTGTTTGTCTTTTGGGACCAGCCTATTGAAGAGGGCTTCATCGTTTTGAGTTGCCTCGTGGAACATGCGCGCATCGATAGCTGCCGCCAGCAAGTTGTTTGCAGCTGTAATTGCATGGATGTCCCCCGTCAAATGAAGGTTGAACTCTTCCATGGGTATGACTTGAGAGTAGCCGCCACCAGCTGCGCCGCCTTTAATTCCAAATGTAGGTCCTTGAGAGGGCTGACGCACGCAAGCAAATGTGTTTTTCTTAAGAGAAGCACAAAGAGCTTGACTCAGACCAATTGTAGTTGTGCTTTTTCCTTCACCGAGAGGAGTTGGTGTTATTCCTGAAGGAACCAAGTATTCAAAACGTTCTCTACCACTGCTTACCTGCCACCACAATGTATTTCCCGTTGGTGCGGTTTTCCAGTCTCTTCAGAACATCTAAGCTAACCTTCGCCTTCTTCTGTCCAAACAGTTCGAGTTCACATTTCAGGATTCCCACTTCCTTCGCCACCTCTTCGATCATTTTTGGCTTCTGAGCCCTTGAAATGACAATATCTGATGGCACAGGGCGCAGCAACTTCTGCTCCAAAACTCGAATATTCCATGCATCGTCAGAGAGACTCTGAAATAATGCATTAGAAAAAGAAACTAAATGTCGCGTGCACCGTGAGCCTACGGGCGACTGCTTGCCTCAATGTATTTTTTATGAGCATGGCCACAGTCATAGGTCCAACTCCACCAGGTACGGGAGTGATATAGCCGGCGACTTTTCGAGCTTCTTCGAAATGTACATCACCGACCACCTTGTGTTCTGGTTCAGTGATGTTCTCCACATTTATACCACAGTCGATTACTACAGCTCCCGGTTTGATCCAATCGCCTATACAATCAACCACCATCACTGATACACGCTTCTCCATACAGACCCTTAACGAAGTGCGGTTTTCCAATAGCAACGATCAGGATTTCAGCTTGTTGGCAAAGCTCCTTCAGATTTTGAGTTCGAGAGTGGCATACTGTAGTTGTTCCGTGGTGCCACATAAAAAGTGCCGCCGCTGGAGAGCCAACTATCTTCGAGCGACCAACGACGACAACGCGTTTTCCGTTCACATAGTTCGGATCACCTGATGACCATCTTTTTTGCATCACCATACAAAACTACCAACCTGTGGCCTCCTGGATCAACACCAGCACACCATAAGGGGTGCATGGGAAGATCGTCCTATCTAATTCACCTCGCATGAGACGACCAGCGTTCTCTCGAGTAAGACCGTCTACG
This sequence comes from Steinernema hermaphroditum, assembly GCA_030435675.1. NCBI lineage: Eukaryota > Metazoa > Nematoda > Chromadorea > Rhabditida > Steinernematidae > Steinernema > Steinernema hermaphroditum. The sequence continues at coordinate 8,710,882 of CM059625.1, read as the reverse complement.
TCCTTCTGATGATCAATTCGGTCTATCACGGCATCGGCATCAATTTTTTGAACGCAGTCAAGAGGAAGCTGTACGTTGTCATTCAACATCCTACGAGAATTAACCCCAAACCTGAACGATTATTCCATCAACGTCGGGATCAGAATTCAAGCTTTCGATTTGACTTTCGAGCTCATGCTGAGTAACAGTCTCAGGGAGATTAACTAAACGTGTACCCAGACCGATCTCCTTTGCCTTCTTCAGCTTATTGCTGATGAATACGTTTGAGTCTTTTCGGTTGCCAACCTTGATATGAAGCTGAAGCTGCACATTCCCAAATGTCATACCTGAACAACTGCCAAAGTGGCTCCAAATGTCGGGGAAACATCTTTGATGCTTTTCAATTCAGCAGCCACTCCTTGAACTACTTTGTCGGCAATCGCCTTACCGTCAATGATATTTGCCATTTAGACTAAAATCTATTATTATGACCATTAAAACAACACCTTAAAATCACGTTCGAGAGTGTGCGTACTGCGCACGAAAGCTACTTTCATATACTGAAAGGTGCGGTGCATATATGTTGACAACTTCTTCTAGATCGCTCTGTTTTTGTTATCACCAATTACCAATGTAAGGTACCAGTTACCAACTTAAAAACAATTTCCTGCTCCATGGCGCATTGGCGAATCAGCTCTGTGTACCAATCAGCTGATTGCTTTTGGAGACTTGGCCAACAAGTCAAAGGTTTGAGCAGGTCTCGAGAAAAAAGCAGCTATCGCAAAGTGACGAAACGCACGCACATAGTCGCTAAACATCACGGCACTGCGCGATTCCGTTCTGCTCGTATGGCAAACTATGTCCGTTCGAGATGGTTTTAATACGGTCGTTTCACAAACGATCTATAATTTGTTGTTAAGGTGAACTCGTTTGTTTGTGATAAGATAGCTACAGCAGAGAGCGTTGATCCATCTTCTACCGGAACTTTGCGATCATTAAGATATATTATATAACCTGATCGACCTTGAGCTTCTCCAGAGTGTAAAGGAAAAAGAAGGCGTCGAACTGTACACCGTATCGACCATTCTGTGATGGTCGACATTTATTTTCAAATGATGCTGACACAATCGTAGTTTTTATAAATCCACCCAACATTGAAATGCAAAACACAAACAAGTTTAAACACATCAGTTCACGTGCACAGTAATTTTTAACACCCAGCTGTCCTTGTTTACAAAACTGCTAATACAGTACAACCTCGATAGCTGTAATCGAGTTCAGAAATCAAATCAATCACAGGGTTGTAGCTGTGTACCCATCAAATGTGGCGACCGGAAACCGAATTACCACTGCTTTGATGAAATTATTTACTGCGATTGTAGCGTCATAAGTCTCCTTTAAAGTACCAAAGAAACTACGGTAGATGGAGTGATTCCTCTTACTATGACGACATGTAGTTGACATCCAGGAACCTTTATTACTGCAGCGTAGTACACATGTACGGCTATCTGCTAGCCACAGTGTTTCACATAAATGAAAGATTCCAACGATACGATTACTACATGACCAAATAAATTTTCATAGCGAGACTGATAGACTACCCGTTAGTACATTACCGTGATATTTACATAGAATCTGAACGATGGACCTAACTTTGCAAAAATAGGTGACATATGTTGTAAGCATTAGTGGGTTTGGTTTCACATGACAGCGGTTTGGTATTGAACAGGGAAACTTTCTTCGATTGTTTGGTGACTGCTACTTAGCGGTCGAGAGCCATGATGTAACGGTAATTCTCTTGATCGTCTCGCATCGCGGGACGGGCGAAGAAACCTCGCCCAAACACGCCAAGTACCCCAGGACGCTAAAACGTTCATAAGTACAGGCCATAAGTGCACAAAAGAACCTTATGGCTGTCATCGCCATCAACTGAGCCGATCCCTGCAGCAGTGACGGACTGGGCCAGAGATCCTGGCTTGCCCTGTGCAAATTTCTGAGCTGCCGCCGCCAGAGGACCACTTCCCCCCGCTGCCAAAGCGAGATTGCTGTCCGGCTTCACAGACATGACTAGGCCGTGGTCGCTTCCAGAACTACCACTGTACTGTTGCACGGAAGTCGAAGGCAACTGCTGGGTTTGTCGAATGTTCTTCCAATCAACCGCACTTGACGATTTGCGCAGCGGCCCGCTGCTAGCCGCAGCTAATGCGGGGCTTTGGTTAGAGGCTTTTTCTCCTACACTGTTTTCGGGAACAACTCGGCAAATGGTTGTCGAATTATCAGTTGTGTGTTTGCAGTCTGGCGAAAGGATGCAAGAGTGTCTGAAAAGATGCACCTTTATAGAAACATCGCACTACGTGCAGTAAGTAAGACAAAAGAAATAAACGCATACAGTAACAAAATGATAATTGAGGTTGAATTTGTGGCATAAAGGTCGACATTTATAGAAAAACGTTCAGATGTAAGGTAGTCACGCTAGGAGTACACAACGAGACATTACACCATTGTATCACACCACATTTGCAGTAGGACGAGCACAATCAGCATCGACAGTTGGCGGAAATCTTCCACAACCGCACCCTATAATACTGATCAGCACGTGCGAAGACAAAAGTTTGAGGTGTGGTTCATGGAGATCAGAAGTCATAGCTGATCATCATCGGCATCACAAATCAAAGGCATTGAACTATTAGGGAATCAGCCGGCACCCCTACACCGAACACGTAATTGAAAGTACGCTTGGATTGATCATTGCGCCCTATGGGTACTTCCTGTTCGCATTGCAACTCCCATCTAGTGGTCGTTTTGGTAAGCGCCTGTTCCCGATGGGTATGAACAGTTGCATCATTCTGATCATGGCTTAAACCCACTATCACCTCGCAATAAACACACATGCACTCATTTCCGCGACAGGAAATCAGAAATCGGCGTAAAGCATCAGGTTGGCCTCGCATTTTCGTTCTATCAGGCATCCAAAAGTGCGCCGGTCTTTGCCGCCGTCCGTCCCGTTCGTTCCGCCACGTGACTTAAGAATTTACGTTCAACTGAGTGCGGCTGTCGGAATCAGACCATTCACCGCAGGCGGATGACGTGGTGTCCTCGCACTCTCGCTCACCAAGGAACACGGCCGGACTACAATCCTACGTAGAAAGCTCCTCGCGCATTAATTACTCCACTACCTCTGAAAACTACAATACAGGAACGCACTTGTGGACAACATGAACATTAGTCCAAAGTTATTACATACACACAAGCACGGAAATACAGCTCTAGTCGCCCCGACTGTTCTCCTGGCCCAAACGCAAGCTCTCCCTTTCGATAAGTCAAACAAATAAATAGCTACGAGAGGCCTACCCCAAAGTTCAAACAGACCAACAAGAAGGCGACGAAAACGTCATCAGCATGTGCTACGGATCGATAGACGTGGCACGAGAGTCTGCGTGCGCGTGCCGCACCCAAGAGTCGCGTGTCTGCCCTTAACAAATGGTCGCACTATACTAGTTCCTCGTTTAAGAAAAAGTCTCTGCGACGAGTTTAGCAGTCGGTGATCGAAAACCTAGGTACACCTCGCACGTGCTCTTACAGTGCTCTTAAAATTTTTTTAATGTTCAGGAAATTTATGTACCCGTGTTTGCGGGGTCGCTGAGAACGACGATGAAATCGGTTCCTCGAAAATTTCCCGAGTATTTTTCAAGAAACGACAAGAAATAGCCGAAAACCGATGTCATTTTTTATGCAAATTGGCACTTTTTACAGTACTCTCTTTTTCTTTACCATTCTTAGATTCCGGAGCAAGAAGGAACTTACTCAAAATGTTCTTGCAAGTTGTTCGTCGAGCTCGATGTGCTCATGTTCCCAACGCCGAGTTCGCGAGAATGGATCATTTTGTTGAGACTCATGTTCGAATCAACTTCGAAGAGTCCCGAAAGGACATGATGCATTGCGGAAACAACTAAAAATATCTTTCTCATTTATTTGTTATCGTGGGAGAAACTTTGGACTCTGCTATGTGTTGTCACAGTACTAAGGTCAGATCGGCGTCTGATCGTTTTTTTTTTTCTCATCAACATTCTACATTGGTGTGCACTCACCGTGGTCGTTTGCGTTCATAAAGTGGGGAACATCCAAGTGCGGCTCACTCCGAGACATGCGACGAACAAGTTGGGGACGTTGAGATTGGAACTGAAGGCCATGTGTGGGGTGATCCAAGTGGTGACCAACGCCGATACCAACGTGATCTTGATCAAAAGCAGTATTCAGCTTGTGAGGCTCCATTATGCGCAGTCAACTACACTAGGACCGATCTGATCTTTTCTGGAAAACAAACAAAAATAAATCTTTCGTTTGCCCCACGACAAAAAAAAATATTGTTGACACCGTTCGAAATATGTGGATGGAGACGGTGGAGCAATGAGAGAGAGATAAGAATTAGAGAGTTTAGGGAGCGGCTGGGCTTGAAAATTACATCACAGTAGCACAGAGCGCAAAGCAAAACTCGAACTGGAAATTTCTTATGGCGGGAATACAGCGAAGATCTCCTACGCCAAACGTCGTAAACACTGTCGCCACAGACAGAAACGGATATTTCAGTCGGAAACAATGATGAAATACGCACGTGGCTTGAAAAAACCATTGACCAAATGATACTGACGTTTCTCAGTCAAGGAGAAGAATAAAAGAAAATGTGGAAGATCGCCAGAAAATATTTTTATGGGGAGCGAGAGAGTAACGAATTCCGATGCAGAGCAACAAGATACACCTATACTGAACTAGCAGGTTGTACTAACACGTTCTAGCAGAACTACCAAAGAAGAACAAGAATCAGCACCCTATCAGGTCCTACCAGTCCCTCCCTCACTCAAGCTCAGCTACTTGAAACGATCTTAGAACTATCAGCTGTACTTAGCAGATGTAATCGAACTTTGGACGATCGGCAGCGATTGTGAATCCAAGCAGAGAGCGCACGTCTTCCTACAAGCAGGAACAGCCGATGTGACTCCGGTCGCATATCGATCTTTTTTCACATGCGTCGTCATCATCTATACTACGCGTGGAGAGATTCGCGGCAACCGGGCAGACAGCACGAGATTCTCTGCGGTCGTTCTCTGCCAAACGACCAGCCAGTGAAGAGTAGGGAGTGCGACTTATGCCGGCTAAAGTCTTGTTTTTCACTATGCATACCATTCGAAACGAAAAGCATAGTGATCAAATGGATGTGATCAAAAAAACTAGGCGAAATTAACCGGTTTACAATGCAAAAACAGGCGTATTGTTCACAACGCTATACCGCGTGATACCATGGACAACATGGATAATATGTGCGGAGGACCATGTCTCTGCGTGCACTCTTTACATCAGTATTTAATAAACACACTGCTGTACACAAAAACAACTTTAGCTATGTACACAATATACAAGAACAGGAAATGAGGCTTCTTCGTTCTTCTTCGTGAAAAGCAGTTTACAGAGCGGTAAGGGAAGATATGTACAGTATATAATAATGGCACAAGTGATTATACTAACAACTCTGCTGAACATGGAGTGATTGAAGCTAGAAGTGCTATACAGTATGTAATTGGTGGTAAGGTTAAGGCCATAAAAGTAACTAATCTATGAACAACAGTACCTGTAACGACGTCAGGGGCAAATTACAAGAAGCAGGAATGCTGTTTAAATCGATAAAATGTACAAGTATAGAACAAAGACCGAAAAGGCACTGCATGAAAGACTCAAGTTGGCAGCTATACTCTTTGGGACCTCGTCAATAACGAAGAGACCTCAATCACGCCATTTCCTCATTTCAGCAACATGCTGCTCAGGTTGCAACTGACTTCGAAGTCCTCCCAGTACGTGCACCGTAGCTCTACTGCCGAAAACTATGGGGCGGATTACTGTGGGCGCCAGTTGCTGTAGTAGACGTCTGAACCACTGACCTTCTGCTCGATCTTCTTGAACAGCCATTTGCAAAACATCAGCGGTGTCATAGACACCCTAAAAATCAACATTTCGATTGTCGTGTTTCAGCCACAGTACTTACATCGCGAACTGTATCAAAAGCCATGCTCAGGCCAGCTCGTAGATCATTTGGAATCTTCGAACGACCTTGCTGTGTTCTACGGCGGTTCGGATCGTAGTTCGGATAGTCAGGGCTTACGATATGGAACGCTATTTCGGAAATACCCTAAAACACTTCACTTACGGCCAAATTAATGGTGAGAAATACTAGCACCTGAATTGCTGAAGCAATGCCCTGTGTGAAATCGACGACAGCTGCAAGCGCAGAAACGCTGAAACTTCCTGCTCCTCTTTGAATTCCTTTCACAACATGACCATCCGCTTTTCTGAATTCGTCGACGGGTAACACCACAAGATCGCGAACTCCCCCGGCTAAAGAACTTGTTCTGTGTGCGGTCAACTTATTGATGTCTTACCCAGTTGTGTGATCGAACTCAGAGGTCCGTAACTTCCGAAAATATTTGGCAGCTGATGATTTCTAATGTCATTGAGCCACTCTCCTGCAGCATACTGGAAGCACCGACCGAGCGTTGCAACCCCTTTCCGTGTGTTCAGCTCCTTCAGCCTGATTTCGGTGCAGTGTAGATTGCTCATTCCGATTAATAAACCCATCAGAGCACCATTGTCGGTTTTCACTCGCTTTCCAACGTAGTCGATTTTAATCGTGACGGCCGGCGAAAATGTAAACTCCCTGGAAAACTTAAGTATTACGCAAGCTCATGATAATTGATTCCTTACTTGATAATGGTGTCGAGCAAAAACATACAATCGTCACCTTGGTCCTCTCTCGCCTCTTCACCAACTGAATGCGCGGTATCTGGGGAACCGAAATTCAGATCGATCAGTTTGTCATGGTCTTCGTCGAAGTTGATGTCGTTCTCGTCAAACAGATAACCTTAAACAACCCCTAAGGCATGTCAGGTGAAAAGCGTCGGTTACTGTGATCGTCGTCAAGTGGCTGGCTGCTTTCGGACTCACTGTCCTCGAAGTTTGATTTCACTTTAACTTCCGTTACAACCCGATCTTCAGTTGCGGCCACCGCTTCGTCTGCAAAACACAAGTCATCACTAATCACGCTTTTATACCATGTCAACTTACCAGGTAACACAGTGTACTCTGACACTTCTGTAAAGAAATCAATCAAGAATTCCAAGCTGTCCTGGTCAATGTTCATGCGGATAGGCAAAGCATTAATCAAGACCTTGGCTCCTTGTTTTTTGCTTGTAACCTGGCGTAATGCAAGAATGGGAACATTACTGCGTCGATGGCAGTCGGAGGATTTATCCTGGTAGAGCATCTGCTTGATCTTAGAAACACAGAGATGATCGATGATTTCCATGTTGTACATAGAAACCATGCATGCGGATACAACGTCACTTTCAGGACCATAACGCTCATTACGGTAGGATAGCTGAATGTGAATGTGAATCAGACAAATTTCAAAGAAAAGAGTTACCTTATGAAAGAGGAACTCTATCATAACTGTTTCATCGCGGAAACTGCCTCCTTTCACCAGATCTTTACTTCCGCGCTTTCTTTCACGATCTCGGGCATCTCCGCTGTATGTTTTTGTTTCCGACTCTTCCATCCCGAAATCACTTCCACCGAAAATGAAGAGGCGGAGAGTTATGTCCTTGATATTAATGTTGACGATGGGAAGAGACCCTTGCACGAGGAAGGCTCCATTTGGTCTGCTGAAGTCCGAGGCTTTGTAGAATCTTTCCTGGCGCGTTGCTACGCCCGACTGCCGTTTGCCAGTATATGAAGATCCAAAAGGCCGCATATATGGATCTCCAGAGGGCCCCTGATCACATTTAATAAATATAATAGGTTTGAAAGAGGAATGCATACCATGACAGCATGACCGGGATGCTCATCTATCGAACAAAAAGCTTCGCAATCCGTTGATGTTCTTGGTGGATATTTTTCGAGTGATTCTTCTGAAATTGGCGTTTCATTCACTTAGAATTAACCAAGATCACCTTCAGGGAAGAAAGCGTAATTTTGATTCAGCTTATCACTTGGTGGTGAAGATATACTCTGGGGCTGAACATCGATCATGGCATTCGAGAGATGATCCTAGATGGTTCAGTCATTTATATAGTTAAAGATCTCAAACCACCTTCAGAATTTCTTCTTGAACCGCAGTCATGTTTTGTTGGTTAACATTGGTCTGGTGCTTTCGACATTGATCACTTTCCGCAGACAGGCCACTATTACTGGAAGCTTCACTTGGATTGGGCGTTCCTACCTCTGACGCCTTCATCAGTTCGGAATTAAAGATATCACTGAAAACATTGATCAGCATGCTGAGTGAGTCGGAGCAGAAATAAGCCTAAATAATCAAGAAGTGAATAAACAGAAAAGTGAAGGAGGCCACACCTTCACTTCATCGTTCTTGCATCTAATGTCGAATCGAGGTTTTCGCAATCCTGACGACTCATCCAGATCGCTTCCCAACGAAAACTAAATGAAACATATATTAGGATTCAAAACATACGACTGATATAATACCTCAAATTCGAAATATCCTAAACAGACCAGAGTAATAAAAGTGTCATAGTCCGTGTACAACTCGGCTGACGGCAAGCGGTAGTCATCGTCGAAGTGCACTCCGGTACTACGCGGAGGTAGTTCGTTCGAAGCATACAGCTTTGAATTCTCCAAGATGCTTTGGAAACGTACTGTTTGTTGGTCATCAACGATTTGGCAGCTCAGATCACAAGATCCGATAGCCAACCTGAAAAAAGTGAGTTCGATTCGTACATACGAGTAATTTCAACTCACTTCAAACGAAGGTTGGAAGTTTCCCGGATCTGATTGTGAGCGTAACTCATTAAAGTGCTCCTCGCGTTGAACCGCACTTGGTAGACGCACTCTGGCAAGACGTAACCAGGAACTTCGTAATCTGTCACTTTGAAGAAGTCCAACAGTTGGTTGACCCAATAATCCGAAGCATGTTGAAATAAGTTTACGTGAAGCTGAGAATTCTGGAGAGCTGCTGTAACCAAGAGATCCTGAAACATGTTTCTTGAGCTCACGTGATACATATTATCTTAACTAACCTTCTTAACAATTACGTTGTCTTTCACACCGCACTCAATCTTCATTGATAAGGCGAACCTGTGATCGTCAAGGAAATGAATGAAAGGACAATCGTCTTCCAGGGGCTCGATACAAACAATCTCGGTTGACGTTCGTGAAGCAAAGTTCGGGCTGGAGACATCGGTTGCGTACGGTGTGACACCTTCGTACAAATCTAAATTTTTAAGAATGAATATCTGCACAAATGTGGATCGCACTTTGATGGTAGACGCCGATACTATCGGAAGATATGTAAAAGTACGCAAGGTTTGGATCGCCGTGATACCCGCTCACAACGAAAAGCTGAGTCTTCTTCAGTTGGCCACGAATTTGTCCTTTTGCTATTCCAAGAGAATCCTGAAAACGATGGGTCATTCCGTGCTCTCACAACATTTCGATACCTCTATCGTTGTTCCGATCAAAACGGAAAAACGGTCTACATCGAATGTTACCGCAACGTCATGAGGATTGCCTTCGTTTTCATCGGTGTTTTCTGCAGTTGAGTCGTCGCTTTCGCTATCGGAATCGCGTTCGAAAGTCGACTTGCATGGCTGGAAGTTTTGGTTTGAAGATTCCTGTTGTTCCTCTACGTCGCCCTTGAATACCGGACTGCACGGCTGCCAGAGCAACAAGTCGTTGAGCAGTCTAAGGGCAAAATTGTTACGGGAACGTAACAATCGTAAATTTACCGATTGTAAAGCACTTCGAAGAACATATGACTAGGAAGAGCGACATTCAACGTTGGAGCATTGATGTTGAGAAGAAGATTTGATTTGCTTCGACACGCATCCCCGAAGTCCATGAGTTCCTCCCGTTCTCCTACCATGGTTAGCTGCAAAACAGTCTGTACGGGGTACTACATGAGTCTCAAACCGTTTCGTTGTCCCGCATAACCACTTTTTGCGAAAATGGTCCATCTTTGTGCTCGTTCGATTGGAAGAATGATCCCCAAACACTTCTCATCATAGGATCGGTTGGTGCCGAATTCAAAGTGTTGTTCGTTGTCAACGACCTATTCCTCTTGTCATACTTTAGCTCAATGCAAATCTCTTCGTTTTCTCTTATGAAGCATTCACGACTGGCATAAAGGAACGTCTGCTCCTCCTCGGAACATTTCAACACCGAGGGGTCGCCTTCGAACGATCCTATGGTGCAAGTCAACTTATATCAGGACCGAACAAAATCAACTAACCTGTCAGAGAAGAGCAAGTCAACTTCAGTTCCCAAAAAAGATCAAGTTTTTCGGGGTTTAACTTGGGGAGCTTCAGATTCACCCTATCGAATCGCAGTTTGAGAACCTCAGGATGTACATTCTTTACTCTATATGACAACCTGTTTGAGGAGTCTGCACTTCGCAAATCAGCCTTTGGAATTCTATAACGCTTGCTGTTACAAAGTCGAATGCTGGAAAAAATTACCGAAAGTCGACCGTCCAGCTGGGCATTCGCAGTTCGAAGTTCAAGGGTTTCGCGTCGTGTTCTACGCCAAGCAACGGAGCGAAAGGGTCTTCATTAAGATGAAGATCATATTGAATAGGACTCTTCTTCTTAACAGCGAAAAATGGATTCGGCGCAATCAAGTCGCTCAGGCGATCGATTATGCTAGCGTCAAGTTCTGTGCAACAATCTCCCAATGAAAGAATGATATTGTTCCTCTAAACAGTCGGGTTACGCAAATTCGTAAATTCTTTGACGTACAACATCTTTTCCGGACGATGCCTCCATTTTCAAGATGAAATTCGCACTATTTGCTTCGCAGATGCCATCGAAGGTGAAAATATCGAAATGGGCATGTTTTGACGCTCCGTTTATTGAAGACGCTGTTAGAAACTCAGAGCAGTCGAGCTGACTGACTGTTATAATAAGGTCCGTTCGTTCATTTTGGGGTTCTTTTGTTATTGTGCAGTCAATGTTGAACGGCCAACCCGTGATTCTAAATATAACACATGAAAGGCATCGTACAGAGTGCAATCCTACAGAATATGATCCCCTGAATAGAGGGCAGAGAACTTTTCTCTGAAAACTTTTAAATCAGTAATGCCCTTCACTCGAATGCCAGCAGCTGTTGAGAAGAACTTTTCGGAGCGTTCCCTCGCTTCCTGTAGAGCTTCCATCGTGGCATGTAATCCCCCTTTTGCCTTCTGGTTGACCACATCTGCTGTCCATGGGTCCTTGTGCGGTATGATCATAACTACACTGGCTATGCTAGCCTTCAGTCGTGTGGTATCGGCTTTGTCACTATCGCACAACGTTCTGGTTTCATACGAACTTTCAGATGACATGGAAGAACCTAGTGCCCCCAGTCTTCGGTTACGATCGTTGTTTAAGCTGTACAGATTCACATTGTCGAACTCCTCATCCACAATTTCCTCTTCGCGATTCCGCACTGTCATTTGGAACGTTTCGTTACCGGCCCATTGGCCACCAGCAAGGTTTCCTAAATTTTTTTCCCGGGCATTTGCGAAAAATGGATGGCCTACCATGTGCTGTTCGTATGGGTTCGCCCTGAAAATGTGCGTTGTTTTGCATCTGGTATTCGATGTTGCGAAAGTCGTCGTTATTCATTAGTCTTCCGCCGGTGGCTGTAGCGTCTTCATTGCCGAGAACGTCTTTTGGCATCAGCAGAAGATTCATGATCTCTTTGACAATGAATATCTGCGATGGATTTATAAATAGTTCGATGCCTTGAAAGTTGAGTTCTATGTCAATCTAGAAACGAATTGAGAAAACCTCGTCTTCTTACTGAGACCTTACGTTTTTTGGGCAGTTTTCAGGGTGAGCGTTAACGGCCGAATTACTTGTACTGAACTTGGCAATGTTGTCGTCCCCGACCAGGTGGCCAAACTTTATAGGATCTGATAGCAGTCTGAAACCATAGGATGATTACGAAACTAACATGCTTGCCTTACTTTTCGGTTGAGGTGGAAGCGACAGGCCTTGGCAACGATTCATCCGTACTTATGTGGGAATAGCAGGACTGAAAGCTATCAATGGTCCCCTGCATTGACTGGGCGAAGTCAAAGTCGAACTCTTCTGTTGTTCTTGATGAAGAACATTTGGATTTGTTGCGCTCCCGTTCACGTCGCTGATAGATACTTGTGTACTGCTGCGAAACTGACATCACCGGGTCATCCAGTTTAGAACTAATGTCAGTGTAGAAGTTAACACCGGTCAAATGGAGCAGCTTGTTCAAAGACGCGATGGAAAATATACTCTTGGGCTCGGAAGTTATAGTTCTGAGTTCCCGAGACTGGCTTTCGCAAGCTTCCAATTGTTCGTCGACGAACCTCGCACTGAAACGAGCGACATGCTCTCATACTGTACCGCTAACTTTAATACCTGTCAATGTGGCATTCTATGGCAGTTATGAATTCGGAGTCTGTTGAAGAGTTCTCCATGCGAAGCACCGCGTTTGTAACCTTGAGCACAATTCTTGACATCATCGCAGCGATCAGCTGTTCACAAGACTCCACTCCTCCATCCTTCTGTTGAGCACTTTCTGTGGCGAAAAACTCCTTCGCGAGTTCTCTGCTGGTGGCCATTGAGCCTATCATTGAGGAAACTGAAAACCCCTCATTATTTCAATTATTCCCTTTTCTTTTCATACCAATATCATTTATCGCTCCAACAGGACCGCTACTGCGAGGTTGGAAGCACAGTAACAGATCGTCGATTATAAACTCGCTCGACTTTTCAAGCAGTGAAGTGAACGGCACTTTCGCGGTTAAATTTCCAATATACCCTTCCATTAACTGCAAATTTATTCCGCATTTCTCCAAATTCTCGTTGATATACTGAAAAACAGTGAGCATTTAAATGAGCTCGCCTCGTGGAAACGTCCAACCTGTGTATTTAACTCAAGTTCTGAGACGGAAGCGTATCCTTCTGACAGCTTAACTTTCAAATTGTCGATTTCACATTTCCCCACAAATAAATCTCCCAGGTACCGATTAATGAGAAAGCCGACTAGCGATTCTTGTAAAGCAGTCATCTTCTGAAATGATGCGCGAGTTACTTTAGCAATATGGGGAATATGTTGCTGCAAAATCGCGACAATCGATGAAAAAATTAAATTAATCGCCCAAATTGTGTGACTATCAAATTGATTGATGGAATAGAGGTGATGCATTCGCGATGCATGCATTGAAAGTCCTCGACAACGACCGTGGTGATAGGATAAACCTTTAGAAGGCGATGTCTTCCCGAGCGGTGAGCATGTTTGTTGGTCTGATCAGCTGGTCGGCAGAAATATACAAACAGACGACGCAATCGCGTCGCCGCGATCATCTGTTTGAGCAAAAATGACTTTCGCGTCGGGACCACCGCGTGATCAGAGCAGTTTTGAAACTGCGGAACTCGGAATACTCCGGTTGCTTCCATCGTTTGCATATGCTCCAATGCATTATCGTATCTCTTTTTTGAAAATAGACGACAGAGAATTACCATTTGATGACAAAATTCATTCTAGTCATCCAGCATTTACACATTTCCGCCATCTGAAACGTCCTCATCGAATGAGTGACCCATTGAAAGTATAAGAACATTGAAAAGTTGGACAAACTAGCCGAACGTGAGGAGAGGACGATTTATTCAATCAGATATATAGTTTACAATATTAATACATAGGATATATATGCTCATTGAGCTTAAGCTTGACATTCGCTGTAAAATATCGAGAAACCCGTGACTATAACTAACAAATAAGTGCAGACGGAGTAGGTTCAATGTACACATAGTTGGACTGCTCCTAATGGAAGTCGCGCTTGGAATCCGGAAATTACTGCGACGAAACATCCTCTTCCATGACAAGCTTTCCTTCTTTGCTGCCTTTGTAATCCATCTTCTGTCCGTACTTGGTGTAAAAAGTGACCAGAGCCTTAGTTTTACGTCCAGTTCTCTGAAAATACCGCCTTATTTAATATATGGAATGGAAATAGTCGCATACCTCGTCGAATACCTGACAGTGCTTGAAAGGAGGAATGTAGAGATGAAGGGAGACACATCCGTCGGAGTGGCTTGGGTTTTCCATGCGATGGAGACCCAATTTATCTGCAAACAGCGAATAAATTAACAGTCCACGCGAATTTTCTCAATTAATTACCACTCATGTAAGTAACTTCGTTGATATTGTAAGTGTCACAGCCGCTTTCCGCGAGAGGAGCATCTTTGTCGTCGGGCGACGGCCATTCGAAGCGTGTTTCGACCAGCTCTCCTTGAAGAATCTTGACGAAGCAGTGCGCGTCCGTGTGATCGTGAATGCTGAAAAGTTCGCAAGCAATGTAAATTCAGCGTAAAAAGTCGCAACTCACCTACTGCCCATACCGGGGCCCCAGCAAAGAACGATCAAATTGTATTTTCCGTTCCCTTCGTCAACCAGATTGCGAGTGTACCTGAAAATAGCAAAGACGATTACGGTAGCCTGAACAGCAACTCACTTGAAAGGGTCAAAATTGGCGTACTTCTTCCAGTCGGCTGGATTACTCTTGTAGGCTGCAAGCGCTTCACGCACATCTTCAGTGTTAATATGATCCTCGCTGAAGATCTCGCGCAGCTGACAACAAAGTTTCTCCATATCTGAAAAACTTTTTGCATCAAACAACACATAGCGATCACATAGCGGACACACAATAGCTAATGGACGAACGACTGCAAAAGATAGAATCACACCAAGCGCAGAAATGGGCCCAACAACTCAGAAGGCTCTAAAGTTGTATACAGGCCACCTGGCCGTGTCGCATTTCAAAGCAGAACTAGAACTACATCGACAGTTAAAGTCGTCCACTCAGTCAGCGCAGATGCACGCCCACAGCGAGAAACGACAAACCATGTTAAAGACAGCAAAAGTGATAGCCGCCATCATTTCTACGCTCTGGATGGACCGCTCCGATGTCTACAGTATCTGACTTCCTATAAGAGGATCACACTAAAGGCAATCACTCACGTGTTGTTATCATAAACCGAGATCAATCGATCACCGCAATGAACCAAGCCACGCCACTCAACCATTCATTAATCTCTGATTCTTCATACAGCCAGTCTTTCGTCATTTCGACAGTACTGATATCAAACGTTACGAAGAAGTTGGACGAAAAGAAGAGCCGAGTGATTCACTGTTTCACTTTGCCAAACGACCGTATCACGCAAAAAAAAAATAATTGGAGAAAGTCGAATTCGAGAGCACAGACAGAAGACGACAGCTCGACCGATCACAGAGCCCCGTGGCACTGAAATCATAAATTTTTTGCTAGGCGATGATAATAAGAACAGTTCTATTTTAAACGAGAACGACTACAGTAGACCCAGTGGGAGGCGTGGAAATGAAGAGAAAGGACACAAGACGATTGCGTGACCGATCGAAAATAATTTTCATTTTGACACGTCAGTATTAGAGAGGTGGGTGATTAGGGTAGGACTGCGACAAGCGTGGTGACGTCTTTCATTGCTACAGTGTTATTGTGATCGCGCAGGAGCGGTTTAGTCACGTGATTTTCCGAAGGCAAACGCCGAATGGCCGAATTCAAATGACCAATTATCACATGGAGATTCATTCGCCGTTAGTCACGACTGTTCAACCGGAAGAGAAGCCTCGTGTCAAGGAATAAGCCAAACGGGCGCTTCCGACCGAACCACAAAAGGTTCAGAGGCTAAATATGACTGAAATCTAAATTGGTAAATGCGCGCAACGATCCGAACAGGTTTCTATCGATGTCACCGTAGACCTGCTGTCTTCATCAGCACTTCGATGACTTTCTTTTCATTGAAACGAAAAAGGCATCGAGAATCAAACATGTTGAGACTGCAGAACGCACGTATGAAGTCTCGAGATTTCGTTGCAAATGTCGAACAAGTCGGTAGTTGGTACACTTCAAGCAATTGTCGGTACTTCGGACCGCTGACCACAGATCGTAGTGAACTCGCAACGTGGTCAAACACCATCATGTCTTATCGGAAACCACATGTATAAGCTTACCGATTTGTGCAAAACACCAGAGCTAAAGCTCTGAGATGGATGCTGCCGTCAAAATTTTCTTGATGAAAAGAAAAATCAAAGTTTAATGATTGTGTTCACTGCGGTGATAAGAGAGTGAGCCTCTATATGTCACGTAGGCTGAAATCACGCTACTCTAAAGAGTTTTTGTGTACGGTATTAGGCAGCCGTTAACGAATCTCTTTACTTGTTATTGTCGAATAGAGACGTTCGTACAACTGTGTTTTGCTACGTACATACTCATAGTTGTGTGTTGGAAGTGAATGGTTGCAACGTTTATTTATCTTCACGAGGAAGTAAAATATCATAGCCAGAGAGTAGCTCGAGAAGTTTCTGTGCATTAAGAAGAGGTCGGAATCGACCTGAAAATTTTTTGTTTCACAATCGTTGCCGAATGCTCAAATTCCGTACCTCTGTAAGACCGTGGCCAGTTCAACCCTTCGATCTCCTCCTCGCTATGGAACGCTCGCTTTCCAAACCTCATCGCTTGATGGCAGCCAATGCATTCGCAGCACTCCGCACTCATACCTGTGAAGAAACATAAGTGGGAGGTGGGAGGAATGTGCTTTTACCAACTGCGCATATTCTTTCGCATTCGGAGATCCTGTCAAACCGAGCAAACGTTCCGGCACAGTAGCCAAGTAGCAGCATCAATAAGCAGAGGTGGCGAATCATTTTGCCTGAAAGCAACTGAATTTGCGCACCTCAAGAAGGGGACGAGTTCGCGAAGATGTAGCCATGCGGTTTCAACGACTCCAATAAATTTATGATCACACGTTCTGTTTTCTGCTTGTCTTGAAATTGTCGTATCGTGCCAGTGCTCTGTTCCAAAAGAAAACAAACATAGTCACATCATTGAGCATGCATTACACGAAGAATCGGTCGACACTGTTTATTGCAGGTCAAGAAGAAGTCTGCTGGAGACGACGACACTCGACGACACCGAGGAATGCATAGCTGAAGACGTTAAGGAGAGTAAAGCTGTGCCCTTCCACACGATGTCGACATAAGAGTGATGTCAGATGTCAAATTTCGGAAAAGAACTCATGCCCTGTGGACGAGGAGAAGTCGCCGCTTCCAAAATGAGATCTGATCCAGTACACAAAGGGCTTTACAGTAATTACCCTTGTCATCATTTGTGACTTTTCTTAAGCCTACATGGATAAAGGAATCATCTCGCGAAGGTCAGCTGATGCGTATCGAAATGCAAGGATCTATTTCAACAGAAACCTTTTCAAGCCATTTGCCAGTATCACATTCTAATCAGAAATCACATCACATCTGCTGCCGACAGTTGCCGAAATCTGACGAAGCAATACTCTGACACTAATCTCCAATTAAAGGAGTGGCGACTTTCGAAACTCTCGGCATAGTTTTTGTCCTTTACGAGGAACTTCCGACACCTCGCTTCGACGCCGATAAATTGAGAAACCGCCCTGTTGCCTGAAAGTGCGTCTGAAAGTGTAGAATGCAGCTGCATTCTTCGATTTCATTTAGAGGTCCGCAGGTTTCAGCGTACAGGTGTGTTTTTATGGCTGCTAAATGTGTTTCAAAGCGAATTTTCATTTAAATACTTATTTCAGATTTCCTTCGAGCGGCTAAACTTGTCTGATATGCCACGTGGCATTTAAAGAAACGCCTACTATGCACAAACCATACACACTTATAAATCAACTGTTGCAACTGAGATTCCCGCTTTCCTTTTCTTGGACTTAAACATTTTGAAAACTATAGGCTTTGCTCGTAACCCGTCCTTCGAAGACCGTTATCTAAGATTCTTGTTTCTGATAACTATCAAAGCGACAAATAGAAAGGTTGTTCGGTACGCGGATGTCAACATGGTTGCTGCCCGTAACCTACGTTCGATCGGCGACAGCGCACGACCTTCAAAGGGAGACGACCTCCGGCCTTGGCAAAACTTTGTCGCCTCTGCGGTACGTCTCCCTTCGTATAGTCTTCCATGTCTCGCGCACTACCGGGGAGTGTTGTGTACCCGTGCTCTGTTTTCATCGATTTCGCGCTGCAAAGGTATTCTGCACCGTGTGACTGTTGCCTTGTTCTGCAGTTTCCTTTGTGCCATTGCCTGTTTTTCGCAGGGCGCCCTTTTATATATAACTTCCGTTACAGATTGCTGTGAGTGTTGTCACAATGCTCGATTCGGTTTGTCAGTTGGTGGTGCTATTGGCTTCTAGCTATATTGTAGTGAGAGTTACCAAAACCCTCATTATACTCGCTCACAGTATCATTGCCCACTTCATCTGGCCTGAGCATGATCTTACTCCTTATCTCGATAAGTGGACTGGTGAGCATCGATTAATTTTCAGCAAACATTTTGATATTCAGTTGTAACTGGTGGAACTGATGGTATCGGTCGATGCTACATCGAAGAACTTGCTTCGACAAGAGGAGTCCGAAAGTTTTATTTGCTTGGACGAAACCCCACGAAACTGGAAAAAGTTAAGAATGAGTTAGGTAAGTAGTTGCGCTCAGTGCCCTAAACCCTTCGCTTCAGTGGAACGATACAGCTGCGAAGTGATTACGAAGGTATTCGATTTTGAGAAGGACGACGTGGAACAACTCCCAGAAGCGTTGAAATCAATGGACGTCGGAATCTTAGGTATAAGGAAGATTAAATAGATTCGGTGATAAAATGAAATTCCAGTCAACTGCGCCGGAATAGGTCCGTCACAAGTGGCAGACGTAACCGAACTTCCCAACAACCTCCCTTCCACTATCTATAAAGTGAATTTGCTTACCCCTACCAAGGTAGCGCAACTTACCAATATATTATATAACTGCACAGTCCTCTTCAGATGATCGAACTAATTCTCCCTGGAATGGTTAAACGAAATCTCGGCATTGTTGTTAACTTTTCTTCGATGACTGTACGTTAAAGTTGTCAGTTGCATCGATCATGAGAGCTAATTGTTTCAGTGCTGGAGACCTCTCCCCTATATGTCAACCTATCCATCTAGCAAAGCTGCTCTTAGCTTCTTCTCTGACACCCTGTCATACGAACTGCACGGCAAATCGAACGTCAGAGTTCAAGTACGGTTTTCGTCTGTTAAAAAAGACAATATACCTTTCCAGTGCTTGATCCCTCTCTTGGTCGCTACAAAGATTGCGTCGTACGACTCTGAGGAAGCCAACGACATCTGGGTTATCGACCCCAAGACGTACGCAAAGCAAGCCGTCCACTTAATTGGACAGTGGAACTTGGCTCCTGGATGCTTCCTGCATGACATCCAAGTAGCTCTTGGAACACTTATTGGCTTCCCTCTCTTCAGGGCCGTCTTTGTCCCCTTCGTGATGCTTGGAGTTCACAAGAAACGGGTTGCCAGCTACCAGGCCAAGAAGTCCTCCTAATACTCCGAAATCATATGTGCGAAATTGCCCACTTGCTTATTTTCGAGTATTCAGTAAATTATTTTGCATGAGCTAGCAACACATATCAGCAGGTTCCAGTAAAAAACTGTGGTGGAAAATGACGAAAAATAAGATACAAAACTGGAATTAGGATACGCGGACGTTAAATAACGGATCAAGATCAAGTGGTTCTTCCTCATGAAACTTATGCCTTTCAACATATTCACGACTTAACAAATCTTTATTCTTTTGAATTTTCAAAGGGAAAAAAACACTGCGAACTGCATAACTTAAATGCATAACTGATCCTATTCACATGTTTCGTGATATTTTGTATTACTTGGATGTCTACATTTGAAAAAAAAACAGTATCGAATCTAAGTGATATGCTTTGGATTCACACATATCATTTTCGCTTGTTTTTCTCATAAGAAAAGTAAATCGGAACATGTTCGAAAGCGATCAACACGGGAAAGATATCATTAAGGGGCGGAGCTCAGTTTGGGGCGGCGTCTCTTGCTGCCTCTATCCTCCAATCACTGTCGGCGAGATTAGCTGCCTCGGGTTTACCAGCTAATTTATGCTATATCCGCACCCTTGAGTTTAATTTTAAGTGTATCTTGCGGTAGACTACTTCCATTATATTATGTCATCCTTGAAAGTGTTTTCGGTTGAGGCGTTGCTGACTTCAGCCAAGTCTTCTCATGACGGTTTGTGCCACTTAACTGTCGAGCTCAACGTCCAGTGCTTCAGACCACTCGATTTACTATTCGAATACCGACCTCAGTGACAACGAAGACATCCAATCAAAAGCTGAACGTTTTCTACCCTGCTCCAGTGGGACTAATATATGCGTTCAATCATAAAACCGTCTTTAAGGTGTTTCAAAACAGAGCGACAACCATAAAGAAGCAAAAACCCGCAGAAATAGGACCGCGTTTACATACGAACAACTAGTAGCGTTGGAAAACAAATTCAAGACAAATCGGTACCTTACGGTATGCGAGCGGGTAAGCCTTGCAATGGCTTTGCAGCTGTCGGAAACGCAGGTACCCCCTTGTGATTACATAAAGCATTTGAATTGACCGCCTTTCAAAAAGACATATGGATGCAATATCAATAGCGTTGATCAGTCATCGCCTATTCCATTTCGTTTAAGACTGCCGCTTTCTAAAAGCGACTGACCATTGGAGCGAGAGATGATCGAAATCGATGTAGACTAAAAAGAAAAGAAACAGTTTTGGATGATCATTACAAATCCGGTCTCGAACAATTAACAGATGGAACTGTTATAGAGTCTAGGAGTGGCAAAATTCCTCGTTCTTCAGATTTACCACATATAGATAAGCATTTAGGTGAAGATCTGGTTTCAAAACCGTCGCACAAAGTGGAAAAAGCACAATCCAGGAATGGATGCTAACGCTCCGCCAACTTCCATGAGTTCGTCAGGATCGGCTTCACCTCACCTCCCCTCGTCGGGAAACGCGTTCAAGAAGGCATTGACCACCTCAGCTGTTTCAAACGTTTCTTGTGTTACACTGTCGTCTCCTCTCACTCAGTCATTTGCAAATTTCACTTCCAGTCAGCTACCCTTCTACTTCTTCCAGTCACTTACACCTAGTGAACCCCAACCGCCATCTCAGCTCTTCTTTACCTAATTCGCTTTGTGAATCCAGAACGATTTCTATGTTCACAGCTTTGTTAACGATTCTACTCGGAATGGTCCATATATAGCATAATAAAAGTGAATATCTTTTAAATGCAATGATTTAACGTTGTGGGCATTAACGGCAAATAGGAAAGACATCACAAATTCGTGCAGAAATCTATTGTGATTCTAAATTACCTCTATTCATCGAATGAATGTGCGAGAAACATTCTCTCTTTGGAATCAATTACGCACTCGTTTTGGCATGTTTGTCTGGAGTACCAGAAGTGTGAATGTCGTTTTTCTTATCTGAAGAGTACTAGGTATGACACTTGCAGTGGACTTCCGGATGGAAGATACCGTATAACGAAACTCGTTAATGTGTGCAGCGGCCCGATGGTTTGAATAAGAATAATTCTCAGATGTTGCCGCCATCACCCGTTTTTATGACCGAAATAAGATGTGCCTTCGATTGCCACGCCGGTCGGCTTTCACCACTCGACGCTTTGATTCGACAATCATAAGTTTCCAAAAACATACGAAGATGTGTTGAAGCGCTAAGAAAGAAAGACGTTTCAGAGAATTCTGATTCCATTGGTCACAGCACGAAATGAACACAACCACATTATGGCAAAATTATTCAATTACTATTATTGGTGTAATACATCCATGTGGCTTGATGAAAACAATTAACGGCTTCATCCTAATCGCACATCTCGCTGGCCTTTCCATTTTCCCTCTATCGGCTGTGCCCGATAAGAAACAAATTTTGAAAGAACAAGAATTTGGGGGCATTCCTGGCTTCTCAAACTATTTTGTGATTGGTGCTACAAGCTAGATTGCCGGAGACGTTAATTAAATGTTCTAATGGAAGGGGTTACTTCAGAGACGTAGTCCAATTAGCAAGACAGCGGTCTAATAGTGTTGATAGTGATACTTCTATTAACGAGCTGTCGGTCAAAGGATACGGTGGTGGACTGAAAACTAATTTAAACGCTCAGCATATCAGTCTCTTCATCTGCTAAAAGACAAGATTAATTATCGCAATCAGTTTGAGAAACACTACTGACAAATGTTTATAGCATTTTAACAAGCAAATCGATCACTGGAACATTGTGGTGTGGGGTCTTTTCCTATCTTTTTATTTTCACCGCAAACTCGTCTAAAACAAGCAATAATGTTGCATCCCACGTCGGCTACCATTATCGTGCAAGCACAATGCTAGAGACAGTCGATTACGTTTGAAGCGCTCCATGACCGCTCGTCAGCTGATCAGGAAGAAGTGAGCGTTATGGCTCCATCACGACTGCGGTACGCACTTGACACATTGTCAGCCAATAAAAGTGACTAACGGCTAGCGGGTGGCTTCCGCCGAAGAAAGAACGAAGTCGGTGGCAATTGCGCTCGCGCGTAACGATATTAATTGGCCGAAAAATACTACAAATGAGTGTACAATGAAAGAAAAAAGTGGCGGCCCGCAAGGGGTAAAGTGAGCAGCCGCAAATCCAACAAATGAACCATTAACGCGGTAACGGAGTGGCGGCACTGTGTCTGAGTTGTAAGGTTCTGAGATGCGTCAGCTATCGTTCGGAGAGCAGATTCGAAATCGCGAGGGGTAAACGAAGGACGGTACGCGATGGACAGCATTTTGTAGTCAAAACAAAGCAGCAGGGTGTTGGATAGCAATCTAGACCGACTAGACGCCCTTTTGTGTCTACGATTGTACATATAAGGGATGTGATTGTTGATAAAGATGAACCCCACTAGACCGGTCGTTCCCCACATCTCAACAGTGGCGATCAGTCGATTCGAACTCCGCGAGGAGAGTGGTCGGCTTCCCAGCACCGGTAGTGAGCAGAAGAGCTCGGAGTGTGGCGCCTCCTGGAGCAGCTGAAGATCGACGACCCCGGCCGAGTGAAGCAGGAGGAAAACGATCCACGGCAGAGTACCGGGTCGGAAGGATATCTCGTAAAACCCGAAAAGACCGCACGGACGTCAACCGATGGAGCAGAACAGAGTCGGAAGAAGGAAGCGACTCACACCGGATGGGTCAAGGTTGAGGGTTAGCCTGGCCACAAAACCCCGTAACTGACCAAAACGCTTAAGGGTTATCTACACTCCTAGAAGAAGGAGGAAGGTCTCATCTCAACGCAGGGAATACCATCGTTCAATTTACAATCGCTAGATATGGACATAAATTAACACTTCCAAGCGTATATACACTAGAAACAGTGATCATTGGCGAGCGAGGTCGCGGCGCAGAAAAATCGCATATATACTTCACATATACTTCCACCACGAATGTTTGCACCAGCGCGCGCCACCCGCCGTTTGAGAATGGCGAATCGATGTCTAGCGCGCAAATCAAATATTTGCAGAAATTTAAGTTATAGTCTCGCATTGTATTTGAATTAAACATTTTGCTGCATTTCTCTTCTTTTGCTAGTATGCGGTCTTGTGTTTATTTATGTTATCGTATTATCGGTTGCTAAATGCCACTTTGCGCCATTGCTCGCTTGTATTTTCTATTTATTACGTGTTGTATTTTACTTCTTTTTCGTGGTTGCAGGTGCTATGCAGGGCCGAAGTGTTCGCTTGCAGATAGAATCTGATAGCATTTCCGAAGATCAAGATGCTGCGAATTTGAAGCAGAAAGGACGTCGGAAACACAAGAATAAAATTATGTCGTTCAAGGAGTTATGGGTTTGTGAATGTAATATACTATGGGTGATCGCGTTTTGTTTTCAGAGTAATCACGTTGACAGTGAACTCTGTGACTTTAGCCACCAGATCAAGCAGAACATGAAAAAGAGACTATATGGAGAACGCTTAAGATGCGATTTAATTAACTCCCTCATTGTTGTTGATGACGAAACGAACGGAAAGCGATTACCGGTTGACTTAGACCACTTGTTTCGTTCCCACGCAATTGAGAAATTTGGGTATAATGAGCATGCGTATTTAAAGTATTCTATTCTGATTTATTTTAGCCCAGAAATTGCTGAAGACTTATATTTGGGAGAACGGCAGCATGACCTGTCAGATATGGCGGAGGAAGCTGTGAGCTCATTTATGGACTACTGGAAGAGAGATCCTTTAGATGAAGACGCCTTCTTTGGCAATGTTCCCCACGACATTCTTAGCCGCATCAAAAATTTCGCGAAACACATTCGTCACATGCTGAGCTGGTCTCTGATTTCAGAGCCCGGTCGTTTCACTTGTAATTTAGCGGTAACTTGTTTTTTTATGGTCGATAGTTATAGCGGATATTTTGCAGAAGTTCATTGATGAGTTTGTCACTATGGATAGCTTTTTCGATAAAATCCAGCTCCACACCTCGGAAGTTGCGTGTACAGCATTCAAACGAAACTTTGCGGAAAAAGCCCGGAACCACCGTAGGTTGTTGTATCGTTCGTTTGTTGCGATTTTGTGTTTAAGGCTTGTCGTGTCTCGACCGAACGCGAGTAATCGTTTGTAACCAAGAGGAACAACTTTCTGCATCTCTGTTGCTTGAAACTACGTTTCAGTAAGTGACTTCCCTATTGTGCCAGTTTTCTTGGATGATTCTATCACCCTAACAAGTTTTGGATTAATATCGTGGTAATCTGTTTTTAACAACTGCACTTCCAGAGGGACGGCGGATTTTATCCACGCAAACTACGTTTCTGGTGGTCCTCTTTTTAATCGCTTCATCTGCACTCAGGCCCCGCTTCGTAGCACAGTAAATACATTCTGGGAAATGGTTTATCAACAGCGCTGCGAATATATCTTCATGCTTTGTTCCGCATGTGACACTGAAGATAAAAATCTTACTAAACAGCCCGGTAGAGTGTGTCCTATTTACTGGCCCCGGTAAGTGTCGTCTCATTACTTACTCTATGTTGTTCACGATTATAGGGACAAAGGCAGTTCGAAGGTCTGTGGATCACTGTTGATTAAGAATTTAAACGTCACCTTCCACACGGATCCACTTTTTACAGTCACTCTCCTCGAAATATCATATATGGACTCTGATGAAGAACCCTTGTATCTGCAGCATTGGCAGTGGAACTGGAATAGTTATAAGGACACGTCGTGGCCTTTGCGTCTGCTCCGCAGGTAATGCTGAGATTCGTTCTTCAGTATCGAACATTATTAAAAATTTTCAGATCTAGAACGTCGAACAGTCCTACAGTAGTTCACTGTCTTGATGGATGTAGCAAGACTGGAACTTTGGTTGCCATTGAAACAGTCTTGTGCCAGATAGCTCGAGGATCTGTCGGCGTCGAAAATGCCGTTCTTAGCAGCTGTCTCTTTGTTAGATTGCAGCGGAAGCATGCAGTTGCTAACTACAAGCAGTATTTGTACATATATCGTTGTGTTTTGGATTGGATATTGCCTTACGTTACGTCTCGCTATGACCTGCTGACGTTAGGAGGACTTTTTCCAGGTGTCGGGTTCATAGCAGCGTACAACGACCTAATCGATGGTTCTGACTGAGGGGTTGGCCCATTGGAGAGGTATCGGAGTAATGCTTACAAGGGATATTGTCATATTTATATTGTATTTATTTTGTCAGTCTGCTTTATTCAGGCAGTAATAAATAATTATTAGGTGGTGGCCATCGAATGACAATGCTACGTTCTGATGAGGACGATCAGATGAAGAATGAAGTCGGCACGAGAAGATCTATGATGGATGTCAAGTACCCTACTCCGAAGGGGACGTCGTGCTCATGGGCAAGCTGATTTCTTTGCGAAGTTCTGCTCAGCAATCGCTCAAGGGCTCGCCACCACGAAAAGAATGTTTGTTGCAGAGTCTGCGCAGCAATGTTCGTGTGGCAGCTGGCGAGTACATTGCTCACAAGGATATCTCCGGTTGCTGTCAGAGGAGCGTAGATCCCTTTCCCTTCAATCTTAAAAAACACACTACAGGTCCAATAGAATGGAAGAGGAAGACCGCACCTTTGTGAAGCTCACAACTTTGGACGCCTTCAGGCGTTGATCTCCATGGGCAACAACGTAGACGCAGTGACCCTCGCGCACTTTATAAGCTTGAACGAGTTTCATGCTTCTCGTGGAATCCTCCCCGCATTTCGAAGAGTAGATCAAATGATAGTCGGTCAGTTCCAGTTCGTATCCGTCTTCCTTAAATAAGGGAGGCTTGAGATGTTAGAAAGCATATGGTACCGTAATAATCCTGTTGAAGACGGCGTCTTCATTCTCAGCTTTGTGCAGATGCATGACGACAGGGGAGTAGGAAATCTGGAAGACACGGAATAGGTACGTAAACAACTTACACTTGACAAACCAGAGACTCTTGAATCGAAAGAACCATGTCGCCCACTTGCAGATCCTTGACAAGCTTAATTCCCGATGGCGTCTGAACAGTCATGTCCCCACTAAAACATTGCAGTGAAGCAAACGCACTGTTCAAGTCGGGGGCACCAGCAAAACTCTGAAAGTAAAAGGTGAGCAAGTAAAAACAACAGACAAATGTCTAGCGGGCTGCGACCACGGCTGTGCAAGTCTCGAGGGCTTTTTTGCTCTCGAGAAATCCTCGAGACTTTTGGGTCCTAACAAGAAAGTCTGAAATCGGATGGAGAATTTTGTAGCCACTTCCTCCACACATGCATTGGGTTGGAACATTGAGAATGTCGCTTTTTTATTTCCTTTCCGAGGGACTATTTACAAGGCGATGTGAGCATAGCTTCCAAGCGCACATGCCGCTCTCTTCTTGCAATGTCACCGGGAAAGCAAATTCCAAGAAGATGAAAAATTAGCCGAAAAAGCACTTCACTCGAAAGTAACTAGACTTTCTTGTTGATTTAACTAGACTTGTTTGAAATGAGGTCAAAACGAAAAGTCTCGAGTCTCGAGGTTGAAAAGTCTCGTCTCGCTCAGCCCTGGCTGGGACCAACTAGAAAGAAAAAACAGAAAAGACCACCAACCCCGTATCCTGAATATCCATTGTAGGCTCGTGCATTGTAACCGCCAGCTCGGTAAGTAGGCGCGCTTTGCTCAGCAATTGGATATGCGCCGTTCGGAGACGGCGCACTGCATCCCGAAGCACATCCACTATTTGGAGCACTCTGAGTTGGGAATATGTTTGAAGGGGGTTGTGGGTAATGCGTATTCTCAACAGCGGTAATATAACCCTGAAAATTGGTAAGAGCAAATTTATTTGAAACTATCAAACCTGAGGAATCTGTTGGTTTGCAGGAGATGGTACAGAGGGTGCCGCAGGAGGTGCTGCCAAAGGCATTGGAGCTGGTTGCGAGCCAATGTTATAGATATTAGGGAGACTGTTGGATTGAACGGTTTCCTTCAGAATGGTTTCCGACGGATCTATCATTGCGTTGTAGTTTGTCTCGGTGGCATATGTCCTTGGTCTTCCATGAATAACGTAAACGGGCTTTCTATAACTTGACCAGCATATGACATATCTTCTCATTCTACACAAACCTTGATCGTCTCGAGTAAATAGGTAACAAATCGCTTTCGTAGAAGTCATAGTCATCAGTCTGTAAGGGGAAAAGCTGTTCCCGACGGACTCCAAACATTCGTCGTCTTGGAGAACGCTCGCGGTTGTGGTAGTACTGCGTTCTTATCCCTCCATATCGCTTCCGTAAACCTCCTCTGTAGTGTCTATTGTATGACATGTAGTCATAAGGTTTTTCGTCTTCCACGTATTGGTACTCGTCCTCGTCGCGGTCAACGGCTGCATTTTTCATAGATTGGATAAATATCATAGCATATCTTACGGTCATTAAGTTTTTCCTCGACTTCAGGGCCACTGCAAGGCATGCGCTGAACGGTTATCTCATATCTTACTCTAAACCAGAATGTGAATATATCGACATTTTTGGAAGCGTAAACGCACTTGTTTTGAGCGGAGACCAATTTTCGAACTTCCTTTACAAAATCGAAATATGCTATTTGTCCTTGAGACTTCACTGGCCCTCCTCGGAAACTTTCCCCCGCCTGTAAGCTGATCTTGCGAGGTCGCTTCGTTACGCTCAATTCGCTGTACTCGCAACATTCCGTCTTCAACCTGCACTCAAATTACAAACAGTAATGGACATTTTAACGTACACTCTATGTGTTCCGTTGTTGGAGTCCATCAAGCCACCCGTCCATTCGTTTGTTCCCTTGCATACGGTAGCAGTAAACTCATTGCTACAGGTCTGATAAACAAAATCGTATTTTACCTTTAAAAGTCACCTACCACGGAGTCGTCAGTTCTCACTTTGCCGCTTCCTGATGAGAGGAAACAGATCGGAGTTTCGCATATCAGCTCTAAATATGAGCATTTGAGGCACGATTTTCTCATGATCAGTTATGTAGCCTCTTTCTTGGAACTCAAGAAGTAGTTATCGCCATAACATGTACAGAAGATCCCTCTTACATAAGATACCGAATATTGCTATGCGCTCTCTTTACCTGGTATTCCAAATTTATCTATAAATAGCCCCGAAGGAGCTGCGTGTTCACCGCACTGAGTTCTCCTCTCGTTGACATCCGTAGCGCATGCAATAAAGAAAATTGATGCAACATAAACCCAAATGAGCATCGTATCCTGAAAACAGTCGTTGCCATGCAAAGGTATAGCACGTCCTTTTAAATACCAAGTGCGATCTGCGACCGTGATGGTCTAGATGAAATGAATCGCGAAAGTCGTCACGAAACGTTAACTTAAATTGCATGGGAAACGCAATTTCGTATTAATTATACGCTAGATAGTGACACAGATTCCAGCAGTAGCGACCTCCTCTCCTGAGAAAGTACCGAAGGTGTCGAACGATGAATCTCTGTGTAAAAGGGAAACCGAGACCGACTAAGTTAAGAAGGAGGGATGAGGGTCGTAAGTGACCGCCGCCGTTGCACATTTAGTCGACGGAGTGCATTTAAAGGTAAGTCAAATCACTTGAGTGCCCCAAATACTCAGAAATTATGTCACAATTTGTTGTCAAATAATCGCGAGGTCACATGTCCGTTTAACTCGAGGATTCGCGCCATTAGAGGGTATTGTCACACCACAAGGGCACTCTTCAATGACATTTCCTGTGTGGACCACTCGCAAATTATTTGAAAATCAAAACTAAAGCTTGGTCACCAACGAAAATTTACGAAAAACAGATCAAGGCATTGCAAGCGAATTCAGGAATCAATCCACCCTTAGCTAGAAAAGCTAGTGTAGCTATGCCAAGCTATTATATTTCAACGCAGATGGCAAGGCTACAACGTGACCGATAAGAGTCCTACTGTTGAAGTAATCCAAACTAAAAATGCTTTAAACCATGTTTCTACAAAAGCATACAGGAAGCTGTGGACTGTCCTTTTGAGTGCGGCACTTTTTTTTAAATCATTCCAGGAAGCTGGGAAGAAAGCCCTATCAGTACAAGGCCTTGTGCATTAGGCAATTTCTGTTGGTCTGTAGACTCAACATTTCGATGAAACAAGCAGCTTCACGGATATGCTGTCATTTTCATTATCTACAAAAGGTTATGTATTTATTTCAGTCTCCCTCTGAAACTGTACGGTCACATAATAGCGATCATAGTGCTCTTGGTTAAAGTTGTCCATGCAAGATGTTTTTCACATGAAAAAAACTGTGACCCACTTTCCCATTTGGGACAAATTGGTTTTATTATAATTACAGGACATTTCTTTTCACCCACGCCTCCGCTCACCTCCAGCGCCCGACATACCCCGTTCGGCATCCTATAATGTGATTGTCTGAACATGCTCGGCACCTTCAAAGGAAATCATCAGTGCGCACGCTTGTCAAATTATAAAAACCGCACCGTTCCATTCATTTAGTGAGAGAACGCATTTGCGAGCAAGCAGCTCGTTAGAGTAATTAATTCACTTCCGTGATATTTGTAGTGTGCGTGACGGCTCCTACAAACGTTCCCACTACCTCCGCCATACAAACTTGCAGCATGGATTTGTGGTCTTCGTCGGCTGCTCAGTTCGCCTAGCAGATTTGAAAACAGCCGTTGGCATGCAAACAGATTTGCCAATTTTTATTTCTTTAGTCGTTTTCCGTTTTCCATAGCGGCGGCGCAGCGTTTTCGTCCTCTTGGACGATTAGCTGCGCGAAATTTGTTTTCTGCGTTTCCAGAAGATGCTTCTTTCGTGCACAGATTGTTTGCTCGCGTAGAAGTCGCTGTTTGCGACGGATTAAAGTGGACTTTACTCTGACGAGAAGACACCATATCGCATGGCGTGAATAAGTATGATCCTTAGGAAGATTAAGGTGTTCAGTCCTTAAGCGGATAGAGTCAGATCTTCGGATTGTAGACGTTCTTGACGTCGGTTTCCCCACAGTTCTTTGACATCAAATATCCGTTTGACATTTCCTTAAATACCAAAGTGAGCTTATTTTGAGTAGCTTGTTAGTTCAAACAACGAGAAAGTATGTTTTCAAATGAAGTTGAACCATTTTCAAAGAATGCTTCGAATATTACTCCCTTTTCCATTGAACGCTTTTTATAGTTCAAAGTATTGAACTCCATTTCTGCAATTCCGAGATGCAGGTTTCAATAGAAAGAATACGCTCGCAAAGAATCAAACAATCCGGACTGTTTGCGGTGTTGGGTCTATAGCGGGCCTTATTCAAGCCAGCGCGCTGTCCCTCATATTCAGCCGTCTTCGGTGCTTATAGTCTTCTTCGTCGTCGGCGTTCTCTCCGTTCGTTGTTTCCTTCTCTCCCTTCACCTCTCTGTCTCGTGCAACATCGCGCCGCACTCTCTCCTCCGGACTCTGACCGCAGCCTCGTTCCTACGTTCGATCGGCAACCATCAGCCAACTCTGCATCGATAATGCGTCTGCGAGTGCTTGCGCGTTCCCTATGAGTTTCTATAACTCTTTACCCTGCACCTGTGGTAATATTCTCGTTAGGACGCTTTGTTCAAAGGTCTATCATAATGTACAGCTATCGACGTTGCGTTATTCATGTTTTGAATACGACCGGAAACACCGCAAAATGACGATGTTGACAATTCACTTTCCGTATATGCCGATATAAAGTACTTAACATTAATATGCGTCGTGAATATTCAACTATCGATCTTTTCTCATTGAAATTACAAAAGAGCATTTTGCAATTACTGCGGTATCAATGTAAACTTGGATGCATGCAGTAGACGTGAGGAAGGGCGCCAGTCTAACTTGGAACTTGAATATCGATTCGTGTGCAATCGTTTTTCCTATTCCGCCGCTGATGAATCGCAGCGGCTTTTGTGATGGCGCGCGTTGATTCGTAAATCAGGTCGTACTCTAAACCACTACATTCATCCTTGACGACTTTCGTTTCACCTTAACCATATCCATCTGTGATTTTTCGCTTCTCTGCCGCGTGCAATACCACTTAGGTTCTTGCGTGAAAAAGCGATCGCACGTTTATGAAGGTGTCCCGTTATGCTAACACTCCAATCGAATTTCGCGGTGGAGGCAAATGATCACTAGCGACCTTCCACCGACAGCTATGATATGGCCTTGTTTGTAGTATGTGTGTCGACTCTGTTCTAACTCACCTCTTCTCCGACCGCCAGCTCTCAGCCAGTTTGCACGACTCGCCGACCCTTCACAGGGATAACTCAGATCGTATAGATGTGAATCATTTTCCTTAATGCATTCTTTCTTCCAATTTTTCGTCGTATTCTGCCACAGGGCAATACCGTTGCAGCCTCAAATGCAAGCCAACTCATTTTGCATAGTATTGTATTCGCAGAGTCATATTCGTAACGCGATTGCGATTAGATGACGCATGTCATTTCTAGATGCGAACCGGTCCTCAATAGCTCAACTGCTGTCTGGTTTCGAGCAAGGAAGCTTGTCGCAACCAAGCGGGGAACCTGGCAGTGCCGACAATTGTGCGCCGCTATTGTGGAATGTGTTTAATTTGTTCGGCAGTGATTCACATGCCGATTGAGGAAGGAAGCGTGGTTGTGGTTGAGAGGCGTTTTGGAGTGTGAACAGGAAAACAGTAATGGTTGTTTTGAACGTTCTAGCATATCCTTTCACCACCTAATGGCATAGAGTTCGCTTTTCCACGCTGCGCCAGCCTTCTAGGGTGGTTTGGGTACTGTGGTTGTGGAAAATCTCTCCGGAGGACCAGCAATAATCTATGTGTGGGGTGGAAATGGACTCGCGATAAATGACATGCATGTGAAATTCGCCGCCTGAAACTTATCGAACGCGTCGGAAACGCTTCGATGCATTGCAATGCAATTCCTCCCGGCATCCCCTTCCTCGGTCCTCGTCCTCTCTATCTCGTTCCTTCTCGCTGGCCTCTTTCCTTTCTTATTCAACCGCATGAATATTTGCGCAGAGGGCTTGTTTCTTATTCTTGTTCAATTGCTACTTGTCTACATATTTCATCTTTTTCAATCCGTTGCTCTGTCGTGAGCGTAGTGCTTCTTCGAACGCCACTTTCGTGCTTAATTGTCAAGTTGAATTTGTTAGGGCACCTTCTCTAATATGCCACAGCGTTACCCTTGTTTACGCCCTTTAACTAGCTAGACTCACGCTGTCTTGTTCCATTTTTTCAGTGCTTACCCTCCTTTTGGGTGAGAATCGCAAACGTGCCGTAGCTTTGAAAGGGTTGGGCTGCACAATCACAATATATCCGTCCGAGGCCACGTAGTTCCAGTCTACATAATTGCTGATCGGTCCCGGAATCGAAATTGTTTTCCTATTCCCTCTAAGCGTTGATTATTGTCACACCCAGTCCAGAAATTCAGCCCTCACTTTATGGAATACAAGCCATGAACGCGCGCTCAATAAGTTCCTCCTCTTCCAGCTACCGTACACCGCTCCTGACCACATTGTAATGTAATCAGTGCTCCAGGTGATGAAAACGTCTGTTGCCTAGGAGATGTTTTTAACACTATCCGACAAAATCCGTTAATGCGTGTATGTGGATATCCGCCATTAGCTTACTTTAATCTGCGCTAGACACTCGTCCGGTATTAGTGTGTATAACGCTTTCCGTGTTCCGTCGTCGACTCCGACAAAATCTTAATTGAACGCGTTCCAGGCACGATGGCTGCCTCGACTCGGCTGCTTTTGTTACTGCTTTTTGCTCCACTCATTGCGACTTCTTCCATTGATGTAGGTTTATTATTAATTCACAATGGCTTTATAACGTTCCCATTTGAGAGTGTCTCAGCAGCGGTGGACAGTGGTGAAAATTCCGACCGCGAACACACTAAATTCGTCAACTTGGTGGCTTTCCAATGCGGCTACCGTAATAGGTACCAGGACGTTGATGGAACTTGGAAGTCCGACTCTGACAGATATGCTACTTGTCTGACAGGAAAGTTGGACATTCTGAAGTACTGTAAAAAGGTATCAACAGCATAAGGCTCAAAAAATAACTGACTACTCTGCCTCAGGTCTACCCTAAGGAGAACATCACCAACATCGTTGAGTACTCACACGATATGACCATCGAGAAGTGGTGCAAGGAAGGCGGCAAATCGTGCAAGTTCACTCACACGGTTAAGCCATTCCGGTGCGTCGGTAAGTTCCACACGAGTTTGATAAAAGTACATAAGACGCCCTGTCCAGTCGGAGAATTCCGTTCCGAGGCTCTCCAAGTGTCACACGGATGTCGCTTTGGTCACGTCAACGGTCGAAGCTTCTGTAAGGATTACGGTCACTGGCAGGGTGTAGCCCGAGATGAATGCGGCAAGAAAAGTGAACCAAAATCGATGAAAGTACAATCATTTGCTATGCTGGAGCCGTGTGGCCTCGATATGTTCCGCGGAGTCGAATTCGTGTGCTGTCCTGGAGAGGAGACCACCAGTATGTGATAAGCAAAACGTGCCAGTGTTAATCTTTTCTGTACAGAGTCAAAGGCAAACGTCTCTGCTCCTGCTAAAGCGTTAGAAAAGAGCACAGCTGAGGATGAGGATGATGATGATGACGACGAAGATGATGATGAAGATGATGATGAGTACGAGGAATACGATGATGATCATGGTGAGAACAAAGAGGTTTGAGCTGTAGCAGAGAGTTGTTTAGAATCGGCTGTCCAGACCGTAATGCAAGATGCGTACTTCAAAGAGATTGACCTGGAAAACGAGCATGAGAATTTCCGCGAGGCTCAAAAGCGTCTCGATAAGAAGCACCGAGCCAAGGTTGCTAAGGTGATCAACGAATGGACCGCGCTAATGGAACGCTACAAGAAGATGAAGGTCAACGACTCGAAGGGAGCCGAAAAGTTCAAGGCGGAGATGGTCGCTCGTTTCCGAAAGACAGTCGCTGCTCTGGAGGAGGAAAACCGTGAACAACGCAAGCAGATCGAAGATGTTCACGAGGAGCGCGTCCAAGCCTCTCTCAACGAAAAGAAACGCCAGGTATCTTTTCAAACGAGACGAACTTATCTGAATGGTTACCCCTTTAGGCCACTCACGACTATCGCTCTGCCTTGGCTCTTCAGGTGGGAAAGCCAAACAAGCACAACGTCTTGAAGACCCTCAAGGCCTATATCCGAGCTGAAGAGAAGGATCGCACCCACATGCTGAACCGCTACCGTCATCTGCTCCGTACAGATCAAGACGAAGCCGAGACGTTCAAAGATATCTTGTTGTACCGTTTGCGATACATTGATCTCCGCATCAATGGAACTCTCGCCATGCTGCGAGACTTCCCTGATCTCGAACAGCAAGTCCGCCCAATTGCAGGTTGAACATTCCCATCTCACAACTTTTGTTCGTCACTTCATGTTTTAGTGGAGTTCTGGAGGGAATACCGCCATGAGAACACACCCGAGATCTCCAGCGAGGAGCTTTTGAAGATCGGAGAGAGTGGAAATAACGAGAAGCTGATTAACCTTTACAAACAGATTTATGATGATCTTCGCGAGGGTGGCAATGCTGAGAAGAGTGTTAAAACGACCACTTCTGCATCCATAACCACGACAACTCCAAAGGAGATAGTCAAGGTGACTTTTGGATATTGTTGAACTGAAAGACGATGACATTCAATGTTTTAGACACTGTTGGACACAAGTAGCTCCGAAGAGGACGACGAAGAAGAAAGTGTTTCAAAGGAAGCAGCACCAAAAGAAAAGAAAGACGAGGATTTGTCGAAGAAAAATTCCGATAAGAACGACGAGGACAGCGAATCTGAAGAGGACGAGGAGGACGATGAGGACATTGAGTACAGCGATGACAACGACGATGAGAAGAGCGACAAAAAGGAGGAAGACGACAACGAATGGCACGTTGTCGTCGAACCCATTCGGAGCGATACCGTACGTGTCCACGATCTCGCGGCCCCACCCGCCTACGCTCGCCACCAGCCACTCGTCCAAAACAAGGCCGATGGCGAAGAGTCACCAACGTTGGTCCGCAGTTACACACCCTACGTGATCGTTGTCATCATAACCGGAACCATCTTCCTCGGCGTTCTCTCGGTGTTCTTCGAACGGCGAAGGTTGCAACGCGCTGGATTCATCGAGGTACACAATGACATTCATTATTTCATACCGGCGCCATGGATTGCAGGTTGACGTGTGCACCCCAGAAGAGCGTCACGTGAATGGAATGCAAGTGAACGGATACGAGAATCCCACATACTCGTTCTTCGACAGCAAGCCATAGAAAGGGCTGCTTCTTTCGTTGTGTTTGCATTGTACACAGTAAAATTCGGGAACCATGTTCACAATTGTCTCACATGTCTGTTATTAATAAGCATCTCTAGTTTTAAACACTTCCTTCTTCATCGCTTTAAACAAAAGCGTTCTCACATAATTTCCCCAAAACGTGCTTCTAATGTTCGTCTTTTCGCTATCTGGCTCTAGAACAAGTCGCATCTCCTTGATGAACGAATGTATATTTATGAACAAGCACATGGCAGCTACGCTGTACACTCCCTATTGTATCTGCAATACGTCTTCTCGGAACATAATAAACGTTTCTGTGTGTTAACATTCAAGCTGAAATCGCTTGAGTCGCCAACAGTAGCCAACTACAAACGCAATGTCACTCATAAACAGTTCTTCTCAGCCCGAATCAAGCAAAGTCGGAAACGCTGAAAGACAGCGATGACTGTAAGACACAAAGTGAGAGATCACCAAGATTGATTCGATAATACCAAAACCCAAAATAAAAATCGTTCATAGCCGCAACTATATTCATATTCTAAATATTCCAAACAAGAAGAGGTAAAGTTTTTTGTTGAGGCAAATTGAAGCACCCCAAAAAGAAGAAATTCACCTTTTTTGCTGCAATTATTAACTTTTAATTGAATAAATGATTAATATCTGAGCGGACTTATAGTTATAGAGACATTAACCATTGTGGAACGAGAGACTGCTTCAACATTTTTGACCACCTTAAACTATAGTATGTCTGTGCAAAGGCTGCAACAGAATATCAAGTCTCTTTCTGTTTGCGGTGTCCTTCTTTTTCTTCGAAGCACATATCGCTCGACTTTAAGCACAATGATTTGCGGCAAACGGCTTCGTTGATTTCAATCCAATTTAGGAATCAACAATCTGTTCAATTTGCTTTAAGCGCACTAAGCATTAACAAATTTACCCATGGGATTTGTTAAAGAGGGATGATAGCAAGGCGTGGTCGGAATGTTTTCGAGCCGTGCCCACTGTGGCGAAACGGTAGAGGGCCAGATTAGCGCTCGAAACGAATTCACAAGTGTCTATCACAGTAATTAAATCAGATCGCTTGAGAGGAGGGACAAACGCCAAAGTTGTCGCAATCGGCGCCCAAACGGCCATGTTTTTACACTTTCAAAGTTGTGCTGAATCTCGTCGCTCTTTTTCAGATCTTCATTCATCATGTTCGAAGCTTTTCTGCACAGGGAACAGCAAAGTTCGATTGAATGCGCCTTGCTACCTCCACCTTTCTTCCTGTCTCCACAGATAATGTTTCCGCTCATTCCTATGAACCCTCTGTGGAACGCTCTTTTGATGCCACCTGAAAGGAAGCCAACGCCGTATTCTATCAACGATATTTTAGGTCTCAAAAACATCGGTAATCATTCGCTCGGATGAGAGAGAACCGTTAATATTTGGATAATTATGTTAGGCGAACACAACGAAAGCCAGCACACGTGTGGCCCTTCCAGCAATAGACCATCGAAGACAAACTCGAAAAAGAAAAAGATCAGAACAACGTTTTCTGGTCGTCAAATCTTTGAATTAGAAAAACAATTCGAAGTAAAGAAATACCTGTCGTCCAGTGAACGTTCTCAGCTCGCAAGGAATCTGAATGTTACCGAGACTCAGGTAGTCAACTCACCACCCATCTCGTTCTTAATTGCATTGCTATAGGTGAAAATCTGGTTCCAAAACCGTCGAACGAAGTGGAAGAAGAAGGATGACAGAAACATTACCATCATCGAAACATCAAGCTCTTGAGCAAGTTACGTCAGCTTTTCGTGCTTGTATTTGTTGGAGCTCCAGAATAAGCAATTGTTTCGTATTATCCGATAAAGTGACATCCCTCACACAGTTTCCACAATACATTGTTGTAAAATACTAAAATATACTGTCCTTGAAAAGAAGAAGTCGGTACAGTCTCACTTTGCTTTAATTATGAACCTTTCATTTTATTTGTATCGGTTGCGATCAGTCGGCTCACTTATTCGCTCTCTCTAAAGTTCAGTTGAGTATTGTCACAATCTCCCCGTTCGAATCCTTCGTGGCTGGCGTGCAACGTAAGCTGAACCACATCAGTAGTAGATCATCAAAACCGCCCGACCACCCGCATCGCCCTCAAGCCGAGGAACCGCTCCAACTTCAAAGTCCGCGCCGGCAGCCGATCCGAAGATGGGTTTCCGTTTCGTTTGCCGAGCCCCAATATCGAGCTGCTTCCGGATTGAGCCTCTTCACCGCTTCGAGGCCTGAATAAACTGATGGTACAAATGTCTTTGAGTCCGACATCGTGTGCCGAAGAGTGCCAAAGAAGGAAGAGAAGCGACGACTACGGTTCTTCATTACCATTAATTCAGTAGTAAATGAATAAATGAAATGAATACAAACCACTCAATTTTTGGCAATTTTCGATCATGCCACTACCGTTTATATAATATAAGCAGATTTCGTTAGTTTTCAGAAAATTACACAATGGAGCAACTGCAATTGTAGAGACCTAGCCTTGTTGGTTGTAAGGAGATGATAAATGAGCGCAACATTAGGAACAACTAATGTCCGCACAGACATATGTTGCCTTGTCGCAAGTCATCTGGTCACATATCTGTTCTGTTAATCGATGCCGCAAAGCGATTAGCGGATAAAACAATAAACTCAGGGTCAGGCGGTCAACCAAAGCCAACTCGCATATTGTTTATGGCCGATTTATCACTTTCTCGATCATCGCTTTGGCGGATAGCTCGTTTTCCTCGAAACCCAACCCTTAGCAGATAAGACTTCGAGATGAAAGGAAGTCGTACGGTCCGAGTTCTCTCACACTTTGTGCGAGAATTATGCTAATAAAGTCTACGCGTTTTGTTGATGCTCCCCCTTTGGGATACGCTTTGCAATGTCACCATTTCGCACGTTGACCATTGGCGCTTTGTTTTGTGTATGTCTATATTTTGCGCTTCGTTTCGGTGTTGTCTCCTTGCCGTGGGTCACTGCAAACGCGCCCGGAAGTTAGCACAAGGCCCGCACCTCCCTCGCAAGGGCCATGTCCCTTCGCGTCACTCTGGCAACGATCGGCGGTCAGCGGTTCTCGGTAGGGGCCGCCGCACAGTGCAGCTATATCGTTTCTGAATGCTTTATGTACTACAGCGCTGCGGTGATGAGATTTATGTGTGCGTTCGACCGACGACCTGCGCATACTCCTCCGCGCACTGTTCTCACCACCTGTCGGCCTCTATGTCCTGTCCTCTCATTGGTCATCAATAGCTTCCCGCACGCTTTACGTTTTACCGTCTCTTGCGCCGTTATAATTCACTCTCCCAGTCTTGTATGACATTTCGCAATACGATGCCGAACGTCGCACAGATTTACAGACGCGTTCGTGAGCACTTTTTGATGAGCCAATTTGCTCTTCATCTGATCACTGCGCTTACATCGTATTTCTGTAGTTCGCCACAGTTTTTGCTCGCCCTCGTATTCTTGTTCTTAGTCTCCCTTACGTACTGAGTTAACGAGGGAAAAGCTTTTTTTGATTTGGCGAGCGGCGTTCCAGACAATTTTATTCGCGGCGACGCGAAATTGTAATCGCTCAGAATTAATCGCGGATCTCCTTCAGTCGCGCACAGCGTAGACTCCAGGCGATCTCCAATTTTCGCCTTTTCGCACCCGTCCTCCCTCCTCTATCCACAGCTTGTTTCAATTCCGAACGGTCACTCTTGATCACTCTTGCGCTAATCCATTTCGGTTACGACCGGCCTAACTGATTTACCGTCTCACCGGGTGCCTATTCGAAAAAAGACGATAGTTTAAGAGATTAAAGCACGAAGAGTATCGACAGTTCTTGAGGTGTCCGAAGGAGTACACATTTTCGCACCGCAAAACGACACTTCTCTTGAGTGGGTCCACTGGACATTCTTTACAACAAAAACGCTTTTAGCGCACCGAAAACTGTATCTTACCATCGCCAAGCTTACATCTGAGGCTTGACCTATCGAGAGGCTTGCGTACGCATCCTCGATTCTTGAAGTGTTTTCGATGCGTTCAAGACTGTTTGTACACGGGGAACAACGTGAACGCGGTTCCAATTTTGTTGACCTCTTGGTCGCCTGCGAGGCTGTCATCATCGGCATAGCCACCATTCGCCCTGTTTATGCTCGGCGCCGCCATGATATGAATCTATCCTCGAGATTTTTGATATGAATCTCACCTTTGTCGGTGTTGGCGAAACACTAATTCATTTCTGTCTTCAAACCGCTCCTTTTCGAGTTCAGAAGGGAAAATTGGTCTTTCCAAACAAGATGACTTTTTAACTTAACTGGTTGGTTACAGAAATGAAGACATTTCACGAATTGAGGATATTTTGAGTAATCATAAAAGATCACAGTGTATGTTTTCATATGACTTCCTGGAATGACGACCTCCATACCTCCGTCTATGCATAAACAGCGCGCGCGTACCATTATGGTTTTCACGGTACCGATCGGAAATCGGGTGGTGAGATCGGCAACCTGACAGTACGCGGAGATATGCAACAGATGCCACGCGACATATCTGCCATGTCTCCAGCCCGTTGATCCGTGCATTATACATGAGGCGATGTGCAAGTCATGATATCGATCACTGTAAGGATATGGTCGTTCGTTCACGTCTTTGACTGTGCGTACATTGCGCTAATATTTTGTCTGTTTATTCTGCTACACTTTCACGAACAACTCGCCTGACGTTGCTGGAAATTTTCCAAATTGTTAAGTGTTTCATCTTCATCGTTGCCTGCCACCGTCAACCTTTTCCAACCAGCGAAACTATTAATCTTTAGTACAAATGGCAACATGTTTGGGCTTATTTATGAGTTTCTCCTCGGTGGCCCTTTCTCTCTGCAACGCGACACCTGACAATGCAATAAATTTGCTAAAGCCCTCAATGACAAGGCTCTCAAACAGTAATCTTCTGTGCGATTTCGAGCAACCTCACCCATGCATGTGTGATACTTCGTGCACAGTGTGCAATAATGCTGACTCGCATTGTTGCGTACGTTTTAATAATTGTTCTTGTGTCCGGTGAGTAAGGAACGCGTTCGCTCCAGTGGTCATCGCAGGGGTTCGCTCCCCCACGAGCATCATCAGGTGAGGAAAGTAGGGGATTAGGTGCGCCTTACATGGCGACGGTCATTTGCGCATAAGTGCCGCGTACCGTTAAATTATCGCGCTGATTAGTCGAGGTCAAATCAAAACAATGTGCGATTATGAAGCGAGGTAGGTGTCCGAATGATGTTCCCGCGAGCGCAAGGTGTTCGCGCTGTTTTTGTTCGCGCCTCTTCGCGCATGTGTCACGGTTACAGGGACATCTGCATGCAGCAGCACGTGTTCCCCCGATATAGCGTGCGAAAAGTGCCCGCCAAGGTTCGCGCGCAGAGCAACAGTGCGGTGCACATCGCACACCTTCGCGTCAAGGTCGGCGGTCGGCGGCGACTGTGCCGTCTAGAGATTGCTTACCATCTTAGCACGCGTTACACGCACATTTGCCTCTCTGAGCGTTCGAACGAGACCCTTCCAAATTGTGAGGTTGGATAATTTCGCACTCGTCCATATGGCGGAGGCCGCTCTTCATACACTTATAATGATTACTCTCTTGTGGTTCATGGTTGCGTCAAATAGCCTTTCGCTGCCGGAAGTGAAGCGGGAAGAATGGGTCCATTCCGATCTTGTTTTTAGAAGCGTTCTAAGCTTCCCTCTGCAAAAAGATATTTAATATGAAGAGAAAAGAATTTCTCACCAGTGTTACGTTCAAACTCATTTGTTAATAAGGTTACTACGACATAAGGGTGGTTCACGTCTCCGAAGCCGTTCATGCGGCATTGCCTTCTTTCGGGTTATCTGCAGTTCAATCTTTTTTCGCGTTTACTGACATGGGAATTTATAGTTTGACCAACTGATGTGCCGCTGTTGCTGTTGCCCACCCCCTTAACGTTCTTTTTGATTTTGAACCTCCGGCTCGTGAAAAAAAGAGTGACCGAGTGAACGTCAACAATGACCGTTCGTGCCTCCGACGAGCACCTCGTTTAATGACCGGCTGTACATTTTGCCCATATTTTGTTGCGGTCGTGTGACACATCGTTGAATGCCTACTCACTGGGCGATTTGGTAATTTATCTATAGCTCACTGGCTTTGTCGTGTACCTTTGATGCTTAGCTGTGTTGTTGTTGTTCCAGTGGGCCTCCTTTAATCTGCGCGAACGAAAGCTGTCCCATTGGCTACCTTTATCCAACACGGATGTTAATTTCAGGATTAGCATTAGTATTAACACCATCCGCAAACAGCTGCATCGCATCATCTGCAAGCATATAAAGGCTGCGTTTAATGCGCGCCTTCAACTCCAACAATGACAATGTCTTCAACTAGATTTCTACTCATTATCGGTCTAGCAATACATCTTGTCCACAGCTTTGCAGGTGAGTCTTCCTTCGACATCCATATATTCTTTAGTTCTTTCGCTGCGATTCGGAGGACTGTATCTAGGTCATCCTCATAATTATACCGCACAGTGTGTTGTGCTAAGAAGACAAACGTTCTTTTTTGCACTATCGTTATGCGATAATTTGTGAACAGAACACACTGTACTCGATATGTTTAGATGACGATGTTCCCTTTACATCTCAACCACAAGAGGAACCGTACTATGTTGCTTCCGGTGAAGAAGGACCACTATTGCTATGCTCTTTCGGCGAAGAGTATAGAGATCGGAAAAGATACGAGCATTTTTGGTCCAGAGTGATAGGAAGTCCACGGTTGGTGAAATAAGGGAAATCAGAGAAGAAAGAAAAGCGTTACTTATAGATTTATCACTCGCAACGGACAGTCATTTATGTCTGACGATTACACACTTGTCGAAGATATCTCTTCAGGAACCTACAACTTAAAAGTTAAGAGTGTGTCGTTCGAAAAAGACAATGGAAAGTTCTTCTGTTCTATCCTCGACAAGGAAAGTGGAAAGCAGAAGGAGACTCGACCAGCAAACATTGTTGTAGTCGGTAGGTTTGGTTTCACCTAAGCTTCAATAATTCTTCGCGAAAATGCAGATCTGATGCTTGTTTCCATGACTCTTCCCTAAAGAGGACATGCTATCGGTTATATACAACGAAGTTTTCATGCTGAAAACATTTTCCCTGGGGAGCACCTAGGTCACTCGACGCTTTTGTTCCATTTTTTGAATAGCAGACGCAAAAGAACAAAGAAATTCTCTTTTCTCCTAAAGCAAATTATGATTTTGAAGAACATATACATTGTTCTTATTAATCCATCACCTCTTGCAGTTCCACCTGGACCTCCCGTCATCACTAGCCAACCTGAACAGCCTGTAAAAGAAAATGATCTCGTTACCTTCGAATGCCATTCAACGGGTGGAAATCCAGAACCTCAGTTTAACTGGGTGTTTGAAAATGGAACCTCATTGCCGGAAGCTTGGTACCAACTACGATCCTCCTCAAACCACGCTGGAACAACCTCATCCCTTTTACAGTAATATCTTGCTTAATGCGCATAACACACAATCCAAT
The DNA here is from genome assembly GCA_030435675.1 of Steinernema hermaphroditum. NCBI lineage: Eukaryota > Metazoa > Nematoda > Chromadorea > Rhabditida > Steinernematidae > Steinernema > Steinernema hermaphroditum. Next base: position 8,667,655 of record CM059625.1, on the reverse strand, counting down.
TTAGATGGCGCGTTGATGCAAATGAAAACGGGGCGTTTGTAATCTGTGAAATATGGAACAAAGCGCTGCCTTCTGGAGAAAAGAAAACGGTCACATCTAATCGGCTGAACGTAAGGCTTGCTTGACAGGGTTACAATGTAAGGAATGGTTTTCAGGTACTGTATCCACCTCGTGTACACGCGGGACCAGCGTCGCCGTACTTTGTCGAGGAGGGAGAGAGGGCGGAGCTTCGCTGTGAAGCGGAAGGCAATCCGGAACCGAGCCGCTATGAGTGGATTCACGTGCCAACTGGTGAATCCCATTCGGGAGCTGTGTGGAGTTTCATCGCCGAGAAAAGATTGCATGGTGATTTTCGTTGTGTGGCCGCAAATTCCCTGGATAAGTCGACCAGCAAGCTTACCGTTGATGTTCTCTACAGTCCTGTCGTCACCGTTAATGTAATTCACATATTCGCACGGTTGCGTCATTTTATTAATTCAGTACAACGCAACTCCTGCCGAAGGAGAAAACGTGAAGGTGGAGTGCAGCTTTGATGCCAATCCTCGACCAGATTCAATCAGTTGGAGCGGGCCAAATGGTTTCTCGCAGTCGGGAAGTGTCCTTCATATCAGTTCTGTCAATCGGTTTGTAAACCAAAGCCATGTTCCTTTACTTTTTCATTCACTTTAGTTCGCAAAGTGGAAATTACACCTGCTCGGTTGTAAATTCACTTCCCGTGTATAGTTCGAGCATTCCAGTAACACGGACCGGCAGAGCTTCAACTTTTGTCAATGTTCGTTTTAACATTTATACTGAAGTTACATATGCTCCCTTTTAGGTTCGCTACTTGCCTGGAAATGCCATAATTTCCTCCCAAACACCTTACGTTAAAGTCAATGAACGGATTTCCCTGAGTTGCTCAACTGACGACGAAGGAAGTCCGAAGGCTTCTTATAAGTGGATAGTACCGTTCAATGTGCAGTCTGGTATGGGATCCAATCACGCTCTTCATTTGCCTCAACTCGTCATCGACAACGCTACATTGGAGCACAGTGGAATCTATAAGTGCATACCATACAACGACTTGGGTTACGGAGTAGAAGCAAACTTCCGAGTTTTGGTAAACAGGTTTAAACGGAACTCCTGTAATGAGCCTATTTTAGATTGTTGAACCACCTAAAATCATTCGCTCAACAAGGCCATCTAGTACGTTCAAAAGCGGAGACGCGGTTTCCCTCACATGCGAAGCTACCGGTTACCCAGCGCCCCGCATAATTTGGAAAAAGGATGGTATTGACCTCACGGGTGATCAGGAATTTGGGATACATTGGGAAACCACAACTATCATCTCACCATCCTCGTAAGCACACTCCTCCAACCTTGCCGGTAACGAGCGATTTTAGATGCGAGTTTTGTTCTAAAAACGTAACCAGCTCCCTACGGTTTTCGGCCGTCTGGAGTGACAAGGGGAATTATTCGTGTATTGCGGTGGACGACACCAGTGGAATGACCGACGAACGCTCAGCTGTGATTGCCATTTCCCATGCGCCCAAAATTCTAAATTCGATCTACAGTGGCCATTCACTAGCTGCATCCGAGATCGGATCAACGGTAATTTCGAGGGTAAACTCACAAGCATTCAACCACATCGCATGTTAAGACCCGCCTATCGTGTCGTGTATCGGCTCGACCAGAACCTACAATTTCCTGGAGTCGGGGAACTGAACAGAACAATCCGCAGCCCAATTCACAAACATCAACTGTTTATGGCAGTATCGACGAGTACGAATCAATACTGCAAATAGAGAACACTGAGCAGAGTGATTTGGGGGAATACATCTGTCGTGCTACAAACGGTAATGGACCCACAGCAGAAGTGTCAATACTCCTCGGAGAAAAACGTGCGTTTAATGCTTTCGTCATTATAGATTGAATCCACATTTAGGAGCTCCTGCTGCGCCCGAAAATGTCCGTATTATTAAGAAGGATACAAGTTGGATGATGCTTGGGTGGCAACCTGGTTTTGATGGTGGTGCCGAGCAGCATTTTGAGCTGGAGTATCGGTTAGTGAACTATCGGGACGGTTTTGCTGATCCCGCATTCTTTCTGCTCTATGCATCAAACACGTCGAAATCGTTGTCTTTGGTGAGTGAGATGAGTTTGTGTCTTCACACAATCATTTATTTAGGATACAAATGCGCTGTCTCTGACGGAGTCTCCGTTCCAAACGTTTTTGTCCCACAACCTAACAGGCCTTTTACCGCTCACGCGTGTACAGTACCGTCTAAGAGCAGTGACTGCCATTGGTCGTTCTGAGTGGACCCCTCTCACAGAAGATTTCACAGTTGATGTAGAGGTTTCCAATAGCTTTGCCAAGCCGCTGATTGTACACTACAACAGGAACGATCAAAGTATAACAGTTGAAGTAAGACCCGAATCGGAATTGCATTTGACATGGATATTTGTCTTTAGCCGACCAATGTGACAACTTCTTGTTTGATGGTTTACTCCGGCAGAAAGAAGAACGCGGAGACTCCTGTACAGTGGTCCAGCATCGACTGCTTTGAGACCACTAACGACAAGATAAAGAACTTGGGCACCGCTCAATACTACATGGTACGTAGTTGCATCCGGCGAACTCCATTCTTGTGCTCAGCAGGTTCCGAAATATACGGTTAGTGTATCATAAGCAAACTGTGATAGAACCTTTGTTTTAGTGGATAATGTTACTACGGCTTCATTGTTGACGTATGTAATTGCCGCAGCTGCCGCGGTTGTGTCCGTTGTGTTGATATGTGGTTGTTTCTTCTTCTTACTGAGAAATAGAAATTCGTGCATGTCGTCATCCAAAGGAAACGTCTCATCGTCGCCTATTCATAGAGATAGCATAGCCGGGTACGAACATACAGTGTCATCGCTGTCTAATTTACTTAAGTTGCAGAAGCAAAGTCGAGCATTTGTCAATGCCAAAACCGGACACCAAAAACACTATTATCCACGGGTCGCAAACAGACAGTGGTGTGTTTACACTGCGTTCAGCTCAAGACTATTCCGGCAAAACTATGACGTAAGACAAATTAAGGGTTCTGTTCCATTGCATGTTGCTGTTTCAGATCTGTCGATCCAAGCACAGAAACGTGGTCACCACACACAGAAAGTGAACATGGTTACGATTTCCAGAACGAAAACTTCATTCAACACAGTCCTGTTGGATATTTGGACGTAATGGCTCAAATGCCTGACATCGGTTTCCACGATCAAGAGATAGGCTACTATTTGCCCGACCACTCTTTCGACCATCCCCGAGCACCCCGCACAAGTGCTGATGAGCATACCGACAGCGATTCGGCATCATTCTCGGTAGATGGAAGTTCGCGGCGTGTCATCAAAGAAATCATAGTGTAGAATTTCACTTTCGTTCACTTCCGGTTCTCTCTTATGCGTTTACTTCGATTATTGGGCCTTTATCAGAATGATCTCAGAATTTTACAACTGTCCTAATTGATGCCTGTTTGTTATTGTCAACAAGAACAGGTTTGATGCCATCCAGTGTATCATATACCGTTTATTTATATGTTCTGTACATACCGATTGTTGTCTTGTTCTGTTCGAACTGCCTTATTTTCCAATGAAACCATACAACCTGATGAAAGCATCGCCAGCGGAACAGTAGGGCTTTCCTTCTGACACCTTTTTTTTGTTTGCAGGGCATTCTTATATATGCATTTTTTGAAGATGGATGTTGACTGACAGATCAGCAAAAATATGAATTGCAGAGGTTTTACTACATTGTTATCAGTTAAAATGCCGTTTTGAACAACATAATAGCGAGGTGTTTTAGATAGAAATATATAAAGTGATTGGATTCATGCGTTACATACGATCCGAAATTCCGTCCAACGACACAGTGCCAACTCGGAGTATACTTCTTGTCAAATTCTTCCTTTACAAATGTTGCAACGTCCTAAAATCAGAACGATAAAAGTCGCAGAGTAATTGATGCAGGACCCTTTCAACGTTGAACCTATGAACAGCAATGGAAGCAATCCTGATCGCTTCTTGTTGCATTTCTTCATCCATATCAGTACTCTTTATAATTGTATCGTTTGCTCTGCTGCCATTTTTGGTACCTTCCATCTAGAAATGTTGGTTTACATCATAGTTTAGTACACTTTAAAAGTATTGGCTGAAAGACGCGATTTAAGCTCGGACGATGAAAACCGCTGTTTGAGCCACAGACCAACAGAAAGACTTCATCTCAAGTAACAGTCAGCTTTGGCGGCTCACACAAAGGCTGAGCGGGAATCCAGTTTCAGTTCTATTTGCTTATGACTTACAAGAGAGTCACCAGTGCATAATATTAAGCTCTCCGCAAATCTGTTCAACCAAGTGTAATAGAGTTGCTTCTCTCTGAAAATTAAGAACTTCTTCTATTTAGCTCCCTTTGCACAATAACAAATTCCCCCGATTTATTTTTGTTACGGCCTGTGATTGAAATGACGATTATAGGGGTGAATCTGTTGATGTATCTGAGACTGGAGATCAGTATGTGTCAAGATTTATTCGGTTGGACACATATCGACAAATACGGATGTACATTACAATACATAAACGAATACAAAGTTAACGGACATAGATAGGATACATGCATATTCACACTCGATATAGATAGGACACGTGTATATTCACAATGAAGACCATCCAGTGAAACTGATGTTAGGAAATGCGGCACGTGGGTGCAAGGAGTTTCTTTGCTGAAATCTGGAACGAGTCCAGAAATTCCAGACGTGGAAGGAATTTCGCAACACAACATCTAAAATCGGAACGAACATCAAAGTTTGCTCAGAAAAGGTGAAGTCGCATTGAAGGATGTTGTCTGAGATATAGCGATCTCCTTAGTTGCGTACTTACGTGTATTCCTTGTAGAGTCGAACGTCTGTGATCGAAAACTGGTGCGGCCAACCGGGATTTCCGATCAAACTTAGAAACGACAACTTAGGGCATCGCTTTGCCAACAGCTGTAGAAGAAACGCGACGTCCCGAATCTACGTGCAATGAAAGATCTAATGTTAGAATGAAAAATTGCCCAAGCATGCTTACACGATTAGTATTTAGACTCAGGGTTCTGAGGTTCGAAAAAGTAGTGTTGAGGAAGTACTCGGTGAAATTGTTGCCGTCGAGAATAAGATGCTCAACTTTGTCGGAGTTTTCCACCACGAGTGGTGGCAAGGCACTAAAATTGGATGCATGCTTTAGAGAGATCGATTTGACAGGCGCTGCTGAAACTACGTGAGATTTTGATTGGAGATGTCGATGAGCCGAAGCTCGTAATCGATTGAACTGCTTGAGGGGTCGAAATGAACAGCTCGGCTGGCACAACGGGACTGTATCATCGAAGGGAAAACACTGATCGACGCTTATCATGCCTGCTGTCCTTTATCGTCGTTTTATCAGTCTTAAACCCTCCCTCTGTACGGAGTCAAAATACCTTCGCGGAATCGAAATTTCTAGAGAAAATCAATCCAATCGATGAAAAGTCGACCATTATGTGAGAAAAAACTAAAACTTCTTACAACAAAGCTTTTAATACATGCATGTTTACACAGACGACACATCTAGTGATACCCTAAAAGTGGCATTCTCCTGACGGATGGAAAACAGTGAAAAAAAATAATTCCAAAGGACGTAACCAGGAGACACTTGAGTCCTCCTTGTTCCATATGGACTATAATGTCGGTTATAAATAAATTTATTCATCCTATTAGTCTGCAGCTCCAGTGAATTTAACTGAATATGAATTAGACAACAATAACAAGATGTTGAAGGTGCAATATGCACCAATAGTAGAAGTTCGTAAGACCCGTAATTAAAATTGTTCCTGCTTGTGAGACCAAATGGCCGGATTTTCCGGTGGCAGAGGCTTATTGCCGGCAATAATATCCGCGGACTTCTCAGCCAGCATAATGGTCGGAGCATTCAGATTGCCACTGACTATTGAAGGCATAACACTGGCATCGGCAATCTGTAAAGTAACACAGTCAAACACTGCGCAGTCAATTACGGTCACCTTTAAACCTTCCAAACCATGTACACCCATAGTTTTTCCATCAACGACAGCCATATTGTCACTACTGGCTCCCATCTTGCAGGTACATGAGGGATGGTAAGCAGAGGCAGCTTTAGCCCTAACGAAAGCGTCAATCTAAATTCACATTTGTCAAAATTAATCCAAAGCCATGTGTCTAATAAGCTTACTTCTTCGTCGGTGTTACAATCAGCACCAGGTGCCAGCTCCTCTCCTCGGAACTCATCGAAAGCCTTCTGTGCAAAGAGTTCTCGAGAGATTTCAATACATTTTCGGAATTCGACAAGATCGTCTTCATGAGATAAGTAATTAGGATTCAGGATGGGATGGCGACGCGGATCCTTATGCTGAAGACGGATGTATCCGTGTGATTTTGATCGCATAGGACCAACATGCACCTAAGAATTGGCTATTAATATTTTCTCAGCATAAAAACATTAACACCTGATAAGCGTGACAACTGCCGACCTCTCGGCCATCATCGTGAACTGTAGAAGGCAAAAAATGAAACTGGATGTCAGGATGCTCAACCTATAAAACATACTTGCAACTTAATGCCCTACGATACAAACCTCATTCGAAGAACGAGCAAATCCACCAGACTCTAGATGGCTACTAGCACCAAGACCAGTCTGAGTTGCAAACCACTGCAATCCAGTTCGAATCATGTTGTGGGGGAATTTCCAAGAACTCTGATTGTATAAGGTAACAGGCTTCGTACATTCCTGTAAGAACAATTGAAACGTGAAAGCTAGTGTTAAACTACTTGCTGCACGTAGATTTCCAAGTGATCTTGTAGATTCGCTCCAACGCCCGGCATATCTTGCACAAGTTCAATTTCATGAGACTAAGATAAAAAATTAAAAGTGAAAACAGTGCAAGATAGACCTACTCGAAGATGATCCGCAGGACCAACACCACTGAGCATGAGCAACTGTGGTGTGTTAATAGAACCTCCAGAAAGAATAACCGAGTCTTCGCAATAGATCTTTTCACGGCTATAAGAATCTATGTTCTCAGTCCCATAAAAATTGACCTTTCGGATAAATTCAACACCAATAGCTTTCTTGCCATGGAACAGGACTCGAGTACACGTAATTCCCGAAGAAGTATACAGATTTGGACGGTTCAAGGCCTAAAAGAAACTTTCAATTAGTATCACCGTATATTGCGAACACCCACAGGCCACAAATACGCTTTCGAACTGCTCCATCTGGTTCCAGCTTTAATAGTCATGTCCATTGGACCAACACCTTCTTGGCGATATCCGTTCATGTCATCAGTGTAGCCGATACCCTGCTACAAAAAAAAACTTGAAAATTATCATTGACATCACGAGATATTTACCTGCTTTCCCGAATCCATAAACGCTTTATGAAGGGGATTGTCACATTTTCCCTGCATAACATGAAGCGGTCCTTCGCTTCCGCGATACCTATCTTTATTGGTAGCCAATTCGTGCGATTGAGCCTTTTTGAAGTATGGCAGGCAATATCTGAACAGCGATAACGATAAACGTAGTCATCCAACGGTAGGAACTAACTTATATGACCATTCTTTTGCGCCTTCCTTCTCCCAGCGATCGTAATCTAGAGGGTGCCCTCGAACGTAAGCCATAGCATTCAACGACGATGAACCTCCCCACACACGCCCACGAGGCCAGTATATTACTCTATCGTCCATATGCTTCTGTGGGGTAGTATGATAAAACCTGAACATTGATGTAATTATATACATAAACGTCTCTATGTATTTCCTTACCAGTTATATTTGTCATTGCACAAGTTATACATTAAAGCAGCCGGCATATGGATCTTCCAATTCCACCAATGGTCCTTCGGTCCCGCTTCTAGTAGCAAAACGCGATTATCAGGATTTTCGGTTAAACGGTTCGCCTAAATCGGGCAAATAATTAATAAGACTCTCTCAAAAAAACGAGCCTACCAATACGCAGCCTGCAGATCCGGCTCCGACGATAATATGCGTAGGCTTCACATCATTCAAATCAGGTGTAATGAATCCTTGTTGAAAGCTCTCTTTCCAGCCAAGAAGAGGTCGCGCAAAGTGGAGACTTCGGAAGGATAGTGCGCTTCTAGAGACGACCTGAGAACTGCGCAACAACATGGCAGTTCGAGCTCCACAAGCAGGTAAAACTGAAATGAAAGAGAAGAGTGTGAAACCAGAACTCATACAGGAAAAGAGGCATTCGCGAATGCGCCCATATCCAGCAACGCCAAAAGTGTAAATGTATTACAACGCCACGCGGTGCTTTCTCTACTCCTCCATATGAGAAAAACGACACGGAACACATTTCGATCTGTTTCAATATTCGAGCAAACCGGTAATAATCGTATTTGTAGATCACAGATGCTGGTTAAAGACTGTTCGAAACCTCCATTTACAAACAACCGTAACCTCGTCTGAATGTACGAAAATTGCGATTGATCTTGAAGGTTCGCTTGCAATCAGTGAATGAACAGAAACATCGGGTTTTGTCTGGCGCAATATATCTTTTGCGACGATGGAGCTATCACAGCATCACTTCGGGTTTTTCTGTGGCTTTTTCACTTTCCCTTACTGTCTCCATTCATTCGAGATATTTCCTGTGCATAGTCGATTTCAATAATCACTTCCATTGGTGGGTAATTTGACTGCGAAAACAAGTTGGTGATGAAAACTCACGACAAGAGAAGTGAGGATTCACACGTCGTGGAACCCTGGAGCGATATGATTTGAGCACTATTTCGCACGTCAATGCTTTTTGTGGCACAAATTCCTCCTTATGACATGTGAATGTTTGCATTGTAATCGTACAGCCTTAATCCGTGACAGGAGGGCTTTTGTTGGCGGCTCTCTGAATTCTGACCGCCTGACAGCCCGAAATTCAATATCGGGTGAATAACGCACAAAAATGAGAACACAAACCGAAAATTGGTACAGCAAACCACCAAGAGGCGCGATGTGCGCCAGGATACGCGGTCACCCCGCAATGCGCTCACAATGGCGTGTCTTCGGAAATTCCACAGCCAACTTGTCGCCGCATGAAAAATGCCCGTTAGCGGAAAAGATTTTGGAAACCAATTATATATCACCGTTGGCAAAATGCAAAACTTGGGCAGATCAAATTTGGTATTCTCATTCTCAGTTACCTGAAAAACGTGTGGAATCGTGCAAAATAATTAGCAAATTCATTTTGACATTTACAATAGGTAAAAGTATGGAAGAAAACCAAAGAACGCGAAATCGATGCTTCAAGAGAAATTTATTCACATAAATATTATAGATTAATGTTTTACTCATATTGTGAGTGCTTGTGTCAATCAGCGGATTGAAATGATAACACTCCGTGGGAGTGAACTCTGTGCTTACTTCAAGTGCAAATGAGTGCCGTGCGATCACGAATAGTTCACTTGTGTTTACTCAGTAAAACACATGACCGTTCAAAGGGAAAGAGTGCAAAAGGTGAGTTTTGAAAAGGCTTTTCATGCATCGGGGTTGGTGTTGGCAAGCGGTAGTACCTACAACAAGAAAGTGACGATGAGCAAAAAGAAAATATACCCGGAAAGAACGCTAATAAACAAGGGTTGTGAGAACTTTATGGAAGAGCAGCATGCACGCCGTGCCTGTACATTGATAGGGATATAGACTTAGTGATAGAGAGGTGAGACAATTATAGAAATTAGTAGAAATCTCGTTGGCAAATTGTATCGATGATACCGCTTGCAAATTATGCTACTCTTGTAGAGTGCGTGGTTTTCTACGCCGACGCATTACTACCGCCACCGATACCAGCCTTCTTCTGGCCAAGAACTATGGGCATCAGTTCTCCAACGTGTTCAACCTGCAACAGAATACTAGATTCTACCAAATACATGAAAAATTGTTACCAGATGATCTGCATGAGGATCGAGCTCATGATGCTCACCGATGCCGGAAAGGACGCCTATTGTTGCTCCAAGATTCGCTGACTTTCCCATTCCCATGTCTGCGAGGGTGTCACCGACCATTAGCGCATCACGGGGATCCACATTTAGTGTACGGCAAATGGTCAAGGCATTGTGAGGATTTGGCTTTGGCTTCGCGCCGTCATCGTCGCCGCAGACGATCAAATCAATGTATTGCTCGAGCTCCAATGAACGGAGTGCTCCGACTGTGCCCTCACTGAAAATGTGGCGAACAGTAAGAGAGAGGTTTTCAGCTCTGGACTTACCGGCTATCAGCCGTGCAGATGGCAATCTTCACATTGTGCGCACGAAGTTCTTGGAACAGATTTTGTAAGTTGTGGATTTCCTTTAACGTTTCTGTAGAGTTTGTGTTGCAGTCCCTCACGCTGGATATAACGATCTTCTCAGCATCAGTACGTTCGACGCCGTGCTCTGTGAGAAGAGTTACAATGCTCTGACGGATCTGATCCATGGTTCCTTCGGCTAGGAGTCCAGTTTTCACTTTCTGCTCAACAGGGCAAAAGCCTAGGAGGCTGTAGACTTTGTTAGTAATATCCAACTTCGTCGCATCCGTAAGTCTGAAAGCATGGAATGAGTACTGAGAGCCTGAGATGGATTGATTACCGTTTCGTCGTTTGAAGAGTCCAGGGAACCCACATGCTGTGGAAGCAGATGAGTGTCCCATCCTTATCGAAAATGACAAGCGATGCCTTCTCATTTGAAGTGTTTTGCTTCATAGATGAAAGGTTATGCGAAGGTCGTGGAACAACGCGAGCCAAATTCCGTTGGTCACTCTGTCGGCTCTGGGAAATACATGCCACCGACACAACGGCCTTGCATTCAAGAGCTGAAATAATTTAAAATTAATGAATTTCCTCAAGCGTACGTGGCTACCTGAGGAGTGCTGCAGAGAGGCAATTCCGCTGCGGAGTAAACGCTGGCAGAACCGAGAAACGTTCATTGCAGACACAAATGCAGAGTGCCGTAGGCGCAACCGCTAAAGACAGTGGGTATTTTCGGCAATGAGGGGCAAACGAAGCACTCGGTGCTAGACAGTAACGGTAGACAAACTCGTTTTTGCATGAATGACTGAACCGTTATGGAGTGTTTAAACTATACGACTGCAAACAATGGAAAGATCAACCGAACCATGCTGTTGCCTATAACGAAGAGGCGCCGATAGCACGCAGGTTTGCAATCGATTGCATTTTGCCGAGCACGTTTAATACGATATGCCAAAGGAAGTGAAAGGAATTTTCACGCTGCGAAAACTACGTATGAGAATCGAAAGTAACGACAACAGGTTACGGTCACTATCGCTGTTAGGTTTCTTGCAAAAGTAATTTCACTATGATACTATCACTATCACTATGCCCTCAAAAAGCCATAGAAACTACGTTAGGAAGTTAATATATTCCGGTACTGATCAGGAATCATAGCTCTAAAATAAATTTCACTTAAGCAGTGACCATATATGTAATAGCGAGTGAGGGACAGCTGTGCAAAGTCCGCTGAGCTCTATCGGAAGAAGTGTTGGAAAGGGCAAAGAAATATGGGGAAAGCCGTCTTGTGCCCCGCCCCTCCCATCGGCTATGTAAATCTTTGGCGCTTGGTTTATGGGGGAATCCCTCCCACTCGCACTATCCAGAGAGACGCTCGTGTTCACGTGCGCACTTGCCGTTCGCAAGGGGAGACCCCAAGCGAGAAGAGAAATCTCTGCCGTTTCAACGACAAACGAGACGACAGCAGCGACCATGCGCCATCGTTACATCTCTCTTTCTCTGCGCGTCAGCGAGGACCTAGCTGAGGGAGGGAAGCAAGTGAGGGGATGGCTTCATTAGAGATCTGCAGACATTACTACATGATGTCTCGAAAACACTCCGATTGCGATCATCTGGGAAAAAGACAAATGCTTTTCCCATACAGCTTTAGGTACAGACGTTTCAGAAAAGAGTGGAAGACCTATTTACGTTTAATAGCACACTGAAGGAAGGCAATTACAATAATTGGAAGTCTAGCGTTGATTCGCATTTATGACGAGGGACATCGGAATTTTCCAACAACTTTTTTCAATGGGAACTTTCCACAAAGGCGACAGGCTGGCTAGAACGCGGACATCCAATCAAAAATCGCTCTTGATGGAAGGAAACGACATAAACAAATCTTTGCCTTCGTTTCAAATCGAGGACTGCACTAGTCGACCTAAGCTTTAATGGCGACAGGTCAAACGATATATGTATTGTGGCGGTTACAATTATCGCCACCATTATCTAATCACGTAAGCCGTAGCTGTTTAAACAAAGGTAGATTACGTCCAAAGTCAAAAAAAGAATAGAAAAGATCGCCGTTTGTTTGCACAATGGCTTGTTTGCTCTTTGAAAGTTCTTCCTCATCTGAGAGAGTCATCTGGTTGACGCACTTGATGGAACAGTCAAATTGGTTCACCTGAGTCTTGACTGCCTGGTGAAAATGCATATGCATATATCATATATCCACAATAGCACATACAATGAATCAAACATAACCTATATATATCACTGACAAGTAATTTATGCACATATTACGCGACTCATGACATCCGCAGCATTTGTCGCTATGTAGGGTCCAAGTACGCGCTGTTTCCTGAAAAGAAAACTTATTACATTCATAGGGTGATTTGACCATCTTACTTACAGATCGTCGCTTTTTAATATACATGTAGTACCGCTTCAGCGAAGCAGATAGAAATAATTCAGTTTTTTTATCTTAAAAATTCTCCTACCACGATGATAAACCCCGTACTCTTCAAGAAATAGAGCTTTGGCGGCGAAATGTGTTTTGCTGTCCATTCTGAGGCGACATGATATAGTCTCAATGCTTGAAGAAACACAGCTGGTGTGTCGCAGTTCAAAAATCATTGTCCAAAAAATTTAGGACGAAATAACTTTCGTAGTAGGACGCACAACTTCAAACACATTTACATTGGCGGAGGGAGCGCGCCAGCATGTCTCGCCCGCTTTCGCACGAAAGTTCATTATCTCCCCCGTCCTATACTTTTTGGAAGATAATTTTTGAATGGAATATATGCATACATAGATATCAACGCTCGTGGTCTATTTCTTGCTGTTTCGTGATAACTACAGGATTTAATGAGAAATCGATTTCCGCATCGTGTTCACTTACTCCGTATAGTGCAGAGAAAATTTTTAAAAAACTTTTTTTTTTCGCCATGACCAAGGATAGGTTCTAAAACAGAGGGTATTGAGCGCCGCTGACAGTGACGGCGCCCGAATCAAAAATGCAAGGGATGCAAGGTGTTGTGTTGTTGTAAAAAAATTCATTTTAGGACAATTTTCATGAGCACTGTTCTGTTTTCGCTTCAATATCTTATGTAGATATTATTTGTGTAGATGTATTTTATGAAGATATTATTGTTTCGCTTATTTTAACAGAAATGCTTATATTAATCGAAAGTATTCACATATTGCTTTCAATGGCGACTCATGGTCAACAGGAACAAGATTTGCAACAAATATGTTGTTAAATAAACTGTTAAATACTGCAAGACGCCGTGAGCGGAAGCATCGATGTTTAAAATTCGTTTGCCGCGTTTGTCGGTGTGTATCTCTTGCTTTCCATCGAACTTCTCTCGTGAATCAAGGATCGTGTGTGTTTTCGTGTTATTGTATGTGCATATGCTTGTATTTATTATTCATCTTAGGAGAAAATGAGCTCATCCAGTGGAGGAACGAAAGCGACAGAGAAAAGTCGCAAATCCAGAATAGTGGATGCTGTTCTATTCGGATCGGCCTCAGCTGCCTTGTCGTAAGTTGCGCTACGTTCCTTGGTTGTCTAACTTTTCCCATTTAAGATCAGTCATGTTACAGCCCCTCGATCGACTGAAAACAATCGTTCAGCAAGATGCAAAATCCTCGTCGCTGCGGGCGAATGTGACTGAGCTCATGGCCAAACATGGCATCGTTGACTTGTGGAGAGGAATTAGTCCGGTAAGTGGTCGAATTTGTCCTACTGATATCTTTTATAATGTTTTAGTCTCTGGTGCGCATTATTCCCGGCGTCGCCGTTTACTTTGGATGCATGGAAGCTGGAAAGACATGGTTTGATGTTGAGAAATCGAATACTGCGTACTTTGGTCTTGGTTTTTTTTCAAGAGCGGCAGCGACAGTTGCTCTTCTTCCTGCAACGATTGTTAAAACTCGCTTTGAGGTACATGATCTTAATTATTCATGATATCGTGGAATTTAGAGTTCAGTTTACAGAGATAGGAATCTCATAGATTCTGTTCGAAATGTAGTATCAACTTATGGAATACGAGGTTTGCTTAAATCGAATTGTGTTCGTTTTGGTCTGACTGACCTGTGTATAGGTTTATGGAAAGGAACCCTGCCGACAATTTTACGTGATGCTCCGTTCTCGGGTATATATCTAATGCTGTACAGAACGCATCTGAGCGTTGCTGGAGACGGTATGTCATGGTTTTCTTGTCAAATTTCAGCTTATGCATGCATTTGTAGTTATCGACATAGGACCGTTTGTCCGTTTTGCGAGTGGAGTAAGTAGTGGGATAGTGGCATGTGTTGCAACTCATCCATTTGATGTTGTTAAAACTCATGTGCAGCTGTATCCCGGGAAATATCGCAGCAGTTATCAAGCGGCTTTAATCCTGTGGCAGGTTGTGAAGCATTCTTTAGCACGTTCACTGTAATTTATTTACAGGAATTAGGAATGCAAGCATTCTTGAAGGGCTTTGCATTACGAGCTACACGTCGAACTTTGATGTCCGCACTTAATTGGACGTTGTTTGATGAGGTAGCGCTTTTTATATGTCGCTTGAACTTTTAATTTGTATGTACGCCTTTAGTTGCTTGCGCGATATCGACCAGCCTGAAGGGGAACGAAGAATTGCTCTGCGGATACAATAATTTAACTGCGTTAAGAAACTGTTTTAATAGCAGTATTATATATTGTTATACACAATTGTGTTTCACGGCATTTAACGAAAGTTACTGGATTTACCAGGTAAAACATTCCGGTCATGTTGTAAAGTCCCATGTGCATGAAGCGAAAATCGCATACTGTCTGAAATAAAGTTGTATCAACGCTTAAGAAGGTAGAATGCTCTCAAAGCACAATATTAAGGGCACCTGTGTAAAAGAGGTGGGAACTGTCACTGTATGCGGCCTTTTGTTCAAACTAAAACACAGATTACGGCAGAATCTCGCAATATGCAGCCAATTAATT
Organism: Steinernema hermaphroditum; assembly: GCA_030435675.1. NCBI lineage: Eukaryota > Metazoa > Nematoda > Chromadorea > Rhabditida > Steinernematidae > Steinernema > Steinernema hermaphroditum. The sequence continues at coordinate 8,652,406 of CM059625.1, read as the reverse complement.
CTGGAAGAATACCTTATAAATCGGGATCCATCGGCTTATGTGATGTCTCTTTGATAAACTCTTTGAAGTGATGAGGAGACAATGGCCACTCTTATAGAGCTTATGAACAAAAGGTGCAGAAAACGACAAAGAATCATTGCGGCATTCTCATATGCAAATTATACCTTGTTGTTGCAAAGATGAATACGTCAGAGCAGCGCATCTCTTCAGACCTTCGGCTAATCTGTAGCCACCCAGTGCATTAACTAAAAGATTTACTCATGTCTAGCTTCGTAAGCTTATTTTTAAGCTGATTTATTGAACAAAAAATAAAACGGAATTCCCCATGATTTCATTAGTAGTTCTCGGAGCATAATACGATTAGAGGGAGACGAAAATTTTAAATGCTCGTAAGGGCACGCTACAAATGATGGACAAGTTCATTAGAGCAATACCTTTTTAGATTAATAGCGAGAACGATGACGACCCGAATCGCGATCGCTTCGATTGCGTTTGTAAGATGGAGAACGTGAACGAGAGCGTCGATCTCGATGTCCACCTCTTTTGGTACGATCTCGACTACGGGAACGTGAGCTAAAATATAGACCGTTCGCGTAATGAGAATCTTTTTGAGTAAATTACCGTCTACGGTGTCGGTCCTCGTCCCTGTCTCTCCGACGGTCGCGATCACGATCACGCTCCCTGAAAGAAAGCAATGGCGTACTCAAATATTGTTCATGACCATACCGATCACGCTTTCGTCTCTCTTCAGCATTCTTTCTTTCTTGTTCTTCGATGTGTTTCATGCGAGCCTACAGTTACGGTGGTTGTTAATTTATGCAAACCTTTAAAACTACCTTCATCTCCTCAATTGTTGCAGACAACTTTGCGAACCCGACATGCTGCTTACCAGTGAAGTGTTCGTCAATTCGCTGTTGCACATCACCAATTATTAAGAAACACCCGCAAACGTCGCAGACTTCCATGGGTTTGCTGCCAGAGTTTTCACCAGAGGGCAACCCAACGATCATACTCTAAATGAAACGTTGATCTCGAATTAAAACGGTGCAACTCACTCTTTTAAGATTTTCGCGCTCGTTCTTCAACTGTTCTGCTTCAGCAACAATTTCTTGTGCTTTTTCAATCTCTCCAGTTTCGCCAACGTCATTCGCTTCCTGCATTAAACCGTTAATCTTGTCGTCGAGATCGTTGATTTGCTGCTGAAGTTTAGCTTTAACTCCTTCGTCGACAGGCTGAAATTCGGCAACACGGTCAACTATCTCACTAGAATCCCTACCGATGTTGTAGATTGAGTAAGCGACAATCTTTCACGGTTCCTGGTAATTTTACGTTGCATGTCCTCATGAAGCCGCGATATAAACTGGAGAAATTGCTTTTCATATCCCAGTCGTTCGAATCGGGAGCTTTCACGATATGCTTTACGTAGTCCTTCGTCGTGAAGCAATGTGCAAGGCCCTGGAATCTTGCGCATAATGGATACATCAAACAGTAAAGTCTAACCGAGATCGGCTTTCGTGTTTACGAACATTTCGTGTGGACAGTATGCCGCAAGGAAGAATTTACAGACTTCTTGGTCTTGAAAACTGACAGTCGTATTCGATCCTATCTCAGCATTACGTTTTGGACCCATAAGCTCATTGAGCATCGCTGCCATCTGTTCAGTCGCAGACATTTTGAAGCGGCCTTTACAGAATGAACAGTAATATCATAAGATAGTAACCTTAAAGCAAAAGGCAGTTAAAGAACGAACCGAGCACTCCTTATGCGCAATATATATATGACAACATAGGGCACGCTGACCGCTAGTCATCGCTCGTCATGTTTGCCATATAACAAGAAGACGCAAATATCGTATGGTTTTCAAAGGCATGTCGCTGCAAGACGCACAACTGCTATGTCCATATACACCGACACCAAGATCGCAATAAGCAAATCATTCACGACTACACTGCCTTGTTTATCTCTCCGACAGCTGTGAACATATATACCCACCAACCAATGCGTGACATACAAGAATAACAAGAAGTATTCATTGGCATTGATCGCTCGCTACAAATAAAAATACAATAAAATATACGCCGCAAGTTCCATGGACCTGAAACTGAGCTAAACCTTGGCCTTGAAGGAGTTCTTCATTTCTCGCAGTTTCTTCATAGCTTCAATGGGGTCATCGATCTTCAAAGCTCCCAGCACTGATGGATTCCTAAAACGAAAACAGCATTATATTCGCAAACAGACTTTCTCTTACGAAACACGCATAAACGGATTAAACAACTTTTCTTCACCGATTGTGGAAGGAACAGTTGGCGTGTTATCGGAAGAGCACTGCTTCGCCCACTTCAGTTTCTGGTCAATATCTCCATTATTCTCTTCAATAGACTTTGCAAACAGTAAGTTGGCGACAGTGTATTCGTGGCCACAATAAACCTTCTAAATATAAAGAAGCATGGAAATAAGAGATAAACACACGAATACGAAACACACCGTTTCATCCGGCAAAGAGGATAGAATAACATTCAAAGCACGGTTCATGTCCTCAGCTGAACCCTCGAAAAAGCGTCCGCATCCAGCTATGAACAGTGTATCACCGGTAAAAACAACTTTCTCGTTTTCGTCGCAAACGTAGTAGCATATATGACCGGTTGTATGACAAGGGGTGTGCAAACAGGTTACGGTAAGCCCACCAATCTTAAACAGTATTATGTTTCAAAAATATACGACGAGTCAATACCTTAAAAACCATTTGATCCGTTGATACTTTGTTAAGCTGTTCGATACGACCATCGCCAAAACCATAGATAGGAAACTGATTCCCCATGACTTCGGCCAGTTTTTTTGTACCACCAGCGTGGTCCCAGTGGTGGTGAGTGATGAGCGCAGCAACGAGTTCAACTCCTTCACTCTTTACAACTTCCATCACCTAAGTTAGAAATATGAATAATTGGCTAAGGGTGGAAAGATGTAGACAAACCTTGTCGACATCGACGGGGTCCACAACAGCAGCTTTACCAGTTAACTTATCCGTGACAAGGTACATGTAGTTGTCTTCCAGAGCACCAATCGGCTTAACATGCATCATTTTGCGTTGTACGAAATTTCTGAGGGAGCAATTAATTCGCGTTAACGGTCTAATCATATACAACCTGAAAATAGAAATTATATGAGCCTGAGTAAAAAGGATAGGTACATGGACGGATCACCAACACACAAACACGTTCCATTCCTTAAAAGTGAACCGCTACGATGATAATTAGTAACACACGTAGGTTAAAAAATTCTTCTCATCTCTAAACATGTTCTTAAATTGTTTACGGCAACAACTTTACGATCACAAAGGGCAAAATTATGGACGTTTCCAAGCAACAGAATATAACAACTTATATACACAAAAACATATTGCGTATATGATTCAGGCGCATAAATGATGAAAAGAGATCCCATGCCCTCAGGTGCAAAAAAACGGTTCTCTCGTGTACGTATCTCTGGTATTTACCAATCGGATCCTGCGACGAGCAGTCGCGCGAGTCGCTTGCGTGCGATGCGACAGTGCTTGCGGAGGACAATCGCATCGGCATCGCGTTCCATTTCGGCGATCGCTTTGTCGTTCACAGACTGTCTGTATTCGTCCGTCGGTTGTGTGGCTGCGACTCGTTTAAACCATGACTCACCTACTCAATGAAACGGCGCGTAGACGAAAACGTGTAACCGAACCGACAACTTTTAACAGTTTCTGTTTGGAATGTGTTCAAGTCCTTATTCTTGTATGTCTACATCTTGAATATTAATCGCATACATCGCAAGCGCTACTGTTTTCTGTGACATGAGAAACCTGATTCTATTAAACGAATTACAGGGAGACGACCTTGGTTTCTCCTTTTTAATTCGCCTGTTGCTCGGTGATGGAAGCTGTAGCTGATCATGATTTCGTTGCCACAGCACGGGATGAGCTAAGTTTTAAAAAAGGCCAAGTGCTAAAAGTAAGTTTGTTGGCGGAAAACCAGCTGTTATCACGCCTTGCACAAATACAAAAAGCATGGTAAATCAGCATAATTCAGATCTTAAATAAAGACGAAGATCCACACTGGTACAAGGCCGAAATCGACGGCCAGGAGGGTTACGTCCCAAGCAATTATATCACTCTACGGGACCACTCCTGGTATATGAAGCCTGTGATATGCTCATTATTAGTGTTTGGTTAAGGTGGATGGGAAAAATTCGTCGATGCGATGCAGAAGCACTCCTTTTACGTAGTCATAACAAGGACGGTGCCTTCCTTGCAAGAATGTCCGAATCTGCACCTACCGATTTCAGTCTTTCAGTTCGGTATGTATCTCTCGTAGCCGCTGAAGTGAATGTCACTGCTACAAATTCAGATACCAAGATTCTGTGCAACATTTTAAAGTATTACGTGATAAAGGATTCGGAAAGTATTACCTCTGGCAGGTAAAATTCAACAGCTTAAACGAATTAATTGATTACCACAGGTATGTGCCTTTTAAAGTTTAAGACAACAATTGTCCATGTGTCTAGAACAGCATCGGTCTCAAGGACTCACACCATTCTGCTGCAAAATATGGATGCGGCAACAGCTAATGAGACGCCGTTAGTCCAAGCGATGTTTGATTTCAGGCCTCAAGAAGAGGGAGAACTACCTTTCAAAAGAGGAGAGATAATCACAGGTAAAAATCGATGTTATGACTAAAGGCCGAGAATTTCCAACGCACTCCGCTGGAACGCTTTCTCCCTTTTTTCCTGAAGTCACGATCTTTACTTCGTTACAACCACCACCACTGATAAAAATCGCAACAAAATCTGATCGCCGATTTTAGTGACGAACCGCTCGGACGAGAACTGGTGGGAAGGTACCTTGAACAATCGAACCGGACTTTTCCCCGCTACTTACGTCGTTCCGTTCAATCGAAACATGAAGCTTTCCCACAACTAACCGCCCGCTTCCGTGCCTACCCAAAAACTTCCATACTAATTTATATTCTATTGCTTCTACTTGAAATGAACTGGGATTACCAGTGATTCATCTAATTCAGTGAAGTAACGGTGTGTATATATAGCGACTTTTTGTTGATCAGGTTCTGCCTTATTTACTTAACTCCTGATGGTGCCATTATTGATACGTTGTACGGCCTGTTCATTTCTCTGCAATCACGACAGCGTGCTATTATCGATACAAATATATCGAGTTTCCTGGTTCTTTTAATGTGATTACATACTGCATAATAATACAAATCGGTTGTTCTTTTGTGTTTGCATAAGCTCAAAAATTTCGGTAAATGTGATATGCTAGCGCACCGTATTCTCACCAGTTTCACGTGGTACGGTAGAATGGTACAATAAGTCGGTAAAGCTCCTGCAGCGAACTTCATGAAGTTCGTACCATTACTGTTTTGCATTACGGTGCTCGCCGATGGCGCCAACGTTCTGCGGGGTCTGTAGATAGATGGAGGCGTTTGAGACGGCGAAACTGGATCAATGTAAATCGACCCTTCCGTCTGTTCAATTGAAATAGACTGTGATTGGAACTAACTGGAATTCGGGAAGTGCATGTATATATCATCTTGATTACTATTCATCTTATCATTCTGAACGCCTGCTTGTCTGGTCCAGCGCTTAACATCGAATGTTCCTATAGCTCACGCGATCATGTGGTTCTAAGCTAATGTATGAAGTGTGTCGTTTTCAGGGTAACAAATAGAGAGCTCCGAGGGAATTGCTTCGTTAACCGGGGAGCAGAGGAACTCCTTTACGATAAGATTGGATGTCGATTATAGTAGGAACGCGGCATAATGACCGGTATGTTTTGTTTGTTCACTTTTCTTGCGTTTGATTGCTTCCACGTGTTTAATCTATGGTCTCTGTACTCTCTGTGATGTTTCTTTTCTTCTCTTCTCTGCTCTGCTCTACTGTGTCATCAGTGCGCGGTGTCATTCTTTACACTGTCGAGCTCACCTGTGGGCTTCACTTTTCGTTCTGTCAGTCCTAATGACCAGCGATTTAGTTCCAATACATATCATTCAAATTGCGTTTTCTAGAGTTCCGTTGGATCCTGCTCTCGCCGAAGGCGAGAAGGAGCTGCGAATCATGTCCGGAGAGCAGAGATTGGCTGTTGACTCTCCCCGGTGGGATCAGTCCACATTTTACGGTCGATTTAGGCATTTTGCTTCGGTTACAGATCCTACAGTAGTCTTTGTTCCGAAAGCCAAGCTATTGGAGGCTAAAAATTTGCTTAATCTCTACAGGTAACTATTCAAAAATGTACTGTCCTGATGAACAGGTGAACATTAGGAACCATCAAGAACCCGTCGGTACTACTTTGTCGGATCTATATCGTGCTCAGAAGTACTTTGGTTCGGCTTTTCACCCGGATACTGGAGACTTACAGAATGTAGCAGGAAGAATGTGTGCGAATGTGTATGGTAGCACAGCTCTTTGCGGGGGTATGATGATATTCTACCGGTGAGCAGTTGTTTCAAGGACGATCTCAACATTTCCATGCTTCTAGATCCGTTCCGGGAGTTTTATTCTGGCAGTGGGCAAATCAGTCATTCAACGCATTGGTTAACTACACAAACAGAAATGCGAAAAGCGACTTGACTACAAAGTAGCGCATGCTTACTTTGCACGTGATGTAATATTTTTCTGAATTTAGGGATTTGCTTGTTGCCTATACTTCTGCGGTAACTGGTGCCCTCTCGGTGGCATTAGGTTTGAAGAGTTATCTTGCCAAGGTAAGGAGCGTATTTAAGTAGAAAAACAGTAAATATTCGTCCCCTTCAGAAAGCGGCCAGTGTCACAATTCAACGCTTAGTTCCTCTTGCTGCAGTTTGTGTTGCGAATTTTATTAACATTCCGTTAATGCGTCAAAAGTAAGCGTTTTGTTGTCTTGATTCTATTTCTTTCTTCTTTAGTGAACTTAAGAACGGATTGGTGGTAACCGATGAGTCTGGAAATGAAGTTGGCCGCTCGCAGGTCCGTGACATTCGTGAGCATAATTCGCATTGTTTATTTTTAGACCGCTGCTGCGAAAGCTGTTTCCCTCGTAGCTCTCTCTCGAAACGTCATCGCTACTCCCAGCATGTGTAAGTTTCTCTGTTTTTGTCTCTCAAAAGGGTTGCCCCTTTACAAGATGTCATGTGGTCACATTCAAGCTATTATGTAGATTTTGCTTTTTTTGCCACTTTGCCGTGTAGTCGCGTTTGTTATATACATAAAACGGATATAAGAGCGCACAAGCTGTTGACAATGGATATGCGAACATTAATGTTGACTTTTCAGTTTTAACTCCTCTGATTGTTGATGCAATTTGTCGTCGATCTTCATGGTTCAAGAATAACTTGAAATACTTGAACATTCCCGTACAGCTTGGCCTTGTCTTCGTTCTGTATGTTAATTTCTGTAATTTTGTATAGACCATTTAATATTTCAGGTTTGGCTCAATGGTGCCTGTTGGATGCGGACTCTTTCCACAGAAAAAGTAACACTTGCTGTTTCCTTTCTTACCCAACTAGACACATTTTCAGTTCGCTTGATGTCGCAACAATGCGGTACTTCGAACCGGAGAATTATGAAAAGTTCAAGGCAATGGGCATCAAGACGGTTTACTTCAACAAAGGGCTGTAGATGCAATTTGCACTTCAACGGCCTGCCGAGTTTCACTTAGCACATTTCACTTAATTTGACATGATGGTATAAAGAAGTATAGGGTGTGACCTGTTTCAGTTACATTTATTAATTTCCGTTTAGTTCAGTTATATGTACAGGTGGTTTCACGGAGATGAGGGAATAACCTTGGGGATCAGGTGAAATGTTGCCGAAAGTGTTATAATTCCATTACTTTAGAAGACTGCCAATACGGTGGGCGCGTGGCTTCACTGTACTGTCTTCCAGTTTACATATGAAAACTCAAGTCGGATATATACATTATGTACAGGGGTCGTCTGCAGACATGTGGCGAGTTCAGCGGACATTGTTTAGAACTGCTTATAAATGTTAGCGCGTCGGCAGAAGTAAAATCTAAACGCTCGTTTGAGTTTTAACTTCGGCAAAAGAAACCAACCCAAGCGAAACTCCGACGAAAAGTGTGAAGAGGTTCGAAACAACAAGGCTCAGGATGACATTGAAGCGAAAGAAACTGGGTTTGACCACTACTTTGTGCGCATAATCGTAGTCAAGTTCTGGAGCCGGACTATTTGGAGGCGTCGTTAGAGTGGATCCCATAGCGCCGCGGTGTCGAGCACTTCTGCTAAGTCATCCGTTTGAGATGCGTGGGACATACGCTAAACATACTTCGATGGTGGGGCTTCAGGTCTGCTCGACCAGTCCCAGATCCAGTCGGCGTTCCGTCCGGGTGGAAGCATGTCCTTCACGAGCCGATATTTCACTTGTTCAAGATTCTCGAATTCCACATGGGGGCTTTGAACGCTTACAGGACTAAATGTGCATAGTTGATTATCGGCAGTGCTAATGCTACCTGAGGCGGGAATCCTTGTTCATACCGGGATCAGAATCTCGGTCGATTATGACCGCTTCGATGCTACTGCAGAGGCTTGCTCGACTGGGAGCGAGTTCAACCCAAGATTCTGAAAAGTCTATTTGAAATCTGTATTACGTATTTCTATTTTCTCATGGCTGTTGTTTACACAAACGATGAAGGATTACAAACTGACCTGGCACGCTTTCTAACTCGTCTTGAATGCGTTCAGTAACGTTTCCAAGTCGTTTTTTCGCATCGAACATCGCAGGGTGTCGCCCATTGTCAAAGAAAGACATGATCACTGGCTATTCTGAAATGCTTCAACTATACGCGAATGCGCCTTTTAGTCTGGCAGAGGAAATGTCCTCGTCGGGGTAAACGGGAAGCAGCGACTTCATGTTGACATCGCGATGATGACAGCTAAAAATCGCAATTCGTATGTTTTAAAATAAGCAAATAGCAAAGAAAATACGAAAAAGAACTTCGTAAATGCGGTGCGACCGCAGTAATAGTCAAATACCACCAATTGAGCGATCGATTTCCGAATCAGCTGCGCTACGGATGGTGTTGTGTGCACAGCACCACTTGCCATATGTATTCCAGGACGCGTAAACAAAGATCCCAAATAGTGATTTGGAATGCTGTTCTCGATAGGAATAATCGAACGCTTAAATAAGCGAATAGGTTAACGCAAAAAAGTTGAGTGTTCGTCCTTTATCTTAACAGTGATAATTTCCCACTAAGAATTGGCACAAAAAGTGAAAACGGTCGAAGTCATGTATTGCCGAATAGCCAGACGACTGCATCATCTCAGCTAAGACACATATCGTACAGGAAACCACATTAATGCACGCACCAGCCACGGGAACACGCACGCCAGATAGTCGCTCGGTCATGTGACAGCTGACTGACACGTTTTTGATTCTGACGTGCTGCACGGGGCGACAGTCAGCCCAGGCTACCAAACGAATCTTTTTGATTGGCAAACGTGGCGCTTGTTGCATCAGACTTCTTGAAAGTGATTTCCTTCTCACTGACCCTGCATCATCGGCAGTGCGAGCGCTTCGCGTTAACCGCTGCTTAGTGATCACTGCGCGCGTTCCAAACGCACAATTATACACTGAAATGGATGTCGCCATGACATGCTCACTGGCCAGGGAGAGCCATTGGTCAATTCGTATAAGGGACACAAGGGGTAAGCGGGAGAGTCGGCGTCATAACACCGAGAGCGCGGCGGACGGACAATCGATTCAGAGCGGACTGAGTCGACCGACCGGCGGTCATGTGATGGTCGACAACACAAAATGCGCGAGGAAAAAGGGCCTACGAGACGGATGTCAAAGACTACCGACTTTAGAGGATCAGAGAGTGACTGAACAGTTAAACACACGGAAACCTAAACTCACGACGATCAGGCCTCCGTACTAATGCCGAACAGTGCGGATCGATGGATTTGCGGCGACTAGCGAATGGAAATTGCCCGATCTTTGGTGAATTAAAGTGCTGGTGTGAGTCTCGTGATCTCCGCGTTGATGTAAGACCTCGAACGAACTTCTGATGTATTCCATCAATGGCATTTAAAAAACGGAAACAACGTTCAGATCGGCGAAACCATTGAAAAATATGTTCGTCATCAGAATATCTAAGTAGGAAGGTTGAAGTAAATGTTACGTAGATGGAATTCACTCCACCTCAGCTGATCAATTTTTCGAAATAAGCCGAAAAAGTCATTGAACCAAGTATGAAATGTTTCGTCGTTTTTGAATGAAACACACCTCGTATTATTTGATAGCGAGTGGAGCAGGTGATAGTGCTAAGTCTTCTGAGTACGGTGAATCTCCAAATTTCGTCATAACGACTTTTGCAAATTCCGGGTGCTCGCTGTTATATAGCATGGTAACTTGGCTTTCATGAATCGACCTTTTCTGCTGGATTGCGTGCTTCACACGGTGCAGTTGGCCAGTGTTAAGTGTCGGTGGGCCGTCTTGTTCGTATCAAGCATTTCCCGGCGCAGCAAACCGTCACCTGTCGGTAGGGCTGTTTTTAGCCTCCTGGAAATTCAAGGGAATACCTTAGACACATTATAGTTACAATAAAAAATTGTTAACGCACTACTATAGAGCAGACAGAGCTCTTTCGTATATTTGGAGTGGCGTCACAATAAAAGGAAATCACTGTAACAATAGGATCTAAAAAGCGCGAGAAATTATTATCCAACATAACATATTACAATCAGTTTTCCAAAGACGTCAAACACTCTCATTTTCTGAAAAGTTGCGCTCATCCATTCGGAGAACTGATACATTTCCAAAACTAAGGGACGCTCTAATGCTTTCTTATTACAATCACTTCATGGAATAGTTGCCTCTTAATTTGCATATTTTATGCATTAGAAGGCTATGTCGAACAGGAAGAAAATCCATACTTTTTTCATTACAAATCGGTTCCTAAAACAAGCCAGTTTATTGCCTTTTTGCTGTGATCTTAATATGTGATAAAGCATACATATACTATAACACCTTGCTATGTTTGCGCAGAAAGATATTAAAAGGTATTAAAAACATTTATCCTCAAGCCACATTACTTCACAGTTCGTTCACAACAGAACTGGATACATCGTAACTACTGGAAGTTGCTGACCAGATGTTTAGAGCTGTTCTTGGTTATATGGAAAGCGATTCACATAGACGATTGGGAGTGGCGCCGGGACCTTGTAGTCGTAAGGGTCGACGAGTTCGTTCATAGGTAGTAGGAAGTTTTCACTTCTTTTTCCAAATCGTACAAGTGAGTTTCGCATCGCTTTCTTATCAGCCCGCAATCTAAAATTATGACTTTATTAAAATAGCCATTTAATAATGTGCGAAAATTGAAATGATGAGCAATGTGCTACGTCTGAATAGAAGTGAGATGAACAGCACCTGACAGAAACAGATCCGATGAGGGCGATGAAGGCAGAGATGAGTAGAAGTCTACAGAAGAGATTCCTCATTTCTGCAGTGTTGCGAGTACCGCTACAGCCGTTAGAACTAAAGTGAACGGATTTTGCTAGCCTGCTCTTATAAGGGTTTTCATTAACCCACCCACAAGACGAACGATGTTTATTCTGATGTGATCGCCTGAAAACGACAGGCGGTCACAGTGCAACTGACATTACCATACCGCTTGGAGCGGTGCCCGATATACTTAATGACAAAAATAATTTTCCTTCCTAATGGAAAAGTTCAGATGTTTTCTAGAAGATTTCACGCAGTGTTGAACTTAATTTCCTTTACACTACGACGCACACCTCTGCGCTGACAATCGCAAAGTTTCCTTCTTGAAACAAAGCTGACTATGAAATTGGTCCTAGCCTGCACTCAGGCTGTCTGTAAAAGTAGGTCTACACGAAGCACTTTATTGTCGTCATGAAAGCACACATGTGGTCAACTTCTCACAAAGCCTGTGATGGGGAAACATTGGGTTGCTAAGTTGAAAATGGGTCACTCTTGCAACGATTGTTTGCTTCGGAAACTCCGGAAATAGAAGTCTAGAACTTGTCTGTCTGTCTAGAAGTCTAGAACTTGTCTGTATGTCTAGAAGTCTAGAACCTGTCTGTTTGTCTAGAAGTCTAGAACCTGTCTGTCTGTCTAGAAGTCTAGAACCTGTCTGTCTGTCTAGAATCGGTCTGTATGTCTAGAAGTCTAGAACCTGTCTGTCTGTCTAGAAGTCTAGAACTTGTCTGTATGTCTAGAAGTTAACTTTAGAAGTCTAGAACCTGTCTGTCTGTCTAGAACCGATCTGTCTGTCTAGAAGTCTAGAACCTGTCTGTTTGTCGAGAAGTCTAGAATCCTGTCTGTCTGTCTAGAAGTCTAGAACCTGTCTGTCTGTCTAGAATCGGTCTGTATGTCTAGAAGTCTAGAACCTGTCTGTCTGTCTAGAAGTCTAGAACTTGTCTGTATGTCTAGAAGTCTAGAACCTGTCTGTTTGTCTAGAAGTTTAGAACCTGTCTGTCTGTCTAGAACCGATCTGTCTGTCTAGAAGTCTAGAACCTGTCTGTTTGTCGAGAAGTCTAGAACCTGTCTGTTTGTCTAGAACTTGTCTGTCTGTCTAGAACTTGTCTGTCTGTCTAGAAGTCTAGAACCTGTGTGTATGTCTAGAAGTCTAGAACCTGTCTGTTTGTCTAGAAGTTTAGAACCTGTCTGTCTGTCTAGAACCGATCTGTCTGTCTAGAAGTCTAGAACCTGTCTGTATGTCTAGAAGTCTAGAACCTGTCTGTTTGTCTAGAAGTTTAGAACCTGTCTGTCTGTCTAGAACCGATCTGTCTGTCTAGAAGTCTAGAACCTGTCTGTCTGTCTCAGAAGTCTAGAACTTGTCTGTATGTCTAGAAGTCTAGAACCTGTCTGTTTGTCTAGAAGTTTAGAACCTGTCTGTCTGTCTAGAACCGATCTGTCTGTCTAGAAGTCTAGAACCTGTCTGTTTGTCGAGAAGTCTAGAACCTGTCTGTCTGTCTAGAAGTCTAGAACCTGTCTGTCTGTTTAGAATTGGTCTGTATGTCTAGAAGTCTAGAACCTGTCTGTTTGTCTAGAAGTCTAGAACTTTTTTTTAATTTTAAAAATTTAAAAACTTTTTGTTTTTCTAGAAGTTTAGAACCTGTCTGTCTGTCTAGAACCGATCTGTCTGTCTAGAAGTCTAGAACCTGTCTGTTTGTCGAGAAGTCTAGAACCTGTCTGTTTGTCTAGAACTTGTCTGTCTGTCTAGAACTTGTCTGTCTGTCTAGAAGTCTAGAACCTGTCTGTTTGTCTAGAAGTTTAGAACCTGTCTGTCTGTCTAGAACCGATCTGTCTGTCTAGAAGTCTAGAACCTGTCTGTATGTCTAGAAGTCTAGAACCTGTCTGTTTGTCTAGAAGTTTAGAACCTGTCTGTCTGTCTAGAACCGATCTGTCTGTCTAGAAGTCTAGAACCTGTCTGTCTGTCTAGAAGTCTAGAACTTGTCTGTATGTCTAGAAGTCTAGAACCTGTCTGTTTGTCTAGAAGTTTAGAACCTGTCTGTCTGTCTAGAACCGATCTGTCTGTCTAGAAGTCTAGAACCTGTCTGTTTGTCGAGAAGTCTAGAACCTGTCTGTCTGTCTAGAAGTCTAGAACCTGTCTGTCTGTCTAGAATCGGTCTGTATGTCTAGAAGTCTAGAACCTGTCTGTCTGTCTAGAAGTCTAGAACTTGTCTGTATGTCTAGAAGTCTAGAACCTGTCTGTTTGTCTAGAAGTTTAGAACCTGTCTGTCTGTCTAGAACCGATCTGTCTGTCTAGAAGTCTAGAACCTGTCTGTTTGTCGAGAAGTCTAGAACCTGTCTGTTTGTCTAGAACTTGTCTGTCTGTCTAGAACTTGTCTGTCTGTCTAGAAGTCTAGAACCTGTGTGTATGTCTAGAAGTCTAGAATTTGTCTGTAAGTCTAGAAGTCTAGAACCTGTGTGCATGTCTAGAATCTGTCTGTTTGTCTAGAACTTGTCTGTCTGTCTAGAAGTCTAGAATTTGTCTGTTTGTCTAGAAGACAGTAGAAACCTAGAACCTGTCTGTTTGTCTAGAACTTGTCTGTCTGTCTAGAAGTCTAGAACCTGTGTGTATGCCTAGAAGTCTAGAATCTGTGTGCATGTCTAGAATCTGTCTGTTTGTCTAGAACTTGTCTGTCTGTCTAGAAGTCTAGAACCTGTGTGTATGCCTAGAAGTCTAGGACCTGTGTGTATGCCTAGAAGTCTAGAATCTGTGTGCATGTCTAGAATCTGTCTGTTTGTCTAGAACTTGTCTGTCTGTCTAGAAGTCTAGAACCTGTGTGTATGCCTAGAAGTCTAGGACCTGTGTGTATGCCTAGAAGTCTAGAATCTGTGTGCATGTCTAGAATCTGTCTGTTTGTCTAGAACTTGTCTGTCTGTCTAGAACTTGTCTGTCTGTCTAGAAGTCTAGAACCTGTGTGTATGTCTAGAAGTCTAGAATTTGTCTGTAAGTCTAGAAGTCTAGAACCTGTGTGCATGTCTAGAATCTGTCTGTTTGTCTAGAACTTGTCTGTCTGTCTAGAAGTCTAGAATTTGTCTGTTTGTCTAGAAGACAGTAGAAACCTAGAACCTGTCTGTTTGTCTAGAACTTGTCTGTCTGTCTAGAAGTCTAGAACCTGTGTGTATGCCTAGAAGTCTAGAATCTGTCTGTAAGTCTAGAAGTCTAGAACCTGTGTGCATGTCTAGAATCTGTCTGTTTGTCTAGAACTTGTCTGTCTGTCTAGAAGTCTAGAACCTGTGTGCATGTCTAGAATCTGTCTGTTTGTCTAGAACTTGTCTGTCTGTCTAGAAGTCTAGAATTTGTCTGTTTGTCTAGAAGACAGTAGAAACCTAGAATCTGTCTGTTTGTCTAGAACTTGTCTGTCTGTCTAGAAGTCTAGAATCTGTGTGCATGTCTAGAATCTGTCTGTTTGTCTAGAACCTGTGTGTATGTCTAGAAGTCTAGAATCTGTCTGTAAGTCTAGAAGTCTAGAATCTGTCTGTTTGTCTAGAAGTCTAGAATCTGTCTCTATTTCTGATTTTTGACCATCGCCTCTATTTCTGACGATCAAAAGAGAATACCTCCAATGTCAATAGGAATGCAATGGACAAGTCGTCAATCGTGTGGGGTGAGAGTTCATTATGTTCAATAAAGCACTAATTCATTTCACCGAGTGAGTAAGTGAGTTGTTAAAATAAAAGATATTTACGGAATGACCCGTTTTCAACTTAACAACCCAATATGTCAGTAATGTTATCATCCAACCGGCAAGTATTATGGTAAGAACCATGCATTACACCCAGTCTAGATGTCACTTTCATCTCGAAAGTCCTTACTCAAGCAGGAGATTCGGTGTTGATTTTTTATTCGATGTTGATGTATTTCCGTCCATATCCGTTTAAAATTCGTTTAGGACTTCGCTCAAAAATTAATGCAAATTGAATCTAAAAAATAATTGAACAAAACACGTCAAAGCACCAATTAAAGCCCACCTACGCAGTTACATCGTAGAGTGATTATTATTTAAGTGCGCGGGATCTTCGGTTATCAGGCTATTTTAACGTTTGAAACAAGATAGACAAACAGGCGGAATTGTTTCTGAGTATATTCCGGTGACCAAAGAAAATGTCGACGATTCGAAAACGAGATGGCCCATAAAAAGTCTATAACAGGCATCAAAATAGCTTTGTCGGGAATTTAATCATGTCTGAATTAGTACATTTATATGTTTTGCCGCTAATCATATTCAACTCTTTCGTGTTCCAAATATTACCCTTGGAAGTTCTTAGAATGCCCCCTATGAACAAACATTAGCTTTGAAGCCCACTCATAAGCTGTGCTCCCTGCAAAGTCTTTTCTGACAGTGCCCTCCGTGTTGTTTCCACTGGAAATCATTATGCTTCGGAATGATACATCCATCGTCTATACTAATAAACATCCCAGGCAGTGCGTGACATCCGAAAAAAAAGGATAAAAACAAAATTATTTCTTAAACCTATCTACTATAAAAATTTCCTTCACGACCGATTCGATGAGTTCACGTCATTTTCGGTGGATCTCTGTCTCATGCATGTCACACA
This sequence comes from Steinernema hermaphroditum, assembly GCA_030435675.1. Lineage (NCBI taxonomy): Eukaryota > Metazoa > Nematoda > Chromadorea > Rhabditida > Steinernematidae > Steinernema > Steinernema hermaphroditum. The sequence continues at coordinate 8,636,335 of CM059625.1, read as the reverse complement.
TTTTGAGTGATGTTTTCGCAAGACATATTTGCGAAAATAAAGTAGCCTAACATTGGTCTTACGGCAAGGTTTGACTCACCAACTCTCATCACTTTATTTATCTGTTATTATGTTCGTGCAAACAAGGAGATACTGGAAAACATTTTAATACGTATACGGTAGATATGCCAATGAGCGTTGCTCATAGATATAGGCCGAAGAGAACAAAACGTAAGCTTTAAATGCTGATGACAAGCACATTATTCGGTTGGGCAACTCATGCATGAGTTTCGACTTAAGTGATTTGCGGCTTACGATGATATCTTAAGTGGAATTTACTCTTCGGACTGGACATCGCTCGTTCTTTTGCCAAATCTAAATAAGGCAGCGCTCACTAATGATCTGCAATCGAAGCCCAACGTACCTCACCATGGACGAGCGATCCATCGGAGCTCTCTTGCCGAACCTGCAAAAAGATCATGTCAAGTCAATCTAAGCAAACTTTCTCGCTTACCGCACCATGGCTGAGCGGTCCATGGGGGCTCGCTTACCAAAGCGGACCATGCTGCTACGATCCATAGGAGCTCGCTTGCCAAATCTAAAAGTCATTTGTCAGGTAGATGTTGCATGAATCATGAACGTACCTAACCATGCTCGAACGGTCCATTGGTGCTCTCTTTCCGAACCTTAATTACTCATTCATAGGCACATTTATCGCAAGCGGTTCCTAACCTGACCATGGACGAGCGATCCATAGGCGCGCGGCCGAATCGGACCATGCTGGACCTATCCATGGGGGCTCTCTTTTCCTCGCTAGAAAAGTGAAAAATATGTATTTTAGAAACAGAAGGACACCCACGTCATCATGTTGTCTTCGAGGGTGAAACTGCTCACAATGAGACAGATTGAGCTGAGCAGAAGCAAACCGTATGCAAGAAACATAGTGTGAACCCTGAAAGGCTTTTGACATTTAGTGTGACATAGAGCGCAAGATGCAATGATTTAATTCAATTTTGCTGTGGAGAGGAAAGGTTACAGCGAAAACACGATAAACAAATTATGGCGGAAGGCAAGGGACGACATCCTTACTCATACGCAATGAAATCGTGGCGTAGAGCAAAAGAGAAAAGGTGGATTACGGGGTAAACGTTCGGATTGCATCCCCATTTATGGGACGGAACACTATGACGCGACGCTGGGCCAGTTCACTTCTTTTAAATTCCCCGTAATGCGAGACCCAGTAATTTGAACAAATTTATGTCCTTCAAGGTTAAATCTAGCAAAGCTCTGGAAAAGCAAAAAGGGCCTTAAAGACGACGAGACTTGATGGCTAGGATTGCGAGTTTATCCCAAGACGTCATTGCCTCCATAGTAAGCAACTAGGACATCACCAACGATGTGCGACCTCATCAGTGAGTGACTAGACGCCTTCTTACAGATTCCGGGAGCAATATCTAGTATATAAGGGGGTTTCCTTCCTCGGGATTCCTTGTTTATTTATGTATCATGAAGTAAACTTTTGGCGAAGGGATTAAAGGACATATGAACGCCAGAATGGTTTACAGATTAGCGCGTTTGTTGCACATGCCCTACGCAAAGCCTTCCAAAAGGAGTAGAGAAAATTTTGTTGAAGATTGACACTTTTGACTAGGACCTCTGTTTAAATGAGTTATTTCTGAAAACGTGACTAATCTTTATTGGTACCTGATTATTGGCACAAGGAAAGGAGTTCAGAAAGGAGGCGACCTCACAGGAGCCGATGAGCGCGGTAGAATGTGAAAGTGCTCCCTACGACTGTGGCATAAATCGGCATTCAACCGCCGTTCGGAGATATCACCGGAAGCACCGCCTCTCGGCCCGCGCAATGTGCGGCTCCAATTGGAATCAGCTAACTAACGCAGCCCCTACCAACCACGCCTTCTCCTCCTCCCCTATCACCCGAATTGAAACCTACCTAAACTTAATTATTGTGCGCTCACCGCTAATTGGCCGCTTAGCCAATTGAGAGAGCACCGAATTCAAGCGTGCATGGCGCCGTTCGGTCCTGCTCAATTTTCACAGAGTAACATTAGCCCCAGAAAATGATGCACAAAAATTTAAGCGATCTGCATTATTAGCCATTACGCAAATTGCGACGTGTGGGCAGAAGAATCGTTAAGAAGTCTACAGTTACGTCGAAGCAATAACAATTGGAACAAGTCTGACGACAGTGCAATAAAATTCAGAAGCGAAGTCTGCATAATGCGATTTACTGCTCATAAAATATGCAGAATACAAGAAAAACGGGCAACTGAGCGCAATGATGCGACCGATGTTTTCAAGGAACTGACGGAGGCGACTTCCCGCATTTCCAGCGACTTCATGCATGCATTTGGGGTCTTCGAGGCAAAATCAAAAACCGCTTTTTGCCATTGGCCGTTCAAATGACGATTCCAATGCCCTTGAGAGGTGAACTTAAGTGTTGATTGAGTACTACTCATGTGCAAAATAATATCTCGCATCACGACAAGTACGCTCCCACGATACTACGTCGATGGGCAGCAGAATGTCAAAATTCCTCAGAACACCTCGGTGATGTTCGTTGAAGCGATGTGGATTCCGATGAAATGGCGCAGAAAGGGTGTACTGTAGAATTCTAACAAACAAGCATCTATTTATGGGTGCTGCATTCCTTCACCGGGACATTTAGAAATCACACAGCAATTATATAATGTTTTATTCCTCTTGTTTATGTCGAAAAATTCAACACGTGGTCATTTTATTAGATATTTTTTACGTGACTACGATAGCTTTAAGGAGAACGTGATCAGTTTCCACGTCGACCAATCCCGGCCACAGATACCTCTTAATAACAGTTGCACGCATGTTCGAGGTCGGATGGCGAGAGTGTTTCGAGGCGTCGAATTGGTACGACTCGTACTGAATTCTCATTCTGAAACAACTCGAGTTACAGCTGCCGGGCGTTAAATCAAGGTTCGAACCTGGGCTTGTTCCCATTAATTCCTGCGACAAGACACCAAACGACATCAACACAGTCAAGAATGAATCTGTTGAAACAGGTGCAAGTCTTCAGAGAAGGGAAATCGTAGAGTACAGCCCATATCTGCGAAGTCACTTCCTGAAGACATGGCCAAAAATTAGCTGGCGACAGAAAGGGCACCTTGGCGTTTTGCATCCCGTGCTGCGACTGTGCTTCCTTGAACAGAAATCTGTAGAGGGCGTTGTCCATTTCCGTTCGATCGGAATTCTCGCCGGTGTCCAAGATGTCCCAAACACGGTCTCGCTTTTTAGATACCGTATCTTGGACGGAGCGGAACGTAAGCTGCCAATAAGTGAGATTACTCGACGTCTATGTTTGCCTCTAACTCAGACGTACCCTCAAGGCAGAACTATTTTGCTTAATTGCGATCGCTGTCGTATTGGAATGTTTTATGCGCGCAAAAGAGAAATTTAATAATCACTATTAAATCATCCGTTTACTGTGCGTAGGGTAAATTGCTTCTCGTAACTCGGCTAGTGCCAGAGGCTAAATCCGTTTTCGGTTAACTTTTTTCTTAATTTAATATCTCATTACACTTTCGGAGTCCTCAGATTTGTAATCAAAGGCACAGATCGACACCTGCGCATGCGTCAACGAGTGCAGAGGTATTGGCGGAAGCACTCTCCAATGTTCGTGGAATGGCGTACTAATTTGGGCGCCGTTTGCTCATAGAAATAGAAGAACCCGTAAGTGTACGAGCTTCTCGAGAAGCCGAGAAGTTTAGAGTTACGGACGGAATATTCCATGTTATGGAATATTATATTAAGGAGCGGTGTGCTCTAATTATATCTTGTATTCGGAGGCTGTCATCGTAGTGAATAGTTAAGCAGATCCGGAAAATGCACTCGCTACGCATCGTTGCTTCACCGCAAGATTATATCACTGGAGCATGTTGCCAATTTGTATCGTTTTCCCGTGAGGGCGAGTGAGTAACAAGTGCTCTAGATGCAGGTGGCAAACGCTGCGAACTGCGCGTTTGGGACGCTGTTTTAGAATTCTGATGTTTCGAGATGGACGTCCTCGCAGAAGCAATAAAGTGTATGGGTGTTTTTTAGTAGGCGAAAGTCGTATTCGAAAATAATTTGTGGGTTTTATTTCGTCTATAATATTTTATCATTTTTCGTCCAGCTTATTAAACGGATCATAAAAAGATGACAAATGAAGAGCGATCGCAAGGGACGTCATCTAAACGACTCTGTCGTTAAACAAATTGCTCCAAAGTGCTAACCATCCCGGAACTGACTGTACAGAAAAAAATGTGGGAATTGGCAACTTTCAAAAGAACTATCCCTTTTAAAATGCGACGGCTTTCAACGTCTCTCGTTAGATGTTTATGATCCACTTCGAATGCAGTAGTGCGTTTTGAAAACATGGAATTAACACAATTATGACGATTGCGTTAAATGGGAACTAAGGAGCTATTGATGCCTACATTTGTTTCGGCTTGTTTACTTGGCCCAAAGATTTCCATACAATCTTGCCTTGTTTTTGGTGTTCATGTAAAGCATTGTAGCCAAATACAAAATGCTCCCGCCATTATGCCGTGTACAAAAAAACATGTGGGTAAATGATATAGGTGATTCGGAAGAGAAGAATACAAATGTGGAAAGATTGTACATTCGGGGTAAGCAACATACTTTCTTTAAAAGCCGCCTTTCCACGTGTTGCGAAATGGAGAGCTTAAAATTAAATTTAAAGGCAGTTGAATAGTATCACCGCAACAAATCTAATAGAAACTCCTGAAAGTGACGAACTTTCCTCAGCTCATGGTCCATTCTTCAGCTAATTACATCTGTTGAATACCTTTATTTCGTTAAAGTTTTTGTTGTTTTCTTTGTGTATGTGGTTCACGAGAACTGTACCCTAATAGATGAATTGGTACTTGATTCGATTTGTCCTTGACAGACCTACATCTCGCCTACATAATAAGCTTACAATGAAAGAACACACTCACCACCATGACCGAAAATATTGTTTTCGATTTGAGCTCCTCCGAATCGGTGAATTCCGGCAGTTCGTTCAGTGCCTCCATTACCGTATTCCGATTGGCTTCATACAAATTTTGAAAACGACTGGTTAATTCGCGCAGTTCATCGTCGGTCGAGCAAGCATAGTACTGAGAAGCGCCACAATAGTCTGGCTTCGGACAACTGAAGACGAAAATGAAAGCTGCGAAACACTTACAGTACCTTAGTGATAAGTTCTTGTTTTGTAGCTCAAGGAGGCGGATTTTCTTTTTACTTTCACCTAATTCGTATTTGAGAGTGTTCACCTGTTCACATAAATTATTAATTCAAGACCGTAGTAGAAGTATGCTAAAACCTGCAGTTTCATTTCCGAGAAGTGATCGGGAGGATAACAAGCAAAATCGCGGGGCCGCAACCGACCGTACATGAAGTCGTGATTGCCGATGTCTAAAAACCTAAACATGAAGACAAAAAAGAAAATGTACACAATTTCAGAAGAAGTTTTGTACGGACGAACGTAAACGATCACCGTCGCCTTTGTGATCTCTCTGTTATCGTTCGCATTCGAAACTCGTATTTTGCAGTGATAGACACGATGCAGGCGCTGATCCTGCGGAAGGCAAACCGACCGAGAGTGTGCAGACTTGTCAAGCTACGCGCCACTTTCAGATTCCGCGCGGGTTTCCCCTTATTTGAAAGGTTCATCTTTTCGCTCGGTGGTCCTTGTTTTCGTGCGGCTGCAAAAGGAGAATTTGTCCACTTCGTCATTTCGACGTGATACCGATGACGTCTTGCAATTCCAGACCCGCCTGCTCGCAATCGCTGTCGTCGTTCGGGTGACCGCTGTCGCTGTCGGAATTTGGAATCAAAAAAAGTAACTGAACTAGAATTAGGATGCCTTGTAGAAGAGTCCACAACCTGTTCATGGGAACTTTTAAACGCGACGATAAGTTTAGCTATGACCGGATTCACCTCCCGAAAGGAGAAGCCCTCCGGGGCGTTTTTGCTGTAGGTGTTGAACAAATTGAGTAGGACCTTGTCCGAGTGCACTCGCTTCTTGACAATTCTCAGGAGACTCGAGAGCTGATGGAGATGTTGTCGAGGAATACAAAACAAGCAACTTACGTGCTGGTTGTTAACGATTTTCTCGAGCACTCCAACAATGGATTCGTTTTGTTTCAAACGGTCGAACACTTCCGACAGCGTTAGACTCATCTGCCTCTGATGGCTGGACTTGCTCGGAACTTCTTCTAAAACAAACGATTCCTGCCTCTCCATCGGTGACGACAAAGCGTACCATTGACCGATTTCATTTTTTGCAATTCCTTCAGTTTTTGTTGTGATGCCTTTACTCTTTCCTGGTGTCTCAACAACTCAAGTGCAACGGCATCAAATATTCTGATCAATCCGGTGGAACAGTTGACGAGGCCATGGCATCCAAGTGACTCCAGGCAGTCCTCAAGAAGCACCTTGTCTTGAACAGCATCCTCAAGGATCGAAGGACATTCACGACCAATGACGCCAAAGATGGATCGAAGATGGGCACGCACCGTCTAAAGTTTATGTTGAAGGAAAAAAGTTTTTGACAAACCGCATTGAAGGGGAAAGCCAAAGTGGAGGACACTTGATCATTGTGCTGGGAGAAGATCTTAGTTTGGGAAGCGGACGGCTTGTTGGATTCATGATGAAAAGCTAACCACCAGAGTACTTGTTGTACGAGCTGGGCACAACAAAGTTCGAGGGCCGGAAATTCAACACCACTTTCTCGTTTTAACTTTAAAAAGCAACATCGCTGGTATTTAAGAAGATGGTCTCACCTTTTCACATTTCGAGTAAATGAGGTCGAGTAGAGGAAGGGACTGAGGAAGTGTTTTGGTGAGTTCCGATAAGGGAGGTATTAATTTGAGAAACGTCCCAAGATCGTCGCTTTCGATGTTCCGAATCTGAATTGGGCGGTAACGTTTAAAGGGGAGGCATGGGTAGGGCACCTGGTAAATGAGATGATGAATGGAGTTGCTATCGATGAGATCAGAGAGCTGCGCGTCGTCAAAGAGGATCATGAGGTTCGAGAGAGGCGACTGAAAACTCCAGCCGACAGCTCGGATAATCTTGTTCTGCATCCTCAATCTGGGACAGTTTCCAACATTCCACTCCCATTCTCTACCTCAACCCCGATTTGCGTCCCATCGTCGCCGCTCCAACGACCGCGACTTATGTTGCAAAACAAAAGGTACGATAAATCGTTCTCGATCGTCGAACCTGTCTCTCTCTCTTTCTTCCGACCGCCATAAGTCGAACAACCCATTTGCCTCATTTGTGCGCGCGATTCGATTTGGCGAGCAGCGGACTCGTGCAGAACGTGGCGAATCGTCGATTAAACAATAATTAGTAATTCATGCAAATCGTCGATGCGCACGAAAAAGATTTAAGTGCACAAGATCAGATTGGTTCTGATGCCTCGCGGTCGCGATAATCGAATTGAAAAGAACGAATTAATCGAAAGTGGAGTTCTTTCGAGAGTCGCCTCAACTGACCGTGTGCGATGGATCTTGAGTCAATAGCGATGGAGAGTCTCGTATCATGGTATCCCAATCATCACTTAATTGGGGTGGGAATAAAAATACAAGCGGCTCTCGTCTTGTAATCACTTTTTTCTGCACTGCCTCCTCGAGAAGTAGCTGTTTTTCTTGAGAACAAAAAACGAGTGCGTACGTAGCAAACAAATATTATGCATTTTCAACCGTAACCACATATATAATACAATCACAGAAATCTCTTATTATATCTGACTTATTTTCTTTGGCACTTTGCACATTCTTTCTGCTCTCACTTGTTCTTCCTCATTCGGGGCTTGATCGTCTCAGACCGTTCCCAAATGTCGTCCTCACTCAAGAACTCCTTGAACTTTCCAAACAAACGAAGGATTTTTTCGTCCTTTTGAAGGGAATACGTCCTAAAGCCAAATTATAATGAGGGTTATGTGAAATAATTTCGGACCAGATTTTAAAACGCCTTATGCTGTCAAGGATTGCAAACTGCTGCCACCGCTTTCCGAAATTCAACAAATTGCTTCGATTTTGGCATAAACTCTTCGGCAAACAGTCCGTATTTCCGACGTGGACGAATGTCAAATCCTGCAGGACGAGACCTCTGAAATTGAAAAGTTAATTACCGCTCGTTTGGCGAAGATCCCACATGTAAGGAAGACAAGGGGGTTTTGTCTCAGCAAGCAACGTTCTGTAATTCTTGAAGGAGTGGGAACTGTCCATGACCGAAATGTGCTCCCTGAGATGTTCTTGAACCGTTTTCGACCAGTCCAGTCGGCGAATCGGACCCGAATCGAGCGCCGACAAGATGGCCAAATACGAGTTGAAGTTTCCCATTTTACGAAGATTCTAAAGAATTACGCTAATATAAACATGGAGAATTTGTTTTTACCTTCATAACCTTGACAAATTTCAAAAAATACTTTTCGCGTTCCTTCTGTGTTCCTTGCAGTATGACCAAGGAACGAACCCAGTAGGACACATTATTAAAGTGTTCAGTGAAAGCAATAAGGTTCGGACTTTTCTTTTCGTCTTGTTCTTTCGACCACCACAGCATCTCCGCTGGCTAAACGTTTCTGGTGTTTAATGCTACTAGATGTTGTGTACCTCAATTCGCTGGAACAATTCCGAGTCCAAGAAGGTCATCTGTCGTGCAACTGCAGTTGATGAGAAATCGAACAAACTGGGTGTCCTAAAATAACAGCTGATGGATATAATTTGTGCACCGATTCCAACTTTGAACTTGGCGAGTATTCAAAGAAAGATGCATTTGCCTTGAAACCCGACTTGTGCTCTATCCTGTCCATTAGTCGTTTCCTGAACAAATACTGTATTACTCGGTACTTAACAAAGCATTTTACCTCAATATCCTTGCGAAAATGTATTCACCATTCAGGATGAGTTTGTACACAAATGAGGTCACCGTCTCAATCAAGAGTCGGTTCAACTCGACTGCGCAGAGTTCATCCACAACCCGGACGAGAACGGAAAACGTTTGACGTGCCGACTTCAACAGAGCAGAGTTTGTGGCTTGGTTTGTGTAGTGATACCTGAGTGTAAACTTGCATTTTCTCTGTCTCAGTATCAGAAGTTACCTCTTGATGAGCTTTTGAATCAACTCTTGTGATGTCACAAATGTGCGATAGGTCGTCAGGAAAGCCTCTTGGTACAGCAAAGATCCAGCTGGTTGAGTTGCATAGACAATAAGGGCATCGCGAGGGCCTCCTCGAAGCTGGAATTTATAGGTGAGGTTCGTTGAGTTTTTACGAATTTGCTGTTTGTGCAAACAAGATAATTACTTCCGGTAACACAGAATCTTCCGGTAACACTTAATCATGTGCACGCTCGTCTTAAATGGGGCGCTGTTTAACGGCATGTGGCAGGTGCCCATCGGAAGCCAAGGTCATTCATTAAAAGGCAAGTAGAACCTCGTAAATTAGCGCCATCGTCATGATTGGGATGTGGTTCTCACCTCTGTGGGCTTTGACTGTTCATCCTTTGCTCGCAGAACCAGCCACTCTGTAACATCCAACGCTTCGAGAACGTCGGCTCCGGAAGTGATTGCCAGTAGCTTAGGATAAGTTATCGATTTCTGCTGTTCGCATTCCTATAAACGGGGCAGCTTTAGCTGTAAACAACCACGGACACCCACGTCGTCAACAAATTTGCTTGGAAGAAGAACACGATCGAGGTCTCCGTTTTGCAGAAGCCGGCTAAGATTGGTGAACTCCTGACCGACGAGGACTCCTCCTAAAAGAACACTGAGTCTGCTCCACACTCTTAAGATCCCACCATAGTCGATGTTGAACAAGTACCATTCAACGGGCACTTCATAAGGCTGCGACGAAAGAGTATGCAGAACTCGAGTCATGGCGCAATTAGACAAACAACAAATTAATAACCCGTAGCATCTTGGACGTCCAAGAGTAATTTATTAGTATTAGTGCGCTTGCTATGTGTGATAGCCGGTAGATAGCGTCGTAAGAAGTCAAAGACAGCGTCTGCGCAGAGACCGCCCCAAAACCGCTACAGACAACTGGTCCACCGCTATCGGTTGTCAGCGAAAGAGAGCCGAAGAGTTTGGCTTTGCTGATGGAAAAAGCGCTCGATCGACTTTCGCTCTCAAATATGCATGCCATAACTCATTCCACGCCATTTTCTGCTTTTTTGCTTTTTTGAATTTGCACTCAGTTGGCTAAGTCAGTTTCACATAGCGCCATATGCAACTCATGGACACTTACCGATGCTCGGCGATCCAAACTCGGCCCGCTTCTCTTTACTGTATTGCTCTTCGTGATATCTGAATGCGAGGTTGTTTTCTAAACTGGGATCTTTGCTCACTTCAAGTTGTCAATCAAGGCGATATAGGAGGAAAGGGTCGAGCTGCGTGTTGCTTCGTCTGCCTCGTCGGAGCCGTTTCCGAACGTCTGCATGTACTGAACCACATGTCTCTTCTTTGGGGGCAAAATCGGAGGAGTATTCATGTCAGCGAGTCCCTGTCTGACAACAGATCCTTCTTCATACGTGCCATGTCCCTGTCGAGCCAGCAATTTGTTATCCTGAACAAAATTCATCTGGTAAATAAAAATAAGCCTGACCTTGAACATTTCTATCTGTTTTGCCTTAATTTCACTGGTATCCACTTTATGTGCGGCGTCGTCTGCGATAATCTTTCCGTTCCTCTTTGCTTGGCGTGATACAGATCTAAAAACTTCACGTTTAAATCTCTTTTCAACGGCAAATACATACTGAACAGAGTCGGTTACATGCTCAATACTTTTGGTGGTTGTGTGGAGATTATCGGAGTTTTGAGCACTTGAAGTGGAGTTTGGTTCTGAAGAAAATCCGAAGTCGTTCATGGAACGCAGTCCACCACTCCTTAGTCCGAAAGGTCTCGAGAAGACTTCACCGGATTCAAAGTCCGAATCGTCGTTGAATGCGTGTGATCCATCAGTGAAACGTTTCACAAACTCGTCTGCGCCACCCCCATGTTTTCTGATGGTCACCTGAATGAACACTGCAAATTCGTCGATTAATCAGCGTGTTACTACCGATTTGGTCGTCTGTTGTACGTTTACTGTTCTCGTTCTTCTTGTAGTTGACCTTGAGCCATCCGGTCGGTTTTCCACTTGTTCTACGCAAGTTCTCGCCCCATGTTTTTCTGCCCGTTCCTCGCGCTCCTCGTCCACGTGAAATGAGTTTTCGTCGTCGTCGGAATCGTCCAGTGGAGGGAACTGAGGTTGAAACTTCTCCACCTTCCTGAAAAGCAAACTTCGTAATGGTGTACAAGTTGAAGTAGCAAAAAAGGTGTTGATGCACCCACCTTATATTAAGTTGGCGCAGAAGTTCATCAAAAGCGTCTTCGTTCAAAGGACCTTTCTTAGCGGCTGGCAAGGAAGTGAGAGTTTGCGTAGGCGTCGACAGTTGCACATTCTTAGAAGACTCATCGGCATGAAAGCCTGAATCTGAGCTCTCTCCCCGTGTTGATTTCTCTGAGGAACACGAAGAAACATTTGATCTGTCGCTGTTTGCAGAAAGAGAAGTTTGAAGTTCGGTCAGTAGTTGCATACATTCGGTGGACTTCTTGTAATTCACTGGATTGTTGAGATATTCAACAATTTCTTTGTCAAACCATTTTAAGATATTGTAAAGATTGCTCTAAAGCAGGCGTAAGCAAGGAATGAGTCCAATAAGTACCTTAATGACGTCACTGTTTGTGTCGTTCTCCGTCAAGTACTGTAGAACAGCATTGAACAGAGCCGTTATGCAGCCGCTGTACATTTCAACCTGGCCGTTGCGCACCGTTTCTTGAAAGTATCGTATGGCCAAGGTGAGCTCCTTGTCCATCTTGTCAACTTTCTTCGTTGAATGTTCCTGAATAAGCATAGGATAGAATTGGCACAAACTTCGGGCGGTGGAAATCGGAATAAAAACGTTTGGTATAAAGCCTCAGCCACGATTTATGTTGCACGATTTATGTGGTGTGCGCAGCCATCTGACTCACTTTCGTTTTTACACGCATTTTACACAAAATCACGAGCTGTGAGATATAAAAACTGTCGTTTTTCGTTCTTGGATTTTCGACAAAGCGTATATTCACAAAGAGATGGAAAAAGAGCACTCATGAATATCTAAGTGCATAGTAGCGGCGACGACTGAATATGATACACCACACAGGGTCGTTTGGAAGTGTACTAATGTACACGAAATCGGAAGTGAAGAGTTATAAGTGCAGCTAATTTGGATCTAAAACACATCTGTTCTTGAAGAAAGGGCCCGGAGGAGGACGGGAGCGCCTTCAATTGGAAGACATTAAAGTGTGAAATCGGCGAAAGAACTCCTATGCGCCGCATCTCGATATATCGTGCCTCGTGCCTTGTGATGATGAACATATAAAATTCGGACGGTATCTCCTTGAGTGAAGCTGTCCTCGAAAGTGGTTGACGTTTAGCGCTTCGTTGGACTCCGCCTTAAGAGTTAGCAAATGCTGATGTGCAACGAGCATGAACTAATGAGCGCCTCACTGAATACCATCATTTGAGGACAATGGCAACAATCGGAAGAGAGAAATGAAACTGGAACTAATAAGGCGGTAAGCGTTTCCGTCGAACAACTCTGCGAGGGCCGTAGTCAAAAGAGAACGAATAGATGTTTTGTGGTATATCGCGTTCAGACGGTCGGTCAGCGAGCCTCAAACCAGATGTGCGATTTCGATCTGATTTAGCAGAGATGCCGACAAAAACACACAAAAACACGACTCGAACACCTCGTATTACATATGCCGGCTGTTCAAAGCTTTAAGAAAGTTTCGAAGATAGCAACGAAACGATGTGAAATTACGGTGGAATCGCTTAGCTGAGGGTCGCTCGTCGATTACACATGGGTGCGGGCAGGCAAGAGGGTCGAACTAGCGAAGACTGCGCAAATACAAGAAGACAAGTACGCGGTAACTAGTACTCAAAACTAACAGCAGCTTTGAAGGAACATTCATCCCATGGGGCCGACAACGCGCTAATCGGAGCGCTCCCAGTCGTCCGAAATTATTGCTTCCGCAAACAACGTATTCTTGACTCATTCCCTGCTGCATCTCCTGTATGTTCAGTTGCGCGTTCGCCGCTGCTGTAGCGAGGTTTCGTCTGCTATTTGCAAAAACGTCAAACGCGCTCTCGAAGTTGTTTCTTAGGACTACCTGCGTTTTGGACGTCGACATCTGACGACTTGGAGAGCTGCGGTGACGGGGCGACTCCCGACCAAGAGAGATCTTGCCGAGCACATCTTTGATTCGAGCCTTTATGGTACAGGGGCTAGACGACTGGCACTGTCCTATCACGAGATCATAGTCGGCAGGATAATCACCAGCGTTGAACATATCTACAAGCAGGCCTTATTAGAAAGTTTTAGCGGTCGGTGACGCAAGGGAACATGTGTGAAGGACGACTCCTTGAAGCACTTGAGAACAATGCACGAGAACCCCACCCGCCGGCAGCAAAGACATTATCAGATGGTTATAGACGTTATCTCAAGCTACATATTTTGCGTGTGCACTCCCCACCCTCGACGTGTTTCGGCATCTCTTTTTCGCCTCACTTCTACCAGTTATTTGCGCGAAATGATCACGTCGTGTTCACTGTTTGCTTTCTCTAATCAGAGCCGAAATCAAAAGACGAAAAAATTGTTCAAGCCCGCCAGCGAGGAGGAGGTGCACGGACGACGAGCGGCGTCTGTCTGTAATTCATAGCCTCAAAAAATGTCCTCTTAAAATAGGATCTTTGACTAATTGGCGCGACTGTAAGAGAGTCTATGGTTAAGGGATTAAATCTGAAGAGTGTGATGCCGCGAGTCGTAAATGTTTGCTCCACTTTACTGTTTACTGACGGTTCTAATATTCATTGCCGACTGACAATGCTCCCCTAAGACTTAGTACCGCACTCTCTGCAGCAGCAACTCATTTCTTTGTCTAGTGTTGTGTTAGGTAGTACTCACTGGACAGGGCTGCCAGGCCAACTCACCTTTCGGTGTCTCAGAGAACTCATCGTTGCGTGTAGTGCTCCGTTTCGTCGAGTAGAGGTCTCCGCTGCTGGCCGATCGACTTCTCCGCATTTTACAGATGCATTGCGCGACAAGCAAAAGCAAAAAACGTTGTACGCGTTTTGCGATCTACAACAGATAGCGAACATGATTAAAAGCATTTTTATGAGCAGTTGCACGCCACAAGATTGCGTTCGTGAGATGGTTGTCTTATCTCTGTACCGACTCAGGCTGTGCCCTTTTTGGTCAACGAAAATGGGTATGATATTTATTAAAAACAGGCTTCGTTCCAGGAAATACAATTTCGCAGTTCGGATCAAATCGGAATCAGAAAAGTGATCCACAAAGTGCAACGGGATGAGACATTGCGGTGGTGACAAAGAGAACAGAGAGACAAATCTAGAATCATGAGTAAGGAGGAGAAGCTAGCGGAGGAAAGGGGGACTGATGACGACCGATATACCAGCCTAACAGGTCGGTGACTCAGTGACTGGGCTCGACGCGGCCACCGGCTGTCCGATGCTGCTGCTGTGCCTGTCGGCGCGAGCAGTAGTGCTGCGAAAGATGCGCTTCACTGCCTTGCTTACTTTCAGGGGTCATTGCCGCAAGGTTCTCGAAGAGCTGTGTCATTAAAGGCACCTGGTTTGTCAACAGAAGTCGCCGGAATTGAAATGCAAACGACGTGTCATCGTCTGTGAGACTTAGCTCCGAGTGCCTCCGATCAGCCTGAGTACAAGACGTCGACGACTCCGCTTTTATGTTCTGGTAATACAATGCCCAGTAGGCACCAAGCAAAACGAGAATAGTTACGATGGGGCATGTGAATATGCAAATGAGAAGAGCGGTGCAAAGAAAGCAGCACAGAGGGTATAAGAGGGCTTCCATGAGAAGAGACAGATGTCGGAGCTACATGAGGAAGACTGCTTGACTGCAGGTGGAAAGGTGATCACATCCTAGAAGAATGGACGCAAGAGAGCATATCCTGAAGTGCGCTAATTTTTGCGACTGAACAGCCGCTCCTCAGCAGCTCGCCATTGTTTTTATAAACTTCTTTTAGCACGAGCGATCTAGTTTTCGGTCGGAATGATTGCATTTACATTACCTACTGCAATCTTATCGTGTTTATTTTCAATTTTATGCCATTGACTTCCAAAACGTCGGTCACTTTAAAAACGCCTGATGCCTGTCTACGCGGTCCACGGGTATGAATAGGCGTGCGTGATAGAAAATGTTCGCGAAGTGCGTACACGAGAATATCTGGTTGCAAACGAGATCAATAAGTACGTACATATTAGAAAACAAAGGTCCCAACGCTTTGGCTATCGGTTGGCGAACAAGCGTTGTCGTCGTTCTTCAACGCCATTGTTATGCAAAGGACGCGTCCCGGGAGTTTAAATTTGAATACGCTGGCCCATTGACTAAGTGACTGGTCGTGAAACGCGTCGGCTTGCAACTTCGCGAAGACATTTCTTTAATTTGGAAAAGAGGGAATGTCGCTTACGAATCGATTTTGAAATGCATGTATCTCCACCAATCACAATGTAGATTTACATACTTATCGAAATAACAAATAGAGCGGGCACATTTGAAGATAAAATATTCGACAAATGTGAGAAAGAGTAAGAAGTTAAGGAATCACATTACACTTTTAAATAAATAAGAGACACATGCCGAAACCTCAATCTTCCCAATTCTCAGAGGACCTAGCTGGTGCGTTGTTTACTTCGATGCCCCTCTCACTGATGTCTGACTCGGTTTCAAGTGTTCTAAATTCAACTGATGATAACAAAAGCGGGTGCGAGAACTTACTGCGCTTTACGCAAGTTGTTCCATGTTGCATGAACGTCAATCCACATCTGCACACTCCCATTCCACAGAAAGCTCCATCCCCGCACTGCAGTGAATGAGTGCAGGCATAACCTGCTGGGACGACCGACGATCTGCTTATCGTCGCATCAAAAGGAACATAGGATAGCGCAACACATCCTGCTGGGTGGACGTACGCCGTCCCTTGAGGACAAGAACAGTAGCCGGCGACACATCTGGCATCACCGGAACAGGGAACAACGCATCGATCATCCACTATTGGAGGGTTATGAGAAGAGGACGTTGGCAGAGACCCAGCGGTAGGTTCAGACTCTCGAACTATTGGAATAGTGTATACGGCAGTTATTCCTGTCTTCCTTGGCAACTCTTTGCAGAGTGATTCGGAAAGAAATGAGCCCTGGGGACAAATGCATTTGTTCTGAAACGTATGATGCAAATTACCTGAGAGTAAAACCGCTCACGAATATACCTGATAACAAACGCTGCCTCCCGCACATGAACGTCCGGCAGTGTCACATGAATCTCCTGAGTTGAGTTGTTGCGGGACGGGAAGCTCAATAACATTGACACTCTGTGGAGAGGGAACGATTTGGACAGGTGAGCTAGGTTGGAGGATGATAGGAAGTTGTTGCTGTGTAGCGGTCTCATGAAAAGGTGAGGAAACAGAATGTGAAAAAACCCTTGGGGTATTTAACTCTTGAGAATAGTAAAACGGAACTTGAAGGGGACGAATAGTCTGGGTTGATAGTGGAACCTGATGAGGTATAGAAGGAACCGCAGCTATGAAGTCTGACTTAGTTAAGTGATTTGAATCCGGGTAAGACTGGGAAATGACTTGTTGCTGGGGGACAAAAAGGGGTTGGGAATAAAAAAAGGATGGGCTGTGATACATGGGCTGCTGGTAGATGAATCTTTTACTAACGGACATGTCAGGTTGAGGGGAAGAGAAGTGAACGGGTGCTATCACTGAGGAAGTGCTCGCAGCCGACTGTGAAAAAGTTTGCGAAGTCGTTGTCTGAATAGGGGAGTCAGATAAAGGGGCTAAGGGCGCTGCTTCTTCTGTCTGATTCTGGCCAAGCACAGCAAGTGATCCAACAGGTTTGAGGTGGAAAAACTGAACTGTAGGAGAATCCTCATCAGCACTAGCGATGCTAATAAAGGTGGGTTCCTGCTGACGCTTGAAAGTTAACATACAGTAAAAAAATGATAATTCCTTATCGAACGCTTACATTGTTCGACAGGGCATCGAGAAGTACTTTGTTCTGAATCCGGAAAGCAGCATCAAGCGATGCTTTTGTCGAGTTTCGCTCAATTTCGGAATCTGTTTTCTTTTCTTGCTCACTTTGAATGTTGTTCTTCGATTTCTCGTCCAAAATGCAGTGATGTTCGCTAGGTACGTAAGGGTATTCGCATCGGCACATTCCTGATACACAGCGCGCTGGGGGAGAGCAGACGACAATATCAGTGCATTCGGAATTTAGAGGCACTAAAAGTTATTTTACCCTATGTCAAAAACAGCATTTCTGTACGTACCGGTAGCAAAAACGTTTGTTTTTACGGTGGAACCGTTTTCTTCACAACAAACGAATATGATAACAGTAGAAAGTGCAAGGAGGACTTGAATGAAAGCCATGGAAAAAGCACTAAACTGCAGCTAGCATTGCAATGACTGAAGATTTCGTCTTTTATAAGTGACTTTGCGCAACTCTAGCGTCATTGTTCCTTTTATTGAAGTCACGATCGTTTGCAGCCTGATCGTTACTGCGCCTTCTTTGTGGACGAAGGTCCATTTGTTGCCATTTGTGTCAAATGTTTGCGTAGGCCTCCTCCGAAGCGAAAAACGCAAGAAAACAACTTAAGTAGAGTGGTATTTTTGTTTTCGGTGGCAAACAGTCTTTGGCGGTAGCATTTGGATTAACTGGATTCTTCAACACCTCAAAATACACAAAAGACTCAGGCACTTAGCGTGTTATACATATGTACGTACGGTACAAATTTTGGGGGCAAAACAAGGAAAATGCATCAGTATCTGATGTTCAACAAAGAATTCTAAGTATGCTGTCCAACAAAGTTGAGAAATGCATTTTGCACTATTGTGCAGACGGATTTCTGACTTCCAAAGCTATTAAGCAAAGATCCTGCATGGAAGGCTTTTTGTGCGATGAGTGCCCAATGCCGCCAGCCACGATCTTCCAGCTGAGGACATCAGCAAAAGGACGACTACCGCGCACACCAAACAGGTTCCCCAAGAGTACTACACGTGAATCACATTTTGTCACATGCGCGGGGAAGCGCAATCGCCGCCAAAGACTTCTCTTGTACCCATCCTTGCGTTCCTCACTTCACAGTCGACCGTCCGGAACATGTCGGAAACGGAGTCCGTCGACTACATTTATAAAAGGTTGGCTCATTTCTACGTAATTAAAAGTAACTACTAGCCGTTACGGCATATTTCTATTCAAATTCATATTAAACTAGCATCGTTATTTTTTCTGGAAAAATATTCCGGGGATGTTCGCTATACGTTCTGTTTCCCTGACAAAAATCCTCCATTTGTAACCATACACAGGGGATAATTTACTTTTCTATTAAATCAACGGCATTCGCCGTGCAAGATATCTTATAATGCGTAATGAAGAAACGTAGATCACCGTAGTCGTTGCTTCTCTTCCTTCTTCGGCACTCTTCGGCTTTTTGTGATTCACAACTGCGCCATTACCTCAGACATTTTGTGCGCTTTTCATGTTTTATGGGTAGCTTTTTTACTTTGGAGATGTCCCGTCACGAAACCCCTGATTGGCGCGCGTTCGCGACCACAAAGACCGAACACGGTGTCGGGGATCGGAAACTATTACACTAGTACCACAACGGCAAGCCGTTTTACTGTCACAGTCGAAATCCTCGCCTAATTTCGGTGTGTCGGTATGAGGTGTTATTTATTTCGTCCTTCTTACGTCAAAAGGTTTATTAAACGACATAAGAAACTGATTATGTAGACAATAAAGCACGTACCCGATAAACAGTGTTGCACCCTGTGGCTGCTTCAGTTGGAGGATAAGTGAAATGTGGGGTCAACGTAAGTGCTAACAAAGTGCATTAGTCGATACGCGATAAAGACGAAGTGTAACTAGCGAATGGGAGCCCAGCTTGTCATAGACAATAAATTTACGAAATGAAATACATGTATAGCACCACAGAATGTTAGATAAAGTGAAAGTTCTGAGTTAAGTGGTTGGGGAAATGAGCAACAGTGTCATCCAATTACCGCATCGGTTTTTCAAACCGCCTTTGGCTTGGGAGGTCCTGGGTAGGACATGACACTCACGGGTGGTGCAATCAATGGAGTGTTCATCTTAGTGCCATCATAGGTTTCGCTGAAACCGTCTTCTAAACCAGGCGTAGTGGACTCGGTACTGTGCGAACCTGGGCCGGATTTTCTTTCGTTCAAGTGCTCAAGGAAGTCACTGTAGAGCGCAGTGCTAATTTCACGAGCGACGATGGCGCCGGCGTGTCCTTCGATGAAACGCAGAAGAAGGCAGCCATCTGGAAACAGAAACGACGATTTGTCTTATTTGTTGGAGGGTGACTTACCTGGGCGAAGCCCGCTGTCAACGAATTCGCGGATGACGGAGTTGTCCAAGGATTCACTGCCAGCGTGCTTCAGCAGAGCCTTTGTGGTCTTCACGCGAATACCGAAAGGAATCAGGGAGAAGCAGCAGTAGATGAAGTTAATGAAAGTAGAGATGGCAACGAAGAGGAACCAAAACCTGAAGAAGAGCACTCATTAGTACATCTTGTTCATTGCGAATGGCGCTTACCAAACGAACAAGTAGATCTTTTCGTTGAACATGTTGATCATGATGACGCACTGAACGGTGTATCGGTGGATGTTAGCCAGACGTCGAACTTTAAAGTCACACATCGTAATGCGCGGGAAGATCTTGTTGGCATAGGTGTTCTCGGGGAGAATCTCACCGTCCCAGAGCTCCTTGAAAGCGGAAAAGCCGTACCACGTGCTGAGCTGATAGTTTTCGCTGGAGAGGAAGCTGTTCAGGATCATGAATTGTCCGACAATATTGACTAGGTAGAGCAGCTTCACGAACAGGTACAGCATGGAGACGTAAGATCCGAGACCCTGGCCGAAGCGGAAGATGAAGACGCGACGCGGTGATCGGCGGTGCTCCCTCATCTCAAGGCATTCGCTCACATAGTGTGCCAGTCGTTTCGTTTCGGCGCATCGGTCGTTGCTTCGCAAAGTTCGCAAATGGCGAGCGTCGGATACAGCGGTACTCAAGTCGATGCCTAAAAATCACACATTTGTACAATTAAAAATGCACTCCGGAAAGATGACGTACCACTCTGCTGGTGAAGGGTCTTCCAAATCCAGTTGGGAATGTAGAACATGACGGCTTGTAGCGCCAAGACGATAGGCACCCACTGATAGTAATTCAGTTCGGCTTCTTGGCGGTCGTCAATGCTTTCCGGGATCTGCTCTTCGAATGGAATGTAGTAAGTGTTCTTGATGAAGCAGTAGTCTTCCGCGTACTGTTCCCAGCCTCCTTTGAATTCCATAGGCATCCAGCACTGGATGGGCGAGCCCACATACTGCTTGGCAGACACCATGAGAGCGAAGAACGTCAGCAGCGTTGAGGTGATGAAGTAGTTGAGTCGATCGACGGGATCATCAAATGTTTGTGGCTTAAACCATTTTGATATGGCGTCATCCAGAAATGGTATCCCGAGCATTTTGAACGCTGAAATAAAAAATAGATACACGAATATAATATCACGATTGGGCGATGAATAACGGCGAGAAGTACATTTGGCGCGCGCGACGCACAATTTCCCGAATGGTAGAAGCAGAACAAAACCGCGCGGATTGGAGAGGATAATGGTGTGTGGGCCGTTGAGGGCGTCATGTAGATGTGGCCTATTGATGACCGTCGATCAACGTGCGAGAGCGCCGAGTCCGAACGGTCAGTGGAACTGAGAGGAGAGAGGCAGACCCGCACGCATTGTATGCAGAACGTCGCCTGTCGGGTTGGGTTATGTCTGGGGTTAGGGGTCACACGTACACAGCATACCATATCCACAGCAGCACGACGGCGGCAAGCCCTCGCGCCCTCACAATGCCCGTTGCGGTGCCAAAGTGTAAAGGAACCTAAAAGAAGGGCATTATGGAAGGAAGTTCTTCCTATGCGCATTTTATGGGTGAAACCCGCTACGATGGGGTTGGTCGTTGGCATACCATTCACTCATCGGCGATCTGTGCACGGCGAAAGGAGGCGCTCTTACAAGTTGGCGCGGACGACCCTAACGAATATTATAGAAGGACTAATCGATTGGAACTGTCCTTTTCGTTAGCATAACCTCGCCCGCAGTGGAGAAAGCACGCAATGCAGCCGCACATTACGGTCGGCATGTTTGGCAATAGTTGGGATAAACACTAGGCAGAGGATTCGCCCATTCTCATGAGCTCGTGACTAACGAAAGAGACCGGTAGTCACCCCTTATCCAATCAGTGTCCACGGTATGACTGTTCAAGGGCCGCGCAACTTCTGAATCATCATTCCAAGAACGAAAACGCGACAGAGAGCGATCGGCATGCGGACATCGAATCATGGCTGATGAATACCTCGACACAATGTCGGATCACACTTTGTGATCCCCGCCCGCATCCGTGCGGCCCGGATGCGCAGGTCGGTTATCAAAGGGAGATCTGAACGGAAACGCAATTTGCAAAGCAAAATACAAGAGGGGCCGCGGTGGGGTGAAAGCATTTGCCATTCACATGCTTAATCATCGTAACCAATGTAAGAGGGAGCACTAAATTTCAGTCAAAACATGCTCCTGCGAAAAGCGCACAGTGAGCGGTCAACGATTTTACCGTTGAAATTCCTTCAAAGATATGCTTTTATGCGGCGAAAAGCGATGCGAGAGCTCGAATAGCTCGAGCTGGACGCTGCTCTGATTATTCGCTACAGTAGGCGCCAATGGGCTCGATGACGCAACAAAGCTCTGCGCGCATCGCGAAAAACATATTAGATGAAATTTTAGTACAAAGTTGTAGAATTTCACCTGATTTTTACTATTTAAAGCGCAGTGAAGAGGAGCCAATTAAACAGCGACCGTCATTACGGCCGATTCAAAGGATACGGCAGCTTTGATCGCGCAGTGATTGAGTTTAATGCAAACAAACAGTGGCGATAGTGATCGTTCTGCGACGGCCGATTTTTCTGAGTTACAAAATGCAATCTACCGTAATACTCAAAAAGTAGAGGCTAGAAAAGTTTTGTCATCTTATCTAATTAGACGTGCGGAACCATCCTTTGCGAGCATAGGGGTGAAAAGTCGATCGGATCGCATTTTCTCGTAAGTGTGAAATAGTTATCAAATGAAGCAAAGAATGTTAGTTTAACGGATTTGGCGCTAACTCTTCCAGGAGCGCATTGTTTGCACTGTGTGCAAATGCTTCTTCGAAACGTGTTCAATTCTCCTTCCCCTTAAAATGACAATTGCAATTCAAGGTTGCATCATAAGGAAACAACAACAGTTTTTTTTATTTCTAGCGCTCTTAAATCTGCCTCAATATGACAGAAGGCGTCTCTAACTCATAGCATCCACCGGAGGATACTTTTTGTTAGATATTTTTTCAGTGTTGAGGATGAAACAACCGAGGACGCAGATGCACGTGCGGCTAATTCGAATCACCATTCAGAAGTCGAAAAACGAAGGCGCGATCGAATGAATAGTCTGCTCAACCAACTGGCTTTATTAGTTCCTAGCGCTGCCAACAAAAAGTACGACAAGTTAACCGTACTTCGGTTGGCCCTTCAATATATCAATACACTTCGTAAGTGCATATTTTTGATTCTGGTGCCGATAACAACGCAACATTAGAAAACTCGTCGCTGACCGACTTCAGTCTTTTCGGTTCCTCTTCCTCGATATCTTACAAGGACTTAAGAGAAATATTGGAGAAGGTATGGTTGCTAATAAACTTGGAATCAATGAAGACTATTACAGTCTGGTGACCATGTTCTACTGTTGACATCGACGCAAACCGCTGAAATCATTAATGTTGGTGAAAACATATCAGAAAAGCTACCGTGGACAGTGAACAGTCTTTGCAATCGTTCATGGATCGACGTCCTGCACCCAGATGACATAAAACCGTTCTTAAAATTTATTTGCTTTGAGGGGGACTTTTCTGCGTCTGACGCGGACAACGACGAAGTCCCTTTGAAAAGTTTGAGGCCGTCGAACGGAGTCGACCAGACACATCCTTCGCTTAGAAGATTGGTGGTCGTTCGGATGGCGAAGAATCCATTTGTGTGCGGAAATCCCTCAGACAACGACGACTTCGTTACTGTTGAGTGTCACGTGGCGATAGGCAATCCTCAAACCAAGGTGTCCTTGATCATCGCTCGACCAGTGAGCCCTAAAATAGGTAGGCTGTCTATAGGAAATAATTTTAAATGCATTTTAAAGAAGTAATGATAGGCTCGCGTTGGGCTTTCCCATTCAGACGTTCCTATTGTACAAATGCATTTTCAGTCGTCTTCGTTCCTTTTACTATTATCATCAACAACGTAGCTCGTATACAGCGAGTGGACGAAGCGTATGTTGTTCAGCATTGAATGGAACCACCATCTTCTGTTACAGAATTAGCAACGTCACCGATAAATTACCTCACGATTTAATCGGGAGCAGCTACTATGACTTGATCTACGACGGAGATCTCCTAACCGCATCCCAACTGCAGAAGTCAAGTACCTACTAATTCGCGTTCTTGCCTTTTTATCATCTTTCAGTACAAACAAACAGTGTTCAGAAGATTACAACGTATAGAATACGGTCTTCACGAGGAAAATTTGTTACCGTAACGGCCATTTGGAAACCGTTCACCAACCCCTTATCAAAGCGGATACAGTTCATAACAATCAAACATTTTCCTAGGTAAAGAAATCACATAAATGCCTAACGAACATAAGCAATTTTAGAATCATTGCACAGAAAGATGAACAAGACATACGCCAAAGCACACTGAAACAAATGTTACGCAATCATAATGATATAAGTAAAACATATTGCTAATGATGACCACCTAGAAACTATTTTCGCAGGTAACGATGGAATACTTGGTGTTGGACGCTATGGCCACTTGTGACCGACAACAGTTATCCTTTTTTGTCGTTCGCATACTTCACCATCAACTTGAAAACATCACTGTCCTGCAAGTTCTTCGGAGCAACTTTCTTTCCTGTAATTAAAAAAAAAAGATCCTTGAAGTGTTGGACGGACTTTCTATAATAAACAAACCTGAGATGTAATAGAAAAGATCCCATTCCATGTGTTCACCGTTAATAATACGATCGTACATATCCAGTTGTTCTTGCGTGAACACACTCAAATTCGTTTCAGCAAATCCACTGCAACAGAACGGAGTGATAAATTTGGCAACCATACAATAGCGAACCCGATCAGGATGTCATTTTCCAAAATACCTCGTTTCTTGCTTTGATAGAGGAGACGAGCACGTTGCTTCGCAATCCCGTCCTTCGGGTACGCACCATCAACAGTGCAAACTGCGCGCTGGAAGCTGCAGGCCGTAGAACTTAATGGGAATCCTCTGCACAGCAGCCGCGAAATCATACCTTAACGAGCAATTACAATCTTGTTTACAAACATGGTATATTAGATATGTCTCGATTCTTAACAACACATGCCCAAAGGGAAAAGTTTGCAAAATAAATTTATCCGTTGGCAGTTTCAAAACATTTTCAAAACATTAGTGAAATTACTATACTAGAAGTAAACGACTATCGACTATGTACATTTAAACAAACAAACAAAGACCCGTGTAGTTATCACCAGCGGCAAATGGGCACATAAAAGCAGAATACCGTTGATCCAAGGGCGAACGCAACGAGGACAAAGATTACACAAAAAATAAACAGCAAAATTTCCTTCTGAAAATTAAAGAGTACAAATGCAAACAATAAACATTTATGACACTTACCTTGTGGCTTCCATGCTGGGCCGTCAACGCTTTTCTAACATTAACTCTTGCCTTATTCGCAAAATCAGCCGCCGTACCAACGTTCAATTCAATATTATCAACGATTTGACCCTATAAAATAAAGACACTTAACGCACAGACAAAGTGTGATTACCTGACTTTCAACCAACATTGCCATATCTTGAAAAATTTCATGCAGTTCTCTGATACTGTTCTCAAGACGAACAATGTCTTCGTGCCTTGATTTAGCGTCTTCGTACAAAATCTGCTTATCGTGGTTAGCAAGCAACATCTAAAGAATGACTGCCTTGAAAGAATTTTTAGAACATAATACTTACGCCTTTGGTGTAGTCAAAGATTCTCCCAGTCTCAATAGCCATATCAATATCTTCCTCTGGCATTTCGCGCCCAGCTAAATTGACATGTCTTTGTAAAACAGGGAGGCTAGCATAATGTACTTACAGATGTCTAGAAATTTTCCAATTGTGTCTTTACACTTTTCTCGGTATCGGACTTGTTCATCATTAAACGCCGAAAGAACGTCTAGCAGTCGCTTACTAATATGGAGAATCTGGAAAGTCACGTCATGAGGAACAAAATTTGTTAAACTGCAAACCTGGTTTTGCTTAATTCTATCTGATGATGATGTGGCGTCCAGAGATTTAATGCTATCTTTCATCTCTAAACAACGAAAAAAAAAAGAATTAAAAAGCGCCTGGCTATTACTTACTTACCGTGCAGGCGCTCTCTATTCGCTTTAGAAAGAGCCTTGAACTTGTCCACGTGTTGATTTAGTTCTTCAGTATGTTCTAAAAGTTAGATGTTGCCTTGCTAATTATAAGGTCAATATACGTGGGTGAACACCAGGTTCTACCAAAATCTTCGAATGGATGAACTTCATCGAAGTTAAGCAGTTCGTCATTATGCCCAGTTCCTCATTGATTGCCTGGACTTCATCGAAAAACTAAAATACGGTTCACTTAGTGGTTGGATGCACGACAGTTGGATGCTTGTCAATTAGTGGATGACAAAACGATAGTAAGCAATACACAAACAAAGATAGCATCACACCACACACAACACTAATAAACTCGCCCATTACGTCGGACTTAAGCAAAAATGGGAAGACTGAAAAGTTGTTAATCGCATTATCACTTAAATGCATTTACTTTAGTTTGCGTTCAGGACATATCAAAACTCACCTGCTCTAAATATTCTGGATTACGCTCGCTGTCTAGTAAACGCTGTTCCTCAGCAACAAAAATATCGTTTTTTAACTGAGCAGCAAGCCCATTCAGCGATTTTTCAGAGCTGCCGGTGCTCAATCCACGCTAAAATTAGCATTACATGAAAATATTATCAGAAAATACAGTCCTGAAACTACCTGAAACTCCGCTAATCGATCTTTAACCATCTTCGCCAGTGTGGAGCCAAGTTGAAGTTATCCGTAGATGACTAAAAATGCACATATAATAAATGTTTCGATGTATCTTATCATATCAGCGGCACAGAGCGTTGAGCAAAAATTCCACCTATTATTGTGCAAAGCGTGAAGTCAATCTATCTAGACCTGCGCGGTGCTGTTGCGGATTTCCCTTCATTGCCTTGCGACTGTGGCAGGCATTGCCCACGCGGTGACTTGTCTCGCCTTCGCACGTTCGCGTTCTTCGGCTTCCTTCTCACTGTCACTTTGATGGCTCACCTCATGCTGCAAGTATTAGTAAACCTCGTACCGCTCTGTTTTCGTTGCGGAATTCTCTTTGCTGGAAGCAAGCAGCGCTGATCGGTGGCAGAGGTTGTGCGTGTGATTGCTTTGTGATTGTGTGCGTGTTTAACGTGCTTTTTGCCCTAATTTAATTTTTGCAAACTAATTCTACTAAAAACTAATTTAATTTTCCGGATGTCACTAGAATTTAATGAAATTTACAAATTTACAAATCAAGCTTAGTAACGTCGCTTAATCTCATGGTAAATAGCATAAAAACTTATTTGTGTTTTATTTTCAGGTAATCGGCACATCTGCAAATACTTGGGCCATGTTTCGACTAGCTTCTAAAACGGCGCTTGAACGGTACAGTCTGCAGACCGTACGCCATCAGTCAACGAATGCATCCTCTGGGGGCTCTGGCATCGGCAAAAAGTTGTTCCTCACAACTACTCTCCTTGGTGGAGCTGCTGGCGGAACCATTGGTTACGCGTATATTGACCCAGAATTTCGCCGAAAGGTGGAAGAGAACGTTCCACAATCAAAAGAGCTTTTCCAGACATTGCTGGGTCCACCGAGGTGAGACTTTGCCTTGTCGTGTTTATGTACCGTTATCCTTTAGATCTGGATTGTCTCCTAAGGCTTTGTCAGAAGTTGTTCCGTTGCCTACTTTAAAAGAAGAAAAAAAAACATCACTAAAAGTTGCTGATGCACCCACTACCATCACTACCACCACCGATAAGCCAAAGAAGCTTGTTGAAGTAACGCCGGTTGATGTGAAAAAGTCGGTGATTGCTGCTGTACCGGAACCAGTGCTGGATGTTGAAGCTGAAAATAGACGTTCGTTCCGTCCATAAATATTTCGGAATACTAAGCTGATTTCAGGTTTGGAAGACTGCATTAAATCAGCTATCCAAAGCGCAGAGGCGAAAGTCAAATTTGCCACTGACGCCAAGCTGAAAACGATTCAGGCCATCGACGATCACGCTAAGGCTCTTAAGAAAGCCGTAGATGATGGAGCCAAAGCGAACTGGAACAGCGTTAGTGTCGCTCTCAATGTTGTTGATAAGCACGCTGCGTGCGATGCTAAGGAAGAAGTTGACTCGCGTAACTACATCGATAATCTGAGCAAAGTAATTAATTGCTTGTTGCTTTAGGTTGAGTATGGTTTTATTTTAGATTGTTAATGACGGTAAGGCTAGCGCCAGCACAGGGAAGAATCCCTTGCTAGTGAATGCCACTGAAACCGTCAACAAACTGTCCTCGCAGCTTGATGAGTTGAACATGCTCGTGGAGAAGTCGCGCGGGGAAAGTCGTGTTTTTAACAAATATAAAGACTTGATTGATCAGAGCCGACGTCAGTTCAGTAGTGAACTGAAGGGAATTCTCCCCCATGTGGACATCAGTGCAAAGAACGCAAAGCTCTCTGAAGATGATTTGAATGCCCTGATTGCACATGCCCACTTGCGTGTTGATCAACTGCGCCGTCAACTTGCTGAGCAGCAGGTAGCACGAAAATGTTCCCCTCTAAGTTTATAATCATTAACATTAAGCTCTTCGAAGAACAGCACATCGCCAAAGCGATTGAAGACCAGCGTGTTTCTGATGAAAGGATTGCTGCCCATCAGCTAACTCTCGAAGTTGATCGTGTTAAGAAACAAGGGGATGTCGAAGTTGAAAAGCAGGTAGCCTGCTTTAAATGTGTTGTCATGCACATCAAAGTTGCAGATATTTGTAAATCGCCGGAAGTGGGAGTCTGAACTTGAAGAAAGACTGCGAATGGCTGCTGCCGCCCACTCAGAACATTTAGAACAAGTTGTTCGTACACAGAAGCAGTTACATGATATTGAGAATGCCCAAGCTGTCGAAGTATGTGAATTGCGTATACAATGTAACATTAAGTGGTTATGTTTAGGATGCCGTTAATAAGGAAAGGAAGCTCCATCAAGGTCAGGTTGAACTGGCGTTGTCCAAACTCGGTGGAATTGAAACTGCATTGAATAGTCGCGTTGCTTTGGTATGATAGGAGAAATGATGAATTGCGCAAAATTGTCTTTGTTATAGGATGCCGAAAATCGCAAATCAAAGCAGTATTGGCTGGCATGCCAAAATCTTATTGAATCTATTGTCTATGGTCAAAAAGCAGGTGACGATCTTGAGGCTCGACGCAAACCATTATCCAAGGAGGTACAAAGTTATGCCTTCTAAACCCCTTTTTCCCTCTCTATTCTAGGCAGCAGTGATTCGCGAAGCTTTTGGTCAAGACGAATTTGTTGACAAAGTCCTTGGCAGTTTCCCTGACCAGAGTTTGAGCACTGGTGTATACACCGAACAAGATCTGAAGAACCGCTTTAGCAAGGTTTTGTGTTTTTATGTGCCTATATATTACGCCCTACGTCTTGTAGATCTACAAACTCTCTCATCGTACGGCAAGAATCGACAACAATGGTGGAAGCGTCCTGAAGTACTTCTCGTCGTATGTGCAATCCCTTTTGACGTTGGAGTTGCCGCGGCGCTTTTCTGAGGATGACAAATTTGATGCCAACGTTTTGGACACTTACGAAATCCTCGCCCGAGCACGATATTTCGTGCAGAAGAACGATTTGTTGTCAGCCGCGAAGATGATGCAGCTTCTGACTGGAGAGCCGGGTCGTATTGCAAAGGACTGGATCCACGATGTTCGCACGCACTTAGAAACTCGTGTTGTAGCCGAACTCCTTCTAGCTCATGCTGCCGTTACTAGTATCCGATCGACTTATTAAAGAAGCTTTTGTATTGTGCCCGCAAAATCATTTAGAACGGAACTGTAATTTATTTCTACCGTAGGTCCATTGCACGTGTTTGGCATAGGTTAGGCTCTTTTTCTGTGATGGGAGGAAATAAATGCATGTCGTATTAAGTTTGCGGTTGTTCGGTGGATGCGGAAGATGACCAGTCTCACGTGCAGGCTTCCGTGATGCATGTGTATGCAGAGCACTCTGTGGGATAATGGGTTTTTGCGGAATGCTGCACGCACACTTACAGCACAGTTTCGTATCATCCTAACACGATGAGTTCTTCAAGACGTGATTGGTCAGAAGAGTCCTTCAGTCGCAATCACTCATTCGCTTCGAAGCATTTTGTTGTGATTCGCCAGAGATGCGTAGCATAATATTTATTCATTGACGCGAGAAAAGGCACTTATCGATAATATGGACCGTCACGAAGCACATGGAAAATGACCACGAACAGAACGGCTTTGTGTGTGGACTGCCATCCGATTCGGCGAAGCCTCGGCATACGCGACCGTAATAGGTCAACGTCTTCTTGCGACGGCCTCTGCTTCTGAAGGTGTGCGCAAAGACGGCTAAGTTCAACGGATAGATCGTCGGTTCTGGACAACCGAAGCCGTCTTCGAACACAGAATTTTCTTGAAAGCCCGTCGAAATTCGAGGTTAAGAATGCCGTAAAGGAAGGGATTCAGTGAGGAATTTATGTATCCCAGCCAAGTAAATGCTTGTGCCACCTAAAACGATGAAAATGCTAAAGGGCAGCTTGGTGGAGGTACCTTAGGGTGAATGCTGCAGGATTCGCAGAATGGGAGAATGACGTAGGCGCAGAAGAAGGGGAGCCAGCAGAAGGAAAAGACAAAAATTATGACGGCAATGGTTTTGGCGGCTCTTTTTTCCTTTGCGACGCTGATCTTCTCCCGTTTCCTTAGAACAGTGCGCGTGATCTAGGTTGCGTTCGCTTTCGTTAAAGCTTCCGGCACGTTCCCACCTGTTCTGCGGTTTCTTTCGGTGGTTCGCGAGACGATCTATTTCCTGAAGTCGTTTTAGAGGACTCTTGTGAAAATTGCCTTGAGAGGGAGCGATCTGCTTTCTGAATTGCAACAGCGGTCTTATATCCTACACTCACTATTCATTTACCTGAACAGGATCGTCGTTATTGTTCAGGAAAGGTTCGTCTTCGCGCTCGTTGGCAGTCCTCCTTTGAGTGTCGCGCCGCTCAGGTGGTAAGTCGTTGATGCGAAGCAAGGCGCTTCTTCCTGTAGAAGAGTTACTTGTAAAGATGACTCAGAGGGCGAATATTTTACCTCGATTAGTTCGAATGCGCTGGCGAGCGGAAAGAAATATTTTAACGTAGACAATGATCATTACGGCAAGAGGAACAAAAAATGATCCTGAGGCGGAAAAAACGACAAAAGCTTTTTCGGTAGTCAGTTCGCAATGCTGCATAAGCTTCTGTGATGACCAATCGTTCCAACCGATCAGTGGGGGAACAGAGATCACTCCACTTGTGACCCACACCTTAAATGACCGATAATTACTTCCTTCTTATTGGACCGCTCCAATGCACTTTTAATATGTCCTCTCTCTAAGAAACAATTTCCTGTTCCGGGACTATAACAGATACTCATTCATTCAAGTTTTCCTATGTACTTGCTAATTTTTGGACCTTCGCAATCAGAACAAATGGCTCTTTGTACTCGTGGCTATGTTGGGCCTCTGAATGGAATTGTACGCAAGACTATGGACTAAGTTCTTTTCTTTTCTTCCAGACGAATTGAAAACGAGGTGGACTTACGAGTACAATTATGCACAAAACGAACTTCAGTGTTCGTCTTTGCGCATAGTTTATTGGATCGTGAATGGCCCAGTAACGATCAATTGCGATGGCACACAGATTGAGTATTGAGGACGTGCAGAGAAGAATGTCCATTGTTGTAAACAACTGGCATACGGTAACGCCGAAGAGCCATCGGCCATCTAAAACACCCTACTTAGTGTCTTGCTTCAATCGTCCACGAGAAGAGGGCACTTTTGTCTCCTTTTGAGTTTTTCGTTGTTCACATCGATTATGCAAATTGAAAAGGCTTTCCTTATGTGATTTAGGCTCGGAGGATAATTTCGACAATTATAACGCCCGACTGATCGAACGCAAGGAAAGTAGATAAATGACGCTAACGATTTACTCGGGTTCCGTGTTTTGTTTTGCACTAAATGGAGCAGTGTCTGGGCAGTGCCATTAAACCAACCACTAACTGTCTTGAACGTTGAGAGCACATCTAGTGTTTCGAATGAACTAAATGCGATACATCGCTCTTTGGATGTCAATTAGATGATGATGGGTAAATTTGGAATTTGACACAACGCGGATAGAGGGCATAGTTGTTTTCGACGTTATTTCGGAATAATTACGGTAACCTCTCATATATTTTACGAGCACCCCCCACATGAATTAATTGCTCCAGGAATGTGGGGGCCGTTTTTCCCTTAGGCTAGGCTACAACTGCTGCGTTTGGCCCATTTTTGATCTCGACAAAATCGTGCCTCCAAATAGGCATATTCGTCGATAAGGCTTATTAATTGAGCCTCGTGGAGCAGCAAAGCTAAATGCGGAGGGCTTATCACGTCACTGTCGAATTTATCAGTAAATACGTTCCGCTTCAGCGAAAAACGTGAAAAGAGAGTCGAATGCGTTTTTGGGACGCCTAAACAAAAGGGATGCCATATTCTTTTCAAGAGTTCACGATAGCGTAAGAGAATACTCTAGTAAGTTTTTATGTCGCTGGAGTCCCTCGGTCATCTCAAAGAACGTACTACGTCAATGTCTTTTGCTCTGGAACCTTGAAATAAATAGAGCAACCCAACGAAGCTACTCAACTCTAACAAAGGTCCTTGTTCGCAAAAAAACGGAAAAGTTTAGAAAACATACCAGCAAGGAATTTGACGACGTGCAGTGGCATAACAAACACAGCTACTGCCAGATCGGAAGCCGCCAGAGAGACCAGAAAGTAATTTTGAACCTTTTTGAGAGGACGGTAGTTGAAGACAGCTAACACGACCATGGAGTTTCCGATTACTGTCATAATAATAATGACCTGTAAATATAAAATGACATATTGTCATAAAAGACGAACAAACCAGGTATGTTATTGTACCTAGGACGACTTCTACGAGTGGGATAACCGAGCGTATACCCGACGACGAAGCACTCGCTGAAGGCAATTCCAGCGACACGAGATGTTCGTGCAGCGAGGCAATTTTGCCGAGAACCATCTCATCTGAACTGTTTCTTTCCATTACTAGAAGCGTGGAACGGCGTGCGCAGAGCTTCTTCTTGAAGTCCTTGCGTCGGTGAGATTGTAACAGGAAATAGGCTCAGTTGTTGGAATAAATGCTGCGAAATCGAAGTCTACGCCGCAATTAGCTTTGTTATAGATTGTAGATCAATTAGGAGGGCAACAAACTCAGCTGGAGATGAGCCAGAACAAACCGCTTGGATACTAAGTGACTTAGACGACAAGCAGTGGTGGCTAGCTTCCAGCATCTATTGTTAGCAGTTGGAGCGGGTCGTGAGATAATGACGACAATCACAACTATGCATCTAGCTGACGAAGTGGCGAAGAGGGCTGATGTTTTAAGAACGAATTTGGAAGAGCGGCTTCGCTGATGGCAGCACAACAATACAGCTTCATTAAAATTTCAAACAGACAAATTACGTAATGAAAGGGCGGAGGGCACAAAGATTCGGATGGCGGTTAGACGCTTAGAGTACACTATTTGTTCACTTGCATATGAATGAGGCTAGCGGCCGGAGGCGGATCGGAGCGTGCTCAGGCTCGAAGGCTGGCCGTGGCATTCGCACATATATTGGGAATCAGAAGAGAGTTCACCCTTAAAGCCACAGACGAAAATAAAAGTGAAAGTGGTAGCGACGGCGATGGTGATTTGATGCGAAAATCGTGGGAATCACGGCCCACTTATAAAGCAAACAACATGCGCCATTCAAGGAACTGTAGGCGCTATTATGATGCGATGCATTAAGCTTACTCATCCAACTAAATTATTCACAACAATCGTGCCAAAGTGATCTACCAAAAAGCTCGTGGGAAAGCTGTCTCGATGTAGTGAAAAACAACAAAACAACCGTCGTCCTGAGGAATTCGGCACTTTCGCGATTTTCTCACGTGGAATGTAGAAGCACATAGGGAGTGGAATAATTTTCGAAGTGGAAAAGCGTTTAAAAGCATCGGTGAGTTCCAGCCTTCCGAAGCAAAACAACAAAAACCGACAATCCTGCTCACCTTTCAAACTAAGGAGCGGAAGTCTGATTAGACACACGTAATGCCTTTCCCGTTCCAGACCACCGTTCCTAATGGGTTCACGTATGGCATAATGAAGCGAAATGTCGTCGCAATTAATGATTGTCATAACATTATCTAGGCGAAGATGCTCTTGAACGTCACAAGAAATGTGCGCGAACGTGAAAATTATTTTAGTGAACAATCAAATTATGCTTTCGAGAGAATAGCCAATTAGTCCACTTAGAACTAATTCCATTTCCGTTAAAACTATTACGTCTCAGTATTGTTTGCGATTTGTCCAAAATACTGTACGTATATAACAATGTATAATTAACAGAAAAAGTGTGAACCCGGGAATACATTAAGTGTTCGGCGGATAAAATGCGTAAGAACACACAAGCGAAATTCCAAAGGGCCCTGGCCGGAGATGAGCTAACAAGTGACTTCCGACCAGAAAGGAAATATGAGAAAAGTTTGCGGACAGCCAAAGTTTACACAGGAAAGTGAATTAGGAGTGACAGCAAACGAATGCAAAAATTCTAAATTTTTCGATTCGAACACAATTTGTAATTACGGTGACGCGAAAGAGGCGCAAATCTACTGCTGACCGCAAAAGCTCAACCGTTTTTTTTCTTTGTACTACGTTCCATATACATGTCGATAGTACATTGGCTGATACACCTACTGCTTTAAGCACATAGCTCTACTTTTGATTTTTGTGGGCAGAAATCGCAATAAGCATCGAGATAAACAGCAAAACCTGTACGGGGATAGTTGTCACCACCTAAGTATTAGATGCGTTTCTACAGATGGGCCGTTGATAGTAGTGCCAGATGAATAGCCTCCAAATAAGGCCGAAGATAATGTCTACCTAAGGCGCTATGCATTTCCTATTCTAAACTGTTGTTTAGTGATGGGAAAAATCATTATTATAGGGAACAGCTAATGTTCTGAGAAATACGGTTGACGATAGTGGCATCAAAACAGTGAAGGGTGCCTTAGGTGCTATGCATTTCCTATTCTAAACGGCATTTCTGACCATTTAATGACTGTTTAGCAGTGGACACGGAATGGGTCACATATGGCTAAATGAACTGAAAATAGAACCATAAAGGACCACTGGGACAGTAAGTGAAGCGTTCTCAACGACAACCGCGATGATGCCATTTGCAGTGTTCAAAAAAGAGCGGAGACTTCAGAAAGTAGTTTTTTTTTTGCTAAACTGCCTCCTAATGAAAATGCGTCCTTAATTATCGTGTAGCAAATGGTTTTTGCTGAAGTAATTGCCTTCAAAAACACAAACACAAGACAAATGAGAGCAGAGAAAGCGAAGCTTGCTACACCTTCCAATGTCACACCTACTTGGCTAACGGATAAAGACTGGGGATGTCACAGGGTTGGTAAAATATGAAACCTACGAATGATATGGTTGGCTGCTTCTGTGCCTGGTGGTTTCTTTTGCAAATTTACGTAAGTTTTTTGCAGTTTATTCTACTCGGATGCAATCAGCTCCGCCGAAGGAACACTAGAGCCAGTGACTACGGTGCAATACCTCTTTCGTGGGTTTATGAGACGTCCTGAACGGCATGATGCCTTTGATTCAAGAATACAAATGATGATATTCGTAGGGTACTGTAAACTTTGGGGATTTGCAAATATTTAAGAACAGATTGTCATGTACCTTCCGTCGTTCAGACTGTGCTCTTGTAATTGGTTCAAAAACATCGTTCGTGGACAAAGAACGAAAAAACTTCTCGCTCGACATTTTGCTGTCGATTATAGGCAGCGGTTGATGTGCGTCTTCTGTTCTCCACAGGAGGGCAGATTTTCCCTTTCTGAAAATCGCTCTCTTTGTTTTTCTTTCGTTCCAGAGTACGTGTATGTAAGAAGTAACTATTCCCACTCTGTGGATGAGGAACAATTTTCAGTGACGATAACAGGACTATTCCCAAATGGTATGTTAAAAGAATAACGGCTTCAAGTTCCCAACTCGGACAATCTTTGATTTCTTGCTTTGCATGATTGATGCGAAACGCGCCGCCGCCGTTTAGTCACAGCCTCAACAAACTTAATTTTGGTGTGGCGTTCTCTGGGATAGCTACCCATGTGAAATCGACGGCTTATCTGATTGAAGCTTTCGTGGTCCTCGGGGCCAGTGTTGCAAGGCGGAAACCACGCCCTTGGACCTTCACTGATCAATCGGCATTCTTTTGGCCGACAAAGGGAAATGTCTCACGACGTAGTTGCCCACGCTACCTCTCCGGAACACGAATGTGTTGACCTTCTGCTTCCGGAGCGGCGCAATAATAATTTAGCGATGTCTTCGACTCAGGGAGAAATGCCGAGTACGGTAAGTGTCCTTCGTTTTCGCTGTACAAGCGACTGATCTTCACAACAAAGTGACCAACTTTCTTTCGTTCGTTATGGTTTCTCACTTTCCAAAACACCTCTACAGTGATTAGGTGTACATATAGTATACGAAATTTGTCTAACGGCGCCACCATAAACAAAGTTTTCTTCGTTTCCTATAATTCGAGGAAAATACGATTCGGAAACCGAATTTTGTTCGTCAGGACAGTGATTTTTTTTCTAACGAGGAACCGGAACAAAGTTAGCCACAAGAAAACGGATATTCACTGTGTTCTTCGGTTTCAAATGCATTACCCCGGTGGCATAAGGCTGGCTGTCTCTGTGATTAACATCCTTTCGGAGGGCGCTCTAACTGATTTAGAGGGGCACTGGCGCCTATCTTTTCCGAACTCAATTTTGTTTCATGCACTTTAAGTCGAATTGGCTCTTGTGGGGGCAGCTAGAGACCCATTAAAACTTGGATTGGCATGAACACCCCGCAATGAAAAGCGATTTTTTACTGCGTCCGCCCCTCGTTCACGCTTTTATTTATGCGAAAAAGAAGGAAAATAAAACCAATTTTCTTGTTATGATAGAAATGAAATGTTTCAGGTTCAAACGGCTGACAAACCCGTTGTCCTAATGCTTGCACCAGCTCAGATAACAAATGAAGGCGTCGAGGAGACACGCAGGCGGATCCAAGGATTACACGCGAAATGAAGAATTAGCCAGCGTCGAGCTGTGTCCACACCGCATTGCCCACCTGCAAAATAGCATTCGATGACTGTTTATTAGCATGTATGAGTTTCTATTTCCTACAAAGCAAACAAATAAAAGCTCCTTGTCATTTGATAAAAGGTTACGCTGTCGTTCTGAGGTCACATTAAGGGCTGTTCTCTTTGGGAGGCATTACGGGTCAAAATTCAAATGTGGTTCGTTGTGTTATGCTTATCAGCAATCGGGTCCTCATGCTTAGTGGCGTTGTGTACTTTGGAGCTCTGATATGCCGAAAGATATTAACAGGATAACGGCAACTGCACCCCACACATTGCATTTGCGTGAGTTGGGGTAGTGCCTTCAAGGATCAGCCTTCAAACAAGCCATGGGCAGTTGATCTCCTGCTTGGAGC
The DNA here is from genome assembly GCA_030435675.1 of Steinernema hermaphroditum. Taxonomy (NCBI): domain Eukaryota; kingdom Metazoa; phylum Nematoda; class Chromadorea; order Rhabditida; family Steinernematidae; genus Steinernema; species Steinernema hermaphroditum. The sequence goes on along the minus strand of CM059625.1, from coordinate 8,599,174 downwards.
TATGGGAACATTGTTTATCGCTTATCAGGCACATTAACCGTGACACTTTGCCCTCACAATTCCGGCGACGCTATCTCACTGACTGCACTACAGCGTCGTCCGGTGCAAAGGTGACTTTGATGGCGTGATTTCATTCACTGGTAAGTCTTTTATGTCGTGGGGTTAAAAAATAAAGCCCCGCCCGCGATCAACTGAGCTTATCACTGGGACATTGCCGATTGTCTGCCATTTCCGTATTTGCAATTGACAACCGGTCACGAGATACCTACTTTTCAGATTTTCCCTTTCTTACGGGCTAGTTTTGCTTTCGTGTTGTTGTGAAGCCTTTCTATACTACGGACTCATCTGTTCAGGGTGGTTTAAAAAGGATGGAGTCACGGCGACGAGTGGCTGATACGTATACAGGAAGAAGCATTTTCGTGACGGGCTTCACGGGATTCCTGGGTAAAGTACTCGTGGAGAAGCTTCTCTGGGCCTTTCCGGACATAAAAAATGTCTTCGTGCTGGTTCGAGACCGTAGAGGAGTCGCCCCGAAGGACAGAATTCAAAAACTGTTGGAGGTATGTCATTACAGTCTTTGTGACTACTATACTGCCAACTTTAGAGTCCAATCTTCAATCGACTGCGCCTTCGTGACTCATCGATTTTCCAAAAGATCATTCCCTTGACTGGGAATTTGATGGAGGAAGAACTCGGTCTCAACGAATTGGACATGCGACGTATTTGCGAAGAGGTTTCCATTGTTTTCCACTGTGCTGCTACCGTAAAATTCGACGAGGTTCTTCGTGTGTCAGTGGAAATGAACGTCTTGGGAACACAGCGCCTTATCGCGCTCTGTCACAAAATGGGAAATCTCGTCGTAAGCTTGATTTACTGTTGTTTTGTTGCGATGGAGACGTGTTTGAGGCAGTAGTGCACGCAAGTACTGCTTACGCCAACTGTGACAAACCCGAAACGAACGAATCCGTCTATCCACCACCTGTGCATCCCGGAAAGCTGATTGACTCGTTCGAGTGGATGAACGATGGCATGATTAACAAGCTAACGCCAATGCTTCTCGACAAACGACCAAACACGTTGAGTTTTCGACCTTCACTTCTTAACAAAATCGTTTTGCTAAATATGTTTGAAGAATTCTTAGTTATGCTACTAATAATCATAAGATACAGTAGTCGGTGCAGATTCATAGTGATATCCTTGCAGGTACACCTTCACTAAAGCGCTCGCCGAAATGCAGCTTGTGGAAGACGCGCGACAACTTCCCGTCATCATCGTTCGGCCGTCGATTATCGGCGCGATGTGGAAAGACCCGCTTCCTGGATGGACCGACAACCTAAATGGTCCGACCGGCATTTTCGCCGCCGTATGTTCTATAAATGTGGGTAAAATCAAGAACCCTACAAATTCAGTGCGGAAAGGGACTTATCACTAACATGTGTGGAAGCACTGAGTCTGTTGCTGACATCATTCCCGTAGATGTCGTCTCAAACATGATCATCGTAGCGGCTTCTCATCGAGCTAACAAGAAGTAGGTTGTGCCTATTCTTCTGTATTTCATCATTCACCGTTTCCGGTACGACGACATTCCTGTCATGCACTGTTCTTCGGGCGTCTTGAACCCGCTTAAGTGGGAACGCATAGTCAACTATCTTCAGAAGTTCTACCACAGTTACCCCTTAGATTCCTGCTATGGAGTTCCATCTACACATTTCCACACGAGTCGCAAACTGTTCCTCTTGAACTTCTACATGAAACATTACTATCCAGCTCAGGCGCTTGACCTATTAGCGCGCATGACAGGTCGCGATCAGATGTATGTACGAATGTACGGCAAGATCTGGAAGATGATCGAGACTCTCCACTTCTTCACTACGCGTGGCTGGACATTCCAGGCCAAAGGACTTCTTATGCTCTGGGACGATCTCTCAGAAGAGGACAAAAAGGTTGCCACTTCAGCATAGCTTGCATAAAATCGCTAAAGTTTAGATTTTTAACTTCGACATTCGTCAAGTGAATTGGGACCAGTATCTCTTTGATTACCTTATGGGAATTAAAGTGTATCTCCTTGGTGAGAAACTGGAAGACCTACCAAAGGCACGCTCAAATCTTGTTCGGTAACATCAGATTTAAGTAATCATTTCCAATCCTCGCTTTCAGTTTGAAGCTGATTACTATGGGAGTTAACGCTGGATTCTGGGGTTTGATGATTCGTTATTTCGCATGGTATACTACTGTGGAATTAACTCTTTAAAATATTGGTCATTTAGGAGAAAGACGAAGAATCAGAAATGGATGCTATGGCTCGGCGGATTCCTTGCCACTTACATATTCCAGAATGCAAATTTCAGACCACAAGTTCATTTGAAGTCTCTTTCGGACTACAAGCAATCAGCTCAAAGTGCCTAATTCTGTTGTGAATGTTTTTATCAAACAGCAAGAGTACTGAACATTGTTGCAGAGTACGTGCAAAATGCCATAGAATGTGATCTCAGCGGGCGACGAAGGTGCACCTTTCATTTTTCAAAGTGAAACGCTCAAAGGCGTTACAATCGAATGATGAGATGTAACAGAGAAAGGATTGATTTAGGAAAGATTTGACTTCAGTGTTTCAAGATTTTAAGAATTTCGGCTCTCGGTGGTGAAACAGTTTGGGATAGTCATTACAATATGAAACACGAGAACCCACTGTAAACAAAACGTCGTAGAATTGAAGGTTCTTCATGTGTTTTGATTTCAATTCCAGAGTCGATATAACTTTATTCCAAATGAATAATGTCCTCTTTTTACACTTATAGAATTGTGCATTCGTTGGATGATGGTGTTTAAGCTGAATTGTGGCCATTTAGTTGATAGCTGCCTAGGTAGATGTTCTCAGAGTTCGGCGATGACTAACCTATTGTTCTTCTAGAGGGAAGAATACTGAAACAGAATGTATGAGTTGGCATCTCAAACGAAATTGATGTAATCGAACGGCGGATATCGCGGCGAACTCGCATTGATCTCCGCACACATGTGACCGTAAAGTGCGTGTGTAAAAAACTTTTTTTTCACACAAGGGATCGAACAGGTCCGTTGGCTTGTTTGCGACTCATGAGAACACAACGATGAGTCAGCTGTTGGTTGGTGAAATTTAGCAGTTGTGAAGGAGAGCATCAGGTAATTTATTGGAGGCGTATCGTTCTTGTTTTCTTTGCCCTCCAGTGGTCTATAAAGTTCGCCGATTCATCGCCAAGGCGCTGTTGATCAGTTGTTGTAACGCGATCTCGATGAGCGGAAGCACTGTTTTTTTCGGCTTCGTCCTGGTACGTTCCACTACCGTATTTTGTGCATTCGCCAACGATTTCTAGATCATCGCCGTCTTCGGTCTTGTTTGTGCACAAGACTGCAACACAAATGGAGACTGTAGTGGTACGTTGAAACTTTGTTGGGTAACAAAGTGTTTCGTTAGATGGTGACCAGTGTGTGGGAAGACAATGTGTGATGTTGCCTTCCCTTACATGTCCTAAGGGAATGCATTACGAACGGTGTGGATCAAGTTGTCCCGCTGACTGTGAGCAAAAGCAACCACAGCTGTGTCCTGACATCTGCGTAGAGGGTTGCTTCTGCGACGCAGGCTTAGTTCTCAATGATGAAGGACAGTGTATTCCCAAAGATCAATGTCCTTCCGGTGTGATGAGCTGCTTGTCCTAAGAGGTTAGATGTGTTCTTTGCAGTGAAAGCAGAAATTGTGAAGAGGGAAACGAAGGAACGAAAGCAAGATCCGAGGTGCCCTTCGAAGGCTGAATATCGTGAATGTACCAACCTTTGCCCCGAGAAGCACTGTGGAAACATCCTCGAGGTTGCCCTCTTTATTTTGATCGGTTGTTTACACCCTCTTTAGAAGAGCACCTGCTTTTCCCTCCGATGTGGAGAACCCGGGTGCATGTGTGTGGAGGGGCACGTGCGCAAGACGACCAACATCAAGGACGGCTGTGTGCGTCGAGAAACGTGCCTCGCCGACGCCCGGCAGAAGAAGGTGCAGAAACGACAAGGCTTTCTCGGTTTGTGGCAAGAAGTTGGCTCTTCTCAACTGCAATGATTTAGACGCACCGGTCCCTGTGTGCCGAGAGAACGAAGAGCTGAAATCCTGCGGCACAGCTTGCGAGCCAAGCTGTGAGAACCCTGAGCCCAAGGTGTGCACTTATCAATGCGTAATCAACCAGTGTGAGTGTAAGTATGGCCTTCTGCGTCACAAGAACGGATCTTGTGTCCCTCGTGAGATGTGTCATTAAGGTGTTTAATAGATTTATTATGTTCTTTCATAAATACTCGGAAATAAATGGCTATCTTGTTCATCTTATGTACAGCTTTGAAAAGACTTGAATGTTTCTGGAAAGCCACAATCGAATCTCAGTTGACCATAAATATGTAGTTCACCGTTTAGTAGATGTAATTACCCGGACCATCTGAAAACAAGCCATTATTAGCAAGGCACAAGCGAGCAGTGTGGACCTTTCTTTGTTTCTCTACGTCACCTCCTCGAAAATTTCGTTTCCGCACATTCTGATGCACAGAAGAAGTTTGTCTGGACAGATTTGTATCACTCTTTTCCCCGCCACTCGACCCTTCACTGTCTTTGCTTTCGTCGGCCGATGTATCGATGGATTTGTTCAGGTTCAAGTCCTTGAACGTGCTGTCGATTTGCGAAGAAAGAATTGGAAAGCAGCGCTTCATCACCTCGATCCACGACTTTTGAAGTTCCTCGTCACTTAAAAGACATTTTGAAAAAAATCAACCGTAAACGTTGTTCTTACAAGTCGTCGACTGCTTCCACTTCTCTGTTTGGATGTTTCAGCGCGATATGTGATTTTATGGAACAGTATTCGTATGCCGCATAGTCGCATTCTTCGCAGCGAAACTGTTTCACGTTGTAATGCCGCTTCGCGTGATTCATAAGCGTTGAGAGCGGACAGTTGGATGTCATCAGTTTGTGACACAGCTGTAACACAGAGCATAAAGCGCTAAACGCCAGAACACACTGACCTCGCAACGTATATACAGTAACTTGAAATCTGAATTCTCGGTACTCTGCGAGGAAGCACCTTCTTGGGCCAACGTTTTGATCTCTTCTGTGTCAAATTTTGGAGCTAGCTGACCCAAATCGGCAATCATTTTTTCCTCCGAATTGTCATCTAGGACGTTGGTTAGTCCTTCGTTTCATTGAAGAGTTCTTACTCGCTGTGTCAGGAAAATATCGTTTCACAAACATAGGAAGATTACTTCCGGGGGGCAGCGATTTCACGGAAATCTCGGCTGCTCGTTCAGAGTGCTTTAAAGCGATGTGCAAACGGACGTGCCACTGAAGCACCACAGGGTGAGTTCAGCAGAACCGTGGTGCCACTTACTTGACTTGTACTTTGATAGTCGCACTCTTGACAAGAAAAAGGGACACATTCGGAGAAGTGAGTGGAGTTTAGATGGGATATGAGGTCATTGCTCGAAACAGGTAGTGCGCATTGAAGACAGACGTGTGTTGTCGGCGATGAAGTTGCCTCCGAGGACGTTTCTGTCGATCCATCGTTGGCTGATTCACGCTCTGTCTGTTCGCCGGAATCGTTATTCTTTCCGCTCTAAAGATCGAACCGTGTTTACTCCCAAACGGGTATGTTTATCGCAGCGCACCTTTCCGTAGCCGGGAAAGCATTTTTCCATCAACACTTCCCACTGGTGCTGCATTTCGGGGGTCAGTGCGTCGAACGGCTGACTAGCAACATCCTTGTGGTTGTTCTGCATGTGGAGCCTCACCTAAATCGTTCGATAGAAACACGAAGGTGGTGTGCCAAATCAACCTTAGCCATTTCGTTATGCGCGTAAAAACAGTGCACACACCGGAATTGCTTAAGTGCAGCATGTCTTCTGACGTGATTGCTCAAATTCGACAGACGACTGGCCATGATCCTATTTTTGCAAAGGCGACACTCGGCGTACAGTTGGCTGTCATCGTTGTCGGCGTTTCCATTTCGATTGCGAGTTCTTGTACTTGGAGTTGACTGTCTTTTTGGCTGAACCGTTGTAAGAACAGCGGACGAGCTGACGTCGGGAGACGGGCTGGACTCAGAGCAGGCGACACCTTCTCCGTCATCCTCGGTCACATCAACTATAGAACGAAATGTAAATTGGAACAAGGAGTTGCACCCATACGGCTTAGAGTGCTTTCTCGTTCAGTTTCGGCCAAGGTCCTCGTGGAGTCGTTGCATTCGCTGCTGACGGCGGCCGAAATCGACGCTCCGATTTGCTCCTGCAGAAGATCAGCGATGACGTTATACGGTAGGAAAGCGTTCTCGCGCACTTCATTGACGAACGACACTTCGACGAATCCATTTTCCAGCTACAAGTTCACTTTTCCGACAGCGGCTAATGCCGAGAACTTACCAATAGCTTATAGAACGAGAGAACGTCCGTTGAGGGAGAAAGCTTGACGATCGCGTACTGCGGAACGCTCACCTTACTTTCCGACGACGCGGCGGCATTGGAAGCGCTGTTCACTTGATCATGGACACGAACTTTCAATAGTTCGATTAGGGCGTCCGTTTTGGAGCGTTTGCAGCTGCGTCCGCAGCTCGTAACTCTCCTGCAATGGTCGGTAAACACAGACCGTCGGTCTCGGATTACGGTAGGCCTCGGAACAGCACCGCGCTGCCCACTCAGCGGCGCATTTTCAAGGAAGCGGGCGTACTGTAGATCTCAGAATTCGAACGTAAACACTCAGGCTAGCAGATGTTTAAGGAGATTCACGCCTCCGTGAAATCAACAATAAAATGTGTCTGTTGTATAGTTTTGACAAAGCTCATGGGACACTTAGTGAAAGTACATATAGTGGAGACGATCAGGCACGGTTCACAGTGATAAGCAAGTGTTGAGTTCTTGTGCTTCACTCAGAAATGGTTGATAGCAAATGCTGCTCTCGTTCGCTCAGACGGCGGCGGCAACGACACAACGTGGCGAGAGTCTCCTCCTGCCTTCGCGCGCGACCAGAGGCATGTAGAACGGCGCAGAACGACGCTTGGTTTCCGTGCTTTCCGTGGCTGTTGCATGCAGCATCGATCAATACAACGACGCATGCAGTGTTTTCGGCCGGCCCAGAAGCGCTAATAATCTCGAAGCTTGCGCTCGCGATTACGTTGCGTGCCTGTGGGACAAGTAAAGGACAACGAGGGTCGACGCCGATACAGCCACGCGTCCCATAATGACAATGGACCTGACGCAACGAATCTTTTATCCGTGACGCACTCTTGAAAATAAAGAGGATCACCACGGACATTCGCCTCCGGTAAGGAGTGCACGCCAATGGCGGCGCAGAGTGACAAAATCCGACACGCTGCGTTTGCTGGCACATTTCGATGGGACGGCCAGTGGCCAAGTTGTATGCTCTCGCGCACAGCGAACAGCTGTCTCGCCTCAGGAAACACGCCGACTTTTCCAGACGCGCAGCGCACTACCCTTTGCAAAACAACAAGCGCACGAGCAACCCTCTACCCTCCTCTGCTCATTCGCTCACACACAGGCTTTATACATCCCATATTAATGCAGAGTCACCCTCTCGTCTCAGTAATACCTTTCTTCATTTACTGAAAGCAACGAATATCGGTTTAGTTCTGGAGACGCTGAACCGATCGACATAATGATGAGATGTTGGAAATCAAATGTGGATCTGAGTATTGGAACAGGTGTGGAATGGAAAGCAAAAGCACAATGTAAGCACATTAGAGCATCTGGAATACATGTTGGAATAAAGCTGTGGCAAAACGACAAGGAGCGAAGGAATACAACGGCACTCTAGAGCTTAGAATATGCGTGGATTGACACTGGGTTCTATATAGATGAGTAGGTAGATGCAATTCACTGAACCGGATATATTCAACCAGTTTTGTAATATTTGCAGACTCTTCCATGTTTATCGAAAAAGTTTAAGCAAATTGGAATCATTAAGGGAACGGAACAGCTCTCATCACTATTCAAGGAAGGCTCTAATCACTACAGCGGAATCTAATGTGCGTTGTCTACCTGGAATGAAGACTACTTGTGCAAAAGAGTAACTGGACGTGCCTAGTTCACACAAAGGAAGTTTGCACCGGATGTCGATTTCGTTATTTTTGGATTTTAATTATTTTGATTTGTACAACCATAATTAGAATTGAAGAGGGTCATAAATTATAATCTATTTGTCAGCTAATGCTGTGCTAAGGGTTTAAGTAGCAGATGTCATGCATCTCCGGTGACGTGAGGAATGCCGTTGGAAAACATAACCTAGGAGGAATAATCGTCGGAGATGGAGACACCTTGCTGCATATAAATTGGTTCATCGAATGCGCCGCTGCTTCCGATGTCGATAGGCATTCCGAAGAGACCATGGTCTCCGAGAAGCACTGCTGACTGTCCGACAGAAGTCTCCAGCTCTCCGCCCCATTGCATTTGCTTAAAAGTAATTCGGTGATCGTACATTATTTTCGTGGGGTTCTACCTGCGACATGGTGCCGGAGACGTCGTTCATCCCACAGTAAACACTGCCATAACCGTCGGAGGAGATGTGGTTTTGATTCGGAGAAGAGTTCGAGTAGTCACCTTCAATCCACTGTTCGTTCCCATTCTCCTCGTAGTTGCTGAGACCGTTCATACTCGAAGAACAGTACATCACACTTTCTGCAGAATTTTTTGCTTTTTAACCAATAACTCAGACTTTTCGCAAACCTTCCTCATTTCTCTGCAGCACGTCCATGAGTTCGTCGAAGTCCTTATTGTCATAAGGGTCGGAGACCTGACTCGTTGGTGGAGGTAGAGGCTGGGCTTCGACTGAGTTGTCAGAAATTGGATTATGAGACACATAAACCACGTTTGCGTCTCTGATCTAATTAGCTCGAGCATTGTCATTTAGTCATTCAGAACAGTGACTACCTCATAAGCGGAGTCGGTCTTCGCTGCTGCGTCTACTGTAACCTGAGAGTGGAACGCATACGAACTGTCCTCCACATAGGTCTGAACAGAGGCGTTGAAGTCTAGATACTGAGGCTGAATCGGGCAGCTGGTCACCACTTCTCCAAGTGTGCCGCCATTATGAATTTCCTGTACAGGGGAGCCCATTTTGTCTGTTGTGGTGTATACCGCCTGAATCTGAGCTGCCTCGGTTTCTCGTTCTACAGAGGCGTTTGCTGTTGTTTGCGACGCATAGGAATTATCAGATTCGTTCAACGCCTTCGAAGCATCCTCGAGAACCGTTCGAAAGATTTCCTCCATGTCAACTGCTAAACGACAAGGTAATATGCGAAAGTTAAAGGAATAATTTTACTTGATGAGCCTTGAGATCCAGAGTTGGTTTTTGTGTTATCTGTACCAGCGCACTTACTCTGCGACGTTTCCTTGTGATTCAAAGCTTTGAGAGAGTTCATCCGCGACCATATTGATCTAGCCATACGCCATCTTACACAGGAGCGAATCTTTAAACATACTTTATTCCATTGCGTTTTTTCGGCGCTCCCTTGCTTGACTTTTTGCAATTTCCTCCGTCAGTGTTGTCTTTGGTCTGGATTGTCTCAATTTCTCCGTTGTCTGTCGTGATCTGATCGTGTCCGTTTTGCTCAGGTATGTGGCGAGCAGTCTTAGTGCACATGCAGTTGGAAGTGCAGTTTTGAGCTTGTTCGCCAGCGCACTGATTCTGTGGTTCGGCATTTTGACATGAAGCGCTCTTTTGGCCGTTAACTTCAGTGTTCACCACCGAGACCGTTTCCTGGGCGCGTGATTCGCCTTGCTCTGTCGATGTGGTCGGAGTGGCGTTTGTGGTTGAGTTGGTCTGTAAATACAGTTATCATGAACCTTCAGTGAGCACTTACGGAACAGTTTCTTTCGATTTGGTATCGTCTTAGAAGTTGAACAATGAGAAGTGCTGTTCTTGAATCTTGCTTTATAAGGCGAACTATGTCCTGAACAGCCTGCTCGATATGAAGCTCTTCTTGCAAGCGGGATTCCGCGGATTGAAGTGTTTTGAACTCTTGCACTTGAACCTAAACCACAATTGCTGTTTTCGTATTTCTTTTTTATAAAAATACGAGTGTTGCTGGACTCATCTACGTGGTCCCTTTAAGCTAGAGTTCTCAGTCATACCTGCAGTTTTTGAAGTTGGAGTTTGTGTTGCAAAAACAGCTGGATATGGTACTTGTTCAAATTCTTGATATCCAATTTGTTGAGAAAGGCGGCTTGCACTGGGTCCACAATACCACTTTCAAGTTTTACCTATGAAACGATAATGCAGGGAGTTCGGAGGGTGGAAACGGACCTGCGCCTTCTTGGCATTCAAGATGGCTTGCTGTTGCTGCCTCAACTGCAGTTGGGATTTCGTCAGTTCTGCCTGCAGCTCTTCGATCTTCTTTTGCTGCAATCGCAGCATGTCCTCATGAATGGAAAACGTCTGTGCAGAAAGGCTGTAGAAGACAGGTGAGTGTGAGAAGTGCAGTTGGACACTTACACAATGCTGGTAGCATCCTCTGCCTCACAGGGCAGGTTGCTTTTGACAGGGTAGTTTGCTGCCTGAGCTCCATTTACGGAACTGCTGGACGGCGGTGGAAGGTTCGGAGAAGGACCGGGTTGATCACCAACTGCTGGCGACGTCTGTGCTAGAGGCACCACAGGGGTTGATGCTATCGAACTATTTTGAATGGCGGTTTTAATGGAGGGACGTGCTAAACCGACTTATTACCAATGCTTGAAGCTTATTTTACTTTTTTGGACTGGGCCCGAAAAGCATCTTGGTCGTGGTCGAACAGCGAGATTGGCGTTTAATGGTTTCGGCGGCTGCTGACAGCATATCGATGTTCTGCGTTCAATAGCGTGATTTGTATGGCTTTTCATCACAGGACGTGATTCCATCTGGCGCGCCTCTTGGTTCTCCATCGACTGTGTGTTTTCTTGTGGCGCAAGTGTAAACTGAAACAAAGAAGATTTTAATGACCAGCATTAAATTTGTACGATTGCCCTAGTGTACGAACTGACTGGTGGATTCATAATAATTAGTAATGGCTCACCTGCCCTCCTGAGCCATGTTGGGCGAAGCTGAAAGTAGGCTGAGGGCTGTTGGATTGCAGTGACAAAGGAAAGGTCACTGTAGGTTGACGAATTGTGACTGACGGCAGCAGTCGTTCATTAGAGGAGGAACAGTTCATGGGCATTTCAACAGATTGAGTTGGAGCCGAACAACAGCAGGCTGGAGGAGTTTGAACGGTGGCGACACCAACTATGATCCCGGTAGAGTCTACCAACTTTAGAAAGACAAATTTGAAAAGAAAGTAAGGGACTCGCGTCGGATACCTGTACAAGTTGTTGGGACGAGTTGAACTGGAGAATGTTTCCGGAAGCATTTGGAAGCGTTTGCTGTGGGATTGAGTGCGAGGTTGACATCTGTTTTGGGTAACTGCTCATTATCTCATGTGACTGCGAAATGGGTTCATAGCTACAGGCTTCCTCATTTGACGTTTTACGATCACGAGCATTGTGAGGAAAACCGTTTGCAGTCAGTAAAATGGACTCTTCGTACGGCCTTAGTCTCTCTAAGAGTTGAGGTTTTGCGCCGGATACCGGTAGTTGACGTTTTTTACACTCATTTTTCAAATCCTAGGAAGAAGAGCGATGAGAGCTGTGTGTTCAGTTCATATTTACCTGGACTTTAAAATCCTCCAACTTTTTTGGTTTTTCCAACTCCACTGTGGTCGATGTGGGAGAGGTGTCGCAAGCCATCGGCGACCCGTTTGCCCTTTGGGTCGGGTCCGCAGCAAAGTTGTCGTAGTGCGGCTAACATTTCGCAAAAACTGATGAGTTTAAACTGTCGCACTTACTTGTTTTTGCTGTTGTGTGTCTATAGTGCTGAACGACGACAATTTGAGTTCGTGTTCTACGGTGTTTTGAAGTATTTCTTGAGTGCTCGACATGTTGTCGAAGAGGCATGGAGGCGTAGCGACCATCGAATCAACCATACTCACATGAAACTAATGTATTCCGGTAAGAATTTACCAAAAAAACGTTTGCGACAAAGGCTTTTGTGTTAGATGTCGTTGATTTATGTGTACAGTGTGGAGGACTTTGCAAAATTGCAGTGAGTGCATTTGCAGAAAATTTGAGGAAGCGGCCACTAGTAAACAGCACCTTGCTACGCCGGTTGTAAGCGATTACTACGAGGGTTACACACAAACAAATAACTCCAGTGTGAAAACAGGCTCTTTTTCGCAAGACTAGCGGAGATCGGAGTGACTAGGAGACGGCATATTTGTTGACAGAGCGCACGCAGACCGAAGACTACATCCTCTTATGATCAAGCCGCTAGAGAGGATTCATTAAACAACGCTAACTCGGTTGGCGATTTGTGTTTATGCATGAATATGGGCTTACTGTAGTCGGTGAAGGATTACTGTGGCACGCCGATTGAGTTGTGTGGGTTTCGGTGGACTCTGAGGTAGTAGAGAAGACCAGGTTCGTGAGATCGTCGAATTCCCGTAACGAGTCGCCTTTACCGAGGAACTAAACGGTGCTCATAAGGGAAGCGACTACGATGTGTTTTTACTTCAACGTCGTTCTGCTCGGTATCTTCGTATCCGAGACATAAGGTGCACTGCTGACACGGCCTGGAATACGGTGTCACATCGCATTTGTGCCTCCGAATTTTTGTTTTCGCTGAAGCGACGTCACAGAGGAATGCGTACCGGAAGTCATAAAGAACTTACGAGCTGGTCCACAGCATGATCGGTGAAATCCTAAGTCTGCATTGGCGGCGATCACTTCCATGCCTAGAGAACGCCGATGTGAATGAATGACAAAATTTCTTCGAAGCCGTTCTAGTTTAAGCGATGTTCAAGCAGAGAGAATTGAGCATAGTGGAAGTTAAAAAGCAATGACACTCGTCGGCCCTGTCTCCGATAACAAGCATTTCTTTAGCTTACTCAGCTAATGTCTCAAAGCCCAAGCGTTCTGCGACTTACTTGATTCCCGCAAACCGATAGGTCGTTTATCCAAGTCGAGTATACTCTTTTAGAACATATCTGAAAGACGAGTTTGAACTCGATCAGAAAAGACGCGAAGTGTGCGTTGCATATGCACGCAGTAAATCGAGAGCCAACGGAATATGTCTTGTAACCGCTTCCATATGTCCGTAATTCGCGCGCTGTTCGGGACAACTAAAACGTGCTGAAACATGAAGAGGACACTATATAGTAAAGCGAAACCTTAGGCACGATATGTTTTCGTAAAGCCGCAGTACGCGTTTCAAAAGGACACTGTTATAAGTGACGGTGGAGATATGTGAGTACTAGTGGGGGTGGAGGTGGGTTGCCAGAGGAAATAACGACCGATTGTTTTCGAGTTTCAGATCATCTAGCCTAAGTCGAACTTGCAACGGCGCAAATGTTCAACTGGTGACGTTGGCAATCTGGGCCGTTAGCGGCACATCCGACCGGCGGCCGATCCGATCTCGGCTCAGCGGCGCCGAGGATCGCCTGGACAGCGAGAGGATCTGTCCTCTCTCTCTCTCAATCCATAACATATTCAACGAAATGCTCGTTTGCAAAATCGCCATTATAGCAATCACCGCATATGCCACTCGGATGATAGGGGGAAGGGACGAAGCGATATGTACTATCCAATGAGACAACATAAAATTGAACAGATGAAACTGCTAATGGGTTGAATGGTTTAACAGGTTGAACTATTAGCTGTGCCACTTAAGCGGGTAATTACCTCCAGTAGTTACTTCTTCCGCAGTCGTTTTTATCTGTGAAGGTAACCTCTTCCCTTAGAGATATACTCCGGTCTAAGCTCTTACGAATAAAACAAATAGGTTGGGTGGGCAGATGTATTGTGTTTTCGAGCTCTGCAAGGCGAAGCAGCAGTTGACTTCACAGAACACCGCCACTTGGGAAATGCACGTTGAAACAAACATGAACAGTTGTCGAGAGACCTTTTGGAAGGGTTCGATAGAAACGCATAAAATACAAATAGGAGAGCTTCGGCACTTCGTCGTAAAATTGCAGAGCGTTCGTCGAGACTCACACCCTAATGATGATCTTTACACTCAACAAAACATCACTCCGCCATTACACATAATCTAAATTAAAAAATGAACGCGCCGGAACAATACTCTCCTGGCATAACCGTAGCAAACATTAAAGACGTTCCTCAATGAATGCTACGAGACAAACTCGAGATCTTCGTCGCCGCAGTTGTTACTCGCTGACGTGCAACTGTTGTTTTTTAGGTAAATAGGTCTACGATGCTCAAGATAGTAAACAAACCGCGACATAAACGCCTTTATGGTTGTAACGATTGTTTGCAGTTTTTTCCGAAAGTCTTTTTTTGCACAAAAACGTAACGGTCTTTTTGTGAACTTCGTTTTAACTCCGCATTTATTCGTTGTTGCTGGAATATGTGAAGAAACACAAGTTTGTAACAGTCCTTTCTTAATAAAAAGTCGCCTTTTGTGGTTCATTGACTCGACTGTTATGGACAAAGATTATAAGTCACACATTTGAAGTACATGAGAAAAAACCAAAATGCTCCTTCTCTGTAGACAACAGAGAGAACGTCTCACTTATATAAGTGAGACTTCAGTCGCAATTAGTAGTACATCAGTTGGTCTACTCTGTTTATCTCTGTGTATTCCGAGCAATTTGCGGTCAGTCATCCCCAGTTTGACCCAGGGAAATTACCAAAGGGTCTTTTCTCGACACATTCTATCAGCGGCGCCGAGGATCGTTGCAGTACATATAATTATCAGAACTGTAAAAATAATTCAATCTACCTGCGTTGAATCTCATCAGAAGTGCAGCTTATAGTGCTCAATCAACCATTGTATGCTGGTTTTTTCATATCGGACGATCTTTGGAATAATTCGAAATTTGGACTAAACATGTGCAAGCACACTACGATCACCGAGCCACCTGGAAAATAATTTTCTGTAAAGAAGGATCAGTGTTTCGCGCGCATCTGATTTTGGGACCGTGTTTCATTAAACTTTTTCTTTGTGAGTGGTCTTGATGAGCCTCATTCCACGTAGAGTAAGCATAGGTAGTGAGCAGCGATTGGATGTTCCCCTGGAGAATGCTCTATACACATGTATTGTGCGAAACCGTTTCACATTAACACTGTTTTCTTTCTCCTTCAAAGTGCCAGATCACTATTATTTTAAAGCTGTTCAAGCATTTGCATATTTCAGCGTTTTGCATTGTTGGTCAAAGTCACTTTTTTGCCAAAACAAAACATCGTTGTTGTTACTGTGCCCTTGGAAAAATTCACATTGTAGACGTAAATGTACGCTCTTCAGTAGTGAATTCAGCGGTTAGGTAGCATAATAAACTTTTTCTGTCAAACCTAATTATCGAGACGCACAGTTTTTGTTAATAACTTAATTCTTGCGTTCTCATCGAACGAAAATGCAAAAACGCCAAAATACTGATGGGAAATCTTTATCGTAAATAACCCTTTCCGCAAATTTTGTCGGGCAATAAATAAACGACTTCGGCGAGCCATCAAAATGTCTGGGACAGCCGCTAGGTACACTTTTTGCGTTCGGTCCCTGTGGGTTCGTGCCATTCGTGCGTAAGAACTGACCTCCCGGGTGATCGGCCGGCGATCAAAATCCGTCTCTCAGGTCCATCAGCCGTTCGTCCACAGTAATGAAAGTGTTCATACTTTTGGTGCTTCTGTGTCTTTTCGCCTTATGCAATGGTAAGCAAAGGTTTTCATGTGATTCCGTGTAATGTACAGGATGGTCGGTGAGCGTTGATCCGAGAGACGAAGAGATTCGACTCGTAAACGCAGGGTCACCGTTTGCCGTGATTTGCCGACTGAACGGTGTTGATCCTGAACAGGAAAGACCCGGACTAGTGTGGATCAAAGTCAATGGAGACGTATTTCAGTATGCCTATCTATTAATAACTACTCACAGAACGTGGATTTAGCACCGGTCACGTGAAGATACAACGTCTAGATGACTATTCTCTGAGCATGTTCATCGAGAATGGAACTCATGAGGATGACGGTGTCTATGAATGTCACGCGTCCTACCACGGACGAACTCAAACAGCGTCTATTGTGCTTAAATATCGAGGTAGAAATGACAAAACTGTTGTAGAGCGGGAAGGCTTTTTTTCAGAAAATATGACTTTTGTTGAAAACAACCCGTCTTCGATAGTACCCATCGTAGGACGCGAGGTGCGTCTTTCTTGTCAGGTGACCGGTATGAAGTCACAAAATGTAATGGTCATGTGGCAGAAAGACATCGTTGCTATCACTGAAAGTGAGTAAACTTATCATGTCTAGTTCGCGATCGTTATGCGTACTCCAGGTACGAACAAAGAGTACATCTTTGCCGACAACGGGCAGACCATCTATATCCCCAATGTGGTTTTCGCTCGCGATCGCGGCACCTTCGTATGCAGAGTGCTGAACATTCGGACGGGCGAAGTAATTGCTAAAAGTTTCGAAATCGGTAGCCCAGGCATTATCAGATCTGCTCTTTATGCTAAATTTCAGCGTTTCCGAGGACTCAAGAAATCGAAAGAACTTGCACTTCGGTGTGCAAAGACGTATGTCAGCTGTTTACGCAAAGCGATTGACAGAACGACAAAAGCAATTAAAATTTTCATGTTCACATTGTGTCCTATGTTAACCCGAGAACCTATTTGCGCGTTGTACATGTACGATAAATAGAGCGGACCCTCGAGCAACTGCATTCTTTCCAGCCTCCTAAGACCCTTACCGACACAATGCCAGTGCCGGCATTTAGCATTTAAATAACAAAAGCCGCGAAGGTATGCTTCAGAAAACTTAAAGGAGCGCTCACATATTTACATGAGAACAGTCACAACAACGTATAAGTGGTCAACGCAAGAGTCGGACAATGAAAAATAGAGCAACAACAATGGGGAGAAGGCTTGCCTGTCTTCGCCGACTTCACTCTCCGCACGGAGAACTGGAGTCATGGAAAGCATTATGCAATGTCTGAATGTGAAGGAAAATGCAGAAAAAGAGAAGCACTTTTGCGGGAAATTTGCCGGAAAGAAACATACGTCATTTCAAGAGATTTCGTAAGGCAAGTCTCAAAACGTAACAACATAGTATTTGCACAAAAACAATAGAGACCAAATACGCAATGGAGAGTAAACCGAGTTCAACTGAGATAAAACTACGAGCCAACTAGGAAATGCTCGAAAAAGAGAAAATTAAGCAGTAGTTGGGGCACTATTCTGGTTCTGATTCGGAATTAGCGCACTCGTCGTGTCACCCGAAGCCACAGACTCTTTGTCTTCCGGAACGTCGAACTGCATCGAGTCACCTGTGGTCACGTCAACCTGAAGTTTCGAACGAATTATATCGTTTCTTCGACACTAAACTCCGATCTACCTCGTCTTTTATCGATACTGTTGGGTTCTCCTCGTCTGTTGAGCTATTTGTTTTCGAGGAACTAGCCAGCGTGGAGCTTGCTACATTCGTTGTGCTTGAGGTTGTCGCGGTATTAGATGCACAGCCGTTGTTGGCATTCGGTGAAATGCCAGAGCTTTTCAGGTTAGGGGAGGGGGATACAGTGGACGGACGGTTCACTTTAGGTGAGTGGGATATACGATTCGGAGCTGGGGATACAGACATACGCGCGGTGGCTGCCGGAGATTGCCGGGACGAGGTTGAGAGTCCCGCGGTCGGCACTCCAACTTGCGACGCAATATTACTTAGAGCTGCGGCAGGATTGGCGCCTGCCATCTGTATGTTGGCAAACGACTGATTCACAAGCATCTGAGGGTTCAGACTCATAGCCAGAAGAGGATTACCGTAAGGGAACCCGGGCAAGCTATTAACTGGTAACCCGTTAAAGCCTGAAAGTTTGAGGTCAGATAGCGGTTGAAGTCGTCTTTTACCTTCCGCCATAGCGCCACCGAATGAAGACATGGCTGTGAGAGGATTGAACTGCGTGACTGGCGGAGGAATAGCCGGAGCACTATGGGTCGGGAGGGGAGGTACTTTCCGAGCGGCTATCAGTTGTTCCTTATTAACACAGTTCGTGAGATCCTGAGGAAACCGTCCGACGATTGCTCGCCGAACTTCTTTCGCAGCAGATTTTCTGAGTTCGGCACATGATTCCTCAGAATACCAGGCTGTATGAGGCGTGTGGATGACGTTGGGAGCTGTAGCCAAGCCGGCTGAAAAGAAAGGATGTGAAAGATAAGTCCATTGAATGCTTAATTGCCTTTATAAAGTGTCGCAGCCATGGTCATGGTGTTGATTTCAAAGGGTTCGGTGTCATGGACATCCAAAGCTGCACCTCTTAACACTCCGCTTCTCAGTGCGTCAGCGAGAGCTTGCTCCTGGATTAATTTTCCACGGCTTGTGTTCACCAAGAGAGCGCCGTTCTTCATTTTCTTAATGGATTCCTGAAAGCTGACATATGATTAAAGTATTCCATATACCTTTTTCGGAGTAACTCTGAAATGAGCTCAATACATACCTCATTAATGAGATTTCGCGTTTGTTCGGTTAATGGACAATGAAGTGTTAGGCAATCTGACCGCTCGAGAACTTCATCTAGTGTATGGCATCGTTCAATTCCAAGAGCCCGGTCGACACCTGTGGATATAATGTATTCTAATGGCGAATTTAATTCATACCGTCGGGAAGATGCGGATCGTAAAAGATAATCTTGAATCCGAACACTTTTGCTCTACAAGCAACTGCCGTTCCTATCCGTCCAAGGCCGATGATTCCGAGCACGTTCCCTCTGATTCTTTTACTTCCCGACGCGACATCACGTACTTGTTCCACACCAACGATCTACAGGTTCAAACAGTTACCAGCAAATCATATCTGGTTTCTACTAACCTTCTTTCCCTCAAGAACAGCTTTCGCGAGCCAAAATGTTTTCCGGTATAAATTCAGAATCATGGACATAGTGGAGTCGGCCACCTCTTCCACACAGTCTCCAGGGGTATTGCAGACGGCGATTCCTGAGCGATTACGACAATGAGAACATCATCCCTGAGTATCATACCGAGTTCCGTCGCTGCTTTCACGTCTACATTATCCACTCCACTTCCGATCCGAACGACAACCTTGAGCGCTTTGAATTTCTCCAAATCATCTTTTCCGAGTGTAATGGAATGCCACATTAGGGCAGCAACGGCTTCATTCAGCACCTAAATATAACGTAGAATCTGGCAAAGTACGGTATCCTACCTTTTCATGGATTTCGGCCGTCGTTTGAGCATCACAAAAGGCAACAGTGGCGACTTCTTTCAGAATGGGCATCTCAACGGAACAATCTCTGCCATCTAGTAGCGCGACCAGTGGCCGCGCGGTGGGCCCGTTGGAAACGCGCCCACTCACTAAATTGAAATGAGTAGAAATTGCGCACGCTTGATGAGTACTTACTGGTTAAAATATTGCAAAACGAAGAAAGGTCACTTGGCGGTATGTGTTTTAGTGACGGCTGAAACGAAGCACCAAATGTGCTCGATGGAGGGAAAATCGGTAGGATGTCTCCAGGCGCGTTACGGCTGTATTCTGCAAACAGTCAATGTTATCGGTGTTGTTGGCACACGAAACTTTCGTTAATTGACTAAGTGAATGTGAAAACACGATGTGATTAGCTGATAAACAGTTCCGGTCAAAATGATAGCAGTTAGAACAGTTGCGGTCAACAGGTGTTGAACCATCTAAAAGACACTACGGGTGCGCAAACAATCGGGCAGAAGAGCGTATAATGTAGCGCGGAAAATCTGTTCTACAAATATAAACAAATATGGGCAAGAATATTGAAGAGGAGATTCGCGGGAATGAAGACGAGCAAGCGGGCGTGCACGCTCGCGCGCGTAGCGCTGATCGCCGCCTCGCCGCAGTCGTCGACGTCGTTGTCGCCATCACGGTCGCGTGCGCGGTCGTGTCGGCGACGACGCGGCAGCAGCTTTCGGCTTGTCTGCCGGTCGGTCGCGAAGCGCGACCAAAACGTCGGAGGAAAAAAGAAGAAGAACAGAAGAAGAAAAAAGAGAGCGATGAGCACAGCGACCAGACAGTGGTGCTCCGCTGCGCGCCACTTCTGCAGAACCCACAGAGTGCAGTGTATTCTCCTTTGCACCTTCAACGGGTACTTCCATGTGCGCACTACAGTACCCTCTTCCAAAACAGTGCGGTACCTACCACAAACTCCAAAGCCTTCGTTTTGTTAATAATATAGAAGGCCCCTCTTGACGGTCCGTGTCTTACATCGTCGCCACAAAGAGAGCAAGCGAGTGCAACGATGACATGCTCGGATTTCGATGTGGTCCAGCGCCTACTCAACGTCGCATCAATCGGCTTGAATATTGAAGGGAGAAGTGCCCCTTTTGGCGGCAGCGCCCGCTTTGTGCGGAAGACTTCTTTTGTTACGCGGGATATGCATGAACAGAGAGTCCGTAATCAAGGAAATTCGACGACATGTGAGGGAATGGAATTAACGCGAGTCACTAAGACACCGACCAATCGTGTAGAACCAACTGCTTGGTGGTAATGAGGTCGGATTCCGCTCTCTTGATTCGTTTTCGAATGCCAACTCCGAGAAGCGCCTCAATGAGCCGCCGTCAGCTCTCGTTCAAGCATAATCAAACTCAGAAAGCCGTGACACAATAAAGAGCGCAAAAAGGACGCGATCTATCCACTTTCAAAACGCCTAAAAAACATGCTTCTGAGAGGAAGGAGCTGATTTAGCAAGAGGACAGCGATAATTGCAAAGTGTTGAGTGGTTTCGTCCCGCCCGAGCCGCTGAGACCTACCGATTTGAGAATTAGGTGTGTTAATCCGCTGAACAGAATGTTTTTGCGAAGACAATTCGCAACGCGTCGCGTTTATTAAAGCCTAATTAAATACGTGCTGTGTAGCTGTTGACAGAAAAATGTAACGGTATCATTGGCGCCGTCGACTCGTAGACAATGAATTTCAAGGCAGATTTTTCGGTCTGTCACCGTCAGCTAGATTATGAAGTCAACAGAGCTCAAAAATTGGAATAAATGTCTCCTTTGGCAGTTAGTAGTCATAACTTTAATACATTTGTTGAGATGTTTCATAAAATCTTTTCGGAACAAACATAGAAAAGGATCACGGATATCTGCAAGCTTTTGCAAAAAAGCTAAATTCAAATCAGGTTATGACAATGTGTTCAGAAATAGCGCAGCTCAAGCTGGAAAGCGGTAATTGCAACTGTTCTCTGTTGAGTGACATGATCACGAACAAAGCACATCAAAAGCGGATGAAGCTTCGCAACACAAGCGTATTGGGCAAAAGCAACTGCTTACCTGAACACGCTTTCGAGCGCAAGTTTGTCAGAAACTCCGACGTGGAAGCGGCAGATCGACTTCGCTTCAAAGCGGAGCTCGGGGATGTCGAAAGACTGGACGAAGAACCGAACGGCGATGGCAGCACACTGTTGCTGTCGTTCTTCAACCTTCTCCGTTCGCTGTTTTTGGTTTCCTTGGGAGGAAGCTGTATGGTGATGGGTGGGTCGAACTGTAAAAAGCATTACAACCACGACACAGGAAGCGATGCAAAGGGCAAAGCGAAAGCGCATAAGCCACGCGAGTGACAAATGTTTAAACCTGTTGTTTTTGGGTTTCACATTTTCTAGCCAAAACATTTCATATTCAAATCCGCCGTTACTGCCTGCAGGACTGACCTGTGGGTCTGGTACAGGAATGTCTCCTTCCTTCTTTTCTCCGCCCGCAAAGTGTGCCGAACAGATCCTGAGCTAAAATTAGTGTTGCCAGGTGTTCCTTTCTTGGAAGTGGGCTGGGATATTTCTCACCTGGCTGACTACGGTCTCTTCCGTTCGACCAATCGCGTGCAGCCAGCGCTGCCGAAGCACTTGAGGACGTTTCGGGATTCTGTAGAAATGTCGGTTGTCTTCTTGCCCTCGGTATCTCGATCGGAATTTGCAATTGGGAAACCCACACGTAGTTGGCATCGCAGGACCGCGAGCCGGGAACTAATGAAGCGCTTCCGTATGGAAACTACCTGGAGCGAGTAGGACCATTCACGTGCCGGAAAGTGTCGGTGGGCTCACGAATGAACCGGATGGTTCTTCTACCAAGAAGTTATCCGTGAAGGATATTCGCGTAGACGACGAACTCTAATTAGTCTCGTAACGATGCAAATTATCCTCACGACTCAGATTATGTGAACGCAAGAATTAAATAACAAGCTGGTTGTTGAGTAAGCTTTTGGTAGCTGGGAGATTTCAAATTCTGAGGGACACTGAGAAAGGCTTTGAAGGATGAGGTTCTGAAGAGATGAAAAGAACTTGAGTGGAGGGTGTTCATTGGCAATGTGATATTGCGAAGCCACAATTGCGTTGCGTAAGCGGTGAGAGAAACATAATCTTGTCGGTGAGAAATGATGGAAGTGACAGTTTGGTATCTTGGGGATGAGTGATAAAGTGTGAGTTGGAGGCTGGCCTGAGTGACAGGCTGTCAGCCTGTGGGCATGGCAGGTGGAGCATCAGGAGGCGGGCTGAAGACTCCGTCCGGATTGAATTACCAGAAACAACAAGTCGCGTACGGAACCACCCAGATTCAAATCAACTGCCGCTAATCACGGATGGGCCGCTGACGTGCGCCAAATTGTCCCCCGCCATGTTCGGCGACACGAAGCTGCTCCTCACCCTACCCGATATCATAAGCCAGAAGAGTCAGTAGATGTTGGGGAAGCGATTATTGGCTCCTCGCCGACGACGACCGCCGAGTGCCGAAGCTCGGTGGCGGAAGCCGAACTTAATCCAGCGCGCATCGCCTCTTGCGCCTTTAGTGAATGCGCATTTAGTAAGAGTGGTATCAAGGGTAGGCTGCAACTTCCCCTCGAGCCTCCAACCACTAAATGCTCAGTCGAGGGGGAAAAGGAGATACCACCTACAGAGATAAACAAACACGCGTCTTGAATATCACCGAATAACAAAATGTGCTAATGAACGAAGAAGTAAGAGCTTGAGTTTCTGGCGGTTGTCCCCAACCCTCAAGGCGGTTCCGGAGAGCAAATCGTCGAGCACCCCTCCTTGGCTCCACTCGCGTGAGCGTCACTCACTGCGCTCTTTTTAAATCGAACCCATAATTTCAAACACTCCAAAGAGGCACGGATAGGGATGAGAGCCCAAACAGCGTAAAGTTCTAAATTGCTGGGGAGCAATTACCTATGCGACGTGCAGCCGGACTATACTCTCCAGAAGCGCAACAAGTGATATGCTAACGGCAAAAACAAAATACGGAAGGGTGCCCTAACTCGCGCATTGGGGGATAAACCATTTCAATGCCGGCCGCATCAGCAAGCGGAGAGGAGTTGTCTAATTAAAGGCTGCATCAATGACAACCAGCTCCTGTACCTTTGGCTATTATTGCGCAGAGGGAATTAGGAAAAGGTGACCGCTCTGGAACCGCTGCGTTTGGCACTGAAATGAACAATGAGTGGAGCAGCGTGTTTTCATTGTCGACGTATTCTACCCGGTCATTCGTCGTCTTCTCGTCGACTCTCGAAGTAAAAGTGAGCGGGTGCCATATTCTTAATTATTTCGGTTGGTGCTCAATAATATCACG
The DNA here is from genome assembly GCA_030435675.1 of Steinernema hermaphroditum. NCBI lineage: Eukaryota > Metazoa > Nematoda > Chromadorea > Rhabditida > Steinernematidae > Steinernema > Steinernema hermaphroditum. The sequence goes on along the minus strand of CM059625.1, from coordinate 8,575,568 downwards.
GATAGGTTTTTCCCGAGCCAGAAGATATAGACGCTTTTTTCAGAAATTAATGTTTTCCGTTCACCGAACGTTTCCCGCCACTGGTTTCTGTACTTTGATGCTGTTTTGAAAGGACGTGAGGAGAGATGCATAGGTTCAACTCTACGCTTCGGTTACTCCACTAATCCCATGTTTTCAAAGACGGATGGGTCGCGACAAACGGAAAGGCGGAATTGGTTTGGAGTTGTCTAAGATGAGATGTGGCATCGGAGTCATGCGTATCCCCACGCACATCTCATCGTATGCCATTCTCAGTCGGAGGACGAAACATGTTGTCGTCGGGTAGTCTATTAATTAATCAATGCGAGCATCGGCCCAAGGCAAAAACTTTCATTACGTGAGTAGTGGACACCAGTCTGTTTTCTGTCTGTTTCGTGGTTGGGTAACGGAAATAACACGATCACTCTTTAGCATCCTTTGTGCTCTTGTTTTGAAGCGCAAAAAATAATGGGCAACTGGCTTCGAGTACACACTGAGAAAATTAACCTGGGAGGAGTCGTCCACCCAAGTTGCTCTCGAAATAGCAGGTGAACGACAAATAGCCACTTACGGTAATTGCAGGATCCCAGTTGAAATAGTCCTCTTGCACCTCATCTCTTAGATATTCAGTAAGCACTGTTCTGGTATTTATTATTACAGTTCATCATAAGAACTCGAGGAGTTAACAGTATTCTCTTCGGTCAACTGATTAAACCCGCATCTTTGGACAAAGTTTTTGCTGTTGATCGACGCCAACAGGGCGATCTGTCACCTCTTCTTTAAACTTCGTCTGTAAAAATTCGTTCGAAAGAAAGATGCTATGCATTTAACCCACCTGGAATCAAGAATGAGAGAGTAGAGTATGGAAAAAATGTCGTCCAGGCCCTCGCCGGTGACGGCACAACAGCCAAGTACCGTCGTTAGGTGACTTTCAAAGCCGGAACACATCGACTGTTCGATCTAAATCTGAATGATACGCAGAAGCATGCTTGCCTCCCTTGCCTCATCCTTTGTTTTCGCCAAAGGCAGATCTTGCTTGTTCGCGAGAAGGAGGATTGGAACGTGCTTCGGAAGTTCGGCCAATCGTAAAAGGTTTTGAATCTCAAGGCGCACTTCTTCGAACCTCTCTACGTCAGTAGAGTCGATGACGAAGAGGACCGCGTCTGTATGTCGTATGTATGACCGCCACAATGGGCGCAGCTTCTCTTGACCGCCCACATCCCACAGTGAAAATCCCTGCCCTCTCGCGGAGCCTGAGGTAAGACGAAACTGAAATTTCATAAGTGATTAAAGTAGTGCCCTGTAAAAGCCAACCTTTTCGCAGTTGAATCCAATGGTTGGAGTGGGCTGCACGAATTGATTCAACTTGAGACGATAAATGATAGTCGATTTACCGGCATTGTCCAGACCCAGCATCACCACTTGATGAGTCGAAGATTCGAAAAGAGGTATCGACAGTTTACCTCCCATGAGCGCACAATTGGCTAAAAATAGGGCGACACTGGAAAGCTGTCACGTATTTGTTTGCTTCGGAGGAAGGCGCTGGTCAACGATATCACTATCCCAAGAACGACGCGGTGACCAATGTTTGTCAAGCGCTGCCTTTCCTATCTTCCCAGCATGTACTACACAACGCTAAATTGCATTAGTTCTTGCCAAGCCAAACTTTTTTCGTTTTGCGCTAAAGTATATTTTTTTCTTCCAGATAGCTCCGACATCATCACTGTACATTATAAATGCAATTAATAGATGAAGCACACAGATCACGCTTTCATCATTACGCAAAAAGAGGGCTTCCACAATCGGTTTGCTCGATATGTATCGAATAGAGTACGATCTGTCGAGGAAAACGAAAATCAAAAATTGTGAGAACTCGCAGGACGAGTGAGTTGCAAACAGCGCGTGCGACGGAGGAGGCCGTGCGCCGCGCATGATGCAAACATCCCTGGGGTGTTGACAGCGGCTCTAGCCAGTTGCTCAAACTTCGTGTGGTTCCTCCACTGGTCTCCTCTAAGTAAGGTCGCACACGATCCGCTAATCCATGACCGTTCCTCGTTAGTTCCTTTTTGCAAAGTTGTTCACGAGCAGCTTTAATTGTTCCAGGAAAAAAATCTAATGAAACCCACATATTCTCACCATCACATCACAAAAAAAGGGACCATTGGATAACATCCTAGGCACCTCGCATCCCTTTTACCCAAGTGCATATAGATAGCCGCTCTGTTAATTTCCAGTGGCATACATAGATCTATGCTCTTCCATGGAGAAACAAACGGAAAACAACAACAATTTGTTTCAGGAGAACTCAAATCTTTCATGCAAACAAAAAACATCACTTTAACCAAGAACTCACCACTCCTTTATGTCCACATTTCTTGCAAGCTGCGATTCTATTCTACTGTGATTCTACTTCGTGTTTCGAGGGAGTCATCCTCTCTACAAGAAGCAGCATCAAGAGACACAGATTAAACGACAATGCTGCAGTTCAGTCAAGAAGTGAGACCACCGAGTGGAAGCAGCGTTTATTGGGGAAATAAATTTTGAGAGCAGATACACCGAGTTAGCAAAGCGTTTCTGACGCAAGCCACTTGCTTATTGCGTCAGACTGTTTTCCTTATAAATACATAACGACATGTTCAACAAATTATCTTCTATCAATGCCCGGGCACCTTGTAGATGCGCGCTGTCTGGCTTTTCTGGCACATGTATCCTTCTTCGGTTTCATTATTTTTCAACAGTTTTTGTGCTTTTTCTCCCATGTGTGTTGTTCTTTCGAAGCAAACTGTCTCATTATCTGCCAAATTTGTTTTACAGTTGCTATCTAGGCCACCGAGGAGCCTCCCTTCATGTCAGAAACATACTTTCATTTTTATAGTTTCAAAAAATGATTTTCGGTGTTTTCGCTTTCTATTCTTTCTATTTATTTCATTGACACCCGTTGTCGTCACGTTTCAGTGCCCAGCGCTCTCACTCCGATCTTTAGGATGCCACATAAAAGGAATATCGAGAAGTGAAAGGCATTTTTGTATTTTTTGCATTCTGGGATAAAATGGATTACATTCCATCTCCAGCAGTTTTTCTACGATATACCGTATACGCGCATTTCGACGGTCATTCCTGTTTTTCTCCTCAACGGTGGTCGCAATGTGCAGGACAAACATACCGTAGCCCCCATGCGCGAATGAACTGTAACCGATAAGTGAACGTTCCCGGAGCGAGCGACCTTTGACGCTGCGTAGAACAACCACCACCGAAGGTGAGAAGAGTCCACGTCCGCAGCACAGAAAACGAACTCTAGAACATTGCACTTCTCAGACACTTCATATTCCGCATACAGTACTTTTGTTCATTAACCGATATTTGGCACATTATAATTGATGGGAGCATTTTTATGACCAGGAATGCCCCTAAAGCGGACAGATCTCTGCTGACTGTGCTTCCACATGCAATGCACGTGCGGGAAGCACACTCCCATAACGTCGGCGCACCGCAGGAAAGACCGCGTGATCGACGACAATCACAAAGCAGAAGGGGAGAGACCCCAAAGTAGACGACAGAGTTCTCGTTCTCCCATCGCGCACCGTCGCATTTCTTCTGATGTCACCAGTGCTTTTCGGTCTGGATGTGAAGGCATATGAATAGTTCTTCTCATTTTGTAGCTCATACTGTCAACTACACTATTCCTTCTTATAAACTAGCCACTGTGAACGCGTTTCTTCGATCCAATAGAATAATAATCTGCGCTTTGTGCGTACATAATGTTATGTTGATTTATCTTAGGATCATCTTGCAATGGATCACTACAGGGACAACACGTCTTCGGTCGATGATGCGGTGATTCCCTCAAGGTGCTATTAGTCGTATCTGAATGCAACTTCACCGATGAACGTTTAGTTCGTCGTCTTGCAATGTTCAGATCTCAGATGCTGGCTTGGAGCAGCTTCCCGATTGGTATTTCTGTGGAGAGAGCCCTCTCTACAAGTCGGCACATGTCAAACAACTTGATATATCGAAGAATGCGTTCTTGACTGTTCCTCCACAGATTTTCTCCCTTACCAATCTCGTATCGTATGTGCATCATAGCTTGTCGTATAGACATCTGCCTTCTTTAAAGAATCGACATTAGCAACAACTCGCTAACCAGCATTCCCGAAGAAATCTGTCTGCTCAAAAAATTAAGACATCTGTCCGCGCGCAACAACCTACTTGAGGGATTGCCCAAGAGCCTTGTACAGCTAAACAAGCTGGAAACAGTTAACTTCTCGGGAAATTCGCTCGACAGAATTCCACCGGTGTTGCTGCAAATGCCGTCTTTGAGAATGGTGTATCTCGGAGCAAATCACATTGAGACACTACCATACAACTTCGAAATGCTCAAGTGGTAGGAGGTGTCACAAATATCCACTGTAGTAACTGTCTAACTGTAGTGTCGAAGTATTGTATTTGGGAGGCAACCGCCTAACCGACATACCCGCTACGATTGGCCATCTGAAGCAGTTGACGTCTCTTTCTCTCTGTGGCAACCGCCTTGAGACTATTCCACCCACATTAGTCGAACTTCAGAATCTGCAGAATCTCGCTCTACACGACAATAACTTGACGGTAAAAATGCCTTTGTAGGAACCGTACACGTATTCTCTTCAGGCACTGCCAACCGAAATCGTCAAGTTGCGGAATCTGCGCCATTTGAGTCTTCGGAATAACCCTTTGGGTAGGAAAGAATTAATCGTTCGGTCAAAATTGTTCGAAGTTCAGTTCACCAATTCGTCCATGACATGGCCTTCGACCCTCCTTCTCTCAAAGAACTTGCAGCTCGAACGGTCAGAATGCGCGTCCCTTCACCTATCGTAAACAGAGTGCTGCCGAGAGAGATTCTCCGATACATTAACACCGCCAGTCAATGCGTCAACCCGCGCTGTAAAGGAGTATACTTTGAAGCTTGCGTGGAACACGTCAAATTTGTGGATTTCTGCGGAAAATACCGCGTCCCTCTCCTCCAATATCTTTGGTGCGATGAAAGACCTAATCGATCCCGACTAACTCAATTCTTTTAGCTCACCACGCTGCACGTCTAACAATCCGGCTTACGGAAGCTCTTCCGACTACTCTGATTACTCCGACACAGAAAGTAGCAGACCTGGACCGTCTTCAGACCTCAAAATGAAGAAGGTTCTCCTCGGCTAAGGCGCTCTGCAACAACACGTCGTCCGCTTCGATCTCAATGCCATTGCAGTGACTATCAATTTGGGAACATCTTAAATAGTCATGAAATAAATATTTCCAAAGGATCTCTTCCGCAGTGACTGACATTGGAGACGGTTATGCGTGGCGGGATCACCTTTACAATTGGGAACCTAGCGGATGATCGGCGGAGGTGCCAAACAACGCGGAGAACAGCTGTCGGCGCGCCGATCTTCGCTGTTCTCAACGCCGGAAATCGAGACTCTGCGGGCAGCTCTGGCCGCATAGCTTATTTACTCGTTGTTTTCTATCAACCCTAATAGTTCCTTGAAAAGTTCACCTTCTACTGAATCGATATGAATTATGCCCTCTTCCTCATTGCAACATCAATTTTCATTGTTCCATCGCTGCAGTACAATGAGATACAGGCGACAAAAGGGAAGTTCTTTGTATTCCAGTTGCACTCGAATAACTTTTTCCGGAAAACAGGCAAGTTTAGCTGTATAATAACAATCTGATTTCGTCTCTGTATTAGTGGATGTAAAATGGTCCGCGAGCATGAACGGAAAGCCCGATCTGCCCCACTGGCTCCACTTAGTTCCTTCGCGTCACCGTCCACTTGCATTCCTCATGGGCACCCCGGTGACGCCTTTGAAGCAGCTTGTGGTGCACGTGATCGCTCGCCGCTACGACACACATGAAGTAGTCGATCAGTTTTTCACGGTTGTTTTGAACGATGATCGTAAATGTACCGCACTAAAACACAGCGTATCTCTGATTTCTTAGATCGCTACAACTCTACAACTCATCAAATCGTCGAACTACACCTGAAGAACGAAGATGCCGAAGATTTGGTGAACGGTAGAGGAGGAAGACTGGTGCAAATAGAAAAGGCGATCAAGGAGACCTTCCGAGGCAGAAACGTCAACGCATATATTTATAACATCTTGCCAGCTGTGAGCCCTCCACCCGAGAGTATGCGCCTTGTGGGTCGTCAGAAGCTTGGGTATCCAACAACTATGAGTTTACTGTAGTCCCATGTATTTGTAGTGCAATTCTCCAAGTCGGAACGCAAAGTCGATTTCATTCAAACATCGAAAATCTGATTCGAGGGCTAAAGTCCAATTCGCAGTACTGTAATCGAAACATGCTAATCCCACTGAACCGCCAGTTCGCTCAGCTGTTTGAGATCGACTGGTGTCAATTCGACTTGGTACACTGTCGCTATGGTGAACCCTGCTTACAACATTTTTAGAAAAATGTAACTCAGTCTACAGTACAAGTCCCTGAGATCGAAGAAAAACGAATTGCGCACTTCGGAGCTCTTCCTCTTCCTACCTCTGAGAGTCAGGATAACAATGCAGCTACGTCAATGGCACCCTACTACTCAAAGTCGTATTTCTGGGACTCCGTTCTGGTATTAAAACTCTTTGCAAGAGGACTGATTGAAATTACTAATCCTTGCTTAGATAATTCCTCTCCTCCTTGTTATCATCATAGTCCTTGTCCTCGGATTGAGTCTCATCTTCTTCGGAAGACGCGAAGGTCAGCACTGGAGAGACTACAAAACATCGCGGTATGTCTCACATCAGACATATGTATGTTTTGTTTGTCCTTTTAGCGAACAAATGCAAGAGTATTTGACCATCAGGGACAGTCAGAAACACTTAAGGGAGCTCTCCGTTCAACGGCAAATGCTTTCTATGGCCAATGACCGTGCGCCGACTGAAACGCCCTCCGGAATACACGCGTTCCTGCAGCTGAAAGAGAATTCCGCTGAAGGAGTGTCTGGAAAGGATCAGAGCCATGCGAACACCCCCTTTAATCGCTCAAGATCGCGTTCCAATCTTCCTTCAGGTACTATCTCGTAACTGCAGTTCCATCGAACGCAGCTACTGTTAAGGCGAGGGAGAGTCAAGACCACTGATCGTGCCAAATTCGGCGGTAGGAAAGCAAACGGTGGCGGAGGCCGCGAAGGCCACTGGATCGTCTCTTCATCTTTACAGAAATCCTTTCGACGACGACGCTCTGAGTGACGAGGAGGTGTACGCGGAATCAGAAAACGAGAAATAACAAATGGAAATGAGAAGACCTTTGATAAGTCCGTGAAGTAAACAACTTACATATACAGACATACATTACATTACAGCCAGTTAAATTCTACAGTACGAGAGCTTAAAGTTCACACATACACACATACCACTCGAGGAGTGTGATAAAGGCAGTGATGTCGGCTCATATCGAGAACGTTCTCGAATTCTGAGTCGTGACTCGAGTCGCATCGGAAACACTGGATGAAGTAAAGATATGTACACATCTATTACTCGAGTTTTTCCCAGCGAATGAGGACATGGTCGGACAATATAATGCGTTTCTATACCAGACGTTTCTCTATTTGGCGCGAGTGTTTTAGAAGCTTTTATTAAAAATCAGAAAGTCAATCTAGCGAGAGAGAACACTACTAAGGGAGATACTTGCATCTTCCCGGTTCTTTACAGTTCCTTCCGGCCTTTCTTCGCCTTCGGTGGTGGTACATAAACTGGTTCCGGTTCCTCATCCTCGTCATCATCTACAACAAGACGCTCAGTTTGATTTTCAGCGAGCTCTTAACCATCAAGGGCAATGTCGCCGCTCATGATTTGGTCAACCCATGTCTGCAGCACTTCCAGGTTGCTATCGGAGTGTTTCTTAGGATCATCGAGGTTGAGCTGCGACATGTCGAACCAGATGCCTTCCTTCTACAATGCAACAATGATGACTTGTTCTTGTATTCTCAGTGTTTCACCTCAGAGATGTCGACCAATCCTAGCTGAGGTCCTTCCTCGATGTCAATGCCGAACATTTCTTCCCAGACATCAACCATCAGAGGGAACTCATCTTAAGAATAGTGCGGTTTGTGAACGAAGGACGCGTGTGCCTACCAGGGTCAATAAGGACGATCTCCAGAGTGCCAGCATGTTCGCTGTTCTCTTCGGCCAACTTCTTAAGCAGCTTCAGCATCGCCTTTCCACTGCGAGTTTCTTCGTCGCAAAAAGCCAAGATCATGCGTTCTTCCTCTTCAGGGTCTCTCTAAGCCGCGACTTTACTCAACAAAAAAAAAAAGAATAGTTCTTGGCTACCCAGACGTTGAAGTAGTTGTCGAGAGAGAGTTTCTGCATGACGGGCTCCTTGTTCTTCTCCACCCAGTCTTCGAACTCTTCTTCAGTATCGACGTTGGTGGGGGCGAAAAGCGGATCGTCTTCGAAGGGTCGGTGCATCTGAACTTCACCCACGCGCTTAAGTCCCAATCGCTTTGCCCACTGTAGAAAAATAGGTTTAACACTCCGCGTCTGTATGGATTACTTACGTAGGAATTAACAACAGCAAAGAATTCGATTTCACCCATAAAGTCTTCAGCGGCCTCTTCGAACTCCTTCAAAGCTGCAGAGCTATCTGCTAGTCACACATATTTTTGAAAAGACACACCTGCGCTTCCAGGTTCAAAATACCCGATGATACGGACGGTTTTATCGTCAAGGTCCTCAAACTCGTCAAGCTCGTGGACGTCATTGATGATAGTCACTGGGTCGTCAGGGATCTAAATGATGTTTTAATCGATTACTCCTAACAAAACCCTTAAACTTGCATCCATGAGCCAAGAAACGAAGACTTCCGGATCGCGCACTCCGTTGTACTCGATCTTGTATCCGTCTTTATAAACGTGAATGGTGTCCTCTCCCTTGTCAACTTCTAAACTCCTTGTTAAAGCGTCTCCCATCGATGTTTACTAAACCTTCTTGTTTACGAAGTTTGACTTCCTTTGTTGTATTGACAACGTAAAAGTTATAACCGCGCTTGGTCATTACTTGAGCAGAGAGCTGCAAACTTGTTATCGATAGGCTTACTCATCTTGAGACGGCTACCTGAAGGAAACATTCGTACTGGTCGAGCTCAGGGTCGTCTTCTTCGACGTCGTTGAAGAACACCACTGACTTAGCATCTTCAGCAAAGATAGTTTTGTTGAATGACTTTTCCGTAAGCACCTAAATCATTATAGCGTCACGTTGTGTTGTAGTCAATGTGATTTTGTGCAAACAACAGAGATTGAGGAGAAATAGATGTCTCAGTTGTGTGGGCTTGACGGGTGCTGACGTGTGGCAAGTCAAAGCGTCAATGAGATGTCGACGGTATCGTAGTCTTGCGGCTCTATTTGTTTTGCAGTCTACTATCCACTTGCGTCACTTTGGAAGCCTTGATATAGCACACCACGGCAAATAGCCCTTGTGATTGTAGTTGTGATCGCAATGAAACGTACCTCAGTTCTGTCAAATCCGTCGTATTCTAACTCCGGATAGCCCAAGAACATGCAGTCCAGTTCTTCGGTCTTGGACGATCCAATAACCGTACCCGTGAGGAACAGCAGTAGCAGCAGTTTGAGCCCTGCCATTCTAAAAAGGCAAAGTGTGGAAGCAGTGGGGCGTGGAAGAGAAACGGCACTTCCTACAGTCGCGGTGTCCGTATCATTTACTCGACAATTAAACTCGCTAAGTCCTCGCAAAGCAACAAAGACAAAGAGCAGCATTTGAAACATAATACAGCAAAGAGGGGGATGAATGCGGAGTCGCAGGGCCCACCGTCAGCACCGCTTTGCCGCATCCACAACCAGTTGTTATAAGATATTGGACCAGCGCTGGCAATGTGTTTATCCTCAGTTTAAACTTCTCTGTATTAAACAGACATCTTTATCTCGCTCCCGCTACGAGAGGTAGCAAAAAAGCGGGAGTGTGCTCGAAAAGAAAAAAGAATAATTGTACACGCCGCGGGCAGAAGCTGAATGAGTGAGTGGGAAGTGATTGGGATCATCGGAAATCGGGAGTGTGGGTGAGAACGAGGAGGTCTGCCACTTTGCCACTCAGCATCGGCACATAAAACGAGGAAAGGAACAGATTTGCTTCACACCGTGCTTTCTGTACACACCCTCTATCGAAGCACTGAGGTCAACTCTCATCTGACCGCGATTTGCAGCTTGCAAGTTCGAAATAGACGAACATTTATTACCAATGAAGAAAGAATGAAAATATGAGACATTACTTCCTATTTGGAGGCGATAACATCTGTTGGAAAATAGCTACAAAGTCTTCAACGGAATACTGCATGTCGATGTAATCACTGATGGATCTAAAACATTAACAGCGTGCTCACTCGCTTTATCTCCTCTAACACTTTCATATCTGTAATTGAAAACCGTTCGTTAACGATATATAAAATTATCAAAATTTGTCAAAGGCTACGAAAGGTAGCTTAGTACATGTGTTCCAGATATACGTCACATGTGATGTGTTTAGTCCCATTTGCCTGATTGTTGATTATTTAGCAACAATAATACTAAAGTGGACATAAGGCCCGTTCATAATTCACAGGATGTGGTCCTAAACGAAATTCAGCCATTTACCGTTTATGGTTTTCCTTGCATAACTCGTTTTCCAATACCGCTCATTGTTTCTATTCGTGAGATTTAGGGACGACTTCTTGACTTCGTCAGTCGACACCAACTTTATAACCCTGTACTCGAGGAAATATCGATATGTCAGCATTTGAATTTAACGAATTAAAGATGTGTTGTCACAGTATGTGACCTTTTCTAAGAAGCTCCAGAGAAACTAGCAAATAGGGGCTACATCATGTCTTTCTGTTTTTATTAACTCCCTGCGCACATACAATAAAAAGTACGGTGCATATTGTGAAAGTCAGAATAACATCGCTGGAAGCCGTCTTTTAAGGCAGCGGAGGAGCGTGTCTTGTTTACGAGAAATTTATGAGCATCCAATTGGGAGAAACCTTCGAGACCTAACTCAACGAACTTGCCGACACAAGGGCTATTAAAGGCTTTTACAGTGTGGAACAAGCAAAATCAAAGTCATAAAATGGCTGAAACAAAGACTTGCACAAATTTATCCCACGTGACAATGGACAAAAACGGCGATGGTGCATTCGACTGTTCGATTCGATTCCCGCTTTCGATGCTTCTTCTGCGCAATTCGTTCGCCGCTTCCACTTACTCGAATTATTTCGCTTCTGCTTCGGCAGACAATTCTCGAAAGTACATGGAGACTACTGTACAACTGTGGTGTACGACTCGCACGACGTGCTTGTTACGGAAAAGCAATTAATCGCGTTCTTTCTGCAACGCTTCTGAATTTCCGAAGTAGGCGTTGTTAAACGTCTAATCAGCAAAGCGCAAGTTTCTCGTTAATGCATCGCCCCGGGGGATTTATTAAATCTGCACGATACTGTGAACACCGTTACATCCGGACTTTCTTTTCCCTTCAACCTCATCTATATACATCAACTGTCGACGTCCTTTTTGAGATCCAGGACTGTCAAGTTGTAATTTTCAGCATAGTTGGTCATCGAGGACGACCGGACCGATGTAAGCGACGGAACCACATGTGACGCTTCGAAAGGTGTTTCTTCAAATGAGCAGCCGCATTGTCCGGTGCGTTTCTCGCGCGCCTCTTCGACGCTTTTTGAAGCACATGTGCAGAAATATTTTTCGGTTGTGTTGCCGCGCGAATGAAATCCGCGATCATCCGTAATAGGTGGTGACGTCACGTGCGAAAGATGACTGGCGCCAGCGCCCTCTTGTCGATGATCTCGGACTTCAGCAACCGAATGACTCATCAGATACACCAATTGAGCCTATTCCTGCGGTCCCCGCCCGCCCTCCATGACCATCACTCCTTTAGCTTCTGCGCTTTGGTGACACATCGGAAAAGGAGGAGACTGCGATCGTAATACTTGAGTAGCCACCCACACCGGTTTATTTAAGGGACTGATGTCACTTCCTATTCGGTATTCCAATTTGAGGTCTGCTGTTCTTTTCGCTTTTGTCTTCCTGTACACTCATTTAACGCGTGTTATCCGCCGCTTGCTGTAGTAATAACTTTTTTCATTATAGGTGACCGACGTTTTTTCTAAATGGAAGTTTGAATGAAATCCAGTCTCACCCTATTGTTGCTCTTAGCCCTTTTGCTGCTTTCTACTGCAGCTTATCCTTCCTTCCGCCACCGCAATAATCACAAAAGGTTGGTTTCATGACTGAGCGATTACGGTAGCTGATGACTAAATTAGGTCGAAGGTGCGTCTGATGGTACGCAAGGGAAGTAAGCTCGATCACCTACACCGGAAGACAATGAACGACTGGAGAAAAGCTTACTTCTATCACGAGAGAAGGTTAGCTAACGCCCAGTCTTGTCCACCTTCTGTGGGTTTTTTTAGAAAAGGCGATTTCGCCCTCGATGACATACTGTCACAAATGGATTCTTTCGTTCGGCCCCGTTTTGGATGAACACTCGTCCAGCAGAAAGAAGCTTTTCACCTATTGTTTGTATATATTGGTGTTTGTGTCTTACGTGTGCAGCACACTGAAACTTTCCGGAAACCACCGCCCACAACAATGCTTCCCTCTTGTCTTGACCGTATCAGCTTTAAATTGCTTTGGTTACTAATTTGGCCGCTTTATTATGATTCCACGCGACTTTAATATTACCGAATAAAATATTACCGCAAAGAACGCTAGCCCATCTTTTACACAGCGGACACCCAAGAGTTTCATAATGTTAGGAAGCGGCGATCGAAAACAGGTTTTCCACAACAAATAAACTTGTGTTTACTTCCGGTTGTTTTCTCTTCTGTAACCACCATAAGCGTACCTCCCGACTAACATGACTTTTTCGTTCGCGTCTTAAAATTACAACCACATTTAACTTTTTGTTATCTCCCACACCGGATCCTTATCGATCACCGAAACGAAAGCAATTGTGCAAAGTTTGAACAGATGAGATTATAACTAGTCTGCACTTCCGTCTATCGGAAAATTATGAACGGAATCTACTACAATCTGGGTGATTAAGTTATTGGCCGACCGTTATCCGCAGATCTCCGAATATCTGCGCAGGTGCGGCGCCGATCCAATCGTCTGTATCGTCGTAACTGTTGAGAGTTTGTGATATTCTCTCGCGCTGTTAAGGAACGCATGGGGGATGTTGTCATCAAGGGGACACGGACGGCCATGACCTTAGGGTGGCACTGTGCGGCCGCCAGAAACGTCGATTGTTGATTATTGAGAGCAGCCGTTAGTTCTCCTCCGCGCCATGTCTTTCGTCAAGGTACGGTAAACCAATTAACTGATTGGCTGGCCCAATTAAAGGGCGCTACAATTATTCAAATTGTATAGTTTTGCGACAAAAGTATTTTGTTTGGATTTAGAATGACCTGGTATGGATGGATTCTGGCGTCGGCTACGCGACTCCGGCCGTTGTCGTCGAGACCAATCCACTGGTTGTGTATAATGAGTTAACGGTATGTCAGTTAATTATTCTTATCGGTGAATTATTGGTCAAATAGAATTGCAATTTTCCTATCAAAAACTCGACGCGTTTGACACTGAGGGATCAGTCGGACAACATGTCAGAAAATCTGTGCAACATCAGGTAAGCCTCTAGCTTAAGCCGTTAAAAATGGGTCCTTTCACAGTGATGGAAAGCCTGAGTCGCTTCTTCACACTCTCTTCACACGCTTTCAAAACAACCGTTATTACGTAAGTGACGCTGTAAACGCCAGTCTTCAGCTGGCTATTTCTAGTCGTACAATGGTCCCGTTGTGATTTCCATCAATCCAAATGAAAACCTGAACATCTACGACAAATCTGTCATGAAACAGTACAAAACAAAGCCTCTTGAGCAACTTCCATGGTTTGTGAAACAACTCCTATCCTTTTCCAATGTAATCCATTTAGTCACCCATTTGCCGTCGCCGAAACAGCGTGCAACAACATCAAAAACGGTTCCCAACAGGAATATGTTCTCTTTTCGTAAGTGCCGATACATACGAACCTATATTACTCAGTCTATTTCAGCGGAGAATCGGGATCCGGCAAAAGCACAAACGCCTTTCACGTGATGAAGTACCTTTCCTACATGTCTTCACAAATCGATATTGAAATCGTAATTCCAAAACGCGAACGTCCTTCTACGAAAATAATTTAGGTCGAAAGCGTGCACTGCATCCTCGCCGCTTTTTCACGAGCAAAAACTCAAAAAACCGAAAGCGCCACGAGAACGGGGTTATGCGTGGACTTCCTCTATGGAAGGTAGGAATGCTAACCAAAAACTGTGTCAAGAACCACTCCTTGTCCAGACCCTGAAGTCTGTTGAGGGGTTCTTCGCACGTTTATTTGTAAACCGTCATTTAATTTAGGGGAGAAGGTGCTCAAGGTCTTCGAGTTCGTCAGGCTCTTCCCCTTGATCTATTCCGCCTGGTCGAACAAAAACTGGGAGAACGCAACTACAACATCTTCTATCAGATGTGTGCTGGAATGTCTCAAAAGCAAAAGACCAAGTATGGGATCAAGGCGGCAAACAAGTTTTTCTATCTCAATCAGGTAGAACGACATCATGCCTATGGCCACCTATAATACGCGTTGTGTAGGGAAAATGTGGAATTAATGACGACGACGAAACTGAGAAGTTCAATAGCGTCCAAAAGGCGTTCGGCCATTTAAAGTTCACAGATGACCAGCAGGAAATGATATTTGCTCTGCTTTCTGCTATTCTTCACATCGGAAATCTCTTCTTCGTCTCGCTTAAGGTGTGTTTTTGTCAATTTCTTAGCTTATTTTGCCTTAGTGTACCGGTGGCGAAGAGGTAGCAGATGTTGGGAACGAGGCGGAGCTGAAGTGGGTGGCTCTTTTACTCGACCTCACCATGGAACAGTGCAAGAATATGTTCCTCAAAAAGAAGGTAATGACGACTCCGAATATTTCTTTAAGTGTTTTTTACAAAGGATCGTGTGACCAATCAGCCTGTGTCAATTACCGTTGAACAAGCGCTTGACATACGGTAGGCCGATAGACATGAATGCGTCATAAAGAAATGAAGTTTAGTGATGCGGTTTCGCAGACGATTTATGAGAAGCTCTTCGCTTGGCTTTTGGCGCAAATTTCGAAGAGATTCGAAACTGACGACTCAAAGACAATCACTGTACTCGACTCATACGGATTCGAGGCATGCATTTACGGTAGAAAACTGTTATGAGTAATGATGTGTTCAGCGTTTTAACAAGAACGGATTCGAAGAACTGTGCATAAATTCGGTCAACGAGCGTTTGGAAAGCGTCTACATCAACCGCCTTTTCAAAGCCGATCTGTCACTTTTCGAAAGTGAAGGAATCAGTGCGGGATATTCTCTGTCCCCTCAGTACGACAACATTGAAGTACTAACCTGTTTAGCCAAGAAACCCACTGGAATTATCCCACTTCTTTCCAACGAATGCAAATTTCCAAAGGTTCGAAATTCGCTGATAACCGTCCTTTATTCTTTTTTAGTCATCCGACGCTACTTTCCTGCAAAGCTGCAACGTAAACCAGCTCGACAAAACGTGTTACAGCAAAGCTCGTTCGAAGGAACGTCTCGAGTTCGGCTTGACTCACTATGCGGGAACCACGTGGTACAATCTTGATGGCTTCATAAAGAAAAATCAAAGAGTAATGTCTCCGCTTGCCCTGCAGAGCTTGAGCCTTTCTCAGAATACGGTAATTGGAAATGTCGTGGTTATGTGATCTGAAAATTATGCAATAGTCTATCGCCTCAATGTTCGGTCAGGACCAACAAACGACACACGAAAAAACGATTTATGTCGCTGAGCAGTTCTATGAAAGCGCGGCGGAATTGGCCAAAATTCTTGTGAAGTACGTAGAAGCCCTCAGTACCCGTAATGTCTCTTTAGGCATAATTGTCAGTTTGTGCAATGTCTGCGATCCAATAATCATTCTCTCATCGGCAAATTCGACCACCAAACCGTCGCTCGTCAGTTCAACGCACTTTTAGTCGCCGAAACCTCAAAGAGCGTCAAAGAGAGCTTTCCTCAGAAAATGACAATGTCTGAATTTGCCAAAAGGTACGCTACTCGCATGGATGACAGACTACAGTAGTACTTACTAGATACCGTTGCATTCTTCCTTTTGATGCAGTTCAAAACGTGAAAGAAGGAGCACTTGTGCGAGACATTCTGGACGCCCAAGGTATTAAGTTCTCCAAGGACTTTGAAATAGGTAGACAGGATAATCCTGCACTATGCGTTATATTCTATTTTTTGAGGTCGCAATCTCGTCTTCCTTCGCCAAAAGATGTTCGATCATCTCGAAAGTGCTCGAAATTCTATAGTCAATCGCGCTGCCATCGTGATCCAAGCGAACGTTCGGGCGTATGTTGGAAATCTCCTTTTCCAACGAAAGAAGAAAGCTGTCACCGTTTTGCAAGCCGGATTCCGAGGATGGCAGACCAGGTATGTCGAGTGAATCGATGCATAGAACAATGATGCCTCTCATGCTTTAGAAAAACAATCGAGGGTGTCAAACAACAGCATTTGCAAGAAATCCAGAAGGAAGCGCCTCCGCAATCGGGAATAGCTGCCTTTCCTAGTGTAAAAAAGAACTTCTTTAACGCAAACCTCCATTCTTATAGGTTGAACGAATAGCAAAGCCAATTTGTGAAGAAAGGCGAGACAAGGGCTGGTCGACAAAAGTTATGGGCACCTATATCCCCCTTGCTCTCGCGCCAAAAATGCCGAACATTGATCCAGAGACCATTGAAGATTTTGCCGCCGACAACTTTAAGGTTTAGTTTTGTATATTAATTTAACTTAGATCTTTGTTTAGAATCACATCCTTGAGTCCAGACGGGAGCCCATTTTCACACCGTTCTTGGTCAAGGAGTCGGACGAGAGCGTCGAAAAGTCCCTGAAGATCTTCAAACTTATACTAAAGTATACCCTTTCTGGGGATCTGTCCCCGATCGAGTTGCATCATATCGCCACACAAATAATGCAGGTGGTAAGTAAATGAGCAAGACAATTTGATGCAAAGGGGTGTGAGTCGCTTAGGGCATTGACGACCAGAATCAGAGAGACGAAATCTATGTCCAACTGTGCAATCAGAGCTACAAGTGCAGGGACAAATCGGTGTTCAACAAAACCTGGAAGTTGATGTTGATGGCTGTTAATAGCTTTCCTCCAAGCATCCACATTTTGCCGATGCTTCTCGAGTAAGGAAGCCAAAGACAAATGATTTACGGTGACGTCGTTTCAGTTATTTCCAATCCCAATCCAAACCGCTGAGTACTCTCCTATTGGCGGGCCTCCTAAATCGTGTCCGGAACGTTCACATTAATCCCAACCGGAAATATGCTCCGACTATGCTTGAAGATGTAAGTACATCCAAAAGGGTGTCTGAATGGGAAAATATCGTTCAGACAGCGTTCACCAAACATCTTCCACCCGTTGTTACTGTCAAGTTCTCTGACGAAGTTACGATAAACATAGAAGTCGACTCGTGGGAGACTGTAGGCGATCTCGCGAAAAGAGCGCTGAAAGAAAGGTAACAAGACGATGCAAATAATACATCCATTGTTCGTTTCGTAGGGGCATTTGCGATCAAGAGGGATGGTCCATCTCTATTCAAAACGACAAAAGGAGACTTTATGCAGAAACCGACTGTTTTCTGTTTGACGCCATCAAGCATCTGGAAGGCAACTACGATAATCCCTACGCCTTCTACACCATCACAACCCCTAACTCTTTCCGAACAGAACAGTCCACGAACTGTGACTCTCTACTCAAGAACTATTCTGTCGAAAGTAAAAATTGGC
Organism: Steinernema hermaphroditum; assembly: GCA_030435675.1. Classification (NCBI taxonomy): domain Eukaryota; kingdom Metazoa; phylum Nematoda; class Chromadorea; order Rhabditida; family Steinernematidae; genus Steinernema; species Steinernema hermaphroditum. Next base: position 8,557,686 of record CM059625.1, on the reverse strand, counting down.
TCACTCTATCATTAGTTTATTTTATTTTTTTTAGGAAATCCAGTGGGCTCCGAACTTCCTCCGATGCAGAAACGAGCAAACTCTGTAGAGCGTGGCATTCCAAGTCGCTACTACGCGCCGTCACAACAGTCACACAGCAATTATTCGACGCTGACTAACAGAATCCGGAATACCGAAATTCCTTCTCGCAACAGCGACGTCGACAAGTTCTTCGATGACGTCTTTGACCAGGTTTTTCTCTCCATTTTCTTGTCATCCACACAGACATTTTCCAGATTCTGACTCCAAATGAATATCGCGAAATATCTCCGGCACAACTCGCTACAACCATAAAGGGAGGTCCTTCAGGTGAAGGATCGAGCAAGGTTGATTTGAACGATTCTACCCTCAACCGAACAATCGATAGCGCCTACAGTCACACACCCTCCTACGTTCCATATCAGCCTGTTGTGATGGTTCCCGCAGATTGTAAGACTCTTTAGATGACATCAGAGCATAACATTTCGCTTCAGTTCGAATGTATATGGCTCCAGTCAACAACGTTGGAGGGATTCCTGGTGATGAGGGAAGATCCTCCCGTCTGACCGCAATGTCGGGCTTTGTTCCTGCAGTTGTTCAGCCAGTAATTCCGCAGAATATGGTAAAAACGTACTCACTCTGATAATCAGCGTATTTGCTCTAATCTATCTTAAGGTCATGTGTCTACCGCCTGAGGGACATAGTTCGCCTTGTAACTTCTATCAGTACGTGGGATTTATCGTATTTTTATCATAACGGTCCTATTTTAGACCTTTCGCACCTATTGATACGAACTCCTACTACAAATCGAATATGGATTTCAATGATTCAACTCTAAATGAGGTTTGCATCGTTAATCACAACCGAAATCCTATATTTTCAGTCGTTGGATGAATCAAAACAGTCTGTCACCATGAAGATCGTAAGTTTCACATTCAACCTTGAGGGTTATTACTCTGTTTCGTTAGAACTCCCGACGGCAGTTCACCACCTCTCCCACGAACGCCATCGAGAACTCGCGATTAGGCCAGATTTGCCCGACCTCTCCAAAGGCTCGCTACGTGGGAATCTCCTCGCCGAGGGACACAACGGACGAATCGATCCAGCAGTCCCTTTCCGGTATCAAGCCGAATCCAGAAAACTTAGTGCACAGGACACCAAAATCGAATATCGGCTCAGTGAACAATGACTACGCTCAGAAGTCAGCCTTTAATCTGAATCAGCCGCGAAAAACGGACACAACAGCTGGAATCTACTACACAGTGCCTCAAGAAGGCGAATACTCATCGCGAGATTACGTCGATATCAATGTGAGTTATTTGTATTTTACAGAGTGATATAATAATTTCAGGAAACTCCATTCCAACAATCAACGATCAACAATTCTGCTAACGTTTCACAAAGCTTTGATCAGAGCATAGATACACCAAGAGGAACACGAAAACTGTATGGACTCTACAGAGTCCCTAAGGAGCTGTATGCCAGCACAACAGCTGCATCCAACCAAGGTTATCTTGAACGAGGGGAGAGCCATTCACTGGGCAACGGCTTTAACAAAAACGAATCGCAAGGCAGTGGTCGCAATGATCACAGTTCAATTTACTCATCGTACTCAACTGTTAGACCAATCGCGACTCCCTCACCCATGAAGGAGTTAGCGAAGAAGCTGAAGAGCCCGACCAGTCCAACGGCTTTGCCACCAGCAGTCGGAATGCTGAATCCCTCAATTGAGATTGTTATCCGAAAAGATGTAAGTGTCAGCGTCTCGCTTTTTAAGTGTGCTCACCACTGCAAAGGTTTTCATGCCGAACGAGCAAATCGAGGACGATCTGGACGCTAACTTGATCTTCGCCCAAATCATTGATGACTGCAAAACGCACAATATCATGAAACTGCGGAAACATGAACGAGACGTAGTTGTGCATATCCTGAGTGAGTGAAGCTTTGAGACTGTTTTGTCGACGTTTCGTTGCAGCGACAAATGGAATTCCTCCCCAGATGCTCGAACATCCAAAGGACATTCCCATCGAAGTAAAAATGGGTGTTATCCAAGCGGCGCGCTCCTGGCCCATCTACTTCAGCCGACTGTTTGAAGTGAACGAGGAACGGTATGGAGGGAGCGTTCCTCGACTCATTTCCGTTGGCGAGACGGGAGTACGTGTACTAGTCGCAGACCCTCTTAATAGAATTGAGCCCTACAGGATTCAGGACCACTTTGAGTAAGTCCATAAATTACAAAAAGCCGCAGAAATGAGAATCCCAATCTAGGTTCATTGACTTGGAATATGTGCAGTCGGACGAGGAGAAAGAAATGCTTCGTTTGCACACGAAGCAGGATCTTGTCATTGATTTCGGAACATCAAATTCCGCAAACATCAAGAAACTCATTGAGAGATACATGTCCGGAGAGACGAAAGCCAAATACCTTGTTCGTGCCACAAGTGACTACGTCACTACAGAGCCCGGGTTCCTGAGCTTCAAGAGAGGCGATCTCATTCAAATTACAAAGGATCTGAGTGGTGATTCAGCAGAGAAATGGCTGAAGGGAAGGATCGGTAATGAGTACGGGAAACTGTCGTCAGATTACGTGGAACCTTGTGATACGGTAAGTTGAATTTCTTCGATCGCACTGAGAAGATACTTTAGCCCTGCTACGGATACGGAGGCGGCCGAGATATGTCAATGCCTGGGGAACCAGCGTACTCTATGTACTCTGGCGACACGAATCCTCGGGAACCCGGCAGACACACAATGATGGAGTTTGCAATGATGTTCTTCCGTCGACCGAAGAACGTCGTGGGTTCGGATGCGATGACTCTCGGAAGAAAAAGTTTGTTACTAACTGAAACTTATCATCGATACAGTCAATTCAGAAAAGGAATGGACATGGAAGGACGTCGCCGATAAAGTGAAATACTCCGATCAGCCAATCAACCATTCTCTTTTGAAGATTGAAAGTGCCCATGCTGACAAAATGGCACAGGAGGCTTTCCTTTGTACGCTTGATATGTGCGTTATGTCATTCAATTTCTCCCTTTAGGCATCATGCGTTTCATGGGTGATATGAACCTAAAAAAGAACCAGAGCTACACCGATTGTCTCTATGAGTTGCTTAGCGTTTGTCACCAGTATCGCCCTCTGCGGGACGAAGTGTACTGTCAGATAATTAAGCAGACGACCAACAACAGAAGCCCTAAGGCCGACAATCTAATTCGTGGCTGGAGACTCTTCTCACTGCTCACCGCCTACTTTGACTGCTCGGAAATTATGCGCCCATATCTATACAAGTATCTGAGCGATGCCGCACACGATGACCGCAGACCTTACTATGGTAGGACTCTTCTGGTTGCCCCACACCCTCTATGTTTTAGCGATCGCCAATCTGTGTCTCGACAACATAATGAAAACATTTAAGTACGGCGGACGGAAGTTCTTGCTCAATGCCGCTGAAGTGGAAGCCATCACTGTATCGGAGCTCTTCATTGTTTCTACTGTAAATATCGTTTTTAGATGGACAAGCCAATGCATAAACAAGTGTACCGACTGCCTGGAGGCCATCAAAAGCACCTAGACACGACTTCGGTCACCGTTGCAGAAGAGATCATTCGAGAACTTTGCAGCGAAATGAACATTCTTAGTGCAGAGGAGCAACAAGAATTCTGTCTGAGCTGCATCGTTGGAAGAGGTATCAACAAGATACAGCATGTCCGCAAAAAAACCTTTCAGAGAACGTCATGAAGTTGCTCTCCAATGACGAATACATAATGGATGTGATCACCGAATTGGAGCAGAGAACCGAGGAGTATTTCCTTATGTTGAAACGCACTGTCTGGATTCATCCGCTCCGTTTCGATAATCCCCTCTACATTGACATGCTTTTCTTCCAGGTAAAAAACTGCTTTTTATCTCTGCTCTAGTTTAATATCAGACGGTTCCTGAATACCTATCCGGTAATTTGAACAGCTTCGGAGAAGGGAAACTTACGGCAGCTGTGCTGGTAAGTTGAAAGTTTTTGAAAAAGAACCGAAAGATAATTGCAGACTGATGTGCTTGAACTGGCTGCCTGCCTCCATCTCTCTGATAAATATAACCGGAGTCAGCGAATCAGCCAGTAGGTCCTAGAGTGGCGGCTTCTCCTACTGCTCTTTTCAGGCCCGAATTGGCGGGGCTTGTGCCTCCTAAGCTTCTTCATAACATGAATGGTGATCAGTGGGTAAAGCGCATCACGAATAAGGTTCTGGAAATGGGATCCATCGAGTGCTTCGAAGCGAAAGCTAGGTTTTTGGGTTAGTCTATTATGACTGGAAACAAAAGCTCACAAAAAATTTGTAGCAATCCTCGAGAAATGGCCACTATTCGGCTCAACTTTCTTTTACGTACGACAGTGGTTTAAGAATCAACCACCGTATGACCTACTGTTATCGGTCAACAAAACAGGAATCCGCCTGAATGATGTGCGCTCACAGTCTCTTGCTGCCCACATTCCTTTTGACCAGGTTTGACCATCACCATTATGTCATAGAACACTGGTTTGAACTTAGGTTAAATCAACGGACAGGACAACATGTGATGGGAAGCATTGTCTCAACATCATAGTCGGCGATGAAAACGAAACCCACACCCTCATGCTCGAGACCGAATCCGTAAGTGGAAGCCCTTGTGGACGGCTGAGAAAACGGCATTTTAGGGAGGAGAAATATCGCGACTTATCGGTCAATACCTATTTATCGGCGACGAATATCGAGGCACCGTAATACAAGCGCCATAGGCTAAGAGTTTTTTTCGAAAGTCAACTTTATGTCTAATTATTAATTTACATAATAAATACAAACTTTTCACGAGTACACCACAAGGGGCCGCGAGGATACCATCCCTCGAGTGCTTGAGAAGTCAGACGCGCAAAATTCTCAGCGATAATCCGCTTGTAAGCAGCTTAAACTCGCTCAGTTCTGCTGCCGTCAAGAGAACGATCGATACTTTCTTCGAGAACCTTTCTGTTACTAACGGTTTAGGACATTTGCGAGGAATCCGTCTGGCCTATTCAGTTAAATTCACTAAGCGCTATTGGGCTTGTTTACGAGAGGATGTAAACAACCTCTGGACGATAACGCATGTGAAACGATCATAATTTTGACATAATTATTGAAGAAAGGCTAATTAGTGAGTGCTGGCTTCTTTAGCAAGGTGATCTGTTCATTCTATTTGCTTTTATCGCGCCAAGTCTATCTTCGCCGACGTGTGTTTTTCTTTCCACTGTCTGTTTGCTTCGTCCCCTGTATCCCAACTTCCCAAGCATCTTTTCGTCTCGATTCCACTGCATTACTTACTTATTGCACTCAGCCGCTATTTCAGCATGAACTCGGATCTGGACGAAAACAAGCCATTGTCCGGACTGGATTCCCGTGAGAAGGGTTCGCGATTCTTCCGCAATCGACTTGGCTCGCGAAGAATTCGAAACCGCCTCGTCCAGAAGTATGGTCTCTGCAATATTTCCCTAGTGAACGTTCCAAAACAGCGCAGAAAATATTTCAGGTAGATAAGCCGACCCTTGGTCAAAAAAACGGTTTTCTCTTTCAGTGACATATTTACAACTGTAATAGAGGTGAAGTGGCGGTGGTGTTTACTTTTCTTCTCCATGTCCTTTGTCTCCTCGTGGACGTTCTTCTCCGCCATTTACTATGTACTTGCCGTGTCTCACGGTGACTTAGAGCATAGTTCGGACACCAGCTGGGTGCCCTGTATTCAAAATGCGATCACTTTCACAAATATTTTCCTCTTCGCGTTCACAACGCAAACAACGATAGGTAATTAGGGCGATTATTCTCTCTCTGACGGCACACCGTTTAGGATATGGATTTAGGTATGAAAAGCGTTTAGAAGAGAGTGCGTAATTGTTTCATGGCAGATATCCAACCGATGAGTGTCCGCTGGTCATCGTCACAATGTGTGTGCAGTTCATGGTCGGCGTAATGTGCCAGACCCTGATGGCAGGTGTTATTTTCGCCAAATTGGCCCGGCCAATTAAGCGGGCTGCCACCATTCTTTTCAGTAAAAATGCGGTTATTTGCATGCGAGATGGCAAATTGTGCTTGTTGTTTCGGGTTGGCGATATGCGAAAGAGCTCGTTGGCCGAGGCCCATGTTAGATTACAGGTTAAGGAGGGAAGTTGAGGAAAAATTATAGCAGCAACGTTTCAGATGATCAAAAAATGTGTCACTTTTGAGGGAGAATTGCTTCCGTTCCATCAGTTCGACATGAACGTGGGATACGACAGTGGTCTTGACAGGGTGTTCGTTATGTGGCCCATAACCATCTGCCACGAAATCGACGAGGAGAGTCCTCTATACGAAGTGAGCAGAGATGCACTTCTAACAGCCAGATTCGAAATCATCGCAATTTTGGAAGGTGTTGTGGAAAGCGTTGGGTCTACCACACAGGCGAGAACGAGCTACCTTCCAAATGAAATCCTCTGGGGGAAGCGGTAGCCATTGTCAGGTGACGGAGGGTCGCAATTCAGACTTTTACAGATTTGAAAAGCTCGTGACCTATCAACGAGAGAATGGAGAGTACCGCATTGATTTTGAAAAATTTCATAATGTTTACGATGTGGAAACGCCGTCATGCTCTGCGAAGGAATTAGACGAACTTAGAGTAATTGTGCATACAAATCTACAATTGAAAACAATTATTTTAGGCGGCCGGACTTTGCCCTGGAAGAAAAGTGAAGTATGACGAAAGCAGTCTGGACAACTCCGTTTTTGCGAATGAGGATTTGCCGTTGACGCTGACTGTTCCCGAAACACCAAAGCGTTGCCAAATAGACTTTGAAGACGATGACGATGAAGAAGTCAGAGCCATTGAAGAAGTGCCTAGCGACTTAGAAATGGTATTATTTTGCGTAGTAGCTCATCTCCATCAACTGTTGTGACAGTTTTATTTGCATTTTCTGACAAGTTCCGGGTCACACTTTCGATTTAGAGCGAAATGAAAAGACGAAATGCAAAGCTCTCGACGGCCGGATCCGCATCTTTGTTGCGCCACAAACAATCGGTGCAAGTTCGTCGTGGACCGGATTTGTTCTAGAGAAGAAGTTCTAGAATTCATCATGTGTGCTCTTTGTGAACTTTTTGTCATTACGTGCACCATCTAGAATAAAGATAACTCTGACGCCACCATATGAACACTAATTAGCGCAACGTTAATCCAAGTTGATCCAAGGGCCAAGAGCAAAGGGTGAGAAAATGTCATTCCGCCCAGAAAAATTTTACCAAGATCATATATACGATTCGATCTTGCCCTCTCCACTACTGTCCGTTACATTTTCGACTGCCTCCAAAGAAATGTGTCTTCTGATGGAAATAGATGATCGACACGAACGAGCTCGATCTGTTCCTCATTGTTTTTCGTGTCTATCTTCATGCCACAAGAGAAACAATATTGTCAGCGACTAACCGATATTTCGCAAATTTCAGGGCATCATGGCCATATCAATGGAACTTTTCTTGGGCTTTATTATTGTCCTCTTCTCGGCCGAAGCGTTCATAACCTTGGATCGTAGGTAAAGGCAAAGATGAGCACTGTTAAATTTGCTCATTAGAGGGTGATAGAGAGTTGCGAGGGAAGGCGTTGCCCGACTCGACAGACGAAGGACGTTTTCCGGAAGTTTTTCGCGAAGGTCGTTCTGAAGAAGCAGCCATGGCGAAGCGAACTCCTGAGTCGATTAACGGTCATATGCTGAAGCAGCCACTTCTGAGGTTTGACCTTCTATGGAGAAAATTCACAGGAAAGAGACACTCCGACATTTGAACTATTCTGTTCGTCTGTATCGTAACAGCTGTGACAAATAAACAGTGATTTTTTGCTGAATTTTCTTGTCAACCTCTTCATCTCCAGGGAGTGAATCACATTGCGAAAGTTGCTAGCATTGATCTCAAGAACATTCCGAAATGACATTAAAAAAAAGATAAACGGAAGTGCGTTCATCGTAAATCCGATTTCCTCAAACACTATATTTCACAAATTGATTGGGAATCACTAAAAGCGTTTTCCATGCATTAGACACTCGAGACACCATATGACATATTATGCGTCGCACGTTTCTGTGATAATCTTCATTTCGGCAAATCCAAACTTTTTCGCTGACTCTTGCATTAACAATTCATCGTTTCTATGGCGCAACTGGTCAGGATCACTCTACATGCTTCGAGTTCTTTCCTTCTATTGTTGCGATAAGAGAGTCATCACTGAGAAAACAACATGAGTATTCGCCGGGGAAGCCATTAACTCTGATTCGCAGATCTGCTTGTTTTTATAACTTCTCTGTCCTAGAATATGGACACTTATGGAATTCTAATTGCTTTCAGTATTCATCCCCTCAATTGCGAAAAGATCGCATTGATAGCAATCATGCCCTCTTCCCGTTCGTCACCGACTGCCAGCAATGTAAGCTATGTTTTGTATCCCCCCAGCCAGTGTGCCTAGTTGTCACCACGACCGGGAAAATAGCCGCACGCATCTCGCATGTAGCCGGTGTTATTACATTAGGTGACTAATTACGCGGCAGCCTGGGTCGTTCCATTAACACCCCTTAATACAAAACCTATCTCGTTTTCCGCGTCACTTCTCCCAACACATAGTTCGCAAGCCAAACTTCAAACGGGAGGGATTTCACTGTTTTGTCCAGAAATTTCGGCGTGCGCTGGCGTCCACCAAGCGCGAACAATTCGATTCATCGATGAGGAAAATAGTCGCAATAATGATAATAAGTTAGGTCTAGTTCACATTAGTCCTCCGCGATTCCACTTTCTTATTCTATTCTCTCCAGTAGAATACAAAATGAGCTAGACATGAATGCGAGAAATTAAATCCGATATCTCATCGGTCGGATTTCGCGCTGTCGCGCTAAGGAGCTTCCCTACCTGGTTATCTTATTCTCTCCCAATTTCCCGACCACCAGACGACACCTCTCCTTCGAGCGCTTCCTGAAGAGCTTCTCAGCCCAACTGTTTCTGACGTCAGTTTTGATTTTTATTTAAAAGGGGTCTAGAGTATGCAAGGAAAAAACTGTCACATCAATGAATCATAGGAATTGAGTGCGTTGATGATGTTATTCCTCTGTCTCCTACCGTCATGTTTTCATATTCTATAAATAAATTGAAGCGCACATGCACCAACTATAACATCTGCACTGCCAGAGTACGTCATAAGCTCGCCGGGCCGTACCTTTTGGATTTTGCCATTGTTTTCCGGAATGTAGTGGACGAAATTAAGTTTCTTAATGTATTTAAAAGTCTGTCCATTAATTCCCTTGTTTACCGCTTTAACCTTCTACCTCTCGAAAACATCGGTTTTGTATCACGTGTCTGCTCTCCGTCTGCACGTTTGTCCGGCTTTGCAGGGGGGCCTTGCAGAGCTGATGACCGGGAGAGGCCGACTGTTGCCTGAGATGCCACTGAGAGCCTCCTTATATCGGCATCGATCAAGAACACCTTGAGGGAAGCACGAGCATAAGAAGAGGGGTAGGCGAGATCGCATGTAAGGACGACAACAATTCCATTCAGCTCGCGGCGTCCAACAATCTGTGAAACTAATTTTAAGTGCAAAAGCCGAGATGCGTAGTGACGCCTATGGTACTTCGAACTCGCTGCGCCATACGCACACTTTCTCCTCCAGTTCCCTTCCGCCCTACTCACCTTTCTAAGTAATCTCGTTTTTGCTGTGCCCAATGAAACATCGTCCCGGTACTTCTTCAGTCATTATTAATTGATACCTTCGCATATAGAGTTCCGCCGATTTCCTCCCGCATAAGAGCTGTTAAATAAATAGGTAGCTCCCTCACTTGGTGCTCTCGTCCTCCCAGTGTCACGTTCAATGGAGTTAATTAGAAAGTGCCCTTATTGAGACGGCACCCTCTTTCCTTCTGCGACTGCCTCAAACATTTTCTTTTAATTGTCACTTCTTTTGTCCGACAATTATTGTTATTGAAATCGCAGTCACTGTCTGTCTTTTCAGTGTTTTCAGTGTCAGTGCTGAGCGCTTAGCCTTTTCAACTTCTTTCACCTACTCCTTTCTTCTCAAGCTCTAAGAGTTAAAAGATGCGGAAAACGCGAAAAACTTCGGAACCGGTGAGTAAACGATGTTTTTCAACGCACTGAAGATTATGGGTGGCATGGTACTCTCTGTGGTCGATGAACTCTAATAAAGTGGCGGGTAATAAGATAACTATTTCGTACATTGTATATGTATAACGCTGAGAGTAAACGAACGAATCGAATCTGTGAGAAAAATTTATGCGAAAATATTTGGCGCTAATTCACACGCTGATTTCTCACGTTGATTTGGTTCTCTTTGGCTCGCACACTTCTCAGCACATATTAACTGCTTTGTTATATTACGGCTACTGCCAACCTTACTCGATGAAGCCTTTCGCTAACTAATGCGGCAACTGCTTTCAGGACATGTCCGAAGAGCGCTTTCGACTTGTCGTTCTTGGCTCGGCCAAGGTGGGGAAAACGTCTCTCATCAGACGCTACCTCTACCAAGAGTTCACTGAAAAGTACAAGGAGACAATCGAGGATCTGCACTCAAGACAGTTCCGCATCCAGGTAACCGAGCATACGGTATCCTCTCAGGGTCAATTGCATACAGGGAGTTCCTCTTCCGCTGGACATTCTCGACACAAACTTCAATTTTCCCGACATGAGACGCTTGGCGATTGCCTCTGCGAGTGCGTTCATGCTCGTGTTCGCCGTTGATAATGTGCAAAGCTTTAAAGAGGTAAATTTGGAGAGAAACGAAGCGAAAGGAGAAGGGTTATTCAGATGAGCGACTTGTGGAACGAAATCTGCGAACGCCGCCCTGACATCAATCTGCTGCCGACAGTTGTCGTGGGTAACAAGTGTGACTTGGCTTCAAAAAAGGTTCGTCACCACTGGTAGGCATCGAAAAGCGAGTGCGCTCATTTAGATTTTCCAAGCAACTGCTCAAGCGTGGACATCTCGGCTCAGCGCCGATGTACGCTATCTCGAAGTTTCTGCAAAAACTTCACTGAACGTGGTGGAGATATTTCGCAGTCTCCTGGAGTTAAGCGGGTTCCCAAGATGCAAAGTACAAAACACGCATACCTCGTACTCTTTTTTCAAAAAACTCAATTTTCAGGCAGCCGGTGGAGCGCTCGAAGATATGCCCGACCACAGAGGTTTCGACGAAAGTGTCGGCCTACGACGCTACAACACATTCAAGTGCAGACCTACAAATCGAGAGGTCTATCTGAAGGTTAATTAATTTGCTCGCCAGCGTGCAATATTCCCTTCCAGCAGCTGAACAGAGAGAACTCACCAAAGTCCCCACCGGACTTCGTGCAGCAGCAGTCGAACCCGAACCTCGCCCTTCCAGTAGACAGCCATAGCGGGCTTAAAAGAAATCGCTCTCTTCGGGTAACGCTGGGCTTTTGGCCAACGAATACATTGAAACCACAGATTCGGTCGACAAACGAGGAGGAGAAGATAAAGGATCTTAATGACAAACGAGCTCATGATGACCAAAAGCTACTGGGACGTTCCAGCAGCCTTATTCGTCGAACAAAACACCTTTCGTTGAAAATGAGACGTCATGGCGAAAAGCAGCCAGCTGAGCACGACGACTCTGACTGCAACATCCAGTGAAATTCAGGGCAAAACCGATCACCTTCTTCTCATGCAATATTGACTTTCTTTGTAATACACTTCGATCATTCCCGTACATTTTGTGAAATATTTGCGATATTGAACGAATATTTGAGAGTGAGGGACGTTTCGCTTTCATCTTCAGACAGAATCGATTTTCTCAGCAACATTGTAATTTTTCGATTGTGGAAACTGGGGTGGTGGAAGCAGTAATTAATATGGAGAGATAAGCCTGTTGAACGTCTACAGAGTACATTCGTCTCCACTCTCTCTTTGAAAACGGTCGCAAAAAGCCTGTAAAATCCGTCTATAAAACAATTGAAAGGAAAGGCATGGTGCACTTTGAAATCTGGAGGTATGAATAAGTTACTAGCTGCGTCGAATATTCGTTTGCATTGGCACAGCACCTCCGTATATCGGCTTACACCAAAACCAGCAATTACAATTCACTCAGTTCTCGTCTCTCGTTCTTACTTTAGGCCTTCATTAAAGTGAATCGAATTCAGTTATTAAATAATGCCAATCGTACGCCAAATTTCAAACCTTCGCGTGAAAATGGCTTTGCCTACAAAATTTCGATCGGTTTGCGAGTGTCATGAAAAGGATTACCCTGCTTGGACTGGAGAATTACATGGAGTAACTCAGGTCTGTTTCCATCAGTTGATCGTTATTCTGAACTGATGGCAGGCACTACAAAGCAAGTCCCTTGCAATGAAAGTGTTTTGGTGGTTGGTCGTGGTGACTTGCGTCGTTGGAGGAACCGTCACGACTGCCCTCGTTGTCATTGAGTACGTAAACGGGCCTACTGCAACTTCGACCACGATACGACTGGTAATAAATACTCCGGCCCACCCAAGATCAAGGCTTTAGGTTACAACATTGAAACTTCCGGCTGTTACGATTTGTCCAAAAGTTCCCGATGCCTTTAATTTTACTGAACTCTTTGGCGATATGCGAACCTTCTTGCCGAATATTTCGGAGAGCGGAGCTCGAGACTTAGCTCGATACTGGTTGGGTGGGAACGGTCTGGAGAACATGGACGGACTGTCCGACTTTAACCGCTCTTATTTGGATGTGCTAGCCGAGCAGTACCGGATTTGGTCGAAAGGTTATTCTCAAAATGATTTTTTCAATATTATGCAGGTACACTCGGCTGCTTTTTGCCTTTCATTCCAACTCACGTGTCCAGAATCAGTACGGGTACAAGTGCGAAGAGCTATTCCATTGGTGTGCTCTCGGAGGCAAAACATGGGACTGCTGCTCGGACCTTTTTAGGCGTCAGGTCGTAATGCGACGCGGCCTTTGCTATCAGACTTTGCCAAATGTGAATCAGGTGATATTTATCATGTAAATGTAATTATTCAAATGCTCTGGCCTAGACGGAGCCCGACGACGTTGGTCGATTAGTGGTAAGTTTGAAAGCTCCCCCAAGCATTACATCGCCTCATTACAACTTCATACAGGTCTGACATCCTGTGCTTCCTTTTTACCGCCAATTTAGCCACAACTGCTTATCTATGTGACCGACAATCACGATTATGTTGTCGATTATCCACGTTATTACCTCTACCCTAATGAGTGGAATCGCATGAGGTTCACAGCAAGATTCATAGAATTACTACCGCATCCTCATGTCTGTACTGACAAGGTAGGAAGGTTCCCCTGTTAAGCTACATATACAGCACTTGGCGCTAAAAGAAATTTGGGAAAGACGCTGCCTGCTTCGTGCGAAGATGGTTATTGTCGAACATAGTGAGACCATACAACTGCACTCTCGTCTACATGCCACAACTGCCGGGGATTCCTAAACTTCCCATCTGCGATATGACGATGATTGCTAAGAACTACTACGACGTCGTACAACTTGTGCTCTCCGGCGCCAAAGTTGCACAGGAGGTTTGAAAGGGAAAATGTCATAATAAACTGCTTAGCGTATTAAGTGTGTGCCCGGATGCAAACGATGGGACTATCAGGTTAGCCTGCAACAGACTGCAGCCCTTCAACCATTCAAAGACTACGCATTCAATCTAGAAGCTTCATTCAATGATCTACAGGTATGTTCGATAAGCCATGTGTACTAATACGAGAAAGTTTAGTACGAAGATATGCGAGAAGTGCTGACGACCACTGTTCCAGGATTCATGTCACAAATCGGTGGACAATTCGGCTTCTTCTTAGGTCTTTCGATAATAACACTATTTCAAATTATTCTCTATGCAATACATACTGCTTATAGAAAATTTACTAAAATGATGAAAGAAGCAGGAAAAGTAGTGCGTAAGACCTCACAAATGGGTATCCGAAAGAGAGGTTTGTTTTTCTCCAAATGTACTTCCAAAAGTAACCACCTCTTTTCTTAGCTCATTCCGCATGACATCCCACACTCCTTCTGTAAACTGCGAATCCGATCAATATAATGGTGTAAATGTGAGAGCATTTGATAAAGCTTTGATGTATTGCATGACCAAATGGGGTAACTATTGCACATTGAATAGTGAAACATTTCTGGATTCGTCTTAAGCAAAAGTGTTGAGAAGGCGGGGCGGTCGGTCCAGATACTTCTCGCTGGGCTTCACACGCTGAGGAGTGCCGAAACCCAGCATATAGCTAAAATTAATTAAATGCGGAAGGAATAACCTCATAAACTCACACATCGTCACGTTTGATTTTACAAATGAAGTCCTGCGAGAAGTAGTTCTTGGAAGCAAAATCGCCAACAGCGGAAACGGCTTCGAAGTCGACCTTGAAGTGCTTCTGCAGATCCTCCTGCAGCTTAACGGTAATCTGGTGGATGTTGCACTTCTTGAAGTTTCCGCCACGAGTCTTCGTGATGTTGTCGTAGGCCTTGTTCATCACCATCTCTTGCTCCTTGTTGCAACACAGATATCCTATGGAAACAGTTAGTCGTAACTTAGATGAAAACAGAATCAACCAGCTTCGTTGAGATAGCAGGACGGTAAAGGAAAATCATTTTGGCTAACGCCGTAGTTGTCGACAACCGCAGCGTCGACGGGGGCCGATGTCGCCGCCTGGTAAGTAGGTGCCGGTGCGTTTGGTTGGTATCCGCCCTGCTCCGTTTTTTCTTTAGAAAAAAACTCTCTCTTTTCTGAACTAAGGATGAGTGCCTTACCTTGCGGTTTAACAGCCGCAGCGAGGAGCAGAACCATCAGAACGTTTCGCATTGTCTGAAGAAAAGAAATACAGGATCTCCCTATGGGGTCATTTTAACGAAGAAATTCGTTCTCAAATCGAAAACAAATCGAGCCCCTAGGCGTTCGTCGACAGTTCGTCGGATAACAACGACCACGATCCGAGCGTGCAGTAGGCAACAATGACTCCACGATCTCGATGAACCGTCATTTTTTAACATCGAAAGCGAGGTCTTGAACACGGAAAACCGGTTAAGAAGTCATCGATGTTTGGAACACCTCCACTTTTTCTACGTTATTACATCCGCCTCGGATGAAAAGTTTTTGTGAGTTCTGCTTTTGTGCTGCCAATGGACACCATAATACAGCATAATACAGGTCTATAGTTCGAATTTGAAGTTCGCAGCATTATCCCATATTTTATTGCATATATCGTGTTCGGGGTGGACATGGACAATAATTCAATTCGATTCCCGGATATCCTACAATTCCTCGAGGTCCAGGACGTCCAGGCAAACCATGTACACCAGTCAGTCCCCTTCGACCAGGAGGTCCTTGAACACCTGGAATTCCATCCCGTCCTGGGCGTCCATCTTTCCCCTTTTCACCGGGCCACCCGGGACGTCCTTCAATTCCTGGTGGTCCCCTTCTACCAACGATCGCTGACGAAGACTTGCCTGGGGCACCTCGCACTCCTGGAGGGCCTGGCCGACCTTGAAAACGATCCTTTAGATACAATAGCATGATATGCACCTGTAGGGCCAACATCACCCACGGGTCCTCGAGGCCCTGGTGCTCCAGCAATCCGATACACACCGGGGATGCCTGGTTGCCCACGCCTTCCTTGTCTTCCTCGATCACCTGGAATTCCAGGGCGGCCTGGTGGCCCGCTTGGGCACAGGATGCACCCCCGCTGTCTGTATGGACACATCAGCGTCTCATAAGCTTCAAAGTTGTCCTTTCCTCTCGGACCAGGAATTCCTCTCGCTAAGATTCCATTTGTAAAGTAGACAATCTAATTTAACAATACATACCGCCTCTTCTTCCCGGCCTTCCCGGTGGTCCCGGAGGACCAGAGGGGCAACTTATTTGTAAGGGTTCGCACTGGCACCAGGACGGTAAAAGGTCGAAAGGACTTCGTCGTTTGGATCTAAAAACGCTGTTGAAGATGTTTTCTCGTTCAAACAGCCGCTGATCGTATTCGTATAGCTGCCGAAGATCACGAAGCTCCATCCATGCTTCATCAGTTTTGGCCTAAAAATAAAACAATGAACCGGAAAAGGGATACAAGATCATTACCTTGAAAAGCTCCACTTCAGAAATCACCATCGATACCGTTTCATTCAATGAACTCAAAAGAAAGAATAAACCGTAAACGAGGCATGCTGTTGAAAACACGCTGAAAGAGGAGCTGACCAGAGCCACAGTCGTTGTTCCGAGGTTACGCATCTTGTAAAGCCTTAGTGGTTAAGCTTCCACACTGGACAGAACTTGCCTTTAAATGCGCCAGGGTGTTGGGAAAGAAACGATCATCGCATTCGACTTAGGCGACATCATTTTCGGATTAAGCGTTACTTGCCGACTTCTCTTCAAAGTGTGGATACATTTTGAAGCTTGATTCATCGACAAAATTTGAATATATGTATGCTGGGTGCATAACTTAACACGGAAGGTCATCTGTTAGAGTCACTTAATGAGGTATCACCGGTTTTCGTTTACATTACCTCATGCGAGAGCGACGCGCTAGAAGTGTTTGCACTGCGACCGCTTGCATCACCCTTTTCCAGTTTCCGACTTCTCTCGCCCTCCCGCTCCGGACCGGTCCCTACCGGCAACAAATCAACACATGCACTACAGTCTTCCGCCTAGCAAGCATCCGCTGATTGCAATTGTAAGCTCGGGTTGCACTTGTGGCCAGTTTCACTTTTCGTTGCCGGAACAACTCAGTTGACCCTCAGTGCTTCGCTTATCATCTACCTTTTCCGGGCCAATAGAACATTATTTTAGATTATGGACGATGAAGATCAGCTTCACCCTGGTTTGCCTGCGTTTGTCCTCGGAGTGCTGATATTCCTGATGGTCGTTTTAGCGGGAGTGATTTGGGTCGCTTTCTGCTTAGCTGTCCACAGAACCGCTCAACGTGTTGCTCAGTTAAAGCGTGAACGACAAAGAAGGGTGTGATAAGTAGTAGTGTTGTATTCTGATGCCTTATTCTTAGAGTATCATAACCGCCGCTATTAACCAAGCTGTGCAGAGAACGCCTCCCCTAACCGTAGTGGCATCCGTTCCTTGCGTTTTTCCGGTATGTTCGTTGCGCAATGAGGACACAACTGTTTATGTTTAGAACGCGGAGACGCCACAGCCCAACAATATGGACGAGCTTCCCTCATACGATGAAGCGATTCGAATGAAGGTGGAAGAGCTGAAAGTTGCGCACTCAAGAATGTCTGCTTCCTCTAGTACCCTTAGGTTTGGGTGGGCCAGTAGGATTACTCTAATGACGCTTTGTAGGATAGCTCCCAACAGACCTACCACAAGTTACTCAGTTGCGACCTGAGTGGTTATGACTTTGGAGAAAAAACCCTGTATGTAGAGATTTTTTGTATATAAAGAGATGCTATTAGCATTTGGTGAAACAAGCATAACATTTTTGGAACGAAACCCTATCCACTTAGGAGGAAGAAGTCGGGCTTATTTGTGTCCTTTTCATTGATCTCATAATAATCCCTCGCGACTTTGCATCGCTTCTTCGCACTAAGCGGAAATCGATCACCACAAACCTGACACCATAAACCGCAAAGTCGCCCCTGCGTGGTCTCTAAAAATCTGTTTTATTGTTATGAATACACGTTGAAATCACTTTACGTCATTAACAAATAAACGTAATGTCTGGAATATGGCAATGTTCTGATTCGCCTCAAATGAGCATTCGTTTCTGTCTGCAAACAACTTCGTCTACTCGTATCCTGATATCGCTGTTGTATTTGTAATAAATAAACAGACGAATAGTGCTGGATACCACGAACAAGATGCTCACTAAATCGCTTAGAACCACGTACAACCAGTGGAAATTTCCCTCTTCATCCTAGGATTCGAGCTCAGTGCTAAGCATGCAGTGAGAACTTGCCTGAAGAACGATTCCGTTGAACATTTCCATGATGTAAAGACAAAAGTGTAGGCTATTGCAGGCAAGATAGGAACTAATAAGAACAACGGTTGTTCGCACCGCGCTTCTAACTTTCGATTTCTCTTTTCGTTCTTCATCTTCAATAGACGTCTTCAACTAAAGCACAACTTTTCAAGACTGTCCAATCGATTGCTGGTTAATCATTGTTGAGACTTTTTATAAGGCTCAATGAGGATCGTTTTTGTGCCCCTTATGACATCGGTCGCTTGAGATCACAATTCAATTAGAAACCAATGCCACTTCAGGACACAAATCCACTTTTGATGCTCTGTTAAAAGCTCTTGTCCGAAATTGCGTATATCTTTCCCGTAGAAGACCCAAACAAGAACGCATCCTCAGGATTTTACACCCACGACCGAGGATGAAATCGAAAACGCACCTGTAGGACGAGACCCATCATGTTCGACTGTCGCCTAACCGCTTGGTGACACTCTCGCAACTTCTTAACAATGACAATGTTTAAAATCAGCAAAATGACGAATGATGCGAATATGTGAAGAAACTAAAGGCACAAATGAGTGGTCTAAACATCCAACAAGGATCTTACTTGTACAATAAAGTCGAACAGGCGATATTCAAGTCTTTGGACTAAATCCGTTCCTACGAGCATTTTGCTCATGAAGAGGTCACACTTATTGTCGGTCAACACTCTCATGGCGAACATCCCCGGAAATCGGACGGCGATAATCACGGCTAACATGGTTATGACCACTAACATTCTGCCTGTTTCGCTAAATGCATTTTTTCATTTCATTGCTATATCGTAAGATTTTAAGTCATTTGAATTGCAGTGCCGCAAATGCCATCAATTAAGCATACCTAATCAATATAAAAATGCATTATCTGTCCTCTCATGGAAAGCGAATCTAGTGCTTGGATTGGCATGACCCTCACTTGCGCTAAGCAATCATCAAACAAACCAAAGCCTCCAACCTTGTGGTCATGTACTTTCTTCCGGAGACGAGCGCGAGACGCTCAGCGGTCGAGGCTATGAGAACATAAGGAATCGCACATTGAACCATTCTGCTCGAAGTAAACATAAAGACGTTCGTTCTCCAGGCAAAGTAATAAAGGCTCTCAATTCTGAACGTAACGGCAAACCGATTGAAGCTGAACACAAAGATGTAAAGGAGGCAGAGGAGAAGGTCCAAGACGGCCAGCACCGCATGATAGAGCGTGGTTCGCTCCGGAGCACGCTTTATGAAGACAAAAAGGAGAAGACCGTTGCAGACTGTGCCAATGAAAGAGAGTACTGTTCCAAAGCTGAGAGGTTCGATTAAATGTGGAGTGCGATGGACCGATGGGAATACCTGACAAATGCAACTCGCAGCGTTGGAAAAGAGTCAATTTCGCACCCATACTGCTCTGTGGTTGAATTCATCTCGTTCATGTCTGCCACCGAATATCTTAATAAAAGACACAAAATAAATAACAACACTGTAGATTGAAATGATGTGCACTAAAAAGGGTCATTCGCGTCTTAGTCTCAGAGCATCATCACGAGCACTAATAGGCGTGGTTTTAACTTTTGAAGGGGCGTGCCAACGCTCCACTACTAACGTAGACAACTCGTTCCTTAATAATCTGGAGAAAAGTGAACGACCAACATCATCAAAAAAAACGTTGGCGGGGTGAACATTGAAAACGGCACGCTTAACGCTAAATACTTTATTCCAAAGAACGTTCTTTTTTGTGCCCTAATGGTAAGCAATGACACGTGCTGAAATGCTGCTTAAAAATAAAAAAAAATGAAATGTATGGAAAGGTCCTCATCGATAAACGAGAGTAGGAAGCAAATTCGGTAAGACCAAAAAGATGAGTGGATTAAAGGTCAAACAAAGTGAGCTAAAGTCATCACTCACCCAACGTTTTTGCGAAATACTCGCCCAGTGCAACACAATATGCCGCTTTTCCGTTTAATTTAAAGTTCTCTGTGTGTGTTTGTAGATAATAAGTGAGAATAAGTGGGGCAATGTCAAAAGCTATCAAGGACAACACTTAACGCTTCTTGCGGGCAAACTGCAAATAATTACGTCGAGAAGGAATAACGCGTTTTTCATTGTCTCCAAATGGCAATTATCTCATTGTGCCCGAAACGTGGCCCTTTGCCCGCCCTTTCCTCTTTGCCCCGTTTGCGGTCTTCAATCGGCAACCAAGTAATTGTTGCACACTTCCGAAGATTCTCGATAAGCCCACATCAGTTACAGAAAGAAAAACAGCAAGTCGATTGCCTCTGGTTTCTGTGTCTCAATTCATTGAGAGATGGAATTGTTTCCGATGGTCTAAAAGACATTGGTGACTTCCTTTCGTCTCAATCCAGTTTAAATCTTCTCAATCGTCTAATCTCGTAGTAAAACGGGGATATTGGCTGTTTAACAGCAATTACATCGAAACGGCACCTGCGGCCAATTACGTTTACTACTATAAAAATTGCTTTCGGCGCCGCTTATGATCTTTGTATTCCTCAGGGGCTATTGTGCAACACCGTACTCGCAAGGGCAAAAGCTTCTCGAAGTAGCTGAATAAAAATACAAATACCAAAATTTGTGCTGGTCGAATAGCAGCGGACTTTTTTTCCTATTTGGTATAATTAGTTTTCTCAAAGAAACAAAAACCGAAATTGTTTTCACTTAAAGACGCGCTGGTTAACCACCCGACGGGGCGGCCCGGTTGTGTGCCCCCAGACAGCGTAGGTGATTGAATGACAAAGTAGAACTGGAAGGAGAACGACTCCGGGAGGTATCAATCCGAGGGATTCCGAATATGCAACTACACTAGCACTCACTGCCCAAATGGCGTAATTGTGTTAGGCAATCTTGAATCCGTCGGATGCATCCGAGTTTGAAATTTAGTTGTAAAAATGCGTGGCTGGCGTCAATCCGGTGAACTCCCGAAAAGGAATAAGAAGACACTTTGTGATCCAGAGGACAACTGCTCTTCAGCCACTCATCCTCATTTGTTAATGTACTGCTTTACGATCGCTCTGTTGGGTGTTTTACGGCGCCCAAACGTCCGTTGAAAATTCGAACGAATAAAGGACCGTCACGCTTGTCCTTCAAACCTAAGGTTCCATCGCACCAGCACATGCAATTCCTTTGCGCGCCATCTCTTGCACCACAAAGACAACCAGACAGGCACAGCGCATGCGCGTGCTTTCCAGCGCCCGCGCGACCGTGCCGCCGACCGTCTGTGGTCACTTCGAAAGAGGATGTGGCGATCTCAGCGGTAAACGGTGTGTGCTCTTTTGACCGTTCGCGTACGCTTTCGAACGTCTAATCTCTGCTGCTTGAGTTCCGCACAGTCGCTGCGTGATTTTGCAAGAATTAACACCGATTTTGAATTACAAAATTACAAATGTATTCTGAGTTGTTGCGAGGCGTTCGCAACAGATGCAGCAAAAGAAAAGAAAAGGTAATTTTGCATCAGTTTTACTATATCACATCCGTGAGTTGCCAATTACAGATCCACTCCGACAATGCCGCCACCGAGATTCTTGCAACACCCGTTATCCGTGAAATGATTAGCAGTGAAAAAGCCTATCTAGACTTTTTAAGGTTACTACTGAACGTAAGTTGATGTAAATTGGTTATGTAGTTCAGCACTAAACTGTCGTTTTCGGTTCACAAAAGCCATTTCAGAATTTCCTAATCCCCGCTGAAAGCCAGCACTTCCTCACTCGATCGGAAATTCAGATCATCTTCGGTGAACTTGAATCTATTTACAAAATCAACTCGGTATTTGTTGTTCCTGGAGCATATAATTTTCATTTATCGTTTAGATGCTTCTTGAATCGTTAACCAAAGAAGAAGTGACGAAAGCCTTTGGTCAGTTTATTCCGTGCACAAAGGCATACTATCGATATGCTGAAAAATTCGAAAGGGCTCAACAGCTTCACCAAGCAAGTTCTTGAAGGCCCTTTTATCGGTTAACTGAATGCTTTCAGACAAAATTAAGAGATGATAAAAAGTATCAGAAGTTCGTGTCAACCGTGGAAAACGAGGTGCACATGAAGTTCGATGCACTTCTCATCATGCCCATCCAGAGGATACCAAGGTGGGCTTTTCAACTGGCTCTCCTGATCATGATGTACGCGCTGTTAGGTACATTCTACTGTTGAACAATCTACAGAGCGGACAGAAAGCAGCAGTGATTCAAGGTATGAGTCTGCTTCGCCTGCAGTTGACCGTTGTCCTTTGGCTGCTGTTGCAGAAACTGTTCAAAAACTGGAAATCGTGACCCGAGAAATCGATGCTCATGTTGTTGAATCGAAAAATGCGACTGAAATAATGGAAATCGAAAACAAACTTGACTTCATGAAGGATATTATGGTTCCTGGCAGAAAGTTGCTCAAGAGTGGAATCCTTTACGAGGTAAACAGAAAATTTGAATCAAATGTTAATCTAAGGAACAGGTTGACTCTCGGGCTCGAATGAAGAGACACATCTGGCTGTTCAGCGACATTCTGGTAGCGGGCAAGAAGAAGATGAACGGACGCTACGAGTGCTGTTTCGTCTATCCCATACGACACTGTGAAATATCTTGCAACGGATCTAATTTTTCGTTCTTGGTGTGCAGCTTGTACATATTAGATGATATGATGTTGTCCATTCCAGATAAAGTGTCGCGACGAATCGACTATGCTGACTGCCGATAGTTACGGTATATCACAGTCATGGTAACAACGACGATCACGGCATTTGCGATAAGACAACAATTTTCAGGATTGTGCTCATTGAAGTAACCATATCACAGGCAAAAAGTTGTCGATCGACACTAAGGAAAGAGAGCAGCAAACAACGCCCGTGGAGGAAGAAGTATCGCCCACACTTGCAGTCGATGTTTCAATTCATTGATACTTTCAGGAAAATCTTCACTGCGCGAATG
Source organism: Steinernema hermaphroditum (assembly GCA_030435675.1). NCBI lineage: Eukaryota > Metazoa > Nematoda > Chromadorea > Rhabditida > Steinernematidae > Steinernema > Steinernema hermaphroditum. The sequence goes on along the minus strand of CM059625.1, from coordinate 8,534,785 downwards.
AAAAGTCAGTCTAGACGGGAACGCACCTCTGTCGCGGTTCGTCTAAAACACTTCTGTATTATGGGCTCAGAGTATCATTTCAGGAAAGACAGAAATCTTCAACTTTGAGTTGCCTCGCGTGTCTCGGTATCCGAAGAAAGAAAAGGGATTGTGCTAAAAGAAGCGCAAGGCAACAGACTGTTAGAGTTCAAAAGAATGTACCTTGGTGGGTGGCGGAATCAACACCCATTGGTGACGAAATGTAGATAAAATGAATTCGAAGATAACACAGAAACTCAATGTACATAATGAATTCACTCAAATAACTGCTAGCATTCAAGCGTCTGAGATCGCGTTGCTGGGTGTTCAAATTCGTAGCCATGAGTTGAAACCTATCTTTGAAAGATATTATGCAGTCCATAGTTGCGCTTCACGCTATAAAAGTCTTTATAGATATGAGTGATATATAACAATTGTACAAGGAAGAAAAGACGTTAGTCATTCACCCAAATGGAGAAGAACCGTATTGAGGGAAAAGCTATGTAGAGTATGAACAAAGCAGTTATATGCAATCACAATAATCACCGTAATGTAAAGGATATATGTTCAAAGGAACAGCAAACGAAAGGCTGTCGGTATCACGACGGTAAAGTATCATGGAAGACGTCTTCACACAGTTGAAGACGAATTCACGACTGAGCTGATCCAGAGGATGACGCGGCGGCCGATGGTTCATCTCCATTGCCGCATTGGGAGAAAGGATTGATTTTGTAGAGGAAACAGAGGTTGCATACTCTGACTTTCCGATCATATCCAAGTTCAGGAAGGCAAAGTGAATTCGCTGAGCATCTGGAGCAAAATATACGACCACAATTCCTGCAGTGGTGTCTTCTTCGAACGATCGTGAAAGGACTCCCACAAGCAGTGCACTGTTCGCAGTCACTATCAGGAACCCATCTAACGCCTGGAAATATGGTACATATCAAGACTCAAACAAAAAAGGTCAGCTGCTCTTACCAACATATGCAGGTAACGGCAGGGCTTCTTGTACTTCGACACCCGTTTCTTCTTCGTTCTCGGCTATATCAGCAGTCTGTCCGGGAACCTAAACATGTATACTGATACATCCTACTTTAATAGTTAACAAAACCTCAAAAACAGGAAGTATTTCGTTCGGCTGTAAAACCATTTTCAGCACCTTGCGAACATCGGAGGAGTAATTAGTTTGAAGCTGGTCCGCCACCCCTGCGATACACACAAAAAGTCTGTGGACAAGATCCTTCGAAGAGCGGAACCGTGACCGGAGCTCTGCACGAGCTTGATCACTATACCAAAATAATTATAAATTACCACTTAACAACCGTATTTAGGGTACCTGATATGCACTGTCGATGTTATATATCCACAATTCCCAACGTCCACTTCAAGAGCCTCGTGACTGTCGTGCTTGGCTGAACAAGAAGATACAGAAGAAGACAAATTTGCTGAGGCTGATCGAGATAAGCCTTCCCCGTCATCTGTGACTTCGCGTTTGTCGCCTAAATTATGCAAATAGCAGTTGCGAACAATCTGGAAAGCGGCTACTCGTAAAATCGGCCATCGTATAAGCTGTCGAGCCATTGGCGTCGAGACCGTCGGACGAGCCGGAATTGCCGGAGCACAAATCAGTTTCCACGTTCTTCAGTTCTTCCGGCGATAGCGTAAGAAGTAAGTTACGAATTTTTACAAGGAGATGATGGAAAGGCCTGAACATTTCTGAAAGATTTTCTGGCGAACCATCAACATTCAGAGCTCCTTCAGGGTAATAAAGCAACCCCCTAAATCAAGTACCGTGTTTCGTGAATCTAGTAATGCTAACCTACCACACAATGGCCAGCCTAGGGATAGCAATCATGACATTCGGGTCGCAGTCATCTACATTGTCTTGGGTGAAATAGCACATTTTCAGAGCCCTGAAATCATACTATGAAGGAATATCAACTTCTTCCTTTTAACCTTTGCAGACTTTCTGAAAATAAAACGGCCACATCCAGCTGACAGTCGTGTTCTCGTACTGATTTTACGGGAACCATGGCGCTCACATACCTAAATAATAAACGTTGCATAACAATAAGAGATGTATTCCTACCGCAGTTCGAAGTCGGCAAAAAGATGGTCAAAAGCGCGCAAACTTTGTTTGACCTTTTCAGGGTAGTGCGCTGGATCACGCAAAGCCTGATCCTTGAGCAATTCGCGCATTTGATCCAAGTGCTTCGTCAATTCTCGTGCAATAGGGCGGATAGCATCACTCTCCGTTTCGTGGTCGATGATATTCGAACCGGCCGCAAGACATTCTGCACCGAACCACAGTTGGCCGGGAAGGTTGTCGTGGACAACTTCGTCGGGAAATTTTACTCGGTAGTCACGGCAGGCTCGGTCGGATTCATGTGGAAATACGATGACCAGCATCTCAGCTTAATTACATAAATTTATAGTCACAACACACAATGACGACTTACAGACTATATGCAGGAGACGGTCCTGCGCTTGGCGCAGTTTCGTGACAAGCTGATTGCATCGTTCGGGATCACGACGTCCATCAAAGGAATCAAGTTCACCTGCTATACTATTCAATGCTTCGTCAGCGTAGTAAAATTTTGCTAATGGTGACCAGTCATCCACTCGAGGCTTCCGAACTAATTTCCTAAGACTCTGCATGCAGAAAGTCTGCTCCTGTAACAAAAAAGCACATAATTCCTGCAATTCCTAAACCCGCTCCTATCTGGGAGAAACATTGTAAGACGAATGAAACAAACACTAACAAGTAACCCTGTTTATGTTTTGTCATGATATCGATTCTACAGAGTTCTGACAAACGAGGAATATCGAACGGCGATGACCAGTTTTTTTCGCGTTTGATATTCCCGTGTTTCTTTTCACGTTTCGAAGAACTCTTAAATGGGAGCATCCCAGTTTCCCACAGTCCGAAATCACGCAAAACGGGACGATCAAGTCATATGTGATGTTTGCTGGTCGGTGATCAGCATCTGTCTAAGCACGCGAATGGTCATCGTTGCAGGACCCTTGTCTGTTTCCAACTAGCAGATTATAGACACCCGTGAGATGCAAATGGTGCGCGCATTGACCGTCAGCTGAGTCTGAATTTGTTGACAAATACGCGTTTCTCACTGTTCATGGCAGGTTTCTCTGTTGTCGCCACCGACGAAATGTATAAGATATGCTAGGCACACGTGGCAATATTGTGAACTATTGTGCAATATGTACAGTGCTGGTTTCAGTTCTATGATTTCGAATTGGGAGAAGCTTTCGGCAGCTATGCTAATTTTTGCTAATCAAGTTTTTATGTACCCCGCACATATATGTCTGCTTCTAGCGTTTCCTTGACAAATCCGTTCGCTTCGCTCTGTCCATTCTGCACGCACTGCATCTTCACATGTCCTGTTAGTTGGCGAAGTAAATTCACCCTGAAAACAAAATTGTTTTGGATTAACATGCCACGGTGATACAACGCTACTATCGAATGGTTAAAATGGTCGGTTGGCATAGAATGGTGATCCTGTACCACCGCGGTCGATTGTTTGTTTGGTTTGTGCGTTGTCGTTTCAATCGCCAACAAACGTGGCAGGCAACCGTCTGTCTCTTTCTGACTCTCTCGGCCTTATTTTACATTGCGCTCTCGTAGTTATCCTTATGATGGGATCAAGATGGTGCCCTACATTAAAATTACGTGAATGGTGGGCGGAACGAGATCTGTTTTATTCGTCTTGCAATTGTATATTTTGAGAAAGTCTCCATTGAAGGGTTTGCATCGTTAAGCTCTCAATTCAGTGGGCAATAGTTGCTATGTTGTCCCGTTGCTACTCTATTTAGATACGTTGTGCGCTTTTTGATTGCGAGTGTTCAAGCTCGAGTGTAATGTGTCAGCATTATACATCTAATTTATCTTTTCGGGCCTTAGTTCATCATGAGTCATGATGGAACCGATCTCCATAGCTCGTTAAAGGACGCTCATCAGATGGTCAACAATCTGACTTTAAACAGGTACCGTTCTAGTGTGGAATCAACAACGGAAATGTAATATTGCACGATTATAAAAGTTCCGCTGCTGCCGTTTTATGGGAAGTCCCAAAGCTGAATATTAAGGAACACTTGATGGACTTTCAGAGGGGTGTGTAGTGTTTGCCCTTGTGATGGGCTTTTTTGATGGGGCGATATTGGATTGCGTTGCATAAATAATTCGCCGGCCGTTTCCTGCAGTTTGTTATCGACTAACGAAAAAAAGTAAAATGATCCTCGTCGTTGTTTTAAATTCTTTTAAGTTAATTGAAACAGCGGAAAGGGGTTAACGTAATCCCCCACTTGTGGTTTGAGATTGCTAGTGGCCCTTATTCACTGCACTGCAACAATTGAGAGTGTGTGTGAAGCTCGCATGATACACAGGTGCGGTTCTGGTCAACAAAATCTGACTTTTTTCGTGTAAGCGCGAACAAGATGTGCTGGTAAGCTCCTACTGTCAACAAAAGTATGTTTGAAATTTTGAGTTATAGCACGACTGTCTTTAAAAACCAGGGTTTGGAATCCAAACAATTTCGGAAGATAATTTTGAAATGGAGAATGCAGAACATAAGAAATTGGAAAATTTGTTTTGCTGACGCGCGCCGATTTGGTATATCCCCCGGGACCCACTTCAGCATGCCGTTTAACAGCTCGCCTTCTTTGCGCTAATGCAAATTTTTTCATACTTGTGAATGTCATTTTGCAGTACATTGCTGTTGTTTACAGGAAAGCGTTTGCTGAAGGCAAGAAGGAAGTTACTGCCGTCTCTATATCGAACAGTTCAGTCGTTTCTTCTACCGACAGTGCAATGTTTGAAGATAGGGAGTCAGCACAAACTGAGGTTTATTTATGTTATTACGTTCGATAAGTCATCCGTAGTTGTTTTAGACAGTGTCTGAACGATCGCGTTCCGCTCCTGGGGACCGAACGCGTTTCATGAATCCTATTCTTTACCAGTTAGAGCAGCTCATTGTTTCGGATGAGTGGATCGGTCACGATAATTCTCCATCGTACACCGCACCCCCTAGAAAGTTGTCGGCAGCACGGTACGCTATTTATATTCTTTTACTCAATTGTTCTGTTTGTTCACAGATCCCTTTCTACATCGTCCACTACAACAGCGAGTCCACGTTTAAATGAACTTGGCCGTACTCTGGTTACTACTGCAAGCCTAAAGTGCTACATTGATTTGCTGGGGCAGCATCATCGCCAAAGCGTTGCTGCATGGCTCTCGGGAAATGCGTCCGTTTCACTAAGTCAGATGTGCCGATTCCCTTCAGGACAGCTCTTTTGCCATCCTTCGGAGCACTCACTTTTCGCTTCCTTTCGTCCCGGAATAGGTGTGATTTGCTTTCAAATATGCATGTTAAATATATTTTCATTGCAATAGGTCATGCTATTCGTTTGGCACTAAGAGAACGGTACGGTAATAGATACGCAGTCAAAGGTTGGCGCGTATTCGCTGAAGAGGTATATATTATAAGTGTCTTCGATTGCTATGGGATTATTCTGTACTTTTAGGGCGCTCCTGTAATATACGTTACTCCATCGCTTCACATTGATATCTTATCCTACGTAGCGGCTGAGTTCGGTATTTCGGATGTCGTTGTGTTAGATGCACAGGACGATCCCTTGTCATGTGTAGAGGGAAGAATCGTATGTTAATAAACAAAGAAGTTAGTTTGTTTCTAACGATTTTTAGGATTATGAAAAGTTTGCTCTTCGAATCGATGATGACCTAAAGCAGGGAAAAAAACCGCTTCTCCTTATTGGTGTTGTTGGATCGGCTATCTTGGGCCATAACGATATGATAAGCAAGCTACTGGAGATTCGGAATTCAACGGCCCCGTTTTGGATACATGTTGTTGGGAATGTACGTTTAAGAGACGATATTGTTACAAGCAATATGTTGTTGTTGACTTTAGGCTGTGGCCGCTCTCGCTCTGAAGGAACCAAATGAAACGCTTGTTCAGGTTCTTTCTCAAGTGGACAGCATCACTTTCCCTCTTGCAAAGTGGTTGGGGATTCCTTCAGCTCCGATATTTGTAAGAAAAGAGTTTAACCATCGTAATCATCACTGAACCACCTTTCAGACGTTATATCGTCCGGTGGATTTATACAAACCATCCTACCATGAAAAGCTGGAGAGCCTACCGTGGTGGGTAACTACTCAGTATTTGACTTCAAACTACATTACGGAGATGCTGGAACATGCCTATTTCCTAGTGAGTTATAGGCTGTAAAACGAGCGAACATTTAATACTGGTTACAGAGCAAGATCATGCTGAAAGGCCTCTCAAGCTTCAAGGATATTCGCATAATTGGTTTTGACAACCCTATTGAGTATGCCGATCGTGTGTACAAGGGAATCTACACAGCTCCGACTGTGATAACATTTAAATGCTTTCACGATATCACGCACGAAGATAATCATGTTGGTTTCGGTTGTCCTATTTTTTACTTAAGATTTCGTTTTCAGGTGGACGATGTAAATCGAGATTTGGTCACAGAAAGTCAGTCCGATGGAGAACTGATTGAGCGTGCGGAGGAAGCTGTTGAGTCGGACTCAACGCAGGCGGAACCGAATTCGAGACCAGACTTAGATTTGTTGGATGATTATGTCGACTCTTTGAATTCCTGGGTTAGTTACAAAGAAATACTTAAGTATCTTTTGTGAAAATACGTTTTTTAGCTTGGCCAAGGACTGCTCAGCGAATGCCGACAGCTTGGGCTCCAGCTAATTGACTTGGGCGCACCCTTTGGATTAGCGTTCAGATTCTGCCCATTGGAAAACGCCGCTTGTTGGTTTATCCTTCGCTGACTTTACTTTTACAACAGTTTTTCAGCCTGTACCACGAAAGCGACTCATGTTCAACAATTTATCAAGCACCTTGAACAGTCTATGAAAATTATTGATTCTACTGTTAACGCAAAGAAACAGTTTGTTGAAATTGTTTCGAAATTTCCGGGTTTGCGTCCGATGAAAGTTAGCAAGTGGGCTGGCGTTGGCGCAGTGTGGTAAGAATCACGCCGTGTGACATTGTGTAATTCACATGTTATTAGTTATGTTCCCTCAATTCTTAAAGGTGCTGAACCACATACATGGAATGACAAGCAGAAGCAGCAGGTAATGACTTTGTTGGCATGTACTGTAAACGAGCTCCTTAAGTTACAAAGCAGACTTAACGGAACTCGGATATATCACAAGCTTGCGCATATTCTCTGAAATTGTGATTTTTTTAGGTTTCTCATCTGAATCTTGAAGTTGTACATTCACTGCGTTCCACCGATTCTGCGTTTTCCACCGGAGAGTGCGAAGACTTGGGTGTCAGTTGCATCAAATTCGGCATGTTATCCGATGAAAAGGATTTGAAAGATCTTGCTGGCCTTGTTGCTGAACGTGGAAAATCCATTGAGGAGTCGCAGCAGGTAATCGCTTGGCAACAGTAAAAGCAATCATTTCTCTTCCAGTACATGGATAGTCTGGCGGAACTCATCCGCCAAGGGATTCAAGCCGCTAATGAGGATCTCAAGAGAGAGACAAACATGCGCTTGCAACAAGAAGTATGTTCAATCATAGAAATTTGTCACAATGGTTTTCAGGGTGTAATGAGGCAACTTCCTATGGTGGGTTCGTTGTATAATTGGTTCTTACCTTTGGACAAGGAGGCGCAAAACATCAGAGGGCGTTCGTTTGATCTTAATACAGGTATAGGTTAGTATTTTCTCGTTATTTGTTAAGTTGTATTCATTTCAGGCTTGATCCAGTCGACGGACTCGTTTTATAAGCATACACAAGGTGATTCTCGAAATTCATCCCTTCCTCTTGAGACCCCACAACAAATTCCGCACGGAAACGCTAACACTGGAAATGTGGAAGAGGAAGGCAATATCGAAGACGTTAGAGAGCACGAAACGAAATAAGATATAATCACCATTTCATTACCGTGGTGGACATCTGTGATAGAGAATATTTCCGGAGAGCTTCGCTGGTATATACTCATTTAACTTATGTGTTTCTTACTAGTTGTTTTTGGATGAACTGTTTCTGAATTTCTATTATTGTTCTGTTAGGTTATGGTGATAATAAATTATTTTTTACGGGATTTAGTCGGTGGTTACTCGATCCGATTGAGTCAACCGTGGTCTTGCCGTTGCTTCGCGTGACACGGTCTACAGTATCAATTCTTTGGGAAACCTTCACTACGCGCAATTACTGCTAATCAGAACGATATGCATCGAGCTACAATTCTGCACAGAAATAGGTTCACGACTGCTGATACGCAAACCTGACCTCGTAAACCCTTTGAACGTCAAATGAGTCTGATTATCGCTTTGCAATTGGCCCGCCTGCACATCAACGACACTCCGAATGAAGGTGAACGGGCCGGCTATTCTGGCTTCTTTTTAGAACTTTTTTCTCGCAGTTAAAATTTCAAGTCGAAAGTTATACGACAGTTTTCATATACAGAAATAAGCAAAAATTACTACCTAACATCAGCAGCGATAAAAGAGTGCTACAAAAGCCTATTGGTGCTTGCTCCTCCGTTCTAATCACTACTCTGAGGGGAAATGTGTCACACGTCGATTGGGCTGAAAATCGTTTAGAGATGTTAGAAAATCAATTAGAATTAGGGGTATCCAAGGAAAAAAACAATGCAGTTTTGAACATTTTCTTGTCTATAATAAACCGATTCATAGCAGACAAAACCGTGCGCGTTGCAATCAACACGTGTAGATCTCCATACACACAAATTTTCTGTTTAATCGGCGTGTCATACCTTGTTATGTATCATTGCCAGTCGATTTCCTAGGGGCCTACCATCGCTTCGTTGACCCATTCACAGTCGCCGTAGGGAAAGGTTGCTTATGTTGCTATGGATACAATGTGCTTCGTTGGCTTATTGAGCCTGGCATATTGTGTCGCCCCAGGTCGACAATGGGATATAACGGTCGCCATTCGGATGTGGATCTTATCAGTTTTCTGTATCGTAGTTATTCAACTCTAAAAAATGACTATATTTTGGTCAAACAAGAACATAGCGAAGAGAGGGACAATCTTTTACAGGTCAGTTTTCAGGAAGCGACATAATGTAAAATAACGTTTCCGCATAGACTATCGCACGGTTGCAGCAAAACGAAAGTAATCTGATTGATACGTTGAAGGAACTTCGTTCCTATTGCGACGTTCTTCTTGAGGAGAGAGTGAATCTCCAGGCGAAAATGCGGTCCTTGGAAGATGAGAACAAGGTATGGCAAATGCAAATATAGATTTATGAAATATGGTATATAGGTCCTGAAAGAAAACAAGCGCTCATTTTCGCCACAAGACTCATTAACAAGCTCTACAGATGCGGAAGCATCCCAACCGTAAGTCTAGAAAGCTTTTCTGTAATGTTTTTCTAGACTCGCAAAACAAACAAATGATTGTAACTTTATGATAGCGCTTACTAGTGAACTGAATCAAATGAGGTTTGTTTCGAGGAGGTAAGACTTTTTAAAACAAGTTCACATTGCAGAACTGCAATCAGCGAATCACTTTCCTCTGCTGTCGAAATCAAACAATTGGGGGAAATGGTAAAACAACACACAAGAGAATTGGAAACGGTTTGATGTGTCTCGCTTATGTTGGATGATGTTGATGTTCAGTGGAAGCACGATCAAAGTTCACGCGAAAATCAAGCAGATTCTCTTATTAGAAACCACGAAGATGATTAATAGCAATGAAAGCTAGAAATAAAGATATTCAATGACATGGCCTATTCTTCCCAATCGCATGGCGCCGTCCATTCGGCATCCCATCTGGGTTCCGGCTTCAAGTTTTCCACCTGGCATTCGATGATAGATTTGATATTCTTTAAACAGGGTTGGTAGGAGAAGATGCTCTGTACGTCGCAAGTTGGAACATCTCCCTTACAAAAGCTGAGACATTCGCTGCTTACACCTGAGAGTGAAATGTTGAATGGATAACATCTTTGCTCGGTACCTTTCGTTTTGCAGCATTCGGTGTTGTCGTTCGCATCAGCAGCGCAGTATGCCCACGTTGTCAGCTGGGAGACGCATTTCACACCTAAACTGCTGCCAAGCTGCAAGACAAGTTTAAGCAAAAGACCGTATCTCCACGCGTACCGCTTCTACTGTAGTGTTGTAGCCACAAAGCGGCAAGCAGAATTTCATCTCAGGGGGGCCTACCGTCTTGCAACATTTCTGGATTCTCTCATGTATTACTGAGTCACAAGAACATGAACACTTTTTCTTTAGCACATTCGATTTCAGTGATTTGCCGTAGCACTCGCCCTAAAACATGACTGGACCGTGTTCTTCGTCTTCTGATTTACAAACCTGAACAGCTTTCTTGGCGCAGAATTCTGGATCTTTAGGACAGATGCTTCTTAGCTGTGTCTCGCTGAGCACAGCGTTGCAGATGTGCCAAAGACAATTCAAGCTGGTAAACAGGACAATAGCCTTTAGCAACATTGTAACGATACACTGAAGTATGACGCGTTCTTTGTAGTAAATAGGGGAAGGGCAAATAGAAAAACTTTTATACCATGGAATGAATATATCTTCAGAGACGATACGAAAACAAAGGATGAAAATGCGTCGAATCGTTTTGCGGGATGCGCCTTGATGACTGTGTACATAATTCAATTTGGGTCAGATCGGGATCTTCGTTGAAATGTTTGTCAAATGGAAACTTTGTCGATATAAGGTGATCAGTAATCCGCACACAAATAAGAGATCACAGAAGTACATAAAACCTTGCATTATCAGTGATGTTCGCGCAGCACTTGGACCTGTAGGGTGAGGTCGGTCAGCGAATTCTTGTGTCGTTTGTCCTTTCCCCTTGCGCTGTACACGACCCCTTGGAAAGACGATGACTTCACGGGCGGAAAAGTGTTCGAACCGAAGTTCCGTTCGGTTTTAGCCCGTTGGATCAGAGGAATTTTAGAGCCAGCAAGTCGCTGATTCACTCCTCTCTCAACAAATGACGCCGATGCCACGTACTTCGCTGTGATTCGCTCCCCCAGAATTGTGTGGCAGAATGCTGATCTGTATCTTCCTGAGAATATGTTGTAGAGTATTGGATTGCTAGCGGAGTTGGAGTAGTAGCAGAAGCCTGAAAGCAAACTTTCATCGGTTATGGGAAGTGGTGAGTTACCTGATAAATAGAAAAGTGATATGAAAATGTTGTGCATTGCTGGTGAGCTGTTTGATTCAGTCATGTTGATGGATAGAAGGCGTTGCAGATGGAATGGGAACCAGCAGAGGAAGAAGGAAACGACAACGGCCACTGTACAGATATTGGCGGTAAATCTTTGCTAAGGACAATAGACTTACCAAGGACCTTCAGAACAGATCGTCGCGTTCGTTCTTGCTTGTCCGTAACCTGCACAAGTCGCACACTCTTACCAAAACACGAATCAATGTTTTTGAGGCGAATAAATATGTGGCAATATGCGGACGTTATTAATAGGGCTAAAAGGGCTTTTGTAATTGATGGATGCCTTGGATGGAAGCGTAACCTGGAAGCAAAAAGAAAACTATGAACGCAAAGTATATTATAATGTTCTGCTCCGCTTGCTTTAAAAAGTCCATTCCACAAAGGTCGGTGCCGCGTATTGTGAGACCATCGTCGGTCACCTTAACAGTTTTTTTATCTGCCCCGTTATTGAGCGATGGGGTTACCAGGTATGTCCACGGTTGATTCATTGCAAAGTCGGGAAGGGGTACTCTGTTGAGCACAACAAGAAAGGCCATTGGAAGCGCTGCGATGAACGAAATCATCCAAACGCAAAATATAATCATTCCCGCTCTGCCAAAGCTTGAGAAACTCTTTGATTTTAGGGGAAAGCTGAAATATAAAATGACATTCGTTTTGGAAGAACACAGCTACCAGATCGCGAGCCATCGTTCCACCGAAAAGCAGAGAATCGTTAGAACTGACGCATAACTGGTAAACTCAGTCAGGAATGCCCGCAATTTGCAGATGTCCTCGCTGAAGGGGTAGGGGTAAATCACATTGATTGCGTCGTAAAGTTCCATTGGTAATCCTGAAATGAGTAATGATCTGAAAAGTACTGCATAAGTTCAAACCGAGGAGAAGCATCAGGACATCGGAAGTGGCGAGGCTCATCAAATAGAAGTTGGTTGGCGTGTGCATACTTTTGTTTTTCATTATGACGATTATGGTACACGCGTTGCCAAAAAGTCCGAGAATGAGCAAGATAGAGTACATGGCTACACTGGGGATAGCCGCGGACTTCTGGAACTTGCACTCAGAGTGCGCTTGCACTACACTCGCTTACCGGAGCACACCGATCGCCCAGTATACTGTGGACGTAGCTAGTGATGGTAGCATTGGCGTAAATTAGACGATCGCACGGATCGCTGCTGGTGATCTCCATTCGAAGAGACAATCAAGTAGAGTACTCAACCCTCTGAACACGTTCGAAGCGTTACTATGAAGCGATGTGTTAACACGTTACGGACACAAAGAATGTGACCCGTAACAGAATTACTGAAACGGCACGGTCATCTCAAGGTAGCTCTTAATTAGATGGCGAATATTGGTGTAAATGTCAGAAGAGTCGTTGGCAACGACTCGTGACCCTAAACGTCTACGCGTACAAATCAAGGAGAAAGGAGTCATCAAAAAGTGCGGCTTGAATGAGTAACGTTTCCGAACCATTTGTGAAGGCGCATCGAGTGCCTTTGTAATCGGCAGAGTGATCTAACGTCAGAATCCACGCACTTTTACATGTCATACGCTTGATCGCTTTGAGGTAGATAGCCAACGAAAGTGTTTTTCGTTGATTGTTGATCTCAACTAAATATGAGGACACCTAGTTTGTCAGATGCGTGGACGTCACAAAACCGGACAAAGCAGTACGATCGGCCGTCATAATCGAATTATTCATTAGACAGCTGCAAAAAACTCACTCAGAAGAGGTTTGAGTGCCGGAGACAGACGAGGTGACTCGACGCACGACGGGAGCGGACAAGAAACGTTTTCAACAGAAACAAAGACGATATACGTGCTCGTTAAATTTTAGATATTGAAATGCGGGATAAACAGGCAGCGAGTATACAATACATCACGCGCTCAACAATTCACGCTGATAAGTAATTGGCGGTTTTGAGGAATCAGTCTATGAGCTCATTTCGAAAAGACCTTCTTCTCTAATGCGTCAGAAGGTAAGAGGTGCCTCAGATGAAAAATTTGTGCGACCAGGAGATCGCGTTCCATTGATCGCTGAACCACGACTCCGGGCAATGCGAGGCCTTTGACTCTAGGGCAGACCTCGTCCAATTAGACACAGCCTCCTTAGCCGGGCGAAGCGGAGCTGAACATGAATTTCCTTCCTTTATGACGCTATGAAAAATATTCACAAAACAGTGAACAAAGACAAACGTTGTCCACATTCTGACGCATTGCGGTTAAATAAAGCTAGTTTAAACAAGTAATGAGAAGTACGAAGAAGGCAGCTGTAGTGATCTTGGGCACTTTTTTGCCTAACATGCAGTGAAATCCGTTCCGCGTTCGACATGTTGACCGAAATGCTCCGTCAACTTCAAAAACTTTTAATTAATGCACTAAGGGGGCCAATGGAAACGGTGGACCCGACGAGATGCACAAACAATCGTTCATTTATTTTGGCCAAAGGAACTTTCATTAATTTGAAGCAATTTCCGGAGACTTTTATTCTACCACAAGCACATTGGCAAACGTTACATTATCATACGCTTATTTGCGATATGTTATTTACGGTCATTAAACTAGAACACAAATACATAGACATACAGCATTAAGAAGTCAAAGTTTCCACGAGTTGCGCATCATCAGATCGAAATAGATGTCCGTGTCAATGGCAGCGCTTATTCCGGAGTAATAGTTAACGAATTCCTCCTTTGTCACCTGATAGTAGTGTACCGCAACATACCAAATGCCGTTGCGTCCACTAACCTTTCCGTCAACGTGTCCACCAATTTCAAAATTGTTCAGGAACTGCTGGAAGATCTGTTCTTTTGTCTTCTCACCAGAAATGTACTGTGGATGACGTCGGTGCTCATAGACACCTTCCATGTCGGCAACAGTGACCACGCCGTCGCCCGTTTTGTCAAGTTTCTGGAAAGCCTTGTCGACAAGATTCAGGCGAGCCTGAGACATCGGTGGCTGAATGTGGCGTTGAACGTTGGGTATTGTAGCTATAGCTTCGCTTACCCGCAGAGCGATAAGGAATTCATCGAAGTTGATGGTTCCGGATTTGTCCTTATCGATACGGTCGAAGACGTCCTTAATTTCGGAGTCCTTGATTTTCACTCCGAAATCGCGAACTCCTTTAGTGAACTCCGCCATGTCCAAAGTCCTGTTCTCGTTATCGTCCATAATACGGAACGCTCTGAAATCAAGCAATAGCGCTGCCAACACAATTCGCGCAAGACCTTCCCAACTCCTTGATCCCAGCTGCTCCGCGTCTGAGGCACGTGTAGCGCAGTTTCTCCACGGGGTCCGTGACGGTCTGCAGCTTCTGCTCCGCTTTCTGTTTCAACTCGTGCTCACTCATCGATGCAGGCGAGATGTTCAAAATTGACACTCCTAGAACGGCTGAGTATGAGGCGAAAACGCTTCGAGACAAATAAGGCAACTGCGGGCAATAGGTTCTCTGCGGCTCAAACGCTGTTTGTCAGCTAGAAATATGCGCGTGCCACCCGGTCCAACCGCTCTACAAGATTAACTGAATGGGAGGAAAGGCGAATCTTTGTTTATTCCTCCAAAAATGCCGAGTGTAGCTGATGACTGCAGAGTTAATTTCTGTTGAGAGCACCGCAACACAGTGCTATAACGGCGGGATGTCGAGGAAGGGTGTGCAAATCGGAGGCTTAAGGTGCGCAGGCTGTTCTTTAATCGCCACCTTGGCACAATGCCGTGAGAAGGGGGCTGCGTGTTGGTAATTAAGATTAGTTTGCCACCGGAGGGAATAATAACTCATGCATAAGCCCAGTATTGCGAGGCGATCGGAAATCGATGAAGGAGACGGAGAACAGCCCGCGCTTGTCTTTTCTTTATGAACTCACCTAAGGCAGGTTGGAAACAAGCGGAACTGTTGATCATGTCGTCAGCGTGCTGGCAGACGAAGCGGCAGACGAAGTATGCCCTCGAGGACGCAGTGGCACTGAGCTATATATTGAGTTTAACCAGTCTATGCAAAGGAACACTTTCTCTTTGTGGGCTTGATGCGGATCCATCCCAAATTTGCATGGCTTTATGTGAAGAAGCGCTAAAGCACCCAGAGGCAGATGGTCATACGCTTCAGAGGAAATCGAAATGCTTATGAGACTTGTTGTCCCTCATGTGCCAGACACATGCTGTATTGCATTTGATGCACAAACCCAACTAAATGGCATCGATTCGGTTTAGAGCAAAGTGCAAGGGTCGGCTTTCTTGTGGCACTTCATTTGCCAAATTACATTGTGCATAAAGCACTCATCGGGAATGCGCTACAGGGAGAACTCTGCAATCGAAACGAATGCATGACCAAGCAAGACCATGGATGAATTTAGGCCTCTGCTTTGTGCTGTTAAGTGATTTTCTATTTGAATGGGGGTATTGGCGCAAGACTCCCAAACCACTAACTAAACCATAATTTTGTCACAGTTCTCCCACAGTTATCATTCAAATTGCATTTAGGGTTCTTTTATGACAACCTTAAAGCTCTACTTCATTGACCTCTCAACAATACCTATACATCACATCCAGAGTCCGCTTTTCCATCAGCAGTGCAAAAAAATGAGTCAATGTGGCAAATTTCCTGCAATGACTCTGATCCATACATAGAGTCCTTTAGAACTCGACATATATACATTTTATCTCAAATGTTCGGGCGAAACATCAGTTTATCGCGTAACCCTCCTTGCAGAAGTGTTTTCCTCTCGTCGCGGTGCTTCAAAATCGTCACACCTCGGCTCATTAAGATGTCGTGCTCACTGCGGGTACTGATTCGTTCATATCCGTCGACCAACAGACAGCAGTTAAGTACTCGCCCTTTGTTTTACATCTGCCAGACGATTCTTTCCCCTTCTGAACTGGCAAGACTACGGTAGGTTTTTTTTTATTCTAGTAATTGTTCTGTCTGCTTCTGTTTTTAAATTCATATATCCTCCTCCCCCCAGAAAACTTCCTTTTTAATTTCTCAGTGACAACAGTTGAAAATTTGATTAAGCCAAACTAGATGGTACAAATCGACTAATAGGCCATCAAGCCGATATAATCCGTTTGCCTGATGTCCACCGACAGCGAGAAGAGGAGCGCTGAGGTATCATACTAAACAAACATACCCTCTCCATTGTTTCTGCTTGCCCTCTTGCTTCATGGAGCATTTAGACTGCCACTTTAATACACTGCAGCTGATCTATGTACTGGTTTAATTTTGCTGGTTTAATCTCACTTTTCTAGAGCTGTCTTGATGCAGTCTTGATCAAGAATGCGATACTCCAGCCAGTCCCAGAAGAACACATTCCGCAAGTGGTCTCCCGGTAGTACGTCTCCACCGTTTGGTCCTTTAGATCTGCACCGCACCGAGCGACCGCGCATCAGAAGGTACAACATCCACTTTTGTCCGTTCAATTCTCGTGCGACCTTTCACAAACCAATTTTATCCATGTTCTCGTTTGATGATTTCCTTCGCGTCTGCAAACCCGTCTACAAACGCAGCATTGTGGTTATCAAACGTGTTTTATAGGAAAAACCGTTCACCGTTCCTCTTCAGCCATCCCCATTCCCCCACCGTATCCGTAATCAGCGATAACGAAATGTATCAACCAGGAAGTTATAGAATGGAATATGGACGAGCAACCGATGCGCATTATAGGAACAGGTAAACAACGACCTGCATTAGCGCATACTCGTTAAGCAAAACTTTAGAGAAAAAGGCAATAAGTTTGGACTCCTTATGGGTCTCTTGTTTCTGGCAGCTTTGGTATTCGTGGCAACAGGCGTTATCTTGTTGATATTACTTGGAGGGGGTTACTTTCCACTTGAGCAGAAACATCTCGGTATTTGATATCTTTGGACATTACCCGAATGCCTCTCTTAGGTTCACCAAAATACGTCAATATACAAAAAGAGATACAGACAGAGATCACAAAGAGTCCGACGAAGATTGTCCACTCAAACGATGCACCCTGTCTCGACGAAGAGTGCATTCTCTTAGGTACGGTCCACTTGAGTGGACGTGCGTTTAATTAGCGACTCGATGTTGTAGTAAGTGCATATGTCTCCAACATGAAAAAAGAAGTCAGTCCCTGCGACGACTTTTACGAGTACGCATGCGGGAATTACGGAGTGAGTCGTTACGTGCCCGATCATGAGACGAAACTTAATGTCATAAGTGAAATGAAAGCGAAACTAAATAAGAACCTGAGAGGTGAGTTGCGTTTGTGCTTTACATGAAACGGCACTCTGCACAGATATGTTAAACAAAGCAGCTAGGACGAAGCAGAGCGACGCAACGCAACAGATGCTCACATATTACGATTCTTGTATGGACGATCAAGCGCAGGACCGAAACGTGAGTCAGAAAAAGGAGAAGTCCTTCCATAGACTTTTCCTTTAGGATTTGATGCCACTGACGTCACTGATATCGACACTAGGTGGCTGGCCCTTGCTGCAGAACGCCGTCTTCGACGATCAAAACTTTTCTTGGGAGCTTTTACACGGACAGATGATGGGGCTAGGAGTGCCGGGTGTTTTCTCAGTGTTCTTTCAAGAAAAAGTCGATAACCAAAACAAAAACATTCTGATGGTAAACTGTTGATCGGACTAATTTGAATCGATCGTAATGTTTAGATTGGCAACACGAAACTGTTGCTAGGTTCTAAGAGGCACTACCGCCAACCGCTTGAGCAAAACGAATTCGCAAGAAATTATGAATCTTACATGAAGGAACTGATTTCGATGCTCGGTAGGTCTACAATAATCTGACTAAATGTAATTCTGCTTGTAGGAGGAGACGAAGATGTGTTAACGACTAATATCAGAAATGTGCTGCAGTTTGACTTTGCCATTGCAGACGTAAGTGACAACGTTCTGCAATTCAGTACGACGAGATTCTAGATCACAAAACTCGAAGGTAGCCGCAATCCAGCGAAAGCAAAACATCTTCTGTCGTTCGGTGACTTGAAGAAACAATTTCCAAAGGTACCACTTATAGATGTTCCTGCTCGATACCATCGCTTTAGATTAATTTTGAACTAATATTAACGACAGGAATAGCTGAAATGCCGGAAAACCCATCAAATTCAACAAATATTAATGTGGTTGATCTAGAATACTTAGCAGAACTTGAGAAACTACTAGAGAAAACGCCTCTTCAGTAAGCTGCCGTTGAGTTAATAAATAAATGTGCTTTAGAACACTTAACGACTATTTAATGTGGAAGGTTGTGAGTACCTTCGACGTCTACCTGCCGCAGAGGTACCGCGTTCCTCGAGAAAACTTCCGAAGTGTGGTCTATGGAGTCACACTGAAGCCTCTCTGGGAGGAGTGCGTTGTGGAGGTGCAGAAGAGAATGCCTCTGCCACTGTCTATTCTCTACGCACAAAACTTCGATCGAAAAGAGAAACACCAACAGGTAGAGTGGCTTTTCCCTCTGTGCATCGTTCATGCCTCAAGTTCAGATTCAACATATGCTGGCCGCATTGAAGATGTCCATTGAAGAACTCATCATGAACTCTGACTGGATGGACGAGAATACAAGGCTCGTGGCTTTGCGAAAGGTTGAGAGCATACGGTACCAAATGGGAAGTACAACGAACAGTACTCTGCCCAAAATAGTTGTGGGGGATCTGGATCTCCACCGAGAGTCCTTCTTTGACAACGCTCTACAGCTCATGAAGCTATCAGTGAAGTAAGAGCTAGTTTATACTCCGTCGATGAGTAGTCTCTTTAGAAGTGACTTCGCAGCCCTTTACAACGCTTCCGTCTCTTCTTCCCGCTTCAAAGCATTCTCGATAACGCCTCCTGTCGTTGATGCGTTCTACGACTACTTTGCTAATCAACTAGGTAAAGCGATAAATAACTGACTCTTGATGTAGATGAACAAAGAGTTTCAGTTTTCACAGATGCGATGTTGGGGTACCCCTTAATTGGCTCCAACGTGCCCCAGAGTGTTAACTTTGGGGCCATAGGAATGGCGATTGCACACGAAATGATTCACTCTATTGACGATTTTGGTAAGGTTCCAGTGAACTGCTACATAATAAGTGACTCAGGATCAAATTACGGTGAAAGTGGGATGCTAGAGCCATGGTGGAGTACTGACATGACGGAGGTCTACAAGTTGAAGAAGGATTGCTTTGTAGCTCAGTATAGCAGCAAAGTTGAATCCGAAACGGAGAGATACGTAGGTCGCTTTCATCGCTACTTTGAGCTTTATGGCTCTGTATTAGATTGATGGAAAGCTGACGGCCAACGAAAATATCGCTGATAACGCAGGACTAAGAATTGCCTTCAATGTAATCTAGTATTCTGACTACTTGAATAATACGGGCGTTCAGGCGTTCAAAATGGTCTCGAACCAAAACTCTACGGACGGCGAATATTTGCCATCGTTCAAGAACACATCTTCTCGGCAAATGTTTTTCTTATCCTTTGCAAATGTAACTCTTCCTCAGTAATCTTCACTCCAGGGTTCTGATTGCAGATGTTTTGTGAAACTGTGAAGCCAGGATCCATGGATCAAGTTCTAAACACTGACACTCACAGTCTCGGACGGTTTCGGTAGGCCTTTATCCTTTGAGCATGCAATGATGAATGATTTCAGCGTCAATGTGCCCCTTCAAAACCTTCCGGAATTTTCAAAAGCGTATCGATGCCCCATAGGAAGTCCGATGAATCCTTATGAGAAATGTCGTCTTTGGTGAAAAGGTGCGAACGATCGGACAGTCGCGCTGCAAAACTTTTATTTATATTTAACTTTACGGGTGTCTGCAGCTATTATGCATTAGCAATAAAGTGCGTCGTGTTTCACCGTTCTAGTCTTGGGCTATCACCAACGGACTCATCCCTTCTCTGCTCATCAATAGCTCTTTCGCGATAAGGATGTCGTAGTCGATGGAATCCGCGTTTGTTGACATCGATGCTGGTCTGCGCTCTTCGAAGAAAGATTGAATTCAACAATCGGGCATTCTTATGCTCGTTCAAATTACATTGCAAATTAGAGGTTGTAAATGAAGACCGTGTGGCGCATCAGCGATGGAGCCAGAGGCACCTGCGATAAGAGCAATCAGCAACAAAAAACTGAACTGACAGCTTCTCACTTTTTCCTGCCAATCATCAAGAATACGTCTTTATAAACGGTTCATAAACTGCATAGATGGTCGGTTTAAGTACGTATCGGTTTAGAGCGGCTGAATGTCTGTATGAAATTGGACGTGTCTGCATATTTCATCAGATCATTTAGTTGCTTTGCACTGGTTCACCGCCGCATTTTCTGTCGGCCTCCTTTTGGTTCTCGGTGATGGCTTATTTCTCAAATTTCGCTGTTATTTCTGGCTGTTTGAACAAGGTCGGAATGACCTGTATTATCTGAAAAAGAAAGTTTGCTCGGTCAAATAAAACTGTTACTTACTTTATAACCGCCTTTCATATTGATCCGATGGAGTGTGCTGCTTGTGGTTCCAAGACTGGTCCTGGCTGTTACGTTGATCTTGTAGATTTTGTTCAAAGACTAAGGCGTTGAACTTTGAATGGATCCCAAAATTGGGGCGCTTACCGATTCAGGTTTTACGACAACGGCATAATAGTCGCACCGGTACTTCTTGATCGTGATCTCGCTGTTCGAGAGCAGGAACATGCTTTGACGGTGGTTGTATGCGTACTCGGCGAAGCTCTCATCCTCCAGCGTATTGAACCACCGTATCTCCGGATCAACCAACTCAATCGGGTCCCCCATGGAAGTGAGTTTCAAATAACATGGGCATGTCTATAACCCTTAGAAAGAGGTCGATGTCCTGGAACTTACAGTCACCATCGAAAGGCTTTTGTCGAAGCCAATATGCTGGAGGGAAGTCCATATGTCCTTCAAAATTTCTTCGTTTCCCTCTGCTTGCTCGCTTATTTCTACTTGATGATATTCAATGAAGGCTTTCATGGTTAGCTCTCCTTTTCTCGTGTCGAAGACACCAGTCAAGGCGGTCCACTCCTACAAACGGCATATGCATATGAAGTGCCCAACTAGTTTCTCACTTCTTTTGAGAACTCTTCGTCTCCTGTGAGAAGTGTGTAAATGCAGAACTCGTCTGAACTGATTGTACCGTTGTCGTTTAAGTCGAAGATGTCGAAAACGTTTAATAAAGCCATTCTAAATGTTTATTGGTTCTCCTGATGATACAGTGGATTGGATACCTGTAGTCTTTGGACATTTTGCCTCTATCGTTCGTCAGCGCTACTTCGTAACTTGCCTTTTCTTGTTTCACCACCATACAGTTTCTGAGCTGAACGCAGTACTGCCCGGGAAGCAGTTTAACCTTTTCGGAAAGATACGTCTGAATGAAATAATCTTTCTCTCTCACAAATGAAAACGAAAGACATACCCCAGCAGCGTCTCCGAGAATACTTGTCACAACAACAGTGGCTGACGTGCTGCAGTCGTAGATGATGGCTATGATGTTGCGTTCAAAATGTTCCGGTAAAAGTCCCACTGAATGAAGTTGTGTATATTCTTTGTTCGACAAACAGCATTTGATACCTTTGTAGTTGATCTCTAAGGTTAGTTGGACTTCGGCCTCCGCGAACACACTAAACTGATACTCGACACAGCAGCAGCCTTTCTCCCCGCAAACCAACAGCGATTTTTTTGTGTTCTAAACAGGGAAATCACATTTATAGTGATGCTGAAGATAACCGGATGTATCATGTTTGTGGCATCGAGGTCAGTGATGTTGTGGGCACTTTGACGGATGGGTTTTACATGGCCATTACTGATGGGTTGCATGAACACAGAAGACTGTTCAGAGTGGGTTTCTAAAGTAGATTCATCATCTACTCACAGAACGCCACTTACTTTCCGTTTCAAACAGATAACTGAAAATCTGACGATTGATCTGTACTAGCTCAGAACGAGCGCTTTCGAATTCCTGCATTACCTAGAAGATATTGGGATTCAGTTCCATAACAAGGGCTGTTAACTCTACCTGCTGCAAAGTATCACCCCTCTTGAGGAAGAGAGACAGCATCTGCTGCATTTCGGCTTCTTCCGTTGTGTTATTTGGCATCTACTGAATAGTCTCTCTCCGCTGTAAAATCACCTTCCTACCTTGCGTTTCATGAAGTTGAAGATCATATCAAAAGTGAGTTCCCCACTCTCGACGCATTTTTTGATTTTATCGTATTTATGGATGTTGATGCCTTCTTCAGAATGATAGATTTGCGACGCATCTTCGAAGCTTATTTGATCTACAGACACTTAGAACCTCATTCATCACGAATATTGATCGTACCTTCGCTCGGCCAACGCTCCTTTATGCGGAGAAAGGAAATGTTCTTTCCCGATGAGATAATTATTTCGTATAACTCCAACAAGTCAACACTCCGTGAAAAACTTCCCGCGGTATTATAATAAACGGCGTCGAACGTGTCTGCCGTTCGCAGCATTTTGCTCGGCCTCGTTTGATGCTAGCTGTAGTCGCGACGAACGAGCTTGTCGCCATGGTAACTTGTTTCAGCTGTCCTTGAAAGCCAAATTAAGTAAGCGAAATGAAAAAATAAATGAAAAACAATTCAAATGAAGGGAAGCCACGGTATAATAGAATTCCGAGCTGAATTATGATATCAGGAGGTAAATGACGGCGTCATCAAGGGAACAGTACCATGAGCAAAAGCGGTCCGGGTAACGATCATGCTCGCAAGCGTGAAAAACTGACTCCTCCAAAATGTCTCGCAGGAAAAACTGAGTTTTGTCCGGATCTCTTTTGCCCTTTACATTGTCCCTTTAATGTCATGCGCATACCATGAATTTTGTATAATATACAGTGTTTTTGCTAATGTAATTATTTTAGATTTATAAAAGTAATTGCAGGCATTTTGTTGTTCACAGAATATCTCGTCCATTATTTATAGCAAAGTTAACGAAGCCGACGTGCTACTGTGAATCTCAGCTAGGCACTTATGGAAGAAATTCTAGCTTTTGATTTTGCAATTTGTGATTTGCTGTTCACAGCGCAGATTGGTTAAAACTAAAGCTGCAGTTTTGAAAATAAATTGACATAATGAGCAATGCTAGTATGCACAGAATGTGCAAACGTACAAGCTGTAAAATTTATCTCCGTAAGGACAACTTGTCAACAACAGTGATGCACGAAATGTCTTCACATACAATGGTATTTCTTTTGCTCAGGAAACGGCAAAGACACGCGAAAGGCACGCGCTGCAATCACGTTTTCGTTGAAAGTGTGATTAGTGCGTGACTCCCTCACAGGTATCACATCAGCGAGAGTCTCGACTGTGTGCTGAACTTTAGTCGGCCTTTTACTTTGCACTCATGTGTTACCGTGTGCTTAGGTTTCCAGTTTTGGCGCTTTGATATGGAGACGTAAGTGAATGGCGTCGCACCCATCGGTGACCTCCAAAAGTCTGGGCTCTTCTATCGATTCATTTTGCGAGCAGAAAACAAACTCTCTGCCGTGGACGGTTGGACGACGCAGACATGCGCTGATCTTATATTTTGTAGCCGGTGATTTGATTACCCACTTGATGTCCATCGATTTCTTCTTTATCAGTTCCGCTAGACACTCACAAAAACACGCGTTTGTGGAGATGTCGTGCGCGTCCGCTTTGCACATTTGCCATCATATGTTTCATCATGCCTTCAGCTTAGAATATAAGAACGCTTTTTCAGGCAGAACTTAAGCCAGAGCCGCGATCATGCAGCGGTGTGTTTTCCTGCTGCTTGTGCTGGCCTGTGCCGCACAATGCGCCAAAGTGCTCATAATGCCGAGTTCAATCTATCCCGTTCACAGGTATACCATGAAGACCTTGGCCGAGGAACTGCTCAAACGCAAACATTCGGTTACATGGTTCGAGTATGGATGGAAAAAGGTTCGCGCAGTGGAAACGCTGTGTAGTGATGCAACGGATTGTGATTTCAGTCCGATGTGGCTCTCCCAAAGGGTGTTGAGGAAATCTTTGTCCGCGTTCCTCTCAAGAACAACGTGATCAGAGACCTTTACGTTGCGCGAAATCACTCGGTACACGACCGCATTTGGTATTCCGACTTCGAAGATGAAGCGGAGAGGACCTCCGCATGGCTAGCCTCCCTCGAACTGTGCGACGATCTTCTCAGTAGTACCGATGGCAAGAAACAGTTCGATGCACTTGTGGGACGTCAGTTCGACACCGTTGTCGTCGATGACCTTTACAATCCATGTGGCCTTCTCCATACGGGCCTCCAGAAGAGCGTTTTCATTTACTGGTCGATGACTGCCTTGCGTACTGAATCCGCATGGGCCCACCACAGTCCAAGTCCTCCTTCTTACCTCCCTGTGCATGGAACTAAGTAATACAAGTTGTTCCTCAAAGTTTAATGGTCTTCCATGTTTTAGACTCACCGACAGACTTTCTTTCACTGAGAGAGCCTTCAACTTGGCTGCCTATCTTCGCGCCATCTATGTTCACCAAAGCGTAGTATTGCCCAGAATGGACAACATATTTAAGGTAAATAAATGTTCTTTGCTTGATTTATTAACCTACGTATTTAAGAAATATTACCCACAACTTGAGACAGGAGCGTTCTTTATGGAAAGGAACGCGTCAATAAACTACGTTAACACTCCACCAATCTTCGACTTCGCACGACCCTACATGCCAAGAGTGAATTTCGTGGGAGGTCTCCACTGTAAAAAAGCCGAATCTCTTACTGGGGTATTTCTCGAAGTTGAGAGCGTGAGCTGATCGCCATTTGCAGGAACTAAAAACATTTGTTGACTCCTCGAATGCCGAGAAAGGATTCATTGTCTTTTCCACTGGTTTTACAGCCCAGTGGAAGCGTGCCCCGAAACCTTTGGTGGTAAGACCTCAGAGCCTCTGACACAGCTTGTAATATGACTGCAGAACTCCATCGTAACGGCTATGAGAAGATCTCCGGAAACGAAGTTCGTTTGGCAATACGACGCAGAACCCATTCCGAATCTCCCCCCGAATGTCTTCGTTTCCAAATGGCTCCCTCTTCAAAATCTCTTGGGTAATTTCCAGTTTAGCCATATGTAAAGTATCCGCTTCCACCGTTTAGGGCACTCAAAGTGCAAGGCGCACATGTCTCACGGAGGACTGAACAGCGTCGTGGAATCTGTTTGGCACGGCGTTCCGGTTATTGGATTCCCTCTCACCGTAAGCGGATATGACAACCTTTTGCGGGTTACAGACAGAAACGCGGGTATCTTGATTCCGAAAAGTGCGTGGAACGCAGACAACTTCGAGAAAGCCTTCAAAGACATCCACAATAACAAGTAACTAGCAACTGATTTTGACGCTTTACCCTAATGCTTGTACTTAAGGTATAAGGAAGAGGTACTTATCTTCCAAGACATGGTCATCGACGTGCCCTATACGGAACTGAACCATTCTGCGTTTTGGGTGGAGTTCATCCAGCGTCATCAAGAAGTGCCTCACGCTCGTTCGGGAGCCGACAAACTGAACATTCTCCAATATTTCTTAGTCGACGTCGTTCTCTTCTTGCTCAGTATCTTTGTGCTCATCATCGCCACTGTCGTCTACGTTATCAAACTGGTCACTCGTACGATTTTCTCGCTTTTCCAAATGGTGTTTGGAAAGCCCACCTCTGCTCCAACGACCGCAGCCGCACAGAAAGGAAGTTCCTCCAAGCCGAAGAAGGCGAAAAAGGTCGATTAAATCGTTCAGTTGCAACATTTGTTGTAAATAAAACAATAAAGTACGTAGTTCTAAGACTCGATTGCATCAAAAGAGCGAGAGTTGACCAATGGACGAAGATGAAATTGATTGGCCCAGACAGATGGCAACAAAATGGGACACATTAATCTTGCCCAGCTTGTCTGGGGAGAATCGCACCTGTGAGGTGATAATGGCGGAGTTTGTTCTGCTTTGTCGAGGACTCCCTCAAAATAACTCCTTGGCCTCTCTCATCGCACATCGACTGAAAGTGCGGTCTCCCGAGAGCGGTATCTCGGTCAGCTCACAAGATGCTGCTCTTCTACCTATTGTACGTGATAGTTCCCTCGGCAATCTGTCGAGATGAATTACTAATGACGCATGTGGTTGGTTGTTTTTTTTCTCTCTACTCAGATTAACAAAAAAAAACGCAAATTTTAGGTTTGGCGTCATGGAGATCGCGCCCCTACCAAAACGTATCCAACGGATGTTCATCAAGAGAATGCATGGCCTAACGGATGGGGTGAGCTCACTCAGGTAGCCGACGTGGACAACGCGACGACGACAACCCCTTAATTTTAGCTCGGAATGCAGCAACATTTTGCTTTGGGGCGCTTACTTCGAAAGCGGTACGTCGACGATCACCCTGGATTTCTGAGCCCTACGTACAAAGCGAAAGAGGTGCTTACGCTTCGACAGTTTCCCAGTTCAAGCAAGATTTCAGGTCCACGTTCGTAGCACCGACTACAATCGGACATTGGTTAGTGCAATGAGCAATTTAGCGGGAATGTACCCTATGGGTACGCCTGGTACCGATCATCCTAATGCTTCAACGTGGCCCTCCAATTGGACGCCTATTCCTGTTCACACAGATAACTACAACACCGATTTCGTATGTAAAATGTGCTGTGAATGAAAGAAGGACGCCTCTTACTAATTCAGATCGGCAACATGTGGGCGTCCTGTCCACGAAAAACGGAATTGGACCAGTTCATACAATCAAGTCCTGAGTATCGTCAAGTAATTGACGAAAATGAAGTTAGTGATAAGCATTCCCTTTCACTTTAGCAGAATGTTTAGGAATTTTTCGCTTTTCTTTCGAATAAGACCGGTATGTCCATCGATATTTACGAAATGTACGATCTATACGACGTCAACTTTGTCGAGGTATCAATGACTTTCTGATTGGCGATAAAAATCGTTCAGACAAAATACAATCTGAGTCAGCCGGACTGGTTTACTCCAAGTATTTCTAAGAAACTTTGGAATCTCACTCACATCAAAAACGAGTTCAACTATGGTATATCGAAGCCCTATGTTCCCGAACTTATTAAGCTTCGTGGTGGTAAGTACAGTGATGTGTAGAATAGTTCTACATATTTACAGGCCCATTGCTAAAAGATATGAACGAACGAATGGTTGCTAAGGTTAGATGCCTTGAACAAGGAGGATCGGACTGCAGTTGGATTAAACCGTTAAAATACTACGCGTATTCGGCTGTAAGCATCGCACACATTTTCCAGAATACTTCTCTGTTGTAGCACGACACAACGATAGCCGGGTTCCTCGCAACTCTAGGCGACGAAGAAGAGGTGATTGGAGGAATCGCCCTGCCTCAGTACACGGCCGCAATCGCTGTAGAGCTTTGGAATTTGACTGATGTTGGACCAGCCGTCAAAGTAGGCATGGGTATCGACGTGCAAATCTAACAGCAGAGCAATTCAGATCTTCTTCCATCCGGGCTACAATCAGGAATTTCATACGGTTACAAGCCTCACGAAGGGATGCCCTTTGAACTTGGACTACTGTGTTCTGAGTACATTCTACGAACGCTCGAAGATTTTTATGCCCAAAGACATCAACGAAGATTGTAAACCGAAAAAGAGGCGAGCTGAATTTAATTCAGAAAACAACACCAAACGGCGCTTCTCTCCGCGTTTCCACTGAATCAGCATTCTACAAGGACCGAGTCAGAACTCACAATCTCTATTTGTCCGTTAAGCACATTCTGAAATGTAATATGTAAGACTGCTCTGTCATGCATGGTTACTTGAGAGAACGGACAGAAGCGATGATGACCTGCAGATCCATAGCTCGATTGGTCGCGGAGCTGTGGAAGGTAGTCGGAAAGGAGAATTGGCTAAAATGCTATTCAGTAAGGCTTATTCTACATGAAGTTCAATTCCCTTGAGTTCCAGCTGCTCTGTTCGGTGGATGTGGGGATAAGTTACACATTGCAGAGAGATCGTAGTCGTGTTATATAAAGTTTTGGCGCAGATCTGCATGGAAACTAATCACGGTACTACTACTCACACTACCTTTCTCGGTGTCGAGCGTCCGTAGTCATGGAACGTACAGAATGGGAACGAAGGTCTGAGCGAATCTGTCACGTTGTAAACGTTTCAGTAGCTTACTTTCGTCTTGTCGCTTGTTCCTCTACGTAATCGCTGCAGCTCTTCGTCGCAAATGTGCATCCCCACTGCCTACCGTACCAGTACCCTTCAGTTTCGCGTTGCACTTTCGTCTCGACGGTTTTGTACCACTGGCTAAACGAAGGGAAAGTGAGCAAAGAGTGTCCTACACTTACTGTTTGCCGACAAAAGTATCTTCCAAAATAAGGGCACTAATCTTCGTGAAGTAATTCTTCCCATTATTGAGCACAGGAGTCATCAATTCGTTCTGAACCAAAAAGACATATATTAATAACGGTCGTACAAAATCGTACCCCAAATATGTATTCGTTGAGATGTTTCCTATCCTCGTTCTCGGCTTCCACTATCATAAGAATTGAGCAGCGGAAGTGACGTCGAACATATGACTATAATTAGCTACTTGATTCGGTTCTGGAGCTGCCGAAAAGATACCAGTGCTCTACGAGAAAAGTCCATTCCGTAGACAGTAAAGGATTGGCTCTGGCCTCGTCCGTCTCTCCACATTCGAGTCTCTTCTTGATAGATGGGTGGTGAAGGAACCAGCAAGCCATACCCCTAAAAGGGGCCTTTCGGTTATTGACTCCACTGATTGGGATACCAAAGCATGAAGGATTTCATGGCGGAATAGGTCATAGGCCGACTCAAAGCTCATCCATGCTGCGTTCTTCCAACACACTTGCATTCTGCCCAAAATAGGCTTCTTCTGGTTCGAAAAGTAGCAAACGTATGCCCTGGCCAGTACATTCTGTAGCCGTTCGCACTCCTCTCCGCCCGTCTAAGAACAAGAAAGCGCAATGCCCGTTTCTTTCTTTTTCTTTCAGTTACCAGAGCTAAAAGAAGAAAATTGAATTTTTGGTCTTGTAGTGACATGTCTTCCGACGTCGGTGTGAAGGTTTTTACGATGTCGTTTGTGAACAACCACTCCACTGATTTCAATCTTTCTGATCGCGAAGAACACTCTGCAATGCTTTGCCGATCGAGGACATGCTCTTTGACCGCATCGTTCACCAAGATCATAGTCTCCAAGTTGTGAATGGCTTCATATAAGGGTCTCTTAAGAAGATGCTGGTCTCCTACAGCGCCTCTAAAGACCAACC
This sequence comes from Steinernema hermaphroditum, assembly GCA_030435675.1. Taxonomy (NCBI): domain Eukaryota; kingdom Metazoa; phylum Nematoda; class Chromadorea; order Rhabditida; family Steinernematidae; genus Steinernema; species Steinernema hermaphroditum. The sequence goes on along the minus strand of CM059625.1, from coordinate 8,505,317 downwards.
CGAAGAGTGTAATTGAGTTTCTCCTCGCTTTCATATTGACCGAGTCCTATCTTCAACCTTGTCCAAATGGCACCCAGTACTGGGCCGAGACAAAATAATAGCAAAAGCAGAACGATCAGGTTCATCGCCAGAAGGAGAAATCGTTTTTCGAACAGTTTACATTAATGCGTCAAGCGAATTTGTTTGTATGATGATTGAGCGCTTGATGTGAACGCCTACAAGAGGATGCGCATGCTAAGTGATTCATTATTTTCGTTACAAAGATATTTTCTTTGACACTAGATTACAAGAAGCAGAGATAAATGCGGTAAAGCTGTTTTGTCGGAAAGGAGGTGAAGAATCAGACTCCGATGGCGTCATTAATGGTTACAGTGTACACCTCGACGTCGCCGTCGATTTCGAGCGATTTTATGTCGTCGGGGGAGCCGCGGTGAGCGAACGTGGCGTAACGCTTTCCGTTGAAGAAGATCTGGAAGCTGAAGGGCTCGTTGATGATGGTGCAGTCAAAGCTAAACACATATGTTCCTATCTAATGATCAGAGATGTCCTACATCTCTTTCTTGTTGAGAGGGAATCGTCCTTCGCGTTCTTCTTGTCCCCACACGTTGTCGACCATTGCGTTGCGGACGATGGCGCCCTCGTTGAAACGAATTGAGACCTGCAGGGCGTACTCTCTATTGTCGCGGTACAAGTTGACGTTCACACGCTTTCCTGCAAAGAAGCCAATCAAGAGAGCAGCGATAATTTGTCGTTTCTGATACCTTTTGGCATGGCTGAGATATCGAGGCGTTTACCAGGAGTCAGAACGGCGACGGCATTATAGGGATTCGAGAAAACGCGTCCGCCGTAATGGAAGAGGCGCAACGATTCGAGATCTCCATTGATGGAAACATGGTCGATCTGAATAATGTCAGAAGTTTCTCAAAAGCATCAGACGACTTACTCCATCGAGAGGCAGTCGCTGTTCAAAGCTGCCAACCTCGATACGGTTGGCGAACACCTAAGAACAACAGTCACCGTAGAACAGGACCATAGTCCGACCTGGAATTTGCCATTGATGATGCGAACACGAAGGTCGAAGTCCTCTCCGGCACGGAACGGGTTGGAGATGCGCTGTTCCTTTTCGCTCCAGTTTCCGTCTTGAAAGGTGTTGTAGATCAGCTTTCCAGAGAAGATTCCTGAAAGGCTGTTATCTATGTTTGTATAAGGAGGGCAGACAGACCTTCATCGAACCGAATGGAGAAATGGAGTGGCAAATCCGATCCATCATGGCCCCCTTTGTGGAAGTTGAAGTCAATTCTACAGCCATAGTTCAATAAACTAATTTACTGTGAATACCTTTTCGGCTTAACTCCAATCTTGCCGACACAGTGGATTGTCTGTCCTTCTTGGAACGGCTCACTAATGCGAGTTTTGAAAGGGAGATGCTTAAGAAAATCGTTAAAGAAGGAAATTGCCTGCTATGCACTTACGAACTCCTGCTCCCCTATGTACTTCCGGTAGTTTCTCTCTTTCACGTCAGTTTCATTTTGCGCAAGCGCAAGAGCCACAAATGCGGCTAGGAGAAGAACTAAAGGTTATCGATGAAACGAAGAGGCTAGGACAAACAAATAGGAACCAACCTTTCATTGCTTTCAACAACACACTAACTCAACGAGAACATTCAACGGTGCCGAAATCTACCGGATCAAACCCATTAATCAAGGAACCACCAACTGTCGTCGGTGGTGAAGACGGCATCTTTGAACAAACATCTATTGGCACCACCTCCACACGTTGTGGCGAGGGCACTTTGCCGGAAGCTATTTTTGGATGAAAGTTAAAGATCTACTAGAAAACTCCGATCTACAATTTTGCTTTTTGAACACTTCAAACGTACATATGCGGCATATGCAAGTCAAAAATCATGCGTTTGATAGCATTCTGGTTCATTATTCTTGTGCACTTTGCAATAGTGACACTCACGGATGGAATTAAAACTGAATGTTATAACTTATCCTCGGTGTATTTCCTCTTTAGAGGTTAATTATCGGTTGTACTGGAGACATATACAGTTTAACACCAACGAGAAATAGCGAATTGTGTTCAGGCCAAGATCTTCAACGTAATCCTTAGTTCAAAACGACAGCGTGCATAGAGTTTGCTGTGTACTTTGCATGTGTCCCTCTGGCTCTTAATTTCTTCCACGAAACAACGGACTGGTGTGTGTTTTTGTACTAAAATTATTTCTAGTACTGTCTGCGAGGTTCGTTCTATCAAAGTATTTCCTTAAGTCGATTTAATTTAATACTGCAGACGTTCGCACGGTACAAAAACATCGTAACCAGTCGACGTGCAGTAAGATAACGGGATGATGGGTGTATACTGGCAAACACCTCTTGTTTACGAGCGCCGCATGGCTCAACTGACGAGGAGAAAGCCCCGCACTGCAATTTAGAACTTATAATAAACTGCGTTCTCTGTAATTGCCATCGAAAAATGCTATGGACTTCGGAATATCGCACATCGGACTGGAGCCCTGGGGCTAATAACCAAAAAACTTATCGCAGTATTCTGTGCAAGGAGCGTCGATACTTATCGCAACACTCCCATCGACATCGTTTAGAGAGAATACTTCCTGCTTCTTTAGGAACTCATCAGGATAGCACCATGCATGTAAAAAGGTTGAGATGTCCCTTTCCGTCGTAAAATACATTAGTCATGGTTCTGTTATTTGCCACGACACCCACTGGCATCCCTTCGAAACACCGAAAGTGCGGAAATAAATCCCGTTGCGCCAAACAGTTGTTGTGAATCATCGTGGATGGACTAAGTGAATCACGATCATAACCGACATTTCGCCATCGAAGAACTGTAAGCGTTTGCCACGACTATCGAACAGTCCCCTTTGCCGTAACATTCGCTGTTTTAATTGACGCCGCCGACGCCAGCAAACAACCTGCAATGGCAGTGCCTTCGCTCTTTTCTTTCGTCTTTCAAGCTCGCACAAGTTCCAACACTCATTCGTTTTTGCAAAACGGTGCCTGAGATTTTGTGGGCGCAATGCATCAACTGGTTTTCTTTTTAAATCGTAATGCGAAATGCAAAACGTTAGAATGAAATTCAAATTGCTCCGATTCATCGAATGCGGAAGCAATTGCCCTTCGATGACCCTGAGGGGAAAACGTGCACATATTATGAATACACACCTCGTCAAGAAGGAACACGCACTAAGGAGAGCCATCAATCAGATTTAAATAATTTGGGGCTCTTTGGCTGCCAAACCTGTTTATGAGTGTTCAAAGGCAATCAAACGTATTTTGATACGCTCTCGAAGGAAGAAAAGAGTGTCTTTCTACCGACACATTGCGTCAAGCCAACACTCTGGCAAGAAAGCCCCCCGTCTAAAGTTCCCTCATCTTTGATCTGCTAAATATGAAAAGAAGGCGACCGTACAGTTGCCAATCTCTCGGATCGGTTCAGCGCCAACGGCGACACGGTTAGCGGTGCGTAAGTTGCGGGCATTCCACAATTCGTTCACTGCGATGAATTTGCCAAAACCAGTTTCTTCGCTTTCGTCAATCGCAAATTGATTCATTCCAACTTTTTGAAACACTCCGTCAACAAATGATGGAAAATCGAAGTCGCAGTGTTTTTGCGTCTGACACGTTCTATTGCAACCGTGCACAATTTTCCCAGAAATCGGTGTGAGTGAGGAAGCGGCATCTGTGAACATCAGGGCCCGAATGTTCGGGCCCCTTTTTGCAACACACAAATGAGGTGCAGGTGCGTTTCCTTCGTCCCTCTAAATGAATAAAACGTCTCCCGCAGTCAACAGCTGCTTGGCGGCTGACGGGAATGGTGGCAAAGGGCTTGCTTCGGCATTCTAAAAAAGCGTCTCGAGTCATTGATTGTGCGGTTTCGTCTCTGACTCGCCGCGTCTTCGCAAGTGTTTGTGTCGGATACCGACTGACTGCCTCGTTCATGTGTTTGTATGCCATCGGGACGGGTGAATCACACGACCAACTGATCAGACGTCTATGCAATGCCAGACCGGCGTTGTGTTTCGGCACTGCGCCATTGAAACTCCAAAGACAAACAATGAGGGCACTTTACCAGATACAGTACCACTCAAATTTAACGATTCATATCTCAAAGTCTAGGGCACTTGCCAAAAATAACTCGCGGACAGCTAATGCGATGAACGAGGAAATGTTCTGAATTCTCGCACTTTGGTTTACCTCGTAATAGGCTAAGTTGTTTATCGGAGGTACAGTTTCATCATCCTTTGAAAATCGCGTATATTGACTGTGAGTGTTAAAATGCTTATTTAAGAGGGCGTGTGTTCACAATGCGGTACTGCACATTCGCCGATTTCGACGCTTGCGCCGGGTATGCGCTACAAGGAGTCGTTGTTGTTTTCTGCGCTCGCTGTGAATTCACGTCAACCCCCCCAACAAACAACCAGCCGGATGAGAGTGAAAGAGGCCGGGCGAACGACACTCCTCCTCCTCCTCTCCCCTCTCCCACCCGCTCGTTCTCTCCGCAGCTTTTTCGTCGACATCAGCGGCGCACCGATCGCGTTTGGCCTTGTAAACATTATTTCGCGTTTCGACGAGCTCGAACCGCCTCACGGCCTCCTGCTTCCGTCGTCGAAGTTGCGGCCGCATTTCCACAACAACGCCTCAGTCAACTCCAGTGAGCGCTGGTAGCGTCATAGACACCAGTTGCGGTCTCTTCATGTTTTCCTTAATCGATCCTTGCCTCTCATGGGGTGCCACAAATATGTGATTGTTGCCAGTTCTTCCCTCTCCTCTAGAACCGCAGAGCTTCCAAGCCATTAACTGAATACAGCCTGTCGCCGCACTCTTTTGAATAAGGAGTAGGGCCCGTTTCTACTTCCAGTTTCGTAAAGTCAGCGCCCCTCAGCATACTCTTACCGTACCCTTCGCGCTGAACCCGAAGTGTGCAATCGGAGTTCGCCAGAAACTGATGAATTTCGAGGCTTTTGTCGTTGTTTTGCCGGTTTTAGAGCACTTTGCTAATCAGTGTTCCCATGGCTGTTTATTTGGCGACTACGCTTCTTGTTTTGGCGCAGAAATTGTGTTGTTTATTCCGTTTTACACACAAGCCGTCGTCGTTTCAGATAGACCTACTCCCCTAGTAACCATGGCCGATCAGAAGAGCTACGTAAGTGTTTCATTCTTTCTGAACAGACGCTTGAAATATTTTGTTTCAGCCCGTCCCCTACCACAGCCAGCTCCAGGAGAAGATTGAGCCCGGACAAACCCTGATCGTCAAGGGATCGACCATCGAAGAGTCCCAGCGGTAGGAAACCCCATCGTTCAGTTCGTACTCAGTGGTGACATTCCAGATTCACCGTCAACCTCCACTCGAAGTCGGCCGACTTCAGCGGAAACGACGTTCCTCTCCACATCTCCGTCCGCTTTGATGAAGGAAAGGTGACCTGGAGTGTTCTCTTCAATGTGTAGCATCCCTTTTCAGATTGTTCTGAACTCCTTCAGCAACGGAGAATGGGGAAAGGAAGAGCGCAAGAGCTGCCCCATCAAGAAAGGAGAACCCTTCGACATCCGCATCCGCGCCCACGATGACCGCTTCCAGATCATCGTTGACCAGAAGGACTTCAAGGACTACGAGCACCGCCTTCCCCTCGGCTCCGTTTCGCATCTCTCCGTCGATGGCGATCTCTACCTGAATGCCATTCATTGGGGCGGAAAATACTACGTTAGCTCGGATAAGCCACAACTCGATAGCTATAAATATGTTTCAGCCCGTCCCCTATGAGAGCGGAATTGCCAACGGATTCCCGGTTGACAAGAAGTTGTTGGTGTTCGCCACCCCCGAGAAGAAGGCCAAGCGCTTCAATATCAACCTCCTCCGCAAGAACGGTGATATCGCTCTTCACTTCAACCCTCGTTTCGACGAAAAGGTTTGTGTCTCCCTTCCTTCTGCCGTTACCAGTTTTGATTTAGTGCGTTGTTCGCAATGCCCTGCAGGCCAACGAGTGGGGAAATGAGGAGAAGGAGGGCAAGATCCCCTTCGAGAAGGGCGTCGGCTTCGACCTCGTCGTCATCAACGAGCAGTACGGCTTCCAGATCCTCGTCAACGGCGAGCGCTTCTGCACCTTCGCTCACCGCTCCGATCCCAGCGACATTGCTGGACTTCAGATCCAGGGAGACATCGAATTGACTGGCATCCAAATTCAGTAAAATGCTCTGCCGGTTAACTTATTCGCTCGCCGCCGTTTGCATCCCCGTCCTAACTGCCCTTTCTCCACGTTGTTGTATCGAGCAACCAACTTCCATTTAAATACCCCTAAACTTCCACTATTGCTTGTTCCCACACAAAGCTGAATGCTACCATTTCATGTGACAGCTCCTTTCAAATAGTGACAAAGTGTACGTCTTCTCTTCGTCTTTTCACTATCTGTTATCGCACTTTGTTATTGTCTCATCAACTAAATTCTTTCGGTAGCTATAAAATGCCAATATCAAATGGAATAAATCTTACAAAATGCCATTCGAACATAATATACGTCCACTTTGGCAAGCAGATATTTCACAACAACGCTACACAGAAAAAAAGAAATAATACGGATTGTGGGAGAGATGGATTCTATTTTAGCCGTTAAGAGGAAAAGTTGATTGCACGTCATATAACAAGGGTATTCTCAACTTCCGACTTAAGCTGGAAAGCGAACCAAAGCACGTAACTTTAAACTCATTGCTGATTGCTTCGCATCTCGTTTGAATTGTAATATGCTTGTTATGCGAGCGCCACAGCGTGTAACCTTTGAGTGGAGACAATGTAATGACTATAGACTGTCATATAAATTCTCATTTCTCGTTGAAGCCGCAAAGAACACTGAAAGCTAAACGGTGTATAGTTGATACTGCGTGGTGCACGATCAAAGCACCAACGTTTCATGACTATTTGTATTGTATTTTAGCAGATTCCTTTATCAAATCAAGAACTATATTTATTCATAGCCATACCTTCCATTGTACTTCCTGGCTTTGAACTTATAGACTTTAGACGATAGACTTGCTTCTCAAGTTATGGTCCTCGTCTGTATGAATGTATGACTCCTACACATTCTTTGTAAACTGATCATATCTGTGCTGCAGCTAAGTACGTTTCAATCGGGGTGCTACCTCTCAGTAGCAACCGCGCAGTGGTGATAAGGATCTGCGGCCTTTAGATGTGCAGATGGTGTCAGAGACCTCTCAGAACGCGCAAAGTGACGAAAACTCAAAGCATCCTGCTAAACTTGGATCAGCTGTCAACTGATATGCATGAAGCAGCCGAACAGACACCTGTTGAGATCGGTGCCTAATTTCGAATGGAGAGTTGTAATTTTCTACGTTTTGCTTTAACCATTTAGTTGTAAGTGCACAAATTAGTGACTGATAAATTGTAATTTTGTGATTTTCCCATATGCTTTGATTGTGTACACATTTTATTACTTGGGATAGCCAACACTGGCTGGCATAACGACGGTTCGTTTTTCCGTTCATCTGGGAACAGTTGTACAGTTAAGATCAACCTATTCAGCTGCCGGCAACGAAAAGTCTGTCGCCAAGGGAACATGAGAAGCAAATCGCTGATCGCTTCTGGAAAGTTAAACGGTTCTGTTATCAAACAGTTGCCGGAATGGGAGAAGCATTGCCAAAATGGAAGGAGCGCTGCTGGAATGAAAGGAGCGGTGTCGGAATGTGGGAAGGGTTGCCTGATTTTTTTTTTGCTGGAAAATTTATGATCAGAACAAAGTAATAGAGCGCAGTTGTTTTTAATAAGCGAGAGAAGGGTTTTAGCGGGAGAAGGCCTACCTATCCCTTACCTCCCACATCCTAAATTCTCCAGTCGCCCTATCCCAGTCATCTCGAACACCCAACCATTTTCGTAGCCGAAAATAATCCGGCAACGCTGCTTCCATTCCGGCAACTGTTTGATAATAGCGCCAGTTAAACTTATGAGTTCGTTATCCGGAAATTTGAGTGTCACAGTCCAGAGCTTCTGAGGCTCAGAGGCACATTGTTTTTTTACTATGTATAAGGACTGTTGATGGATCGCCGAAAACGTCGTTAACGTTGATCATAGCGCTCGCGCCGCTCAAAAAAAAAGAAAAGTTGGACGAACGTACGACATCCACCAGATAATCACCAAATTTGCTTTCATTGTCGGCCCTGAAATGATTGCAAGCGACCGTACATGGCGGCGTCACATTAGGCCAGAGTAGTTGATTTGCCAAGTACTGATGGCTGTTCGGAATTCTCACGAGCATTTTTGGCAATTTCCAGGTTATTGCATTTTTTTGCGGTTTCCAATTTGAGTTTTTTGCTTGATGTTCGTGTGCTGCCTACCGCGTTACCACTGATTTTAACAAGCAACTATTTTCTCTGCTTTCAGGATATGGCTCGTACCAAGCAAAGCGCGCACAGGACTCCGCCAACTGCCGGCAAGGGCGGCCGCAAGAAGCTGTCGGCGAAGGCTGCACGCACGGCTGCGCCTCCCGCCGGAGGTATCAAGAAGCCGCGCCGTTTCCGTCCCAGGACCATCGCCTTGCGCGAAATCCGCAACTACCAGAAATCGACGGACCTGCTCCTCCGCAAGCTGCCCTTCCAGCGCCTCGTCCGCGAAATCGCCCAAGATTTCAAGACCGACTTGCGTTTTCAGTCGTCAGCCGTTCTCGCTCTTCAAGAAGCCGCTGAAGCCTACCTCGTTGGAATCTTCGAAGACACCAACCTGTGTGCCATCCACGCGAAGCGAGTGACCATCATGCCTCGTAACATCCAGCTTGCCCGCCGTATCCGTGGAAAACGCTTCTAAGGCGCCGAGATCTGAAAAAAAACCCCCAACGGACCTCTTTAGCGCCACAACTTCCAAATAAAACTAACAGTGCCTATGGCATTGGTTTCAGAAATGCTTGATTGGGTGAGAGACAGATTGTTGCTCTATGGTTTCCGTATAACATGAGTGTGTGACAGTAAGCTTTATCTCTATGTATTTGTATTGTATCCTAACAGATTCATTTCAGCGCCGTCTGAACAGACGATGCTTTAATACAAAGCCTTCTCAGACATATACAGGGTGTCCCAAAAGTTCTGCAAGTTTTTTGGCGAGGTGTACTTCTTTCCCTGTAGACACCCTGTAAACAACTTCCTTCCAACAAAGTAATGTTGCCGATTGAAATATGGAGTACATTGAGTGAAATCTGTGTGTTTGACGTAAATAAACAGTCGTCGCCAAAATGAGCCACTTTGACTGGCCTAACGACGGTTCGTTTTTCCGTTCATCTGGGAGCAGCTTTGCAGAACAAACAACGTTTTTAGGAAAGGGAAACTGAAAAAAAAAACTGGGAAACGTGCGGCCTTGCGAGGTCGTTCTGTTTGTCTATTTTCGGGTAGTTTTTCTTTATTCAGCCTTTATTTCCGTAGAACAATTTGTCCACTTTATCCATTATGCATGATAGTTCTCTGTGTTATCTATCTGCTGTGGCCTTCCATCACCGGTTGCCTTTTTGACCTAGCTGGAAATGTCTGAATTTACAGAAAGTGAGGATAAATTTCTTCATTTTCTTGGATTTATCCTGGCTATTATTTACCCTTGTTTGGCAAACACAAGCATGGGTTCCTTCGTTTGTTAAGCTCCTACCCTATACGTGAGTAGTGCGGCTCATCGGCTATAATACATCATAATCCCTGCTGGTGCTCTTTAGATATTGTAAATGTCGGATGTCCAAGTGGCTTGAGGGTGCCCATAAAAATATATCCGCCCTCCAAAATCAGAAGTCTCTCATTGGAGACTCCGCAACAAATAGCCGCGAGGAATTAATTGGACATAACAGAGAAACAATCCCTTCAGTCGCATCGGTAAGCACTGCTAAACTAGAGGCTGATTGGGATATCCGCCATTTGTTTCCACCAATAGTCTCATTGTAAACCATCTCAACTTGCGTATGACGTCTGTTTCAACACTGCACAACTCTTGCAGACATCGAATTCAATGTACTCTTGAGAAAAAGAGTTAAAATACATCCAAAGTCCGTTTATTTCTGAATGCAAAAAAAGAAAATGTGACCAAATGGTGATGCGATTGGAAATGTTCGCCATCGATGGCATCAATGAGGTTCTTAGAAAGGCGATGAGTACAGTTCTGAAATGGACCTACAAGAATGCAAAGGTATTCGGAAGAAAGAAAGGGACAGTTTACAAGAGAGAAAAGGCAGAAAACAGGTTGTCCAGAGTCGAAGGGAAGCACAGTAAGTAGGGGAACAAAGATATTTACACAAGTCAAACGTTCTTACAATATATACAGAGATTCTTGCGTGAAGTCTTTGGCAATTCAACAATATATTGGGTGGCCCAGTTCTTCATGGCTGTCGTACTGCGTAGCCAAACCCGTGAATTCATTTGTCTTCAAAGCTTAATAAATAGTCAACAGAATTGTACAATTTGCTGTTACATGAAAGTGTCAGTGGGACAGGTCATTGTTTAGAAAGACTGAAAGAGTACTGTGTTTGGGAGTGAGCGGGTATTTCGCATTTGTTTTTGAGCTGCTCGCTATGAGTATCGATGGTTTCGAAGTGGCACGTTCTCAGCACATGTGAGGGTGATTGTTGAGGTATGTTGATATGAGTATGAGGTAATTAAATGTTTGAACTAAGGCGATCGAATGCCTGTTCTGGACCAACGGAGAGAGGACCGTCCTAAATGAGTCACGCCGTGTCCCATCCGTAGTGGAAGACGCCGCCAACCTCTTCGAGCAAGTAGTTAGTCATCCGGCGCACCTTACGATATCGGGCGCCTAGCTGGGGAGGAGTACCGTTCGACGCCACAAACATCGGGCGATTCATGTCCGAGTGGCGCACTGTTTGATCGTAAACCCATGACATCGTCTTCAGATCGAGAAAGTCATTCTGGCGCTCTGAGAGAGTTGAGTAACGGCGATGGTTGCAGAGGAAAGTGCATACCTTTCGGTTTTGCATACAGATTGGGTGACCAAATCATGCACGTTGCGTCCAGCTGCAGGCGAGACGAAGCGGAGTGTTCAGTTGTTCTTTTCACTAAATGTCAACAGTCACATTCTGTGGGAACTGAGCAAGCTGTACCGGGCTTGTTGCGTCGGTCGTGTACCAGACGTAAGTGATCCTGCAGAGCTCTTTTCCCCGAAAACCTCGACTTGCAGTCACCGTACAAACAGAAAAACGTTTGTGCGTGTGGCACATGCCTTGACGCAAAATGCTCACGCAACCATTCAAACTATAAACATCTTATTGTGGCCGAACTCACGCAATTCGCATACCTTCTTGGCGTCGTCCCCACGTGTTATGTTCATTTCGCAGTTAGCCCATTTGCACTCGAAGCGGACGTCCTCCTCATGTTCTGATTCTTTCTTGGACACACTCTCATCTTCGCCTTTTTTGTTTGAACTTTGTAGTACCGCAATGTGATCCTAAACAGATCGTCTTGCTGCTTTGACAACAAGTGTACTCACAGAAACCACGTGGTCGTAGAGATCGTTGTCGGATGGTAGAGCTTTTTGGCACTCCTTCCACTCACATTGGATGTAGTATTGACTGTCGAGCGCTTTGCACCCTTCAGTTATCAGCGACGATGTTTCGAATGAGCACTGCGAAAGTGTCTCTGACGCACAGAGCGATGTTGAAGGCCGAGGACCGTTTTCGGGAAAGTTCGTGTTTTCCTCGGCACTGGAAGGCTGCACCGAGAGCGCAGCGCTGATTATTTCGATCTGTGTGGTGCTGCAGAGAGGTGCGGTCTGGGGTTGCCACGATTCTGGACTCGACGGGAACGATGACGACGGCGAATCGAATCCTGAATCCAACGAGAAGTCGGACGGGCTCGATGGATCCATTCGAGTTAGTGCGCCACTTCCAGCAGCCTAAACTCTTCTCGTCAGAGGATTTTCGCTGATGCAGTACGATCCAATTTTACGTTCAGAAAAAAAGAACTGTGATCGGGACGAGCGTTCTTAATGAATGAGACTGCGATCAATCGATATCGTGCGCGTAAATCACTTAAGAAACGAGCTGTGAACCTTAGGGGACCTAGGCATCGTGTTTCCTACGTCAACAAAAAGACTCGACCGAAAAAAACAAGCGGTAAGCGTCACAAGATGAGTGCTTTTAGCTGATTAGATTCATGTAAAATCAGTGAATAATTCCCTCAATTATTCATAACTGCCATAATTGAATAAGATATATACTATTCCACACAAAGGATCATTCTCTCTACTGTGGTTAGACGACGTGGGAAGGGGACCAAAAAGAGATGTTCGCCGATTGTCCTTGAGGGACGACAAGAAAGGTGCTGTCACGGCCGTTCGCGCTTTTTCCTGCACTAAACTCGGCATATTTAGCACAATTAGATGGTGAAAAACACGTGTGAACGCGACCGGCCGGCAAGCGGTCAATGCGGTACGGAACACTTGTACAACGAACGTCAATAACCGAAGACGCTGACGCCCCGATAAAAAAACGACCTTTTTGATAAGAAGAAAATCATGCTTTACCGCATTCGCTAAGTCACAAGCGCCTTTGGGGAAATAAACACCAGATGGAGATCTAGCATTTTCCTAACTCACCTGCTTCACCTTGGACACGTCACTTGTTGGCTTGGTGACATCCTGAACCGCCTGAGAAGACGCATTTCGGTTCTTCTCTGTGCTCATGGCTTCGATGACCACGGGATCACCAAAGGCATCAGAAACAGGCCAGCTGTAAGCGCACCTCGTGGACGCGTTTACCCGTACAAGGCAAGTCGGACTCCTAAAATCGAACGGAGGAGGAGCTGGCGAGAAGAAGCGTAAACGCGATATTCTTCGCACGACGGTTAACTCAACCTTGAAAACCCTTTGCTGCTGGTGTCATGGAACACCACTTGTTGTGGCATTCGCTTTTCCCCCCACGAGCAAAACAGGTGAAGCTTTGGGAAAACTTTAATTTGCTGTGAGATAAGTGGCCGGAAGTTGGGGCACAAGTCAGCAGCAGACTACGCGCTCCCTCGAGCACTCACAGACGAAGTTCCCGCACACTGTCGCTCATTGGCGCATGGGACGTATACGAGTAACCAACAGCCGACGCACATGTACCGAGCACACAGGCGAACTCACAATCACATACAACCGCGCATTATGACGTCCGTGGTCGAGATAAACAACAAAAAGCCACTCGGCCTCCCATTAAGTGACACAAAACAATGTAGTACGTGTGGGATTATACTATCGGCGACAAGTACTCTTTCTCACAAAAAACGGTTAGAAACAAAGAAAAACAAATTAGCTCATACAAACAATTGGTTTCGGCGTTTCGCTCTTCCTAGAATTCTGTTTGTTTTTCTCTTTCGTTTCCTTTCCTCATCCGCTGCCTCAATAGAGCCAGAATTCAAAACAGCTTTGTGGCTTTTTCAGCCTTCTCACGCGATCGCATAGCCGATCCATCAACCTAGTAAACAACTTAATCCGTCGATGAAGTACAAAATAAAGCTTAAGTTGATAGGAAAAACATTTTGACCGAAGATAATGGGAACGATGATACTGTACTTACTGATACATCAACTGTGGAAGCCACTAATTAAACAAGATATTACAAATTACACGAATTAAACAACAATACAATACGACAGCAGACTTGTTGGGGAATGAAGCTCAAGCTTTGAAGGAAAACATTATCTTCGCAAGAAATGGATAAAGTAATATTATAAAAGATCAATTTTAATCGGCTAGACGAATACAAATTAGTCACAGCAGAGACTAAGAGCACCTTTGCACGCCGCTAATTGAACTTCGATATGTAACGTAATGAACCACACGTAGCATCAATGATCACGTTCTGATTGTGCAAGGTGCGACCGTTTTTCAGGAATTCGGGAATGTAGAAAGATTGAGATGGGCAAGCTAAGCAAAAGTCCGAAGAAGAGCAATGCGGCACGAGTTGAAAAGGATATGACCGCGTGGTCAGCAAGAAAACAAGGTGGGAGGCACGAACGAGTGACCCGGCTCTGAGGGACCTAGCCCTTCTGCTTGGGACGAGAACGCGCGAGAGATAGTCTTCCTGCGCCCTTGGCGGTTGCTCTCCGCGACGCTGCGGCAATCCACCCATGTTCTCTGCCGCTCCCTCTGCTCCCACTTTGCACGGAGACGCTCCACTCTCTAGAACTCAACCGCACACTCACTCTAGTGACCTCTTTTCTGTCTCGCAGCTGTGTGCACTATTTCCAAAAACCCGACCATCCGCGCTCTCGCTGCATTTCAAATAGCGTAATTAGGCTCGAGCAGGCGACTAGCCTGCTCTCGGAATAGCGTAGTCCCTCGCCGAATTATGAGAGGGGGAGGGGTCAACATAAACGCTTAAATCTTCTTTCCCATGCTTTAACTGCAGCTTTAGGAGGATAAAGGCCATAGCCAACGTGCACGCACATAGCAACCGTGGCAGGCAAACGCCACGCGGCTTCCGTACATCCATACCATCTGCCCGCAATAGACCTAATTGCTAGCCGAGTAATTTGTGCGCTCCGAGAGGTGCCAAACAGCGACTGAGCAAAACAACACGAAAGAGTTGAGGAAAAACAAAAAAATTGGCCGTGTTTTTAATTCTATGAAGGGTAAGACGATGCGTAATCCTGATGCCCACAAGGCGTTCGGCATAAACAGCAGCTGATATATAATCCTATCATAGAACTGCGGTTCTCGACAAAGCATAATTAGCGTCGTATCACGCTTAAGGGACGACAGGCAACGCTTCCGAGAATCCGCTTTCACGTAATGACTATGTAGTGTCTGACGCGTGCATATTATTCCGCTTCGCTCCACATCGATGAAAACAAAAACAGCGTCTGATTCGAGTGGAAAATAAACATATCTTTGTTTGTTTAAATGTTGTTTGGTGCCAGAATATCCAGGAAGTAACGTTATCACAACGATTTCCATGTATTTCACCAAAAATAAGAGAAAGTGCCAACAGAAAACCACAACAGCTATTTGCGACAACGTCCTTATACTTTTACTACTTTGTAAAAGTAATGTTTATAACACAGCACGAAATATACCATAAGAACTTCGAGGACAGAAAGGGTCACAGAGTGCTGCCGTTATTGGTCGGAGGGTGCATCCCAGATCCATGGTGATGAACAGCTGCCATGTGGTTGAAAGGGGCACCCGGCGCACTGTTCTGTTGAGCGTGCATATGAGGTTGACCAGGGAAGAAACCTTGTTGCGGAGGAACCGTATGCGGCGGCATTCCTCCCATCGCCGACCGCGAATGGTAGCCATCGGACGGTATTTTCGGCTTATCCTCTAGCATCTTGTACTCAAGGGTCATGTCCTTCGGAATCTGAAGGAACGTCTGTTTGCAACATCCCACATCACCTTTACATACCTTTCTCCATTGCTGAGGATCGAAAACGTTGTACGAGCCCTTCTCGTAGGTGTTCGTTTGTTCCCTGACACCACCGTACTGTGACCTCGTCAACCACATTTGTTCGACTTTGTGAAACCTCCAGTCTCGGTTGTGACTATAAGAGACAAAATTTTGCAAAATAATCAATCAGCAACAGTTATGACAACAATAACGGTGCCACAGAATAGCACAAATTTCACAGAATGATCAGAGCGAAATTATGCAAGTAAAAAATAAAATAATGTCCTTCAGAAAAGGAATATGACACTGGTTTCGTTGAAGGTGTTTGGGGATTAAACCATCAAAGGTCTAACGGTGACAAAGATTAAGAAATACGAGAGAACAAAATATGTAAAATAAAACTTACAGTTCGTTTGCGGCTGCTAGTTGGTACACTTCCTTTGGATAATTGTAATACAAGTAGAATAGAACTTCGTCGGAGTATTTGCTCAGCTTGATCGGCGGCAACTTATCCTTGACCTGCGGATTTGTAAGGTACTCCTCCGGCACTTTTGCTTCGAGATCTTGCACTCTACAAGAGTGGTCTGCCCACGGACCACCAAACGAGCCGTACAGCGTTTTGTTATAGTCTGATGCGTTAATGTTCAGACCCAAATTGGTCAGGTCGCTGCCAAGCGCCAACTGGATTATGGATCGATCACTGTCGATTGCCCGTATGAACGTGAGCAAACCCGCCATTCCGAACTGGTCAGCTAACATTGTCGGAGGGATATTTGTCACACTGCCTAAAGGAGATGATTATGGTGGATGGCGTCGAGACAACGCTACCGTCTGGATGAGTCTTGATTCCTGCCTTATCGGTGGCCGGTCTGCCTGGCATCCGTTCCGTCGGTTCAGTTGAGTTCTGAAAACGCGAGAATAACTTTTTGCAACAGCGGAACGGGTTGGAACTAGAGAAATCGAAAGAGACGAACCTGTCCGGAACTGGACTGCCCGTTGTTGTACGTGTTTTCGCCTTGATTGGAGCCTGGTAAAGCAGGAAAATCCTCGCTTTGCATATGGAATTCTGAGTTACTGTTCAGAGCAGGTGAACCATCACTCGGCCTCATCAAACTCGCTAAAATAACGTGCGTTGCAAAAGTGTGAAGGAAGTAGCATCGAATTTGCGTTTGACAGGATTTGTCACAATCGAATAAACATGGCAGGGAAACACAACAAATTGTTGCGTTTTGAGAACGAACGCAGAGTACAAAAATTGTAGCCGGACAGACTGACAAATAAAATTCGAATATTCGGTCCGCCGTGAATATCTTATGTGCAGTTTGAGAAGGCTTAAGAGAACTCACCATAAGGTGTTCGGCTCTGATTTGCCGAGTTGAAGACATCCTTTTGGTTGAATACGTGATTGTGAGGCACCGGAGAAGACGAGAAGCTCGTCGTAGGAATCGGAGTGTAAGGGGACGCCGTCTGGCGCACTCCCAACGATGGAAATTCTGAGTCGTTAATTGTGGTATCGGAAGAGAACGACTGCGCGGCAGCAGAACGACACGTCGGTTGGATTGAGTTGCGATCAGCTGAGAAGGCTGTACCGCTGTTCATAGAACTTAGGCGCATTGCCTGCGCATAATAAATCGTTTCTGGAATCATGGAAAGTTCAATCAATAAGCGAATCGATCGAACGACGATTTTCGCGGAGCGCTGGAACGAAAATAAATCTGTGCAGCCCGCTCGGTTCGATCCGCATCGCCGTTGTCGTGGTAGTTGCCGACGAAGAGCACATTCTACCTCGAATAAATACCGCTTTATGTACTCCGATAATAAATCACACAATTTTGCATCGATATTCAACTGCGCATGGCATAAGTTTTCAGTTGGTCACTGAACGCAGTTTTTTCTATTTTTATCGGTCGCACGCATCGCAAGTCGAACAATACTACCGGCTCTGTCTCGTGATTTTCTCTGCTCGCTCTCAGTCGCACTTCTATCTCGCGTGACGCGCTCTTCTTTGTGTTGCCCGACAAATCCTTCGCGATGCGACCGCTCGCCGCCCATTCCACAAAGCCACATGCGCGCGTCTTTCTCCCGCCACGAAATGCGACCTTTAAGGCGGCGCGAGTTCGAAATGGTGCGAATGTGTCGAAGGTTCGGATAATTCACTTATTCCACGGCACCCGTTCAGTTGGCACAAAGAAGATGAACTAGAAGGACGATACATCTACATCTATTCGCCCTACATGCCATGGTCAGTAAATTCTGTCGTCCCGTCCAGTATCCTTATTGAACTTACATTCGGTATTAAATTTGCTGAAATACGGACAGAAGGTAGAACAAAACTTGTTTCAGTGCCCACGCCATTGAATAATTTAGTGAACAAGGCCATAAAAGAGTGCGTCTGCCATCATAACAAAGAACGCCAATCAACTGATTTCTTGGTGCGCTTCATGATGCTCTGTACAGTCAAACAACTGGCGTTTATGTCACAAACGCGTAAAGCACCGATGTAGAGCTAAATGAAGAGATAGCAGCTGACTGGACGGGGTGACTTTGCTCCGAGAATCTTCGTTCCTTTCTGTCACTCGCATCTAATTAGCGGCGCAGACGCAAACAAGATTTGGAGATATTCTAGAATGTAGTCGATAATACCCCGCCTCGCTTTGAGCCAGCACGCCGTCAGCGATATTGGTACTAACATTTCTATGCAATTCTTGCTCTTGTTAATTCAAAGTGATTAAAATACACAAAAGATGTATAATGTAAATAGTGCCTTTACAGCTGGAAATATGAACCCATGTCTTCATTTAACGACGGGCTTCTGTTTCAGAATGACCTATTCGCGTAAACCCACGATATGAGCTTACGAAATGGATTCTGGCTACGCCTCACTCTCGCAGTTACTTCATTTTTCTTCTTTATCATTGTCTACACTCAGTATAACACATTCAACGCCAGTTTCATCGAGCTTCACGGCAAGCTCGATCACTGCAAACTGAAAGAAGACTCTCTGTTCGCTCAAGTTGAAGGTCAGATCGTATTTCCTCCACTCCCATTGCATCTCAAAATTTAGTTATGTATGAAAACAAACGGCGCATGGAAACGCTGATGGCTGAACTACAGAACTCGACAGCCCTTCAAATAGCCGGTAACTTGTGACGCTCTACTAAACAGTAGCATGGTGATTCCATCTAGACCTGAAAGACAAACTATCGTCGAAAGATGAGGAGTCACAATCGCTGAAGGTACTTCATGCTGCTGCAAGAAAATTCGATTTTCTTGTTACAGATATCTCTTTTGAGTTGTTCAAAGCAACGACAGGAAATCGGAAAGGTCAACTGCTCCGACACTTCAAAGCTTCACGAATCCTTAGCTGCTGAAAAGGTAGTCGTGAAGCACTATTTATTGTGTTTCATACTTTGGGCATGTTTAATACTGCTATATAACTGGTTTAGAGGAAAAACGAAGAACTACAACAGATAATAGAGAAGCTTCAGAAAGAGTTGCGGGAAATCAAGGTGAGCCGGAATGAGACAAATGGGAATCAGGCAATATTTTAGGAAAGCAAGGCAGTAAGCAATGAGGCGATCCATTCTACTACGGTAAGTAGCATTGAGCCAAAAAATGCGCATAGCGCTTAATCGAGAGGTTCAGTCTTTGCATTCATCAAAGGCTGTTCGAAGGCACTTGATGGCCACTGGTTCAAAAACGGCTGTTGAGTCATGCTGTCGTATTCTATAAGTTGAGGGACCAGCGTGCTTGAACAAGATGACGTAGAAGCGGCGTAGCTCCTCAGAGATGAGTCTATAGTAGTGATTATTAGAAGTGAAACAGGAAATGAGTCTGGAAACCTTGCTGGTCGATGAGCGCGTGTGGATGACAGGCGTTGCTTGCTGTAGACTGTTCAGTGCCGAAAATCGGAGGATAGCTTTGAACGTTCTGCACAGGCTGTTGACACTTTTGTTGATCGCTCCAGCTGTTTGCGATGTCATGTGACGATGAGCGAGGCACCACGTATCCATAGGGATTGGTCATGCTGCCGAACCCTACGTTCGACGACGACGGCATCGGGAGGGAAGAGTACGTGGGATTCGACTCGAGCGAAGGGGACGAATGTTGCTGCGTCGGAAGGAGAGACGTCTGCGCATTGCCGGCCGGTGGGTACCGTAACAACTGCGAGACCGCAATTAAGATACTGCTTTTCCGATTTTCCACTAGCAATTTACTGCCGCGGACAGTATCTTGTTTGGTGCAAAGCCATAGTCATTTTGTAACAAGAAAAACCACTGCATTACTGGATTACTACTTAACTAGAACGAGTCTACCAAGAGGTTATTCGTCTAACAGTTTTTTTAATAAGAGCGAATAAGAGTATGACTCGTTCAGACAAGAACACTTAAGCTGCTTTGTAATTGAAGGGTTGTGAATCCCCAGTAATCTTTTGGAAGGTTAAGAACTCACTTGCTGCTGCGCCTTGTTTTGCATATAATGAAGGTACCACGTTTGCGTCTGTAGAAGTGCCAAAGTCGGATCGGATACTCCGTTCTGGTGAGCTGGCAGCCGATTCGTCCTCTTCATGCGTCTTCTGAAAAGCCGTAGACCAGAAGTACAGTGATTGCTTCTTACCTTCTACGGAAGTTTCCGTTGTCGAACATGTTCTCGCAATCGGGGGAGAGGGTCCAGTAGTTTCCTTTCCGGTCGTTCGCAGGACCCATCCCGTCGCGCGCCTTTTTAATGAAGCAGTCGTTGAGGGAGAGGTTGTGCCGGATGCTGTTCTGCCAACCTTGTCGCCTCTTCGGATCAGCATTACGGTAGTAGGGGAACCTCGAATCTATGTACTGTGGATTACCGTATACGGTAGCGTTTGTGGAAGTTGTCATACCGAATATATTTGCGAAAGGGTCATCCTCTGTTCCGGCGAGTTGGCGATTGCCATCGCGATAAGGGCTACGTATGAATAGGGCGGCTTCTCGTTCTCATTCCCTTCCTCCCTATAAAGTCCCAGATATTTGGTTTTAGTACTGGTAACAAAAAATATTTTGTAGAAAAAGTTTTATCAACGGGAGAATTTGTTTTCAAAGCAGATTTGTTCAACCAGTCATCAACTTTTTATGCGAAAAAAAACTTACTCGACAATTTGGGGAAGATTTAGACGATTCATGATCAGCTACAGTAAGAAGAGATCGGCACCTGGAAAGTGAGTCATGAATTGCAACATTGAACAATGGAAACAAATTTTGTCAAAAGCGGCATGTTTCGTTTCAAATGATCTGGAGCAAGGCGAGCAGCGTTTTGTACACAGCTTCTTAAGTGGCGCCGGTGTGTTTCCCCGCCTTCGCTGCTCGGCCAAAAGCGAACGCCGATCGCGTCTTGAGGGATGGATACGGTGGTTCGGGGAAACACCTACAGACACTTGCATTTGCATATCGTCCGATCAGCGCCGCTTTCCGTTCTTTTTTCGCAACTTTACTCATTAGCATACCTAATCGGTGGTGCCAATCAACGAGATGTGCCACCTTAGAGTCGCCCTCGCAACTGAGTGCCCCAAGCAGCTCAACCTTGCACTTTGGCCACGAAGAAGAAAGTGCATACCGTTCCTATTACACTTGCATACCGGCAATACGGAAATGCCGCTTGTCGCCTCGAGATGTTTAGAAAGGGAACTTTATTGGTCAGCGTCGCCAAGACCTTTAGAACGACCCCTCACACTCATTGGGAATGTAAGGGAGAGAGTTTTTGGGAACGTTTACTTACACAAATCATCGTCTTCGCTAGATGACACAGTCAGCGCATGCAAATGTAATTGGAGGTGACCGTTGGCACCACTGCTGCGATCGGCGGCTGACATCCGGGCGCCAATCATTTACTCACTCGCTATTCTCATGGAGCGAACAGTCATCGCCTTTATTTTCTTTCTGCTTCCTCTCTTCTTCGCTGCTTACAAAACGTGCGAAGAGACCGAAGAGCCCCAGCTTTCCCTCACAGTGTTCCTTTGAAGCGCTTTGGCACTCGTATCCTTCATCGATGAGACACCACCTTTGCGTCGATAGGCACTTCAAATCGTGAGAAACGGTGAGAAAGCAGTCCACAGGCCTCTGTCCAACCTTATCGTTGCCTTTGATCAACTTCACAGCGCGACGGTCATGCTGACCGCTCGCTGTAACAGAAAATCCGATCGTGTGAGCTGAACACAAACAGTGAAGCTAATTCTGATATGTGGCACGTGAGCCAAAAGGAGGAACTGCTCCAAAATCACCCTTTGAAGGTTCGAGAACACTACGCTGGAAATGTCTCGGTTCGCTTCGAGCGAAGACACTCAGTGCGTGACAACCTAGAATTCAACAGACAAGATGGTGGAGAGGTACCCGTCAAACAACTTCTCCCCGCCAAGGAACTTGTGGAGAAGTTGCGCAAAAAGAATGAGGCGAAGTTGCAACGCAAAGAAGCGCCCGGAGCACTCGACGGAAACTTCGACGACCCCATCCAAGAAGGTTTCGGTTTCAAAACATAATATGCCCTACGTGGACTGCACTTTTCAGAAAATGAAGAGGAAGACAGGGAAGTGCCTGATCGTAATGAGGCTGACTACAAGGAAATGGTTTGTGCATCGCTTCGAGGAACTATCCCTACATTCCATGTTTCAGGAATAGACATGTCTGCCTTCCTTCCCTTCCTTCTAACACTCAGGTATCAGCCCTAGCCAGCTTTCCGTTGTACATATGAAACTATCAATCGGTTATCACATCTTCGAGCTTATGAGCTATCTAACCAGAGATGGCTGTTGTCGGTTATCTAAAGGTGCTTTAAGTGTTTCTACAATGCATTTATACGATAATATATGCAATAAATTTTTGTGCGATATTTTTTTTAATTTTAAATTTTTGTACATATTTTCTTAGATGAATGAGCCAGCAAAGAGAATGCCTTTCGAAGTGGTGTTGACAATGAAGTACAAAAAGCCATGATTGGCATGGAAGATTACTACTTCTTCCGGCATTGATGGTGCGGCACAGCGCAGACGCATCACGGCGCCTGTGGCTGCGGCCGCTTCAGTTCCGGTCTCGTCAACCTAATAGTTTCTCAGTAATTTTCGCGATAGAAGCAAAAGAACTTACTTCCACGAACGCTTTGTGAACGACGTCCGAAACGTACAGACTGCGGTCACCGGTCATCTTCGAGAAGTCAGCAGAGCTGGCATCGAATGCGTTCTTGATCCCAGCTTCCTTGAGGGCATCCGTCAATTCGAGAGATGTTTCGATCTTGAATTTAGGAATTTTCACCTATAACTGCTGTCGTACTGTGGATACAGACTTCGGATGCACCTGAACTGTCCTTGTTTGACAACAGTCAAACAGCGCAAGAATGTCGTTTCCGTTGGTAGCCTTCACAAAGCTCTGAAGCCCATATCTTTCCTGAGGCAGCACGATGTACATGACGAAAGTTTCATCACTATAGGGGAGGCGCAAAACTTCAGCCGTTTCGCTTTTTGAATATCCATATTTCCCGCGAATGTTCATCATGCGAACCTCCTTCTCATGGTCTGGCGATTGATAGAATTGCTCACTAATGGTTCTATTCTCGTCGAACTTAGTTTTCCAGCTGCCTTTCAAATAAGCTGCATTCACGAGAACCATTCTAGTCATGCTGTCGATCATAGAGGGGTTGATAAGATCCTGGATTTTGCCATGAGTCGCTTGACTAACCCAAGAGTTCACAATCTGTCGATGATTGCTACTATCAGCTAGCTGTAACAGTCATAAATGATACCTTCGACGACTTGAATGAATCAGAAAAGTCGGTCAGTTGAAAGTTTCCATCGTATTCTTTTTCGATGAGAGACTCGTACTCCTTGAGTATCTTGAATCCTTCCTGGACGTAGACCTTGTTGGCGATTTCAAGGATGACATCACTCGAAGGCTTTCCCGCTTGCTTCAGAACATACATGAAGTACTCGTGAATCTCTTTGTCCGCAATGTCTTTAAATGGAACGTAAGCTTAGTAATGCAATGGAGAGAACCTCCGGCTAAAGCCTGCCGAATTTCGTCTTTTGTCGTTCCGTCAGATCCCGCGTAGACCATGGCTAGAGCCGTAGATATCGACAATGGAGAGACAATAACGGATTCCGGATGCCGCTTCAGGAAATGAAGCGCGAAGTCAGCCTGCGTCACGTCCATCGAATGGCTTCTTGATTCTGCCATCACGACTCAATTCTCCGTCTGAAAACAATTCTGTGGGTAAGCGATGAGAGCACGGAGCATCGTTTGATTGCAACAAGGCGGGCGGGCGAACAGATAAATAGTCGTCTTGTTTGTTCGCATGAATCACTGATCACCGTGGCGTCGCAAAAACTCGAGCGCCGCTTCCTCTCTCCCAACTACGGAGTGTGCACGATGGAATGCTATGGAAAATGGCATAAACAATTTTTATATGTATTTACAGCAGCGAGAACAACATCTCTATTGACAGCGATCAGAAAACTAGTCATTACTCATGCAGTGGCAGAGATGTAATATTGTATGAACAAAGTGAAAACGATATAAAAAATCTATAGCACAATGTACAACACAGTAAACAGAATAATTTGTGTAAATGCACTCGGGAATATGATAAACATGGCTAGAATTTGCGATGGAAAGCATAGAGAGCTGATTGTATTTGAGCTGGGAAATATAGAAAGATTTGGGCCTTCTGCTAAAAGCTAAGGAAACGAAGACGAGTCCTATCGTTTCGATCGGTATTCGTACTCCGGCAAGTCTCCGCGTGTTGCAACGCTTTCGGGGTCTAAACATCTACTTTGTCTTTCGACCTCTTTGTATACGACAAACCAGATATTTCTTGTTGACAAGTAGGACCTAAATAGCCGGGAGAACAGACGCATTTGCCGGTCTGCGCATCACATTTAGCGCCGTTGTAGCACTCACAGCGCTGCTCGCAATTCTGACCGTACCTTCCAGGTCGACACACTAAAGAACTTGGTAATACGGAAAGTTACGTTTTGTTGTTTACCTTGTTCGCATTTTGAACCGAATAGACCCATTGGACACAGACACTTTCCCGTAACGTGGTCGCAGCCGAACTCTCCGCAGTCGCAGGAGAGGCGACAGTGTGGACCGTACGTTCCGCTTTTGCAGCGCTGTTCGCACTTAAAATTTTCAGAATGGCATCTCGCAGGTGCTGCGCAACTTACTCTGTTTCCAAAGTATCCAGGAGGACACAAACACTGTCCGTCGGAAGGATCACATGTGGCTCCGTTCTGGCAGTCACAGCTCTGTGTACAGTACCAACCATAGAAGCCAGTGGGACATGCTAAGACGATGGTTGCTGTTAGATTTTAGAAGAATGACCTACAGAATTGACATCGTGTACCGTACCGTCCTTGAGGACAATCACAGCAACCCTGCACAGGATCGCATTTAGCGTCTCCGTGACAGTCGCAGTCCATGCTGCAATTCAGACCATACTTGCCATGGGGGCAAGGCAAAGAGCATGTAGGACCACGGTACCCAAGCGCACATTTGCACTGTCCGGTCTTCGGGTCACAAGACGCATTGTTGTCACATCGACACTTTTCTTTGCACCCAGGACCATATCGCCCTTCAGGACATACTAAAAGAAATATTGTATGTGTGCCTTTTCCAGAAACGGACCTTGTTGACATTGGAGTCCAGTAAATCCAGCTGCACACTTACACAGTCCCGTTACAGTGTTGCAGACACCTCCATTTTCACACTCGCAGACTTTTGAACACCTGAAAATTATCGCAAATAAAAGTTATCGCCAAGCTGAAAGCATACTTTTCGCCATAGCGCCCTTCAGGACATGGACTCTCGCATCGCGTTCCAATGAAACCATGCGGGCAGGTGCAGGCTCCAGTGCTTCCATCACAAGCAGCGCCGTTCTCGCACTGACACTGCTTGTCGCAGTTGATTCCGAACATACCTTGGATGCACCCTAAATTAAAAATTTCACTGTCCGCTTCGTCTTTGTAAGGTGTCACCTTGCTTGCAGCTGTCCCCAAAGAAACCGGGTTTGCAATGGCACTTCCCCGTGATTGGGTCGCAGACCGAATTGCTTCCGCATTTGCATTCCTTGGAACATCCTTCCCCGTAAAATCCCTCTTCACACAACTAAAAAACGGTTCTATGCATATAGTACGATGACATTTTACCTGGGTACACGAGTGACCTGTATATCCTTTGGGGCACTGGCAGCGACCACTGATGTGATCGCACGGCTTCTGGTTGTTACATCGACAAGGCTCGGCGCAGTGCACTCCGAAATATCCCTTCAAACAGGCTAAACATTGCTGATGTCACTCAAAAAATGTAACGCCATCAGTTACGTCTGTTGCATTTTCGTCCTCTCCAACCGGGGGAGCAGTGACAGTGTCCGCTGACGGGGTCGCAGCTGGCTCCATTTTCACATTGGCACACTTCCAGACAGTTCTGTCCATAGTGTCCGTGGGGGCACGGCGTTTGACATCTAGGAGAGAGGTCTTTTCTTTTGTCTCGCACTTTACTTACTTGTCGCCTGTCCACCCCGGTAAGCACTCGCATGTTCCGTTTATTCGATTACAACTAGCCCCACTCAGGCAGTCACATTTATTCTCGCAGTTTTGTCCCCACTGATCGAAAGGACACACTGAAATGATATTCGCCACTAAAGTGTCAATAATCAGTGTTCTTACTGAATTCACAAGCTGGCCCGGTCCAACCTGGAGAACATGTGCATTTGCCCGTCTTCGAATGACATGAACCATCGTGCATGCAGAGACAATGGTTAATACAGTTCGCCCCAAAAAGATCCGGGGGGCATTCTGAAACAACAGTGGTACACTATAAATTAAATTATAGTTTCCCTACCTTTCTCGCATGTCCTTCCCATGAATCCGACCGGACAGTCGCAGTACCCGGTAAGACGATCACACACTCCGTTGTTCTTGCAGTCGCACTTGCCCCCACATCCTGGACCCCACCGGTTTGGAGGGCATGGAGTGCGGCAATCGGGACCTGTCCATCCACTTGGACATCTGCATTCTCCACTGATAGGATCACACTTTGATATCAAAGAGATCATGTCCGTGCTTTCTTAAGAGTTGAGTTACAAGATATCAAGATATCAATAACTGTAACCAACCATGATTATCACAGTCACAAATGTAGCTGCATCCTTTGCCGTAATAGCCGTCCGGGCAAGGTCGAGAGCAAGTTGCTCCTCTCCATCCGGCTTGACACGAACATGCCCCAGAGATGTGGTCACAGGTAGCGTTGTTCGCACAGTTACAAATGCCGTGACATCCTGCGCCAAACCGACCTTCTTCGCACTCTTAAATTAATGGCGTGAAACTCTTCTTGTCATTAAATGTCCCATACTTTCTTCGCATCTTTTTCCTCGATATCCTGGAGGACAGATGCATTCTCCGTTGGTCGGATCGCAATCCATTTCGCCATCGCACACGCACTGTTTCTCACAGTTGGCACCGTAGAACCCTTTGGCACAAGGCGTCTTGCACTTGGGACCGAAGTATCCCGGCTTGCAGTGGCACTCACCAGTAACGGCTGAGCAGGATGCTCCGTTCTGACAGTCACACAGCTGCATGCAGTCCTTCCCAAATCGACCGCTTGGACAAGCTGAACTCTTCGCTATGCATGTACAGGCACACCATAACTTACTCTCTGAACAGAAAGCGCCGTAGAATCCGTCAGGACAAATGCATGAACCGTCTTTTGCGTCACATGTGGCTCCGTTTTTGCAACTGCATTCATGCTGGCAGTTCGGCCCGTACAGTCCCTTTGGGCACGCTAAAGAAACCGGTCATTAAGAATGCTACCTGCAACGGGGTGCACATACGCTCATCGCAGTTTTCTCCAGTGAGACCTGCCAGACAGGTGCAAGTGCCAGTGACATGGTGACATCTCTGTGGTTGCCCGTCTGCACAATCACATTTCAAACTGCAGTCCACCCCGTATGTCCCAGCAGGACATGCTGAAATGTTCCGTGATATTGTGCCACTGTGAATATAATGCATTCTTTGCTCATTCCTTTGAGACACACGTGAACACGACCAGTACTGAACATACCTTCCGCGCAGTTATGGCCAGTAAAACCCGCAGGGCACTTTGAACGGCAAGATCCATCTTCGTGGTGGCAAGTTACTCCATTTTCACAGGCACATGCTTTGCTGCAGTTTGGCCCGTAGAATCCCTTAGGGCAAGCTCGGTTGCACAAAGGGCCGTAATATCCATCACGACATTCGCACTTTCCCGTCTGTAATTCAGATCTGTAGGTACCCTGTATTGTAGTCTCACATACCTTACTGTCACAGCTCTTCGTATTCTCTCGATCACATTTGCAAGAATGGCGACAATTTCTACCAAATGTGAATGTAGGACACGGCTTCTTGCAATCCTGGTCGTAGAATCCAGGTTCACACACACAGTAGCCAAAAGTTCTGTCACAGCGGCCATCAGGACAGTGCATGCGGCAGGCAAGTTCACACGAAGATCCATAGTATCCTGTATAATGCTTACGTTAGCTACAGCCATCAAGAAGTTCCCACCTTCGGGACACTCGTCGTCGCAATGCGCTCCAGGTGGACACAAACACTGTCCCGTAACGTGGTGGCACACTTTTCCATCACAGCTGCACAGACTGTTGCAGCCTACTCCATAGGTGCCTTCGGGACAAGTCTCCTCACAGAGCTCTCCCGTATAGCCCGCGAGACAATCACATCCGGTCTTTTCTCGATTACACCTTCCTGGATTGTGAAACGTTTTCTGTTATGAGACGGTTTCGAGTTTGTAACGTACCTCCGTTCTTACAGTCCGTACATGTATATTGACAGTTCCGGCCAAATTGTGCGTAGCCGCATGCTGCAAAACATTTATTTGCATATTTAGAAGAAGTAAAACGATGAACACTTTATAAGCTTCATGCATAACAACCAACCTGGTCGATAGCTTTGGCTAAGAGCGATTACGGAAGCATCATTAAGCGTCGAGACTCCGTCAGCCTTAAGCGAAGTCCTTTCCACATCGTAGAGGTCATGCAAACCGAAATGTACTTGGTTCTCCTCGAGTAGCACGTCTGAACACAACACAAGCTACATCTAGTGAGCGAACTACTTCAAAGCAATGCCAATAGTACACGACATGACCAAAAGACCCTCTACTACAAGTCATCACAAGGAGCACCACTAAGACTTACTATTTTCAGGAACAGTTAAAACCGAATCTAGAGCTGCTAAAGAGGGATTTTCTTGCTGAACTGAAGATGTTACTTACCGATACAAGTCTTTTGATCTTTTGAGAGGACGAAGCCAGCGAAGCATTCACAATGATACGATCCTTTTTCGTTTCTGCACAACTGACTGCAGTCTCCGTTGTTCAAAAGGCATTCGTTTACGTCTGCAGCGATATGTTGACTAAAGAGATACCACAAGCAACAACCAACCGAAACAACTGTGCTTGTCATCCGAGAGGGTA
Organism: Steinernema hermaphroditum; assembly: GCA_030435675.1. NCBI lineage: Eukaryota > Metazoa > Nematoda > Chromadorea > Rhabditida > Steinernematidae > Steinernema > Steinernema hermaphroditum. The sequence goes on along the minus strand of CM059625.1, from coordinate 8,476,466 downwards.
AATCCAGAAGAACATCTGCACATGTAGGAGCCCTCATCATTGATGCATTCTTGCTCGCATCCACCGTTGTGTTTAGCGCATTCGTCCACATCTAAGCCGCTTTTGAAAGACAATCTTTGTGTCAAACCAAACCCTTGCAAGTGCGCTTATCGCTGTCAAGAATATGGCCTGCCTTGCAGAAGCACTCGAACGATCCGGGCGTATTCGTGCAGAGATGACTGCAGCCTCCGTTATTCTTGGCACATTCGTCGACGTCTAAAGAGACTTAGCGCATTACATGATTTATAAGGATGAATAATCTAAATCTATTGACAGTGCTATACGAGAAATATCACGGTAATATACGCTTTGCTAAGTGGGTGTCACACAGCACTCGATAATTACTGTACCCTCGCAAGTATGACGGTCGATCGGATTCAAGAGGAATCCGCTGCGGCAGTTACAACTCACTACTCCGGTAAGGAATCGCATACAAATCTCATGGCATGGTCCTTCGTTACGAACGCATGATACCAGACGCACTTCATCGCGTTGGATTCTGTCCGCTATGTTGAGGAAAATTAACGATTAGGAGGATTAGCTAGGCGTTTGAGGCATTTTATTGAAATTCTTTGTTGAAACCAATTTACTGAACTGCGATTTTACGCTTTGCTTCTCCGCCCGAAAATGCCGAAACACCGCCGTTTGTATATTGGGAATACAGAAAATGTACACCAGTTCGTCGTTGACTGAACACGGTTTTGCTTAGGCATGCTTAGACTTCTAGTATATAAATGTTGTACAGAAGTAAGGAGGCAATGCTTGTCAACCTCTCCATTTCCATAAATTTTAAAGACTGTAAACTGATTTTGGATTGAGCTTTTAAAAAAGCACCTGAACACGTTTTTCCGTTGTCATCCAAAGAGAATCCCTCCCGACAGCCGCACTGAGTTCCTCCATCTGGTTGCTCGTAGCATTCGTGCTGACATCCCCCGTTTGCAATCTGACACCCTTCCAGTTTCTGCTCGCAACTTCGTCCATCGTCTGCAAGTGCGAATCCTTGGTGACATCTACATCTGTAGGAGCCGTAAGCATTGACGCATTGGTGTTGGCATCCACCGCCGTTGTACAAAAGGCACTCGTCGATATCTGTATGGTCACTTCTGTTGCAACGAACTGGACATGTGCCTCCAACCTGTACAGCTTTTCTGATCGACATCCAGACGGTATCCCGGGTAACACTGGCACCTAGCCCTGCCGTTATCGTTTGTACAATGATGGTGGCATCCCCCTTTGTTGGCAACGCATGGGTCGATGGCTGTAAAGAGATTGTTAAGTGGCTGACGGGCGTGCTTTTGTGCTCGTCCATGTGCTTCCCGCATTATTTGCATAAATTACTTAAGCTGAACAAAGGCTTCCGTTCCCAATAATTAGCACATATGGGCGAAATTCGTCACCGGACCTTTGAATCGTCAATGACTTACGGTAGCACGAGCGTTTGTCATCGCCAAGAAGGTAGCCGGCTTTGCACTTGCATCGGTAGAACCGGCCATTCTTTTCTTCGCAGAGCTGATCACAGCCTCCATTCGAGGCGGCACAACTGTTCCTGTCTGAATGGATTTCTCTTTTATGGGATACGGTAATCACATTTTAGATCTAAAGCACTCGGTATCTACCGAAATTCCATGTTTCGCATCATGTTCTCTCTGCGGGGGTTTGTCGGCATACATACATCGCAACACCGACAGAGCAATCAATTTCCGTGTGTCGCTAAGGTCACCAAAAGATTCTTTGAGAACTTCGAAAGTTTTTCGCAAAAAAGCAGCGTTCGCAGCTCTCGCGTAATGGCAAGTGAGAATCCGCCGAAAATTGCATGTTTCCCTCATCATCCTTAAAGAGATGTCCGGGGTCAAGGGTCATCGATCTTGCACACTAGCCGCGCACGACCACTTAATCCCAACATGAAGTTACATTCTGTCTTACCAACGCAGTGCTTTCCATCGGAGTGCAGTTGCCTCCCTGGAGGGCACTCACAACGATGTCCACCATTGTAATTTATGCATCGGTATTCACAGCCGCCGTTCTCCGACGCACATTCATCAATATCTGAAACATCATGGGATGTTTAGATTGGCTCTTGAGGAGGAAATCTATTAGTACCTATGCACAGTCGACCGTCAATGTCTAACTGGTATCCGGGGTAGCATCTACAGTAATACGTTCCGATTGTGTTGACGCAGTCGTGGTGACAGCCGCCGTTGTCGACGACGCACTCATTTACATCTTCATTGAAATTGGATTAGAGATGGTGGCTCACGAGAATTACCGTATTGGCACTGATTTCCTTGGAAGCCTTCGAGGCAATGGCATATCTGCTCACTTGTCGGCTCCGCAGAAGTGATGCATGTTCCTCCGTTGTGACAGAGATCCGAGGAGCAGTTAGCTAAAACTGTTTTGTTCTTTTGTGATCGGAGGCTATTAGCTTTTAATGTGTAAGCGCTTATTTGGCTTTGTGGTGGACATAGATACCTTCCGACGGGGGACAACTGACCGTCCACTTGAGTGCAAAAGCGGCAAACAATGGGTACCTACTCAAAGGAACCTATCCAAACTAATCGGCGAACCGTAAGGACATAGCAGATGTTCTTCGAACGGTTACACTTTTCGTTTCAGATGTTTGGGGCGCGCGGGAAAACAGAGGCACTAAAGGGCGAGCCGTGTTTGCCGACGCGATCACAAATAAAACGAAAAACATAACCGGTGACGAGCAGGCGGTCATTTGCATAATTCAATTATCCATTATTACGCACAATGCACACCGCACAAGGCAATAAAGATTTAAAAAACCAAGGTATATGGCATGCGGAAACAAACCTTTTTGACAGCCCTCCTTCCCTGGCACTCGAGTCCACCCAGAGCAGCACTGGGCTACTGTATGTCGTCTTGTTCGATTAACACTTTTGAACGTCCGTCGATAGACGGTTCTGCAAGAAAACAGATCTTGTAAATGCAGGACAGATACGGAGGCTAATCATGTGTACAGGAATGCATGCTCTCCCTCTGCGATACAGTCAATTAGAAATGTCCGTTAAGGAGCCACCCATGTGAGAATATTCCAAAAGGGAACGCATCCCCTATCCGCGCAATTTATTTGGTCCATTACCCTTTGTTAATATTCGGCATAACATATGCCCCTTCTTCGGGGGCATAATCGTCCGTTTGGCCGAGAACATCAAATTCGATTATAATTACAAACGTGCAGAGCCGAGGTCGGAGGTCAAATCGTTCGCGCGAACGCGGCGAAAGCCTCCCTAACGTCCTACTAATTCGGGGTTTCGACCTAAAGATGAGCTGCGCGACCGAACGGTATATATCAAAGTTAATGACGTGCGCTCGACGGACGGCGACGAAGATGCGAGCAAAAACGGTCAATTACATGCGCTCTATCAGTTATTTACGACGGTCACCTTTGTTGTGATAATTTTGTCGGAAGTTCGCGAAACATCGCCGAACACTTTTCTTTCGGTGCATGTCGACTTACTTTGGCTCGCGCACCGAACAACTTCGGAACTGTCCGTTGCATCCAGGTTTCCTCGTCCGTACATATCGTGTGTAGGCTTGAACACACGGCTCCTTCACCGTAACCGTTTCGATTTCCTCATACGGACAGACGTTTTTTCTGAAACAAATTGCTTCACGTGGGCGTTGATGGAAAGCCGGCCTCTTTTTAGATCACCTTTTTTGATTGAACACTCCCTTATGTTAATCAAGACATACGTTAATGTCTCAGATCCCCGTTCTTCCAATTTGAGTGTGTGTCAGTGACAAATTGGATTCCAACAAAAGACATCTTTCAGGCAAGAATAATTTATTTGTTGGCAAGGTCAATTGACATGTTTCATTGTTAAAGCCAACGGATGAGCTTTGCCTAGAACTACGCCCCGCCGCCCAAAGTCGCTCCTAACGAAAGAAAGGGTCATAATGTCTTCATCAATCAAGAGGGATAGAACGCTCTTTTGCAAACGACGTTTGTCCGGAAAGGATTAGGTGAAAGTTTCAAGACACCGGAATTATTTTGCATGTAAGCAAATCCATCAGTGCCAAGACACGAACCGGACGCTAGCATGGTGCTCATATCGTGAAGTTGCCGAAAGACTTAATAAAAGAAATGCGATGATGACTGATAGTGATCAGCGATACGATCTGCGGTCGGATTAAGGTGTCGATGAGGTGGTGATGAGCCGTTGTCGCGCTGTGGCCACTTTAGATCATTATCTCACTGTATGAAGCGCGGAAAATCTCCTTCAAAGAATCGACGATTCTCGATATTCGATAATCGACATGCTGTCAAAAGCTGTCGATTAATTTGGTCACGTTTTCGCATAATATTTGTTGACTTTGGCTATTTAAACATAATATGCGAGGGACCTGAGAATTCAAGACCAATTTCCAGCTGAGAGGAACTGAAACACAATTTCAACCATGTGTTCTAAGATCGAAATTTAATATGCAAATTCGCATGTCGCAACCTGACCTCGCTTGTCCCGTTTGCATAACCCCTGAGAACAAGACGCGTGACCGCTTGTTTGCACCCCGCTTAATTAGCTAACGGTGTTTGCGCAGTCGAATTGGTGACAGACGCCGAAACCTATCTGCAACCTTGCGCAAATGGAAACTAATTGAACGGTAAACAGAACGGGCACCGGGAACTTCCTACCGGGGACATTGACGGGATAATCCGCCTTCGCATCTGTTGCGTTTTGTCCACAGTTGGAGTCCACGGGCCATTGTCGCATTGTCACCTGTCTGAATACGATCTGCTGATCACGATCAAACGTGTTGGACGGGATGTGCCGTCACTCGGAATGCTGCCTTATGTGCCAAGTTGCGCAACGTGCGCATTCATAATTGTGGATCGGCACTGATTTATGTGTCCACCGCCGAATGGAAAGTATGGCGACTAAACGCAAGTTTCCTTTCCCAGTTCTCACCGATCTGCGTGCGATTCCGACACATGGGTTTTATTTAACGAGCACAGTAATCTCAATAATGCGCCGCATAATGTATGCGGACGTTTGTTCTAACGGAACAATCTGCTTCGCCCAGAAGTCAAGTGGAAAGGATCCCATAACGGCGCGGAATTCGCGCGCAGGTCGCAGTGCGCGAATCCGAAAAAATGGCGCAAATGAGAACACAACTACTGCCCATGCACAAATATTCGAATAGGCTGACTACAGTCCGAGTTACTGTCCCGTTACAACGCAATAAGCTGAGCAGAGATTTACGATGTTTGACCGTGAGACAGTACCCTAATTCGCAATGAAGGGAGTGTGCTCACCACGTTGCACAACAAAAATGAGTCAGTTCACAAATATCGTAAAATGTTTAACTCACTGTCCGATGCGAAGTTCCTGCAGTTGAACATCGACGAGCGAACCGCTGTCTACAGTACTCGCTATGTACGCTGATAAAATCAACAGAAACTCCAGTAGCCTCATCCTTCACATTAACGAAGGAGAGGAAGGGAAATACTAATTGCCTGGAACCAAACTCAGAGCGGCGTTTCCAGACGCTTGGTCAATCGAAGTTAAAGCGGACCTCCTGGTGGGAGCAAAGGCCTTTCGGTGCTCACTTTCTGAATGCATGAATTCGAAATTGTACAACTGGCGTGAAATATCAATCAGCGACAGGCGACCCAACGCAATCAAACTTTTAACTTATCCTGATCAAATTGTCAGAACATAACAACAAACGTAATACTTACACCCTTGTGCAGTCGACTGACATGGTCGAATCCCGAAGCCACGCCTCCTCCAAGCACCGCCCTTTTTCGTCGCCGCCGTCCAGTGGAGATCGCTGCAAGGTCGCCGGAACGCACTGAAATTACTAAAAAGGGACCGACCTTTGTGCTCGATCATTCTGAGGACTACAAGACGATTTAAAATAGCAGTATCCTGGAAATTGCTACAAATATATTTCATTAAGCATGCAATGCAATATTTCATAGAATCTGAATGCTTTCTTGAACGAATTTAAATTTGCTAGAGACTTAGATGGGAAGGGAACTTCGCTTAAATTAATGTTGCTTAGCTGGTACCGTCCTATCAAACAGAACAGGCTCATTACCGTTGGAATATATCGAAGCGAAAAAGAAGCTCCATCCGGAAGCAGCCCGATGGTGGAGCTCAGTGGGCAACGTGGAATCCCGTCTTCGGATCGGCTGGTGGAGTAGACTTCGGACTGATTCTTCAGCTTGAAAGATCGTCGCGGTTGATCGAGCGGTGAGGGCTGTCTTCTAAAGGCCCGTTTATACTCTGCGCGACACAAAACCCCCTTTTTGGTGTCGCTTAGCTTGTCTATGTGTCACTATTTACGCAAAACCAAATAAAACTACACATTCATGATGATTTCAGACCGGGCCATCAAACCATCAAAAGAAAATAATTACAGTTTAACCTACATGGCATGTCCCAAAATTTTTTTCTTTTGATGGTTTGATGGCCCGAGGGCCTAAGCATCATGACTGTGAAGTTTTATTTGGTTTTGCGTAAATAGTCACACGTAGACAAGCTAAGCGACACCAAAAAGGGGGTTTTGTGTCGCGCAGAGTATAAATGGGCCTTTAGTGAGATGTGATATGTCGCACTATAATTCTTAATTCTAAACACTTATTGAATGAAATTCCTCCACATTTTATTCGTATTTACTTCGCAAATTCTGTGCGCCTGATTTTCTATAATTTGCTGCTTAAGTCCAGTGATTGTTAATATTTAGTACTTATAAACCGTGTTTAAGTGGTGCTAATGAGATTAAGATGGTTCCCCAGAAGATATAGGAGCCGTTCTCCGCAGAAATGACTCCTTCTCCCTTCTGTCATTGTTTGTTCAAAGGCTTTTTGACCCTCACTCTTTATTAGTAAGTAAGCGCACTGTTTTCATTATGTTTATCTACCGTTCGCGACTGACCTCTGCTGTCATCTCTGGCATCGGCGCTCTCAGTCTCAGAACCACCGTGTGCATAGGCAATGGGCCGGTTGCTCTTCAAGCTTTTCTGCATATTATTTCACGTTAGTTCTCATGGCAGTTTTTCCTCCTCTCATAGGATCGTTTTAGCTGCAACTATTTGTCGCCCTGCTAAATTACGGTAGGGAAGGCGATGCCTGCAATCGCAATGATAGCAACTGGTATGCTGTACCTAATTCTAAGCATCACTTCATATTTTGTCATCCCAAGCATGGGTAACGAAGTGTATAAAGTGAACTTGTCCATAATACTGACTTTAGCATTTATGTCAAGGATAAGTGTGCAATGGTAAATGGAGAGCGGAAGATTTTTGATGCTGAAATGCAGCAGTGTGTAGCTTCTGTAGCGCATAAGGCCACCTACCACCCCATAAGTAGGATTCACTCCTCGATAACGAAAACAATGTATTTTTAGGTTCGTTGATGAAGTGTTCTTCATCAAATGACTGCCCCGACAAAAAATGGTTCTGCAGTTCAAGGGGAACGTGCTCGTGCAAAAATGAATTCGTCCAGATAGGGATTCAATGCTGGAAAAGTAATTATTCAGAACCCCTCACTGTGCTTACTGCTCCTTTTCAGAGGTGGCGGTAAACGAGGGTGAATGTCTTTTTGACCAACAGTGTTCGTCTATTTGGCCGACAGCAAAATGCATAGCCAATAAATGTGCCTGCCCGTCGCCGTTTATAGCGGTTTCAACATATCACGGCATGGTGTGCACCCTCCCAGGTAACTCGAGACCGACGTTTCTCCTTCTATTTTCTCTTGCAGAGGAGTGCCCGATGGGTTCCAAAACGTCCGTTCTGTTAAAGAGCATGAACTGTCACGTAAAGGGTGGCTGTGGAACTTACTCGAACCTTGAGCATTTATTTGACTGTATTCACTTTGGTCCTTCAAGTCCGACGTCTATGTGCTGCCCAAACAGAGGTAGCTTTCACGTACATTCGGTTGTACTAATCGCAATTTAGCGTACACTTGTATGCAGCCCGTAATGCCCGGGAATGGCCCAGGCAAATTCCTACGCTACTACTACGAATCCGCCACGGATCGGTGCATTTCGTTTATTTTCCGAGGTGGCAACCTCATCAACTCGAATGTATTCCAATCAAAGCGAGAGTGCGAAATCTATTGCAGATCAGGTAGTTTACGTTGCATGTACCATTCTACATTTGCGTTGAAGAATGTCCACGGGGTCTAGTCGAAAAATCGGCATCAGGACAGACGGTGCGCTGCACTAAGGACTATGAGTGTGGAGGTAGATACTCATGTTACAAACAGGACCCGAATGGAGATGGAGTGTGCTGTCCGTCTAGAGGTATGTAACGTTGTGTCCATCAGCCATCGGAATAATATCAGAGTGGATATGCTCAAGCGATGGTGGCATCTCCTATAACAACTCGCTGGGACGAACGACTGAGTTCGATGCTGGCACCGCCCTACAACACGTGACTTCCGTCTTCTATCCCGTTATTCGGTATTTCTGCTTTTGATTAGAAATTCTTCTATCCTTGCTTTCTAGATATTTCTATTCTCGTGGCGAAAACAGGTGCAAAGCATTTTTGTTCCAAGGGGAAGGCGGAAACTTTAATCAGTTCCTTACTATGGATCAGTGTAGAAACTTCTGCAGTTCAGGTACTTATAATCATCCAACGCCCTTACAGATAATTCTTGTTCAGTCACTTGCTCCAAAGATCCACTAATTCAAGATGGGAAAACAGTCACATGCACAGAACAGGAACCTTGTGTCGATGGATACGTCTGCACCTACGGTATCTGTTGTCGAGAGAAAGGTGAATGCAGTGAATGAAAAATGAAATAAAATCCATTTTCAGATAACCAGTGCATGCCTGGATATGAAGCATTACCCAAAAACGGTCCCATTTACGGAACTCAGTCTGCTAAAGAATGCACGCATAATGCGGACTGTCCGCTTCCGTATGTTTGTCAAATAAATAACAACATTCGGAAAGGCGGAAACATCAAAGGATTCTGCTGTCGAAAGATGAAGACTAACCGTAAGCAAGAACTTTTGCAGATTCTTGAATAGTCCTTGTAGACTCGAAACTGAAACCCCGAGAGCAGGTCCCTTCTCAGACTACGATGGAGCTGTTTTCCGTTACTACGTCCTTCAGAGAACCGACTTCTTCTACAGCGCGAACAACTTTACCCTCACAGGAAATACTGACCACTGTCACTCCAATTGAAACGCGCATGATTGTCACAATTAAGCCCGTTGCACACTGTCCAGGTTCCCAAAAAGAACACTACATAAATGAACGATACTATTTCAGGAAATCGAGACATTTTAATAGACGATAACGGCGCTCCAGCGATCTGTAACTTCGAAACTTTGGCCGCATCGGGCGGTCTGTCGCTAGGACAACATTGTGAAAGCTCCGCTAACCACAGATGCGCCTTCGTGAATCTAAATGCCACCGAGGGTCTTTGCTGTTCCGCGATGCAGAGCTATGAGCATCGATGCCCGGACGGACTTGTGCCTTTGTTCGACGCCACGAGCAAGAACGTGAAATTGTGCTCTCCTCTCCTTCCATCATCCTGCCAATCGCAAAACTCATATTGTGTTTTCGATGAACTTTACGGAAGTTACCACTGTTGCCGGTAAGGCAGACTGTTTGAGAAATAGAACATCGTAAAAATCTAGAAATGAAACCGTATCGACCACAGCTGATCCTGCTACAAAAGCCTCCACGCCACCGACAACTTTGCCCGTCCAAACCACCACTATCCCTCTAACTACAGTCACTCCAACCACCACGACAACTTCTACTACAACGACCTCCCCAAAAATCGACGAGAACTACTACGGCTGCAGCTTTGGAAACACTGCCTTCAAAGATCCTTTAACGAACGAACCACTTACCTGCAATGCATCTATAAAAGGTTCATGTCCCCCCGGATTCGACTGTTATTTCTCAAAATCGAAGCAACAACACAGATGCTGCGGATTGACCTCCGGTACCTCCATATCACTTCAAAAACCAAATTTATTTAATATTAACTTTTCCAGTGTGTGCTGACAACAGCGCCGCTTATATCAGCCCAACTACTTCCCGTCCTGTGAAATGCTCTAGCCGCTCTGGTTGTCCAAAAGGGTTCGTCTGCTACGCCTCACTCAAAGGAACAACTTCGGATGAGGGCGTGTGCTGCTCGGAAGACCCTGTTGCCAGTTCGTTACATTGTCCAAAATCAATGACTTAAATGATTGATTCTTCAGGTCTTTGCGACCAAGGCCTAGCACTTCGAGACCACGAGGGACGTGCCTTTAGGTGTGATTCGAGCACTTGTCCCAGAGGCTACAAATGCACTAGCCGCTTCAATCTGACCATATGTTGCCCCACAAATGGTGAGTCCCGCTTGAACATCTTCATTGAGACATAGCGTTCAGAAAACGTCTGCCACCAGCAGTTCAATCAAGGACTACCGTGTGAGGAAGCTCCCCCTCAAACGGCATTCTACTTCGATGACGAGACCAAAGCCTGTATGGAATTTACCTTCAGTGGTTGCGGAGGAAATGACAACCGATTTGATTCCAAAGAAGATTGTCAGTCATTCTGCAAATCTAGCGGTTGGTAATAACAGAGATGCTACTTACAACGGTCTGATTCAGCTGTCTGTGAAGTAGGAATGCCTCTTCTCCTCCGGGACGGAAGAGTTACCCACTGTTCAGACGATACCCAATGTCTTGCCGGTTATGAGTGTACAACAACAATCAGCGGAAGCTATTGCTGTCCTAAACCAGGTTACACCTTACGCGCCTTGTGTTCATCAGCTTCTTTTTTAGAAATGTCCTGTTCGTTGCCACAAGATCCAGGCAATGAGTGCGCGTTAGCAAGTCCATCCACACTCAAGCCACATATCTCAGCGAAGCGGTCTCTGTTCTGGCATTTCTCGATGTCCGAGTTAGCTTGTGTTCCGTTTGAATACCTCGGCTGTGGCGGCAATTTCAACCGATTTTCTTCACAGAAGCACTGCACTCTTTCGTGTTCTCATGGTTTGTCTCATTTGACTGACCTATTCTATCTCACTTTCATATATGTAGTCCTCTGCCCAGCGGGACGCCCCAAAATGAATGGTGGCAACATATACAAATGTTCTGAACATACGAGATGCGATGAAGGTTACGTATGTACGCGTGCATCCATGGGACAGCGGGATGTCAACGTGTGTTGTCCAAAACCAGGTAATAGTTGGAACACTCGAACTAAAGAAAAAGAGAATTTACAGAGTTGTTGTGTGAAGATCGGATTGAACCAGCTGCAGAATGCATCGATGGACAGGTCAGTTATGCAGAGCTGCGCTTCAAACAGATTGCTTCAGATACGGTACAAGTACGACAGTAACAACAATAAATGCATCCGCATTTCAAACGCCGGATGTCTCTCAACGGATTCAAGCTTCGCAAGTCGCGCCGAATGTGATCGACTATGTGTCTCAAGTATTTGGCCGGCTGCTTGTTGATTTTGATTGACTATTTACAGGCGAGAACCAATGTCCCGACGATATGCAACCCTTCATTGACGATGTCCACAAGAGAGTCCTGACATGCTCTCAAGAATACGAAAGCTGCCCGACTGGATATACATGTATACTAGGAAAGAATGGACATTACTCTTACTGCTGTGCAGGTACGAATCGCAATGAAACGCAGCAACAAGAAGATTTCAGACGAACGCTGCCCGAAGGATAAGATGCCTCTTTTGTCGTCGAGCGGCGAAAAAGTCATTTGTAGCCCAGGGCCTTTCGGACTATTCGATGGATGTCCTACGGACTACGATTGTTACAAAGTAGCAACCGGTCGCCAGCTTTGCTGTCCCCGCGAAAGTAAGTCTTTGAGGATATGTCGTCGATAATAAGCCAGCTTCAGAAACAAAGGATGTATGCCGATACCCTTCACGACCCTTCATTCACACCATGGACGGAAAACCCATGATCTGCAACGAAAAATATAGCCGATGTCCGTTTGGTTACATTTGCATCGAAAATAAGGACTACGAAGAGCACTTCTGCTGCTCCGACTTCGGCCAGATTACAAAGCCTGAGGAGACCACCAGTTCTCCAACTACACTATCTACCCGTCCCTCAAGTGGTAATTTGGACACAAAAAATAATTGTTATACTTATTAGTGATCAGAGTCGCATCGATGTGAAGACGGAAGCGCTCCGCTCAGCGACGAATACGGAGCACGACGGTGCAACCCTCGTCTCTCTTTCTCGTGTCCAGAAGGATATTTGTGCGAATACAGTGACAAGTCTGAACAGGCTTTTTGCTGTCGGTCTACAAATTACATAACGGGTATTCTTTTCGGACCGTAACCTAGTCTCATTGTCCTTTCAGACCGATTCTTTGACTCTAAATCCGCCTGTCCGATGGGGATGGCCGTGCGCCCCCACCCTACCACAAATCAGCCAATAGTGTGCCAGCCTGAAGTGCCTAATTACTGTCCACGGCATTCACAATGCGAATACAGGTTTGTAGACTCCCAAACATGTTTACAGAAAATTTTGCAGCAGCCTATACTGGCAACACATCTGTTGCATCTCGCTAAGCGCCCAAGAATTCTACGATATTCCTAATGATTTTCCAAATAGCAAAGGTAATAGCGATTTTTGCTTACAATCTATGCTAATCAATGAAGGAAAATTGAAAATTTTGCAGCAAAGATTTGTATGCCTTCATAGCTGTTTACTGATTTTATTCTACACGAACACGACAAGCTTCTGTTTCGTTTCAGTTGTCGAATATCTAAAAATCTTCGATTCGATTCGATATTCGTAAAATACGAATTATTCGATTCTACAATCCTACATTTCAGTGATGTATCCCGGAGACCGAGGATGTCAGCACAATGTTCAATGTGAAAGAGGAGATCCGAATTCTAAGTGTCACAACTGGTTCTGCATTTGTCCAGGTCTCTTAATACACAACAATCGATGCGGTATGTCTACCTATGTAACACTAAAACCTAACCATCATTTTGCAGTTAACTACTGTCCATCCGGATACGTAGAAAGCGGCGGGAAATGCGTATAGCCGCAGTCTATAACACTAACGAATATTCACTACTTAATGGGTATTTTGTGCATTGAACATGCCTTAAAACATTGAATAAATTGCTATCTTAATCACAATGTGGTTGTGGTGGAGAGATGTAGGTGAGTGATGTAGACCTGATTACAGTCTTATTCATCAATAAATGCTTTCAAATGATCTCCGGATTAAATAATTCGCCAAAATTTTCCAAAAATCCCTTGTTTATGTTGTTCGGTGATTGAGACGCAATTTTTGTTTGGAAATTGGATCACACGACTGAGTACAGTTCAGCATTTTCAGTTTCAAGGTGCGTGGACTATCATTTCAGCCAATAGCGCCGCCGTAGATGAACGTCGGGCAAAACACATTGTGTTTATAGACAATCACGCGCTTTAGGTGGCGGTGGAGAGATAGCATATATGGCCCCTTTAACGCGTTGGTACGGTACTGTCTACAGATGATTGTGAAGACTGATCTTTCCCATTTGTTCTCATACTGCGTGGTGCTTACTGTCAAACCTTACACAGGACTAGACCGTGAACAACATAACAGTGCAAGCTAAACTGTTGAGTTTATTTTTGCCCGCGGCGAAACGCTAAATCTGTCCTAAACTTCACCATATCTGGGGTCCGAAACACAGAGAGTTGTGTTTTGATTCTATACGTGCAGCCAGGAACTAAGACGAGCTAGACAACCACACTTGTTTGTCATTTCGAATACGCATTTTGTCTGGAATATTGTTTCCATGTCAATATTTGTCTCAAGATCCAAATAAATCGAACCTCTCGTTTGTTTGCCGTAGTCGAATTTAAGGGAAGTTTGTTAGCCTTCGATATCAAAATCAAGCAAATAAACCATCTTAATCGCATTACCCTCGCGCCACTATAAATTCAACATATAATAACAAAATGCACAGACAACATCCTATCTACCGTCTACCGCAGAGACCGCAACTATGGGAAAATACGAGGGAAAAGTCGTTATTGTAACCGGTAGGCACATTATCATTTAGATAAAAAGCTCTAATCGGCTCAGGTTCGAGCTCCGGCATCGGACAGGCGACAGCTATCATGTATGCAAAAGAGGGAGCATGTGTCACGATTACCGGAAGAGACGAAGAACGCCTGAAGGTGAGTCCATTTGAGACAATCGCTCAAGATTCTTTCAGGCTACAAAGGAGCGAATTTTAAGCAATGGAGTCACGGAAGACCGTGTTCTGATGGTTGTCGGCAATGTGCAGGAAGAACAATGCGCCAAGGCTCTTGTCACCGAAACAATTGCCAAATGGAACCGCATCGATATTTTGGTACATAAACTATCAATAGTGATCAAATTAAGATGCTTTTAGATTAATAACGCCGGTGTTACTGTAAAACCCGACGTGGACCCAGAAAGTCTGGAAACGTTCGATTACATCTTCTCAATTAACCTTCGAGGGTTCGGTTTCCATTATCTTCGTGTGTAATTCCGCTAAATTGGTATAGGGTCATTCAGTTGACAAAGCTAGTCCTTCCACATCTTATGGCGACAAAGGGAAATGTTGTTTCCGTGAGCAGCGTTGTCGCCTACCGTCCGGTGAGACAGTACTGATCTGTTTTCGTTAAGATTCTTCTCTCGCTTAGATTCCGGATCTGTCGTATTATTCGATGACGAAGGCTGCTCTCGATCACTTTACACGACTCTTCGCGATTAAATATGCGAAGAACAACGTGCGCTTCAACAACGTTAAGTAGGTTTATATGAACCCCACAGATCGACTGGCCCACTTTAGTCCGGGATTCACAAAAACGTCGATCTTCACGCGTCATCGTCCTATCGAGGATGAACAAGCCGTTCTGCAGGAGGTTTGTCTAATTCCATTGGGGCTTACAAGTGTTGCAGTTCGAGGATAACTACATCAGTCAGATCGTCCCTATGGGTCGAATGGCGAAGAGCGACGAGATTGCTGACGCCATTCTGTTCCTCACGAGCAATCATGCCTCTTACATCACGGGAACTACACTTGTTGTCGACGGCGGTTTCTGCATTTTGACACAAGAGACAGGACGCTTCTGAAGTTTAGCTTCGGAAGTGGCAGACTTTTTAATGATAACAGATATGTTTCAATGTGTTGAATGCACCAATACTCACATATTCCTGTGATGCGAATGTAGGACGCTATATTTTTACATCGATTCGCTTAGCATTGGTGCATTGTTTGGAGTCAGTCCCTGAATTAAATAGCTTAGTCTTGTGCCATCTGTTAATTCGATTTCCGTCGCAAACTCGATTGTAGAAAAAGGTCAATGTGATTAGATTTCTTCAGAAACAAGCATTTATAAGATGTTTGTGAGAGCAAAAATATCACGAGCACTTAGTTATGAGTGCGTATTCCAGCACTGTGCAATACACTGAAACTCATCACAAAAGTGATTGATCTTTATTCCAGAAAATATTAATTCAAAATAACATTACAGTACAAATCGAAAACCTGTGGACGGCCGAGGGTGGGTCACGGCCGAGTGCCGCATTATTTACTACATTTGCATATGGTGCATGTGCATTTGTCACCACACTCTGAAGAAGAATATGTGAAAAGAGGATTATGGTAGACGGCTTCTAATACCTGTGCAGCACTTCTTGCTCTTCGATGAGCAGCACTCCTTGTCCTTGCAGCAGTCCTTATCCTTGCACGTGCACTCCTTTCCTTCGACACAACCTGTTCACAATTTGGAAACCAGACAGTATAAAAGGACGCTTACCGCACTTGCATGGCTCGGACATCTTTGACAGGTGAATTCCGCAAACGACGGCTGACCAGATTCGTTGATCATATTGCTTTTTCGCTCGCTGTTTATAGCAAACCCCACGCGGGCGGACCCATCGCTGTCAATACGATAACGAGAGTGTATTTACGCGTGTCACACGCAAATTGATTCAGTTGCTGGTAGCATCCTATTTTGGGGACCCTCAGAACAAAACACGAGCCGTGACAGCTGATCGCCAGTCGTGTATTTACCCAGGGAAGATAACATCATCTCTTGAACAAATATTTATTTCACTACGTTTATCACCAAGTAGCGTTTTATGGTCTTATCACAGGGCAAGGTGCAGGCTCTTCAATAATTTGCTTCTGCTCTTGGCAACGAATCTGCGAGAAGTCACAAGACGTCTAGAAGAGGTCGGAATTGGCGAGCTCATCGAAATCATATCCTCTGTGATATAGCTGTTTGAAGGGGTTGAGAATGGCTTTGATGTGGGATGTGAGTCCGGCCGCCAGAAGGATCGGAACAGTGAAATACATGTGCATCGCACAGAGTACGAGTACAGTGCTCATCGCCTTCGGAATAGGTTTCATTTTGCCAAAAATGAGACGACAGAGACGGAGGATAAACGGGAATTGCCGACGTTCAGGAAACGGTTCATTAGAGAGCATTCTGTCCGACCCTCTGTAAACAACCAAATTAGCGAAATTTCCCGACCGCTTCCAAAATGCAAATCTTTTGACATCAATTACGGTAAATTACACGTCCTTTACGCGATGGAGCAGCGGATGTCTCCCCACTGAAAAGAAATTGTAAATCAAAAACGATGCATCGAAATTTACGAAAACTTAGTAAATGAGATTTGGGCCGCACTCTGCGATTATGAAACGACAAAGCGAATGGACCTCAATCAGCCTCGTTCGTGTTCGACGCCAATCATGCACGGAGCATTCGCAAAAGTGATTTCCTTAGGGCAAACTTTCATAAGCGCTTCACATAGAGCGCCGTTCAGGCGAGGAATTTCCTAAATGCGCTTTACCGCCCGAAGAATCGTGTTTGTTCTGTGGAACCGCTGACGAAGATGGACGCCTTAATGAGTCCCCGGAAGCTATTTTCTGCAGATATAACTCACTTTGGCAATGTCTTGATGGACATCTCAGGGTATGATAGCGCTGAATGCCCAACGTCAAAGTGGTTTTCTGAAAAACTCACCGGTCAACGTCTCTTCGCGTTTGTACATTGATCGGCTTTGCCAATTTCACAACGATCCCAAAGCGCTTTTAAGCAGAAATCCTAAAGGCGTGCAGAATTGGCAGATCACATAACCGCGTTCACAGGTCACAAATTGCAATTTCACTTATAACGCAAGTTTGTTCAAAGAAACAAACGAGAGGTTTGACCTCACACAGTATCTCCAGATTACAAATAAAAAACTAACCTAACGGTACATATCAGTAATCTGCGTATTCTGTGTATAATCCTATATAAGCTAAAATACCTGCTGCAGTTGAAAAAAATTTGGAAAGAATAGCACATTATGTGCTCTCCGCTCAACTCGTTCAGGAAGCATTGAAAGGGTGGGGCAAAAAAGCAGCGCGCAGTCCTTCAAAATAGGAAGGACATCTTCTATGATTTGAGAACTGCGTTTTCGGTTCGCCAAAGGACTTCTACGATGAGTAGATTGTGCGAGGCTTAAAGAAAAGGCAAATACACATTTCAAGCGCTTCACAGATTCCACTTTTCACGCATCCTCGTACCGTTCATGAAGGTAAAAGCAGAGCTTGATTTTTATTTATCTATTTAGCTTACGTAGGCGACATGTCCATCCAGGCGAAGAGTCTCTGAAAGATTTCGGATTCTCTGCGTAAACGATGTATCACCTCAGCACCTCATTCCAGATCGACGCGGCAAAGCTAAAAAAGACCCTGTTGAATCGGTTTGTCTTACGTGTAACAGGATGAATTCGGAAAAGCGACCTGGAATGTGTCATGGAAAACTTTATAGTCAAACGACAATTGAGCAGTGTGGCGCTTTCTGAAAACACTTAGCGCATTTAACTCAGTGTAGTCCCTGTCAAATACACAATAGAGGCTTTCAATGTGTCCAGACACCATGCTATAGGATAATGCTCTAAAGATGTGAGTGAGCTGTGAGTGAGTGAGCTTTTAGATTGTCACGTTTTCATGGTGAAGTTCCTTTTTGAAAAATAGCGCCATTTCTTTTGCATTATCAAAAAGGTTAAACAAAGGTCTTGCAGTTCAATGCGGTACTAAACCTCAAGGGTAAATGCTGTCCCAGTGAAAATGTCGGCTTTTTAAAACGAGTGTTTATTGACACAAAGATACATATTTCACTAGAGGTATTCACCATTCAACTACACAGTCTCAGAGCGCTTCCTGGGGAGAAGCCTGATCACTCCACCGCAGAACGGAAAAGGTTCCGTCGAAAAATTCTATTTTGCCATTTTTGACGTCATTACAAACCTTAGCTAAATTTATTTATTGATTTTTCTAACAGTTCCGTACAAGTTGTTATCAGATAGAGCTGATGGTGACCATACCCAATAAGTAACTGAGCCACAGCTAAAGATGAGTAGCAATTTTGAGATGTAAATGTAAAATATCATTACACCTTGTGAAAATAGACGAAAAATAAAATATAAATTTTTTAAAAAACCAAACCAAAAACATTCTGAACTGACCGACTAGATGTGGATGACAATACTGAGTACCTGTGCAAACTATAGTTTGTATAAAATTCCTAAAGTGTTTGAAGTGAATGTGTGCAAATGGCTTTTCCCTTTCACAATTAAAGATAATATCACGACTTGCAGTGTGTCTCATTTACATCAACTCTGTGAGTTTTGCACGGAGTTCGTCTTCCGGTGAGACGTGAATGTTGCCAGCTTATTAACGCTCGACTAACGATGACTAGCATCAAGGGTGTGCTTATGCAGTGCCCTTTTTAGTTCCATGACAATTATGGAAATTGCAGTACATTCGAATTCCGTCTAATTGCTCGCTGCAATTAAAGACAGTGAGGATGAAACTTGACAAAGAATACAAAAAGTGGCAATTTTATGGAAGCAACCTGCTTATCAGCATACACCAACCAGCCGCCCAAGTAGTGGAATTCGGAAACGGGACAATGAGCCATAACACAATTAAAAAGGACAGTGCTTCCCCAGAGCACGCGCTGGTCTGGTGGCATTTGTGGTGTTTGTACCATAGATGCTCTTCGGTTCTGTCCGATTACCGAGCTCGTTTTTATTGATTCAACAGAAGCGCTTCCGTAATTTGTATCTTTCGACAATGTAACGTGAGTAGGAACCGAATTATGATTGTGGAAGACGAGAGAGTTTAACCAACCGTCATTTCAAAAGATCTCCTGTAGTCTCGCAGTTCTTTGTTCGCTTACAAGAGAACGGTCAATCATGTAACGCTAACATCGATGTGAGACTAGGGGCAAATGGTAGGCCTAGGTGAGTGTATTAACAATGTAAAATACTAGGTGCCCTAACGCGCTCTAAGTCCATCAAAAGAGATGCGATACCCTTTCTCACCGACGTCATATTAGTCTCTCACCGTTGATTCGCAAGTGACACAGTGTGCACTTAACGAGCATCTGATAGTCGGATCGTGATTTGTCAGGCGGTTACCTGAGGTAGTATGTATGAATACTTTTCAAACAAAACAAAATTGTTAAGTATACAGTGGGTCACTTCCGAATCACTGGTGAGAAACGAATGTGACGTCGGTGAGAAAGGATATCACATCTCTTTTGACGGACATAGAGCGCGTTAGGGAACCTATTTTTTGCACAGGTTATATACTCTCCTAGGCCTACCGTTTGCCCCTAGCCTCGTGTCGATCTGAGAGTTGCATGACTGATCGTTCCCTTGTTAGTGTCAGTTTGAGTTTCCAAAAGGCTGTAAGCGTAATGTCCGTACTTTCTCATCTTAGTAAAAATGCCACTCTCGGACCTCGTCAGCAGGTGTCAGTGGCTAATCCGATAACTCCCGTACCTTTCCAAATTACACTTTCTATCTTATATTAAACAATTTCCCATCAGGTTTGTGACCGAAACCACAGCTTCGGATGTTCTGTTTATAGGGAACATTTTAGTTTTGTGTCGAGTAACTGCGCACTAAACTGTAATTAGTGTTTACTGCTCTTTGCCGCGACAAAAACTCGACACAAATGACAAAACTTGTACTTTGGGAGCTATATTCGGAGAAACTGCTCCATCTATAAGTGAGTTTTTGAAGCATAAATCACCGCTTGATTGTAACAGAAGTAAAACGCAGCTTTCTTATATTACTTGCTTATCAACATTTTGCGCAAATTGTTTGAACAAATTCTTCCAGCAATTCGGAAACTTATGTACATACAAGACGACCGTTTGCTTGCGTAATGACACTCCCCGCAGGGAACGACAAATTATTTACGAGCTGAAACATCTAATCTGAGAAGTTTGCTCTCTTTCACATGTGAAACAGTGGCCAGAATGGCATTTTGTCTGTATACATGGGTGCAGGGTGTTGCAATTGCATGCTTTTGGGCACATGGACATTCGCTGCTTCTAAAATGCAGCGTTAGGTATGAGGAAAACCAAAAAGATATTCTTGTATCGTTTGAGACTCATACCACAAATCCCTGGGATACATGTGTTGTCATGCTAACGCACTAAAAATAAATGTCGTTTTGTTCTGCAAGTCCGAGTTCCTGTGAAAGTTCTTAATTATTTACAGCTAGCTAACGTTGGTGAAGCACTCCTCCTCAACGCCCGTATTTCAGAAACTCGTGCGACTCTTTACGACTAAGGACATCTTCTAGGCAATTTATCGCAGCTAAATATTGAAAAATTTTGCCATTCATAGTTTTAATGTTCATAAGATTGAGAAAACTGAGCGTCCACGCAGTTTCACTTTAGAACCTTTGAGAACTTATCCGCAATAATAAACAGAGTAGGCTGCGCTCTTGGGAATTCGTGATCTGCGTAATCACGTGAGAACCACCTTCTTGAGGTCGTACCTCGTGCTACACAATGTCCCAGGGATATTATACATGGTTTTGTTGTGTGAGACAATGACGGTGTGAGCAAAGGTTTCTATCTAGAACTTTCCATCCAAATAAGTCTTTTACTGCCGTTTAACTGCTTGTGGAAATCGGGAGAAAATTTCAAAGAAATCGTATATATTTTTTTTAATTTTAGCTGCTTATTTTCAATCACTTTGCCGTATTGTAGTAGTAACCTTGTTTTCCCATAATCTGTGACTCGTGTACAGCAAACGAAGCCCTCAGCTATTAGAGTGTCCGTGATTTGAAACCCTTCGACCACGCCTATGCACTAGTACCGGCCAATGAGTGTCGAGCCACACCTTTCAAGCAACGCCTCCGAGCAGCGTGCCAGCATACAAGCCGACGCCTTTAATCACCTATCAAAAGCCGATTCCACTCTCTTCCTTTCAGGTCATCCTTGACGAATTTTGTAGACTCCAGACGCTGGCAGTTGCACTGACTCTACCATGACCCACCGCACGCTGACCTGTTCTGCCACAATTGCCCTCATCGCCATGTTCATGGGAGCACAACCCGTTCTAGGCCGTAGCCCAAACTCTTGGAATGCCGCGGTGTGGAAAGATACCGGAGACATCACTGAAAGCATCGCCATGCGCGACACACTCGATTCTATGGAAATGGGCGAATCTCCGGATTCCATTGGCATCCACGTCGGCTCCAGCAAGCAGAAGCGAGAACTTCTGCTCGGCTCTGTTCCCCGCCGTGTTTGCGGAGCGAAGCTTGTCAAAGCCGTGGTCCAGATCTGCAATGGATGCATTAGAGCCCCTGGCATGGTCAAGGTTGAGTCCAAACGCACTGGTAAGTGTTTTACGCTTTGGCACCAGAACAGCATCACATTTCCAAATGTTGATCCAAATTCATTGATCTCAAATAAATAAATAAGCTGTAATATCTTCGGAAAAGGTCAGACTAAATACTGAACCGAACAGCCATGCACGTTTTAATCGTGTTACCTTTCAGAATACATCTACAGTGCCAGAAAGAACGAGCAGAGCATCACTAGAATGTGCTGCGCCAACCCGTGCACCAAGGAACTCATCGAATCACATTTTTGTTGCTAAATCCATTGAACACCCGAAGCTCGACCCTGCAGAATCACTTCCAAATTCGTTACTTGCTATGTAGTCTTTGTTAAGTTAAGTCCGTGCAGCTATACTGCATTTCTTCGTCTTTTCTCAATCAAGGTCACTTCGGATTTGCACGGTTGTGTTCACATAAAAAGCACTCATTTCTGCTTAAGATTGCGTGGAGATGTTGCTTCAGCATGAATAAATAAATGATCGCTAGAGAGAACACACCGCGTATGTAAACAAAACAACGAGCCTACGCTTGGAACCATCTTAAATCCCCTGAAACATGATCTATCTTCGTCCTTCAAAGGCGATTCGAGGCACTGGATGTTCCAGGAATTGAAACAAAATAGTTATTCTGTCAGGTTGCGAGACGAAGATATATCGAAGTCTTTCCACATTACGAACAGCTGAATCCGTTTGACATTTCGTCGGAGGTTTAGTCATAAGTCTTTTTCATATTGAAATATTTACATAAATAGATGTTCTGTGGGTTACTCTACAAGCGGTTACACAAAATCAAAATCAAATTACAGCCACCTTAATTTGAGGCGAAAGTTCCTCAAACATTTATTCTCATTTTCCTGTTTCTTAAATGAAAAAAAGGTGCGTATTAAGAAAACATTCACAAAACAGCGCTCCACACTGCGAGCCGATTTATTTCCTCCAGAAAAAACTGATACGAATAGTAATTAGCTCAGTTGTCAGTCATTTGTCAGCTCTTCTTCGTTGTGCAGAATACCGCAAACCGCAAGCAAATAGATTGCCACCCGCATGCGCTCGTGATTAAATTGTGCAGCGACACTGCCAAAGATAAATAGAACTTGGACTCATGAATAAGGACAAGTGCACCGATATCGCGACTCGACACGTTTCCCTATTTGAGGGATCTTCATTGGCAAAATGAAATAAGATTGTCTCAGAAAGACTTTCGGAAGTGGACTTGGCGTCGCCGTCAATCTGGTCGATGAAACGCTAAAGGCTTGGCGTAAAGTTCTTAGCGACCAGAAGCTAACTTTATCTTGTCTGCTAGTGTGTACGCTTTTTTGGCATCTCTAAAATTAATGTGCAAATCGATGGCTCTGAGACGTTTTGTTCAGTTGTGAAACGATTTATTTGAAATTGTCTGTGACAGATGTCCAAATGACGGACAATTTTCGGTTCTTTGCATGGCTTTGGTCGCCAGAACGCCACTCAATTTTGTTGCAAACAACCCCACGGCAACTCCGTTTGCTTACCGTAATTAGTCGCAAGTGCGAACGGTTGCTGTGTCGTTACTCATCGATGAAATGTTGTGGGAGTTTCTAGTCCTCCTATGGGGGCGACTCTTTTTAGTATTATTGTGTAATGTGGTTTCTAATGTGGAATCGTGTCCCTCTTGGAACAAAAAGCCCTTTGAGGGCAGGCGGGACGTCAAGGATCTGTCCTATCAGTGGATTAATTTATTCACATCCATATATCCTTGCTGTTCTCCTAAATATAATTTGGTGAATCCAAACTTTTTGCCCTTTTACGCTAAACGTTTAAAATTTATGCGACCTATAACTTCCTGAAAGAGCCTGTTCAGCGGGAAGACCCTCCCAACTTTGGCTATTCTTCATAACCACCCCCACTTATATTCGTTCTTCCTGTTTTCTTTTGAGCCCTCTATACGGTAGGGTCGACAACGACCATCAGCCATCAGCCAGATACCTCTAGATCTTCCAAAACCTTTTTTTAGATGAAATTATATAAGAAACAAAATTTGTAGTGAAACGATGGCGATGTCTTTACGACTTACGACATCTGTTGGTTATTAGAGCCGTTTGAGTCGGCGAGCCGCAATCGTTGGAACGTATCTCGCGTTGTGACAACGTTTCTTCTATACGAACTCGGGTCAATTCCATTTTTTAAATCCATGCTGTTATTCATTCAAGTGTCAAGACATCAGTCATAGAGAGCATAAGTCGTTGCCACTGCCGTCCAAATGAAAACAGCACTTCTCCTCGCTCTCTTCGCCGTCACCAAAATGTTTACGAAAGTAAGTGACTTAGTTCGCTGGCTTAAATACAGTGGTCTAAGGTCGAAGCTGTTCGTGGATCGCTGGTTCTGAAGCGGACGCATCAAAATTCATTGGAAAACACAGATGTCGACGAGTATTTGGACGAGAGCGATGATAATGGCCGTCTTTTCCCACAGTACGACACGAAAGCCTTCAATAAAGAGGCAGTTTTTGAACAAGGGTATCTCGGACATTCACCTTCTTCATCGTAAACTTTGATATTTGGAGAGAAACTCGGGACTTCCTACACTTTCTGCAGAAAATAGCATACGACCATCGGCAATGCCCTGAAAGCGCGAATGGAGGTTTGTGATGAACGCTATTTTCCCTCAACTTTTTTCAGAAGCGGTAAAGATTTTTGTCTCAATTGTTGTCAGCAATGTGCGAGCTGTATCGGAAGTAACGATGGTAAGGAACACTCGAGTTCGCATATAACCTCACCCACCCCAAGGACTACAACTTAGAGTTGTTCTACCGCGAATCTTGGCATGATGCACGCCTCGTATATGATAAGGAGAAGTTCAAGAATAAATCCGAAATTGCCCTTCACGAAAGCTACACGAATTTCCTTTGGCATCCGGACACTTTCATGCCAAACGCAATTGCGTCAAAGAATCCACGAAAGCAGTCAATATCGCACAGATCGCTTTTGAGGTTTCCTATCTTCGTTAATAGTCTTGCGATCCCAACAATATTCGTTTTCAGGTTACAGGATGATGGGCAAGTCCTTTACAGTCGGCGATTGTCTGTGGTAGCAGAATGTCCAATGGACCTCACATTGTTCCCCTTTGACTCACAGATATGCAAGCTGGGCATTGAGAGCTGTAAGTAAACCACGCTAAATCACAATATCACCTCTTCAGATGGCTATACCGCGGACAAAGTGCAGTATAATTGGTCCCATGGCATTCGAAAAGCGTTAAAGCTGCACAAGATACGGCTACCTGATTTCCAGATCAAAGAAGCCTATGTGACCAGTCATACCGAGTCATATGCAACAGGTGATTTTTTGAGTGTTTGAGAAGACGAATTGAGTGGGCTTGTAGGAGACTACAGTCGTCTCTACGTGTGCTTCGTATTTTCTCGTGCCGCTGGCTTCTGTTTTCTGCAGTTAATAATTCCTTCGACTGCCGTCGTCATAACCTCTTGGGTATCATTGTGGATGGAAAATGAAACATCGTTTCAAGTATGAAATACAGCACCATAATCAAGTCAATTGATTCAGGACATGATATCCATCATACTCACAATCACCTTTCTGCTTTTCTCATACAACGAGGTGATGCCCCGAGTGAGTTACATAAAGGCTATGGATGTATACCTCGGCGTCTGCTTCTGTATCGTCTTCTTTTCGCTCATCAAGTTAGCTGTCGTGAAGTACATGCGGCAGCGACTAAGAATTACTCGGTAATTGCATAAAAGGGCGATGAGTGCGAAGAAGTGGTTCAGAGACACATCCATCGTGGCTGGAATGATGCCAATGATGAGATTAGCTTCCAATGGACTTCCTACGACCTTGCATCCACGAATTAGCACTACCGTTAACCCTCTTCTCATTGACGCTCGACTCACGTAGGTTCCTTCGAAAACTGCGTATTTGTAGATAGGCTGCATGTCTCTAGTCGCTGTGAATCTGCTGTAGAAAAAGGAAGTGATGGTCATAAAATGCGCTCTTTGATGTGTGGCGGTTTTACAATAATCGATGAGCATCACCCATGCTCTTCTGTAGTTAACACATGCATGATCGCACTGTCTAAATGAACACGAGAAAAAGCTTTAGCTCTCCTTAAATGATATAATTCATAAAAGGCACTTGCAGACAGAATGTTGGCTACACGTCTCTCCAAATGGGAAGCATTCCGAGCTCTCCGCGACATCGCGACTCCAAACGCGGGAAATTCATTTTTGAACGCCTCAGGGACATGGAGTTTTCCACTCAATTTATGCGGCGATTTCATTGGATATCACAGGTGATATGCGCGTAGCATGGTTTCCCTCACCAACGGTGCTTTTCAGATGACATTTTTCTTTGGTTTCGTAATATTTTGCCTCTTTTATTTCCTTGTTTACCCAAATATCCACACAACAATCGTCGACCCGGCGTGCCGACGAGAAAACGCCGAGTGGTTCGCCGATATTTTATGATTAATTGTCAGCTTTTTTATTTCGCACACTTTTAATCTCCCATAAAGACGATTCCATCCTTCTTTCACACTCTGCAACACGTGGCCAATTCCAAAGAGTACAGGTTATCGTACAAGTCCGATGTGAGTTTGGATGCTCCGAAGCTACCCAGCTGAATAGCTTGCTCCCCGTCTCTGCGCTTTTCCTAAATGAGTAGATCAAGCATCAAATAGCGACTATGACAAAGAACCTCTGTCGTGAACACCTGCTGCACGGAGAGTCTCACCAGACTTCTCTCCTCAAACTCTGGAGGACATGCATTTGATCCCTTCAAAATACAATAGTCACCTTTGGGCCACTTATCTGCAAGAGCACCAAATTAAGTCACATCACTAGAGGCAAGCCGTAACTTTCTTTCAGTGGAGCATGTTCCCCTTCAGCTTGGCAAACGCTGATCAGAAGCAACGAAACAAACACAAGCGACCAACGATTCATGACTGCTGAAGGTGCTAAAATTCTGAGTGCTTATACGTGACAGTTTATTCAAACGACGAAACGATACAGTTGCCCTTAAAAAAGCACAAACAGAACCGAGGACGGCTACGCAAACAAAATCAAACTGCTCCAGGTTGGAGTTGCATTGAGTCTGCTTCATCTATCGGTCAATATTCAGCCATTCGGTGTTTGATGGGAACTTGATATCAGCGACATCCTTATCACCACTAACAAGTTTCATTTCGATCTTCCACTGGCCCTGAGTGCAAAGAAATATTTGCCGAAACAGTTCAAACAAAAATACCCTGAGCACGTTGTTGATAATGCTTGGAATTTTGGGAAGCTGAATAACACCGGTGAAATTGGCAGTTTGCTCAATTTGGCTAAGGGTGTGTGTTCCAGGAGTGGTGAGAAGAGTGCAAATTCCATTGCCGAGGAGCTGACAGAAATTGAATTGACTAAACAAACATAAAATGTCGCAAGGTCGCGCAATTATGAATTACCAGTCGTTTTTGGGGACAAAAGAGCTGACAGCCACACCATCGCGGCAGACATTTCCGACGAGGAAAGAATTTTTAGCCATGGTCAGCTTGGCGACTCCGTTGGCAGCGAGATCCGTCTTTTCGCGGACAATGACATCGCCGGAAATCAGCTTGATGCTTCCAGGGAAGAACATTTCAGCTTGGGAGCTGAAGCATCTGGGTTTGTCCGACGCATCGTATGTTTGGAGGACGACGTCCTTCAAGTGCACCGAAAGGGTTTCTACAAATAAACTCATAACGGTGCAATGAATCGCTGGTCGCACCGTCGGTAACGTCAGCGAGCTTAATGACATTGTTGACACCATCGACGCAGGATGCCGAAGCCGTGACGAAAATGGCCGCAAGCACAAAGAGAGTCTTCATGACCAAAATACCCTTCGATACTAGGCAACTTCTGTGCAACTCTTATATTCAGTTCTTATATCAGTGAAGTACGACCTGCAGTCGAAAGAGCGATAAGAAGAACAATATTCGCCCACTTGCATCATCACATTGCTAATATGATGACATGCTAGCCACACAAAATTTCCGGCATGCACATTGACCTCTCCAGCAATTTCATGTCAGCATACGCTTGTGTTCTGCTCAGCTTTGTCAACCATCTATTATGTGCACGTCAGTCGGTGGCGACCTCTCGAACAGACACTTATTATATTTGGGACAATTATCCCAGTTGCACCTAGGCGCAATCATTTTCTCACCTTCAAGCCTATTGCGGTCACCATAATAGACGTCAGAGGTCCTCGTTAGACTCCGATCAAGATTGGCCAGTTGCAAGAACTTATTCCAAACCCCGTGTGCAAATGTGTCGTTAAACGGTCACTGAAACTCGTAAAACCCAAGTAAAGTGCACGAACTGAAATTAAGAGGGGAACATTTTTATATTTTCATTAATATTTAATGGCCTTATTTAAGTCCACGTATAGGCCTTTCGATTGGTAATCGATTTGACGAGAGCTCTTAAGAATGAATGAGCTTTGCGCACTTCACTTTCGGAAAAGCAGAGAAGAAATGCCGAAAGTATTATATCATAATTTCCTCTTCCGTGCTCCAATAAACCGGACCACTCTTCTTCTTTCGCATCTTCTAAATGTTTTATTTCGGTCAACTATCGTTCCACTAATCTCCCTTAGCTATCCCACTATGTATTATGGTCTCTTTTCTAATCGGGCAGAATGAAGGAGTCTGAGGATCGAATAACAATCTATAAGCTTGGAGACGTTAATTTCCGTATTTGTCTTTAAGTCGCACAGCAGCCCGAGATTCATAAGTGGGCAATTGGAAAGTTAATCCGTGGATTACTATTGTTCCCTTCTGCAATATTTTAGCATCAATCCGACGTTCTTCATTCTTTGGCGTCCTGACGTTTCGCCTTCGTTACGGATCTATTTAACTCTCCTCTCGGTTGGACGTCTTTTTTAATATTAGACTGATTCCGAGAGAGTCTGTATGAGAGGATGAGCGACAAACGCCTTGAGGCACTATTTTAACGAAGCCCGCCATTTGCAATAAGGGACGCTGTTTGATGAACGCACAAAATAAGAATTCCAAGCTGTACTCATGGCGCCCGTGAACGTTACAACTTGCTGTTCTTCCCTTTAAAGTTACATTTTTGCATTTGTTAATTATTTAATGCCGAACGTGATGACCCAGTTCGAGATGACGGCTGTTTTGACGAAGATGGACACGGACAAGAATGCTTTCCATAGCGCCGAGACGAACGAAGCAGCGATGTGAAAGTAATTCCCGACCGAAAAATGAGTGAATGAGAGCGCAAGGATACGAACCGACAAGGGCTCATCTTCTGTTTCCGATCCGTCCCGATGCAGAGGCTTGGCATCAATCTTGTTTCACGATTGAGTGGTCGCACGGACCAAACAATTACGTTTTGACAATATGCCGCGGAGTCGCCGACCTGTGCCGGCTTAAGAACACTAATCCCTGCCATTTTTAGATTGGCCTACTGAAGAACATATTTTCGAAGCTCTCTGGTGGGATTCTTTCTCACAATGAAGCCTCTGAGGTTCATCCTGTTTGGATGTTTTATTCCGTACAGTGCAGCCCTATCCGAGTATCCATGGACGTTCGACAATGACCTACTTGGAGGTAAGAAATGCAAAGTTTGTGTCAAAAAACGAGTGAAGATTTGAAACTTTTCGAGAAGTTAAACCTCATTGTGCGGCTTTATGACAGATTCTCGTTATAGTCACGGACCGAAGACTTTCAAAAACAATCAAAAAATTCCCACATTTCCGTACAGCGATAACAACCAGGCGCGGAAATCATCATTCAAGGGCTCGACCATGTGCGCTTCCGTCTTCCTCGCTTCCTGAGTGCGCGGAGACAGAGAAGCCATCTTAAGTCGCTCTTACGTCTTCTTCCCGGCAATTAGGCTAATTATGCGTTAGCACATGCGATAAACGCTTGTTTAAAGATCGATCTGGGACTGCAACCAGACCTAACGTCAGAATCCGCTCACGACGACACGCGCTGTTTCCAAGATCCCCTTTGCGACTCCTTCAAACAGCACGAGATTGCCTCAGCGCATCGCGAACGTTTAGAGATTTACTCAAGGCAGCTGCAAATAATTTCATTTACAGAAAGAATAAAACTATTTTACCGAGTCCCTTGCCTCATTCGCCGCGTCGTTCCCATTTATTTCCAACCTATACCCAAACTCTCCACGCGTCGTTTATTTCCTTTATCGAATTCCCACCCTTTCAAATTGGCGCTACATTAATAAATGATGAGAGTTCACACTCCGAAATACGCCGTTGCATAGTCTACGCTACTTTCTGGCTCACTTTTGGGCAGAACTCCTTATGAGTGCCATTTTTCGCGATGTCTTCTCATGAATTCAATTTGGTTTTCTGCTTTTCGCAACCTAACTCTTTGTGACCTGCTGCATGTCAATGCAAACTCATGTACTCCCTCTATTTGTCAGGCCACTTTGCAGATCAACCGTTTTAATGAAGCGGTAGAACGCTAAAATTCAACGGCAAACGACCGTCCGATCATGATATCGTGGCTTATGACAGCCTGTTTTTACCCGTGCATTGTAGGCCCAGATTTCTGGGGACTTCTTAACAAGCACTGGAGAATGTGCACAATGGGTCAAATGCAGAGCCCGGTTAACATCGATCCGTCAAAACTGTTCTACGACGCCGGCCTGTCGCCAATTGTTGTGGACAACAACGTGGTAAATATTTAACGCTTATTTATTCGAAGGTTGCTCGGTCCGTCCTCAGGTCGAAGCTGAACTGCACAACACCGGCCAACTTCCCGTTCTCACAATCAATGATTCGCTCATACTTTCAAGAAATATAAACATCAGTGGGGGTCCAGGGAACCCATACAGGTACCGTATTCACAAGGTGGTCGTTCACTTCGGAAGGGTCATCGACGGAGAGAAAGGTTCCGAGCACACAGTCGATTTTGTACGATTTCCTGCTGAGGTACTTAGCTGCTCAGCTGCGAAAATATTCTCTCTTTTGTTCAGGTGCAACTAATCGCTTACAATACAGACTTGTATGCGAATTTTACGGAAGCCATGACGCAGCCACGTGGGCTACTTGCGATTGCCGTCATCGTCGACGTAAGTTTTACTTTTCTATGACACACTACATACAAAAAAAGTTAACAACAACTGTGTTTAATTCTAAAGAAATAAAAAAAATTTAATTGCCCGAAAGGTCAATTGAATGCAAATTTTGGCTTTCGTAAAGCTTAAACGGCAAAGTTATCTTATGATTATAAAATGAAGGAAATTCTATTTTTCCCTTTTAGAACTAATCGCTGAGCACAGTCATCAAATAACAACAAACAGTAATCTATGCTTGACATATTGTGTTTCAGATTGGAGACGTAACAAATATCGAGTTGAGAAAGCTCACTGTAGCTTCGCAAAGCATAACGTATAAAGGTAATCGCTATCAATAAAAACAGCAAAGCCATTGTGTGTTCAGATTCAAAAACCATGCTGAAGAAGTTCAATGTACATGGACTGCTGCCGAAAACGACAAACTACGTTACCTACGAAGGCTCTCTTACTTTCCCCGGATGCTATGAAACTGTCACTTGGGTGATAATGAACAATCCTGTTTATATAACCAGAGAGGATGTAAGTTCTCTACTCAAAACCAACACCAAAAAGCAATTTCAGCTCCAAATCTGGAACGACCTCCAGCAAACTGAGTTCAAACAGCCAAACCCCGTATTTATGTTTCCCAACTACCGACCGCTCAAAACACTAAATGGACGCCTCCTGAGGACGAATATCAGGGTGAAGTATAAGCGAATGACAACGCAGAGCTGCGCCAGCAACGTCTATCTTGACATGGGATATCAGGCCAACCCGACAAGATCTCACCATAGGCGTCACGCGCTGAACGACAACGATTCGCATTCTGCTCTGCCGATGGACAAACTGGATTCCCGAGGCGATTTCTTAAAAAACATGGAATCTTTCGATTACATCTGATCTCACGTAAATAATACGATCTCTGTCTTCGGGTAATGCTACTTTGATTTGCACTCTTTTGTACCGCCATCTCTTTCGAATCTGAATTGTATTATAGTATGCTCAATACGCCCTTTATCAAAGCATTGTGCTTTATCACCATTACAATGTTTGTTCAATTTGAGGGAAACCAGTGGAAGCGCACATTTGTTTGTTTTTTATTCACACAACCACATAAAATACAGTTATTTTCAAGAGAGCGGTGAAATGAAGGAGTGGATAGACAAAGTCGGTATATATGAGGAAATATAGAAGAATCTGAAAGCATCATCAGATCGAGAGATTTCGAGAAGATGTAGTGCTGGACTAATTCAAGCGATCAAGAAGATCGCGGTATTCCTTGCTCTGGAGGAAACGCACGTACGGATCGTTCTTAAGAATCTCTTCGATGTGCTTCGTAGCCCCATCGAACAGAGTCATGTCCACCTCCTTGTTCTTGACTCTACGCGCGATCATTTCGCGCATTCCATACGGCAAGAATATCTAAGAATCGTTCATCTTGAAATTAGGTGTGAACGCCTCGACTCACTTCGTTCGAAGTACCCTCCGTAAAGTACTCCTGGAAGATGCTACGAGCCATATTTTGCATGGCCACACTGCGATCAGGCTGTGTGTGGAATTCAACCACTGCTTCCCAGAACTTCAGATTCTCCTCGGCGTGAATTTCGCGAAGGAACCGACGAAAGTAGTGCCGACCAATCTAATGACCATCATTAGTGATATGGAGTTTTGTTGTTCGGTCACCTGATTTCCCAAAAGTGCTTGGAAGTTCGTTTCCCAACGTTCAGCATATGAACGGGGAAGCAATGCCTCAAGGTACTTCAGATACACATCAGATCGCCGGAAGCGCGGAAACTGATCATTTTCGAGGAGCTTGTACACCTCCTTCGCTCCTTGGTCAAAGCACTTCGAATCCGGATTGGGATTGTCCGCCTGTTTTTGGATTGCCTGTGAAGCAAAAAACAAGATTAGCTCAGTATCCCAAATGGAAAATAACCTTCATCGCAACACTGCTAATATTAATCCCCGGCGACAGCTGTCCGAGAAACTCCTTGATGAATTTCGATTTCTCTTCGGAATCCGTCATTTTCTTGTACTTTTCGATAGAATCCACGAAGAGAAGGTTCTCCTCAGCCAAAGCTTCGTGGAGAAAGCAGTGAAAAAGTTGACGTCCTTAATGGCCGGAACGTAATTACGGGATGGCTGTATTTACTTTACTACCTTTCGCATCTCTCAGCAATTCTCTAACAGTGCTGCTACTCCAGGCTGCCGCTCGAGGATATTCAATGCCATCAGTAGATGGCAACTGAGGAGCCGGCCGTTCAACGCACGAACCTTTCTCGAACATGTTGGGCTGCTGAAATGAAGGAACCTTCAGAACATTCAGGTGTAGCTTTGTAATTTAATGGGAAAATGACGTTTCCGCTGTGAATTGCACTTTACTTGCCGTGGGACTCCTGTGATCACGTGCAAATACTCGCGGATTAAAAATTCACCATGGGTTAAGTGAAAACTTGCCATTGTTGGTTTTAGGGTAGTTTTCTTTTTCCTGGGGGCCAGCACTGCTTGCGGACCTCTGGAAGCGTTAGAGTTGGGCTCTTCTAGAGTTTTTTGAGTGTTGTTAGGTTCTTCCTGGACTGGGGGAAGATCCTCGGTAGCAACCTTTGTCGGGACACTGAAATGAAATACTGAACTAAAACGCTTAAATCCAAGCTCGTCTCATCCGCCTCTCGGACAAGGCGCGACGGCAAGAGCGCTGCCGCTATTTCCATTATACCTATCAACGCAGGTGTTTTCACAAGCGTGGAAAGACAATTACTCCCGCTTCAATTAATGTTTACGAGATGCTACTAAATGATCGGCTGCTAAAAGGTCCTCGAGAAGGATAGTAATGTAATTAAAATATACACCGTTGAAATAACGCTCGGAGACGTTTAAATGGTAACGTTCACTAATCTGGGAATATTACATGACACCTGTACTTGATGAATACAATTCCGCGGATGCCTTTTAGTGCACGTGAACCTTCTGAGTCGTAGAAAATCGGGAATGAAATTCCCATTGGAGTAAGACACTGGCGCACCGTCGCCCCGGTAACACACGCCATTGAGGAATTTCGCCGTTAGCCAAACCGCGTACAGGCAAGAGTAATTTATTTACAGCTGAATTGATTCAGGAGGCCGTCAAGGCAGGTCTACATTCGCCTGCCCATTTTCCGAGGTCCAGCTGAACGCTACCCACCGAGAGCAAGACTCTGGTGAACATGAGGTTTACTTATGCTAAAGATGTGATGTGCAATCTTTTGAACAAGAACAAAAGGGGCGTCTTCTGAACATTAGGATATACGGACACTCAAGTCCACCTTATTGTCAATGTTCAATAGCCACTGATTATGCCCTTTCTAAATACAACTTAATTAAAACGAACAATTGTATAGCTTTCACGCAACTGTGAGAACATTCTGGCTAACACATTCGATTAACAATTTCATAGAGCAGTGCTGACGTTTGAGTATCAAAAAAATAACGCTACCAAACGACGAACGTATCCCCGAACTACCTTTCGAATTCGACTCCTCCTTTACAGTAGTTGCGCCACATGTAAAGTGATGAGTTCCGTGCGCTTCACACCTATAAAATCGATTTGTACGAATTGATAATAGCACACTGTCACGCAACCACGATATGCGGAACCGCCTCCTTGGAAAAGAACAAATCTATATTCAATTACGCCACACGTCGATGCAAGACCGTCGAGTAGCCAAAGTTCGATAATGAACAAATTTCTAGAGGTAGGGTGCCGATAAGAGGATTTTTCGAGTATAGGCATGTAAGCATGCGTGTGAAAGAAGCGTTGGGAATAAAGACGGAAATAAAGGTTTCCAGGTGCATTTGAAAAGGGGATAGAAGTGCATAGCAAGTAAGGATCCATTGTTTTGCTTCGCGCTTGTGAGTTAATAAATTTCACACTAGCGCGCTTCGTCACATCTAAATGAACAGTAAGGGCATCTGCTCACTCAGGAATACTGTGAATTCAATAGATCCTATAAAAGAAGGGCAACAGTTCACGGCAACTCGGAGTTCGCAAATGAAACAAACTGTTCGGACGGTTGTAGTTCTAAGCGTACAACGAATGACGTACGCTTCAAGCACGGAAGTCGAATTTATGTGACACGCGGATTCAGAATCGTTAATATATCACCGCTACTAGCAAAATAAATTAATTCTAAGGGAAACCACCTTCCCAATAAACGAATTAATCGCTGACGTCAGCGCTCCATTTGCTCACGAACTCAATCGTTGTCAGAATTACGAAGGCGTACAATGCAAGGATACCGCGAAGGAAATTCGTCCGCTACACTTAGCTATTGCCGGCTATGAGATCTCACTGTAACTGAGACGTATGGAGAATAAAGGAAAGTGATTCAACAATAATTGGATTGTTTTCCTACATAACCTGAACGTCAGTTCGATTTCTCATTACATCATACACAATTGTTTCTGTGCTTTTGTAAGCTCAAATGTTGTTTACCGGTTTCTCGTTGATACACATACAGTGCATCCAAAGACAGTCTCAAAGTTCACAAGGCTGACTGGTCTCAAAATCACCCGCACACAATTCTCCAATCCATTCGTAAGAAACGGACTGCTTCGGTAAGGGCCATGTCTCCTGTTTCATCCATGTTACAACAACAATAATCGCTGCAAAAAGATAGATCGAAAAAGTGGCAAGAATTATGAACCTACCTATTGAGGTTGATTATATTGGGTTGATCCATGAACCCAGTATATAATAGGTTGGTTCATGAAAAAATGAATGAAAAAAATGAAATGAAAAATGGCTGACGATTTATTTGGTAGTTTATTAACATATACGTATGTCTATCATTCCCGGTATACACCGTTTGACTGAACAACTGCAGCCCACTTCTCGGGCAAAATCCGGATTTCTCATTCGTAGAATATGTGGAGGTTCAAGTCAAAAATTATTTGTAGTCCAATTTTCGACCGCTTTATCTTGTTCTAAGTAGTTTCCTCTGATGTCTTAATATGTGGATGAGTACAGACGACATTAAAATACACCGAAGATAGTGATATGAGCACAGCAAATAGGAATCTTTAAGCTCAAAATGGAGAACCTTGTGGAGGCCAACTTGGAAACATACGGTCCTAGTCCTACGGAGCCTAAGCCAAGCCGAGGTCTAGGACATATCCAAAGTTAATATACGCTCAGTTCGACTTCAGATGTCTAGATGTGCGTCTGGAAGTGACTATTTCTTCGAGTGGCGATTTTGCCGGGGCGCCATGATAAACACAGCGATAGGTGCGTTCAACAAGTAAGTCCCAACGATATACGTGGTTGAAGACAGTCGCCGTCTATCACACAACTAACACCACAAGCGTCCGCTACATCACGTCGCATTTTACATTGTCTATATGTCTAGAATCTGTCTGTATGTCTAGAATCTGTCTATATGTCTAGAATCTGTCTATATGTCTAGAATCTGTCTATATGTCTAGAATCTGTCTATATGTCTAGAATCTGTCTATATGTCTAGAATCTCTCTGTATGTCAAGAATCTGTCTATATGTCTAGAATCTCTCTGTATGTCAAGAATCTGTCTGTATGTGTAGAATCTGTCTATATGTCTAGAATCTCTCTGTATGTCAAGAATCTGTCTGTATGTCTAGAATGTGTGTATGTCTAGAATCTGTCTGTATGTCAATAATCTGTCTGTATGTCTAGAATGTGTGTATGTCTAGAATCTGTCTGTATGTCTAGTATGTGTGTATGTCTAGAATCTGTCTGTATGTGTAGAATCTGTCTATATGTCTAGAATCTGTCTATATGTCTAGAATCTGTCTATATGTCTAGAATCTCTCTGTATGTCAAGAATCTGTCTGTATGTCTAGAATGTGTGTATGTCTAGAATCTGTCTATATGTCTAGAATCTGTCTATATGTCTAGAATCTGTCTATATGTCTAGAATCTCTCTGTATGTCAAGAATCTGTCTGTATGTCTAGAATGTGTGTATGTCTAGAATCTGTCTATATGTCTAGAATCTCTCTGTATGTCAAGAATCTGTCTGTATGTCTAGAATGTGTGTATGTCTAGAATCTGTCTATATGTCTAGAATCTGTCTATATGTCTAGAATCTGTCTATATGTCTAGAATCTGTCTATATGTCTAGAATCTGTCTATATGTCTAGAATCTCTCTGTATGTCAAGAATCTGTCTGTATGTCTAGAATGTGTGTATGTCTAGAATCTGTCTGTATGTCTAGAATGTGTGTATGTCTAGAATCTGTCTGTATGTCTAGTATGTCTATCATCCGCATTATGCATGTCCTGTTCTTTGTTACGATATTTAGCCAATTGGAAACAGGAGCGTTAGCCGACTGATGATGTGACGGATTCACCTTTTTAAGATCTGCTCATTTTAAGAGTCTCACTCGTGTCGCGGTGGCGAGCGGTCTCTCCCTCCGGGCGCTCTCTGAGTGTCTGGTTGGTCTGATGGTAAACCCTGTGGCAGTTGTGAGTTTTTCGGCTTCCAGAGGGAATTGGGACACCCGGAAGCCGTGGTCCCACCACCGCTGACAAAAAGATGTCCGACATCAAGAATCCGACCACGTGAGAAGTCATCCCGAAGGTCGCCGACGCTCTGAGGACGCCACCACCATCGAAGACGCAACTCCCGGACCACGGACCATCAGATTCGAGCACAGAAGCGTGCGCTGTGCCGCAAACGATGTTCTGCTCCTGAATCCGAAGATTTGGCGATTCCCAGAAGCTCCATGCAGCGCTCCGCCACCCACCGGTTCGACATGAACGCAACGCCAGGGATGAAGCCGTCTGCCAGACATCCTCTGTTTGTCTATTTTCGGTGTCGTGCAAGGCGAAATTCTTTTGATTCACGAAATAAAGTCATGTAAAGTCATGTTGTGATGTATGACGAACATAGCGATAGGTGCATTCAGCAGTTAAGACCCAACGATATACATGGTTGAAGGCAATCGCCGTCTATAACACAATTAATACCCTACGCAGCCCGCACATCACGTCGCATTTCTCAATCTCGAAGTCGCAGGTTAAGTACCAACAGGATAGAATGGGCCTCGAAGATCAGATGGAATGCAATGGCCGAATAATATGGAAGAGTTCACTGTGCTGAGCAACGCGCCCATCGATTTTGCCCTGTGACGAAATACTAAAAAATTAAAGGATGTTTATAACATCGGCCATTTTCTCTGGATCAGCCCAATACATCACTGTACTCTGTGTTTATAATATCACTTCATAAACTTTTGAAATGCACCAGAAAGATTTCAGGGAGGTGAAACATCTAGTGGCAGTTCGCTATCAGGTGATTCACAGAAGAATTTGCCGCTGTTTGCTCTGGAATGTTTGTTCTTCCGCTACCGCTCTTTTTTCAGTGTGTCCTGATGCAATTCTGTTTGCTTTTCATGAAGATAGCGACTTAGCGTATTGTTTCACCAACTGTGTGAACTACTCAATACCTGTGCTTTCTCTCTCTTTGTAAAGCGTGGCTCTCATGCAATTTGCAACTTCATCATCTACTGCCCTTCTGATATACTAGTTACACAGATAACATCGTATTGTACGTGCCCGAAATATTTTTTTTATTATTAAGCCCTACAATTGGTATAACACAGTTTGATATGTTAGGATTTATATAATTCATTCATAGTTCGATAATCTGAAGACAGTAACAAAAAGCGGTCAATTTTAACCGAAGGTCTAACGATTTTTCCCGTTATCTGTGTCAGCAATTGATAAGAATTTATAGTTTTTATCAGCCCCCAAGTCAGCTGACTGAGTTTGGCTGTCATTCCTCATTACCGCGGTCGGTCAATAATTTCATGTGCTTCTGAACCACGACCACCTTTAGCCTTCCCTGCATTGTCGTTCCCTTGCGTAATAATATGTCTTACTCCTCGTGAGGTATTAGTCAGCGGGTGATATCACTCTGCTGTGGGTCGACGCCGTATGTCGAAAGCAAACAGTGAGAAAGTTGTGCTGGCATACCTGCCATATATGGATTTCAAAGATATTCCGTCTTCATTAATTACAAAGAACAATTCGCGCTGTAGGTTTGCAAACATAAAATTTGTTCAAACGTTTCTCTTATTGAATAACATAAAGGTTATGCAGATTTCATCAAGTTCAGCGGTGATTTTTTCGTCTTTACGAATCGGCACGATCACGCCATCTCAAGGCTGTGTCATCCTCCGCCATGGTGAAACCATCGCAGCGAGTATGGAAGGACGTGATGACGTGACGACGCGCTGGCGACGTTCCCTTGGTGCCTCTGCCCAGTTGTTTAGCATTCGCAGATTTCAATGACTGCACTCAAAACTAATGTAGCGTGCACTACCCTATAACGGCGCCAGACCCTCTCGAAAATGAACTTCGCAAAAATCGATGGTTCAGCGATGGATTTATGGGAAGAAAAGGCTGCTGCAGCTGATGTGTCCAGCCGTCGGTCTTTCGTGTTTATGCGCTGCTAGCGGCAGACTGCTGGGTGCATTCGGCTCGTCCGTTTGTGCGATACGGCCTCGCGTTTGACGACTGGCGCGGTAGCGGAGAAAGACGCACAGACAGCGAGGGGATCAATGAGAATACACACGAAGCGCGGGCACAGCGCGATGCCGGTTCTGGGCCACACCGCTCGTGCTCTTGGCTTTGCGCCGTCGAAATCGACTGGCCAAAAGGTGACTTCTGACGAGATATAAGTGCACGTGCGTGTTCGCGTTACAACAATCGCATGATCCTGTAGATGGACACAAGGCCGCAACAACTCGGCGTTGCGACGTTATCCTACAGCGTTTTCCCCGAACCGGCAATGTTGCCGTCGGTTTGCACTGCAACTGTTTGTCCGCTTGTCGCCAATAATCCCTGCGCTCGCTCTCGCACGCTCTTCCGGTACTGGTTTTCCGGCTAGCGGGTGATTTTTCATTATTGCAATCCAAATTTTCGCGCATATTTTTCTTGAATTGAACAGAACTATCAATTACGATTGGCGATTGTATTCGTGGAGTGCTTTGCGATTCATCGCGCGCTATTGATTATTTCAACCACATTTGCTCTATTCTATATCGGATATTGTTTTGATTTTGAGTGTGCTGAATGTGTGCTAAGATTTTTTCGGATTTCAGGCTATCAGGGCAACAAGATCTGCCTTGGGATGCTAACACTCATCGAGCCTCCTGGTGCGAAACGAGGTGTGGTAACTGGTGTTGCACACAACAGTAGATCCGCACAACATCTTCTGAATTTAGCCGGTAAAGATGACGATTTTGTTGACGAAGAATTCGTCCGTCTGCAGAGTCCCGGTGGCGTTGACGTGAGTGCATGCACTTTCATTTTAAAATCTCAAATTTATTCTTCCTTTTAGTGCCTTGATAAGCTGCTGATAGGGAATTCCGATTCAGGTGATTATTCGGAAAAATGGAAGAGAGAGTTCGCCCAGCGACCAACATGGTGCGATGCGGACATGACGCTTCAACAAATTCAACGGGTTTGTACTAACTTCATGAAAGGTGATCCAGAAACCAATTTAGGGAAAAGCATTTGGGAGCAAGGCTGCGCTCTATTCGCGCAGTTTTATCCAGCGCTGTCTCTTCTGGCTGGGATGTTACGTTCAAAGGAAATCGTTCTTTGTGATTAGCGTCATCATGATGCTGTTTTCATTGTCGTGTTACGGGTTACAGTATGTAAAGATCGAAACTGATATAGTTAAATTGTGGGTTGCCAGTAAGTTTCGCCGTGAAATATTCATGCTCTTTAAACCGCGCATTTGTTTAGAAGGTGGACGCTTAGATGCGGAGCTGACTTATCTCTCCAATATGGAGACGAAGTATGGTAAAACAAATTGGACAGAGTCGGATGATCTTCATTGGATACGTGAGCAAACCGATGAAAAGTTAGCAAATCTTGCCCAAGAGAAACCATCGGAAGGTGGATACCAGGTATTTAAGCCCTCCTACATTTTATCACCGTTTGCTCTCTTCAGGTCGTTATTCAAACCGCGGAAAGCGACCACGAAAACATTTTGACACGCGATGGTCTCTTGCGACATGTTGATCTTGTCTCTGAAATTGCTGGACTCGCTGTCAACGTTGACGGATTGTACGTGTATTGTGCTATTGTTTATGTGCTACCATTTGCGGTTTTAGCAATTGGACCCTTCGAGATATTTGCTTCAAACCTGGCGGCATTGATCCAGCAAAAATGACTTCAGATGTTCGAGATTACGCTCCAATCCTAGAGAAGCTCATGCCTTGTGTATGGATAACACCTTTGGACTGCTTTTGGGAAGGTGCGAAGCCCATTGGGCCTGATCCACCTTTAACGTCTGAGTGTGTACATATTAACAAGTCGATCAGTACACATCCGTTTTCAGGGAGTTGGGTCTCGTTGCATATCTCTTGAATACAGCACACGATTTGCCAGTTTCGTGGTCAACGTTCAATCCTGAAGAGGTCGTTAAATTGTTTAAAGACATTGCTGATGACATGGGCACTTTGGCTTCTTCTTTTGAAACGGTAAGAAAAAAATTGAATATTCTGATTGTTTTTATGTTTCAGTCCGGAATCGGCCAAGGCTATATCGACCGGCATTGCATTGACCCTTACAACCCAGACTGTCCATCGACAGCGCGTAATGCGTTTGATTACTGCAAATATTTCAACAAGTATAAGGAATATTTGAATAGTACCGGTCAGAAGTTCCATCTCCAACCTGATAGATTTGATCCGTACATGCTCAACAGTAAGTAGATAACGGCCTTTAACTATTTTTCAGTATGTTTTAAATGACGCGTAATAGTTACAGAACCGTCGAGAACTGACGATTTTGATTTCCTGGAAGATGAATCTGACAACCTGAATGGTTGGTCACGTTTTCGTATAACGTTGCTTAGTGTCGTTGCACATTCGCGGCATGCTGTGTGTTATTGCACTACGTTATTGTTGTACGAAAAAATGAGCATGAAATCAAACCGAGCTTAGTGAATAGTTTTAACTGTGATCCATGCGACCGCTTATTGCACTATCGCTTTAATGGAAAGCTTCCCAAGCTGTATGCAACTATATCAAGCATATAACACATATTATAGGCGAATCATGCACGAATTATCGGCGCTCATTTATGACAATGATTCGTAACAAATCAATTGCTCTAGAGTTCATGACTGAGGTAAGTTCCTATCGTGCCCCAGAAATGTTCCAACAACTTTTGTAAATGTGTCTAGGACGAGCTTCCGAAGCTGCCTGATTACGGTTCAATCATGAAAGGTGGATGCCGAGGCTTTGCTCGTAACATCCTACGCTGGCCGCAAGATATGATTATTGGAGGGGCTAAAGAAGAGCTCGGTCGCGAAAACACTTCGATCACTGCGGACGCTCTCCAAACTGTGTTCCTTGTCGCGTCAAGTGAAGACTTATACAAGCGTTTTAAGGTGAGATCAACGACATCCTGGATATGCTCGTATCTGAAACCCTATATTTCAGGACTCTCCACGTTTATTCTCATATGCATTATATGAATGGACCCCGCGAAAAGCTGAGGAGGTTATTCTTACATGGCAGCGGGCATTCACAAAGAGGATATACAACCACCCTTTGAATTTCCTGAAGAATGATACCACCTCAGCGGCGGGCGGTGCAAGCCGTGCACGTAGGATCATACATCCTCTTGCTTCGACGTCAATGGCCGATATGCTGGAAGAATTCTGTCAGTTTAACTACACGGTTATTTTTGTGGGGTATTTCTTGATGGTACGTGAATTCATGCGTGCGCAACTTTAACGGTTTTGTTCCAGCTCATGTACGCAATATACTCGCAAATGAAGCGAGATGGATATTGTTTATTGAACATTAACTCGTCGATGGGACTTGGTTTTGCTGGGGTATTAACTGTTACATATGCCAGCATTTCTGGTCTGGGGTTGGCAACGTGGCTGGGCATTGAGTTTAACGCCGCAACTACCCAGGTACATGGGATTTGTTCTTTTGTACCTACAAACGTTTTATAGATTGTGCCGTTCCTTACGCTCGGAATTGGAGTCGATAACATGTTTATGTTACTTCATAACTACCATGAAGTTACCTCCAATGTGAAGAAGAATGAGATTGGCGTTCTTATGAAGGAAACAGGGATGTCCATTCTCATGACTTCCATAAACAATATTTTATCGTTCCTCGCGGGAACTTTGTTGCCAATTCCTGCGCTTCGATCTTTCTGTGCACAGGTATAATACCGCGGAATTAACACGTGAAGACGTAACGAACATTTTCCAATTTCAGTCATCCATTCTTCTCACCTTCAATCTTGTTGCTATTATGACCGCATACCCTGCAATGATCGCTATGGATTTGCGAAGGAGGAAGCAGAACAAGCGAGATTTATGCTGTTGGGTGGTTTCCCATAAAAGTATAGATGATGAGGATGATACGTTTACATCAAGTCCAAAGTTAATAGAAAAGCACGTATATGTACGTATCATCTTAATTAGGTCTTAAGTTTTTTTCTCAATTAAGGAGAAAACAGTTACAAGTGAAAAACCTTCGTATCACGGTTTAATTTCTATAAACGGTGTGGATGACGATGAAGAGAATGACGTTCGCCCATGGACTCTCCACGCTTTCCTACGAAATTACTATATTCCCTTCATAAAGTGGCGGATCACAAAGGTTGGTGTGCATTTCTTGGATATTTTCATTAATTATATGTTTTTGCAGATCATAATTTTGCTACTTTGTGGTGTGATGTTCGGCTGCGGATTGTGGGGAATTCACCGTTCATCTATGGGATTAGAGCTCTCGGACGTTCTTCCCGAACATACCGCCCCAGCTGCGTTTTTGAAAGCTCGGGATAAATACTTCAGCTTCTATCCCATGCATATAGTCCTTCGAAGCGAAAATTTTGATATTGCTCAGAAACAAAGTTTAATCGATCGTCTCCATGGAGCTATCGGTATTTTAGTGAACGGCATATTATAGTATAGCTAATGCGGGTATTTGTTTTAGGGCGTTCAAGATATGTTGTGAAACTAGCTGATGGAAAGCCAAGTGAGAAGTATTGGTTGGAAATGTTTCGGGAATGGCTTCAACGTCTCCAAACAAAATTTGAGAAATTCAAAACGACTTCAAGCAATGTGACCGCGGACATACGGTTGCAGGACGATCCCGAGGTGAAAATAGCTTATTCACTTCTGTGCAGTTACGGGGAGTCCTACGACTGTTATCGAGCTGAATGGGTGTCGTTAGTCGATGACGTTGGAAACATCAGAGAGGACGGATTTTATAATTATCTCCACGCGTGGTACGAATACGAAAGCATGTTGTATGCGGTCTCCCAAGCGACGTTCTATCCTGTTCCACGGAAACTTCGACAAGGTGCAGAAGACAAATATCTGTACTATGTTCCACCTACGAAAAAAATCGTCTACAGTCAAATCCCGTTCTATTTAAGTGGTCTGACCGACACACCCGTAATTGTGGAGATGATAAAGGTTTGTTGCTGCGAGTAGATTTAGCATTATCAGTCTAACGAGCATTCTTGCAGGAAATTCGCGGTATTTGTGATGAATATCAAGCTCTCGGAATCGATACTTTTCC
This sequence comes from Steinernema hermaphroditum, assembly GCA_030435675.1. Lineage (NCBI taxonomy): Eukaryota > Metazoa > Nematoda > Chromadorea > Rhabditida > Steinernematidae > Steinernema > Steinernema hermaphroditum. Next base: position 8,432,160 of record CM059625.1, on the reverse strand, counting down.
CCATGGAATCGCCTTTACGTTCTGGGAACAGTATTTGCATCTCAATGATAACCTGATGAATGCCATCAGCATCATAATGGCGGCTGTCTTTTGCGTTATCTCCCTGTTGCTGTTTAACCCGTGGGCGGCCTCTTGTATTATGCTGATACTGATTCTTATGACTGTTGAACTTGCTGGCTTCCTTGGATTCGTTGGCATCAAATTGAACCCTGTGTCAGCTGTGACGCTGATTACCGCTGTCGGAATAGGTGAGTAACGTTTACATTGCGGAAAGAATTCGAGCTTCGGGTTATAGGTGTCGAGTTCACTGCCCATGTGGTTTTTGCCTTCTTAACGTCACTCGGAGATAGAAATGAGAGAATGGCGGCTGCTATCGACCGTGTGTTTGTTCCTGTTATCCATGGTGCTCTGTCAACCCTCCTTGGTATCGTCATGCTGGCTTTCTCCGAATTTGAGTTCGTTGTAAAATACTTCTTTGTCGTGATGTTTGCTTTGATCATTATCGGATTGATTAACGGACTGGCACTGCTGCCTGTGCTGCTATCCCTCATGGGTCCTTCTTGTGAGGTGAGGGTTACATTTGTATACCAATGCTCAATCCTTCTATTTAGATACGACCATGTGAAGGAAACAAGAAGAGGTTATCCGTACCCCCTTCAATACGAGAACGAAACAATATTATGGCAGGACATAGGTAGATGCTCGTTTCCTTGTATCTCCTACGGAGCTTTATATGAAGGGTCGCTTGGTCTCAAACATTTTGTGATGTGTTTCCACTTTTCATGTTGTAATTTTGTTAAGTTGCATAATAATGTAATGATCTTTGTTTTTTTCCGCAGTTCCGCCAGATTTCCATTCCCCTTCTAGTCTTCGCCTTATTCAGCTGAAACAGTAGTTGCAATCAACAACAACGCAACCTAGGCGTCTCGAAGAGGGTCAGATCCCACAAACTGAAGTGCCTCCGAGGCGTTTCCCGTGCAGAGGTGCCTCGAAGAGTGTCAGATTCCCCCGAAAGAAGTGCCTCCGAGGCGTTTCCCGTGCAGAGGTGCCTCTTAGAGGGTCAGATTCCACCAACAGAAGTGCCTCCGAGGCGTTTCCCGCGCAGAGGTGCCTCTTAGAGGGTCAGATTCCACCAACAGAAGTGCCTCCGATGCGTTTCCCGTGCAGAGGTGCCTCGTAGAGAGTCAGATCCAACAAACAGAACTGCCTCCGAGGCGTTTCCCGTGTAGAGGTGCCTCGAAGAGTGTCAGATCCAACAAACAGAAGTGCCTCCGAGGCGTTTCCCGTGTAGAGGTGCCTCGAAGAGTGTCAGATCCAAGAAACAGAAGTGCCTCCGAGGCGTTTCCCATGCAGAGGTGCCTGTTATAGGGTCAGATTCCCTCAACAGAAGTGCCTCCGAGGCGTTTCCCGCGTAGAGATGCCTCGTAGAGGGTCAGATCCAACAAAGAGAAGTGCCTCGGAGGCGTTTCCCGCGTAGAGATGCCTCGTAGAGAGTCAGATACAACAAACAGAAGTGCCTCCGAGGCGATTCTCTTGCAGAGGTGCCTCGAAGAGTGTCAGATTCCCCCAACAGAAGTGTCTCTGAGGCGTTTCCCGTGTAGAGGTGCCTCGAAGAGTGTCAGATCCAACAAACAGAAGTGCCTCCGAGGCGTTTCCCGCGTAGAGATGCCTCGAAGAGTGTCAGATCCAACAAACAAAAGTGCCTACGAGGCGTTTACCGTGCAGAGGTGCCTCTTAAAGGGTCAGATTCCCTCAACAGAAGTGCCTCCGAGGCGATTCCCGCGTACAGGTGCCTCTTAGAGGGTCAGACTCCACCAACAGAAGTGCTTCCGAGGCGATTCCCGCGTACAGGTGCCTCTTAGAGGGTCAGACTAGCCGCTCAGGCCTCCTACGGCGGCCTTCACGTCTAGGTTGCTTTATGCTAAATGCTTTTGCTTTTTCCCCGTGCGAAATGCTCAATGCTTTCATGCTTTTTGCCCCCCTCTGACCCTGCTATATGAAACTGTCTCGTGTCTGATCTGACCACGATGTCTGAAACTGATGCTGTCTACGTCTACACTCCACCGCTCCATTCCACACATTCTCAAATCAACTGCCCGATCAATGCATCATCCCATGCACCCTTCATACTCATCCTTCTAAGATCCTCAGATGCTTGCTTACCTCTGCCCCGGTGCAAGCCTTGTCCCTTCCCCGGTCCATGCTCATTTCTGCCGCAGTCAATGTCCCATCCCCTCTTTCTTCATGTGTGATCCGATGAATACCTATCCCCATGCCTAAGCTCGGATTCTCACATGCTCGCTCAGAGGCCCCGAGATGCTCAGAGGTCTGCTCCGATGCCTGTTCAGAGGTCTGCTTCGATACTTATCGCCTGCTTAAATCATCAAATGCCCGATCAGATGCTTAGATGCGCACAGGTGCTCAGCTGATCAGATGCATGCTCCAATCCCATCCATTCCCGACCTTATCCTATGCTCCGCTCTTGCCTTACCTCTGATCCGATGAATTCCTTAACTTATCCTCGACCCATGATTGATCCTAACCCCGCACCATGCTCACTTATTTTCCGGTCCATGCCTCAGCTGTCCCCCTATCCGATGCTTGCGCAGAGTCCATGCCACACAGTATGCCCGTCCATGCTCATCTTGTTACCGATCCAAGCTCACCTTTTCTCCGGGCAGCTCAGATGCTCAGGTGCCCGCTCACATGCTCAGGCCCTGAGATGCCCTGATGCCTACCAGGATACTTAGATGCCCACTCTGATGCTCGCTCAAATGGTCACATGCCCGCTCAGATGCTCAGAAGACTGTCATGGTGCTTAGATGCATGCTCAGAGGCCTTCTACGATGCTTACATGCCCGCTCAGATGCTTGCTCCGATGCTCGCCTAGATGCCTAGGGCACTGGTTAGATGCTTGCTCCGACGCTCCGATGCATAGAAGACTGCTGAGATTCTTTCTCCGACGCTGTGATGCTTGCTCAGATGATACCTAGAAGACTGCTGAGATGCATGCGCGACACCCGCTAAGATACTTAGATGCCCGCTCAGATGCTTGCTCCGATGCTCGCCCAGATGCTCCGATGCGTGCTCAGGAGATCAGATGCTCGCTGGGATGCTTAGATGCCTGCTCCGAGGCCTTCTACGATGCTTAGATGCTCGCTCGGATGCTTAGGTGCCCGCTCAGATGCTTGTTCCGATGCTGGCCCAGATGCTCCGATGCGTGCCCAGGTGATCAGATGCTCGCTCAGATGCTTAGATGCCCTCTCGGACGCTTGCTCCGATGCTCGCCCAGATGCTCCTATGCGTGCTCCGGAGATCAGATGCTCGCTCAGATGCTTAGATGCCCTCTCGGATGCTTGCTCCGTTGCGCGCCGAGATGCTTAGATGCGTGCTCAGGAGTTCAGATGCTCGCTCAGATGCTTGCTCCGATGCTCGCCCAGATGCTCCGTTGCGCGCCCAGGTGATCAGATGCGTGCTCAGGAGATCAGATGCTCGCTCAGATGCGTAGAGGTGCCTCGAAGAGTGTCAGATTCCCTCAACAGAAGTGCCTCCGAGGCGTTTCCCGCGTAGAGATGCCTCGTAGAGAGTCAGATCCAACAAACGGAAGTGCCTAAGAGGCGTTTCCCGTGCAGATGTTCCTCTTAGAGTGTCAGATTCCCCCAAAAGAAGTGCCTCTGAGGCGTTTCCCGTGTAGAGGTGCCTCGAAGAGTGTCAGATTCCCCCAACAGAAGTGCCTCTGAGGCGTTTCCCGTGTAGAGGTGCCTCGAAGAGTGTCAGATTCCCCCAACAGAAGTGCCTCTGAGGCGTTTCCCGTGTAGAGGTGCCTCGAAGAGTGTCAGATTCCCTCAACAGAAGTGCCTCCGAGGCGTTTCCCGCGTAGAGATGCCTCGTAGAGAATCAGATCCAACAAACAGAAGTGCCTACGAGGGGTTTCTCGTGCAGATGTTCCTCTTAGATTGTCAGATTCCCCCAACAGAAGTGTCTCTGAGGCGTTTCCCGTGTAGAGGTGCCTCGAAAAGTGTCAGATTCCCCCAACAGAAGTGCCTCCGAGGCGTTTCCCGCGTAGATATGCCTCGAAGAGTGTCAGATTCCCTCAACAGAAGTGACTCCGAGGCGTTTCCCGCGTAGAGATGCCTCGTAGAGAGTCAGATCCAACAAACAGAAGTGCCTAAGAGGCGTTTCCCGTGCAGATGTTCCTCTTAGAGTGTCAGATTCCCCCAAAAGAAGTGCCTCTGAGGCGTTTCCCGTGTAGAGGTGCCTCGAAGAGTGTCAGATTCCCCCAACAGAAGTGCCTCTGAGGCGTTTCCCGTGTAGAGGTGCCTCGAAGAGTGTCAGATTCCCCCAACAGAAGTGCCTCTGAGGCGTTTCCCGTGTAGAGGTGCCTCGAAGAGTGTCAGATTCCCCCAACAGAAGTGCCTCCGAGGCGTTTCCCGTGTAGAGGTTCCTCGAAGAGTGTCAGATTCCACCAACAGAAGTGCCTCCGAGGCGTTTCCCGTGCAGAGGTGCCTCGTAGAGGGTCAGATCCAACAAACAGAAGTGCCTCCGAGGCGTTTACCGCGTAGAGATGCCTCGTAGAGAGTCAGATTCCCCCAACAGAAGTGCCTCTGAGGCGTTTCCCGTGTAGAGGTGCCTCGAAGAGTGTCAGATTCCCCCAACAGAAGTGACTCCGAGGCGTTTCCCGCGTAGAGATGCCTCGTAGAGAGTCAGATCCAACAAACAGAAGTGCCTACGAGGCGTTTCCCGTGCAGATGTTCCTCTTAGAGTGTCAGATTCCCCCAAAAGAACTGCCTTCAAGGCGTTTCCCGCGTAGAGATGCCTCGTAGAGAGTCAGATTCCCCCAACAGAAGTGCCTCTGAGGCGTTTCCCGTGTAGAGGTGCCTCGAAGAGTGTCAGATTCCCCCAACAGAAGTGCCTCTCAGGCGTTTCCCGTGTAGAGGTGCCTCGAAGAGTGTCAGATTCCCCCAACAGAAGTGCCTCTGAGGCGTTTCCCGTGTAGAGGTGCCTCGAAGAATGTCAGATTCCCCCAACAGAAGTGCCTCCGAGGCGTTTCCCGCGTAGAGATGCCTCGAAGAGTGTCAGATTCCGTCAACAGAAGTGCCTCCGAGGCGTTTCCCGCGTAGAGATGCCTCGTAGAGAGTCAGATCCAACAAACAGAAGTGCCTACGAGGCGTTTCCCGTGCAGATGTTCCTCTTAGAGTGTCAGATTCCCCCAACAGAAGTGCCTCTGAGGCGTTTCCCGCGTAGAGATGCCTCGTAGAGAGTCAGATTCCCCCAACAGAAGTGCCTCTGAGGCGTTTCCCGTGTAGAGGTGCCTCGAAGAGTGTCAGATTCCCCCAACAGAAGTGCCTCCGAGGCGTTTCCCGCGTAGAGATGCCTCGTAGAGAGTCAGATTCCCCCAACAGAAGTGCCTCTGAGGCGTTTCCCGTGTAGAGGTGCCTCGAAGAGTGTCAGATTCCCCCAACAGAAGTGCCTCCGAGGCGTTTCCCGCGTAGAGATGCCTCGTAGAGAGTCAGGTTCCACCAACAGAAGTGCCTCCGAGGCGTTTCCCGTGTAGAGGTGCCTCGAAGAGTGTCAGGTTCCACCAACAGAAGTGCCTACGAGGCGTTTCCCGTGCAGATGTTCCTCTTAGAGGGTCAGATTCCGTCAACAGAAGTGCCTATAGGACGCATTTATACCGGAACACACTTGGCCTTAACATCACGCGGCGAGACCGAGAAATCTGAACCAGCGCCTTGAAAACGATGACCGAACATGCGAACTTCGTGCGTTCGCTCATCGCACTCCCAATCTTTGCAATGTTGGGCGGTTTTGTGTTCGGTGATTGCATATGTGTCACGTCAAATTCTAATTCGCTCGGAAAGATTTATTTCTAGCACCAGAGTTGTACTCGGGTTGAGCCGAAAATCCACATTTTCTGCAGCATGATTCCATGCTCTTCCGGTAACGGGTGATTTTTTCACTATTTCAATCCGCGTATAGTTTTCTTGTATTCGACAAAGCTATCAAGCACGATTGGCGATTGTATTCGTGGAGTGCTTTGCGATTCCTCGCGCGCTATTTATTATTTCAACCACATTTGCTCTATTCTATATTGGATATTGTTTTGATTTTGATATGGGTATGCTGAATATGTGCTAAGTTTTTTCCGATTTCAGACTGTCAGGGCAAAAAGATCTGCCTTGGGATGCTAACACAACGAACCTCCTGGTGCAGAACGAAGTGTGGTATCTGGTGGTGCACACAACAGTAGATCTACACAACGTCTTTTGAACTTAGGAAGTAGAAATGGCGATTTTGCTGGTGAAGAGTTTGTCCGTCTGCAGAGTCCCGGTGGCGTTGACGTGAGTGCATGCACTTTCATTTTAAAATCTCGAATTTATTCGTCCCTTTAGTGCCTTGATAAGCTGCTGATAGGGAATTCCGATTCAGGTGATTATTCGGAAAAATGGAAGCGAGAGTTCGCCCAGCGCCCAACATGGTGCGACGCGGACATGACGCTTCAACAGATTCAACGGGTTTGTACTAACTTCATGAAAGGTGATCCAGAAAGCAATTTAGGGAAAAGCATACGGGAGCAAGGCGGCGCTCTATTCGCGCAGTTTTCTCCAGCGCTGTCTCTTCTGGCTTGAATGTTACATTCAAAGGAAGCCGTGCTTTGTGATTAGTTCCATCCTGGAGTTGTTTTCATTGTCGTGTTACGTATTACAGTATGTGAAGATCGAAACTGATATTGTCAAATTGTGGGTTGTCAGTAAGTTGCGCCGTGAAATATTCATGCTCTTTGAACTGCGCATTTGTTTAAAGGGTGGACGCTTAGATGCGGAGCTAACTTATCTCTCCAATATGGAGACGAAGTATGGTAAAACAAATTGGACATAATCTGATGACCTTCATTGGATACGTGAACACACAGATGAAAAGTTAGCAAATCTTGCCCAAGAGAAACCATCGGAAGGTGGATACCAGGTATTTAAGCCCTCTTAAATTTTATCACTGTTCGCTCTCTTCAGGTCGTTGTTCAAACCGTGGAAAGGGGCGACGAAAACATTTTGACTAGCGATGGTCTCTTACGACATGTTGATCTTGTCTCTGAAATTACTGGACTCGCTGTCAACGTTGACGGATTGTATGTGTATTGTGATATTGTTGGTGTGCTACCATTTCGAGTTTTAGCAATTGGACCCTTCGAGATATTTGCTTCAAACCCGGCGGTATTGATCCAGCAAAAATGTCTTCAGATGTTCAGGATTACGCTCCATTGCTACAGAAACTCGTGCTTTGTGCATGGATGACACCTTTGGACTGCTTTTGGGAACGGGCGAAGCCTATTGGGCCTGATCCACCTTTAAGTCTGAGTGTGTACATATTAACAAGTAGATCAGTACACATCCGTTTTTAGGGAGTTGGGTCTCGTTGCATATCTCTTGAATACAGCACACGATTTGCCAGTTTCGTGGTCAACGTTCAAGCCGGAAGAGGACGTTAAATTGTTTAAAGATATTGCTGATGCCATGGGCACTTTGGCTTCTTGTTTTGAAACGGTAAGAAAAAATTGAATATTCTGACTGTTTTTATGCTTCAGTCCGGAATCGGCCAAGGCTATATCGGCCGGCATTGCAGTGACCCTTACAACCCAGACTGTCCGTCGACAGCGCGTAATGCGTTTGATTACTGCAAATATTTCGACAAGCATAAGGAATATTTGAATAGTACCGATCAGAAGTTCCATCTCCAACCTGATAGATTTCATGCTTACATGCTCAACAGTAAGCCTCCGAGGCGTTTCCCGCGCAGAGGTGCCTCGTAGAGAGTCAGATTCCACCAACAGAAGTGCCTCCGAAGCGTTTCCCGTGCAGAGGTGCCTCGTAGAGGGTCAGATTCCACCAACAGAAGTGCCTCCGAGGCGTTTCCCGCGTAGAGATGCCTCGTAGAGAGTCAGATTCCACCAACAGAAGTGCCTCCGAGGCGTTTCCCGTGTAGAGGTGCCTCGAAGAGTGTCAGATTCCCCCAACAGAAGTGCCTCTGAGGCGTTTCCCGTGTAGAGGTGCCTCGAAGAGTGTCAGATTCCACCAACAGAAGTGCCTCCGAGGCGTTTCCCGCGTAGAGATGCCTCGTAGAGAGTCAGATTCCACCAACAGAAGTGCCTACGAGGCGTTTCCCGTGCAGAGGTGCCTCGTAGAGGGTCAGATCCAACAAACAGAAGTGCCTCCGAGGCGTTTCCCGCGTAGAGATGCCTCTTAGAGAGTCAGATCCAACAAGCAGAAGTGCCTCTGAGGCGTTTCCCGTGTAGAGATGCCTCGTAGAGAGTCAGATTCCACCAACAGAAGTGCCTCCGAGGCGTTTCCCGCGTAGAGATGCCTCGTAGAGAGTCAGATTCCACCAACAGAAGTGCCTACGAGGCGTTTCCCGTGCAGAGGTGCCTCGTAGAGGGTCAGATCCAACAAACAGAAGTGCCTCCGAGGCGTTTCCCGCGTAGAGATGCCTCTTAGAGAGTCAGATCCAACAAGCAGAAGTGCCTACGAGGCGTTTCCCGCGTAGAGATGCCTCGTAGAGAGTCAGGTTCCACCAACAGAAGTACCTACGAGGCGTTTCCCGTGCAGATGTTCCTCTTAGAGGGTCAGATTCCGTCAACAGAAGTGCCTACGAGGCGTTTCCCTTGCAGATGTTCCTCTTAGAGTGTCAGATTCCCCCAAAAGAAGTGCCTCCGAGGCGTTTCCCGTGTAGAGGTGCCTCGAAGAGTGTCAGATTCCCCCAACAGAAGTGCCTCCGAGGCGTTTCCCGTGCAGATGTTCCTCTTAGAGGGTCAGATTCCGTCAACAGAAGTGCCTACGAGGCGTTTCCCTTGCAGATGTTCCTCTTAGAGTGTCAGATTCCCCCAAAAGAAGTGCCTCCGAGGCGTTTCCCGTGTAGAGGTGCCTCGAAGAGTGTCAGATTCCCCCAACAGAAGTGCCTCCGAGGCGTTTCCCGCGTAGAGATGCCTCGTAGAGAGTCAGGTTCCACCAACAGAAGTGCCTACGAGGCGTTTCCCGTGCAGATGTTCCTCTTAGAGGGTCAGATTGCGTCAACAGAAGTGCCTATAGGACGCATTTATACCGGAACACACTTGGCCTTAACATCACGCGGCGAGACCGAGAAATCTGAACCAGCGCCTTGAAAACGATGACCGAACATGCGAACTTCGTGCGTTCGCTCATCGCACTCCCAATCTTTGCAATGTTGGGCGGTTTTGTGTTCGGTGATTGCATATGTGTCACGTCAAATTCTAATTCGCTCGGAAAGATTTATTTCTAGCACCAGAGTTGTACTCGGGTTGAGCCGAAAATCCACATTTTCTGCAGCATGATTCCATGCTCTTCCGGTAACGGGTGATTTTTTCACTATTTCAATCCGCGTATAGTTTTCTTGTATTCGACAAAGCTATCAAGCACGATTGGCGATTGTATTCGTGGAGTGCTTTGCGATTCCTCGCGCGCTATTTATTATTTCAACCACATTTGCTCTATTCTATATTGGATATTGTTTTGATTTTGATATGGGTATGCTGAATATGTGCTAAGTTTTTTCCGATTTCAGACTGTCAGGGCAAAAAGATCTGCCTTGGGATGCTAACACAACGAACCTCCTGGTGCAGAACGAAGTGTGGTATCTGGTGGTGCACACAACAGTAGATCTACACAACGTCTTTTGAACTTAGGAAGTAGAAATGGCGATTTTGCTGGTGAAGAGTTTGTCCGTCTGCAGAGTCCCGGTGGCGTTGACGTGAGTGCATGCACTTTCATTTTAAAATCTCGAATTTATTCGTCCCTTTAGTGCCTTGATAAGCTGCTGATAGGGAATTCCGATTCAGGTGATTATTCGGAAAAATTTTCGTCCGAAGCGTCAGCTATTCAGACAGGGAATCTGTCTATATGTCTCGATGCCCTTCCTCCGAAGCGTCGAGCCCCCAACCTCGATGCCCTACCTTCGAAGCGTCGAGTCCCCAACCTCGATGCCCTTCGTCCGAAGCGTCAGCTCTTCAGACAGGGAATCTGTCTATATGTCTCGATGCCCTTCCTCCGATGCCTCGAGTCGCCAACCTCCACACGCTTCGTCCGAAGCGTCAGCTATTCAGACAGGGAATCTGTCTATATGTCTCGATGCCCTACCTCCGATGCGTCGAGCCCCCAACCTCGATGCCCTACATTCGAAGCGTCGAGTCCCGAACCTCGACACGGTTCGTCCGAAGCGTCAGCTATTCAGACAGGGAATCTGTCTATATGTCTCGATGCCCTACCTTCGAAGCGTCGAGTCCCCAACCTCGATGCCCTTCGTCCGAAGCGTCAGCTCTTCAGACAGGGAATCTGTCTATATGTCTCGATGCCCTTCCTCCGATGCCTCGAGTCGCCAACCTCCACACGCTTCGTCCGAAGCGTCAGCTATTCAGACAGGGAATCTGTCTATATGTCTCGATGCCCTTCCTCCGAAGCGTCGAGTCCCCAACCTCGATGCCCTTCGTCCGAAGCGTCAGCTATTCAGACAGGGAATCTGTCTATATGTCTCGATGCCCTTCCTCCGATGCCTCGAGTCGCCAACCTCCACACGCTTCGTCCGAAGCGTCAGCTCTTCAGACACGGAATCTGTCTATATGTCTCGATGCCCTTCCTACGATGCCTCGAGTCGCCAACCTCCACACGCTTCGTCCGAAGCGTCAGCTATTCAGACAGGGAATCTGTCTATATGTCTCGATGCCCTACCTTCGAAGCGTCGAGTCCCCAACCTCGATACCCTTCGTCCGAAGCGTCAGCTCTTCAGACAGGGAATCTGTCTATATGTCTCGATGCCCTTCCTCCGATGCCTCGAGTCGCCAACCTCCACACGCTTCGTCCGAAGCGTCAGCTCTTCAGACAGGGAATCTGTCTATATGTCTCGATGCCCTTCCTCCGATGCCTCGAGTCGCCAACCTCCACACGCTTCGTCCGAAGCGTCAGCTATTCAGACAGGGAATCTGTCTATATGTCTCGATGCCCTTCCTCCGAAGCGTCGAGTCCCCAACCTCGATGCCCTACGTTCGAAGCGTCAGCTATTCAGACAGGGAATCTGTCTATATGTCTCGATGCCCTTCCTCCGATGCCTCGAGTCGCCAACCTCCACACGCTTCGTCCGAAGCGTCAGCTATTCAGACAGGGAATCTGTCTATATGTCTCGATGCCCTACCTTCGAAGCGTCGAGTCCCCAACCTCGATGCCCTTCGTCCGAAGCGTCAGCTCTTCAGACAGGGAATCTGTCTATATGTCTCGATGCCCTTCCTCCGATGCCTCGAGTCGCCAACCTCCACACGCTTCGTCCGAAGCGTCAGCTCTTCAGACAGGGAATCTGTCTATATGTCTCGATGCCCTTCCTCCGATGCCTCGAGTCGCCAACCTCCACACGCTTCGTCCGAAGCGTCAGCTATTCAGACAGGGAATCTGTCTATATGTCTCGATGCCCTACCTCCGATGCGTCGAGCCCCCAACCTCGCTGCCCTACCTTCGAAGCGTCGAGTCCCCAACCTCGACACGGTTCGTCCGAAGCGTCAGCTATTCAGACAGGGAATCTGTCTATATGTCTCGATGCCCTACCTCCGAATGCGTCGAGTCCCCAACCTCGATACGCTTCGTCCGAAGCGTCAGCTCTTCAGACAGGGAATCTGTCTATATGTCTCGATGCCCTTCCTCCGAAGCGTCGAGCCCCCAACCTCGATGCCCTACCTCCGAAGCGTCGAGTCCCCAACCTCGATGCCCTTCGTCCGAAGCGTCAGCTCTTCAGACAGGGAATCTGTCTATATGTCTCGATGCCCTTCCTCCGATGCCTCGAGTCGCCAACCTCCACACGCTTCGTCCGAAGCGTCAGCTATTCAGACAGGGAATCTGTCTATATGTCTCGATGCCCTTCCTCCGATGCGTCGAGCCCCCAACCTCGATGCCCTACGTTCGAAGCGTCGAGTCCCCAACCTCGACACGATTCGTCCGAAGCGTCAGCTCTTCAGACAGGACAGAAATCTGTCTATATGTCTCGATGCCCTACCTCCGATGCGTCGAGTCCCCAACCTCGATACGCTTCGTCCGAAGCGTCAGCTCTTCAGACAGGGAATCTGTCTATATGTCTCGATGCCCTTCCTCCGAAGCGTCGAGCCCCCAACCTCGATGCCCTACCTCCGAAGCGTCGAGTCCCCAACCTCGATGCCCTTCGTCCGAAGCGTCAGCTCTTCAGACAGGGAATCTGTCTATATGTCTCGATGCCCTTCCTCCGATGCCTCGAGTCGCCAACCTCCACACGCTTCGTCCGAAGCGTCAGCTATTCAGACAGGGAATCTGTCTATATGTCTCGATGCCCTACCTCCGATGCGTCGAGCCCCCAACCTCGATGCCCTACCTTCGAAGCGTCGAGTCCCCAACCTCGATACCCTTCGTCCGAAGCGTCAGCTATTCAGACAGGGAATCTGTCTATATGTCTCGATGCCCTACCTCCGATGCCTCGAGTCGAGTCCCCAACCTCCACACGCTTCGTCCGAAGCGTCAGCTCTTCAGACAGGGAATCTGTCTATATGTCTCGATGCCCTTCCTCCGAAGCGTCGAGTCGCCAACCTCCACACGCTTCGTCCGAAGCGTCAGCTATTCAGACAGGGAATCTGTCTATATGTCTCGATGCCCTACCTCCGATGCGTCGAGCCCCCAACCTCGATGCCCTACATTCGAAGCGTCGAGTCCCGAACCTCGACACGGTTCGTCCGAAGCGTCAGCTATTCAGACAGGGAATCTGTCTATATGTCTCGATGCCCTACCTTCGAAGCGTCGAGTCCCCAACCTCGATGCCCTTCGTCCGAAGCGTCAGCTATTCAGACAGGGAATCTGTCTATATGTCTCGATGCCCTACCTCCGATGTGTCGAGCCCCCAACCTCGATGCCCTACATTCGAAGCGTCGAGTCCCGAACCTCGACACGCGTTCGTCCGAAGCGTCAGCTATTCAGACAGGGAATCTGTCTATATGTCTCGATGCCCTACCTCCGATGCGTCGAGTCCCCAACCTCGATACGCTTCGTCCGAAGCGTCAGCTATTCAGACAGGGAATCTGTCTATATGTCTCGATGCCCTTCCTCCGAAGCGTCGAGCCCCCAACCTCGATGCCCTACCTTCGAAGCGTCGAGTCCCCAACCTCGATACCCTTCGTCCGAAGCGTCAGCTCTTCAGACAGGGAATCTGTCTATATGTCTCGATGCCCTTCCTCCGATGCCTCGAGTCGCCAACCTCCACACGCTTCGTCCGAAGCGTCAGCTATTCAGACAGGGAATCTGTCTATATGTCTCGATGCCCTACCTCCGATGCGTCGAGCCCCCAACCTCGATGCCCTACCTTCGAAGCGTCGAGTCCCCAACCTCGATACCCTTCGTCCGAAGCGTCAGCTATTCAGACAGGGAATCTGTCAATCTGTCTATATGTCCTCGATGCCCTACCTCCGATGCCTCGAGTCGCCAACCTCCACACGCTTCGTCCGAAGCGTCAGCTATTCAGACAGGGAATCTGTCTATATGTCTCGATGCCCTTCCTCCGATGCGTCGAGCCCCCAACCTCGATGCCCTACCTTCGAAGCGTCGAGTCCCCAACCTCGATACCCTTCGTCCGAAGCGTCAGCTCTTCAGACAGGGAATCTGTCTATATGTCTCGATGCCCTTCCTCCGATGCCTCGAGTCGCCAACCTCCACACGCTTCGTCCGAAGCGTCAGCTATTCAGACAGGGAATCTGTCTATATGTCTCGATGCCCTACCTTCGAAGCGTCGAGTCCCCAACCTCGATGCCCTTCGTCCGAAGCGTCAGCTCTTCAGACAGGGAATCTGTCTATATGTCTCGATGCCCTACCTCCGATGCCTCGAGTCGCCAACCTCGACACGCTTCGTCCGAAGCGTCAGCTCTTCAGACAGGGAATCTGTCTATATGTCTCGATGCCCTTCCTCCGATGCCTCGAGTCGCCAACCTCCACACGCTTCGTCCGAAGCGTCAGCTATTCAGACAGGGAATCTGTCTATATGTCTCGATGCCCTTCCTCCGAAGCGTCGAGTCCCCAACCTCGATACCCTTCGTCCGAAGCGTCAGCTATTCAGACAGGGAATCTGTCTATATGTCTCGATGCCCTACCTCCGATGCGTCGAGTCGCCAACCTCCACACGCTTCGTCCGAAGCGTCAGCTATTCAGACAGGGAATCTGTCTATATGTCTCGATGCCCTACCTTCGAAGCGTCGAGTCCCCAACCTCGATACCCTTCGTCCGAAGCGTCAGCTCTTCAGACAGGGAATCTGTCTATATGTCTCGATGCCCTACCTCCGATGCCTCGAGTCGCCAACCTCCACACGCTTCGTCCGAAGCGTCAGCTATTCAGACAGGGAATCTGTCTATATGTCTCGATGCCCTACCTCCGATGCCTCGATGCCTTCGAAGTCGCCAACCTCCACACGCTTCGTCCGAAGCGTCAGCTATTCAGACAGGGAATCTGTCTATATGTCTCGATGCCCTACCTCCGAGCGCGCCCCCCCCCCCTCTTCGATGCGTCGAGTCCCCAACCTCGACACGGTTCGTCCGAAGCGTCAGCTATTCAGACAGGGAATCTGTCTATATGTCTCGATGCCCTACCTCCGATACGTCGAGTCCCCAACCTCGATACCCTTCGTCCGAAGCGTCAGCTCTTCAGACAGGGAATCTGTCTATATGTCTCGATGCCCTTCCTCCAATGCGTCGAGCCCCCAACCTCGATGCCCTTCCTCCGAAGAGTCGAGTCCCCAACCTCGATACCCTTCGTCCGAAGCGTCAGCTCTTCAGACAGGGAATCTGTCTATATGTCTCGATGCCCTTCCTCCGATGCCTCGAGTCGCCAACCTCCACACGCTTCGTCCGAAGCGTCAGCTATTCAGACAGGGAATCTGTCTATATGTCTCGATGCCCTACCTCCGATGCGTCGAGCCCCCAACCTCGATGCCCTACGTTCGAAGCGTCGAGTCCCCAACCTCGACACGCTTCGTCCGAAGCGTCAGCTCTTCAGACAGGGAATCTGTCTATATGTCTCGATGCCCTACCTCCGATGCGTCGAGTCCCCAACCTCGAAACCCTTCGTCCGAAGCGTCAGCTCTTCAGACAGGGAATCTGTCTATATGTCTCGATGCCCTACCTTCAGAAGCGAATCGAGTCTCCAGCCTCGATGCCCTACCTCCGAAGCGTCGAGTCCCCAACCTCGATACCCTTCGTCCGAAGCGTCAGCTCTTCAGACAGGGAATCTGTCTATATGTCTCGATGCCCTTCCTCCGATGTCTCGATGCCCTACCTCCGATGCCTCGAGTCGCCAACCTCCACACGCTTCGTCCGAAGCGTCAGCTATTCAGACAGGGAATCTGTCTATATGTCTCGATGCCCTACCTCCGATGCGTCGAGCCCCCAACCTCGATGCCCTACCTTCGAAGCGTCGAGTCCCCAACCTCGATGCCCTTCGTCCGAAGCGTCAGCTATTCAGACAGGGAATCTGTCTATATGTCTCGATGCCCTACCTCCGATGCGTCGAGTCGCCAACCTCGACACGCTTCGTCCGAAGCGTCAGCTCTTCAGACAGGGAATCTGTCTATATGTCTCGATGCCCTACCTCCGATGCCTCGAGTCGCCAACCTCGACACGCTTCGTCCGAAGCGTCAGCTATTCAGACAGGGAATCTGTCTATATGTCTCGATGCCCTACCTCCGATGCGTCGAGCCCCCAACCTCGATGCCCTACCTTCGAAGCGTCGAGTCCCCAACCTCGACACGGTTCGTCCGAAGCGTCAGCTATTCAGACAGGGAATCTGTCTATATGTCTCGATGCCCTACCTCCGAAGCGTCGAGTCCCCAACCTCGATGCCCTTCGTCCGAAGCGTCAGCTATTCAGACAGGGAATCTGTCTATATGTCTCGATCAGCCCTTCCTCCAATCTGTCGGCCCACCCTCGATGCCCTACCTTCGAAGCGTCGAGTCCCCAACCTCGACACGCTTCGTCCGAAGCGTCAGCTATTCAGACAGGGAATCTGTCTATATGTCTCGATGCCCTACCTTCGATGCGTCGAGTCCCCAACCTCGATACGCTTCGTCCGAAGCGTCAGCTATTCAGACAGGGAATCTGTCTATATGTCTCGATGCCCTTCCTCCGAAGCGTCGAGCCCCCAACCTCGATGCCCTACCTTCGAAGCGTCGAGTCCCCAACCTCGATGCCCTTCGTCCGAAGCGTCAGCTCTTCAGACAGGGAATCTGTCTATATGTCTCGATGCCCTACCTCCGATGCCTCGAGTCGCCAACCTCCACACGCTTCGTCCGAAGCGTCAGCTATTCAGACAGGGAATCTGTCTATATGTCTCGATGCCCTACCTCCGATGCGTCGAGCCCCCAACCTCGATGCCCTACCTTCGAAGCGTCGAGTCCCCAACCTCGATACCCTTCGTCCGAAGCGTCAGCTATTCAGACAGGGAATCTGTCTATATGTCTCGATGCCCTACCTCCGATGCCTCGAGTCGTCCCCAACCTCCACACGCTTCGTCCGAAGCGTCAGCTATTCAGACAGGGAATCTGTCTATATGTCTCGATGCCCTACCTCCGATGCGTCGAGTCCCCAACCTCGATACCCTTCGTCCGAAGCGTCAGCTCTTCAGACAGGGAATCTGTCTATATGTCTCGATGCCCTTCCTCCGATGCCTCGAGTCGCCAACCTCCACACGCTTCGTCCGAAGCGTCAGCTATTCAGACAGGGAATCTGTCTATATGTCTCGATGCCCTACCCTCCGATGCGTCGAGCCCCCAACCTCGATGCCCTACCTTCGAAGCGTCGAGTCCCCAACCTCGATACCCTTCGTCCGAAGCGTCAGCTATTCAGACAGGGAATCTGTCTATATGTCTCGATGCCCTACCTCCGATGCCTCGAGTCGCCAACCTCGACACGCTTCGTCCGAAGCGTCAGCTATTCAGACAGGGAATCTGTCTATATGTCTCGATGCCCTACCTCACCCCAAGAGAATCGATGCCCTACCTTCGAAGCGTCGAGTCCCCAACCTCCACACGCTTCGTCCGAAGCGTCAGCTATTCAGACAGGGAATCTGTCTATATGTCTCGATGCCCTACCTCCGATGCGTCGAGCCCCCAACCTCGATGCCCTACCTTCGAAGCGTCGAGTCCCCAACCTCGATACCCTTCGTCCGAAGCGTCAGCTATTCAGACAGGGAATCTGTCTATATGTCTCGATGCCCTACCTCCGATGCGTCGAGCCCCCAACCTCGATGCCCTACCTTCGAAGCGTCGAGTCCCCAACCTCCACACGCTTCGTCCGAAGCGTCAGCTATTCAGACAGGGAATCTGTCTTATATGTCTCGATGCCCTTCCTCCGAAGCGTCGAGCCCCCACCCTCGATGCCCTACCTTCGAAGCGTCGAGTCCCCAACCTCGATACCCTTCGTCCGAAGCGTCAGCTCTTCAGACACGGAATCTGTCTATATGTCTCGATGCCCTACCTCCGATGCGTCGAGTCGCCAACCTCGACACGCTTCGTCCGAAGCGTCAGCTATTCAGACAGGGAATCTGTCTATATGTCTCGATGCCCTTCCTCCGATGCGTCGAGCCCCCAACCTCGATGCCCTACCTTCGAAGCGTCGAGTCCCCAACCTCGATACCCTTCGTCCGAAGCGTCAGCTCTTCAGACAGGGAATCTGTCTATATGTCTCGATGCCCTACCTCCGATGCCTCGAGTCGCCAACCTCCACACGCTTCGTCCGAAGCGTCAGCTATTCAGACAGGGAATCTGTCTATATGTCTCGATGCCCTACCTCCGATGCGTCGAGTCCCCAACCTCGATACCCTTCGTCCGAAGCGTCAGCTATTCAGACAGGGAATCTGTCTATATGTCTCGATGCCCTACCTCCGATGCCGTCGAGCCCCCAACCTCGATGCCCTACCTTCGAAGCGTCGAGTCCCCAACCTCGACACGCTTCGTCCGAAGCGTCAGCTCTTCAGACAGGGAATCTGTCTATATGTCTCGATGCCCTACCTCCGATGCCTCGAGTCGCCAACCTCCACACGCTTCGTCCGAAGCGTCAGCTATTCAGACAGGGAATCTGTCTATATGTCTCGATGCCCTACCTTCGAAGCGTCGAGTCCCCAACCTCGACACGATTCGTCCGAAGCGTCAGCTATTCAGACAGGGAATCTGTCTATATGTCTCGATGCCCTACCTTCGAAGCGTCGAGTCCCCAACCTCGATGCCCTTCGTCCGAAGCGTCAGCTATTCAGACAGGGAATCTGTCTATATGTCTCGATGCCCTACCTCCGATGCGTCGAGTCCCCAACCTCGATGCCCTACATTCGAAGCGTCGAGTCCCCAACCTCGATACCCTTCGTCCGAAGCGTCAGCTCTTCAGACAGGGAATCTGTCTATATGTCTCGATGCCCTACCTTCGAAGCGTCGAGTCCCCAACCTCGATACCCTTCGTCCGAAGCGTCAGCTATTCAGACAGGGAATCTGTCTATATGTCTCGATGCCCTACCTCCGAAGCGTCGAGTCCCCAACCTCGATACCCTTCGTCCGAAGCGTCAGCTCTTCAGACAGGGAATCTGTCTATATGTCTCGATGCCCTACCTCCGAAGCGTCGAGTCCCCAACCTCGATACCCTTCGTCCGAAGCGTCAGCTCTTCAGACACGGAATCTGTCTATATGTCTCGATGCCCTTCCTCCGATGCCTCGAGTCGCCAACCTCGACACGCTTCGTCCGAAGCGTCAGCTATTCAGACAGGGAATCTGTCTATATGTCTCGATGCCCTACCTCCGATGCGTCGAGCCCCCAACCTCGATGCCCTACCTTCGAAGCGTCGAGTCCCCAACCTCGATACCCTTCGTCCGAAGCGTCAGCTATTCAGACAGGGAATCTGTCTATATGTCTCGATGCCCTACCTCCGATGCGTCGAGTCCCCAACCTCGACACGCTTCGTCCGAAGCGTCAGCTATTCAGACAGGGAATCTGTCTATATGTCTCGATGCCCTTCCTCCGAAGCGTCGAGCCCCCAACCTCGATGCCCCTTCGAAGCGTCGAGTCCCCAACCTCGATACCCTTCGTCCGAAGCGTCAGCTCTTCAGACACGGAATCTGTCTATATGTCTCGATGCCCTACCTTCGAAGCGTCGAGTCCCCAACCTCGATGCCCTTCGTCCGAAGCGTCAGCTCTTCAGACACGGAATCTGTCTATATGTCTCGATGCCCTTCCTCCGATGCCTCGAGTCGCCAACCTCCACACGCTTCGTCCGAAGCGGCAGCTATTCAGACAGGGAATCTGTCTATATGTCTCGATGCCCTACCTCCGATGCGTCGAGCCCCCAACCTCGATGCCCTACCTTCGAAGCGTCGAGTCCCCAACCTCGATACCCTTCGTCCGAAGCGTCAGCTATTCAGACAGGGAATCTGTCTATATGTCTCGATGCCCTACCTCCGATGCCTCGAGTCCCCAACCTCGACACGCTTCGTCCGAAGCGTCAGCTATTCAGACAGGGAATCTGTCTATATGTCTCGATGCCCTTCCTCCGATGCCTCGAGTCCCCAACCTCCACACGCTTCGTCCGAAGCGTCAGCTCTTCAGACACGGAATCTGTCTATATGTCTCGATGCCCTTCCTCCGATGCCTCGAGTCGCCAACCTCCACACGCTTCGTCCGAAGCGTCAGCTATTCAGACAGGGAATCTGTCTATATGTCTCGATGCCCTACCTCCGATGCGTCGAGCCCCCAACCTCGATGCCCTACCTTCGAAGCGTCGAGTCCCCAACCTCGATGCCCTTCGTCCGAAGCGTCAGCTCTTCAGACAGGGAATCTGTCTATATGTCTCGATGCCCTACCTCCGATGCCTCGAGTCGCCAACCTCCACACGCTTCGTCCGAAGCGTCAGCTATTCAGACAGGGAATCTGTCTATATGTCTCGATGCCCTACCTCCGATGCGTCGAGTCCCCAACCTCGACACGATTCGTCCGAAGCGTCAGCTCTTCAGACACGGAATCTGTCTATATGTCTCGATGCCCTACCTCCGATGCCTCGAGTCGCCAACCTCGACACGCTTCGTCCGAAGCGTCAGCTATTCAGACAGGGAATCTGTCTATATGTCTCGATGCCCTTCCTCCGATGCGTCGAGCCCCCAACCTCGATGCCCTACCTTCGAAGCGTCGAGTCCCCAACCTCGATGCCCTTCGTCCGAAGCGTCAGCTCTTCAGACAGGGAATCTGTCTATATGTCTCGATGCCCTACCTCCGATGCGTCGAGTCCCCAACCTCCACACGCTTCGTCCGAAGCGTCAGCTATTCAGACAGGGAATCTGTCTATATGTCTCGATGCCCTACCTCCGATGCGTCGAGCCCCCAACCTCGATGCCCTACCTTCGAAGCGTCGAGTCCCCAACCTCGATACCCTTCGTCCGAAGCGTCAGCTCTTCAGACAGGGAATCTGTCTATATGTCTCGATGCCCTACCTCCGATGCCTCGAGTCGCCAACCTCCACACGCTTCGTCCGAAGCGTCAGCTCTTCAGACAGGGAATCTGTCTATATGTCTCGATGCCCTTCCTCCGAAGCGTCGAGTCCCCAACCTCGATGCCCTACCTTCGAAGCGTCGAGTCCCCAACCTCGATACCCTTCGTCCGAAGCGTCAGCTCTTCAGACAGGGAATCTGTCTATATGTCTCGATGCCCTACCTCCGATGCGTCGAGTCCCCAACCTCGATACCCTTCGTCCGAAGCGTCAGCTCTTCAGACAGGGAATCTGTCTATATGTCTCGATGCCCTACCTCCGAAGCGTCGAGTCCCCAACCTCGATACCCTTCGTCCGAAGCGTCAGCTATTCAGACAGGGAATCTGTCTATATGTCTCGATGCCCTACCATCCGATGCCTCGAGTCCCCAACCTCGATACCCTTCGTCCGAAGCGTCAGCTCTTCAGACAGGGAATCTGTCTATATGTCTCGATGCCCTACCTCCGAAGCGTCAAGTCCCCAACCTCGATACCCTTCGTCCGAAGCGTCAGCTCTTCAGACAGGGAATCTGTCTATATGTCTCGATGCCCTTCCTCCGATGCGTCGAGTCCCCAACCTCGATGCCCTACCTTCGAAGCGTCGAGTCCCCAACCTCGATACCCTTCGTCCGAAGCGTCAGCTCTTCAGACAGGGAATCTGTCTATATGTCTCGATGCCCTACCTCCGATACGTCGAGTCCCCAACCTCGATACCCTTCGTCCGAAGCGTCAGCTCTTCAGACAGGGAATCTGTCTATATGTCTCGATGCCCTACCTCCGATGCGTCGAGTCCCCAACCTCGACACGCTTCGTCCGAAGCGTCAGCTATTCAGACAGGGAATCTGTCTATATGTCTCGATGCCCTACCTCCGATGCGTCGAGTCCCCAACCTCGATGCCCTACCTTCGAAGCGTCGAGTCCCCAACCTCGAGACCCTTCGTCCGAAGCGTCAGCTCTTCAGACAGGGAATCTGTCTATATGTCTCGATGCCCTACCTCCGATACGTCGAGTCCCCAACCTCGATACCCTTCGTCCGAAGCGTCAGCTCTTCAGACAGGGAATCTGTCTATATGTCTCGATGCCCTACCTCCGAAGCGTCGAGTCCCCAACCTCGATACCCTTCGTCCGAAGCGTCAGCTCTTCAGACAGGGAATCTGTCTATATGTCTCGATGCCCTACCTCCGAAGCGTCGAGTCCCCAACCTCGATACCCTTCGTCCGAAGCGTCAGCTCTTCAGACAGGGAATCTGTCTATATGTCTCGATGCCCTACCTTCGATGCGTCGAGTCCCCAACCTCGATACCCTTCGTCCGAAGCGTCAGCTCTTCAGACAGGGAATCTGTCTATATGTCTCGATGCCCTACCTCCGATGCGTCGAGTCCCCAACCTCGATACCCTTCGTCCGAAGCGTCAGCTCTTCAGACAGGGAATCTGTCTATATGTCTCGATGCCCTACCTACGAAGCGTCGAGTCCCCAACCTCGATACCCTTCGTCCGAAGCGTCAGCTCTTCAGACAGGGAATCTGTCTATATGTCTCGATGCCCTACCTCCGATGTCCCCCCTCGAGCCCTACTCCAAGCGTCGAGTCCCCAACGCCCTTCGTCCGAAGCGTCAGCTCTTCAGACAGGGAATCTGTCTATATGTCTCGATGCCCTACCTCCGATGCGTTCGAAGCGTCGAGTCCCACAACCTCGATACCCTTCGTCCGAAGCGTCAGCTCTTCAGACAGGGAATCTGTCTATATGTCTCGATGCCCTACCTCCGATACGTCGAGTCCCCAACCTCGATACCCTTCGTCCGAAGCGTCAGCTCTTCAGACAGGGAATCTGTCTATATGTCTCGATGCCCTACCTCCGATGCGTCGAGTCCCCAACCTCGATGCCCTCGGGGACCTCGATACCCTTCGTCCGAAGCGTCAGCTCTTCAGACAGGGAATCTGTCTATATGTCTCGATGCCCTACCTCCGATGCGTCGAGTCCCCAACCTCGATACCCTTCGTCCGAAGCGTCAGCTCTTCAGACAGGGAATCTGTCTATATGTCTCGATGCCCTACCTCGAGTCGATAGCGTCGAGTCCCCAACCTCGATACCCTTCGTCCGAAGCGTCAGCTCTTCAGACAGGGAATCTGTCTATATGTCTCGATGCCCTACCTTCGAAGCGTCGAGTCCCCAACCTCGATACCCTTCGTCCGAAGCGTCAGCTCTTCAGACAGGGAATCTGTCTATATGTCTCGATGCCCTACCTCCGATACGTCGAGTCCCCAACCTCGATACCCTTCGTCCGAAGCGTCAGCTCTTCAGACACTTAATCTGTCTATATGTCTCGATGCCCTACCTCCGATGCCTCGAGTCGCCAACCTCGATGCCCTACCTTCGAAGCGTCGAGTCCCCAACCTCGATACCCTTCGTCCGAAGCGTCAGCTCTTCAGACAGGGAATCTGTCTATATGTCTCGATGCCCTACCTCCGATGCGTCGAGTCGCCAACCTCGATCCGCTTCGTCCGAAGCGTCAGCTCTTCAGACAGGGAATCTGTCTATATGTCTCGATGCCCTACCTTCGAAGCGTCGAGTCCCCAACCTCGATACCCTTCGTCCGAAGCGTCAGCTCTTCAGACAGGGAATCTGTCTATATGTCTCGATGCCCTACCTCCGATGCGTCGAGTCCCCAACCTCGATGCCCTCTTCGAAGCGTCGAGTCCCCAACCTCGATACCCTTCGTCCGAAGCGTCAGCTCTTCAGACAGGGAATCTGTCTATATGTCTCGATGCCCTACCTCCGAAGCGTCGAGTCCCCAACCTCGATACCCTTCGTCCGAAGCGTCAGCTCTTCAGACAGGGAATCTGTCTATATGTCTCGATGCCCTACCTCCGATGCGTCGAGTCGCCCAACCTCGATACCCTTCGTCCGAAGCGTCAGCTCTTCAGACAGGGAATCTGTCTATATGTCTCGATGCCCTACCTCCGATGCGTCGAGTCCCCAACCTCGATGCCCTACTCTTCGAAGCGTCGAGTCCCCAACCTCGATACCCTTCGTCCGAAGCGTCAGCTCTTCAGACAGGGAATCTGTCTATATGTCTCGATGCCCTACCTCCGATGCGTCGAGTCCCCAACCTCGATACCCTTCGTCCGAAGCGTCAGCTCTTCAGACAGGG
The DNA here is from genome assembly GCA_030435675.1 of Steinernema hermaphroditum. Lineage (NCBI taxonomy): Eukaryota > Metazoa > Nematoda > Chromadorea > Rhabditida > Steinernematidae > Steinernema > Steinernema hermaphroditum. The sequence continues at coordinate 8,408,464 of CM059625.1, read as the reverse complement.
AATCTGTCTATATGTCTCGATGCCCTTCGTCCGAAGCGTCAGCCCCTCACCCTTCAGACAGGGAATCTGTCTATATGTCTCGATGCCCTACCTTCGAAGCGTCGAGTCCCCAACCTCGATACCCTTCGTCCGAAGCGTCAGCTCTTCAGACAGGGAATCTGTCTATATGTCTCGATGCCCTACCTCCGATACGTCGAGTCCCCAACCTCGATACCCTTCGTCCGAAGCGTCAGCTCTTCAGACAGGGAATCTGTCTATATGTCTCGATGCCCTACCTCCGAAGCGTCGAGCCCCCAACCTCGATACCCTTCGTCCGAAGCGTCAGCTCTTCAGACACGGAATCTGTCTATATGTCTCGATGCCCTACCTCCGATGCGTCGAGTCCCCAACCTCGATACCCTTCGTCCGAAGCGTCAGCTCTTCAGACAGGGAATCTGTCTATATGTCTCGATGCCCTACCTCCGAAGCGTCGAGTCCCCAACCTCGATACCCTTCGTCCGAAGCGTCAGCTCTTCAGACAGGGAATCTGTCTATATGTCTCGATGCCCTATCTTCGAAGCGTCGAGTCCCCAACCTCGATACCCTTCGTCCGAAGCGTCAGCTCTTCAGACAGGGAATCTGTCTATATGTCTCGATGCCCTACCTCCGATGCCTCGAGTCCCCAACCTCGACACGCTTCGTCCGAAGCGTCAGCTCTTCAGACAGGGAATCTGTCTATATGTCTCGATGCCCTACCTCCGATGCGCTCGAGTCGGCCCACCTCCACACCTCGATACCCTTCGTCCGAAGCGTCAGCTCTTCAGACAGGGAATCTGTCTATATGTCTCGATGCCCTACCTCCGATGCGTCGAGTCCCCAACCTCGACACGCTTCGTCCGAAGCGTCAGCTCTTCAGACAGGGAATCTGTCTATATGTCTCGATGCCCTACCTCCGATGCGTCGAGTCCCCAACCTCGATGCCCTACCTTCGAAGCGTCGAGTCCCCAACCTCGATACCCTTCGTCCGAAGCGTCAGCTCTTCAGACAGGGAATCTGTCTATATGTCTCGATGCCCTACCTCCGAAGCGTCGAGTCCCCAACCTCGATACCCTTCGTCCGAAGCGTCAGCTCTTCAGACAGGGAATCTGTCTATATGTCTCGATGCCCTACCTCCGATGCGTCGAGTCCCCAACCTCGATACCCTTCGTCCGAAGCGTCAGCTCTTCAGACAGGGAATCTGTCTATATGTCTCGATGCCCTACCTCCGAAGCGTCGAGTCCCCAACCTCGACACCCTTCGTCCGAAGCGTCAGCTCTTCAGACAGGGAATCTGTCTATATGTCTCGATGCCCTACCTCCGATGCGTCGAGTCCCCAACCTCGATGCCCTACCTCGGCGTCGAGTCCCCAACCTCATCCTTCGTCCGAAGCGTCAGCTCTTCAGACAGGGAATCTGTCTATATGTCTCGATGCCCTACCTTCGAAGCGTCGAGTCCCCAACCTCGATACCCTTCGTCCGAAGCGTCAGCTCTTCAGACAGGGAATCTGTCTATATGTCTCGATGCCCTACCTCCGAAGCGTCGAGTCCCCAACCTCGATACCCTTCGTCCGAAGCGTCAGCTCTTCAGACAGGGAATCTGTCTATATGTCTCGATGCCCTACCTCCGATGCGTCGAGCCCTCCCCCCAACCTCGACACCCTTCGTCCGAAGCGTCAGCTCTTCAGACAGGGAATCTGTCTATATGTCTCGATGCCCTACCTCCGAAGCGTCGAGTCCCCAACCTCGATACCCTTCGTCCGAAGCGTCAGCTATTCAGACAGGGAATCTGTCTATATATGCCTCCTCCGATCTCGAGTCGCCAACCTCGATGCCCTACCTTCGAAGCGTCGAGTCCCCAACCTCGATACCCTTCGTCCGAAGCGTCAGCTCTTCAGACAGGGAATCTGTCTATATGTCTCGATGCCCTACCTCCGATGCGTCGAGTCCCCAACCTCGACACGCTTCGTCCGAAGCGTCAGCTATTCAGACAGGGAATCTGTCTATATGTCTCGATGCCCTACCTCCGATGCGTCGAGTCCCCAACCTCGATGCCCTTCGTCCGAAGCGTCAGCTCTTCAGACAGGGAATCTGTCTATATGTCTCGATGCCCTACCTCCGAAGCGAGTCCCCAACCTCGATGCCCTTCGTCCGAAGCGTCAGCTCTTCAGACAGGGAATCTGTCTATATGTCTCGATGCCCTACCTTCGAAGCGTCGAGTCCCCAACCTCGATACCCTTCGTCCGAAGCGTCAGCTCTTCAGACAGGGAATCTGTCTATATGTCTCGATGCCCTACCTCCGATACGTCGAGTCCCCAACCTCGATACCCTTCGTCCGAAGCGTCAGCTCTTCAGACAGGGAATCTGTCTATATGTCTCGATGCCCTACCTCCGATACGTCGAGTCCCCAACCTCGATACCCTTCGTCCGAAGCGTCAGCTCTTCAGACAGGGAATCTGTCTATATGTCTCGATGCCCTACCTCCGAATGCGTCGAGTCCCCAACCTCGATACCCTTCGTCCGAAGCGTCAGCTCTTCAGACACGGAATCTGTCTATATGTCTCGATGCCCTACATTCGAAGCGTCGAGTCCCCAACCTCGATACCCTTCGTCCGAAGCGTCAGCTCTTCAGACAGGGAATCTGTCTATATGTCTCGATGCCCTACCTCCGAAGCGTCGAGTCCCCAACCTCGATACCCTTCGTCCGAAGCGTCAGCTCTTCAGACAGGGAATCTGTCTATATGTCTCGATGCCCTACCTCCGAAGCGTCGGTCCCTATGCCTCGATGCCCTACCTTCGAAGCGTCGTCCCCAACCTCGATACCCTTCGTCCGAAGCGTCAGCTCTTCAGACAGGGAATCTGTCTATATGTCTCGATGCCCTACCTCCGATGCGTCGAGTCCCCAACCTCGATACCCTTCGTCCGAAGCGTCAGCTCTTCAGACAGGGAATCTGTCTATATGTCTCGATGCCCTACCTTCGAAGCGTCGAGTCCCCAACCTCGATGCCCTTCGTCCGAAGCGTCAGCTCTTCAGACAGGGAATCTGTCTATATGTCTCGATGCCCTACCTTCGAAGCGTCGAGTCCCCAACCTCGATACCCTTCGTCCGAAGCGTCAGCTCTTCAGACAGGGAATCTGTCTATATGTCTCGATGCCCTACCTCCGATGCGTCGAGTCCCCAACCTCGATGCCCTACCTTCGAAGCGTCGAGTCCCCAACCTCGATACCCTTCGTCCGAAGCGTCAGCTCTTCAGACAGGGAATCTGTCTATATGTCTCGATGCCCTACCTCCGATGCGTCGAGTCCCCAACCTCGATACCCTTCGTCCGAAGCGTCAGCTCTTCAGACAGGGAATCTGTCTATATGTCTCGATGCCCTACCTCCGACGTCGAGTCCCACCTTCGAAGCGTCGAGTCCCCAACCTCGATACCCTTCGTCCGAAGCGTCAGCTCTTCAGACAGGGAATCTGTCTATATGTCTCGATGCCCTACCTCCGAAGCGTCGAGTCCCCAACCTCGATACCCTTCGTCCGAAGCGTCAGCTCTTCAGACAGGGAATCTGTCTATATGTCTCGATGCCCTACCTCCGATGCGTCGAGTCCCCAACCTCGATGCCCTTCGTCCGAAGCGTCAGCTCTTCAGACAGGGAATCTGTCTATATGTCTCGATGCCCTACCTCCGATGCCTCGAGTCGCCAACCTCGATACGCTTCGTCCGAAGCGTCAGCTATTCAGACAGGGAATCTGTCTATATGTCTCGATGCCCTACCTCCGATGCGTCGGGCCCCCAACCTCGATGCCCTACCTTCGAAGCGTCGAGTCCCCAACCTCGATACCCTTCGTCCGAAGCGTCAGCTCTTCAGACAGGGAATCTGTCTATATGTCTCGATGCCCTACCTCCGATACGTCGAGTCCCCAACCTCGATGCCCTTCGTCCGAAGCGTCAGCTCTTCAGACAGGGAATCTGTCTATATGTCTCGATGCCCTACCTCCGAAGCGTCGAGTCCCCAACCTCGATGCCCTTCGTCCGAAGCGTCAGCTCTTCAGACAGGGAATCTGTCTATATGTCTCGATGCCCTACCTCCGATGCGTCGAGTCCCCAACCTCGACACCCTTCGTCCGAAGCGTCAGCTCTTCAGACAGGGAATCTGTCTATATGTCTCGATGCCCTACCTCCGAAGCGTCGAGTCCCCAACCTCGATGCCCTTCGTCCGAAGCGTCAGCTCTTCAGACAGGGAATCTGTCTATATGTCTCGATGCCCTACCTCCGATACGTCGAGTCCCCAACCTCGATACCCTTCGTCCGAAGCGTCAGCTATTCAGACAGGGAATCTGTCTATATGTCTCGATGCCCTACCTCCGATGCGTCGAGTCCCCAACCTCGATGCCCTACCTTCGAAGCGTCGAGTCCCCAACCTCGACACCCTTCGTCCGAAGCGTCAGCTCTTCAGACAGGGAATCTGTCTATATGTCTCGATGCCCTACCTCCGATACGTCGAGTCCCCAACCTCGATACCCTTCGTCCGAAGCGTCAGCTCTTCAGACAGGGAATCTGTCTATATGTCTCGATGCCCTACCTCCGAAGCGTCGAGTCCCCAACCTCGATACCCTTCGTCCGAAGCGTCAGCTCTTCAGACAGGGAATCTGTCTATATGTCTCGATGCCCTACCTACGAAGCGTCGAGTCCCCAACCTCGATACCCTTCGTCCGAAGCGTCAGCTCTTCAGACAGGGAATCTGTCTATATGTCTCGATGCCCTACCTCCGATGCGTCGAGTCCCCAACCTCGATGCCCTACTTCGGAGGTCGAGTCCCCAACCTCGACACCCTTCGTCCGAAGCGTCAGCTCTTCAGACAGGGAATCTGTCTATATGTCTCGATGCCCTACCTTCGAAGCGTCGAGTCCCCAACCTCGATACCCTTCGTCCGAAGCGTCAGCTCTTCAGACAGGGAATCTGTCTATATGTCTCGATGCCCTACCTCCGATGCGTCGAGTCCCCAACCTCCAGACCCTTCGTCCGAAGCGTCAGCTCTTCAGACAGGGAATCTGTCTATATGTCTCGATGCCCTACCTCCGAAGCGTCGAGTCCCCAACCTCGACACGCTTCGTCCGAAGCGTCAGCTATTCAGACAGGGAATCTGTCTATATGTCTCGATGCCCTACCTCCGATGCGTCGAGTCCCCAACCTCGACGCGCTTCGTCCGAAGCGTCAGCTCTTCAGACAGGGAATCTGTCTATATGTCTCGATGCCCTACCTCCGATGCGTCGAGTCCCCAACCTCGACACGATTCGTCCGAAGCGTCAGCTATTCAGACAGGGAATCTGTCTATATGTCTCGATGCCCTATGCCCTCTTCGAAGCGTCGAGTCCCCAACCTCGATTCCCTTCGTCCGAAGCGTCAGCTCTTCAGACAGGGAATCTGTCTATATGTCTCGATGCCCTACCTCCGATACGTCGAGTCCCCAACCTCGATACCCTTCGTCCGAAGCGTCAGCTCTTCAGACAGGGAATCTGTCTATATGTCTCGATGCCCTACCTCCGATGCGTCGAGCCCCCAACCTCGATGCCCTACCTTCGAAGCGTCGAGTCCCCAACCTCGATACCCTTCGTCCGAAGCGTCAGCTCTTCAGACAGGGAATCTGTCTATATGTCTCGATGCCCTACCTCCGATGCCTCGAGTCGCCAACCTCGACACGCTTCGTCCGAAGCGTCAGCTATTCAGACAGGGAATCTGTCTATATGTCTCGATGCCCTACCTCCGAAGCGTCGAGTCCCCAACCTCGATACCCTTCGTCCGAAGCGTCAGCTCTTCAGACAGGGAATCTGTCTATATGTCTCGATGCCCTACCTCCGATGCGTCGAGTCCCCAACCTCGACACGCTTCGTCCGAAGCGTCAGCTCTTCAGACAGGGAATCTGTCTATATGTCTCGATGCCCTACCTCCGAAGCGTCGAGTCCCCAACCTCGATGCCCTTCGTCCGAAGCGTCAGCTCTTCAGACAGGGAATCTGTCTATATGTCTCGATGCCCTACCTCCGAAGCGTCGAGTCCCCAACCTCGATGCCCTTCGTCCGAAGCGTCAGCTCTTCAGACAGGGAATCTGTCTATATGTCTCGATGCCCTACCTCCGAAGCGTCGAGTCCCCAACCTCGATACCCTTCGTCCGAAGCGTCAGCTCTTCAGACAGGGAATCTGTCTATATGTCTCGATGCCCTACCTCCGATGCCTCGAGTCGCCAACCTCGATGCCCTACCTTCGAAGCGTCGAGTCCCCAACCTCGATACCCTTCGTCCGAAGCGTCAGCTCTTCAGACAGGGAATCTGTCTATATGTCTCGATGCCCTACCTCCGATGCGTCGAGTCCCCAACCTCGATACCCTTCGTCCGAAGCGTCAGCTCTTCAGACAGGGAATCTGTCTATATGTCTCGATGCCCTACCTCCGAAGCGTCGAGTCCCCAACCTCGACGCCCTTCGTCCGAAGCGTCAGCTCTTCAGACAGGGAATCTGTCTATATGTCTCGATGCCCTACCTCCGATGCGTCGAGTCCCCAACCTCGACACCCTTCGTCCGAAGCGTCAGCTCTTCAGACAGGGAATCTGTCTATATGTCTCGATGCCCTACCTCCGAAGCGTCGAGTCCCCAACCTCGATACCCTTCGTCCGAAGCGTCAGCTCTTCAGACAGGGAATCTGTCTATATGTCTCGATGCCCTACCTCCGAAGCGTCGAGTCCCCAACCTCGATACCCTTCGTCCGAAGCGTCAGCTCTTCAGACAGGGAATCTGTCTATATGTCTCGATGCCCTACCTCCGATGCGTCGAGCCCCCAACCTCGATGCCCTACCTTCGAAGCGTCGAGTCCCCAACCTCGATACCCTTCGTCCGAAGCGTCAGCTCTTCAGACAGGGAATCTGTCTATATGTCTCGATGCCCTACCTCCGATGCGTCGAGTCCCCAACCTCGATACCCTTCGTCCGAAGCGTCAGCTCTTCAGACAGGGAATCTGTCTATATGTCTCGATGCCCTACCTCCGATACGTCGAGTCCCCAACCTCGATACCCTTCGTCCGAAGCGTCAGCTCTTCAGACAGGGAATCTGTCTATATGTCTCGATGCCCTACCTCCGAAGCGTCGAGTCCCCAACCTCGATACGCTTCGTCCGAAGCGTCAGCTCTTCAGACAGGGAATCTGTCTATATGTCTCGATGCCCTACCTCCGATGCGTCGAGACCCCAACCTCGATGCCCTACCTTCGAAGCGTCGACCCAAATTCGTCCGAAGCGTCAGCTCTTCAGACAGGGAATCTGTCTATATGTCTCGATGCCCTACCTTCGAAGCGTCGAGTCCCCAACCTCGATACCCTTCGTCCGAAGCGTCAGCTCTTCAGACAGGGAATCTGTCTATATGTCTCGATGCCCTACCTCCGAAGCGTCGAGTCCCCAACCTCGATACCCTTCGTCCGAAGCGTCAGCTCTTCAGACAGGGAATCTGTCTATATGTCTCGATGCCCTACCTCCGATGCGTCGAGCGTCCCCAACCTCGATGCCCTACCTTCGAAGCGTCGAGTCCCCAACCTCGATACCCTTCGTCCGAAGCGTCAGCTCTTCAGACAGGGAATCTGTCTATATGTCTCGATGCCCTTCCTCCGATGCCTCGAGTCCCCAACCTCCACACCCTTCGTCCGAAGCGTCAGCTCTTCAGACAGGGAATCTGTCTATATGTCTCGATGCCCTACCTTCGAAGCGTCGAGTCCCCAACCTCGAGTCCCTCTCGAAGCCTCGACCTACCCTTCGTCCGAAGCGTCAGCTCTTCAGACAGGGAATCTGTCTATATGTCTCGATGCCCTACCTCCGATGCCTCGAGTCCCCAACCTCGACACGCTTCGTCCGAAGCGTCAGCTCTTCAGACAGGGAATCTGTCTATATGTCTCGATGCCCTACCCCCGATGCGTCGAGTCCCCAACCTCGATGCCCTACCTTCGAAGCGTCGAGTCCCCAACCTCGATACCCTTCGTCCGAAGCGTCAGCTCTTCAGACAGGGAATCTGTCTATATGTCTCGATGCCCTACCTCCGATGCCTCGAGTCGAGCGTCGAGTCCCCAACCTCGATACCCTTCGTCCGAAGCGTCAGCTCTTCAGACAGGGAATCTGTCTATATGTCTCGATGCCCTACCTCCGATACGTCGAGTCCCCAACCTCGATACCCTTCGTCCGAAGCGTCAGCTCTTCAGACAGGGAATCTGTCTATATGTCTCGATGCCCTACCTCCGATGCGTCGAGTCCCCAACCTCGATACCCTTCGTCCGAAGCGTCAGCTCTTCAGACAGGGAATCTGTCTATATGTCTGATGCCCTCCTCTCGATCCCCTACCTCGATGCCCTACTTTCGAAGCGTCGAGTCCCCAACCTCGATACCCTTCGTCCGAAGCGTCAGCTCTTCAGACAGGGAATCTGTCTATATGTCTCGATGCCCTACCTACGAAGCGTCGAGTCCCCAACCTCGATACCCTTCGTCCGAAGCGTCAGCTCTTCAGACAGGGAATCTGTCTATATGTCTCGATGCCCTACCTACGAAGCGTCGAGTCCCCAACCTCGATACCCTTCGTCCGAAGCGTCAGCTCTTCAGACAGGGAATCTGTCTATATGTCTCGATGCCCTACATCCGAAGCGTCGAGTCCCCAACCTCGATACCCTTCGTCCGAAGCGTCAGCTCTTCAGACAGGGAATCTGTCTATATGTCTCGATGCCCTACCTCCGAAGCGTCGAGTCCCCAACCTCGACACCCTTCGTCCGAAGCGTCAGCTCTTCAGACAGGGAATCTGTCTATATGTCTCGATGCCCTACCTCCGAAGCGTCGAGTCCCCAACCTCGATGCCCTTCGTCCGAAGCGTCAGCTCTTCAGACAGGGAATCTGTCTATATGTCTCGATGCCCTACCTCCGATGCGTCGAGACCCCAACCTCGATACGCTTCGTCCGAAGCGTCAGCTATTCAGACAGGGAATCTGTCTATATGTCTCGTTGCCCTACCTCCGATGCCTCGAGTCGCCAACCTCCATGCCCTACCTTCGAAGCGTCGAGTCCCCAACCTCGATACCCTTCGTCCGAAGCGTCAGCTCTTCAGACAGGGAATCTGTCTATATGTCTCGATGCCCTACCTTCGATGCGTCGAGTCCCCAACCTCGATACCCTTCGTCCGAAGCGTCAGCTCTTCAGACAGGGAATCTGTCTATATGTCTCGATGCCCTACCTCCGATGCGTCGAGTCCCCAACCTCGATACCCTTCGTCCGAAGCGTCAGCTCTTCAGACAGGGAATCTGTCTATATGTCTCGATGCCCTACCTCCGAAGCGTCGAGTCCCCAACCTCGACACGCTTCGTCCGAAGCGTCAGCTCTTCAGACAGGGAATCTGTCTATATGTCTCGATGCCCTACCTCCGATACGTCGAGTCCCCAACCTCGATCACCTTCGAAGCGTCGAGTCCCCAACCTCGATACCCTTCGTCCGAAGCGTCAGCTCTTCAGACAGGGAATCTGTCTATATGTCTCGATGCCCTTCCTCCGAAGCATCGAGTCCCCAACCTCGACACGCTTCGTCCGAAGCGTCAGCTCTTCAGACAGGGAATCTGTCTATATGTCTTGATGCCCTACCTCCGATACGTCGAGTCCCCAACCTCGATGCCCTACCTTCGAAGCGTCGAGTCCCCAACCTCGATACCCTTCGTCCGAAGCGTCAGCTCTTCAGACAGGGAATCTGTCTATATGTCTCGATGCCCTACCTCCGATGCGTCGAGTCCCCAACCTCGATGCCCTACCTTCGAAGCGTCGAGTCCCCAACCTCGACCCTTCGTCCGAAGCGTCAGCTCTTCAGACAGGGAATCTGTCTATATGTCTCGATGCCCTACCTCCGATGCGTCGAGTCCCCAACCTCGACACGATTCGTCCGAAGCGTCAGCTATTCAGACAGGGAATCTGTCTATATGTCTCGATGCCCTACCTCCGATGCCTCGAGTCGCCAACCTCCACACTACCTCCGAAGCGTCGAGTCCCCAACCTCGATACCCTTCGTCCGAAGCGTCAGCTCTTCAGACAGGGAATCTGTCTATATGTCTCGATGCCCTACCTCCGATGCGTCGAGTCCCCAACCTCGATACGCTTCGTCCGAAGCGTCAGCTCTTCAGACAGGGAATCTGTCTATATGTCTCGATGCCCTACCTCCGATGCGTCGAGTCGCCAACCTCGACACCCGCTTCGTCCGAAGCGTCAGCTCTTCAGACAGGGAATCTGTCTATATGTCTCGATGCCCTACCTCCGATGCCTCGAGTCCCCAACCTCGATACCCTTCGTCCGAAGCGTCAGCTCTTCAGACAGGGAATCTGTCTATATGTCTCGATGCCCTCACCTCCGATGCGTCGAGTCCCCCAACCTCGATGCCCTACCTTCGAAGCGTCGAGTCCCCAACCTCGATACCCTTCGTCCGAAGCGTCAGCTCTTCAGACAGGGAATCTGTCTATATGTCTCGATGCCCTACCTCCGATGCGTCGAGTCCCCAACCTCGATACCCTTCGTCCGAAGCGTCAGCTCTTCAGACAGGGAATCTGTCTATATGTCTCGATGCCCTACCTCCGATGCGTCGAGTCCCCAACCTCGAGGCCCTACCTTCGAAGCGTCGGTCGACACCCTTCGTCCGAAGCGTCAGCTCTTCAGACAGGGAATCTGTCTATATGTCTCGATGCCCTACCTCCGATGCGTCGAGTCCCCAACCTCGATACCCTTCGTCCGAAGCGTCAGCTCTTCAGACAGGGAATCTGTCTATATGTCTCGATGCCTACCTCTCGAAGCGTCGAGTCCCCAACCTCGATACCCTTCGTCCGAAGCGTCAGCTCTTCAGACAGGGAATCTGTCTATATGTCTCGATGCCCTACCTACGAAGCGTCGAGTCCCCAACCTCGATACCCTTCGTCCGAAGCGTCAGCTCTTCAGACAGGGAATCTGTCTATATGTCTCGATGCCCTACCTCCGATGCGTCGAGTCCCCAACCTCGACACCTTCGTCCGAAGCGTCAGCTCTTCAGACAGGGAATCTGTCTATATGTCTCGATGCCCTACCTCCGATGCGTCGAGTCCCCAACCTCGATACCCTTCGTCCGAAGCGTCAGCTCTTCAGACAGGAATCTGTCTATATGTCTCGATGCCCTACCTCCGAAGAGTCGAGTCCCCAACCTCGATACCCTTCGTCCGAAGCGTCAGCTCTTCAGACAGGGAATCTGTCTATATGTCTCGATGCCCTACCTCCGATGCGTCGAGCCCCCAACCTCGATGCCCTACCTTCGAAGCGTCGAGTCCCCAACCTCGATACCCTTCGTCCGAAGCGTCAGCTCTTCAGACAGGGAATCTGTCTATATGTCTCGATGCCCTACCTCCAAGGACGACTCGAGTCCCCAACCTCGACACCCTTCGTCCGAAGCGTCAGCTCTTCAGACAGGGAATCTGTCTATATGTCTCGATGCCCTACCTCCGAAGCGTCGAGTCCCCAACCTCGATACCCTTCGTCCGAAGCGTCAGCTCTTCAGACAGGGAATCTGTCTATATGTCTCGATGCCCTACCTCCGATACGTCGAGTCCCCAACCTCGATACCCTTCGTCCGAAGCGTCAGCTCTTCAGACAGGGAATCTGTCTATATGTCTCGATGCCCTACCTCCGAAGCGTCGAGTCCCCAACCTCGATGCCCTACCGACCGGTCCCCAACCTCGTCCCTTCGTCCGAAGCGTCAGCTCTTCAGACAGGGAATCTGTCTATATGTCTCGATGCCCTACCTCCGATACGTCGAGTCCCCAACCTCGACACGCTTCGTCCGAAGCGTCAGCTCTTCAGACAGGGAATCTGTCTATATGTCTCGATGCCCTACCTCCGAAGCGTCGAGTCCCCAACCTCGATACCCTTCGTCCGAAGCGTCAGCTATTCAGACAGGGAATCTGTCTATATGTCTCGATGCCCTACCTCCGATGCGTCGAGTCCCCAACCTCGATGCCCTACCTTCGAAGCGTCGAGTCCCCAACCTCGATACCCTTCGTCCGAAGCGTCAGCTCTTCAGACAGGGAATCTGTCTATATGTCTCGATGCCCTACCTTCGAAGCGTCGAGTCCCCAACCTCGATACCCTTCGTCCGAAGCGTCAGCTCTTCAGACAGGGAATCTGTCTATATGTCTCGATGCCCTACCTCCGAAGCGTCGAGTCCCCAACCTCGATGCCCTTCGTCCGAAGCGTCAGCTCTTCAGACAGGGAATCATTGTCTCGTGCCCTCCTCCGATATGTCGAGCTCTCGATGCCCTACCTCCGAAGCGTCGAGTCCCCAACCTCGATACCCTTCGTCCGAAGCGTCAGCTCTTCAGACAGGGAATCTGTCTATATGTCTCGATGCCCTACCTCCGATGCGTCGAGTCCCCAACCTCGACACGCTTCGTCCGAAGCGTCAGCTCTTCAGACAGGGAATCTGTCTATATGTCTCGATGCCCTACCTCTCGAAGCGTCGAGTCCCCAACCTCGATACCCTTCGTCCGAAGCGTCAGCTCTTCAGACAGGGAATCTGTCTATATGTCTCGATGCCCTACCTCCGATGCGTCGAGTCCCCAACCTCGATACCCTTCGTCCGAAGCGTCAGCTATTCAGACAGGGAATCTGTCTATATGTCTCGATGCCCTACCTCCGATGCGTCGAGTCCCCAACCTCGATGCCCTACCTTTCGAAGCGTCGAGTCCCCAACCTCGATACCCTTCGTCCGAAGCGTCAGCTCTTCAGACAGGGAATCTGTCTATATGTCTCGATGCCCTACCTCCGATGAAGCGTCGAGTCCCCAACCTCGACACCCTTCGTCCGAAGCGTCAGCTCTTCAGACAGGGAATCTGTCTATATGTCTCGATGCCCTACCTCCGATGCGTCGAGTCCCCAACCTCGATACGCTTCGTCCGAAGCGTCAGCTCTTCAGACAGGGAATCTGTCTATATGTCTCGATGCCCTACCTCCGATGCGTCGAGTCCCCAACCTCGATGCCCTACCTTCGAAGCGTCGAGTCCCCAACCTCGATACCCTTCGTCCGAAGCGTCAGCTCTTCAGACAGGGAATCTGTCTATATGTCTCGATGCCCTACCTCCGATGCGTCGAGTCCCCAACCTCGACACCCTTCGTCCGAAGCGTCAGCTATTCAGACAGGGAATCTGTCTATATGTCTCGATGCCCTACCTCCGATGCGTCGAGTCCCCAACCTCGATGCCCTACTTTCGAAGCGTCGAGTCCCCAACCTCGATACCCTTCGTCCGAAGCGTCAGCTCTTCAGACAGGGAATCTGTCTATATGTCTCGATGCCCTACCTCCGATGCCCCTTCGAAGCGTCGAGTCCCCAACCTCGACACGCTTCGTCCGAAGCGTCAGCTCTTCAGACAGGGAATCTGTCTATATGTCTCGATGCCCTACCTTCGAAGCGTCGAGTCCCCAACCTCGATACCCTTCGTCCGAAGCGTCAGCTCTTCAGACAGGGAATCTGTCTATATGTCTCGATGCCCTACCTCCGATGCGTCGAGTCCCCAACCTCGACACGATTCGTCCGAAGCGTCAGCTATTCAGACAGGGAATCTGTCTATATGTCTCGATGCCCTACCTCCGATGCCTCGAGTCGCCAACCTCCACACTACCTTCGAAGCGTCGAGTCCCCAACCTCGATACCCTTCGTCCGAAGCGTCAGCTCTTCAGACAGGGAATCTGTCTATATGTCTCGATGCCCTACCTCCGATGCCTCGAGTCCCCAACCTCGACACGCTTCGTCCGAAGCGTCAGCTCTTCAGACAGGGAATCTGTCTATATGTCTCGATGCCCTACCTCCGATGCGTCGAGTCCCCAACCTCGACACCCTTCGTCCGAAGCGTCAGCTCTTCAGACAGGGAATCTGTCTATATGTCTCGATGCCCTACCTCCGATGCGTCGAGTCCCCAACCTCGATGCCCTACTTCGAGCCCCACACTTCGTCCGAAGCGTCAGCTCTTCAGACAGGGAATCTGTCTATATGTCTCGATGCCCTACCTCCGATGCGTCGAGTCCCCAACCTCGATACCCTTCGTCCGAAGCGTCAGCTCTTCAGACAGGGAATCTGTCTATATGTCTCGTGCCTACGTCTATATGTCAGTCCCTCGATGCCCTACCTCCGAAGCGTCGAGTCCCCAACCTCGATACCCTTCGTCCGAAGCGTCAGCTCTTCAGACAGGGAATCTGTCTATATGTCTCGATGCCCTACCTCCGATGCGTCGAGTCCCCAACCTCGACACGCTTCGTCCGAAGCGTCAGCTCTTCAGACAGGGAATCTGTCTATATGTCTCGATGCCCTACCTCCGAAGCGTCGAGTCCCCAACCTCGATACCCTTCGTCCGAAGCGTCAGCTATTCAGACAGGGAATCTGTCTATATGTCTCGATGCCCTACCTCCGATGCGTCGAGTCCCCAACCTCGATGCCCTACCTTCGAAGCGTCGAGTCCCCAACCTCGACACCCTTCGTCCGAAGCGTCAGCTCTTCAGACAGGGAATCTGTCTATATGTCTCGATGCCCTACCTCCGATGCGTCGAGCCCCCAACCTCGATGCCCTACCTTCGAAGCGTCGAGTCCCCAACCTCGATACCCTTCGTCCGAAGCGTCAGCTCTTCAGACAGGGAATCTGTCTATATGTCTCGATGCCCTACTTCGACCTCTGTCTATATGTCTCGATGCCCTACCTTCGAAGCGTCGAGTCCCCAACCTCGACACCCTTCGTCCGAAGCGTCAGCTCTTCAGACAGGGAATCTGTCTATATGTCTCGATGCCCTACCTCCGATGCGTCGAGTCCCCAACCTCGATGCCCTACTTTCGAAGCGTCGAGTCCCCAACCTCGATACCCTTCGTCCGAAGCGTCAGCTCTTCAGACAGGGAATCTGTCTATATGTCTCGATGCCCTACCTACGAAGCGTCGAGTCCCCAACCTCGATACCCTTCGTCCGAAGCGTCAGCTCTTCAGACAGGGAATCTGTCTATATGTCTCGATGCCCTACCTCCGATGCGTCGAGTCCCCAACCTCGATACCCTTCCGTCCGAAGCGTCAGCTCTTCAGACAGGGAATCTGTCTATATGTCTCGATGCCCTACCTTCGAAGCGTCGAGTCCCCAACCTCGATACCCTTCGTCCGAAGCGTCAGCTCTTCAGACAGGGAATCTGTCTATATGTCTCGATGCCCTACCTCCGATGCGTCGAGTCCCCAACCTCGATGCCCTACCTTCGAAGCGTCGAGTCCCCAACCTCGATACCCTTCGTCCGAAGCGTCAGCTCTTCAGACAGGGAATCTGTCTATATGTCTCGATGCCCTACCTCCGATGCGTCGAGTCGCCCTCCCCAACTCTCGACACGCTTCGTCCGAAGCGTCAGCTATTCAGACAGGGAATCTGTCTATATGTCTCGATGCCCTACCTCCGATGCGTCGAGTCCCCAACCTCGATCACGCTTCGTCCGAAGCGTCAGCTCTTCAGACAGGGAATCTGTCTATATGTCTCGATGCCCTACCTTCGAAGCGTCGAGTCCCCAACCTCGATACCCTTCGTCCGAAGCGTCAGCTCTTCAGACAGGGAATCTGTCTATATGTCTCGATGCCCTACCTCCGATGCGTCGAGTCCCCAACCTCGACACGCTTCGTCCGAAGCGTCAGCTCTTCAGACAGGGAATCTGTCTATATGTCTCGATGCCCTACCTCCGATGCGTCGAGTCCCCCAACCTCGATGCCCTACCTTCGAAGGCGAGCCCCAACCCCTTCGTCCGAAGCGTCAGCTCTTCAGACAGGGAATCTGTCTATATGTCTCGATGCCCTACCTCCGATGCGTCGAGTCCCCAACCTCGATACCCTTCGTCCGAAGCGTCAGCTCTTCAGACAGGGAATCTGTCTATATGTCTCGATGCCCTACCTCCGATGCGTCGAGTCCCCAACCTCGACACGCTTCGTCCGAAGCGTCAGCTCTTCAGACAGGGAATCTGTCTATATTGTCTCGATGCCCTACCTCCGAAGCGTCGAGTCCCCAACCTCGATACCCTTCGTCCGAAGCGTCAGCTATTCAGACAGGGAATCTGTCTATATGTCTCGATGCCCTACCTCCGATGCGTCGAGTCCCCAACCTCGATGCCCTACCTTCGAAGCGTCGAGTCCCCAACCTCGATACCCTTCGTCCGAAGCGTCAGCTCTTCAGACAGGGAATCTGTCTATATGTCTCGATGCCCTACCTCCGATGCCTCGAGTCCCCAACCTCGACACGCTTCGTCCGAAGCGTCAGCTATTCAGACAGGGAATCTGTCTATATGTCTCGATGCCCTACCTCCGATGCGTCGAGTCCCCAACCTCGATGCCCTACCTTCGAAGCGTCGAGTCCCCAACCTCGATGCCCTTCGTCCGAAGCGTCAGCTCTTCAGACAGGGAATCTGTCTATATGTCTCGATGCCCTACATGGAATCTGTCTATATGTCTCGATGCCCTACCTTCGAAGCGTCGAGTCCCCAACCTCGATACCCTTCGTCCGAAGCGTCAGCTCTTCAGACAGGGAATCTGTCTATATGTCTCGATGCCCTCCTCCGAAGCGTGGCCCCCACCTCGATGCCCCTTCGATGCGTCGAGTCCCCAACCTCGATACCCTTCGTCCGAAGCGTCAGCTCTTCAGACAGGGAATCTGTCTATATGTCTCGATGCCCTACCTCCGATGCGTCGAGTCCCCAACCTCGATACGCTTCGTCCGAAGCGTCAGCTATTCAGACAGGGAATCTGTCTATATGTCTCGATGCCCTACCTCCGAAGCGTCGAGTCCCCAACCTCGATACCCTTCGTCCGAAGCGTCAGCTCTTCAGACAGGGAATCTGTCTATATGTCTCGATGCCCTACCTCCGATGCGTCGAGTCCCCAACCTCGCTTCGTCCGAAGGTCAGCTCTTCGCGGAAGTCTGCTCGAGTCCCCGACCCTCGATCGACCCTTCGTCCGAAGCGTCAGCTCTTCAGACAGGGAATCTGTCTATATGTCTCGATGCCCTACCTCCGATGCGTCGAGTCCCCAACCTCGATGCCCTACTTTCGAAGCGTCGAGTCCCCAACCTCGATACCCTTCGTCCGAAGCGTCAGCTCTTCAGACAGGGAATCTGTCTATATGTCTCGATGCCCTACCT
Source organism: Steinernema hermaphroditum (assembly GCA_030435675.1). Lineage (NCBI taxonomy): Eukaryota > Metazoa > Nematoda > Chromadorea > Rhabditida > Steinernematidae > Steinernema > Steinernema hermaphroditum. Next base: position 8,391,255 of record CM059625.1, on the reverse strand, counting down.
CCGATGCCTCGAGTCCCCAACCTCGACACCCTTCGTCCGAAGCGTCAGCTCTTCAGACAGGGAATCTGTCTATATGTCTCGATGCCCTACCTCCGATGCGTCGAGTCCCCAACCTCGATGCCCTACCTTCGAAGCGTCGAGTCCCCAACCTCGATACCCTTCGTCCGAAGCGTCAGCTCTTCAGACAGGGAATCTGTCTATATGTCTCGATGCCCTACCTCCGATACGTCGAGTCCCCAACCTCGATACCCTTCGTCCGAAGCGTCAGCTATTCAGACAGGGAATCTGTCTATATGTCTCGATGCCCTACCTCCGATGCGTCGAGTCCCCAACCTCGATGCCCACCGCCCCAACCTCGCCTTCGTCCGAAGCGTCAGCTCTTCAGACAGGGAATCTGTCTATATGTCTCGATGCCCTACCTCCGATGCGTCGAGCCCCCAACCTCGACACGCTTCGTCCGAAGCGTCAGCTATTCAGACAGGGAATCTGTCTATATGTCTCGATGCCCTACCTCCGATGCGTCGAGTCCCCAACCTCGATGCCCTACCTTCGAAGCGTCGAGTCCCCAACCTCGACACCCTTCGTCCGAAGCGTCAGCTCTTCAGACAGGGAATCTGTCTATATGTCTCGATGCCCCCCCCGTCTCGCCCCAACCTCACCTTCGAAGCGTCGAGTCCCCAACCTCGACACGCTTCGTCCGAAGCGTCAGCTATTCAGACAGGGAATCTGTCTATATGTCTCGATGCCCTACCTCCGATGCGTCGAGTCCCCAACCTCGATGCCCTACCTTCGAAGCGTCGAGTCCCCAACCTCGATACCCTTCGTCCGAAGCGTCAGCTCTTCAGACAGGGAATCTGTCTATATGTCTCGATGCCCTACCTCCGATGCGTCGAGTCCCCAACCTCGACACCCTTCGTCCGAAGCGTCAGCTATTCAGACAGGGAATCTGTCTATATGTCTCGATGCCCTACCTCCGATGCGTCGAGTCCCCAACCTCGATACCCTTCGTCCGAAGCGTCAGCTCTTCAGACAGGGAATCTGTCTATATGTCTCGATGCCCTACCTCCGATGCGTCGAGTCGCCAACCTCGACACGCTTCGTCCGAAGCGTCAGCTCTTCAGACAGGGAATCTGTCTATATGTCTCGATGCCCTACCTCCGATGCGTCGAGCCCCCAACCTCGATGCCCTACCTTCGAAGCGTCGAGTCCCCAACCTCGATACCCTTCGTCCGAAGCGTCAGCTATTCAGACAGGGAATCTGTCTATATGTCTCGATGCCCTACCTCCGAAGCGTCGAGTCCCCAACCTCGATACCCTTCGTCCGAAGCGTCAGCTCTTCAGACAGGGAATCTGTCTATATGTCTCATATGTCTCGATGCCCTACCTCTTCGAAGCGTCGAGTCCCCAACCTCGACACGCTTCGTCCGAAGCGTCAGCTATTCAGACAGGGAATCTGTCTATATGTCTCGATGCCCTACCTCCGATGCGTCGAGTCCCCAACCTCGACACGATTCGTCCGAAGCGTCAGCTATTCAGACAGGGAATCTGTCTATATGTCTCGATGCCCTACCTCCGATGCGTCGAGTCCCCAACCTCGATGCCCTACCTTCGAAGCGTCGAGTCCCCAACCTCGATACCCTTCGTCCGAAGCGTCAGCTATTCAGACAGGGAATCTGTCTATATGTCTCGATGCCCTACCTCCGATGCGTCGAGTCCCCAACCTCGACGACGCTTCGTCCGAAGCGTCAGCTCTTCAGACAGGGAATCTGTCTATATGTCTCGATGCCCTACCTCCGATACGTCGAGTCCCCAACCTCGATACCCTTCGTCCGAAGCGTCAGCTCTTCAGACAGGGAATCTGTCTATATGTCTCGATGCCCTACCTCCGATGCGTCGAGTCCCCAACCTCGATACGCTTCGTCCGAAGCGTCAGCTCTTCAGACAGGGAATCTGTCTATATGTCTCGATGCCCTACCTTCGAAGCGTCGAGTCCCCAACCTCGATACCCTTCGTCCGAAGCGTCAGCTATTCAGACAGGGAATCTGTCTATATGTCTCGATGCCCTACCTCCGATGCGTCGAGCCCCCAACCTCGATGCCCTACCTTCGAAGCGTCGAGTCCCCAACCTCGATACCCTTCGTCCGAAGCGTCAGCTCTTCAGACAGGGAATCTGTCTATATGTCTCGATGCCCTACCTCCGATGCGTCGAGTCCCCAACCTCGACACGCTTCGTCCGAAGCGTCAGCTATTCAGACAGGGAATCTGTCTATATGTCTCGATGCCCTACCTCCGATGCCGTCGAGTCCCCAACCTCGATACCCTTCGTCCGAAGCGTCAGCTATTCAGACAGGGAATCTGTCTATATGTCTCGATGCCCTACCTCCGATGCGTCGAGCTCCCCAACCTCGATGCCCTACCTTCGAAGCGTCGAGTCCCCAACCTCGATACCCTTCGTCCGAAGCGTCAGCTATTCAGACAGGGAATCTGTCTATATGTCTCGATGCCCTACCTCCGATACGTCGAGTCCCCAACCTCGATGCCCTACTTTCGAAGCGTCGAGTCCCCAACCTCGACACCCTTCGTCCGAAGCGTCAGCTCTTCAGACAGGGAATCTGTCTATATGTCTCGATGCCCTACCTCCGATGCGTCGAGTCCCCAACCTCCGACACCTCGCCCTTCGTCCGAAGCGTCAGCTATTCAGACAGGGAATCTGTCTATATGTCTCGATGCCCTACCTCCGATGCGTCAGCGTCGAGTCGCCCAACCTCGATACCCTTCGTCCGAAGCGTCAGCTCTTCAGACAGGGAATCTGTCTATATGTCTCGATGCCCTACCTCCGATGCGTCGAGTCCCCAACCTCGACACGCTTCGTCCGAAGCGTCAGCTATTCAGACAGGGAATCTGTCTATATGTCTCGATGCCCTACCTCCGATGCGTCGAGTCCCCAACCTCGACACGATTCGTCCGAAGCGTCAGCTATTCAGACAGGGAATCTGTCTATATGTCTCGATGCCCTACCTCCGATGCCTCGAGTCGCCAACCTCCACACTACCTCCGATACGTCGAGTCCCCAACCTCGATACCCTTCGTCCGAAGCGTCAGCTCTTCAGACAGGGAATCTGTCTATATGTCTCGATGCCCTACCTCCAATGCGTCGAGCCCCCAACCTCGATGCCCTACCTTCGAAGCGTCGAGTCCCCAACCTCGATACCCTTCGTCCGAAGCGTCAGCTATTCAGACAGGGAATCTGTCTATATGTCTCGATGCCCTACCTCCGATGCGTCGAGTCCCCAACCTCGATACCCTTCGTCCGAAGCGTCAGCTATTCAGACAGGGAATCTGTCTATATGTCTCGATGCCCTACCTCCGATACGTCGAGTCCCCAACCTCGATACCCTTCGTCCGAAGCGTCAGCTATTCAGACAGGGAATCTGTCTATATGTCTCGATGCCCTACCTTCGAAGCGTCGAGTCCCCAACCTCGACACGCTTCGTCCGAAGCGTCAGCTCTTCAGACAGGGAATCTGTCTATATGTCTCGATGCCCTACCTCCGATGCGTCGAGTCCCCAACCTCGATGCCCTACCTTCGAAGCGTCGAGTCCCCAACCTCGATACCCTTCGTCCGAAGCGTCAGCTATTCAGACAGGGAATCTGTCTATATGTCTCGATGCCCTACCTCCGATGCGTCGAGTCCCCAACCTCGATGCCCTATCCTTCGAAGCGTCGAGTCCCCAACCTCGACACCCTTCGTCCGAAGCGTCAGCTATTCAGACAGGGAATCTGTCTATATGTCTCGATGCCCTACCTCCGATGCGTCGAGTCCCCAACCTCGACACCCTTCGTCCGAAGCGTCAGCTCTTCAGACAGGGAATCTGTCTATATGTCTCGATATCCGTCTCGATGCCCTACCTTCGAAGCGTCGAGTCCCCAACCTCGATACCCTTCGTCCGAAGCGTCAGCTATTCAGACAGGGAATCTGTCTATATGTCTCGATGCCCTACCTCCGATGCGTCGAGCCCCCAACCTCGATGCCCTACCTTCGAAGCGTCGAGTCCCCAACCTCGATACCCTTCGTCCGAAGCGTCAGCTATTCAGACAGGGAATCTGTCTATATGTCTCGATGCCCTACCTCCGATGCGTCGAGTCCCCAACCTCGACACGCTTCGTCCGAAGCGTCAGCTCTTCAGACAGGGAATCTGTCTATATGTCTCGATGCCCTACCTCCGAAGCGTCGAGTCCCCAACCTCGATACCCTTCGTCCGAAGCGTCAGCTCTTCAGACAGGGAATCTGTCTATATGTCTCGATGCCCTACCTCCGATGCGGTCGAGTCCAGTCCCCCCCGAGCCCTTCGTCCGAAGCGTCAGCTATTCAGACAGGGAATCTGTCTATATGTCTCGATGCCCTTCGTCCGAAGCGTCGAGCTCTTCAGACCAGGAATCTGTCTATATGTCTCGATGCCCTACCTTCGAAGCGTCGAGTCCCCAACCTCGATACCCTTCGTCCGAAGCGTCAGCTATTCAGACAGGGAATCTGTCTATATGTCTCGATGCCCTACCTCCGATACGTCGAGTCCCCAACCTCGATACCCTTCGTCCGAAGCGTCAGCTCTTCAGACAGGGAATCTGTCTATATGTCTCGATGCCCTACCTTCGATGCGTCGAGTCCCCAACCTCGACACGCTTCGTCCGAAGCGTCAGCTATTCAGACAGGGAATCTGTCTATATGTCTCGATGCCCTACCTCCGATGCGTCGAGTCCCTTCGAAGCGTCGAGTCCCCAACCTCGATACGCTTCGTCCGAAGCGTCAGCTCTTCAGACAGGGAATCTGTCTATATGTCTCGATGCCCTACCTCCGATGCGTCGAGTCCCCAACCTCGACACGCTTCGTCCGAAGCGTCAGCTATTCAGACAGGGAATCTGTCTATATGTCTCGATGCCCTACCTCCGATGCGTCGAGTCCCCCAACCTCGATGCCCTACCTTCGAAGCGTCGAGTCCCCAACCTCGATACCCTTCGTCCGAAGCGTCAGCTATTCAGACAGGGAATCTGTCTATATGTCTCGATGCCCTACCTCCGATGCGTCGAGCCCCCAACCTCGATGCCCTACCTTCGAAGCGTCGAGTCCCCAACCTCGACACCCTTCGTCCGAAGCGTCAGCTATTCAGACAGGGAATCTGTCTATATGTCTCGATGCCCTACCTCCGATGCGTCGAGTCCCCAACCTCGACACGATTCGTCCGAAGCGTCAGCTATTCAGACAGGGAATCTGTCTATATGTCTCGATGCCCTACCTCCGATGCGTCGAGTCCCCAACCTCGATCCCTTTTAATCCCCAACCTCCCTTCGTCCGAAGCGTCAGCTCTTCAGACAGGGAATCTGTCTATATGTCTCGATGCCCTACCTCCGATGCGTCGAGTCCCCAACCTCGACACGCTTCGTCCGAAGCGTCAGCTATTCAGACAGGGAATCTGTCTATATGTCTCGATGCCCTACCTCCGATCCGTCGAGTCCCCAACCTCGATGCCCTACCTTCTGAAGCGTCGAGTCCCCAACCTCGACACGCTTCGTCCGAAGCGTCAGCTATTCAGACAGGGAATCTGTCTATATGTCTCGATGCCCTACCTCCGATGCGTCGAGTCCCCAACCTCGACACGCTTCGTCCGAAGCGTCAGCTATTCAGACAGGAATCTGTCTATATGTCTCGATGCCCTACCTCGAAGGTGAGTCCCCAAACCAAATCTCCGAAGCGTAGCTCTTCAGACAGGGAATCTGTCTATATGCCTCGATGCCCTACCTTCGAAGCGTCGAGTCCCCAACCTCGACACCCTTCGTCCGAAGCGTCAGCTCTTCAGACAGGGAATCTGTCTATATGTCTCGATGCCCTACCTCCGATGCGTCGAGTCCCCAACCTCGACATACGCTTCGTCCGAAGCGTCAGCTATTCAGACAGGGAATCTGTCTATATGTCTCGATGCCCTACCTCCGAAGCGTCGAGTCCCCAACCTCGATACCCTTCGTCCGAAGCGTCAGCTATTCAGACAGGGAATCTGTCTATATGTCTCGATGCCCTACCTCCGATGCGTCGAGTCCCCAACCTCGATGCCCTACCTTCGAAGCGTCGAGTCCCCAACCTCGATACCCTTCGTCCGAAGCGTCAGCTATTCAGACAGGGAATCTGTCTATATGTCTCGATGCCCTACCTCCGATGCGTCGAGTCCCCAACCTCGATACCCTTCGTCCGAAGCGTCAGCTATTCAGACAGGGAATCTGTCTATATGTCTCGATGCCCTACCTCCGATGCGTCGAGCCCCCAACCTCGATGCCCTACTTCGAAGCGTCGAGTCCCCAACCTCGATACCCTTCGTCCGAAGCGTCAGCTCTTCAGACAGGGAATCTGTCTATATGTCTCGATGCCCTACCTCCGATGCGTCGAGTCCCCAACCTATGCCCTACTTCGAAGCGTCGAGTCCCCAACCTCGATCACCCTTCGTCCGAAGCGTCAGCTCTTCAGACAGGGAATCTGTCTATATGTCTCGATGCCCTACCTCCGATACGTCGAGTCCCCAACCTCGATACCCTTCGTCCGAAGCGTCAGCTATTCAGACAGGGAATCTGTCTATATGTCTCGATGCCCTACCTCCGATGCGTCGAGTCCCCCCCAACCTCGATGCCCTACCTTCGAAGCGTCGAGTCCCCAACCTCGATACCCTTCGTCCGAAGCGTCAGCTCTTCAGACAGGGAATCTGTCTATATGTCTCGATGCCCTACCTCCGATGCGTCGAGTCGTCCCCAACCTCGACACGCTTCGTCCGAAGCGTCAGCTATTCAGACAGGGAATCTGTCTATATGTCTCGATGCCCTACCTCCGATGCGTCGAGTCCCCAACCTCGATGCCCTTCCTACGAAGCGTCGAGCTCCCCAACCTCGACACTGCATTCGTCCGAAGCGTCAGCTCTTCAGACAGGGAATCTGTCTATATGTCTCGATGCCCTACCTCCTTCGATGCCTCGAGTCGAGTCCCCAACCTCGATACCCTTCGTCCGAAGCGTCAGCTATTCAGACAGGGAATCTGTCTATATGTCTCGATGCCCTACCTCCGATGCGTCGAGTCCCCAACCTCGATGCCCTACCTTCGAAGCGTCGAGTCCCCAACCTCGATACCCTTCGTCCGAAGCGTCAGCTATTCAGACAGGGAATCTGTCTATATGTCTCGATGCCCTACCTCCGAAGCGTCGAGTCCCCAACCTCGATACCCTTCGTCCGAAGCGTCAGCTCTTCAGACAGGGAATCTGTCTATATGTCTCGATGCCCTACCTCCGATGCGTCGAGTCCCCAACCTCGATACGCTTCGTCCGAAGCGTCAGCTCTTCAGACAGGGAATCTGTCTATATGTCTCGATGCCCTACCTCCGATGCGTCGAGTCCCCAACCTCGACACGCTTCGTCCGAAGCGTCAGCTATTCAGACAGGGAATCTGTCTATATGTCTCGATGCCCTACCTCCGATGCGTCGAGCCCTCAACCTCGATGCCCTACCTTCGAAGCGTCGAGTCCCCAACCTCGATACCCTTCGTCCGAAGCGTCAGCTATTCAGACAGGGAATCTGTCTATATGTCTCGATGCCCTACCTCCGATGCGTCGAGCCCCCAACCTCGATGCCCTACCTTCGAAGCGTCGAGTCCCCAACCTCGACTTCGTCGACGAGCTCTTCAGACAGGAATCTGTCTATATGTCTCGATGCCCTTCGTCCGATCCAACCTCGTCCGAAGCGTCAGCTATTCAGACAGGGAATCTGTCTATATGTCTCGATGCCCTACCTCCGAAGCGTCGAGTCCCCAACCTCGATGCCCTACCTTCGAAGCGTCGAGTCCCCAACCTCGATACCCTTCGTCCGAAGCGTCAGCTCTTCAGACAGGGAATCTGTCTATATGTCTCGATGCCCTACCTCCGATGCGTCGAGTCGCCAACCTCGACACGCTTCGTCCGAAGCGTCAGCTATTCAGACAGGGAATCTGTCTATATGTCTCGATGCCCTACCTCCGATGCGTCGAGTCGCCAACCTCGATGCCCTACCTTCGAAGCGTCGAGTCCCCAACCTCGATACCCTTCGTCCGAAGCGTCAGCTCTTCAGACAGGGAATCTGTCTATATGTCTCGATGCCCTACCTCCGATGCGTCGAGTCCCCAACCTCGATACCCTTCGTCCGAAGCGTCAGCTCTTCAGACAGGGAATCTGTCTATATGTCTCGATGCCCTACCTCCGATGCGTCGAGTCCCCAACCTCGATACCCTTCGTCCGAAGCGTCAGCTATTCAGACAGGGAATCTGTCTATATGTCTCGATGCTCTACCTCCGATGCGTCGAGTCCCCAACCTCGATGCCCTACCTTCGAAGCGTCGAGTCCCCAACCTCGATACCCTTCGTCCGAAGCGTCAGCTATTCAGACAGGGAATCTGTCTATATGTCTCGATGCCCTTCCTCCGATGCGTCGAGCCCCCAACCTCGATGCCCTACCTTCGAAGCGTCGAGTCCCCAACCTCGACACCCTTCGTCCGAAGCGTCAGCTATTCAGACAGGGAATCTGTCTATATGTCTCGATGCCCTACCTCCGATGCCTCGAGTCGCCAACCTCCACACTACCTCCGATACGTCGAGTCCCCAACCTCGATACCCTTCGTCCGAAGCGTCAGCTCTTCAGACAGGGAATCTGTCTATATGTCTCGATGCCCTACCTCCGATGCGTCGAGTCCCCAACCTCGACACGCTTCGTCCGAAGCGTCAGCTATTCAGACAGGGAATCTGTCTATATGTCTCGATGCCCTACCTCCGATGCGTCGAGTCCCCAACCCCTAACCTCGATACCCTTCGTCCGAAGCGTCAGCTCTTCAGACAGGGAATCTGTCTATATGTCTCGATGCCCTACCTCCGATGCCTCGAGTCCCCAACCTCGATACCCTTCGTCCGAAGCGTCAGCTCTTCAGACAGGGAATCTGTCTATATGTCTCGATGCCCTACCTTCGAAGCGTCGAGTCCCCAACCTCGACACGCTTCGTCCGAAGCGTCAGCTATTCAGACAGGGAATCTGTCTATATGTCTCGATGCCCTACCTCCGATGCGTCGAGCCCCCAACCTCGATGCCCTACCTTCGAAGCGTCGAGTCCCCAACCTCGACACGCTTCGTCCGAAGCGTCAGCTCTTCAGACAGGGAATCTGTCTATATGTCTCGATGCCCTACCTCCGATACGTCGAGTCCCCAACCTCGATACGCTTCGTCCGAAGCGTCAGCTATTCAGACAGGGAATCTGTCTATATGTCTCGATGCCCTACCTCCGATGCGTCGAGTCCCCAACCTCGATGCCCTACGCTTCGAAGCGTCGAGCTGGGAATCCTCCAACCTCGATCCCCACCCTTCGTCCGCAGCGTCAGCTCTTCAGACAGGGAATCTGTCTATATGTCTCGATGCCCTACCTCCGATGCGTCGAGTCGCCCAACCTCGATGCCCTACCTTCGAAGCGTCGAGTCCCAACCTCGACACGCTTCGTCCGAAGCGTCAGCTATTCAGACAGGGAATCTGTCTATATGTCTCGATGCCCTACCTCCGATGCGTCGAGCCCCCAACCTCGATGCCCTACCTTCGAAGCGTCGAGTCCCCAACCTCGATACCCTTCGTCCGAAGCGTCAGCTATTCAGACAGGGAATCTGTCTATATGTCTCGATGCCCTACCTCCGATGCGTCGAGTCCCCAACCTCGATGCCCTACCTTCGAAGCGTCAGCTATTCAGACAGGGAATCTGTCTATATGTCTCGATGCCCTACCTCCGATGCGTCGAGTCCCCAACCTCGATACGCTTCGTCCGAAGCGTCAGCTATTCAGACAGGGAATCTGTCTATATGTCTCGATGCCCTACCTCCGATAGCGTCGAGCCCCCAACCTCGATGCCCTACCTTCGAAGCGTCGAGTCCCCAACCTCGATACCCTTCGTCCGAAGCGTCAGCTCTTCAGACAGGGAATCTGTCTATATGTCTCGATGCCCTACCTCCGATGCGTCGAGTCCCCAACCTCGACACGCTTCGTCCGAAGCGTCAGCTATTCAGACAGGGAATCTGTCTATATGTCTCGATGCCCTACCTCCGATGCGTCGAGTCGCCAACCTCGATGCCCTACCTTCGAAGCGTCGAGTCCCCAACCTTCATCCCTTCGTCCGAAGCGATCAGCTATTCAAGACAGGGAATCTGTCTATATGTCTCGATGCCCTACCTTCGAAGCGTCGAGTCCCCAACCTCGATACCCTTCGTCCGAAGCGTCAGCTATTCAGACAGGGAATCTGTCTATATGTCTCGATGCCCTACCTCCGATGCGTCGAGCCCCCAACCTCGATGCCCTACCTTCGAAGCGTCGAGTCCCCAACCTCGATACCCTTCGTCCGAAGCGTCAGCTCTTCAGACAGGGAATCTGTCTATATGTCTCGATGCCCTACCTTCGATGCGTCGAGTCCCCAACCTCGATACCCTTCGTCCGAAGCGTCAGCTATTCAGACAGGGAATCTGTCTATATGTCTCGATGCCCTACCTTCGAAGCGTCGAGTCCCCAACCTCGATACCCTTCGTCCGAAGCGTCAGCTCTTCAGACAGGGAATCTGTCTATATGTCTCGATGCCCTACCTCCGATGCGTCGAGTCCCCAACCTCGACACCCTTCGTCCGAAGCGTCAGCTCTTCAGACAGGGAATCTGTTTTTTCTATATGTCTCGATGCCCTACCTTCGAAGCGTCGAGTCCCCAACCTCGATACGCTTCGTCCGAAGCGTCAGCTCTTCAGACAGGGAATCTGTCTATATGTCTCGATGCCCTACCTCCGATGCCTCGAGTCCCCAACCTCGATACCCTTCGTCCGAAGCGTCAGCTCTTCAGACAGGGAATCTGTCTATATGTCTCGATGCCCTACCTCCGAAGCGTCGAGCCCCCAACCTCGATGCCCTACTCGAAGCGTCGAGTCCCCAACCTCGACACCCTTCGTCCGAAGCGTCAGCTATTCAGACAGGGAATCTGTCTATATGTCTCGATGCCCTACCCCTCGTCGAGTCCCCAACCTCGATGCCTTACTACGAGTCCCCAACCTCGACACGCTTCGTCCGAAGCGTCAGCTCTTCAGACAGGGAATCTGTCTATATGTCTCGATGCCCTACCTCCGATGCGTCGAGTCCCCAACCTCGATCCCTACTTCAAGCGTCGAGTCCCCAACCTCGATACCCTTCGTCCGAAGCGTCAGCTCTTCAGACAGGGAATCTGTCTATATGTCTCGATGCCCTACCTCCGATGCGTCGAGTCCCCAACCTCGACACGCTTCGTCCGAAGCGTCAGCTATTCAGACAGGGAATCTGTCTATATGTCTCGATGCCCTACCTCCGATGCGTCGAGCCCCCAACCTCGATGCCCTACCTTCGAAGCGTCGAGTCCCCAACCTCGACACGCTTCGTCCGAAGCGTCAGCTCTTCAGACAGGGAATCTGTCTATATGTCTCGATGCCCTACCTCCGATGCGTCGAGTCCCCAACCTCGATCCACTCGAGCGTCGGCCCCAACCTCGACACGCTTCGTCCGAAGCGTCAGCTATTCAGACAGGGAATCTGTCTATATGTCTCGATGCCCTACCTCCGATGCGTCGAGCCCCCAACCTCGATGCCCTACCTTCGAAGCGTCGAGTCCCCAACCTCGATACGATTCGTCCGAAGCGTCAGCTATTCAGACAGGGAATCTGTCTATATGTCTCGATGCCCTACCTCCGATGCGTCGAGTCCCCAACCTCGATACGCTTCGTCCGAAGCGTCAGCTATTCAGACAGGGAATCTGTCTATATGTCTCGATGCCCTACCTCCGAGCGTCGACCACCAGCGTCGAGTCCCCAACCTCGATACCCTTCGTCCGAAGCGTCAGCTCTTCAGACAGGGAATCTGTCTATATGTCTCGATGCCCTACCTTCGATGCGTCGAGTCCCCAACCTCGATACGCTTCGTCCGAAGCGTCAGCTCTTCAGACAGGGAATCTGTCTATATGTCTCGATGCCCTACCTCCGATGCGTCGAGTCCCCAACCTCGATGCCCTACCTTCGAAGCGTCGAGTCCCCAACCTCGATCAACCCCTTCGTCCGAAGCGTCAGCTCTTCAGACAGGGAATCTGTCTATATGTCTCGATGCCCTACCTCCGATGCGTCGAGTCCCCAACCTCGATACCCTTCGTCCGAAGCGTCAGCTATTCAGACAGGGAATCTGTCTATATGTCTCGATGCCCTACCTCCAATGCGTCGAGCCCCCAACCTCGATGCCCTACCTTCGAAGCGTCGAGTCCCCAACCTCGATACCCTTCGTCCGAAGCGTCAGCTCTTCAGACAGGGAATCTGTCTATATGTCTCGATGCCCTACCTCCGATGCGTCGAGTCCCCAACCTCGATACGCTTCGTCCGAAGCGTCAGCTATTCAGACAGGGAATCTGTCTATATGTCTCGATGCCCTACCTCCGATGCGTCGAGTCCCCAACCTCGATGCCCTACCTTCGAAGCGTCGAGTCCCCAACCTCGATACGCTTCGTCCGAAGCGTCAGCTCTTCAGACAGGGAATCTGTCTATATGTCTCGATGCCCTACCTCCAATGCGTCGAGCCCCCAACCTCGATGCCCTACCTCGAAGCGTCGAGTCCCCAACCTCGATACCCTTCGTCCGAAGCGTCAGCTCTTCAGACAGGGAATCTGTCTATATGTCTCGATGCCCTACCTCCGATGCGTCGAGTCCCCAACCTCGACACCCTTCGTCCGAAGCGTCAGCTCTTCAGACAGGGAATCTGTCTATAATCTGTCTATATGTCTCGATGCCCTTCCTCCGAAGCGTCGAGCCCCCATCCTCGATGCCCTACCTTCGAAGCGTCGAGTCCCCAACCTCGATACCCTTCGTCCGAAGCGTCAGCTCTTCAGACACGAAATCTGTCTATATGTCTCGATGCCCTACCTCCGATGCGTCGAGTCCCCAACCTCGATACCCTTCGTCCGAAGCGTCAGCTATTCAGACACGGAATCTGTCTATATGTCTCGATGTCTCGATGCCCTGCCCTACCTCCGAAGCGTCGAGCCCCCATCCTCGATGCCCTACCTTCGAAGCGTCGAGTCCCCAACCTCGATACCCTTCGTCCGAAGCGTCAGCTCTTCAGACAGGGAATCTGTCTATATGTCTCGATGCCCTACCTTCGATGCGTCGAGTCCCCAACCTCGATACGCTTCGTCCGAAGCGTCAGCTATTCAGACAGGGAATCTGTCTATATGTCTCGATGCCCTACCTCCGATGCGTCGAGTCGCCAACCTCGATGCCCTACCTTCGAAGCGTCGAGTCCCCAACCTCGATACCCTTCGTCCGAAGCGTCAGCTCTTCAGACAGGGAATCTGTCTATATGTCTCGATGCCCTACCTCCGATGCGTCGAGTCCCCAACCTCGACACCCTTCGTCCGAAGCGTCAGCTCTTCAGACAGGGAATCTGTCTATATGTCTCGATGCCCTACCTCCGATGCGTCGAGTCCCCAACCTCGATCCCGACCTCGAAGCTTCGTCCGAAGCGTCAGCTCTTCAGACAGGGAATCTGTCTATATGTCTCGATGCCCTACCTCCGATGCGTCGAGTCCCCAACCTCGACACGCTTCGTCCGAAGCGTCAGCTATTCAGACAGGGAATCTGTCTATATGTCTCGATGCCCTACCTCCGATGCGTCGAGCCCCCAACCCCACCTCGATGCCCTACCTCCGAAGCGTCGAGTCCCCAACCTCGATACCGTTCGTCCGAAGCGTCAGCTCTTCAGACAGGGAATCTGTCTATATGTCTCGATGCCCTACCTTCGAAGCGTCGAGTCCCCAACCTCGATACCCTTCGTCCGAAGCGTCAGCTCTTCAGACAGGGAATCTGTCTATATGTCTCGATGCCCTACCTACGAAGCGTCGAGTCCCCAACCTCGATACCCTTCGTCCGAAGCGTCAGCTCTTCAGACAGGGAATCTGTCTATATGTCTCGATGCCCTACCTCCGAAGCGTCGAGTCCCCAACCTCGATACCCTTCGTCCGAAGCGTCAGCTCTTCAGACAGGGAATCTGTCTATATGTCTCGATGCCCTACCTCCGATGCTCATCGGCCCTACCTTCGAAGCGTCGAGTCCCCAACCTCGATACCCTTCGTCCGAAGCGTCAGCTCTTCAGACAGGGAATCTGTCTATATGTCTCGATGCCCTACCTTCGAAGCGTCGAGTCCCCAACCTCGATACCCTTCGTCCGAAGCGTCAGCTCTTCAGACAGGGAATCTGTCTATATGTCTCGATGCCCTACCTCCGAAGCGTCGAGTCCCCAACCTCGATACCCTTCGTCCGAAGCGTCAGCTATTCAGACAGGGAATCTGTCTATATGTCTCGATGCCCTACCTCCGATGCGTCGAGCCCCCAACCTCGATGCCCTACCTTTCGAAGCGTCGAGTCCCCAACCTCGATACGCTTCGTCCGAAGCGTCAGCTCTTCAGACAGGGAATCTGTCTATATGTCTCGATGCCCTACCTCCGATGCGTCGAGTCCCCAACCTCGATACCCTTCGTCCGAAGCGTCAGCTCTTCAGACAGGGAATCTGTCTATATGTCTCGATGCCCTACCTCCGATGCGTCGAGTCCCCAACCTCGATGCACCGCTTCGTCCGAAGCGTCAGCTCTTCAGACAGGGAATCTGTCTATATGTCTCGATGCCCTACCTCCGATGCCTCGAGTCCCCAACCTCGATGCCCTAATTTCGAAGCGTCGAGTCCCCAACCTCGACACGCTTCGTCCGAAGCGTCAGCTCTTCAGACAGGGAATCTGTCTATATGTCTCGATGCCCTACCTCCGATGCGTCGAGTCCCCAACCTCGACACCCTTCGTCCGAAGCGTCAGCTATTCAGACAGGGAATCTGTCTATATGTCTCGATGCCCTACCTCCGAAGCGTCGAGTCCCCAACCTCGATACGCTTCGTCCGAAGCGTCAGCTCTTCAGACAGGGAATCTGTCTATATGTCTCGATGCCCTACCTCCGATGCGTCGAGTCCCCAACCTCGACACGCTTCGTCCGAAGCGTCAGCTATTCAGACAGGGAATCTGTCTATATGTCTCGATGCCCTACCTCCGATGCGTCGAGCCCCCAACCTCGATGCCCTACCTTCGAAGCGTCGAGTCCCCAACCTCGATACCCTTCGTCCGAAGCGTCAGCTCTTCAGACAGGGAATCTGTCTATATGTCTCGATGCCCTACCTCCGATGCGTCGAGTCCCCAACCTCGATACGCTTCGTCCGAAGCGTCAGCTCTTCAGACAGGGAATCTGTCTATATGTCTCGATGCCCTACCTTCCGATGCGTCGAGTCCCCAACCTCGATACCCTTCGTCCGAAGCGTCAGCTCTTCAGACAGGGAATCTGTCTATATGTCTCGATGCCCTACCTCCGATGCGTCGAGTCCCCAACCTCGATACACCTTCGTCCGAAGCGTCAGCTATTCAGACAGGGAATCTGTCTATATGTCTCGATGCCCTACCTCCGATGCGTCGAGTCCCCAACCTCGATACGCTTCGTCCGAAGCGTCAGCTCTTCAGACAGGGAATCTGTCTATATGTCTCGATGCCCTACCTCCGATGCGTCGAGTCCCCAACCTCGATACGCTTCGTCCGAAGCGTCAGCTCTTCAGACAGGGAATCTGTCTATATGTCTCGATGCCCTACCTCCGATGCGTCGAGTCCCCAACCTCGATACCCTTCGTCCGAAGCGTCAGCTCTTCAGACAGGGAATCTGTCTATATGTCTCGATGCCCTACCTCCGAAGCGTCGAGTCCCCAACCTCGACACGCTTCGTCCGAAGCGTCAGCTATTCAGACAGGGAATCTGTCTATATGTCTCGATGCCCTACCTCCGATGCGTAGCCCCCAACCTCGATGCGTCGAGGTCCCCAACCTCGATACGCTTCGTCCGAAGCGTCAGCTCTTCAGACAGGGAATCTGTCTATATGTCTCGATGCCCTACCTCCGATCGTCCCCAACCTCGATACCCTTCGTCCGAAGCGTCAGCTCTTCAGACAACCCGGAATCTGTCTATATGTCTCGATGCCCTTCGTCCGAAGCGTCAGCTCTTCAGACAGGGAATCTGTCTATATGTCTCGATGCCCTACCTCCGATGCGTCGAGTCCCCAACCTCGATACGCTTCGTCCGAAGCGTCAGCTCTTCAGACAGGGAATCTGTCTATATTCTCGATGCCCTATATGTCGCCCCCCTCGATGCCCTACCTTCGAAGCGTCGAGTCCCCAACCTCGATACGCTTCGTCCGAAGCGTCAGCTCTTCAGACAGGGAATCTGTCTATATGTCTCGATGCCCTACCTCCGATGCGTCGAGTCCCCAACCTCGATACGCTTCGTCCGAAGCGTCAGCTATTCAGACAGGGAATCTGTCTATATGTCTCGATGCCCTACCTCCGATGCGTCGAGCCCCCAACCTCGATGCCCTACCTTCGAAGCGTCGAGTCCCCAACCTCGATACCCTTCGTCCGAAGCGTCAGCTCTTCAGACAGGGAATCTGTCTATATGTCTCGATGCCCTACCTCCGATGCGTCGAGTCCCCAACCTCGACACGCTTCGTCCGAAGCGTCAGCTCTTCAGACAGGGAATCTGTCTATATGTCTCGATGCCCTACCTCCGATGCGTCGAGTCCCCAACCTCGATACCCTTCGTCCGAAGCGTCAGCTCTTCAGACAGGGAATCTGTCTATATGTCTCGATGCCCTTCCTCCGAAGCGTCGAGCCCCCAACCTCGATGCCCTACCTTCGAAGCGTCGAGTCCCCAACCTCGGAATACCCTTCGTCCGAAGCGTCAGCTCTTCAGACACGAAATCTGTCTATATGTCTCGATGCCCTACCTCCGATGCGTCGAGCCCCCAACCTCGACACGATTCGTCCGAAGCGTCAGCTATTCAGACAGGGAATCTGTCTATATGTCTCGATGCCCTACCTCCGATGCGTCGAGCCCCCAACCTCGATGCCCTACCTTCGAAGCGTCGAGTCCCCAACCTCGATACCCTTCGTCCGAAGCGTCAGCTCTTCAGACAGGGAATCTGTCTATATGTCTCGATGCCCTACCTCCGATGCGTCGAGTCCCCAACCTCGACACCCTTCGTCCGAAGCGTCAGCTATTCAGACAGGGAATCTGTCTATATGTCTCGATGCCCTACCTCCGATGCGTCGAGTCCCCAACCTCGATACGCTTCGTCCGAAGCGTCAGCTCTTCAGACAGGGAATCTGTCTATATGTCTCGATGCCCTACCTCCGATGCGTCGAGTCCCCAACCTCGACACGCTTCGTCCGAAGCGTCAGCTATTCAGACAGGGAATCTGTCTATATGTCTCGATGCCCTACCTCCGAAGCGTCGAGTCCCCAACCTCGATACCCTTCGTCCGAAGCGTCAGCTCTTCAGACAGGGAATCTGTCTATATGTCTCGATGCCCTACCTTCGAAGCGTCGAGTCCCCAACCTCGACACGCTTCGTCCGAAGCGTCAGCTCTTCAGACAGGGAATCTGTCTATATGTCTCGATGCCCTACCTCCGAAGCGTCGAGTCCCCAACCTCGATACGCTTCGTCCGAAGCGTCAGCTATTCAGACAGGGAATCTGTCTATATGTCTCGATGCCCTACCTCCGATGCGTCGAGCCCCCAACCTCGATACCCTTCGTCCGAAGCGTCAGCTCTTCAGACAGAGGAATCGAGTCCCCAACCTGTCTATATGTCTCGATGCCCTACCTTCGAAGCGTCGAGTCCCCAACCTCGATACCCTTCGTCCGAAGCGTCAGCTCTTCAGACAGGGAATCTGTCTATATGTCTCGATGCCCTACCTCTCGATGCGTCGAGTCCCCAACCTCGATACGCTTCGTCCGAAGCGTCAGCTCTTCAGACAGGGAATCTGTCTATATGTCTCGATGCCCTACCTCCGATACGTCGAGTCCCCAACCTCGATACCCTTCGTCCGAAGCGTCAGCTCTTCAGACAGGGAATCTGTCTATATGTCTCGATGCCCTACTTTGTCCACCCTCGATGCCCTTCGTCCGAAGCGTCAGCTCTTCAGACAGGCAATCTGTCTATATGTCTCGATGCCCTACCTTCGATGCGTCGAGTCCCCAACCTCGACACCCTTCGTCCGAAGCGTCAGCTATTCAGACAGGGAATCTGTCTATATGTCTCGATGCCCTACCTCCGATGCGTCGAGCCCCCAACCTCGATGCCCTACCTTCGAAGCGTCGAGTCCCCAACCTCGATACCCTTCGTCCGAAGCGTCAGCTCTTCAGACAGGGAATCTGTCTATATGTCTCGATGCCCTACCTCCGATGCGTCGAGTCCCCAACCTCGATATGCCCTTCGTCCGAAGCGTCAGCTCTTCAGACAGGGAATCTGTCTATATGTCTCGATGCCCTACCTTCGATGCGTCGAGTCCCCAACCTCGACACGCTTCGTCCGAAGCGTCAGCTCTTCAGACAGGGAATCTGTCTATATGTCTCGATGCCCTACCTCCGATACAACGTCGAGCCCCCAACCTCGATGCCCTACCTTCGAAGCGTCGAGTCCCCAACCTCGATACCCTTCGTCCGAAGCGTCAGCTCTTCAGACAGGGAATCTGTCTATATGTCTCGATGCCCTACCTCACGATGCCCTACCTTCGAAGCGTCGAGTCCCCAACCTCGATACGCTTCGTCCGAAGCGTCAGCTATTCAGACAGGGAATCTGTCTATATGTCTCGATGCCCTACCTCCGATGCGTCGAGCCCCCAACCTCGATGCCCTACCTTCGAAGCGTCGAGTCCCCAACCTCGATACCCTTCGTCCGAAGCGTCAGCTCTTCAGACAGGGAATCTGTCTATATGTCTCGATGCCCTACCTCCGATGCGTCGAGTCCCCAACCTCGATACGCTTCGTCCGAAGCGTCAGCTATTCAGACAGGGAATCTGTCTATATGTCTCGATGCCCTACCTCCGATGCGTCGAGCCCCCAACCTCGATGCCCTACCTTCGAAGCGTCGAGTCCCCAACCTCGATACGCCTTCGTCCGAAGCGTCAGCTCTTCAGACAGGGAATCTGTCTATATGTCTCGATGCCCTACCTCCGATGCGTCGAGTCGCCAACCTCGACACGCTTCGTCCGAAGCGTCAGCTATTCAGACAGGGAATCTGTCTATATGTCTCGATGCCCTACCTCCGATGCGTCGAGTCCCCAACCTCGATGCCCTACCTTCGAAGCGTCGAGTCCCCAACCTCGACACGATTCGTCCGAAGCGTCAGCTATTCAGACACGAAATCTGTCTATATGTCTCGATGCCCTACCTCCGATGCCTCGAGTCGCCAACCTCGATACCCTTCGTCCGAAGCGTCAGCTCTTCAGACAGGGAATCTGTCTATATGTCTCGATGCTGAGTCCCCTACCTCGATGCCCTACCTTCGAAGCGTCGAGTCCCCAACCTCGATACGCTTCGTCCGAAGCGTCAGCTCTTCAGACAGGGAATCTGTCTATATGTCTCGATGCCCTACCTCCGATGCGTCGAGTCCCCAACCTCGACACGCTTCGTCCGAAGCGTCAGCTATTCAGACAGGGAATCTGTCTATATGTCTCGATGCCCTACCTCCGAAGCGTCGAGTCCCCAACCTCGATACCCTTCGTCCGAAGCGTCAGCTCTTCAGACAGGGAATCTGTCTATATGTCTCGATGCCCTACCTCCGAACGCCCTCGAGTCCCCAACCTCGATACCCTTCGTCCGAAGCGTCAGCTATTCAGACAGGGAATCTGTCTATATGTCTCGATGCCCTACCTCCGATGCGTCGAGCCCCCAACCTCGATGCCCTACCTTCGAAGCGTCGAGTCCCCAACCTCGATACGCTTCGTCCGAAGCGTCAGCTCTTCAGACAGGGAATCTGTCTATATGTCTCGATGCCCTACCTCCGATGCGTCGAGTCCCCAACCTCGACACGCTTCGTCCGAAGCGTCAGCTCTTCAGACAGGGAATCTGTCTATATGTCTCGATGCCCTACCTCCGATGCGTCGAGTCCCCAACCTCGATACGCTTCGTCCGAAGCGTCAGCTCTTCAGACAGGGAATCTGTCTATATGTCTCGATGCCCTACCTCCGATGCGTCGAGTCCCCAACCTCGATACGCTTCGTCCGAAGCGTCAGCTCTTCAGACAGGGAATCTGTCTATATGTCTCGATGCCCTACCTCCGATGCGTCGAGTCGCCAACCTCGACACGCTTCGTCCGAAGCGTCAGCTATTCAGACAGGGAATCTGTCTATATGTCTCGATGCCCTACCTCCGATGCGTCGAGCCCCCAACCTCGATGCCCTACCTTCGAAGCGTCGAGTCCCCAACCTCGATACCCTTCGTCCGAAGCGTCAGCTCTTCAGACAGGGAATCTGTCTATATGTCTCGATGCCCTACCTCCGATGCGTCGAGTCCCCAACCTCGATACGCTTCGTCCGAAGCGTCAGCTATTCAGACAGGGAATCTGTCTATATGTCTCGATGCCCTACCTCCGATGCGTCGAGCCCCCAACCTCGATGCCCTACCTTCGAAGCGTCGAGTCCCCAACCTCGATACCCTTCGTCCGAAGCGTCAGCTCTTCAGACAGGGAATCTGTCTATATGTCTCGATGCCCTACCTCCGATGCGTCGAGTCCCCAACCTCGATCACCCTCGAAGCGTCGAGTCCCCAACCTCGATACCCTTCGTCCGAAGCGTCAGCTATTCAGACAGGGAATCTGTCTATATGTCTCGATGCCCTACCTCCGATGCGTCGAGTCGCCAACCTCCATGCCCTACCTCCGATACGTCGAGTCCCCAACCTCGATACCCTTCGTCCGAAGCGTCAGCTCTTCAGACACTTAATCTGTCTATATGTCTCGATGCCCTACCTCCGATGCCTCGAGTCGAAGCGTCGAGTCCCCAACCTCGACACGCTTCGTCCGAAGCGTCAGCTCTTCAGACAGGGAATCTGTCTATATGTCTCGATGCCCTACCTCCGATGCGTCGAGCCCCCAACCTCACACTGTCGAGTCCCCAACCTCGATACCCTTCGTCCGAAGCGTCAGCTCTTCAGACAGGGAATCTGTCTATATGTCTCGATGCCCTACCTCCGATGCGTCGAGTCCCCAACCTCGACACGCTTCGTCCGAAGCGTCAGCTATTCAGACAGGGAATCTGTCTATATGTCTCGATGCCCTACCTCTCTCCACCTTCGAAGCGTCGAGTCCCCAACCTCGACACGCTTCGTCCGAAGCGTCAGCTCTTCAGACAGGGAATCTGTCTATATGTCTCGATGCCCTACCTCCGATGCGTCGAGTCCCCAACCTCGATATGCACCTTCGTCCGAAGCGTCAGCTCTTCAGACAGGGAATCTGTCTATATGTCTCGATGCCCTACCTCCGATGCGTCGAGTCCCCAACCTCGACACGCTTCGTCCGAAGCGTCAGCTATTCAGACAGGGAATCTGTCTATATGTCTCGATGCCCTACCTCCGATGCGTCGAGCCCCCAACCTCGATGCCCTACCTTCGAAGCGTCGAGTCCCCAACCTCGACACCCTTCGTCCGAAGCGTCAGCTATTCAGACAGGGAATCTGTCTATATGTCTCGATGCCCTACCTCCGATGCGTCGAGTCCCCAACCTCGATACGCTTCGTCCGAAGCGTCAGCTATTCAGACAGGGAATCTGTCTATATGTCTCGATGCCCTACCTCCGATGCGTCGAGTCCCCAACCTCGACACGCTTCGTCCGAAGCGTCAGCTATTCAGACAGGGAATCTGTCTATATGTCTCGATGCCCTACCTCCGATGCGTCGAGTCCCCAACCTCGATGCCCTACCTCGAAGCTGAATCGTCCGAAGCGTCAGCTCTTCAGACAGGGAATCTGTCTATATGTCTCGATGCCCTACCTTCGAAGCGTCGAGTCCCCAACCTCGATACCCTTCGTCCGAAGCGTCAGCTCTTCAGACAGGGAATCTGTCTATATGTCTCGATGCCCTACCTCCGATGCGTCGAGTCCCCAACCTCGATACGCTTCGTCCGAAGCGTCAGCTCTTCAGACAGGGAATCTGTCTATATGTCTCGATGCCCTTACCTCCGAATCTGTCGAGCCCCTAGTCTCGATGCCCTACCTTCGAAGCGTCGAGTCCCCAACCTCGATACCCTTCGTCCGAAGCGTCAGCTATTCAGACAGGGAATCTGTCTATATGTCTCGATGCCCTACCTCCGATGCGTCGAGTCGCCAACCTCGATACCCTTCGTCCGAAGCGTCAGCTCTTCAGACAGGGAATCTGTCTATATGTCTCGATGCCCTACCTTCGATGCGTCGAGTCCCCAAACTCGATACCCTTCGTCCGAAGCGTCAGCTATTCAGACAGGGAATCTGTCTATATGTCTCGATGCCCTACCTCCGATGCGTCGAGTCCCCAACCTCGATGCCCTACCTTCGAACTCACGTCCCCACCTCGACACCCTTCGTCCGAAGCGTCAGCTCTTCAGACAGGGAATCTGTCTATATGTCTCGATGCCCTACCTTCGATGCGTCGAGTCCCCAACCTCGATACGCTTCGTCCGAAGCGTCAGCTCTTCAGACAGGGAATCTGTCTATATGTCTCGATGCCCTACCTCCGATGCCTCGAGTCGCCAACCTCGACACGCTTCGTCCGAAGCGTCAGCTATTCAGACAGGGAATCTGTCTATATGTCTCGATGCCCTACCTCCGATGCGTCGAGCCCCCAACCTCGATGCCCTACCTTCGAAGCGTCGAGTCCCCAACCTCGATACCCTTCGTCCGAAGCGTCAGCTCTTCAGACAGGGAATCTGTCTATATGTCTCGATGCCCTACCTCCGATGCGTCGAGTCCCCAACCTCGATGCACCTTCGTCCGAAGCGTCAGCAGCTATTCAGACAGGGAATCTGTCTATATGTCTCGATGCCCTACCTTCGAAGCGTCGAGTCCCCAACCTCGACACGCTTCGTCCGAAGCGTCAGCTCTTCAGACAGGGAATCTGTCTATATGTCTCGATGCCCTACCTCCGATGCGTCGAGTCCCCAACCTCGACACGCTTCGTCCGAAGCGTCAGCTCTTCAGACAGGGAATCTGTCTATATGTCTCGATGCCCTACCTCCGATACGTCGAGTCCCCAACCTCGATACCCTTCGTCCGAAGCGTCAGCTCTTCAGACAGGGAATCTGTCTATATGTCTCGATGCCCCGCCTCCCCAACCTCGATGCCCTACCTTCGAAGCGTCGAGTCCCCAACCTCGACACGCTTCGTCCGAAGCGTCAGCTCTTCAGACAGGGAATCTGTCTATATGTCTCGATGCCCTACCTCCGATGCCTCGAGTCGAGTCCCCAACCTCGACACGCTTCGTCCGAAGCGTCAGCTATTCAGACAGGGAATCTGTCTATATGTCTCGATGCCCTACCTCCGATGCGTCGAGTCCCCAACCTCGATACCCTTCGTCCGAAGCGTCAGCTCTTCAGACAGGGAATCTGTCTATATGTCTCGATGCCCTACCTTCGATGCGTCGAGTCCCCAACCTCGATGCCCGCTTCGTCCGAAGCGTCAGCTATTCAGACAGGGAATCTGTCTATATGTCTCGATGCCCTACCTCCGATGCGTCGAGTCCCCAACCTCGACACGCTTCGTCCGAAGCGTCAGCTATTCAGACAGGGAATCTGTCTATATGTCTCGATGCCCTACCTCCGATGCCTCGAGTCGCCAACCTCGATGCCCTACCTTCGAAGCGTCGAGTCCCCAACCTCGATACCCTTCGTCCGAAGCGTCAGCTCTTCAGACAGGGAATCTGTCTATATGTCTCGATGCCCTACCTCCGATGCGTCGAGTCCCCAACCTCGATACGCTTCGTCCGAAGCGTCAGCTATTCAGACAGGGAATCTGTCTATATGTCTCGATGCCCTACCTCCGATGCGTCGAGTCCCCAACCTCGATACCCTTCGTCCGAAGCGTCAGCTATTCAGACAGGGAATCTGTCTATATGTCTCGATGCCCTACCTCCGATGCGTCGAGTCCCCAACCTCGATGCCCTACCTTCGAAGCGTCGAGTCCCCAACCTCGATACCCTTCGTCCGAAGCGTCAGCTCTTCAGACAGGGAATCTGTCTATATGTCTCGATGCCCTACCTCCGATGCGTCGAGTCGCCAACCTCGACACGCTTCGTCCGAAGCGTCAGCTATTCAGACAGGGAATCTGTCTATATGTCTCGATGCCCTACCTCCGATGCGTCGAGTCCCCAACCTCGATGCCCTACCTTCGAAGCGTCGAGTCCCCAACCTCGATACCCTTCGTCCGAAGCGTCAGCTCTTCAGACAGGGAATCTGTCTATATGTCTCGATGCCCTACCTCCGATGCGTCGAGTCCCCAACCTCGACACCCTTCGTCCGAAGCGTCAGCTATTCAGACAGGGAATCTGTCTATATGTCTCGATGCCCTACCTCCGATGCGTCGAGTCCCCAACCTCGATGCCCTACGCCCTTCGTCCGAAGCGTCAGCTCTTCAGACAGGGAATCTGTCTATATGTCTCGATGCCCTACCTCCGATGCGTCGAGCCCCCAACCTCGATGCCCTACCTTCGAAGCGTCGAGTCCCCAACCTCGACACGCTTCGTCCGAAGCGTCAGCTCTTCAGACAGGGAATCTGTCTATATGTCTCGATGCCCTACCTCCGATGCGTCGAGTCCCCAACCTCGAAGCGCGAGTCCCCAACCTCGACACCTTCGTCCGAAGCGTCAGCTCTTCAGACAGGGAATCTGTCTATATGTCTCGATGCCCTACCTCCGATGCGTCGAGTCCCCAACCTCGATACCCTTCGTCCGAAGCGTCAGCTCTTCAGACAGGGAATCTGTCTATATGTCTCGATGCCCTACCTCCGATGCGTCGAGTCCCCACCCTCGATGCCCTACCTTCGAAGCGTCGAGTCCCCAACCTCGATACCCTTCGTCCGAAGCGTCAGCTCTTCAGACAGGGAATCTGTCTATATGTCTCGATGCCCTACCTCCGATGCGTCGAGTCCCCAACCTCGATAGCGCACCTTCGTCCGAAGCGTCAGCTCTTCAGACAGGGAATCTGTCTATATGTCTCGATGCCCTACCTCCGATGCGTCGAGTCCCCAACCTCGACACGCTTCGTCCGAAGCGTCAGCTAGCTCTTCAGACAGGGGAATCTGTCTATATGTCTCGATGCCCTACCTTCCGAAGCGTCGAGTCCCCAACCTCGATACCCTTCGTCCGAAGCGTCAGCTCTTCAGACAGGGAATCTGTCTATATGTCTCGATGCCCTACCTCCGATGCGTCGAGTCCCCAACCTCGATGCCCTACCTTCGAAGCGTCGAGTCCCCAACCTCGATACCCTTCGTCCGAAGCGTCAGCTATTCAGACAGGGAATCTGTCTATATGTCTCGATGCCCTACCTCCGATGCGTCGAGTCCCCAACCTCGATGCCCTACCTTCGAAGCGTCGAGTCCCCAACCTCGACACGCTTCGTCCGAAGCGTCAGCTCTTCAGACAGGGAATCTGTCTATATGTCTCGATGCCCTACCTCCGATGCGTCGAGTCCCCAACCTCGACACCCTTCGTCCGAAGCGTCAGCTCTTCAGACAGGGAATCTGTCTATATGTCTCGATGCCCTACCTCCGATGCGTCGAGCCCCCAACCTCGATGCCCTACCTTCGAAGCGTCGAGTCCCCAACCTCGATACCCTTCGTCCGAAGCGTCAGCTCTTCAGACAGGGAATCTGTCTATATGTCTCGATGCCCTACCTCCGATGCGTCGAGTCCCCAACCTCGACACGCTTCGTCCGAAGCGTCAGCTCTTCAGACAGGGAATCTGTCTATATGTCTCGATGCCCTACCTCCGATGCGTCGAGTCCCCAACCTCGATGCCCTACCTTCGAAGCGTCGAGTCCCCAACCTCGACACGCTTCGTCCGAAGCGTCAGCTCTTCAGACAGGGAATCTGTCTATATGTCTCGATGCCCTACCTCCGATACGTCGAGTCCCCAACCTCGACACGCTTCGTCCGAAGCGTCAGCTCTTCAGACAGGGAATCTGTCTATATGTCTCGATGTCCCCAACCTCCGATCCCTTCGTCCGAAGCGTCAGCTATTCAGACAGGGAATCTGTCTATATGTCTCGATGCCCTACCTCCGATGCGTCGAGTCCCCAACCTCGACACGCTTCGTCCGAAGCGTCAGCTCTTCAGACAGGGAATCTGTCTATATGTCTCGATGCCCTACCTCCGATGCGTCGAGTCCCCAACCTCGACACGCTTCGTCCGAAGCGTCAGCTATTCAGACAGGGAATCTGTCTATATGTCTCGATGCCCTACCTCCGATGCGTCGAGTCCCCAACCTCGATGCCCTACCTTCGAAGCGTCGAGTCCCCAACCTCGATACCCTTCGTCCGAAGCGTCAGCTATTCAGACAGGGAATCTGTCTATATGTCTCGATGCCCTACCTCCGATGCGTCGAGTCCCCAACCTCGATACCCTTCGTCCGAAGCGTCAGCTCTTCAGACAGGGAATCTGTCTATATGTCTCGATGCCCTACCTCCGATGCGTCGAGTCCCCAACCTCGATACGCTTCGTCCGAAGCGTCAGCTCTTCAGACAGGGAATCTGTCTATATGTCTCGATGCCCTACCTCCGATGCGTCGAGCCCCCAACTCGAGCCCTACCTCGGCCTCCCCAACCTCGATACCCTTCGTCCGAAGCGTCAGCTCTTCAGACAGGGAATCTGTCTATATGTCTCGATGCCCTTCCTCCGATGCCTCGAGTCCCCAACCTCCACACCCTTCGTCCGAAGCGTCAGCTCTTCAGACAGGGAATCTGTCTATATGTCTCGATGCCCTACCTTCGATGCGTCGAGTCCCCAACCTCGATACCCTTCGTCCGAAGCGTCAGCTATTCAGACAGGGAATCTGTCTATATGTCTCGATGCCCTACCTCCGATGCGTCGAGTCCCCAACCTCGATGCCCTACCTTCGAAGCGTCGAGTCCCCAACCTCCACACCCTTCGTCCGAAGCGTCAGCTCTTCAGACAGGGAATCTGTCTATATGTCTCGATGCCCTACCTTCGATGCGTCGAGTCCCCAACCTCGACACGATTCGTCCGAAGCGTCAGCTATTCAGACAGGGAATCTGTCTATATGTCTCGATGCCCTACCTCCGATGCGTCGAGCCCCCAACCTCGATGCCCTACCTTCGAAGCGTCGAGTCCCCAACCTCGATACCCTTCGTCCGAAGCGTCAGCTCTTCAGACAGGGAATCTGTCTATATGTCTCGATGCCCTACCTCCGATGCGTCGAGTCCCCAACCTCGACACGCTTCGTCCGAAGCGTCAGCTATTCAGACAGGGAATCTGTCTATATGTCTCGATGCCCTACCTCCGATGCGTCGAGTCCCCAACCTCGATCACGCTTCGTCCGAAGCGTCAGCTATTCAGACAGGGAATCTGTCTATATGTCTCGATGCCCTACCTCCGATGCGTCGAGTCCCCAACCTCGATGCCCTACCTTCGAAGCGTCGAGTCCCCAACCTCGATACGCTTCGTCCGAAGCGTCAGCTATTCAGACAGGGAATCTGTCTATATGTCTCGATGCCCTACCTCCGATGCGTCGAGTCCCCAACCTCGACACGCTTCGTCCGAAGCGTCAGCTATTCAGACAGGGAATCTGTCTATATGTCTCGATGCCCTACCTCCGATGCGTCGAGTCCCCAACCTCGATGCCCTACCTTCGAAGCGTCGAGTCCCCAACCTCGATACCCTTCGTCCGAAGCGTCAGCTATTCAGACAGGGAATCTGTCTATATGTCTCGATGCCCTACCTCCGATGCGTCGAGTCCCCAACCTCGACACGATTCGTCCGAAGCGTCAGCTATTCAGACAGGGAATCTGTCTATATGTCTCGATGCCCTACCTCCGATGCGTCGAGCCTCGAGTCCCCAACCTCGATGCCCTTCGTCCGAAGCGTCAGCTCTTCAGACAGGGAATCTGCCGTCTATATGTCCCTCGATGCCCTACCTCCGATGCGTCGAGTCCCCAACCTCGACACGCTTCGTCCGAAGCGTCAGCTATTCAGACAGGGAATCTGTCTATATGTCTCGATGCCCTACCTCCGATGCGTCGAGCCCCCAACCTCGATGCCCTACCTTCGAAGCGTCGAGTCCCCAACCTCGACACCCTTCGTCCGAAGCGTCAGCTATTCAGACAGGGAATCTGTCTATATGTCTCGATGCCCTACCTCCGATGCCTCGAGTCCCCAACCTCGAAACCCTTCGTCCGAAGCGTCAGCTCTTCAGACAGGGAATCTGTCTATATGTCTCGATGCCCTACCTCCTCCGATGCGTCGAGCCAATCGCTTCGTCCGAAGCGTCAGCTATTCAGACAGGAATCTGTCTATATGTCTCGATGCCCTACCTCGAGTCCCCCTTCGTCCGAAGCGTCAGCTCTTCAGACAGGGAATCTGTCTATATGTCTCGATGCCCTACCTTCGAAGCGTCGAGTCCCCAACCTCGACACGCTTCGTCCGAAGCGTCAGCTATTCAGACAGGGAATCTGTCTATATGTCTCGATGCCCTACCTCCGATGCTCGAGCGTCGAGTCCCCAACCTCGACCCTTCGTCCGAAGCGTCAGCTATTCAGACAGGGAATCTGTCTATATGTCTCGATGCCCTACCTCCGATGCGTCGAGCCCCCAACCTCGATGCCCTACCTTCGAAGCGTCGAGTCCCCAACCTCGATACCCTTCGTCCGAAGCGTCAGCTCTTCAGACAGGGAATCTGTCTATATGTCTCGATGCCCTACCTCCGATGCGTCGAGTCGTCCCCAACCTCGACACCCTTCGTCCGAAGCGTCAGCTATTCAGACAGGGAATCTGTCTATATGTCTCGATGCCCTACCTCGAGCGTCGTCCCAACCTTCGAGGTGGTCCCCAACCTCGATACCCTTCGTCCGAAGCGTCAGCTCTTCAGACAGGGAATCTGTCTATATGTCTCGATGCCCTACCTCCGATGCGTCGAGTCCCCAACCTCGATGCCCTTCGTCCGAAGCGTCGGTCAGCTCTTCAGACAGGGAATCTGTCTATATGTCTCGATGCCCTACCTCCGATGCGTCGAGTCCCCAACCTCGACACGCTTCGTCCGAAGCGTCAGCTCTTCAGACAGGGAATCTGTCTATATGTCTCGATGCCCTACCTCCGATGCGTCGAGTCGCCAACCTCCACCCGCTTCGTCCGAAGCGTCAGCTATTCAGACAGGGAATCTGTCTATATGTCTCGATGCCCTACCTCCGATGCGTCGAGTCTCCAACCTCGATGCCCTACCTTCGAAGCGTCGAGTCCCCAACCTCGATACCCTTCGTCCGAAGCGTCAGCTCTTCAGACAGGGAATCTGTCTATATGTCTCGATGCCCTACCTCCGATGCCTCGAGTCCCCAACCTCGATACCCTTCGTCCGAAGCGTCAGCTCTTCAGACAGGGAATCTGTCTATATTTCTCGATGCCCTACCTCCGATGCGTCGAGCCCCCAACCTCGATGCCCTACTTTCGAAGCGTCGAGTCCCCAACCTCGATACCCTTCGTCCGAAGCGTCAGCTCTTCAGACAGGGAATCTGTCTATATGTCTCGATGCCCTACCTCCGATGCGTCGAGTCCCCAACCTCGACACCCTTCGTCCGAAGCGTCAGCTCTTCAGACAGGGAATCTGTCTATATGTCTCGATGCCCTACCTCCGATGCGTCGAGTCCCCAACCTCGACACGCTTCGTCCGAAGCGTCAGCTCTTCAGACAGGGAATCTGTCTATATGTCTCGATGCCCTACCTCCGATGCGTCGAATCTGTCCATATGCCTCGATGCCCTACCTTCGAAGCGTCGAGTCCCCAACCTCGATACCCTTCGTCCGAAGCGTCAGCTCTTCAGACAGGGAATCTGTCTATATGTCTCGATGCCCTACCTCCGATGCGTCGAGTCCCCAACCTCGACACGCTTCGTCCGAAGCGTCAGCTATTCAGACAGGGAATCTGTCTATATGTCTCGATGCCCTACCTCCGATGCGTCGAGTCCCCAACCTCGATGCCCTACCTTCGAAGCGTCGAGTCCCCAACCTCGACACCCTTCGTCCGAAGCGTCAGCTCTTCAGACAGGGAATCTGTCTATATGTCTCGATGCCCTACCTCCGATGCGTCGAGTCCCCAACCTCGACACCCTTCGTCCGAAGCGTCAGCTCTTCAGACAGGGAATCTGTCTATATGTCTCGATGCCCTATCCTCCGAAGCGTCGAGTCCCCAACCTCGATACCCTTCGTCCGAAGCGTCAGCTATTCAGACAGGGAATCTGTCTATATGTCTCGATGCCCTACCTCCGATGCGTCGAGCCCCCAACCTCGATGCCCTACCTTCGAAGCGTCGAGTCCCCAACCTCGACACGCTTCGTCCGAAGCGTCAGCTCTTCAGACAGGGAATCTGTCTATATGTCTCGATGCCCTACCTCCGATACGTCGAGTCCCCAACCTCGATACGCTTCGTCCGAAGCGTCAGCTCTTCAGACAGGGAATCTGTCTATATGTCTCGATGCCCTACCTCCGAAGCGTCGAGTCCCCAACCTCGATGCCCTTCGTCCGAAGCGTCAGCTCTTCAGACAGGGAATCTGTCCATATGTCTCGATGCCCTACCTTCGAAGCGTCGAGTCCCCAACCTCGATACCCTTCGTCCGAAGCGTCAGCTCTTCAGACAGGGAATCTGTCTATATGTCTCGATGCCCTACCTCCGATGCGTCGAGCCCCCCTCGATGTCTTCGCCAACCTCGACACGCTTCGTCCGAAGCGTCAGCTCTTCAGACAGGGAATCTGTCTATATGTCTCGATGCCCTACCTCCGATGCGTCGAGTCCCCAACCTCGACACGCTTCGTCCGAAGCGTCAGCTCTTCAGCACAGGGAATCTGTCTATATGTCTCGATGCCCTACCTCTCGATGCGTCGAGTCCCCAACCTCGATACCCTTCGTCCGAAGCGTCAGCTCTTCAGACAGGGAATCTGTCTATATGTCTCGATGCCCTACCTCCGAAGCGTCGAGTCCCCAACCTCGACACGCTTCGTCCGAAGCGTCAGCTCTTCAGACAGGGAATCTGTCTATATGTCTCGATGCCCTACCTCCGATGCGTCGAGCCCCTAGCCCCCCCTCGATGCCCTACCTTCGAAGCGTCGAGTCCCCAACCTCGATACCCTTCGTCCGAAGCGTCAGCTCTTCAGACAGGGAATCTGTCTATATGTCTCGATGCCCTACCTCCGATGCGTCGAGTCCCCAACCTCG
This sequence comes from Steinernema hermaphroditum, assembly GCA_030435675.1. Classification (NCBI taxonomy): domain Eukaryota; kingdom Metazoa; phylum Nematoda; class Chromadorea; order Rhabditida; family Steinernematidae; genus Steinernema; species Steinernema hermaphroditum. The sequence goes on along the minus strand of CM059625.1, from coordinate 8,359,873 downwards.
ACACCCTTCGTCCGAAGCGTCAGCTCTTCAGACAGGGAATCTGTCTATATGTCTCGATGCCCTACCTCCGATGCGTCGAGTCCCCAACCTCGACACCCTTCGTCCGAAGCGTCAGCTCTTCAGACAGGGAATCTGTCTATATGTCTCGATGCCCTACCTCCGAAGCGTCGAGTCCCCAACCTCGACACGCTTCGTCCGAAGCGTCAGCTATTCAGACAGGGAATCTGTCTATATGTCTCGATGCCCTACCTCCGATGCGTCGAGTCCCCAACCTCGACACGCTTCGTCCGAAGCGTCAGCTATTCAGACAGGGAATCTGTCTATATGTCTCGATGCCCTACCTCCGATGCGTCGAGCCCCCAACCTCGATGCCCTACCTTCGAAGCGTCGAGTCCCCAACCTCGATACCCTTCGTCCGAAGCGTCAGCTCTTCAGACAGGGAATCTGTCTATATGTCTCGATGCCCTACCTCCGAAGCGTCGAGTCCCCAACCTCGATACCCTTCGTCCGAAGCGTCAGCTCTTCAGACAGGGAATCTGTCTATATGTCTCGATGCCCTACCTTCGATGCGTCGAGTCCCCAACCTCTCGACACCCTTCGTCCGAAGCGTCAGCTATTCAGACAGGGAATCTGTCTATATGTCTCGATGCCCTACCTCCGATGCGTCGAGTCCCCAACCTCGATGCCCTACCTTCGAAGCGTCGAGTCCCCAACCTCGATACGCTTCGTCCGAAGCGTCAGCTCTTCAGACAGGGAATCTGTCTATATGTCTCGATGCCCTACCTCCGATGCGTCGAGTCCCCAACCTCGATACCCTTCGTCCGAAGCGTCAGCTCTTCAGACAGGGAATCTGTCTATATGTCTCGATGCCCTACCTCCGAAGCGTCGAGTCCCCAACCTCGATACCCTTCGTCCGAAGCGTCAGCTCTTCAGACAGGGAATCTGTCTATATGTCTCGATGCCCTACCTCCGATGCGTCGAGTCCCCAACCTCGACACCCTTCGTCCGAAGCGTCAGCTCTTCAGACAGGGAATCTGTCTATATGTCTCGATGCCCTACCTCCGATGCGTCGAGTCCCCAACCTCGACACCCTTCGTCCGAAGCGTCAGCTCTTCAGACAGGGAATCTGTCTATATGTCTCGATGCCCTACCTCCGATGCGTCGAGTCCCCAACCTCGATGCCCTACCTTCGAAGCGTCGAGTCCCCAACCTCGATACCCTTCGTCCGAAGCGTCAGCTCTTCAGACAGGGAATCTGTCTATATGTCTCGATGCCCTACCTCCGATACGTCGAGTCCCCAACCTCGATACCCTTCGTCCGAAGCGTCAGCTCTTCAGACAGGGAATCTGTCTATATGTCTCGATGCCCTACCTCCGATGCGTCGAGCCCCCAACCTCGATGCCCTACCTTCGAAGCGTCGAGTCCCCAACCTCGATACCCTTCGTCCGAAGCGTCAGCTCTTCAGACAGGGAATCTGTCTATATGTCTCGATGCCCTACCTCCGATACGTCGAGTCCCCAACCTCGACACCTTCGTCCGAAGCGTCAGCTATTCAGACAGGGAATCTGTCTATATGTCTCGTTGCCCTACCTCCGATGCCTCGAGTCGCCAACCTCCATGCCCTACCTTCGAAGCGTCGAGTCCCCAACCTCGATACCCTTCGTCCGAAGCGTCAGCTCTTCAGACAGGGAATCTGTCTATATGTCTCGATGCCCTACCTCCGAGCTCAGCGTCGAGTCCCCAACCTCGATACCCTTCGTCCGAAGCGTCAGCTATTCAGACAGGGAATCTGTCTATATGTCTCGATGCCCTACCTCCGATACGTCGAGTCCCCAACCTCGACACGCTTCGTCCGAAGCGTCGAGCTCTCCAACAGGGAATCTGTCTATATGCTCGATGCCCTACCTTCGAAGCGTCGAGTCCCCAACCTCGATACCCTTCGTCCGAAGCGTCAGCTCTTCAGACAGGGAATCTGTCTATATGTCTCGATGCCCTACCTCCGATGCGTCGAGCCCCCAACCTCGATGCCCTACGTTCGAAGCGTCGAGTCCCCAACCTCGATGCCCTTCGTCCGAAGCGTCAGCTATTCAGACAGGGAATCTGTCTATATGTCTCGATGCCCTACCTCCGATGCGTCGAGCCCCCAACCTCCATGCCCTCCTTCGAAGCGTCGACCCCCAACCTCGACACGCTTCGTCCGAAGCGTCAGCTCTTCAGACAGGGAATCTGTCTATATGTCTCGATGCCCTACCTCCGATACGTCGAGTCCCCAACCTCGATACCCTTCGTCCGAAGCGTCAGCTCTTCAGACAGGGAATCTGTCTATATGTCTCGATGCCCTACCTCCGATGCGTCGAAAAGTCGCCTTCAGACAGGGAACTGTCTTATGTCTCGATGCCCTACCTTCGAAGCGTCGAGTCCCCAACCTCGATACCCTTCGTCCGAAGCGTCAGCTCTTCAGACAGGGAATCTGTCTATATGTCTCGATGCCCTACCTCCGAAGCGTCGAGTCCCCAACCTCGATGCCCTACTTACGAAGCGTCGAGTCCCCAACCTCGATCCACCCTTCGTCCGAAGCGTCAGCTCTTCAGACAGGGAATCTGTCTATATGTCTCGATGCCCTACCTCCGATGCGTCGAGTCCCCAACCTCGATACCCTTCGTCCGAAGCGTCAGCTCTTCAGACAGGGAATCTGTCTATATGTCTCGATGCCCTACCTCCGATACGTCGAGTCCCCAACCTCGATACCCTTCGTCCGAAGCGTCAGCTCTTCAGACACGGAATCTGTCTATATGTCTCGATGCCCTACTTTCGAAGCGTCGAGTCCCCAACCTCGATACCCTTCGTCCGAAGCGTCAGCTCTTCAGACAGGGAATCTGTCTATATGTCTCGATGCCCTACCTCCGAAGCGTCGAGTCCCCAACCTCGATACCCTTCGTCCGAAGCGTCAGCTCTTCAGACAGGGAATCTGTCTATATGTCTCGATGCCCTACCTCCGATGCCGCCCCCAACCTAATCCTAACTTCGAAGCGTCGAGTCCCCAACCTCGATACCCTTCGTCCGAAGCGTCAGCTCTTCAGACAGGGAATCTGTCTATATGTCTCGATGCCCTACCTCCGATGCGTCGAGTCCCCAACCTCGATACCCTTCGTCCGAAGCGTCAGCTCTTCAGACAGGGAATCTGTCTATATGTCTCGATGCCCTACCTCCGAAGCGTCGAGTCCCCAACCTCGATGCCCTTCGTCCGAAGCGTCAGCTCTTCAGACAGGGAATCTGTCTATATGTCTCGATGCCCCCCCACCGCCCCCCCCCCCCTTCGTCCGAAGCGTCAGCTCTTCAGACAGGGAATCTGTCTATATGTCTCGATGCCCTACCTTCGAAGCGTCGAGTCCCCAACCTCGATACCCTTCGTCCGAAGCGTCAGCTCTTCAGACAGGGAATCTGTCTATATGTCTCGATGCCCTACCTCCGATGCGTCGAGTCCCCAACCTCGATACCCTTCGTCCGAAGCGTCAGCTCTTCAGACAGGGAATCTGTCTATATGTCTCGATGCCCTACCTCCGATGCGTCGAGTCCCCAACCTCGACACCCTTCGTCCGAAGCGTCAGCTCTTCAGACAGGGAATCTGTCTATATGTCTCGATGCCCTACCTCCGATGCGTCGAGTCCCCAACCTCGACACCCTTCGTCCGAAGCGTCAGCTCTTCAGACAGGGAATCTGTCTATATGTCTCGATGCCCTACCTCCGAAGCGTCGAGTCCCCAACCTCGACACCCTTCGTCCGAAGCGTCAGCTCTTCAGACAGGGAATCTGTCTATATGTCTCGATGCCCTACCTTCGAAGCGTCGAGTCCCCAACCTCGATACCCTTCGTCCGAAGCGTCAGCTCTTCAGACAGGGAATCTGTCTATATGTCTCGATGCCCTACCTCCGATGCGTCGAGTCCCCAACCTCGATACCCTTCGTCCGAAGCGTCAGCTCTTCAGACAGGGAATCTGTCTATATGTCTCGATGCCCTACCTCCGATGCGTCGAGTCCCCAACCTCGATGCCCTACTTTCGAAGCGTCGAGTCCCCAACCTCGATACCCTTCGTCCGAAGCGTCAGCTCTTCAGACAGGGAATCTGTCTATATGTCTCGATGCCCTACCTCCGATGCGTCGAGCGTCGAGTCCCCAACCTCGATACCCTTCGTCCGAAGCGTCAGCTCTTCAGACAGGGAATCTGTCTATATGTCTCGATGCCCTACCTCCGATGCGTCGAGCCGTCGAGTCCCCAACCTCGATACCCTTCGTCCGAAGCGTCAGCTCTTCAGACAGGGAATCTGTCTATATGTCTCGATGCCCTACCTCCGATGCGTCGAGCCCCCACCTCGATGCCCTACTTTCGAAGCGTCGAGTCCCCAACCTCGATACCCTTCGTCCGAAGCGTCAGCTCTTCAGACAGGGAATCTGTCTATATGTCTCGATGCCCTACCTCCGATACGTCGAGTCCCCAACCTCGATACCCTTCGTCCGAAGCGTCAGCTATTCAGACAGGGAATCTGTCTATATGTCTCGATGCCCTACCTTCGAAGCGTCGAGTCCCCAACCTCGATACCCTTCGTCCGAAGCGTCAGCTCTTCAGACAGGGAATCTGTCTATATGTCTCGATGCCCTTCCTCCGATGCGTCGAGTCCCCAACCTCGATACCCTTCGTCCGAAGCGTCAGCTATTCAGACAGGGAATCTGTCTATATGTCTCGATGCCCTACCTCCGATGCTCGTCCCGCCCCCCTCGATGCCCTACCTTCGAAGCGTCGAGTCCCCAACCTCGATACCCTTCGTCCGAAGCGTCAGCTCTTCAGACAGGGAATCTGTCTATATGTCTCGATGCCCTACCTCCGATGCGTCGAGTCCCCAACCTCGACACCCTTCGTCCGAAGCGTCAGCTATTCAGACAGGGAATCTGTCTATATGTCTCGATGCCCTACCTCCGATGCGTCGAGTCCCCAACCTCGATACCCTTCGTCCGAAGCGTCAGCTCTTCAGACAGGGAATCTGTCTATATGTCTCGATGCCCTACCTTCGAAGCGTCGAGTCCCCAACCTCGATACCCTTCGTCCGAAGCGTCAGCTCTTCAGACAGGGAATCTGTCTATATGTCTCGATGCCCTACCTCCGATACGTCGAGTCCCCAACCTCCACACTACCTCCGATACGTCGAGTCCCCAACCTCGATACCCTTCGTCCGAAGCGTCAGCTCTTCAGACAGGGAATCTGTCTATATGTCTCGATGCCCTACCTCCGATGCGTCGAGTCCCCAACCTCGATGCTCTTCGGCGTCGAGTCCCCAACCTCGACACCCTTCGTCCGAAGCGTCAGCTCTTCAGACAGGGAATCTGTCTATATGTCTCGATGCCCTACCTCCGATGCGTCGAGTCCCCAACCTCGATACCCTTCGTCCGAAGCGTCAGCTCTTCAGACAGGGAATCTGTCTATATGTCTCGATGCCCTACCTCCGATGCGTCGAGTCCCCAACCTCGACACGCTTCGTCCGAAGCGTCAGCTATTCAGACAGGGAATCTGTCTATATGTCTCGATGCCCTACCTCCGATGCGTCGAGTCCCCAACCTCGATGCCCTACCTTCGAAGCGTCGAGTCCCCAACCTCGATACCCTTCGTCCGAAGCGTCAGCTCTTCAGACAGGGAATCTGTCTATATGTCTCGATGCCCTGCCTCCGATGCGTCGAGCCCCCAACCTCGATACGCTTCGTCCGAAGCGTCAGCTCTTCAGACAGGGAATCTGTCTATATGTCTCGATGCCCTGCCTTCAGAGCGTCGAGTCTGTCTATATGTCTCGATGCCCTTCGTCCGAAGCGTCAGCTCTTCAGACAGGGAATCTGTCTATATGTCTCGATGCCCTACCTTCGAAGCGTCGAGTCCCCAACCTCGATACCCTTCGTCCGAAGCGTCAGCTCTTCAGACAGGGAATCTGTCTATATGTCTCGATGCCCTACCTCCGATGCGTCGAGTCCCCAACCTCGATGCCCTACCTTCGAAGCGTCGAGTCCCCAACCTCGACACGCTTCGTCCGAAGCGTCAGCTCTTCAGACAGGGAATCTGTCTATATGTCTCGATGCCCTACCTCCGATACGTCGAGTCCCCAACCTCGATACCCTTCGTCCGAAGCGTCAGCTCTTCAGACAGGGAATCTGTCTATATGTCTCGATGCCCTACCTCCGAAGCGTCGAGTCCCCAACCTCGATACCCTTCGTCCGAAGCGTCAGCTCTTCAGACAGGGAATCTGTCTATATGTCTCGATGCCCTACCTCCGATGCGTCGAGCCCCCAACCTCGACACGCTTCGTCCGAAGCGTCAGCTATTCAGACAGGGAGTCTGTCTATATGTCTCGATGCCCTACCTCCGATGCGTCGAGTCCCCAACCTCGATGCCCTACCTTCGAAGCGTCGAGTCCCCAACCTCGATACCCTTCGTCCGAAGCGTCAGCTCTTCAGACAGGGAATCTGTCTATATGTCTCGATGCCCTACCTCCGATGCGTCGAGTCCCCAACCTCGATACCCTTCGTCCGAAGCGTCAGCTCTTCAGACAGGGAATCTGTCTATATGTCTCGATGCCCTACCTCCGAAGCGTCGAGTCCCCAACCTCGATACCCTTCGTCCGAAGCGTCAGCTCTTCAGACAGGGAATCTGTCTATATGTCTCGATGCCCTACCTCCGATGCGTCGAGTCCCCAACCTCGATGCCCTACTTGGCGTCTCCCACCTCGATACCCTTCGTCCGAAGCGTCAGCTCTTCAGACAGGGAATCTGTCTATATGTCTCGATGCCCTACCTCCGATACGTCGAGTCCCCAACCTCGATACCCTTCGTCCGAAGCGTCAGCTCTTCAGACAGGGAATCTGTCTATATGTCTCGATGCCCTACCTCCGATGCGTCGAGTCCCCAACCTCGATGCCCTTCGTCGAAGCGTCAGCTCTTCCTGCGTCAGCTCTTCAGACAGGGAATCTGTCTATATGTCTCGATGCCCTACCTCCGATACGTCGAGTCCCCAACCTCGATACCCTTCGTCCGAAGCGTCAGCTCTTCAGACAGGGAATCTGTCTATATGTCTCGATGCCCTTCCTCCGATGCGTCGAGCCCCCAACCTCGATGCCCTACCTTCGAAGCGTCGAGTCCCCAACCTCGATACCCTTCGTCCGAAGCGTCAGCTCTTCAGACAGGGAATCTGTCTATATGTCTCGATGCCCTACCTCCGATGCGTCGAGTCCCCAACCTCGATACCCTTCGTCCGAAGCGTCAGCTCTTCAGACAGGGAATCTGTCTATATGTCTCGATGCCCTACCTCCGATGCGTCGAGTCCCCAACCTCGATACCCTTCGTCCGAAGCGTCAGCTCTTCAGACAGGGAATCTGTCTATATGTCTCGATGCCCTACCTCCGATGCGTCGAGTCTCGATGCCCTACCTTCGAAGCGTCGAGTCCCCAACCTCGATACCCTTCGTCCGAAGCGTCAGCTCTTCAGACAGGGAATCTGTCTATATGTCTCGATGCCCTACCTCCGATGCGTCGAGTCCCCAACCTCGATGCCCTACCTTCGAAGCGTCGAGTCCCCAACCTCGATACCCTTCGTCCGAAGCGTCAGCTCTTCAGACAGGGAATCTGTCTATATGTCTCGATGCCCTACCTCCGATGCCTCGAGTCGCCAACCTCGACACGCTTCGTCCGAAGCGTCAGCTCTTCAGACAGGGAATCTGTCTATATGTCTCGATGCCCTACCTCCGAAGCGTCGAGTCCCCAACCTCGATACCCTTCGTCCGAAGCGTCAGCTCTTCAGACAGGGAATCTTTCTATATGTCTCGATGCCCTACCTTCGATGCGTCGAGTCCCCAACCTCGATACCCTTCGTCCGAAGCGTCAGCTCTTCAGACAGGGAATCTGTCTATATGTCTCGATGCCCTACCTCCGATGCCTCGAGTCCCCAACCTCGATACCCTTCGTCCGAAGCGTCAGCTCTTCAGACAGGGAATCTGTCTATATGTCTCGATGCCCTACCTCCGATGCGTCGAGTCCCCAACCTCGATGCCCTACCTTCGAAGCGTCGAGTCCCCAACCTCGACACCCTTCGTCGAAGCGTCAGCTATTCAGACAGGGAATCTGTCTATATGTCTCGATGCCCTACCTCCGATGCGTCGAGTCCCCAACCTCGATACCCTTCGTCCGAAGCGTCAGCTCTTCAGACAGGGAATCTGTCTATATGTCTCGATGCCCTACCTTCGAAGCGTCGAGTCCCCAACCTCGATACCCTTCGTCCGAAGCGTCAGCTCTTCAGACAGGGAATCTGTCTATATGTCTCGATGCCCTACCTCCGATGCGTCGAGTCGCCAACCTCGATACGCTTCGTCCGAAGCGTCAGCTCTTCAGACAGGGAATCTGTCTATATGTCTCGATGCCCTACCTCCGATGCGTCGAGTCCCCAACCTCGATACCCTTCGTCCGAAGCGTCAGCTCTTCAGACAGGGAATCTGTCTATATGTCTCGATGCCCTACCTCCGATGCGTCGAGTCCCCAACCTCGATGCCCTTCGTCCGAAGCGTCAGCTCTTCAGACAGGGAATCTGTCTATATGTCTCGATGCCCTACCTTCGAAGCGTCGAGTCCCCAACCTCGACACGATTCGTCCGAAGCGTCAGCTCTTCAGACAGGGAATCTGTCTATATGTCTCGATGCCCTACCTCCGATGCGTCGAGTCCCCAACCTCGACACGCTTCGTCCGAAGCGTCAGCTCTTCAGACAGGGAATCTGTCTATATGTCTCGATGCCCTACCTCCGATGCGTCGAGTCCCCAACCTCGTGCCCTACCTTCGAGTCGCCAACCTCGACACGCTTCGTCCGAAGCGTCAGCTATTCAGACAGGGAATCTGTCTATATGTCTCGATGCCCTACCTCCGATGCGTCGAGTCCCCAACCTCGATGCCCTTCGGAAGCGCAGTAGACGGGGAACTGTATATGTCTCGATGCCCTACCTCCGAAGCGTCGAGGTCGCCCAGACCTCGACTGGCCCTTCGTCCGAAGCGTCAGCTCTTCAGACAGGGAATCTGTCTATATGTCTCGATGCCCTACCTCCGAAGCGTCGAGTCCCCAACCTCGATACCCTTCGTCCGAAGCGTCAGCTCTTCAGACAGGGAATCTGTCTATATGTCTCGATGCCCTACCTCCGAAGCGTCGAGTCCCCAACCTCGATACCCTTCGTCCGAAGCGTCAGCTCTTCAGACAGGGAATCTGTCTATATGTCTCGATGCCCTACCTCCGATGCGTCGAGTCCCCATCGACCTCGATGCCCTTCGTCCGAAGCGTCAGCTCTTCAGACAGGGAATCTGTCTATATGTCTCGATGCCCTACCTCCGATGCGTCGAGTCCCCAACCCGGCCCCTTCGAGCCACCCCTTCGTCCGAAGCGTCAGCTCTTCAGACAGGGAATCTGTCTATATGTCTCGATGCCCTACCTCCGATGCGTCGAGTCCCCAACCTCGATGCCCTTCGTCCGAAGCGTCAGCTCTTCAGACAGGGAATCTGTCTATATGTCTCGATGCCCTACCTCCGAAGCGTCGAGTCCCCAACCTCGATACCCTTCGTCCGAAGCGTCAGCTCTTCAGACACGGAATCTGTCTATATGTCTCGATGCCCTACCTCCGATGCGTCGAGCCCCCAACCTCGACACGCTTCGTCCGAAGCGTCAGCTATTCAGACAGGGAATCTGTCTATATGTCTCGATGCCCTACCTCCGATGCGTCGAGTCCCCAACCTCGATGCCCTACCTTCGAAGCGTCGAGTCCCCACCCTGAACTTCGTCCGAAGCGTCAGCTATTCAGACAGGGAATCTGTCTATATGTCTCGATGCCCTACCTCCGAAGCGTCGAGCCCCCAACCTCGATACCCTTCGTCCGAAGCGTCAGCTCTTCAGACAGGGAATCTGTCTATATGTCTCGATGCCCTACCTCCGATGCGTCGAGTCCCCAACCTCGATGCCCTTCGTCCGAAGCGTCAGCTATTCAGACAGGGAATCTGTCTATATGTCTCGATGCCCTACCTCCGATGCGTCGAGCCCCCAACCTCGATGCCCTACCTTCGAAGCGTCGAGTCCCCAACCTCGAACCCTTCGTCCGAAGCGTCAGCTCTTCAGACAGGGAATCTGTCTATATGTCTCGATGCCCTACCTCCGATACGTCGAGTCCCCAACCTCGATACCCTTCGTCCGAAGCGTCAGCTATTCAGACAGGGAATCTGTCTATATGTCTCGATGCCCTACCTCCGATGCGTCGAGTCCCCAACCTCGATGCCCTCCTTCGAAGCGTCGAGTCCCCAACCTCGATACCCTTCGTCCGAAGCGTCAGCTCTTCAGACAGGGAATCTGTCTATATGTCTCGATGCCCTACCTCCGATGCGTCGAGTCCCCAACCTCGACACGCTTCGTCCGAAGCGTCAGCTCTTCAGACAGGGAATCTGTCTATATGTCTCGATGCCCTACCTCCGATGCGTCGAGTCCCCAACCTCGATGCCCTTCGTCCGAAGCGTCAGCTATTCAGACGGGGAATCTGTCTATATGTCTCGATGCCCTACCTTCGAAGCGTCGAGTCCCCAACCTCGATACCCTTCGTCCGAAGCGTCAGCTCTTCAGACAGGGAATCTGTCTATATGTCTCGATGCCCTACCTCCGAAGCGTCGAGTCCCCAACCTCGATGCCCTTCGTCCGAAGCGTCAGCTCTTCAGACAGGGAATCTGTCTATATGTCTCGATGCCCTACCTCCGAAGCGTCGAGTCCCCAACCTCGAAGGTCAGCCCTTCGTCCGAAGCGTCAGCTCTTCAGACAGGGACTCTGTCTATATGTCTCGATGCCCTACCTCCGAAGCGTCGAGTCCCCAACCTCGATACCCTTCGTCCGAAGCGTCAGCTCTTCAGACAGGGAATCTGTCTATATGTCTCGATGCCCTACCTCCGATGCGTCGAGTCCCCAACCTCGACACGCTTCGTCCGAAGCGTCAGCTCTTCAGACAGGGAATCTGTCTATATGTCTCGATGCCCTACCTCCGATGCG